>OX375796.1:16193040-17580040 GCA_947359425.1 Lagria hirta | reverse complement strand
AGAATGAAAAAATATGTATTTGTAGCGGAATTATGTTATATCTTGTTACTTGAAATTTTTATAATTAACACCTATTCTTTGTTTTAAAGCAGTAGTTTTCGTTATATATTTGCTGTCAGTTAAGTTTTCAGGTGTGACTTATATGTTTTCAGATATATAGTTTATTTGACAGCTGTCAGTGTTACCATCTAAATGAAGTTGAATAAGAATTTTCAAGCGTTTAAAGCGGCGATGACAAAAACGTTGTTTGATACACGCTTGATGTCTCAGATTTCAGGTGTTCACGAAAAACAATACTCTTGAAAACGTAGCTGACGGAAAACCTGTAAATCTATTGTTTACAGCTACTGTCATAGACAATGTTATTATGTCTTCACTGAATTGTGACTAAGGTTCAAGTATGTGGACGGATTTATGTGAGATAGCATCTCAAAACTATAAACATTAATAATTGAATTGTTGCATTTACTTATAATTATTTATTGATATATACTTTTCTAATAATTAAAATGTGTTCTATTAGTACATAAACTAAATAGTTAATAATGTTTGTATATTTTTAGTAATATTTGTAATTGTTAAAATAGTAATAAACTATTAAGTTTGCGATTGAATGTAATTACAACAATCTTGTTAAATTAAAATAAAGCTTAACAGCTTAAGCAAGATTACTAGTTCCTAAATCAATTCAACGAAAAAATGTAAAAACCCGTTAGTTTAATTTTTGTCTGGAAAATAATTTTAAAGCAGTATTTATTGAGAAGACTTTAATGTAAGAGCGTTATCGAAGCTGAAAATCGCTTTGGTGCAATATTTCACGCGTAATTTCAGCAGAAGATAGGAGCTTTTTAAGAACCGTAAACATTCGTTTGACGTTAAATACGCTCTCTAACAGACAGGTTCTAACTGCGAGGCGTCGAAGATGTCAATGCAATTACTATAATGGTTCTCCAGGCGTGAATCTTGTACAGACTAAATCTTGTATAGAAGAGGAACCGGAAGTGGTTGATTTATATGGGAATGAATTTCTGTTTTGGATCGCTAAACAAACAACATTAGAAAGAATCTTATTGTAGCCCAGTTTCCGAAGATATCTCTTTCCATGTTTTGTTTGTTTTTTTTTCTTTAATAAATCAGTTGATGACTGAATCAAACCAGTTACTTTTCTGTCAAAATATCAAACAAAATCTTAATATACAAAATTTGATTTAGGCATGGTTTAAATGCTTTTTATGAATTTAAGTTACAGGTTACAAGCAAAAGTAGAGTTACCGTAACATAACATGTGCTATAAATGTAATACTATGGTATTTTTAAGTTAAAGGCAAAGGTAAACAAAAAAGGACGCATATATATCACATGATTTGATATTATAGGCGTTTCTATTCGTTTAACCATCACATGACCTAGCAGCAAATGCGTTGATTGGTGGCTAGACAAACTTGAGCACATAATTTTGGTTACATCTGCTTCGTCTATAATTTGAAAATACTATAGTAGATTTATTAACTCATTAGTCAACTGTTTCGTTATACAAAAATACTTAGCAAATATAAAAAAATGTTGCACAACTTAAGTGTGTTTTTACAGTAAACAAGTTGTTGAAGAAAAATAAGTTTATTTGATTAATAATTTTACTGTTGCTAAAATAGGCAAGGCAGTCTTGAACAACAAAGTTTCAATAATTTTTTTTTTAATATTATTAAAAGTTTTTGAAAATTTTCATTTTTTTATAATGTCAGTCAAAGTTCGAAAAATTTTAGTTAACATTTCAATCCCGTTCGTAATAGCAGGTTTCTTAAGCACCAGCGACTCGGCCTGGCTTTGCACGAGTGTTGTTCAGAAAAAAAATTAAATATGCAGAGTTACTGTTTTTATAAAAAAAATTGTATAAACAATACTGTTAACGTTTTGTGGCACAACACAAACAAATATTTTTTGGAAAAAACGCCAGTAAAGCCTACGTAGAGATGCGTTAAACGCTTTGATCTAAGAATGTCTGACCTTAAAATTTGTTAATTTTTATTGAAAAACTTTACAATTTTACAATGGGCTATCAAAATCCGTTGCGTGGTTTAAGACGAGTTAGTGAGTATACAGACTGAAAGCGGTTTTGTTTTATGCTATTACTAGCTGGCCCGGCGAACTTTGTTCCGCCTAAACATAGATATTATTTTTAAAATAAGCAAACCAAAATCTTTGAAAATTATATATTGATACATGTCATTTTTTGTCTCTTTCCCTCCCCTTTTCATCCCTTTGTTAATAAAAAGTAGCTGTTTATAATTATTTAATTTTATTAATTTTTTCTAAAATAATTATTAATATTTAATTAAAAATTTTATTAATATCTTTAAATATTTATTAATATTAATAAACTCGCTGCTCAATTCAAATCAGCACTTGATAAATATCTTGTTCTGCGTCGCAAATTATCTATTTGTTGACCTCTGTTGTTCGCTCGACGATTCTGCATTGCCAACCGAGCTGTTTCACGGGCTGCTTCACTTTGCTCTCGTGATTGAGAAGCACGAAGTCGAGCCATACTATCGCGGCGCTGTTCACGTGCAATTTCTTGTTCTTGTTCAGTCCTTTCATTTGCAGTATTTCGTATTCGTCTTGCATCACGGCTTTGTCGGGAAAGATTCGATCGTCTTGGTCGCGACATTATTAATTAAACTTCACTTCACCTAAAAACTAAAATTTTCAACCATACCGAGTTTTATAGTTCACTTCACTTTTTACGAATGGGCAACGGCACTATCATTACATTATAATTGTTAATTATTTATTTAATAGAAAGAGTTTTATTATTGATTTTTTACAAATATCAAATTGTCATCCATACGTCATTACATATCTGTCATTATGCGTCAATTACATAGCTGTCATTTGCGTTTTGTTATTCCACGTTTTATAGTGACTGACGTTTCATTTCAAGTCACACGGGAATGCTGTCGAACGGGATGAAAAGTATCCTATGTCCTTCTCCTGGCTCTAAACTATAATTGATATAAAAATCCAAGTTTGGGAAAATTTCTTGAGCCACGTCAAATAAATTTTAATGTAAACGCTTCTTTGTGGTTGCGTCAAATTTCTCGGTAATTTGTCGAGCCTCACCGAACGTTTCCGACATCGCATTTCACATTTGACTTTCACCCCTCTTTTAGAAGGTGGTTTCTGGAATAAAAAGTATCTTATGTCCGTCTCCTGGCTCTAAGCTACCACCTCACCAATTTTCAACCATATCGGTAAAGCCGTTCTTGAGTTATAAGTGGAGTAACTAACAGACTTTCTTTTATATATTATATAGATGTAAAGATGATCAAATATTCTTACATCTGGTTGTGTTTAAACTGTATTCGCAGTTTTATACTTTGAAAGATAATAAATTATAAGATGATAAACGCAAAGTACTGAATCTTTATTTTAAAAGAGGAGGCATAAAAGTCGAGTTTATTATTGTAATTTTAGAATGATAATTTGTGAAATAATTAAAAATTTGACTGCCGGGTATTAAATAAGAATATAAAGCTTGTTTTCTTTGCATCCAAATCTAGAAGCTTTATTTTAATGTTAAGTTTGCATCATTTTGGTATTTGTCTTGTCATTGATATTGCCAGTAGTAAGCCATTACAACTTGTTATTATGTTTTATACGTCGTGACATAAGTGTCTAATCTCATTGCTCTTAAAGTGTTTAACTGTTTCCAACGTTTTCCTGCCACCTACATGATACGATTGTCTTTAATGTCTTCGGATATGTAGCAGCCCCTTATTTCGTAGTCTGGTTCCGCCTACAACTACCGATCCGGAATAGTAGCATGAAATTGACTTTGAAAGTAGAACGGTAAAAAAGTAGAAGCCTAAATCTGGAGATATATAACACTTGCAACAATGATTCTTTATAAAGAAATTTTTATTAAAAGCAATGCTTAGCTGGTTTTAAAAAACAAATTTGTTCACTTTTTATTGCGATGGCAGCATTTTGAACTCTGCATACTTAATAAAATTGCTTGTTGGATTAGGTCATAATTGGTTAAAGTGTTTTTGAATAATTATGTTAATTCAATATTACACAAGACTGACAGTGATGGACATTTTTGACACTTCATTACTCTTTTCCTAATTGAGTCGTCTATTATACAATACTTTGCTGTTTTTCTTGTTTTCCAGCTTTATATCATTTTTTCATACTATTGAAAGTAGATAAACAGAACACAAACATGTGAAAACAATAAGCGTTTTTCATTTGCGTTAAAAATGATTTTTAGGTGATAAATAGATGTTTTTATTAACTTTGGTATTACGGTACAGAGTTTAAAATGATTTTAAAAACCGTGATTTACAAAAAAATAAGAACAAAATGGCCGATACAATCACAGCATACAAGCAACATAAGCGTATTACTTGTTAGCGACTTTAAGAATGTCTGTTAATAAATTTTAATAATTAGAGATTGTAAACGCTTTTTGCTGAACTTTTTGAGACACGCGGATAATGATTGCCAAGCTTCTTAGTATTATTGAAAAACTTTTTTTACAAGTTTTATAATTTTTGATAGTTGTAATGCATTCAAAATAATCAAATGTTTTACTGACTTAACTTACTTAATTATTATTATTGTTAAAAAAATATTAGCAGACACATATAGCGATGTTAGTTTTCGCAAAACTGAAAAAAAATTAGTAAACTAGAAATAAAAGATATTGTAATAAGATTGAAATTCAAATAGAATGTTAATAATGCTATTCTAAGCTTCTATCTAAGTGTTTTTTGCAGTTTTAACGTTCCATCTAAAAAACACGTTTTACAAGCCGCTCAAACAACTAACGAATCTTTACTTCGGAAGGGCAAACATAATAAAGTGAACAAAAAAATTTGGAATGTTGGCAAATACACTAAATGGCGCTTATTCTATTAACCAAAATTTTTTTTGCGAAACTGAATAACTAAATTTGAAATATAAATGTTTTAGCTTCGTAAACAGTTTTACAGCTTAAAAGCCTTTTCTTGCTTCACTAAGACACTGACGTCGAAATTAGCTTAGGTAAACTAATAAAATAACAAAAAGCTTTGCTCATCGCCAACCATCGTAAAAAATTTAAGTGTTCTGAATCTTAAAAAGAGATATGCATTTATGATATTTTAGCCAAAAAAAGATTCTCTCTTTTTTGCAATGTTTTAATATTTATTACAACGTCAGGTAGTGCCACTTTGAGTCACGTTTCCACCGAAATGTTTTATCTTAATAACACAGTCTTTTAAATAAAAATGCTTCTGAGACGACTGAAGTTTCTGATGAAAAGTATACTGATCAATATTTGTACTTTAATTTCTCTTTTGCTTTGGTGAATAAGTATTTTTCTTCTCGTCAAAAACAGACAGTTAAAGCAGTTAAATTAGCTCAATCTCCGGTTTTGTAAGGGTTTCAGTCACGTTTCAAGCAGGATTAGAGTTAAGTCCATTCCCGATAGAATTTCTCAGAAGATTCATCCAGGTGCAATGTGCTACTGACTGAAGTAATACGATGTTTCAAAGTCAGCTGTCAGAGTTGAGGAAATAAAAAGCAATTTGTTAGGTAAAAATAAACCAAAAGTTAATGAGTAAAATATAAACTTTATTTTTGAGCAATGTGGAAAGATACACACTCAATAATTTAAGCAAATTACACAAAAAAACCTTAAAAATTCAAAATTTAAGAAAAAAATTGAAATTTTAAGTATGTGTCAAAAATATCTCATTTATAGTAGATTAGATTAACCATTTTTTTTTTAATAAAGTAGACGCTTTATTTATTGCTTGCTAATATTAATTTATTCAAAATTATTAAATTTCATTAGTTTCTGTAAATTATTTAATTGATTTACACAAAATGAAGTTTGTGTTTATAAATAATGTTTACTAATAATAATTTGTATGTTTATAAATAATATTTATTAATACATAATAAATTATAGTTGTCTTACAAAGCTTTCTATTTATCTCTTCCTAGAATATAATAATTAGGCCCTATCTTCTATCAGGGTCTTCATCCCATTACAAAAGATTTGTCTCTTTAATTGCAAAATTTCCTATTTCCTTAACGAATGTAGCTCATTAATTTTTTATCCTTTTCCACTCTTTGAGTAATTTCGTCCAGATTCTTAACGACAGGTGCTTAAGCTAAATCATCCTTTGGTAATTTCACCCTAAAACACACTTTAGGTTAATTAGATTATCTGCTTTAATGGATAAGAATTTCGTATTTGTCATTAACAATTAAAGATGATAAATTCTATTAAATATTTGTTTAATCGTAGAAACAAAAAAGCGCTGATCTGACGGGTTATATTAGTGTTAAAAAAATGATAATCGATACTAAAATAAAACTCCAGTTAATGTGTCTTGTACTCGGTTTACCGCTTAACGTTTTTTACTTTAACCATTGCTTTAACTCTAACTGATATATTGAGCTTTTAGAAAAAAATTTAAATACTTTTATTCTTTTTTTTATTAATTTTTTTCACTACAATTATAAATATATTTTTTTTTTTGAAGAAAAAACAACACCACATAGAATGCAAAAAAACAGAAGAAACAATAGAGGATTTGAAAAGTCAGACAGATAGATAAAAACTTTTACATCAAAATAGAAGTCAATAATAAAGAATAGATACTAACACAAATTTATTTATAATTGTTTCCTTACTATATTGGGAGGTCTTTTTGTACATAAAAACAAACAATGTAGTTCATATTTGGGTCGGTAATTTACAAAAGTCACAAACATGTACACAATTTACAAATACTATGATTTATCAATTGTATCAATAATTAAAAACACAATAATTACTTAGAATAACTATGGTGAAGATTAATAGTCCATTAATTAAAACCTGCATAAAGTTGGTTCTCTAATCTTTAACCAACAGTCTTTACAAGAAGCGTCTCCTTCTTATCGATCAGAGGAACAGGTGCGCGTAATGCACTAATAATTATCCGAGTCTACCCTCTTGTTTTACAATATTGAGGGAGCTCACATATTTATTTTGTCAAGTGTGACATAAAGCCTATCGAATAATTTCTATCGAATCCACGCTATTTTAATTTCTGATTAAGAAATATTTTCGAAATCCGGTAAAAGCTATAAAAAACCACTTTGATCATTAAAATGAGATTTGAAATTTTTTTTCTTTTGCATTAAAATCACAGCAGAAATCTTTTTGTTACCATTTTGTTCGCGTCAATTAATATTTTACGGTATTGCAGGCGATGCTCTTCGCTCCGTTAATCCAATTTATATTATAAATTATTGATTTACCGTCGGGAACATTAAATTTTAGTATTACAAGAGATAATTCAATTCAGGCTTTGAGTACATTTTAAGGTGACGGATTTGCCATGAAAGATTGATTAGCTGTTAATGAAACAACATAAAATGTCAAACTTAAAAAAATTACAATTTGAGCAAAATTCTTTAAGACTTTTTCAAGTGTGGCAGAGCAACACTATTCTAGACTAAACCCGGTTTCATGTTGTACAAATCATTATATAATAATATAGAATATTTTGTGCTGATGGTAGCTCTTTTCTACTGAATTGTAGAGTCTAGTCTAGAATTTCTAGACAAGACTAGACACAACTAGTTTAGACTAGAAATTAGTTTCTAGTCTAGTTGTGCTGATAGCACAAACTAGACTAGACTAGACTAGACTCTAGAATTTAATAGAAAAGAGCTACCACCACAAAATATTCTTTATTATTATATAATGATTTGTACAACATGAAACTAGTGTTGCTGTCTTTTTTAGCTTTAAAGCAACCTGCTGCAAATAGCATAACATTGTTCAATGTGAAAAGTCAATTTATTAACGTTACAAGAATTGACATTCTGACAAAATATAACAACTTGATAAAAATTATTTACGTTTTGCTTTTAGACTAGTATCTACAGCCCCAGAATTATTGAAATCAAAATTCTAAAAATTATAACTTTAATTAGTATGAAGAAAAGCTCTAAAAATCCAAATAGTTTTAGCTTAAAATAGGAAAACTATTAATCACTTTGTCGTGAATTAGCTTTTTACACGCATTCTGCAAAGCGTAACCTTCTATTTTTAAATCGGTCACATCGCAGGGAGTTTATAAATTAAAGTTTCTGAGTAAAAGTACAATGATAAACACCTTTGACACTTACTGAAAAAGAAAGCATTGATTGCTTTCAGTCTTTTGAGTAAATTGAGTTTGATTGTTAGAGAATGTTTTTTAGAAAGCTTTTACAGCGATTTTTACTTTTAAGGTAAATTGAGCTAATAGCAAATATCAATATTAAATGACGAGATCTTCAGGATTCAGATTATTTTGCTTCAAAATCTAATGTACTTTTAGACTTGCTTAATCAATTAAGTTATCAGCAAAGCCTTTTATAATCCGTAAAAAAAATTCCTTAGTGGATAACGACAAGCATCAAAATTTTATCAGAATATTTGTATACGGCACATTGATTAGAATAGCTTTTAACAGATATTTACATAATTAAAGACAGACGGAATTGATAGTTGATAAATTTATATATTGACTCAATGCTATTTAATAAACTTTTTTATTAATTATCCTAATATCTAATTAAAAGCTATACAAGAACACGGTCGGAATGTAGATTATATTATTATATTCTTTGTAGAATGTAGATTTTATTATTATATTCTTTGCAATGATGAATGTTCTCAAAATTAAAATGTATGCTACAACGTTTATACTTTTTTACACTCACTGCCTTTCTGAGCAGTGCCTTGGTTGGTTAAATCTAAAATGCTTTGGAAAAAACCATTTGGTAGAAGCATTGTATGCCAAGTGTTTGCACATAAAAGTATGCATTATTTGATCATTGGAATGATCTTTTTGACTTTCAAAAATCTTTCATAATAACGAAGATATAGGTTAAAGAGAAGTAATTGTCAAAACAAGGCAAATGTGACAGCGTTTTATAAATACAAAAAAAAAGTAAAAAAAATAGGACGCTCGCTTACTGACATTCTAATTTGGCAAATAATGTACAATATTATACTGCTTCTGCAAACCTCAAAGTAATCTTGTCTGACACTTTATATAAAAAATTAAAAAAATTATGAAGCAAAATGGTCAGTAATTCGATCAAAATTATAAAGATTTATAAAGTCATATTATTGAAAAAGTATCTGACCAATGCCACTTATTTAAGTATAAAATTAAACTATATAATTTAGTAATACAATTTTTTTACAAAGGTTTTTGATTATAGACAGACGGAAGTATAAAACGCTATAAATAAAGTTAGTTATTGCTATTTGCGACTTTTTCAATTTTTAGATCTCTATATCAATAAAACTGTAATCTTATTTTTTTCTTCTAATTTTTGTTAAAACTATCTGTTGATTGTCAATTAGACAACGTCAAGAAAATGTCAGATTCAAGCTAGTAATTTTTGTCTGTATCGACTGCCACTTATCTTTTTTTAAATTCTTTAAGTAAAATAATAGTAATTATGGTTTTGTGTAAAATAAATTATTTATATAACATTTTTGAATTCTACATTGATTTATATTATATTTTGCATAACTTTTGATCAATAATTTTGCTTTAGGATAAAAAAAAAATAAAATAAGATAATTTGTTTTAGTATATTTGCGCAAAAAAATATTAGGTTTAGTTAGAATTTGAAACAGCTTACTTTTTAACTGACTTGACAAGTCGTTAACATTTTTTTAAGTTTTTGATATATTGAACGAAGTCAGAATAGCAACGCCGCCTAGTGAAAACTGCGATGTAGAAACAACAGAAAATAACTAGGAGACAGACAGACAAAAAAAGTTTTTTTTTATCAAAAATAATAAAAAAAAAACGCTTTCGCAACATAAAAGTTAATTATTTTATTAAAACTTAAGTTTTTTACTAAATTTGGAATAACATTATTAGACAACAAGATAGATTGCTAGTCGGACAATTAATTTGTCAAAAAACTTATTTTAGGATGTTAATAAGTTTGTTGTTCACAATAATAATTAAAAGAGACTATGAATTATTTATGATTTATCAGTGTAATCTTGTTTTCAAGTAAGATAATTTCTTTTATTTAGGCAAAATAAATAATGTGGCTGTACGTAGAACCGACTTCAAATATTTACTCTTTCGCGTAAAAGCTCAAACTGCGGTTTATTAATTACACTGGGAAAACTAACTGTTGAAATTGCCTTCAAATTCAATTAGCTTCAATGCTACTCGTACTTGTTCTGCCACCCGTACGTAACATTTCCTCCAAATATAACACAATTTCATAAATAACTTTAACAGCTGAGATAATTTATAAGTTTCAAAAATTTCTTGTGTGCTAAACTTTTTCTGAACAAGTCGAACTAATAATGATGGAGTACGAAAAGTTTGCAAAACAGGTGTTTCATTCGTCATTTCATAAATAAATTCGAAAAAGTATAAGCCTCGTTGACGAGGCAATTTGTAACGTGAATATTTAAAAAGTATCGAATTTTTTTACGCTATTAATATGCCATAATTTATAGAAAAACAAGCTAATTTATTATTAGTTTTACTAAAATATTCTTGGCAGACTATTTTAAGCGACTGATGAGTGACGACGTATGCTTAATGTAATAGATTTAAACTGGATAAATATCAAATCGATTAACTAAGAGTTGTTTTTGGAACATTATATGCTTTAAATGAATATTAAAAAAAAAGTTTTGCTAGAAATTATAAAAAGATATATGGATTTCACATTGGTTCATAAAGATGACAAGCGTTTAAAAAATACGAGATAAAAAATTCCTCTTTTATTAAAATCGGTTAAAAACTAATAAATGCCAAAAAGCAAAAGCAGAATTAATAAAAGCAAAAAAAAAATTTAAAAAATGAAAGATTTATTATGAGATAAAAAAATTAAAAAAATATAGCAGCAATATAATAGAAAGTGTCATAACAAAAGCACAAAAAGGTTAAACTAATAAAACTCATAATAAGCTCTGGAATCAAAAGATTAAAAAAAAAAAACAAAAAAATTGCCATATTTGGTTTTAAATTATAAAGCTAAATTTTTTCAAAATAATAAATAAGAACAAGAAAATATTTTGTATAAGTTATTCTTTTATTTTATAATTTAAAATTTTGTTCACAAGCATAAAATTTCATAAATTTATGTACAACTTAGTAATCTCAATTATTCAACACATCAATATAAAAGACCAGAATTACCAATGAGAACACCATTTCCAAGATTTCCTCCAATAGCATTAAGTCCGAGACCATATCCGAGAGGAGCAACTCCAAGACCTTGTTGCAAGACAGCACCACCGTAGCCAGCAACCAAGCCATGAGTACCAGTACTGGCTACATATCCAGGCGCTTCTTGTCTTATAATGGTACCACCAGGAGCAGGAGCATGGATTACGCCTGCACCTCCAGGTCCAATAACCGTAGTTCTAGTACTTGGCCCTTGAACCACTTGAGTGGATGATAATACTGGTACTGCAGTCGAAACGGCAAGAACGGCAAAAATAGTGGCAATAAACTAAAAATGAAATTAAATTTTGTTCTTAGTTAAAGATAACCAATAATTACCGTTAATTGCATGATGCTTTCTTTGGATTCTTCACTGAGGGATTGATGCTCGAAGAAACTTTGCCAACAGTTTATATAGTACATTTCTGAACCTTGGATTTGCATTTAATTAGACTTACAGAATTAACAGTTCATTATACAGTTGCCCAAATATGTGTAATTAATATTATTAAATATTTAGATTTTGCAATCTAATCATAAGTTAACATTTTTTTGTAATAAAAAAACAATGCTATTCAACTAATTATTTAGCAACTTTTTAAAGCAAGATAGGTTTGCTTGATTGAGTACTTATTCCATAACCAGAAACTATTTTCTGAAATATGGTTTACTTTATTAAAAAATGAATTTTTAAAAGAACAACTTAAAGATTTTTTTATTTTTCAAAAAAAAATAATTTGATATAAAGTTTGAAAACAATATTTCTAGAAGGTTACAAGTCTGAAAAACTAGTTTTTAATGTCAATTGAAACATAAATATAAGCATTTTAAAAATTATTAAAAATCAAAAAAATTACATGATCTCTTTGCAGATAAAACAAATATTTTCTACTTCTTCTTGACTTTCAACCGATGATTTATAATTGCAAACGATTAATTTGATCTACTATAAGGTTAGCTGAAACTAGTTGTTTTTTTTTGTTTTAAATTGTTTTTTGTGTCTTGCGCCTGCAAAACATAACTTTCAACGTGTTCTAAGCGGCCCGCAACGCCGTCTTGTCAGCCTAGGCTAGAAAATGATTACTATGACATTTGCTGTAATTGTCAATTGTCAGACATTTATCAACGACAGCTAACGGTTTGTATTGTATAATGTTACAATTAATGTATAGCCCCCCAAAGTTCCTAAGCCGTAATGTGTGCTGGAGTATCGATTTTTTCAGAAAACAGCAGTTTCACATTTTTAGAACGCAGATTGGTAACTTTTGAAATGTCAAAGCAACTATTTTTTTTTAATGAACAGGACATTTTGACTTTTTACTTAGCGTTGCCATAACATGACAAAAGCTTTTTTCAATAAAAAATTCTTTTTATTTTTTAAAATAAAAAATCGGCAGCAATACAAAAATCTTGTGAATCACACCTCCGAAAACGCTTTGCAAGGGCTCGTAGTTTGGAGGCGTCGGCCTTCGGTCTTAGCTCCCAAAATCACTCGCCTTGCAAAATGCCAGTTTCCGGCCTTGTGATCCAAATAACTACATATTAAATTACGATATGAGTTCTTAAAAGATTTTTTTATTTGATTTTATTTTAAACATTTTGAAAACTTTTTTGTTGCTGTGTAAATTGGCTGAACTTGTTGAGGAAAATACGCTGAAACTTTATTTTACAAACTCTAACAAAACTTCTTTAAAATACTCTCTTTTGAAAAAATGTACGTTAAGTTTAGAGTTTTACATTATCAGGTATTGAAAAATTAAATTGCTTGCTCTAGATTGTGACAGAAAATTGCAGCTTTGGCCAGACTTTTATTGTCAGATCTCAGTCTAAAACTTCTTATATTTGTATAGTTCAAGTTGAACTAATTTATTTACATATTTAGTTTTTACTGCTCCTTGTTATAAATTTTATTTTAGATTATTGATATTCTGTTAATTTAAAAATATTGTTATTAATCAGTTTTTATTTTGATGTTAAATAATTTTTTTGCGTTTTTCTTTATTTTTTTTTAAAATATTAACCGTATTTTTTCTCATTATGTTTCAAGCTTGCTTTCTCTCACCTCTTTGCACATTTTTATTATATGTTAAATTGTTTTTTTCTTTCTCTATTTAATAATGAAGAAGAAAAAAAAGTGAAAAATTTTTTTTTAATGTGAGTAATTTTATTTTTTTGTTTAATTTTTAATCATATTGCAACTACATATTTAGTTTTTAAATAATTTGACCATATTTATTGTTTATTGAAAAAGAAACATTGCTTTGCGTTAAACACACATTTATTAAACTTTGTTAAAACAGGCATTGGGTTTAAGCGTAAACTAGAAATATTTGCGCTGTTGTCTGAAATTTGCATATTATTAGTTGCTTAACATATATTATTCTTCCCATCGCAAATGGCGGTAGGTTTTATTTGTTCAATGTTCAATTGATTATTTTAAAAAATGCAATCAAACAGGTAACAAATTAACTTAAATTTAAATTCAATGTTTAATTAAACATTAAATTAAAAATCTTAATTATTAAATTGAAAGCGTTTGAAGTAGTTCAATTAGACTATTTTAAGCCTTAACAAATGAAAATAACACTTTGTTTGAGTTAAATTTTAATGTTATATTGTCAAATTTGGTTCACAAGCATAAAATTTTATATATTTAAGTACAATTATTTAATAATCACAAATCATCGCATCAATATAAAAGACCAGAATTACCTATGAGAACACCGTTTCTAAAAGCAAAAGCAGAAATGATAAAAGCACAAAAAAACAAACTTTAAGAATGAAAGATATATTTTGTGATAAAAAAAAATTAAATAGAAAGTGTCATAACAAACGCACAAAAAGGATAAACTAATAAAACTCATAATAAACTCTGGAATCAAAAGATTAAAAACAAAACACAAAAATTGCCATATTTAGTTTTAAATTATAAAACTACATTTTTTCAAAATAATAAATAAGAATAAGAAAATTTTGTTTAAGTTATTTTTTTATTTTATAATTTGGTTCACAAGCATAAAATTTCATAAATTTATGTACAACTTAGTAATCTCAATTATTCAACACATCAATATAAAAGACCAGAATTACCAATGAGAACACCATTTCCAAGATTTCCTCCAATAGCATTAAGTCCGAGACCATATCCGAGGGGAGCAACTCCAAGACCTTGTTGCAAGACAGAACCACCGTAGCCAGCAACCAAACCATGAGTACCAGTACTGGCTACATATCCAGGCGCTTCTTGTCTTATAATGGTACCACCAGGAGCAGGAGCATGGATTACGCCTGCACCTCCAGGTCCAATAACCGTAGTTCTAGTACTTGGCCCTTGAACCACTTGGGTAGATGATAGTACTGGTACTGCGGTTGAAACAGCCAGAATAGCAAAGAAAGTGGAAATAATCTAAAAATAAAATTTAATTTTGTTTTCAAACAAAAATAATAATTTACAGTTAACTGCATGATGTTTTCTTCAGATTCTTCAATGAAGGATTGATGGTCAGAAAAGCTTGATCAAGAGTTTATATAGTCCGATTGAGTCTTTGATTTACATTTAATAAAATTTACAGAATAAACAGTTGCTCAAATTCGTATAATCAAGATTATTTATTATTTAGATTTTGCAATCAAATAATAAATTATAATTTTTTGTAATTAAAATTCAATGCTACTTAGATATTCATTTCCATAATTTGCAACTTTTTAAAGTAAAGAAGACTGATTGGGATTTTATTACATAACCAGAAACATATACTGTTTTGACTTATTAGAACATGGGGATTTTAAAAGTTCAACTCTGAGACTACAGTAGACGTTTTCTCAAAGCTAAGAGTAAATTAACTTACAAGAAAGTTATACTTTATTTTAAACTAAATGAAAAGAAATAAAATTTTTATTTATCTACTGCTTTATTTTTATTTGAGTTTTATTCATCTTATGCTGACCACTTGTTGGTCGAAAGAGCTCTCGAGACTTAATAAACAAATTTTTCAGAGAGTGGTGAAATTGTGTGAATAGTGTAAAATTAAAGTAATTTTTTATTTGTTAATACTCATTTTTCTAAACCAGATATTTTTTTATTTGTATGACTTTTTGGCTATTTTGTTCGATTATTTTTATATACGTATTATTATTTTTTTAATTCTGTAGATCGACGTGTTAATATTTATATGTTTTATATTCTATAATGTGATTTTTCTTAATATTTTCTTGTTATTACAAGTTATTTTGAATTAATCAACGTAACTTTGTATTATTAGACAAAGATGTAATATAAGTTTAGAACCTTTTAAACTTAAAGCGATTCAAATTCTTCTTCTCTTTCTCTTGCAGAACATTTCACCATTCAAACGCATTTTCCGGCAGTAAAAAACAAATTCCAAAGTTCGTTGCCGCTCATTTAGTTGTCTCTTTTCGATTTCAGAATTAAATTCGTTTCCAACTTTAAAGTGAGTGTAATGATTGCCGTCAGATAATGAAATTTGAATTTTCAACAGCAGACATTTTGACATGCACAATATTTGTGAGAAATGCAATATTCAACGCGGTAAATAATTTAATGACCGCATATTCAACAATGTGCTGTCGTCATTAGGGAATTTTACTTTTAGAGCTGACACAGAATCGCAGCTGACATTGTAACAAGGGTGTTTCATTAAAGATCTAAGACAGACGGCTTTGTTGTTTTCGCAATAAAAAGGCAAAACGGGAAAGCCCTTGTCTCGCAAATAAACGGATGGTTTGCTGTTAGTACATGTTCTACATGCATCTCCATAATATATCTGTTTAAATATAAACCTGCTGCAATAAAGTTGTCCGATGAGCTTTTAAAGTGTCTTGTCCAAGTTTTAGCCTGGGAATAGAGTCAACAAAGTTTTTGGGATTCAACAGTTGCTAAAGAAGTTACGTTTAGATTTTAGTTTTACTTACTCTATTAAAAGTTTTTTATGTGTTAGGAAGAATGATGTTTCCAATCAAGAGCTAGTAAAGACTAAGAGTTTAGGTAGAAGATTTTAGTAGTTCGTTGTCTTGGAAAAAAAATTTAAATTAAATTTATTTTTTTTCTAATTTTAAAACTGTTTTCCAAATGAAATATAAATTTAAAAGAAAAATTAAATTTATAAATTTAAAATTTGTAGCGTAGTCTGCACTGAAATGTATTATAAAATTTAAAAAAAAGTCAATTCCGGTTAGACCTTGGAACCTTGCGACAAAAATGATTATTAAAAACACGTTTTAAGACAGTGATTAAAAAGTAGGTTATACTCGTATAACGTTTCTTATGAATCATAAAACTTTTGTTTTAAAAATTTATATTTTATAGGTTATATATCAGGAACTAAACAATAAATTATATTTTGATAATTAGTTGTTTTAGAAGTTTATAGATAACAAGTAAACAATAAATCCAACTTTAAATAAATATATAAAATCAAATTGTAATTTTATGTATTATTATAGTCGCATAAATGTCAAGTATAACCTTATTAGTGTCACTGCATCTTTGTAATTATCTAAACAGACTTTTTTACACCAGTTTATATCTACTTACAATGTTTGAAGCAATAATAAAATAAGGAAATTTAAACGTTGTTAACCTCACTTAATCTAAATTTAAAAACTTAGACAAAAACTTTATATTGTCAAAAATTAAAAGAAAAAACATAATTTCCTGTCTTTATTAACAGATTAAATCTAAGATATCAAATTATTAAAACTGCACATATAAACAAGGTTTCCTTCTGATGAAACAGTTTGTAAGTTAAAGCTTTTAAAAGATACAACTTTTTTTTTTATTAAGAAATTTTTAACAAATTTTTCAAAAATCGCTTGCAATATTGTCTTATAAGAAATTAGTTTTGATTTTGTTCATATTTTTTTTTCAAAATAATTATTCTTATTGATCTCACATTTTGAAGCTTGTAATAAGGAGCTACTGAGCGACTAAAGCAACTGTCAAGTTATCTGAATATTATGTTGCAATATAAGTATCAAGGTCGGAAGGATTGAAGGATTAAAATAACTGCGATAGGAACCAATACTTTTTTATAAGTGGAACAGCTTGAAACCAATTTTAAATGTCAACACTTGTTTTTTTACAGACAAATCTGAGCGAATTGACAATTTCGTAAACGTTAAAAAAAGAAAATTGCAAATGAAAAAAAAGAAATGGAATCGACAAAAAGAAGTAAATAAAGCAGTTTATAAAAATCTGCATCTGAAAGGATCACGATCGAAGAGGAGGAGGAACTTTCTGCAAGTTTTGTTCAGGTTTAGATAAGAATGAATTCACTGACGGCGGCAGCGCGAAAATCAATATACTTATTTTATAGGTGTTTGGGAAAGTGTGTTTGGAAAAGTGCCAGTGGTTATTATTTGTTTGTTTTCGTTTTTAAATAACGATGCACCGATTCAGACAGCTTGAGATTTATCTTCAGCATGTGTGAAAAATGAGATAATTATTGATTAGTTTTTGAACAGTTTTTTACATTTCTAATTTTACTTTTAAACTGAAAATGTCATTAGACCTAATACATATAAGTACCTACAAGGAAAAAACAAACATTATTTTTGTTCTGATTACACACATTTTTAAAAAAAATGTCAATAATGTTTTTGACGACTTTTTGGATGAAAGAGTACACTCCAGTTCACTTTTAGTAAGCGGCAAAATAAAATGTTTCAATGTCTCTCTGCTTGTAGAATTTCATTATATATTTACAGTGAAAAGATTGGTGCAAAGTGTACATTTTTCCTTTATCATATCTTAGAGATTGTAGATTTGATAATTCAGGTAGCTACAGTAAAACAAAAACGCAACAAAAAGTAAAAATAAAGAAAAAAAATAGCACAAAAGCACAAACAAGATTAACAAAATTGAAATGAAGGAATAAGACATAAAGTATACCTTAAATTATTTAAGAAAAAGTAAATGGCAAAAAATAATTCAAGCTTATAAAAAATGAGTATGAACAAATATGAAAAGAAAAAAGGAGGTTTTCAAGTTTGCAAAATAAAAGAAAAAAATTGGCAGTGGAACTAAAGATAGGATTAAGCAGTAGGATTGTTTAATTAATTAATGTGGAATAGTTTTCAGTATCATAAAAGAAATAAATTTTTTTGTCAACAATTTTTAAAACTTTTAATTCTGTTTTATGTTATCAATAAGATTATACTGAGTCAGTTTGAATGTTTTTTAATCAAAGTATCGAAAAGCTGCAATAAACGCAATTTTGTCAGTTTTACCAATAAAACAAAAATTTAAGCATAAGCCAGCTAGCGTACATTTCATAGAAGCAAAATAAAATGAGATAAGAACTTGCTTATTTTAAGAATTTGGATAAATGCTAGTTTTTAAATGTATTATTCAATGATAGAAATAACTTTATTTATGAAGAAATTTGTAGACTTTTGAAACTTTCAAGAAAAACTTAAGAATATAATAATTTATTTACACTTTTTATTCTACTGAGTGCAATAATAAAGTTTATATTTTACTCAAAATAACTAAAATTAGTCACAATTTTGCTACAAGTGCAGATAAATATTATGAATCTTGAAGCATGTCTGCAGATAGATGTCAAGTTTAAAAATATTTTTAGATAACAGAATCCTCAAACTATTACATTTAAAAATAAAGAAGCGGAATAAGTTGTGTTAGCATATTTTGCTCAAAAATTTTATTGGTTAATATTAAGCTTTCTTACTACGCCAAAGCCACATTTTCGAATTTTTATTTAATTTTTATGTTGAGGAATATAACAGAATACAATCTATACCAACATAAACAATCAACTTATTCTTGTCTTATTTACGTTTTAATTTAAATTTAATTTACTGTTATTTTTAATTTTAAACGGTTTGTGTTTTCAAAGACAACTTTCAGTTTTTTAATATGTTCTCAAACATTTCTTAAATTTTTTATTTTAAAAAGTTTTAGTTTAATGCCATTTGGAAATTAATTTTAGTATAATTATTTTATTATTGCTTACTTTTTTACAAGTTTTTATATTATTTTCAACAAGATTCAACATTGCTGCTGATGTCTTTGCCGGTTAGTTTGCTTTGCCTTCCTTAAGCTTAAACGCGAACCGATTAGCTGGTCTTCCTGCTTTTGCTGACCCTCTTTGAGAGTTTAGTGTATGCTCAACAATTTTTTTAGCGACTTTATGAGTTTCAATTTGAATTTGCAGTTTTGGAAAAATTTTATCAGTTTCATCTTTCATGAGTGCCACCTGGACTACTTAAATTTTTTATCTAAACTGCATACAAGCAAGAGTTTAAAACTTGCTTGTGCATAAGGTAAAATTAATTTAGTTAAATTTAAAGTAATCTTCTTCATAGGTTTTAAATTATTTACTAAAATAAAAATTGATTACTAGATTATAATATGCTTATTGCTTAAGTTTGATATTTTATAGTCAGTATTTGTTCATCTAAAGTATAATTTTTGCTAGTCGGTAAAGATCTTAAAATATCTGACTTTGAAGCCAAAAACAACATTAGATTTATTTCTGTGACAAGCATGACACTCAACATCCGCCAGACTGAAATAATTAAATAATCATTTAATTTACTTATAGAATTTAAAAACATAAGTATTAAACATTAAAAAAATGTTTGTCAATAAGACGTTCTGTTGTATAAAATTTTAAAACGCCTAGTCTTGCCTTAAGGTATTCATTCTGTTTTATCTAAAAATACAATAAAACTGCACAATTTATATTGCTAATCAAAGAAGCTGAAGAAAAATAAATTTAAGACTTTATGCAACGCTAATTAGAATCTCTTTTGTTTGCTCATTAAAAGTCGAGCACTCTAGAGATCTTTTCTAAATTATGGTTTATTTATTAATCATTTTGTGATGTTACCTCAAACAGATTCATTAATTATTTGAACTTTTACCTCAACTTTTAGTTTTTGGAACGTTAAGATAAATTATGGTGTATATCTGACATATCTGTTTATGACGCAAACATTTTTTGAACAGTTTAGATTATACAGATTATTATTTAGTTTATGTAATTTTCTGAGTGATACACTAAACAAATCCAACCACAAGACATATTTACTTCAAGATGATTATCAATATTTTTTTATTAATCTATGATTTTTATATAATTTGAACATCTATCGTGTTTATATCTTAAATTATTTAATATACTTTTACTAGACCAAATCATTGATTGAAGACTTGAAGACAAATTACGGCTAATTTCTTAATAATATGATAAATCAGAATTGAAAATAAGTCTTTTTAAATCTTTGGTTTAGTCTCTAAAAGAGCCTAAGCTGATGGAGTGTTAAAAAGAAAATAAAATATCTTAGACGGCTGCTTATTTTTAAAGGTAGCAAGCGCTAATATTATTAGTTCTTGTTGGAGACGATGCTCTCCGGGAACAATCTGAGCTAGTTTGACAGATGGGAGTATAATTCTATTATTTCTTGCTAACAAATAAAAAAACAATTTTTTTCAGTTTAAACTAGTTTTCCTGTCAATTTTTTGTGCTAGGTTTTGACGATGTTATTCGAAATATTCTAGACATATTTTTTCAAAATATGAGAAAATTCATTTTCAGATTAAACTAGATATAGATTTGATCGTTGCCACAGCTTTAATTTTTTTCATATTATATAATTGTAAAAGGTAATCTTTTTTTTGCTTATCGAAACTGAAAAAAATCTAGACTTTTTAATGTTTTCTTGTTTGTAAGCTTCTTTTTCTCATATTTTTCTTAAAAATGTATAACGTTTTTTCAGCTTTTATAGTCTGTTAAAATAGCATTGTAATATCATTTCTACAATGCTTTTTTTTGGTACTAATATTTCATCTTTTTCAATGATTAATGTAGAAGAAAAGAAAAGCATTTTGCTTATCTCGCAGACGCTTTGAAATGGAAATTACTCTACACAAGACACCTTTTCAAATATTCTATCCAAAAAAAGTATTATTAACAAAAGCTAAGTTTTTCAACCAATCGCAACCTGTTCTCGTATCTTCTTATAATTACTGATAAGAGTAGTCGGAAATAATGACAATGGCAGCCTCCTCTGGCTTACTTTATCATAATATCCTCTCGTTGTGCTTAAGTGCGACCAAAGTTGAATTCTTGGATCGATGATAGGTGATTCTGAAAACGGTCGTCTGATATGAACCGTCAGTTATTCTTTTCATAAGGCAGACGGAATAAATTTTGAATGACATCAAAAGACGTATTTTAAACAGAATGAAAGGGATGACAATGAAAATATGGTTAGTGGACTACAGGGATCACTAAAACCAATATATTACGGCGTCTCTAGGTTTTGCTAAAAGAATATTTACGACTGTTAGGACAGTTTTCCGGATAAAACAATTATTTTTAATTTTGTAACAATCGGCAAGGCTTCTAAAAATAGGATAATTCAGACTGTTAGCCTTGCAATATATTCATGTTGTAACAGTTTACATTCATATCGTGTTAGCAACGATTAGCAACAACCATACATTGCATCAAAACGAGATTGCCATCAATTTTTAAAAAATCAAATTTTAGAAGGTACTAATCAAGAACATGTAGAATTATAAACATTTCAATAGCTGGTAAGAAAAATAAAAAATGGCGCTCGGATAATGAAAAGCGTTTATAACACTTTTGAAAGAGCAAACATTTTTGGTCATGTTGATCAAACTCAGACTTCGTTCTAGCTTGCCCCAGTGTGCCTGATTAACACTCGTGCTATATTTGCTACTTTTAACACTAGTTATTAAATATACTAGGCATTTATTTTCTTGTAACATTCATAATACATAAAATAAGATCAATTAAAAAAATGAGAAAAATGCAAAAAGAATATTGAGATAGTTTTAATTTTTATGTGGCTAATTTCTGTTTGTCATTGCTCTAATAACTTACACAGTGCAAATATTAAATAATAAAATTTGATGCAAAAAAGGCAACACGCAAAGTCTCGTTATAAGCTCAGTATTTTCGACGTTGCAAATTGTCAATTTCTGATTTAGATAAGATTAAAGAGCAAAATGCTATAAGTCAAATGACGTTATTCTAAATTAAATAGAACAGATGTTGCAAAATCTCAATTCACTTTATAATGTTTAAATTGTACGAAGCAGTTTTTTCTCCTTAAAGGCCAATTCAGTCGTTTTCAACTTATTTTTTATTTAATTATAAATTGTCTCTCGCATGCTCTATTCATTCCACTATTTCTATATTTTTAAATGATGTTAGTGTATTATTGTTGAAGTAAAATTTTAAGAAAAAAAAATTATAAAAGAATTATTTTACTGAAACGTTTTATACTGATTTTTAAAACTGTCTGTGAAATAAATAAAATCAAATCGATTGACACTTATTTGATATTTTGAAAAGTGATTACTGGGGGTAGCACTCGTATTTCATAATAGCCCGCTTGCTCAATCGATTGTTTTAATTGGTTATCAAGTTACTATATCACCTGCCTTTTAAAATTTATGCGGTTAACCTCGGTTATTGTTGCGTGCTTTGACCAGAATCACCCTAAAAATATTTCTCTTCCTAAATGTGTCGCTTTTTCCCGAGCATCAAAGTCTAATATTTCATTTCCAATTTAGATCGCCGATATAATAGGTAAAGACTTTTTTATTATACATTAATTTTTATCTCAAACAGTATTTCATTTTGCTGTTAAGTAGGATATTAAATTTTGTAACGACCAGGTTTGGCTTAATTATTATGAAATTTTCTATATTAAAAACGCTACGAAGCTCCAGGTCTACCACAAAAAATATCATAAAACCGGTCAAAAGCTGACATAATATGAAATTTCAAAATTAATTTGATTTAGATTAATATTGACTTGCATTTAAAACAATTATTTGAGAGCTTTAATATTTATTTGCGTACATTTGTCACGAACGTTCAAATATAATCAACCCGGAATATTGTAACATCATAAAACATTAAAAAATAATTGAAGCGAGGTATATTTAACATTTGTTATACATCACAAGCGGCTAATTAGAAATAAACAAAAATAATTGATATTGATCTAGCATTGCGTTCTGCTTATTCTGGTTATTCTAGTGATGCAAAATAATTTTCATTCGTTGTTTTGCTAAAATTGGTATTTAATTCTTAAATAAATAAGCAAAACACGTTGCAATTACCATTTTCTCTAAAATATATTTAATAGGGATGTTTGGCAGAGCCAACGAGCGTCTAGAGGCCCCTACCAAGAATAGACCGGAGTTATGCCCGGAATGGGATCGATGTGGAATACCTCTTGACGCTCTGGTCTTATTCGCACAGGTGAGCGATGTTGTGCTTAGAAAGAATAGCAGGTTGAATGTACATTGATTGACTTGCTCTGTTTGCTTGATTTCTTATTTTTGTACACTAGAAGCAATACTCGGCATTATGAGAGAATTATACGAAAGATTTTTTCGTGATCAAAAGTGAAATTCTTTCGATTTTACTTCATACTCTTAGGTAAATGTATTATTATTATTATTAATTAAAAATATTAAGAAATGATAATTTAATTTCATCCAGCAGATTTTCCCAGCAGAAAAATGTATTGCACTAATCAATCAGAAACCCAAAACACAGTCATAAATTAAAGAAAAGCGTTTTCTATTCAAAGTTATTCAGATACTTGGTTTGTTCTATTCATAAAAGCGTAACATGCCACACTTTAGATTGTAAATCTTTTTTACCTTTGTTGTCTATTCCTCTCATTATGAGCAATACAATTTACTGTCGGTTATATCTCTAACGTTTCTACAATACTTTCAGATAATTTTGTTAATAGATTGACTGAATCATTTCCAACACAGTAGTCAATTACTACTATTTACAAGTTATTATTTTGTTACAGGTTTAAATCGATTAATTTAATTCAAAAAACTGTATATTGTAAAGAATTGGTATAATTGATCTGATAACATGATCCGAATTAATTGCAGTCTATCGTAATTTATTTTTATCGTTATTTTGTATTTAAAACGTCGCTTGTTATAAAAATATAAAATATAAAAATAATTTTTTTTTTATTTTAAGATTTAAATTATGCATGTTTTTAGTTTAATTTTGGGTTTACATGCTAATTGATTCAGATAATTTTCGAAACTTTTTTCATCAAATTTAAATAGCAGCTTCAGAGTTAAAATTCAATTAAATTAAATAGAAATTACTTGTGTTGTTAAATTAAATAGAACAAGTACGGCACAATCTTACTAAAAATTATTATTATGAATAAATATAAACTATATGAAAAAAAATAGAGAGAAGCGTAAAAAAACTGTGAATTAAAATTGAATTGCAACTACTAAACGCTGAATAATAAAAATAAAATATTTTTTCTTCATTAATAAAAGCTTTTGGAACACAGTTATTTTAATTAAAAAATCGCAACAGCAAACAATTTGAAACATTGGCGTCAAAGCCCCGTCGGTTTTAATTGATTAAAATAATAACATAAAAGCAACGATTAATTGGTTTCAAACGCTTTTGTTGATAGATAAAAAGCTTTATATTTAAAAAAAAAAAAATTTAATTAAAACTCGCTTTTGTTTTATTCAATTTTAAAAATAGGTTTAAAATACACAATTTTCAATTGTTTTAACTAACTACATACTTAGTTTTATTTTAATGCAAAATTAAATATAAACAGCATATTAATTTGGTAGACAAGCAGCAGTAGTTATATTATAAATTGGTTGGTTATGACACATTTGCTTGAGTTTCAAAATTTGTTGGTTGTGAATAAATTATATATTTTAATTAAAATTTATAAAATTATGACATAAACAATGTTGTGAATTTCATAACATTATATTTTGACTATCAAATTGTTGATAAGGTAAGGCCCAAACTTTTATTTATTATTTTTAGATGGTATAAAAATTTAGCAAAGTGTTAAGAAATTCATAATTAGGCAACAAACAAGCAAACAAACATGTTTTTACGGGCAACAAGCCGCATTTACATACCGCGTATATAAATCATAAAGTACATATTTGCAAAGTAATTTTCATTTACATGTCTATCAACATAAAAACTATTGTTTTTGTATAATAATTCATGCATAAAATATGAGTTCAAGATTTTCGTCAGTACAATTCCACTTGAATTTCTGCTTCTAAACGCTTTAATTGTTTGAAAATTCAACAATACGCCTCGATGTCTAACCCTTGTTTGGAAAACTTTAGACTTTCAGCTTCGCTTGATTGCTTCTGGGTGAACATTCGAAAAAACTTTTGCCTTTTGTGGGATTTCATTTTTGTAACTTAAAAGTCAAAGTATGGATTACAAGAATTAATACCAAAATTCTTAATTAAAAATTATACTATAATAATTAATAACATACTTATTTCTAATATTCTTGTATTGCTTTTGCTTGTTTTGTATTTTTTTGCTTTTTAGTATTCACATATTTATACTATAGGTAATGATTAATTAAAACTTTTTAACTGACAATTAGCTTAAAGCTGTTTCTAATCTTGTTAAATAGTCCGCAGTGTTTTAGATAAATCCTTAAGTGAACTGCTTCACATGAGAAAAGTTATTTCTAAATCAAGTCATCATTTCTTAAGTTGTTTTTTAGTTTAATGGGTTTTTTAGAAATGTTTTTTTCCAGTAACAAAATTTAACGTATTGTACATATTTGACGTTTTACAAAAGCAATGTTTTTGTACTGGTGCTAGATTTTTCTAAACCCCTACATCGTATACAAAGATTTTAATACCATTTTAATGCCATTAAATTTAAAACGGTTGTATCACATTCTTTGATGTCATTATAAAAATTGTACATCCTTTTTCGAGTCAACAAAAACCGCACACGTCTTAAGCTGTACACTAGGGTGTCCGTTATTTACCAAGTTGGCTATTTTCACTTGGGTATCGTCAAAATCGTTTCTTATTGACCTAAAAACAATTTTAGAAAAAAAAAAAAATTTTACGATGCCGTTTAACCCTGCCTAAATATCGATACTTTTTCCATTTAATTAACATGGGATTTTTGCACTTTCTAGCAAATAATTTTTATTTCACTCATTATACTCTTTAACTTACCAACAATGCTCGATTCTGCTTCTATTATGATCCCTTTGGATGGAGAAATTTTCATATGAGCGCAAAAAAATTTATCACATAACCTTTGGTAAGGTCAAAATTTATTTTTATTGATTTTTCTGGTTATTTTGCTTAAAATACTTACTTATTAATTTTTGTTCTGTATTTCATTTTAAGTTTCTTATTTTTTTCTCCATCCAAAGGGATCATAATAGAAGCAGAATCGAGCATTGTTGGTAAGTTAAAGAGTATAATGAGCGAAATAAAAATTATTTGCTAGAAAATGCAAAAATCCTATGTTAATTAAATGGAAAAAGTATCAATATTTAGGCAGGGTTGAACAGCATCGTAAAATTTTTTTTTTTTTCCAAAATTGTTTTTAGGTCAATAAGAAACGATTTTGACGATACCCAAGTGAAAATAGCCAACTTGGTAAATAACGGACACCCTACTGTACACGTTCAACCTAAACATAGAACTCGTATACTAACACACATTATAATAAAAATGATATTTCTCTTGAAACAACGCTAACAATAAAATAAACAACAATTACAACTGATTATCACATTATTGACATAACGGGTACCTGACACATGGCAGATCTCCTCAACAATTTGCGGCAATTTTAAACTATTATGATATGCCTTAACATTTTATCGATTAATTCGTAACCTGATCGATCTGGAAAACACATTACTTTTTTAATTAAAACCAACGAGAAGAAAAGCTTATATATATCTAGGTTATTTGTTGTTTTTTTTATTTAGCTGAGACAACTCTGCACAGTTACACTTCTGCTGTAGAACATTAAATGTTTCGTGCTTAAATAATTTCAAAAATTTTTAAACTTTTATCAAAACCTTACAAACTCATGATTTTTTATGGTTGCCTCTAAAATTCTACCTTTTAAAGAATATTTATAAACCACCCATCTACCATAGATATTAAGTTTGTTGTAGAGCAACTAAATCTTGTAAAAAATATTAAAAGAATCTGAAACTGCTTGGCCATACGGAATGTGATGAAATAACGAAATTATTCCGTATAGTCGTGGTTTGTCAAAGAAATTGTGACATTTTGCGGCTCAAATAAAAAAACACGTACGGTACCAACATTTCATGACGATTTGTAGATTATGTTAGATCTATAGTTGGTCTACTGAGGGAATAAAAATAAGTATTTTTTTAATATATTGTGAAACAGTCAAGGTACACGACAATTCATCACAAACTAGTTTTTAACAATATTTAAAAAAAATTGAATTTTTTTTTATTTGTGCCGCAAAATGTCATTTGGAATAAAATGTGTTAATTTCACTGACAAGTTACGCCTATAAAAAACAGTTTTATTATTTTATTCTATTCCGTATGACCAAGAATTGCATCTTTTAAAACTTAGTCTTTTAATTGTTGATCGTAAAACATTTCTTTAGTAAAATATTGGTATGTATTATTTTTAATGAAAGAAATTACTCAATATTTTTTGGACATAGCATCGTGCTACTGTATAAAACATTTTTGAAGCTTTTATTATACACACTTCTAATGTTCTCTTCATATATTGGACCATGACGACCGAATGGTATTCGGTGTTGGAGCAATGTCAATTTTATGAAGCCCTGAAGATGCTTAAAGCTTCTCCTTCAAAATGAGTTTCTCGATGTGGTCCATCAATAATGGCGGTCAAGCGCAGGTCGTTTCTTTATATTGCTTGAATACCGTTTTCCCATAATATCAGTGAAAATTTGAGAAGCTTTTCGCTAGTGCTTTCTAACTTAGTTCACTAATTTTAGGTTGTTTTGAACAAAGTTTGTGTTAAATGTAATGACTTTCTAAGATTCAGAATTAAAATAGCTAAAAGCTTTAGAAAGTTAAAAACTTTTCTAAGAATGTAAGTGGGTGAGAGAACAACAGATTAATAATTTGAATGTAATGAATGTGTTTTGTAATTTCAGGAAGTCTTTTTTAAGATTAAACTTTGTACAAAAGATTTGATTTAAATAACTTTCCACTTTGATAATCCGAATTATATGAAGTAAAATTCTACTGTGTCTGGTTTTGTTTACTAAACGATATAACACAACACCTTAAAAGATATCGTTCTTTTAAACTTGTATTTGTTTACAAAATTAATGCAAATTTACTAAAATTACATCTGTAAACTTAAACATGTTTTGTTCTTATTGGAACTCATCAAAAAACTGTCACAGATTTAGATATGAAAAAATTTGCAATGACAAGTGCCTGTTACTTCTGCATATGATAAAACTAGCAACATCTATGAGAAGCTTGCATCAAACATTTTATGAGAAAACATTTCTACACATGTTTTTATGCAAATAGTTTATACTCTAAAACCTAAATCATATAATGCTAGTGTTGATAGATACAATTTGAAACAAAAAAAATTTCGCTGATTGAACAACCAAGTTATGACGTTAGCGCCTTTTGCCTAAAACGTATAAGTTCCGAGATTTAAATTCTATAGAAATGCTGATTTTAACCGCATCTTCTACGAACAAACTAATATCAATCAAAAATAATTAATATATTGCAGTTTTGCATTTCTTATGTCACTCAGTAAATTTTATTTTACCATGCGAGACGATGGTAGGCCTGTAGACGAAAGCGTCGATTGTCAATTTTTTGAGATCAATCTGTACTAAAAATATGATTATTTTTAAGATCTGCAAAGTACAAATAATAGTGATTTTTTGTTTATTTTTACGATCATAAGCCCTTAAATGTTTATAGATTTTGGTATAAGTACGTGTATTAATTTTATATTATGATACGACGTTTCTGAATTTAAATATTGTTTATGAGTCCGGAAGTTACGGGCCCAATACAAAATATAAAAGGAATTCCTAATGTTTGCTAGTCAATACACAAGATACCCATATCATTAAAATCGCTGACGTCTCTTAGCATTTTCTTCAGGATATTAAATTTCTGATGCGGCAACACTCTGATATCAACCCTGTTTTAGAGCTTTTATAGAAATTGAAAGAGAATGTTTCTGACTAATTAAATTACGCCACAAAGGTTTAGCTTTACGATAGATCCACAAACATGTTTTATTTGCTTTTAGTAAATAAATTTGCACTTTGGCGTTGCATATTTATTGTTTATTTTAGGCTAATGTGTCGAAAATTCAATAAAATTGTGCTTTCTTTTAAGTATTTTAAGCTGGCAATATCCCAGCTTTAAACTTTTGATGTGAATTTCAATTTACCTTCCAACTCGCTTCAAGTAAAAAAGAAACAACAAAAAATTACAATCAGAAGATATGGCAAGCAACGCTGGGAAAACATATCATAAAATTATATCCTATTTATTTATATTACATACAGTACAAATGATTATAGTAACTTAAAAACATAAATTAAGTTTTAAAATTACAAAAATAATTTGCATTACTTACTGTAGTAATACTTTTTTAGATTGCAAAAAGATTGTAATGTTTTCGCTCCAAACCTTCCTTAAGCAAAAACTTTGTTCTGTTTTTTAAATTAAATTTGTTTTACTAAAAGCAAAATAAGGCAGCTAGGAGCTTTAGAAACCTTTGTGTAAAACCAACGTTAAAGTTTTTTCTTCAAAGGTTAATTCTAATTCATTGTATTATCTGCTAAATAACGCAACTTTAAATAAAATTATTTCATTTAAAAAATATATTTATTTTTAAAGTAAAGGAGCTCACAATGTTAAATGTAAATTTACTCAATCGACGTAAAGTTCTATTGAATTTTAAAAATCAAATTGCAGAAGAAAAAATGTAAATTCTTTTGAAAGTAATAGATATACAAGAACGTGAAACGAAATAAAACGTTTTTAGATTAATGGAATTCAATAAATTTATAAAATAATGTTTTTGTTGAAAAACCTATTCTTTGTACCTGTTCGCTCTAAACATAGCAAATTGTGGAGTATCTCAAATTTAAAAAAAATTTAGAGATTTTACTTTATAACGGTTAATTTTTGTAAAACAATTGACACACAATTGGTTAATATTTTACAAAACGGGGTCAAAGTCAAATATTTTTGTTGTTATCTAACGGTAAGGGTCTAAAATTAAAATGGCATAAGAATAGCAGGTTGGTGGAACTCTTTGCTTGAGATCACAATGTTTGGTTTATGCTCAACACTAGAACATTATTTTGTTTAAAGCAGTCTTGATTATTTTCTTTTCTCTTTTCTAACCTGTTTTAATTAACAAAAAAAAAATAATTATGTTTAAAATTTTTGTTTTAAAAAGCTGATTAATTTAAAACACAACATTTACCAAGCTTTGTTTAAAATTAATTCTATTCAAAACTATTTATGATGAATTAATTACTGCTTTTAATAAAAAAACCCAAATTGTTGATTTAGAGTGTGCTATAGCAATAAGTTTTTTGTTGTTCGGCATGTTTAATTTTCCTCTCGATTAAATTTGCTAATGATTCTCGATTTAATCCTAATTTAACCGCAATTTTATTTCAGCTTTTACAAAAAGATTGGCATGTTTAACGGGCTTATAAACACATTCAAACTATTAAAAATGACTTTGCACATAATTGAAAAAAAGCAAAAATGTAAATTTGTAAAACTGTAGCAATTTTTATTTTTTTACATTTCAAATAAAAATGCTTTGTAAAATGTTTGTTATGCAAAATATTTTTTATACTGTTACCCAACATTTTGATGTTTTTTTATAAAATGAAGCGTAATTGGGTATTCAATACTTTTTTGATTATTCACACAATGTGATATTATTTTCAAAAATTACGTAGCCAATAATTGTATCTTGATGCCAACACAAATTACATAACGGCTCTCAAATTGCACCAACGAAAAGCGTTCCTTATCTAGAAAAATGCTAATATAGAAAAACTGCTTGAGAAAATTGCGTTAGAAAGCATAGGTAGTTTTTGAGAGGAAATGGAATGGAAGTATTTTTCTCACTGCCGATGAGACTCTAGTGGATGCATTGTATGAGGGTTTTATGTAAAATGCAGAGGATAAGCTGAACGTTAGCGTTTTCCTCTGCCCAATTTTACGTTGAATCGTAAAATGTTAATTAACTTGCCGCAAAGGATTTTGCCAATGCTGATAACAAATTTTGTTTTTCTTTAATGCTTAACAGAAAACCACTTTGTACCTATTGTAAGAATCTTTATTAAGATTTGTAATTCTCTGGTACTACTACTCCAAAAGCATAAATGAGTTTGTCTTTTGACAATCTTTTAGATACATATAAAAAAAAGCAATCAAAAGCTTAAAGCTGCTTATTTTGCTAATATTATTATACAATATTTCGTCAAAGTCTTAAATTAATAACCGCATCTTGTCTTCTGAACAAAATACCATTTTATGAGTCTCTACCAAAATAAATCGCCAACTATATCGATTGGTTTATACTAGCGACAATGTTGTTAATGGCAAATTAATTATTTCCAGCGAAGTTGACAACGTTATCAAGCAAATATCATATTTTATTTGATTAAAAGATAAGCCGTTTGGTTGATTTGCCTGAGTACGTCAAGTAGTACTCACTAAAAAAGATGTAAATGATTAACATTTTTTGCTGTTTTTCTAGTAAAAAATCTGGTAGTTTTTTAAAGCTGCTATTTTTTTTTATTATTTTTATTTTTTACTTGTTTCTTCTATCTTATTTCTATTACTTATACAATTTATATAACTTGTAATTTTTTTAATACCATTAATTAATGTTTATCTCAAAATATTAGATCGGCCACCGCCTTTTTTAGTTTTTTTTATCATTAAGATTGATTTTTTAGTCTTTATTTTTTTATTATCTATAATTTCTAATTTACGCTAAACAATTTTATAGCTATTATTTTTACAAGCAATTTTGGTTTTGTGAAAGCTGCGCTAATTTTTATTATTTTTATAAAGTCACTTATACTGCACTTTATACGAAAATTAGCTATTTAAAAGCTTAAATTAAAAAATTTATTTGTATTTGACACTCTAATAAACTGACTTACTATTATCAAGAACGCTATCTGCAAATAAATTATATATATATGGCTCAATTGATCTACGTGGCCGTTTTAGATTAAACTTTTTTAAAACAAATATAAAGAACTGAGCTGTGTAGTAGATTGTTGATCATAATTGCTAGTCGTTACTCTTTACTGCTTTTGAGGAAGCATATTATGATGCCAGAAATTGTAAATCGCACGACGTTCTAAATAAGTTATTAAAGCGCTGTAGAGCTTATTTAAATTGGCGCATCCGCCATTTTTTTAGCGAAACTCTGATATAAAAATAAACCGACAATAAAATGAGCAAGTTTTAATCGTTGTTATTTCTTAGAATTCGGGAAACAATTAGTCAAATAAAAACATAGGTGACCCAAATTGTTTGCACTATTTATAAGAAGAACAACAAAAAGTGTAAATATCGCCAAAACGATGCAAATAAATTTGCCGCCTTAACACTTTTTCTCGAAGTATAATAAATTTGCACTTATTTTTGAACCATGACCATGCACCTTATCTTTGCAACAAACACCCCGTAAATCGTAAATTGCCAAGGTTTTATTTTTGGTTAAAAATTCTGTGACGTATTACCCTCACTCATAAATTGTTGTATTTCAAAGAGCTAAACATTCTCATCACGTTGAACATTGTGAAAGAGAAGGAAGTAAGATTTTTTATTAGTGTTATTATTGGATCCAGCCTTAACAGCGGCGGTGAAAAATTGATGCTTTTTAGAGACAGTTTTCTTCAACATCTATTCAAGAGCTAGTTTAATTGGCCAAATTTCATGAAATCATCCTGATGTTGTGTAATATGTTTGCAATCAAACTTGTTGCTTGTGGTCCTACCTCGACGAATTGCCTCAATTACTGACACCGCACGAGGCCTTGGAAACTTCCCGTAATTTAAGATTATAAAGGCAATGCAGAACGTCTTCCTTTCGTATCTTACGCAGAAAAATTCATAAATAAGCAATAATTGCTTTATTATAAAACATTTAAGAGTTTTTAGATGGTTAACTAGTTTTTCTCAAACTGATTGTGTTGGAGACTTTATCACTATCAATTATATCAACTATTAAAAATTGTTTTGATTACAATGTTATCTGTTATCATTTTTAGGTAAAAAAATGTCATAACCAACTCTTTCAAAATATCCTCGGCAATCAATTATTATTGTTTTGGTTAAGTTACGTTTTGAAGCAACACATCTCAATTTTTTTGTTTAGAATAGATGTATATATGCTTTAAGTACATATTTAAATAGTTTTCATCATAAATTTCTTTTTATTCACCATTACTTTTCTTCTCATTTCTCTTCTTCTCGGTTTTGTAAGACTTTTCCGTCTTCTTCTTTTTTAATGCTTCTATTATTTTTCTTCTCTTTGGTTTTTTAATTTTCTAAGAAAGTCACTTGCGCACATTTTAAAAGCTGACCAAACATATTTTATTTTTAGAGATAAATCACTGTGGCACACAATCACATACCGTTATAACGTAAATTTACCGTTTATTTAAAAAATAAAAGTAGTTAAATATACTGTTTTTCTATTGGTTTCTAATACACATATATTTTTAAACAATAAAAAAATTTAATTGAAACTTTTATAATATCATTCTTAAACTTACAATTTTTGTTTTCTGACTTGATAACATAATAACAAGCTTCTGGTTATGATAACAATAATTATTTTTTGCTTTATATTATACGCGTCTACTGCAATACTGGCATTTAATAAGGTTTAATTTATACAACGCTGTTATTTAATATTCTAAGATTAACCTATTAAACTGATTGTTTATATGATTTTATTGTGCTCATAAAGCAAATCTTGTTTCTGCCAGGCAGAGTTTGATTGACTTGAATTTACTTCATGGAAATTATTAATTAATATAAGAAGACCGTTTGAAAGAGGTACGTTTCATGGTTTATGAAGAGAAAAGCCTTGACAACCTCTAATTTACCATCTTTGACAGATTTACTGTGAATTTAATTTAAACGATGCTATTCAAAGATTAACAACAAAACAAACTAATTTAAATTTTTAATATTTTATTTTAAATGTCTACGTCGTGGTCACATTGTATTGATGTAAAAAAACGCATTCTCAAAAGCAACTTTACTTTACCAATTCAACGTTGTTCTATTAAAGCTAGGTATATAACGTTTTTGGAAAATGTCTTATTTGTGTTTTTAAAGAAACATCTAAATTTCAAATTGACGAATTTATTTGAAAATATTTAGATATTGTGGTAAATAACTGCTACAATTTTTCAAACTTGGCACATTTTTAATAAGTTTCAAAACCAGAATTGCGCTATGACATGTCAAAAGAATATGTAAATTGTCACATAATATTACTACTCGTATAAGTGCATTTATTATTTCCGATAGTTTTTTGAGTGTATTTCAAAAATATATTAATTAGTCCGAAGGAATGCAAGCAAATACTTTATATAAAAATGCACATATTAAATTGCACAAATTTCTGCATTATAATCTATGCAAAAATGGTATTCGGGTAGAGAATCCCAAGAAACAGTTAAATTTGAAGTTTTAAACATTTTTGAAAAAATGTTTTTTTTTCATTATCATTTTTATTCTGCGTTTAAGATTTTACAATTTGAAAAAAAATTAAAAAACTACGTATAATATATACTGTGTAATAATAAAATATGTAAAATAAATTGTGTTAAAAACGTATGACAGAGAAGAGTAACGCAGAAATTACAAATTTAGACTCATATAATATGTATTGATATATTAATTATTTAAATTAAATTCTATAAAAATCTTTTGAGCTACAAGGTATTAAAATTTCTTTCGTTGACAGAGTGGATATTATTGTTTTTATTAATTTTATTTGGTTAAATAATATCCCAAACAATCAGCGTTTTTTATAAATTTAAATTAATAAAATAACAACCCCCTATTAAATATAATCTTAATATTATTAGAGTAACCAAATTCGCGCAGGCCAATATTAAAACATGGCAGCAAGGAGACGACGGATGAAACAGTTGACTGCCGGCGTCCGCTACGCGAGCATGGCCTACTGTGTTTCCCCCGCTCAATGTTTGTGTCCTTCCGTTCAGGCGCTAAAAAGGAAAAATACGGACATTTGATTTTTTTAATTAAACAGGAGAACTGTGCTGTTTTTGGACCTTTAAAAACATGTACTTTAAAATCAAATTGGATCAATTAAAATTTAAATAAATTAAAATAAACAAAAAAAGACAGTAGTTTGAATGTGAAAATTACATTTGTGTTTGTAATCAAATGGTGCTTAGATAAATTAAAAAAATATATATAATAGCTAATGGAAGGTTTTATATGTATGAAAAAAAAGTAAAATTATTATTGAATTCTTGACAGTTTTGGAAACATTAATAAAGGTTACCAAAGTAACTCAGTATTGCAACAAAATTATTGTGAATGTGTGTGTGCGTAAATTGTGTTTATTCATTATTTATCCAGCAATATAACTGGATTGACGCTTTTGTAAGTATTTCATTGATAAAAAAATTATTGACAAATAATAAACCCACTTGCAGCCTTGTCACCTGCTATCACATTATTTACTAAACTAACATTGATAATGAATAATAAACAAAATCTTGTAGTCTTATAAAATCTTTTTTTTTGTCACATGAAAACTAATACAATCAACCGGCGTTTTAAATTTTTTTATAGCTAGACTTGTTTTGAAGAAAATAGACTATGTTGATTCAAATGACATAATAATTTATTATCTTATTTAATAAACCTAGTGGAATGATTTAGAAGGAAACAAACACATTTTTCTCATTAAAAAGTACATATTTAATATTTTGAAAACTTTGTTGACGTTATAATAATAGGTAATTTTCGATGTCTTGTTGTTGCTTGCCATGTCTAATACATACATCAAAATTCAATTATCTATTGTATGAACTATGGAGCATTATATTCTACAATGTACTCGCTAATGCATAGAACATTATAGAAAGTATCAGATTTTTTGTTGAAAACATTGACACTTTCAAACTAACACAAAAAATTTTTTTTAACGATTTTAAGCACTGTATTACAACAGGGAGCTTGACAAAATCGGATTTTATGTGTTTGTTTAATTGAGCTTTTTTTTTAATCAAAACGCAAAGACTTTTTTTGACACAAGCTATACAATTTTTCACTACTATGACAGCAGCTACGAATACAATTTAAAAAAAAATTTTTGGTATACATCTATAAGCATTTTTGAACAAAAAAGGATTTTTGTGCGTTTTATTAGACAGTTCAATTAGAAACCTGCAACGGAAAATTGAATGAAGAAACAAAACTTTTGAGTTAAGTAAATTGTTTTTAAGGACTTTAAATTATTAAGATAAAAAAATATAAGAATAATTTGTCTAAATCATTTTGTAGATTGTAGCACATTTACAAATATTTGCTCTAACTGATTAACGGTGGCTTTTTCAGAAGTATGGTTAGTCATTTGAAAATAAAATTCTTTTGGATGTTGATTAAAGAATTATCTTGAGGTTGTAATCGGTGACTTGTAGAAATCATTTTAATATTATGCTTACGTCCAAAAATCACAAAACTTGACTATGATTTTTTAAATAAAATAAAATTTAAATATAAGTACTTATTAATTTTTTTAGTTATGACAAATCTGCTATTTTTATAAGAATCTATAAATCTATAAAATAAACTCAATAATTTTAATTACTTGTTAAACACAATAATTTATGCTTTTTGTACAAGATTTCAATTGCCTAATTATAACACGGTTCATTGTAAAATTAAAAACATTTTATTAAAAAAAATTAACAATATGGAAACTTTTGTTTTAGCTACATAGTTTTGTAATAATGAAAGACTTTTTTTTTAATTTTATTGAGTTGATGGGCTAAAAATTGCTTAGGTCTACTTTTAGAAACGCTTTATTTACTTTCATTAAAATGCAAAATGCATTGATGGAAGAAATTGAAAATCAATTTTCTAAAAGGAGCGTTACTATGAATATTCTTTTAAGTATAACAAATGATGCAATCAATTACGATTGTCATTTCTTTAGTCACGGGGTGCTAAAGCTGAAACATTTATTTTTCACAAAAAAAAACATGTTGCGATGAGCGAGCACATTACATTTCTCTAGGTAAAGCATTTATTTATTATTTATAATATGTATGTTTATTTTGAAGTTATATTGATACAGAAATCTTAAACACTGCAAAAAATTTTTTATTTGTTTATATATATAGCGACATCTACTATCCGATTCGATTCAACTTTATCACTAAAACTGCATTTATTTAAAAAAAAATATTTTTCATGAATTTTATCGTATTATGGCAATGCTCTATAATAATGCTCTATAAGTATTTATTTATAATACCGTTATTATAGTATCGTCTGGATAAGTTGTCACAATTTGTTTTAACATATTTTAATAAAAAAAATGTTAAATAGGTTTTATATCAAAGACGCTTAATTTTTGATTTCTATAGTATAGAATTTAATTTTTTTATATTACAAGCAAAATTTACTATAAATCATGATTTAATTTATTATAATTTTCTCAATATTGTGCATCCAATAAATGGCGATGCTTTCCAATGACTGGTCTTAGTTTCATTCGATTTTATTGACTACATATTATAATTATTTTCAAATGTTTGTTTTAAATTATGGCATTTTTAAAATTACTTTTTTGTAAATATTAAAAAAATGTTTTAGGTTTATGTGAATAATCTAACCGTCTTCAATTTTATTTTAATATGAATAATAAGCAGTTATTTAGCTAGATACTTAATAATTGTGTTACTTCTGAGAATAATAGTATCGATTGCAAAATGAACCACAAATATTTCACTAAGAGCTTAAGCATTCTCTGATCCCTAGTTTTATAATCCTTGCAGTTTCAAGAGAATAGCAGCGATACCATCATTTATATTATAGCAAGCTCACATCAGTAATGCCAGCTGCCACTACAATGTAACATTTAATAGCAAATAATACAAAAGGTAATCCAACTTTGAAAACTTTATTATACGTGTTATGACCACAATAAAACATTAAAATGAAAATAACTCTTCCTACATTTTTCAGTGCATTTATTGATTTTCAGTCGAAAATATTAAAATTATTATATTATGCACAAAAAATTTTAAACAATCAAGCTAGTGACATCTTAATTTGTTTTAATACACACAATGTAAACTCAGCTTTAGAAGTTTTTAATTTTAGAACCAAATCTTTTTAATGGAAGACATCAATCAGTGTAGGATTTGTGTTTATTATCGGAAAATATTTACATTAAGTTGGCTTTAATCAAATAATAAACTTTACAACATGATTTTTCATATTTTTTTGTTTCACAAAGTTGTGTTAATTTTAGACAAATCATAATAATTCTACATTAATTATTAATTGATTTTACCTATTATCTGCCCTCAAAGCAGACGAAAATTACACTAAAAGTTAAAGTGTTTTTAGCGATTTAATGGCAATAAATGAGAAAAAAAGCTAATTTTTTACAGACACATAGTTAATTACAAAATATACGTTAAAACAGCATATTATGATAATAACAATAAAACATAGAAAAACAAATTAAATTGCATAAATTAAGTTAATTTTTTTTTTAATCAATTGTCAATATGAAAAATTCTAAAATTATGTTGGAATCCTGCTTTATAACCGAAGAAATCACGCTCTTGACATTTACTTTCAAATGGCGTTGCCAACATGACAGCACTTTGACAATTGATTCAAAGAAAAAATAAACTTTATGTAAAAAGCTGTCTAACATCAAAGAATACACATGCATGTACAGAAAAAGACGATTTAATGCAGCCGATTCTTCAAGAATAAAAAAGTAGGCTTCTTACGGTTAGGCTGGCAAAAAGTAAATAAATAATTAGATGCTGAAAGTATCTACTGCCCTTACTATTTTGCTAATTTATGCTTTAAATTATGCTTTACTATTTTTGCCTTTTTTCTACTTGTATCTCAGATATTTTCTTCTTTACAAAATTTCAACTTTTATAGAGATATGTATAGTATAGTATATGTATAGATATTTTTTTGACCACTGTTTTTTGGTTTTTGGGATATTGGTTCTTGAGGCAGAAACAGCTGCTTTAAGCGTTGAAGATGTTATTAAAATTGTTGTCATTTTTTTGGCAAGCATTTTTCCGTTTTTTTAACGGAAAACTTGTTGATCTATCACTTTCTTACACAAGGTATCCGTGGTACCAAATGTAAAAATTTCGTGGCATTAAGGAAGTTACAAACTCAGGGTTAGAATTAACTCTTCACTTTGATAATAATTTTGATAGTGATTTTTATTTTAAAAACAACAATGTATCACAACTATAGACTTACATAAAAAAAACATAAAAAAATACATTTTAGCAATGTGAAAAAAAACACACTAGCTCTAATTTGAATTTAAAAACACTTTAACTTGATTGACTAATTATTACCACTAGACTGACTGTCTTTGTATCGGCACTGGCACTGCTATTTAAAACTTATTCAAAACGTTATCCAAAACTTATTAAAACAATCTCGAAAACTTATTCAAAAACTGACTAATTTCCTTTGTTCGTTCGTATTTAATGGGCCAAAAAATACATCTAGAACATTCTGAACTTTCCCGCACTTTCTGGTATTTCTTATCTCTCTCATTTCTGCAAGATTTGCTGTTGTCTCTTTCTCGACAGCTCAACAATTTTTAGATTGAGCTAAAAAAATATGATATGCAAGCACTTCTAAAAGTGTTTCGATTGATTGATGAAATATTCTAGATCTTCGATTTATTTAGTAGTTTTATTTATACAATGTATGATATTTTGAAAGCAGTTGATGCATTATTTTTCATAATATATAAACTGATTTAAGTGCCTATACATACAATATACTATTGTTACAAAAAAATTGATGGCTACTACTGTAGTAGTGCCAACGACTCTACTCCATACCTTATGTTAACAAAAGGTATGGAGTAAAACTTACGTAACATGTTGCACCACTGTTTAACATCTTAGGATTTATAAAATACAGATTATACGAAAATAAGATTTTGATATAAAAAACTAAATTTACTTTAATAGTTTTTTTCTCATTTTTAACCACTTTTCTTTCTTAACTGATTTATATTTTGTCAAACCTACTAAAATTTTTTGTAGAGTTTTGCAAAGAATCGTAAGCTGGCTTGAATTGTGTAAATTTTGAATGACCAAAATCTTTTCTCTATCTCCTATCTTCAGCTGAAAACTTTTTTGCAGCGAAATTGGAATATTTAAATAGCAAGCCATTAGTTAAATGGAAAACGTCAAGTTGGCAATAGTTGATGCTTTTAATCAGACATTTATTTTTATATTTAATGGAAAATCTTCTTATAATACCTACATGGCGTTGGATATTCACCGAGAAGTGCGGATTTTTGCCAAGTCATCAGCCTAAAAGGTGTTAGGCAATCTTCTAACGTAATTGAATTGAAACAAAAAGCAGGCTTAATATTTATTGAAAAGCTAATTTAAACATTATACAGTTTGAAATCAAATACCGGTTTAATAATAAGATGAAGTTTCCGATCATCGCCATCAAATTAGAATGGCCAGTTATGGACTAGAATTATTATTGATAGCCAACTAACCACTCACTGATTGATTACAAGTTATTTGCTTTTGTTTTGTTCTTTAATTATTGGTATCGGCCATAGATCTAAATTATCTCCACAAAGTAATTTCTAATAAGGCAAAATTGCAAAAATATTAATTTTTATTTTGTAATATTTCTTTCGTTGTGCTAGCATGTTTATAGAAAGATTAAGGCTACAATAATAATAATTATTAATCTACTTTACACTTTATAACATTTTATTCAAAATATTGGTATTATTTTAAAACTTTTTACATTTTTTTGTACATTTTTATTTGCAATTTTTCTTACAAATAATGTATCATTGTAGTTTTGTGAAAAATTAATGTGTCATTTTCAACAATTATTAGATACAGTCGCTAACATTGACGTTTAAATAAATAAAATCTTTAAAACTCAATTGAGGTTAAATTGTTATGGCGTATTATTTGGAATTTTGAATTTTGAACTTTGTGTGAATTTATAAATAATATGAATAAAATGTTCAGGAGTCTAATGAATCATGTCTGATTTGATCTTTGTTTTTATAATTTATTGAAGAACAAAATTATTTTGGTGGAATAAGACTGAAATAAGACAGGTCAGGCCAGGTTAGAAATAAGACTTTAACAAACTTATTGAGTTTGGTGAAATTCATTTTAGAGAACATAGACAAGCGAATTTAAGAAAAAATTGTTTAAAAACAATTTATAAATTTTGTGTTCAACATTAAAATGGCTTACAATGGTTTTATTTTCAGGTAACAAAACATGATTGCAGTTTAATTCTTATCTTTTACATGGTAAGTCTCTATATGCTTAGGTATTAGTAAATGTTAACTTACCACATTTTCTAGTTGTCTACATATTAAGTCTTGGAAAGACCTAATATAATAGAAAAAGCAATACAAATTAACGTTCTGCTCTCTAGATTAAAAATTATATTGTTTACAAAACAAATATCAACAAATTCAATCAATTCTTGTGATGACCAGTTTAAATATAATATTTTCTGATATAAAACTTGCAAAACACAAAATTTTAGCAAGAATTAAATTTAATTAAATTAAAGTTATTTTGAATTATTATTTTGCATTACGTGTTATTATTTATTTTGGGGTTTCCAGTCATTTTCAATTACACGATTTCCAATCATTGATGTGGCGTGCTGTTGATAATAAATTTTGTTTACACGCAAAACTATGTTTGACAAAAAAAATGTTTTATTTTTTTTAAATTGTGAGCGCGTGATACCTAGCGTATCACTTGGATAATGCGAGCATAAAAACGAGAGTTGAAGATTTTATAAATTGTGGTTTTAACGTGACAGATTGTTGGATTTTATGCTTTTTTTTAATTAATTTTAATCATCTTATTATTTTTATTGAAACTGAGTCACATTTTAAGGTTTTTTCACTTTGAAATACTTACCGCGTTTGCAGCAATATTTAAATAATATTAGAACGTCTAATAAAAATCTTGCTGCGTCGCGACGCTATTGATTACATTTTTCATTTCATGCATTTGGTAGAAGATTGTGGTGTTTGGCCTTACATCAAAGAAAAAAGAATTTCTACAGTAAACGGAAAAGTGTGTAAACAAAAATAAAATTTAAAAGTTTATTTGCTACAGATATTTCGCCTAAAGGCAAAGCGTTTTTGAGATTGACTGCTTATCGTTTAGATTAAATGGTAGCAATTTCTTGAATCAAGTTTGTAAAGCTCACAATTAAATAAATAAAAATGAAATTATTACTATCACTTGCTATTTCTAAAAAAAATGTCAATTATGTAGTTGGATATTAAAAAAATACATGAATAATGCATGAAATAAATGAATAAATGTATACTAATATCAGATGATTTCAAGATAACAACAAACCTAAAAATTAATAGTATATTCTGATAAGAATATTAACACAATATTTTTAAAATAGAAGTACTAAAATTTAAAATAATTTAGTCATGTATCATTTTGCTTATGCTTAGTGGATTTAAATTTGATAAAGGATGCCACATCCATAATTGCAAAGCCTGTGCTTTTAGCTGTGGCCTTATCGAAAGATAAAGCCCCAATCCATTAAATGCTTCCCAAATGGTAGTGCAGTTAAATTTATTAAGAACATTAGCATTACATACAGCTTCTAATAAGAAACATCAAAAGACAAACCGCGTCGTAAAAGTTGTATTTTGTTGTTTTGCATTAAGATATATAAATTATCTGCTCATTCTTGTTACCTTTGTTAATAATTTTGGACTTTTGGAGAACATTGAACATTCTTAAAAGATTTTTTGTACCAAGCGAGGGAAATTCAAAGCATATTAAAAATATAAGATGAACTAAAACAAAAAAAAAAAGGGAAATACAAGCAAAAATTAATAGGCAAATAAAAAAAAAACACAACACTAAGAAAAGAAAAACTAGTAGGATTAGGCAATATAAAAAATAAAACATAGGTGTAACTAGATGTAAAAACAGATAAGATAGACAATAAGAATATTATAAAAACTAGAATAATTTTTGTCAGCTATAAATCAAAGAAACTGATTGATATGGAGAAAATATAAAAAAAACACTGTTTTAAATCTTTTATAATACATTGATAATTTTAGCAAAAACTCAAGAAAAGTTTTGTTTGAGAAAATTTTAAACAGTTTTTCAAATCTAAAAGATGTCGTTTGTTTCAGCAGTAAGCTCACCTGGCGAAAAGAATATCAGTGTTTTATTATGTGTAAATGCCGCTGGCAATAAATCTTTTTCTCTAATTACCTCAAGAAAACAACATTCTGCACTAATACATGGAATTTTGTCGAAAATGATTTTAAGCTAGTGTCTTTCTATGCCGCGTAGATTGACAGCAAATAAGGCATGGAAAGTAAGATATTAATATCGCTAGCTCTTAGAAAATCTGTCAAAATTCGTGAAATATGAAGAAAAAATGTAAATTTTCTTTGTGGTGTAAATTCTAAAGCAGAACTTAATTCTAGCAAAGCTGCGAAATAAGCTATTCAATGGTACCCAAATCAATAAGAGCGACACAATTATTATTTTCCATACAATATTTTTTTTCAAAAGCGAAATCTATTTTTGGCTTTCAAACTTTTATTTTAAGCACATCTGGCAGGGTGATACCGAGTTTTTGGCAGTAATTATTAATAGACTCGAGCGTTTTAAAGAAATGAACACAAACTAAGGGTGGCATTCTTGAGCATACGAGATAATAAAATAATTTGGTATCAATTAGATTGTGACAATTCATTTCGAATAACAGTTCGAAAGCACTTTTAAGCTTATTATGTTACCTTTCAAAAAATGCATAAAAACTGTAACAGGTCATTCTGTAACAGGCCATACTGCTAAAGTCATATTGTAACAGGTCATACAGCGACAGTCATACGGTAACAATACGAAAAATTTAAAAATAGCAAAAGTCAGTAAATAATAGGAAACATTAATGGGCATTTTCCTAAATTAGAAATGAAACAAAAGTTGACAGAAAAACGAATTTGAAAATCCTAATAGATTTCTAATTTGCTACTGTACCTAAATTAATATTAAATGAATCTGATGTGTCAAGTATTTCTAAAAAATATAGTTTTAATTTTAATTACAGTGGCTTTGTGATTAGTAATAATTAACGAATCAACCGGTACAATAACACTTGACCGATTTCCGACTGGCAAATTGCCACTAAACCCTTAGTGGCAAGCTTGCCTAATTTGATTTTCAAATTTCAGAACCTTCTCACTAGTGTCGTAGGTTTTATCCTTACAGGAATTTGCACCTAAATAATGTTATGTTGGGTCATTATAAATTAACTGATGTAATATGTGTCTCTTTGATAATTCAATTGCTTGTCCTATAAATTTTAGCCTGATTATGTATTAGTTATGATATTGTCGAGAAGGTGAGAAGAAAGCATAAGCACCGACCCTATACTTCAAGAATCAATATAATGTACCTGTACCGATGTAAAAGTATCTTTTTAATACTAGATCTCGCTAATAAAACAAACATTGCTTTAATTAAACAAATAATTAGGTTAAGTTTTGAATTCAAAAACTTTAAATTGTCATCAATCTTCATTATTATAAAATTAACAAAATTTAGATTTGTTTGCTGACTACGTAAATTTATTAAAACATATTTATTTTATCAAACAAGATACTGAAATATAATTGCATACCGATCGATTTTCTAAAATAATCTAGAAAGGCATAGTTAATGATCTTTTCTGTAATTTGAACAACAAAATACACAACACAATATTGATTGAATGTGTCTATAAAAACTGGTCGCTCTGAATCAAACTTACACCAACAAAAGCAATACTATTAGTCAGCACACTCCATAAAACAAATAACGAGGTCTATGAATTATTAAAGCTCAATTACAGCCATTAGTACACCAAAAATGAGCAAATCCCATAAAAATAACGCTACATCGTAAAAAACGCATTAGATCAATCGGCTTGTTTGTTAAGCCAAATAAAAGCTAATCCAATAATAAATAATAATAATAATAATTGTTTGTTGTTCTATACAAATTTATTAGCTGCGCTTACCATCTGCTATTTACATGCTATTATATAGCACTTATAAAAAACAAATACAAAATGGAGAAAAGTTATTTTAAATCAAAACAATATGGTTGAAAGCAATAGCACAATACTGGTTTCAGGCTCATTAAGCTTTCTAGCAATATATTTCTGTAGAACGATAAGAATCCGTATGTTTTTATATTTTTATAAATAATTTTTTTGTTGCTGCTCTAAACTAATCTGCTCTTAAAAGCATCCTAAAGACGTGAACGAGATGATCTTGAATCGAAACATATAATAAGAATGATTTAATATCACTAACAAGAACTACATCAGCAGCAACAATCTGGTACAGCTAACAGTTTCAATGAACAAATATTAAAAAAATAACTGATTTTGGCATTGGTTTTAGGCTCTATAAGAAAAAATTAATGCTTGTTTCAATATCGCTTTTACTGACGACACTTTATTTCTAATATTTAAATTATATTATTGTTTTATAACTATTGAGTTTTTGTTTTTCTAGTTCGAGGCTTGTTAAAAATTGTTTATTTTGTTGCGTTGCGTATTAATCTGCTTTAAAATGTTTCACTTTGTCTAGATAGCGATTTTTTGAGCAGTTTTAAGAGGCAGCATTCCACTTGGTATATTTTCGGCTGTTAGATTTTTAAAAAGCTTTTGATCATTGTTGTAAGACAATGGTAAAATGTTCAGTGTTTCTACTGTTTTTTATTTCAAATTTTTTGCTTAGTGCTTTTCATTTTCAGCGGCGATGTATATCCAATTCACACACTAAACTATCACGTTGCGTCCATTATGTCCAATCCATTACTCTCCTCATGCTCGATTGAACCTCACACAACAGAGTGTTATTTTTCATTTTTCAATAATTGCATAAAACACAATGTCTGGCAGTTGATTAATTTCGAAGAGAATGCGTTCTGTATTGACAGGAAGCAATGAATTATCATTCCAAAACAGGAAGTTGTTTTCATTTATTAAAGCCGCTGTTTTATTATTTAATTACGAGGCAGAAGCAGACATTATTCTGATTTTTTTCTACCGTTTTTCATAAACTCGGATATTTGAAATACTACAAAATGCAAGTCAATTTTCTAGAAGAGCTTCCTCGCTGAAGCGGAGGCTATGAATTCATCCTGGAATAGGAAACATTTCTTTTTTCTATTTTATTTTTTCGATTCTCTTTATATACGCCTTTGTATTGACATAAATAATTCTATAAAAAAAGCCAAAACTGACGAAATGCTGAAAAGCGATATTTATTGCATGATAGGAGTGAACAGCTATTTGAAATGCTAAACTGAACTTTTCCTAAAATAAGGAAAGTATATTTGGTTTGCAATGCTCCGCAAAAGGTAACAGCTACTTTTCTTTAATTTTCCTCTTGTTTTACAGAATAATTTTTTTGGATTGTCAAATTCTGCAACTTTTTCCTTCCTGCAAGCAGCACACTCTCGTAAATTAATTACATATATCAAAGTAGGATTTTTTTTGAATTTAAATTTGTTTTATTGTTATTAGAAAGTTTTAATGTACAATAGCATAATTACTATACTTTAAAAACAAAAATTACTTTCATACCTAGAGATAAAAAAGAAATAAAAAAAGAGAACAATACAAGAAAAAAAAACCTTAAACTACATAAAAACACACTAATAATTGGGATCTTTGGCGTATAACCCAGCTGTGTCGTAAAAATTTGGAACAGTTATATTCTAAGATATAACAGCTTCTCCTAATTTTGTAATTTACGTATATCGTTTTATCTAAACGTACAAATTGTGTAAAATGTATTTTTGTAAAATCAGTTTTCGCTTTATTGGTTTAGCAATTTGTTTCTTATCTTAGACTAAACCTAAAAATACTTCTCATTACTAAGCATAAAATAACACGCAAAATCCTTTTGCTTACAAATTTAATGGCGCCCTATACGTGTATTCTCTCTCATAAAAGCAACAAACATTGAGTAATTTGTTGTGGTTGTTTACAACAGTAAAGAACAACATTGTAAAAAAACCAACACCAGATAAAATTTATCAGAGCACTTTCCAATATTTCTTGCTTTTAAGTGTGGCTACCTCACTATCTATACAATCCAGTGGCACTAAACTTAAAAGATATCGATCCATTTTGTGTGCAATTAAGAATTACTGTTTGCGGAACGTGCTGATAAAGAAGGGGAGGAATATAGTTCGCCGATATGTCAACATTTTGATATTATTTTCATGCTACCTATTATCTGTTCCATTTTCAGCGATATTTGATAAAAAAAGTGATACGTAAGTCAACTGCATTTTTCATTCATCCATCATTCGAGCTGTTCAGTTAAGCCTTTGGCCTTCGCACGTGGATGTATGTACAATGTACAACGAGGGTGAAAATACGACAGAATATTACTATTTTTATGGTCAAAACAAATTTTTCAACGTGTCACGTTTGGTACTAGAAAATTCGAATTAATCCAATATCATTATTTTAGCGTTAATTGGAGTTTTCACAAATAATAATTTGTGACGTTTTCAGTATTATTTAGCTTCAATCATTAAATTCAAAAGAAAAAATAATTAAAACAATTTTTGGGGTTGTTGAACATGAAGTGCGTTTCTGTAGCATTATTTTTTATGTATTCTTTGTTGTCTTTTATGTATTGTCATATTCTTCCCTTTTATAATCAGTTAGATAGAGGCGGTAAGGGTTGAAGGATAATATATAGTTACATTTTCCAAAGAAATGTTCTTGCTGACAATTACATGTCAAGAAAGTCTAATAAATGCCAAACATGACATATAAAAAAGTCTGTGATTTAAATATCAGACTAATCTGTTTAACTATGCCTTAAATAATTTGAAAACAATGTTCTGAAACTTGACCAACAGTAATTGAAGATTTTAATTTTTTTTAAGCTTTACAAGCTTAAGGTTGTGTAATATGAATTTTTTTAATAAAACTTCTACTTGTCTTTATGGTAATTTCAAGTAGCTTTATTCAAAACATTCGTAAATTAACAATTTATCATTGTAATTGTAATGCTATTTTTTTGGATTTTTAATCGTGATTGATTTCTTCGATAGCATATTTTTGAAAAAGTGGGTCTTTTGCTTTTTATGCTTAATCATTTGCAAATTTCTTGAAACATTGAATTTCATTTTGAAACCACAAATGGAAAACCGATTGTTTAATCACGTCTAAATGTTTAATACATTTTAAAAAATGTAACCTGAAGCTTTCTTTAACGAGCATAAAAATAAAAGAAGTCAATGTGCCACCCACCAGTCAGGCCCCAATCAATATTCGTAACAATTATTTCTCTTACCATGCAAATAATCATTTATTAAATATAATTTTAAAAATAGATTGAATCAAATATTGGATTTTCTAAACTAGATTTATGCCCGCCATCACAAAATATTCAAACACAACGATATAATGACGGTTTATTTGCGTTTCCACTTGACATTTTTGTGCGTTTATCATTAGCCTGGCGCTGAAGTTCACATTAATTAGCGCTTCATTTAGCCAGTGGTTATTAAATAGTCATTATTAAATCGTTAAGTGTTTTTGTTTCTTTTATTCCTTGTAGCTGTTATAAAAACATGTATGCTATTTTTTTAATAATGGCTTTTCAGTTAACTTAAAGTAAAAAATGATAAAATGAGGACAAGGTAGAAACCTGTGTTCTTGAGAAAATATAATTAAACGTGATGTCTTACTGAATAGAAAAATCATAAAAGTTTTTGTTTTTTGTTTTCTTTTATATTAGTATATTTTAAAATGTGACAATTCACAAAAAATAACCGTGTTTTATTAATATTGTACACAATACCTTTGTTTTTAGATTTTTATTGAAATTATTTAAAGTACACAAATTTTCTAACTACAATTATTCGAGTTCTGTGGTAGTATGACAAAAGTTGATATTGTTGAAAAAGCCATATTCATACCATTCCTCTGAATTCGTGTTTGTCATATGATGACTCTTGCAAGTATGTGTGCTTAGCTGGTCAAAACAGTTTTTTTAGAGCCACATGCTAAACCAGGGAAAACATTGATGCGTTTATTTTTTATCTTAGTGGCTGATAAAGAAAACTTATGCAAATTTATTCAAATCACATCTGTAAACTTGGACCTGTTTTGTTCTTGTTGGAACTCATCGACGAATTGCAACAGATTCAATGTTATATCAATGATATACAATATAATCTATCTGTTGGCCAGCCATCAACTGGTAAAATAAAGAAAACTAATACAAATTCATTCAAACTACATGAATCTGTTGCAACTTGCCGATTAGTTCTAGTAAGAACAAAACATGTTCAAGTTTACAAATGCGGTTTGAATGAATTTGCATTGGTTTTTATTACTTTACCAGTTGGAGGCTCGAGGTTAACCAAAAGATAAATTACATTGAAAATCATTGATATACGTTTGAGACAAAAGGCGCTAACATGATAACGTCTAATCAGCGAAATTTTTTTTGTTTTGAAATGTATCGGTCAACAATTAACTTATTGAGAGTATAAACTATTTGCATTTTTAAACAATAAGAAAAAAATTTTTTTTTGATTATTTTTGTATGAAAAAGCAGGAAATCTAAGTAAATAAATTATTAGAGGAAAAAAAGAAACTTTTGTTTTGATTTTGTAAATGATAAGTAAATCTATAATTTGTTTAAACCAAAGTAAAAATTTTACTGAATTATTTTAATCAATTAACTTTCCATTTTTTGCCAATAGATCAATGTTAAAAAAATTACAAATTTATTGTTAGATTTTGACCGCAAAATGGCATTATTTTGCTGTATTTAATGCTCTCTATGTGATCAAATATCAAAAAATGTGTAACTGGTCAGAAAAAAGAGGGTATTTTAGTTTACTTTTTTAATGTAAGCTTGAAACAATTGATAAAAGCACAGAATCATAATTTACTGCTATAATATGTTTCACATACATTAATTTAAAAACCGACGTCACTTTTTCCTTCTTGAAACCGTATTACTATAATTTGTCAGAAGCAACAAAAAGCCGCTATTGTCATATGTAAATGATGGATTATGCGCTTTTTTTTACTATAAATCTAAATAATGTATTAACATAAATGAGAAAATCCTGTATAATTTTGAAGCATTGACGAACATTGGACACATCTGGGTCATTGATGTTTATAAAAATAACCTGCGGCGTTTTTAAGTTATGGGTCATTCTATAGAATTTCTATTCAAACACGAAAACTAATAATAAAATTTTTGACCTGCTCTCTAAAACTAAATAAAGCTTTTAATACCTGACCCAATCAATTTCAATCTATCATAACAACATTATTAATGTCTGTCATCAGATGTATCCACAAACATCGTTAACAAATTATTGTTACAAGTGGTTGCTTTTAATTAAATTAATTTGTTCAATTGGCGGTCCTCTGGTCGTGTGATCACAAATTAATTATTTTGGCTAGTAATTATATTGCGGTTATTACTATGACAAATTCCCACACACTATGAAACAGTGTATACTAGCCAAAAGTATTTCGATAAATTGCTTCATCTTGCACAAAAATTTTGATTTTTGGTAAAAAGTTGCGTTTAAAATATTTGTTAATGTTGTTAAGTGAAATCAATAAGTAATTATTATTTAAAAAAATGACAAAAATATTTAAAAGAATGAGAATTAAATGTTTAAACTAAATTTTTGTTTGGGAATTAATCTAGATGAATTTAACTTTTTTGTGTCAACAATTTTGATTATATTAAGCTCAGCGTCTTTTGATGCATAGATAATCATTTTGACCTCTTGATTATTGTTAAGCAACACACGTTTTGTGATATGATCAAAATACTTGGAAAAAAAAGAAGCATTGTTATTTTATATATAATGAAGTTTTGGTTATAGTGTATTATTTTGACAATATCTAAGATCATCAGCTTGATTTTAATATTAAGTAATACTTTTTCTAGCAGATTAAAAGTTGGTAATAATTATTTGACAAATTTTGAAAATTTTTCAAATAATTGCAAACTTTTAAAATATATGTGGCTAATAATAATGTGAGCTTCGGTTTTGCAAAAAAAACTTTTCTTCTCAGTTTTAGGAGCTGAACGCCAACTATTTATATTAGAATACTATCGATAAATAGAAAACACATGTACAAAATGATGTTTTTTTATTTAATGTTATTGATTAAAATAATATTTATCTTGTATGATGTGTAAACTGTGTTTGAGGAATAATAGCCGTTATTTATATTTAAACAAACAATGGTTATGAATAAAATTGACTGGTTTACTTTTTCGATTAGATAGAATTAGGGTCTTTATTGTCAAAATTATATTATATTATAATCAAACATTGTTGCCAATTATCTATAATTGCGCTAATATTATTAAAGGTAATATAACAAGTGGTAAGATTTTTATAAATGGTTTTTTCGAAAAACTAAGCTGCATGTGGAGCTTATGTTATATAAAAAAATAACATCAATTACTAATTTTTATTTTACATATAATAAGAAAATATAACGAATTTCACTATCAGTAGCGGAATTTCAACTATTTTCATTAAAATTTATTTTGACATTATAATACAAAAACGTGATAACTTTAAAATATCTATCAAATTTTAGAAAATATCCTTCAGTTGTATGAAAATTATGTAAGAATTAATTTTTTTAATTTTGATGATAATAATAATATAGTTTTCATTGCTTTATTCAAACAAAAAAGAAATAAACGGTTGAGCTATTTGTGGAGAGTTACTGTTGAAGTGATTTTAATTTTGTACACTTGATTGCTTAGGTCTATTGTGTTGCTGCAGTTTTTACAGTTTTATTTTACTACTCTGTATTTGACGAATTTTTTTTTCAGACAATTTTGGATCGGTTTTTTTACAATTAATTTAAGAATTATGTCTGACAAAGGCAGCAAGGGACAATTTTTATAGATTTTTTTAAAACTTTTTCTCTTATATTAGTAGAGAAGGAAACAGGCCCTTTGACAAATAGTGTTGTTAAATTTGATTTTACCTCCAACATTTTATTTTACTTATAATTAACACTTTACTTTATATTTTTTTGCATTTTTTTATTATTTGTAGTTATTTTAAGTTTTAATCCTGTACCAAACTCATTTCTGACTTTGTTTCTCGTCAACGCACTTTCTCATTCTTTTTTACTTCTTTTTATCATATGTGTTTATTATAGTTTTTTTATTGTGCTTATGTTTATTTCAATAAAAATGATATTTTTTATGATCCAAAAGTAAGATCTGACGTTAAACAACTTTGATCTTAGTCGATAATTGTTACATTTTTTTATAGAAACAGCATGCATAATATTAAAAAAAACATTATTTGCAATAAAAACCATTATCATGCACGATTTTTTAAAAATTGTTTTAGAAATGTAAATGTAAAATATAATTAATTAACTACTTGGAACAAAATATCTGGAACACACTCTAATTGCAGTTATATTCTACGACGTTATTTTTATAATCACATTAGCATTGTAAGTGTTTCAAAAATGTATACAAAATTAAACTTGTTACGTGAGTTATTGAATTACCAAAGTTAATGCTTTTACTTATAACCTCAAAGTGTCACATCAAAAAGATCTATGTATGTAAATATTTTGAAATATTTATATTACAATTATTAAAAGGGAATATTTTTATAATTTTTATTTTTAATCATAACACAAAAGTGCCACATTAGTAAAAATTCATCGTAAATATTGAAAAATATTAAAATTACATTAATACAAATCAAAAATGTCTATTTTCTTCTATGTATGATTTTTTCTCAAATAAGTCAATGAGGCTGTGATGATGAAACAAATATAGTTTCAAAAATGTTGACAAATTAAATAACAAAATTAGTTTCTTTTTGTCGAATTATTTGTGACTCTTCTAAAATAATAGAAATTACAATATTTGGTTGAACATTAAAAGATTTCTCAACAATATTGCGTAACAATTGCGACAGATTTATTTTTTTCTTTATGAAATGAGCTTCTAAACGTTTTCTAATCAACTGTTTCTACTCTTTCACCAAAATCCAAAATGAATACAAAAAACATCTTTTAGAAAATCGCCGATGTTATTTTTAGTAATATTGTGAGTTTTAAAATCTGGTTTATATTTATATATATCTTTGAAATTAGCTTTCTAAATGATCCTATACTTTATCCTTTTGTTGTTGCGTAATAAAAGTATTTAATGAGACGTGCACTGACCGTATATTTTTTATTGGTTTCTTTGATGCTCATAAACCATTTCTTTTCTTGTTCCAGATGGCCAAAGTGCTTTTCTCATGAGATGATTGATGTTACACTAGCGGTAAGTTATATATCCACATGATAATTTTAAGCCATGCAACATAATATTACTTAATTCAACTCTAATTATAGAACACTAAATTTAAAATAAACATAATAAGGCATTGCTTATTAGATGATTTAATAATTTTCTTCATGACTTTTAAAAATAGATAAATGAAAGCTAATTTAATATTTGATTGATGATTGATGTTGCTTTCATGTTATTTTTTATAATTTGTAAGTAATTTGCGAATGGAATTATTGTATTATCGCAAGCTGGTGTCATATGATAAACAAATTATCTAAGTAATTGTTTCGTAGAAATAACAATGGTATTGGTAAATCCTCTTCGTACACCTTGAAAGGACTTGTTTTTAGTAAAACGATAGACGATTTCAATTAACAAATAAATTTATTTAGTTTGTTAAGTTCTGTAAGAAATTTATATTAGGAAATTCTTGTTTTACAAATTCCGGATTTTCGATAAAATTCCTGACTAACAAGCACCCTGCGACGGACATGACCATCTTGAAAGCACAAAGTATCAAAGTGTCAATAAACATGCTTATTTTTGCAACATTTTTATAACCTAATGGGCGGTTTACATGGTTTACTATAAAACATGTGATTACAGGAGCTTTAAGTGGTACTTCAGCGTTTACACCTGTGATCATTTCTATTTATCTGAAAAATGATAAAAAGTTCAATGCCTATTTAACTGCGGATTGATGGTAACTAAAATAACACCTTTGAAACAAGAATACAGAGTGTAGTAAACAACAGTTATTAAAAGTAAAATTTTTTTATTGAAATTAATTAACAGTGAAATTATTTAATTAGGTAAATAAAACAGAAACGCACTGAATCTTGTTAAAACTAGATTTTTTTATTTATTTTGAAGCCCAAACAATACGATATTGTTTTTTAATTTTATTGGAATAATTTTAATTAGTCGGCTTTGTTATCCCATTTTGCAACACATCTTAAACCTAAATAAATATTATAAATATAATAAAACAATTGAAACATTGCGTTACATAGAATTCTGTTCTTATTCCAATATAAAAAATAATAATAATAGAGACATAATTAATACGTTTCAGTTTTAAATATTATCATAAAAATTTCTAGTTAAGAAATATATAACATAAAATAAATCTCTTGAGGTATGAATTCCTTTCAACGTTCTTGTTAAAAAAATTTTATAATTTTTTTTGTTATTTTGTAGAAATAAACTACTAATAACAATTGAACGTGCTATTGTTTCTCAAATTAACGCTCTAGATTTATCCTTTGGGCTTATTTAAAAAAAAGGAGTTGAAATAAACAATTTCTAGTGTTAATTTGTTAACTTTTCAAGACTAAATTTGTTTCATCATCAGGGCTTTATTAATTAATTAAGAAAAATGTGTATATCATGCATTGTGCATGTTGAATGTTTTTTTTCTGGTTTTATTTTATAAATTAGTTTGAAAAAGGTGTTAAAATCAGTTTAGAAGTGAGTTTGTCACTAATGAGGATAATACCTTTAAAACTGGACTAATAAAACTTCTACTATAATTTCAAGCTTAAAAAGTTTTAAGCTCTCGGTTTAAGGAGTTTTTTACCAGTCACGTAAGTGATCACTTGTGGATATTTTAATTTTGCGGATGCATCTTATGTCGGTTTTCCTGTTTGTAAGGTCAAATTAATAAATTTAGTGAAAAGCCTACAATGTGAAAAAAAAAGCCACCGGATAATATAATTTGCACGCATGTTTCAAACTTCACGCTTTGTTTATATATTAATGGATTTATTTAGAAGAGAGGAGGATGTAAATTTAATAATAAATTAGAGTTGTTTTGGTACATGTGCTTGGTGATTAGAAGCGCTCACTTTAAATTGAATTATGAATTGTTTTACGATAGTAAGAATTGTCTTGTTTGCTTATTTTTGTTTGTGACAAAATGAGATTAGCATGAATATTCAGTGTCCCTACTAAGAGCTTTGGATACATTTGACAAATTTGTAAAAGTATAAAGGTTCTATCATATAGAGACTAGAGATTAGTAGAGAGATATAAGAGATTTTATTCTTTGACAAGCAGTGTTGCTATAATATATGTAGATGCATTGCAACTACATTTTGATTAAGTATTCATGCTTTCAATTGCATCTGTCGACTAATTTAGCTTATCTGGGCTTTAGAACATATTCGAAGTTAACGTTGATGCGCAAGCATTCGTCTTGTCTTTGTGTGTAGGAAGCTTTATTACTATTTCATTTTACATCTTGTGAACTCTTCTCAAACTGGTCTTTACACTTCAGTTCTATCAACAAATAAAATATGAGTTTCTATTCAGAAATATTTTATGATACTTGAGGTATTTGGAGACGCACTGTATTTTGGATAGTTAAGTGCTAAACCCGGGAGAAGTTGACAAACTCATTTTATCAACGCACGAAAAAAGGGAATTTGTTGAAATTTATTAAAAACAACGTCAAATAGAATAAATGTTTGATGAAGAAGTATTGATTCTGTTGACCTTTTGCGACAGGTCGGTGAGCAAATATGTTGGCTATTCTTTGGAATTGCAGTTTTAGGTGGAGCAGATTAAGTAATGATCAGATATTAGAGCTTTTCGTTCGGAGTGTTGCGTGACTTGTCTTGATACATAAATGATTTGTTTAAATTTGTTAACAGCAGTCGATTGTGTATCATTCAACGAACTATTGATTGACTTTGCGATAAATATGTATTCTATTATCTGCTATTTTAATCTAAAATCAATTTATTAAAAATATGTAACTATTGATACAAATCGGCTGATATAAATAAGACAACTTTTTTTCGCGCACGACCGTCATGTATAAAATAAATAATTTCACTTCAAAAACAACTTTAATTGCAGCTACTTACAAGTGATTATAAAATAATCTAGCAAACATTTTATTTATTTACGCTATAAAAATAGAACATAATCTCTGTTTTTGTTTTATTTAATATATACGTCAAAAAAGTCTACAATTTTGAGAGTAAGCCACAGTCACCAAAAATTTAAGCACTAATGACAGTTGACAAAAAACTGCTAAAAATGCACAAAGCCTTACATAATAAAAGTAAAAATTAATTTTTATTATTTTAATAATAGTTATTTTTCTATCAAGGGCATAATTATTTTTAGTTTATTGCAATGATTTATGTAATGGGAAATTTGCAGGAAAGCTTACAGCCTTTGCGGACGACAAGGCTCTTCTATACAGTGATGAAAGCTGGGATCTTTTGAATAAACAAATAGAAAATGACCTTGAATTATTAAAGCTGTGGTTTCATTATAACAAACTTAGGCTGAACATTGATAAAACAAAAATAATGTATTTTGCTTGCCGAAAAAAAGATATTCCATCAACACTTATGAAACCAATAAAATTTCATAATAATGAGTGCTGTAATGGTAATAATAATAATGAATGTACATGTCCTGAGATTAAAAAAACATTTGAGCAGAAATACTTAGGTTTAATTCTAGACAGTGAGATGACGTGGCATGCTCATATTAACCATTGATATAAAGCTTGCCTAATTGCAAATGCGATTTACTATCTAAAAGATACAGTGGATATAAACACAAAAAAATGCTTTACTTTGCCTTTTACCACTCAAAAATAGAGTATGGTGGTCTAGCAACCTCGGGTGGTTCTTACAAATCTCATTTAAAACCCATCTTAATAGGTCAAAAAAAAAAAAAGAGTTTTTTTGAAAGATCACATTGCTTTGGAATCCAATACTATTCAAAATTTACGAGAAACACTTGCATTAGCAGGCTCAAGCTCACCAAAGTTAATAAATTTTTTTTTTTCTTTTTTTTTTTTTATTTATTTTGTGGTAAAAATTAATATACATTCACTTAAGTACTAGAAAAAAAAACATAAAACATTTTCTTGGTAAATCCTTAACATAAGCATAATTCTTAAGTAATTACAATATGTATTTAAAAAAATTATTTTACTTTTAAACCACTTCTCCTCAAAATAGCAGAGCTAGTGCATGGGGGGAGGGTCTGCAAAACTTATTAAATAAAAAAAAGGATACATATTGATTATAAGAAAGTAAGAGGTTTAGACGACAGCATCAGCATAGAATAATAGTTTGTTAGTTTAACAACTTAAATATTAGATAGATTATCGTGTTTTTACTCTGTCCGGGTACATTAGGTGTAATTTGGCTGCAATATAGAATTGTGATTTTGACATAGCTTTTACATTGAAAGGGAGTGCATTAATTATTTTAGTTCCTTTATAGAGGTAGGAAAGCTGGCCAAAAGAAGTTCGTGTTCTTTGGTATCTAAAATTATTGGTTCTGGCAGAAGTCCTTGTCTCGGGCTGCCCTTGAGGCAGTACTAATGTCTTGTAAGCCTGAAGGGCGAGTCTGAGGTTGCATATCTGGGAAATAGTAGGGACATTGAATAATTTGAAGGCCGCGGAAGAACTAAAGTAAATTGTTTTTCGAAGGGCTAATTTAACAATTCTTTTTTGCATGCTATATAATGGTTTAAGAACAAGTCTTACTTGCTACTCCCCAGCCTATTATTCCATATTGGATTATTGAGTGAAATAGAGCAAAGTATACTTTTCTTAAGTTCTCAAGTGTTAGTATATTTCGAAGTTCATAGAATACATAAAGAAGTTTTCGAAATTTCACAGTCATATTATTTATCTGGGGCGTCCATTTTACTAAAGAATCAAGCGTTACTCCAAGATATGTAACCTCCGACACTTGTGATACTTCCGTACAGTCCAAGCCACAGACATGGCTTGCATCAGGGAATGCGTTATGAAAAGATACTTGTAATCTCTGCCGTGGTAGAGAGTTGCTTTGTATGGCAATGGGTAATACGAACGATTTGGCTGCGTTTATAGTAAGTTTACTATAGTTCATCCAATTTTTAATTAGGTATAGGCATTTATTAGCTTGTGCAACTACCTCATCCCACGAGTCACCATGACAGACCAATAGGGTATCATCAGCGTAACAAAAAACCGTACATTCCTTAAATAGTAACAATTTGTTAATAAAAATTATAAAGAGAATAGGTCCAATCACAGTTCCTTGTGGGATGCCATAGCTTGAATATTTTTTTTTACTAAGTGTGTCATTTATCCTGACCATCTGAGGTCTAAAATCCAGATAACTCGAGAACAATGAAAGAGCATTTCCTGTTATGCCTACGTCTTGTAACCTGCGAATTAACTCGACATGGCATCATGTGTTAAAAGCTTTTGCTACTGCTGCACATTTCTTACCTACATCAAGTTTTTGGTACAACATATTTGTAAGCGCTGCAATAGCGTCTTCTGTGCCACTCCCTTCCCTAAACCCAAATTGCATTTCATTTAATATCTTAGTTTCAGATAAATATTCGGTTAATTGTTTTTTAAGAATCTTTTCAATGACTTTTGCAATATTTGAAACGAGCGATATAGGCCTATAGTTTGTGCAAACTTCTTTGTTCTCCGTTTTATGTAAGGGGGTGATTATTGTAGTTTTATATACATCAGGAAATTTACCTTGCTCAAAACTCATATTAGTAATATAAGTGATTGGCTTTTTAACTATATCTTTTATTAGTTTTAAAATTTCAACAGTGATGCCATCGAAACCAGGACTAGAACCTCCCCTGAGTGATTTAATTACTTCTATTACTTTGCCTTCATCTATAGCACGTAATTTAAAACGAGCGTTCCCTAAGTTGGTCGAACCTGGATCCCAAATTAGTCTTTCTTGTTTAATTTTTTTTTGCAAGATTAAGGCCCACATTAGAAAAGTAATTAATGAAAATATTAGCCCCTGGTTTTGGGTCATCTATCAGATCTACAATTTCCCCTGTTTCATTTTGAAGCCTCAAGTGTACATTTTTAGCCTTACCCCTACCGACAATTCCATTTATTTCTCCCCATACCTTCCTGGTATCACTTCCACAATTTTCTATTTTCCGAATGTAGTATAAATTTTTTGCTTCTCTTAAAACCCTAGTTAAACTGTTTCGAAATTGTTTATATCTTTCAATGAGGATGATGTCGAAAGGTTTTTTTTTTATCTGTGAATGTAACTTTTCTTTGTTTCTGATTGACATTATTATTCCTTGAGTAACCCAAGGTTTGATTTTGATAAATTTGCGTCTAGTTTTAATTGTTTTAATTTCGGTGGCCTTATCTAGATGTGTCCTAAAGATTTTATCAAAATTGAATGCGGCATCATCTACATTACTAGATGTGTATACTCCTTCCCAGTTTTCGCTTGACAGAGATTCAATAAGTTTTTCTCTATGTATTATTTTTTTAATAAAATTATTTTCTACCTCCTTCGAGTTTTCTAATTTTTCTTTGTTTAGTAGGAGACCAGCCCTCGTATGGAGGTCCGTAACTAAAGAATTCCAATTTATAAATTTAAAATTACCAAATACTTCAACTTTGTTTGATATTAGGATATGATCTAAACATGATTCATGTCCTACAAGTACTGTTCTAGTGGGCGAGTTGTCACATGGAATTAAGTTATGGCTAGCCAGAAAATCTAGATAGTCATTTTTTTTGTTACAGCCGTGGCTAGTTCCAGGGTAAATATTTATATTAATATCTCCTAGAACTATAAGTTTATTTTTCTTGAAATTTGCCAGTATTATTTCTAGTTCACGAAGAAAGGTGTACCAACCACTTGGCGACCTATACAAGATAACTGCAGTTATTTGTGAGGAAGATTTTGTAAGTAGATTTACAACTAGACAATTAGCTAATGTCATTTCAAATTCTTTCATACTGGACACTCTTAAATACTTTTTTATAAACAACACAATTCCAGAATTTTTATTATAATATTTTGTAGTAAGCTGAACATCATACAAATTCTTATCAAGAGTTGGGTAGGTATATTTACAACCAAGCCAAGCCTCAGTCAGTACAATCATATCAAAATCGTGTTTAACAAGGCCTAAGAGAACCTCAAATTGACCAACATTCCTACCAATACTTCGTACATTAGAATGAATAATAGAAAAGTCTACTGTTGCTGATGTCGTCTTAACCACTTCTATCTCTCTATTGAATTCAGTAAAACTATTTGCATGGGCTACATTTACAGAAGAAAAATTAGTTCATTATCAAAAACAGAATGCATAAAGAACTAAAAGATTAAAGGATTTCACAGAAATATATAATAAAATAAATGGAAAATGCTGAAAAACTACAAAATTACCTAGTCAGAAAATCAAATATTGTTAAATTCAACAACGTTATTCACAAGGATAGGTCTGGAGTTTTCTTCCTTTCTAACAAAAATGTTACCATCTTGAATCCAGGTTGATTTGTAGCCAGCATTCAGCGCTTTATTTTTTATTAGTTTAAATCTATCACTTACAGTTTTAGAGATATGATCGTAACATACCACTCGAGTTCCATCTGGGTAGTGCATAGACACCTTCTTTTCAGAGATACCGATGCCATCTTTGTCATTTTTTGCCATCAAAATATACTTTTTCATAAACTCATGCTTGGTTGATCTTCTCAGAAACTTGACAAGTATTTGCTTGGGTAGGTTTGTCTTCTTACCATTTATTCTGTGGGCAAAGCTGATGTCTCCTTGGGGGATATCTTGTCCTAGGGCCTTTCCGACAGCGCTTATGATGTCTAATATTGACTCGTTTTGTGTTTGTGGGACTCCACTTATTATCATATTTTTACGCCTCGAATAGTTTTCCAAATTCTCTATGTCTTGTTTAAGCTTTTTATTTTCTTGAATATGTTGTAGATTTTCTTTCTGCAATTGAGTAACTTTTTGGTCTAGTTCTTTTACTTCTGTTCTCGTTTGGTCAAAAAGATCAGACATCTTTTGTGCAGAGCCTTTCATTTCATCTACGGCATTTGTATTTGCAAATGTATTTTTAAAACTTGTTTTCTATACATAGAACCTGCGATTAACAATAAATTGCCGGATTATATTAAAAATTACCAAAATTTAAAAGGTAAACTAAAACTTTGGCTTCTAGAAAACAAGGAAACTGTAGAAGAGATTTTGTGTACCGCTAATATAGCAATGTAAATTTAATGGATTTTTTTTGTTTTTTTTTTTTTTCAGGTGACACAAGCTTTAAAATTATTATTATTATTGTTTATTTCTTTCTTTGTGATTAATTTTTAGATCCAGTATAGTCATATAAACCAAACTATACTGAAGATTCAACCTGGAATGTAGAAACTTATGTTCTTTTTTGTCATTTTTTTATAACTGTGAGAATTAAATTGAATAAATATTATTATTATTATTATTATTAATAATAAGGAGATTATGACATAAATGAATCTTTAAAGAGAAACAAAAGTGTTTTAATTCCATAGGCCATTGTCGCCAATTAAGTACTTAAAACGTTTTATTCTGATTTATAAGATCTAAAAAATATAAGTGTTTAGAGTTTCTAAGAAAAATCAGTTGTGTTGATATAAATTTTAGTTTTGTGTAGCTATGTATTACTCTATCTATTACTGTTTTTTAAACAAAACAACCCTAAAAATATAAAATGTTTAGAGTTTCTAAGAAAAATCAGTTGTGTTTATATAAATTTTAGTTTTGTGTAGTTATCTATTAGGGTTGTTTTGTTTAAAAAACTACTTGATTTTCAAAATGATTACATATTTCTGAAACCGAAATTGATCATTCCGAAGAAATTTTGCAATAATTTAAGGCTATTTGCAGAGAATTGATTTCTGATTAATCAAAGAATTTGTATGTACAAGTTTGGCAAGTGGCGGCGTGCGAAAAAAGTGAACTACATTTGCGATGAAAACTTGTGATGACGTATTGTCTCGAATGATAAAAAATTATGAATAGATAACATATAATGTATAATATCCTTTAATAAATATAATTCTCTTCAATAAACATTTGATACCATTTTTTGAATTAAACCAACCGTTGCGTGGCAGATTTTTGACAGATTTGTGCCATCTTTCAAAACTAATTTATGCTTTCATTTTAGATCATATTAAGACGATTATTGACTAAAATTGAATAAAAGTATTGTTTTTCTTATTATTATTGAAAAATTTACATTAAGGTGTTTTTATTTGATCTTTAGAATATTACCAGCAAGTGCTTGTCCACATTACTCTTGTAAAATTTCTTGTTACATGCTGCTGACGTAAATTAAGAATATAGTGCAATAAATCTGATAGCGACATCTATAGGAAGCTAATCTTTATCGAAATCGGAAAAAACAGGTTTTACATGTTAATCATTCTCAATTCTGATAGACAAAATAAATCTTAAAATTGATGTTAAAAAAACTTCAAATAATAAAGTTTTGAAATGTAGAATAAATAAAAAGAAATTTCTTTCATTTAAGGTTATAAATTTAGCTTGTAAGCTTCTTTTAAAAGTATTGTGAATTATATACAGTATGGTCTAATATTACAAGAAAACTAAATGTTATGTTTCTTTTTAAATCGAACCGACTAAGCAATGACACCTATCAAAATTTTTTTTTAATGGCGTTTTGAAACGTATATCAATTTTATTAATTATTCATTAAAGAATTGATTGCATTAAAATATTATTATTTTGGTGATATATAAAATGATCTCAATACTTTTTGCTGCGTAGGAATGAATATAAATATCGTGAACAATCCTACTATGCCACTCTGTTGCATATTTGTGTTCTGTGAGTAGACTTGTTGCTGTTTAATTGCAAGTTCTACTTATTGCAAATTTGAGCTTATATTACGTTAGTTTTTAATAATAAACGATTCAACAATAGATAATTGCCTAAAAGCCTTCCCTAAGCGTTTAGTTCTTGAAGATTCTAAACTCTGCAACTTGCGGTTGGATAAGGATTAGTATCTCTTTAACACCAACAACTGTCTTACAACTGTTGTTTTTGATACATATTTCATTTCAGTTTGAGTACTTTAAAATCAAATTTAAGCGCAATGACAAATCATACCCTAATACTCGTTTTTCAATAGAATAAACTATTGGATTTGTTTATTGTGTGACACTTTGACACACTGCAGCAATCACGATTAATTACAAATAGCAAAAAGCAATTACAGACTTCAATTTGTTGAATTGATGATTAAAATAAATCCAATATTTTTTAGTCTAATTCAATCATTTTTAAAATCTATAAAAATAGCTAATTGAAAATTGTAAATAATGTTAGTTTTGGAACATGTTCAATTGGAACGTATCAAAAACTAAAAAAAATTACAATATGTAGTTATGTGGAGAATTTAAATAACATAAAATTGAGGTGTTATTAAACCCCTTGTTTCATTGAACAGTTTTAAGAGTTGTCTGTTACGCGTCAGGAATGAAGTTAAGAAGATGAATTTCTAAACTGTAAGAGAATTATTGCAAGAAATTTTAAATTGTTAAAAAGCTTTAGATTTATTAATCAAAAAACTCAAGTTTAACTTACAAAACCAAAAACTAAAGCAGACTTATTGTAGGAATTATCTGAAAACTAATGGTTTCCAACGATAATGAACGGTCAAGATTTCGTTGGAAAACTTTGTATAGCATACTAAAATGTGTTACAATGCTCTGTTGTGGTTTAATTTGCTTACAAAATTAAAGTCTAAAAGCCTTGCTCTGTTCATGCAGTTTGTTTGAATAAATTGAGAAACGACGTTTTTGAGCTTAAAATCTATTGCCTGTTTACTTTTAGAAGTTGTATCAAGTATTTGCATTTTCCTTGTAAATCTACAAAGGCAAGTAAAAATGGGGGGTTGGAGGGGTTATATTCTGACATTGATCAGCGTTTCAGCAAAATGCAAATATAGTAAAAAGTTTTTTTTTGATTTGTTGAATCTTAATTATGTTTTGATGGTTGTTAATTTTCTGGGTAAACGTAGAATTGGTTGATTCAGCTGTTCACAAAGCGATAATCAATGTATTTAATTCGATATATTTTTTGGTGGTATTTCTTATCAGCAAAAACCATCAGTTTGCATAATACAAATCAATCTGACCACAGAGACCACTGTATTTTGACAGTGTAATTGATAATCAATAGTTCAAACAGTATAGAGATAATTTCATCTAGGAGGAGCCGAAGTGTTCGTCAATGTACAGTTACCACATACACAGAGAAGATATCATAATAATTAATTATTATTATAAAAACAAGTATGTAAATTATGTACCCTCTCGACTGCTAAATAATAACATATTTTTCAATGTCAAAGCAAATATTAATCAATTAAATTCAAATTTATTGAATTTGACGCTAACTTTAACTTCAAGAATTTGCAATTTAGCTTTGAACAATAAATTTTGAATCAACAAGAAAGTTTCTTACGTGCATTATTCTATTTATTTCAGAAATTACCAGACAAGCGACGTAGAAAAAGTTTAATTAAAAATTTTGAAACATGTATTTCTAATAATTCTGAACTTTGAGAACTGATTAAATACCATCGAAAATAATAAAGTTGAAGCAAATTTATTTTGTTTTGACGCTGTGATAGTGTTAATTTAGCTGATAGATCTTAGACTATTAGACGTGTTTGAGAGCAGATATTTTGGACGCTTTATTGATCTCTAAATTTATTTGCGCAATGTAGCTCACTACTCAGCAATATTTATTTGAATAAAGCTTTCCACAGCTAACAATGCAGGATTTAAATTAATCTAGCAGATTCGCTGCCAACAAGCTTGTACGTCAACACAAATCCTCTGACATTTTTACGGCAAAGATTTATTGTGATTGCAAAGAAAGATCTGAATGGTTTATGAAAATGCATGCAGCATAAATTAGCATAATACATTAACTATTCATCATATTTTACATTTTTTGCGCAATTGACTGTTTCTAGTTGGTCTATTTTCAGCTGACACATTGGTTATAAATAATTAAGTTGTCTATTTTTCCATAGATTAAATTGTTTACATGGTAAACTATTTGATGGTGTGGTTTTGTTCTATCCTTCAACAATAAATTTTTATCGAAGGTATTTCTGTAAACAATGTTAGGTTCGATGTTAACCAGGTGGTTTTCAGTAACAATATACCTTTTAATGATGCATTAAATGGACACAAAGCTTACATTAGCAATGATGTTCCATCATATTTACTGGTTTTTCATTAGAATTCACTTACAGTGTGCTGTTAGCTGTAGCTCGTGAGATGACAAAGCGGATTACCTTGCCAACGAAAGAAGCTCCTGCTGCTGTCAGATTTTCTATATTCAAGCATTTTCTACTAATGTTGCTCGTTCTCTTTACGATCTTGTAAGCATTGCAAGGTGTTTTTATACATATTTCTAGGTCAAACGCTCTTCCGGTCCTTCTCTCAAAATAAACAATTCTATTGTTTACAAATTGTATAGTTGAGAGCCTGAAAGTCACTAAACATTAAAAAAAAATTACGGAAATAGATGTTTCCGAGGGAAAAATATTTATTTTATATTCGAGAGCTTCAAATTAATCTCCAGACGCTTCTAGAGATAATAAAAAGCCTTGCAACGTTATACTTAATTAATTATTCATCTTCATCAAAATTTCACAAATCCAAATTAGGTTCAGGCTTCCAATGGTTTAACAATCAAACCAACAAAATTAGTATTAACATTCTTATGACATTCCTAATTGCATTATTTTATAATGAACTTTCCTAATTAAGTTATTAGAATTAGCTCGCGTTTCTTCCGGGCCAAGTAATTTTAATTAATAAAGAAAACTTGCGCCTTTTAGGCTACGATTGGGTGAAAATTTTATGGAAATAGTATAATTATGTTTAAATGATTTGATAGAAAACGCTGAAATGAACGCATTTATTAAAATAATTATACAGCGGATCTTATCTAACAATGACGAGAATTTGACATGGGTATCATGTTGATAAATTCTGTCAAGCAAAAATGCATAATTTAGTTTTATCGAGCTCACCATACCATACGATTAGTAGAATGTACTAATTGATAATTAAATAAATTTTGTAATTTTTTTAAAAAAGAAAAAAATGCAATTTTTGGAAAAAATTTTTTTTTATTTACGTACTATGAAAATACAAATCATATAAATTAAAAATAAAATCAAAATAAAGCCAATATCTTGACTAATGATAAAATATTGCGTCAAGTTTTGCTGGTCGAAGGCAAAGTCTTTTGAACAGCAAAGTAACACCGTTTTTGTATTAGTGATTCTTTGATTTTTTAAAATAATTTATTTAATTTTTATAACTTTTTGAAAATTTGGTTTTATATTACATACAATACTGTAAAGTATTAGTAAGAGTTATAATAGAATTAATAGTTCTTTTTCTATTTAATACTATGAAAATACATAATGTAAATTATTTTGTTAATAACTATGTAAATATATTTTTGGTTTTGTCTTAATACATACTTTTATACATAAGTCTTTTGGTCAATTTTGTTACACATTGTTTGCATCTAAACGTAAACAAATATTTTTTAGAAATAATGAAAAAACACTGGTCAAACATTTGTTACAAAAACCTTACTGCACATTCTCCAGTGCAAAAAAGTTTAATCTTAGCCGAACCTACAGCAGCATTAAAATTTGGTCAATATTTAAAGACTCACCTCCTGATTGTTTCTGCGATCGATGAGAAAAGCCTTTCACCTTTAAAAACTTTTGTTTTGCTAGGTCGACTTAATTAGTCGCTTGTGGAAACTCTAAATAATCAATCATATTCTTCTCTTTTTTGCAATATAGTCTTTTCCAAGACGTACGCTTTGTAATCAATTGCAAGTATTGTTGCTGCTTATCAAAGTTTCACGTAAAGGAAAGTTCAGCGTTTGTACTCACACCGTAAAATTTGTAATTTACGTTGCAATTTCAAAGAAAACTGCATTTTCGCTTACACAAAGTCTGGTGAAAATTTATATCGGCTTGAAAGCCGTCTTAAATGTGTTTCCGTGCTTATGCTGTCATCTTATATTTTGTTAAAATTGTCGTTTTACGGTTTCAGCTTTCGAACTTAGAAAAAAACTTATATTGAAATTGCGAATATACTTTTTTTTGTTTATATATTTAGTGGATAATTCTTATGAAATATTGATTTTGTTACGGTAAGGAACACATAAGTATTCAGCAGTTTATTTGTAGAACTTAACTGTAATCTTTTATTTATTTTAACAGTATTTTTTGCTAAAGTAGTTTTAAGCAAACATTTTTAAACTTTGTAGAATTGGAAAGTAAGCGGTTTATTGAAATTTTTCAACGAAATTGTTTTTAAATTTGAGTTGTTGAGTAAAGTTAATATCAACTTTCCAATAATTTTTTAAAAAGGCGGTGTATAGAACTGAGCTGAGATCTCTTTTTGATCAAATTCATAATTGAAAAAAAGTGCAACTTTAATAAATTATGGTCTGTTATAAGATAAATAACCGTAAATTTTCATACGGAAGTAAAAGTGTTATTTTAACAGAAAAATTTGTTTTACTACTTAATTTGGTAATAAATATTTTTTTTGTGATCTCCACTTACTGTGATGGTACATACTCACATTAATGCTGACGAGTAAATTAAAAATTTTTATTAAAAATAATATAATCGCATCATGTTGCAAATAATAATGACATTTGAATCTTAAAAAGCTGTATATTATACAGACTCTTTCCCATGCTTCACAAACATTTTTCCAAACTTTATAGACGATTTAAAAAAATATATGTTTGAAAAGTGCATTATTAGTCTTTTGGACCGTAGTTCTGTTACAATAAAAAGCTTGTATAATACTTGAGTTTATCGGTAATTCCAATATGCATTAATAAAAAATATTTTTATTAACTATTTTTAGTATAATAAATAAATAAGTGTAGAGATAATCTAGAATTTGTTTATTACTATTATTTATTTAATTATTTTATTACGTATACGAGCTTATGACTTCATTACTATAGCATTAAGGATATGCCTAGGCTTTCATTAATTAAAAATGTGTTTACATTTTTAGCTTTACAGCTTAATGGCTGGCGAAAATAAACCTCTAAAAACACCGACACTATTATATCATTAAATAAATATTTGTCAAAAAGTTATACCATTAAGAATGGTGCCACTCACCAAACTTTTTTAATTTATAGTTTGACCTAAAGGAGCACCTGATTGCTTTACAAAAGTTAAATTCGCAATACACGCGCCATAAATTTCAAAAAGAAACAAAATGCTTTCGAAACTTTTTTCTCCGTAGAAGAAAAATGTATATTCTGAAATCTTTACAATGATATTACATGTTTCCGTATCTTGTAATTGGCTGCTCAAGTTTCATAACTTCCAAAAGTTCAAATTTACGTTTTGTGGAATTTGCGGCGTTGTGTGTGTGTTTCAAAATAGTATAGGAATGTCTCCCAAGAGATGTGTTCAGTCAGACACTGTAATGTTTTCGACAAGAAATAACGAGAGTGCTTCTTCAGTTAAAGAGCATTTATTTGTAAAAACAAAGGCAAGAAAAAATAATTCTCTACATCAACATGCGAAGTGGTAACGCAGGATTAATAAAGTATTTTACTATCTTAGTTTATAATTATTTAAAATAATTATGATTGCTAAATCTATATTTGATATACTTTATATAGACAAAGATACATATATTTTATATCTTAAACAAATATTTTAAATTAGCATATTATCTAACTTTACCGGGCAGCTAATACCTGGAAATTAAATTAATTATACTTATAATCTGTTATAATTTGTAGAAATTAAATAGAAATGATTATAGTATCGTAAGAGGGGGTCTCGATCTGATCTGAAAATCTCGGCTGCTGGGCTGCACTAATATTGCGCGCCACCTAACCCAGAAGGTTATATCAAAACTAAGATCCCTACAGAGACTGAGCGTTGAGATGCCATTGCATTGATGTCAAAAAAAGCTCAAAAATAATGTAATATAGATAAAATATTTAAACATAAAGAGTAATTATTAAACAAGTGTTTTAATAGAGCGTGTCAAATCAATAAGGCTTTCGGTTACAATATGCCTCTTTCAGTTCAATTTGCCAAATCGTCTTGTTATGAAAATAAATTGATATTAACATTACAATTATTATTAGTTGCGTTGTTTTTACAATTAAAATTTACAGCTGCTGTAAAATAATAAAACCAATAGAACCAAAGAAAATCTTTTACTTATTTTAAAGTAGGCAGAAAAGTAATTACTCTCAAATTATTATACCGGTGCTGTTTTGTCGATATTCAAATCTTTTGTTGTTGGTTGTTGGAGATATCTAAACACGGGCATTTTATTTTTGGTATTGATCCTGCTCTCAGAAGACTTATGTTTTTCTCTCAGTTTTGCAAATTCTATAAATCAAGCCGATCGTTAGGACATTTTTATCTAAAACAGCTTTAATTCTCTTTAAATTTTCTTCGTTTTAGCTCGTATTTAGCTGCAAAGTGTTATTTATGGCTTGCTTGTCAATAAATAACAATTGTTATCTTGAGAATATGTGGCTACAAAGATAAAAAAAGAAAATTTAGATTAGACATTCTCTATAGTCTGTAAGTTTTGGAACCTGTTGATTAGGTTGTTTTTTGTTTTATTATCTTGCAGCTCTGATATTTGATGTTTGAGATGACAGATTTTGTATTTGCAATTATGCCTTATTTAAATTGCTACGCAAAAGTCAAATTTTTGATTTCTTTCAATTTGATTAGTTAAACACATTTGGAGTGTCTGTAGAAGAAAAATACTATCATAGCACCAGTTAATAATTCATTATGTGAAGCCCAACTTTTGAAAGTTGGGAAGTTTTTGACATTTGTTCTTGAACATTTTAAATTTTGATTAAATTGGCTTGCGGTTATATAAATATGTTGACTGGTGAATAAAATAAAAAATTTGTGAGCTGAAGCAATAATTAAGGTCTGAAATGTGGAGAATAATGTAGCATTTGGCACTCAAAAACTAATTGATGCCAAAATAAAAGTAATTTAAATGTGGTGGACCTAACACTAATAATTTTATTATTGGCATTTTATTTATGGCACTATTTTTTAAGCATATGCTTATCTACCTTGTTGGTCGGTAGATACATGAAACGGATATAAAAAGTAATCTTACAATATTTCAATCACTTTAATGACGCAATAAAATAAAATAAAAAAAAATCGAGGAAATAAGCACAAATACAGCCCGAAACAAACGCAAAAACAATTGCATGATTAAGAATTTTTGCAGAAAATTTTACATTTTTAACACAGTAATTAAATAAAAGAATCAAAGAAACAAGACACAACGACACTTAATTGACAAAATAGAAAATTAGTTGTCAAAAAAACATAGTGGTAAATTTTGAAATCTTTGGACAACTTTGAAAATTTAATTTAAAATGCAAGGAACGGTGTATTCTCTTAAATAATTTGCAGCACACTTGATAAATTATTTATAGCCAGCCTGTACTTACCTTCACATGGGCCAGAAAAGCCAGTGATAATTATTCTGAGGTTTTACATCTGCCCGGCGTTTCATGACGGCTCACTTTTTTTTTATTCTCATATTGTGTTGTAAGAGTTTTATTTTTTATTTTAGTTTATTCATTATGTTGACATTGTATTTATGTATGTTTAATGTAAATATTAAAATTATTAGCTTGACATTGTTATTCAAAAGCAATCTTTCTAGGCTCATACACGTTGCTGCAGGCAACCTTTTACACAAGAGAGTAGGGTAAGCACTCGAAGAGTGCGCTACTATACTCTCGTTAATTAAATAAATAAAATAGAAATTAATAATTCTTCTTTAATTTATAATTTTTTTTTACTTCTTGTCATTATATCTATTAATATTAGCCACCAATTTGAGTCATGTTGACTCATTAGGTGTGAATCGTACGGTGCTGGTTTCTTATCTAAATATATCAAATTTTAAATCGCCCGATGCTTTTTTAATTTTGTTCACATCTCAAAAAGACAATGTCACGTGCTCTTTAGAGCTTACCTACCGTAAGTTTGTCTACTCTATAAATAATTTTAATTTCAAATATTTGGAGGGTCTAACCAAATTTTTTAACATTTATATCAATATTTTTATGGTGTTTTTTCAATGGAAAAATTCTAAACTTCCAATATCTTAAAAAAAAACTTGCAAGTGGGGTTTTTGACCGTTTATAATTTAACATTGATATTTATTTTCCATCATTTCTTTAATCTGTTACTCACTCCACTAATTTTTGTATGAAAAAAAGGTGAGGTTTTAATTAAATCCACAAAAGAATTGTTAACGAAGTTGTAATGAAATTTTAGCGGTAAAATTTTCAATTATAACTGTCTGAATGTTTCATCTCAGTTTTTTTTTTGTGAAATGTGTATAAAAATTGAGCTTATCTCGAATGAGGCAATTTTCTATAAAATGTAATTGGCAGAAATAAGCACAAATTAATTACAGGTAATTAATATAAACTCTAGAGAGCAGCAGGCGTTGCTTAGGTATAAAATAATTGTCGGAAGGATAACGATGAATGTGACCTTTTTTATCTTTCAATAATTCATTTATTTTTTATAATTCAAGTCAAAGGTAACTTTTAGAGAATGGAAAAAATATTCAGTAATTTTCCTTTATTCGTTTTATCTGATCCTTAAGCAATTCAATTTTAATTCTAAAAAAGTTTAATTTTTTATTCGCTTCGCATCATATATCTTTTCTAATGGCGTTTTTCTTATTTCTTAATTAACCATTCTTCCGTGCGGTGTCTACTTCTATTTCTTTTTAACGGAAATCATTGACACTTCTTGAATATCGAACCATATTTTTTCATCTTTAAGCGACCAGAATTTATCACTCTTTTTATCGTACTACTTTCGGGATTCTTCACTGATTGATAAACGAGTGGGTTTATCATTTATCGCAAAAACATGACAAATAATATATAGTGGAGTATTTGTTTCCTGTGTATTTCAGTTTCTTGTTGTCATATTGATACAAATAGAAAAAAAAGTTTCTCCTCAAGTAACGTTTTTTTTCCAGAACATTTAATATTTGATTTTGTATTTTATTTTTATAACTTATCGATTATTAAATCTATCGACCATTCAAATTTAGCTAAAATATTTTAAATATTTAATTAATTAACTAAATAACATTATTTTTAACCAAATTGAAAAAAAATATTATTTTAATTTGACTGTAATTATTTATGTATGCTACATCAAAATGCTTTTTTCCTGATGCTTAAATAAATTCGATCAAAATCTGGTTCACTTTAGTAGTTCCTAAATTATCCTTGATAATGTATTTTTAATTTTTGAGACTGATAACTAATTCTAAAAACAAGTAACAATTTAAAAGTTATTCGGTTTTTTAAATTTTAATTTTGATGGTTGTATTACAAGAAAATTTGGTATTTGCATATTGTAAATAAAAATAAATAAGTTAAATCAAATACTTTACATTGGAAAAAATTTTTGTGTGTAAAATTGATAATTTTTTTTTTAATTGAGAAAAGTAAATAATATATGTTTTATATCGGTTGTCGGATGAAGCATAAACACTGCTTTGTTTTTTGCTCTATAATAGTAACCGATTTAACAGCTTCAAAATTTACCTATAAACTTTTTTGCTTAATTTGTTACAAGGATACAAGTATGAGTATTAGCTGCACGCTGAGTAGACTTTTTGAGATAAAGGACACAGGGTAGGGAAAGATTAGTGATTTTAATCCAAGCTAATCATGAGTAGACAACTCATGATTTTTGTTTCTATTGTTTATTTTTGATGCTTTTTAGTTTTACCTTTTTAATTTAGTAGTTACTTTTTTATAAACACTTTTTTTATTATTGTTTTTTTTGCCGTCGTCTTCTCTTCTACTTCTATTTTTTTTAAACTGTTTACTTCTATCAACTTAATTTAAAAATGTTGTATTCTACACTATGATATGGTTTTCTGCTTTCTCATTATTTTTTCTTTTATTTGTGTTGAATTAAGTTTTGGCTCTATGGTAAATAGAATGTATAAGATATTTTTGAAATAAATTTCAACATTTTTGCTGTTTGTTTGCATTTTACTTAAGTGTATTAAAAAATTGTCAAGACTTGGGATTACGATCCTTACCAGCCTTAAATTTTTTTAGCCTAGCAGCGAAGGCGGAAGGAAAGCCTGCTCGGATTTAAACATTGCTTTTAGGAAATTGACCTTAAAACTTGTTACATTTTTCAATACAAAATCTACCACAGTTTGTTTTTTGCAACATATTGTTAAATAAAGCTTGACTTTAGCACTTGAATAATAATGAAATTTCTGTATTTTTCCGTGAAAATCCCTAAGTACAACTTTGCGTGATCTATCACATAACAGCGCCTTACGATATCACAAAAGTCGAGTAATTCCTCTGACAAATTGTTCCGGAAAATGCAAATCTGTTGTTAGGAAAAAATTAAATAAAAATGTCATTGTATGAAAGACGACTTGTTCTCTGTTCTGAAAGCATTCGCTTCTTGCTTCAGCTGGAGAAACTATTTGTTTGATGTGAAAGGAGCAATTCCGGACAAAAATAAAAGAAAAATAGGTGTGCGTTCGAAAGAAAATTGTATCAATATTTACTCAAAATGGCTTTTGGATGACGGACGGAATTTAATCGACGAAATGGGAAACCATCGGTCTGTCCGTCAGTAAATAGCGGAAAGAAAGGTAGCTGGACAGCAGGATACGACTTAATTTTGATAGAAGTTTATGTGTCACTTATATAAAGCTTTTTTTCTCGTTGACATTGCTTAAATCTTTTGGGATTTATAATTTTTCTCAATATTCTTATATTTGAGTTTATACTTTATGTCCTACTTTAAAATAAAAAAATAATGCTTTTTTTGTTTATCATATCAGACTTATTTCACCTATCAAGCATGTGTGGAACATAAGGCTTCAACCATCTTTAATTAGACTTATTGGCGCTTTTTTTACAAATTATGTATGTTGAATTTTATAGACTTGGTAACAATTTCACTCTAAAACTGCAGCATGGGAAGTGTATAGTTTTTTGCCGGTGGTGCTGTATATTTATAAATTAAAACTATAGAAAATTATAAACGTATGTAGCTTTGACTTATCACCAAATGGTGGATTTACACGGTACTTTTATCCTTTAAAGATATGTTTAGCAACAAAACTAATTTACATTCAAAGCAAATCCTTTATAAAGCCATCAGCATGATCTTTTTGTGTAAGACACCTGTCCAAACGTCATGATAATCTGTAATTTCCCTCAGCACGTAATTCAGATCTGATAATTTTCCTTTGTATTAGGGTTTTGTTTGCTCTGAATGTGTAAGAAGATGAACAGCATCAAATTTCCACTGCAAATTTACCACGCTTCGATAAAACTCATAATCCAATTTCAAACGCGTATTAATTATTGTCATACAATATGCACCCATTGTTACCTCTAGAAAACAAATTTACACAGCAGTTTCGACCTAGAGGATGTAAAACTTTTATATGTAACTTCCTACTAAATGCTGTTTGGTCAGGACAAACATTGTCTAGAAAGCAAACATGAGAATTACATCATGCGCCCCTATTCTATAATTTTCGAAAAAGAATTTTTAATTAACTTTTTCAGAACTATAATTTCTGCAAGTCTTTTTAATGTATTTTTTTTTCTGCAATTGGCCGCTACACTTAAATGCTTTTGTCGAAAACATTGATAGCTTGAGATAAAAGACTTATGCTAGTAATATAATTAAATAGTTTTTCAATTTTTTTTTATCTTGTGATGATAATTACATGGTAGGATGACTAGATGGTAATTAAGCTTCCAAAACTAAATAACTTTTTTTTTATAATTTTTTTAATGAATAGTGTTTAAAAAAGCTATCAAAGTCAAAGAAAAATTTTGTTCTTTAGTAGTAAAACTATGGTGAAAATTTATAGTTTCAAAAAATTTAAAACTATTACGCAAATACCAAGTGAAAGAACGAAGTTTCTACATTTGCTAATATATAATGAAAATGTTACAAAAGGCTATAAGATTCAAGTTTGTTTTCCCTTTTTTTTTGTTTTGTTTTATATTTTTTTTTGTCATTTGCTGGTTTTAACGGCAAAGAAAGACAGTAATTTGGTCAAAGTCGCTATTACATCCAACTGACAAAAGATAACAAGCCTGAGCTCGATATTGCGCGTTTAGTTTATCTTTTTTCTTTATTGTGCAGAAGATATTTAAGTTAATATAAAAGATTGTTTGAATAAAACCTAAACCATCTGAAGTTCTGTTAATTAGTTCTGTACTTAAATTTAACCTCAACAAATTTGTGTTCAGTTCATGATATAGCATTTGTATAGAAATTTAATTTGCAGTGTGTTTTTTTATTTGGTTTATAATTTTTAGAACAACGACGCTCCTCTTTTATGTTCGTAGCTTCTCTTCACATTCTGAGACACTTCGATGCAGCAGGGATCTACCCGCATTTTTTGTTTGACACTTTTTCTGTCTCTGAGATTTACTGGATTTATCAGGTTTTTTCCAGTGCCGCATTATTACGCTCTAATTTAGTCAACGCTTGTCTAATCTTAAAAAATGTCTCAGGCTACGAAAAATACAACGTAAAATTTTTAAGACATTTTATACCGCTTGCTACGATTTAAGTTGTACAGTATAATGATTCATTGATTGTTACAACTGAATTGTTTTAGTCGGTAGAGGTAAACATATATTAATTTAAAATTTTCTTTTTTTGAACAAATTGTTTGTGGATTTTATTGTTTCAATAAATCTGCTGGTTTACAAAAGTATTTTTTATTGATAAAACTTATTTTAGCATGCGAATTTCATCTGGTATAGACTTTCTGTAAACCAATTCAAATAATCTCATAAAAGTGAGTTCGGCGAAACAATATCAAAAGTCGAAACCCAATGGAAATTGAATATAAACTATGGCAAAGTTCAGCAGTTAAACAGGATCATTAGGAAATGGCTTAGAAGCTAATGAAATTTAATCACCATACCGCTGAAGATTTCTCAAACATATTGATTTAATTCGAAACAGATTGGAATTAAGCTGTTTATTGTTTTTTCAAGCTATTCAACTGTTAAATGCAATAACAATAAAAGGAGAAGCAGCGTGGCTATTGTCTTTACGTTTAATGGTAAGAGGGTTCCAATAACAGTTGGACTGTTTTTGACGGCTCAAAAGCTTCAAATAGGAAAATGTTTAATCAACGTCTAGTGCTATAAAACAGTGCTAGCTTTGCAACGCGAACAAAAGCAGTACTTTAAGTCTTAAATTCAGTTGCCTAAATAAAACTTTATCTGGCAAATGATTTGAGTCTAGACTCTTTCAAGAACAATATTTAATTCTTACAAACTTCCTAGATTGTTACAATCACAAAGGAACTTGGTTTTTAAATTTTTAATTAGAGAGCGTAACACAGAACCGACATCTGTTAATGATGTAAAGAAATATTTCCTACTTTGGCTATGGCAAATGATGAAAAAAGCAAAACACAGTAAAACTTTACAACAGAAGGCGTTGTTCCATTGTAAGATGATATTTTTAAAATTTTATTTGCAAGAAAATTCTAATTGAAATCCTAAATTTTCAATAATAAAGCGCATTATTAAGTGTGATTTAAAAACTACTATTTCTGTCTTGATCACGTTTATATGGAATTACATAAGAAGCACTAATTGAAACCAAAAAAAAAACAATAAAATTACCTCTGAGATGACACACATGTAAAAAATTTATAAAATACAATTTAATTGAAGAAATTGTTCTATTTCTAAAGCCAGTTAAAAAAGTCTTTCTTAAAAATTAAATTAATCACAATTTTTGTTTATACTGATGCTATTAACGATTTAGAAAAAGTATACGTCATATAACGTGCATGTCATAAAGATCTGCGTTTAACAGAATTTTCTAATTTTCTGTGTCATAAATGTTAAAGTTAGTAGCTCTAGTAACAAATTGCCTTTTTGACTAAAATTAAGAGCTTAATATTATGAATCTTTATTTATAAAACAGTCTTGGTTTACATTTACAGAAATTGTATAACGTCTTTCAATAATAAAAATAATAACTGGAAAAATACCAATCGATAACTGTCTCTTTACGTTGAGCGTTTAGTAATTTAAATCTAGTTTTGATGCTTGAACCAATCTATTGCGGAAAAAATTGCTTTTCATCAGATATGTATTGTGTGGGTAGAGATAATTTATCATTTTCCCGGTTTGCTATTAAAATATTTTTTCTCGAGTCTGATGTTGCTCTGTTGTGGCACTTTGTAAAAGCAATTTTGTCTTGAGTGCGCTGGTGGTTGGAGGGTTTACCACACATACCAGAGCGTAAACTAATAATCCTGCGGTAATTTCCATAACAATGCGTTTATTAATTATATTTTAGATTATAGATTTTTGGAGATTATAAAATAGCATAGCCAAATTCAAATAAAAGCTTGAGATTCAAAATTAATATGGTTTAAAAAAAATTACTAAGATCGTGTTTTATATTCCTATCAACAATTTTCCGCCTTTGCAGTTAAACACACAATATATGTTTCTGCTATAATTGCGCTTGCGAACAAATATAGTACCACCGTCAAAACGAATGAGACTTGATGCACAGAAACATTCTGTGCCGAAGTCAGGTTAAGTTCAGTCAGTCATGCCTAATGAGTAATGTAGACAAGATTAGTGAAAGAAACTCAACAAAATACCACAGATTTTAACATTTCAAGCTGCTGTCAAACTTTCCATTTTCAAATAGTAAAATAATGAATATAAATTGTTATAATTTACTATCATTGCGCACTTGTTTTATGAAAAAATTAGATTTATTTAACAAATTTTTTTGACACATTTTTGTTGTCGACAGTGGTGCGTGAGACAGGATTTGTTGTCAACCGTGTCGGCGACAAGATCTTATACAGCAATAGGTTTTCAGAAATGTCTATAACTGATATCAGAGCTTGCTTCAAAGAGCTGATTGTCTTAAAAAACTGTTATTAATTTTAAATTTGTCAAGTGTAGGAGAAACAAGACTGGAAGCAGCTAATCAAATCCAGGGATTTATAATTCCGTTGCCAACCGAAAGAGACAAAAATAGTTGCGCAAAATTTAAATTTTATAACAGGTTTTTAAAAACTTGTTACAACTTTAGCATCGTATACGATTTTTGTTTGTTTTTTCTTTCTGTAGTGAAATGATAATTTAGTAATAATATTTTTCTTTCTTTTCAGGAAAAGCTTTTGGACATTTTTAGCTTTTCTAAGGTAAGACGGACTTACAGAAGTTTATATAACAATATTAGTCATGATTATAAATATATGTGGCGCTTAGACGTTTCAAATTTAAATCAACGAAGTATTGATCAATACAAGTAAAACCAATCGCTTTTAGAAGAAGTTAAGATTGACTCTCCGGGTGTTATCTCAACAAACATGTATCAGTCCACGTACAGTTAGTGAGTTAAAGGGATTGTAAAACTATCCTGGATAATCCTTCCAGATTGAATTTGTATCGAATCTCAGACGAGGCGTAGAATAATAATATCGACGGGATCACCATCCAGCCTCACAACCAACGGTCAAAAATAATCCTTCTAGCTGCCTCATATATCTTAATTAAGTCAGCTTCTCACTGCCACAAATGACTAATTCGGCGTGATAAACTGAACAAAGATATCATTTGTTGTTGTGTCATGTCCGCTCGGGGACCAAGTTGTGGGCAAAGTTCCTGGAGAGATCTATCAAAGCAATAGGATTGTGAACTAAGTTTCGACAATTGTGGGCAACCGTAAATAGATATTGAATGCTAGATGAGTAAACAAAATTGAGATGCTATTTGATAATAAAAGCTTTAACTTCTTGATTTAAATTTTCAGATCAAAATTTATTCACCACATACTGTTTGATTCACGACCCGGAAAGCAAACCAACCTTGGGTGAAGTTAGTGTGTAATTTGTATTATACTCCTTCTGTAAATCTTAAACATGATGAAATACTTACTACGTTAAATTATTCATGCAACATTATAACGTGTAAATTATAATTTACTGTTTTATCTTCAGTTGTATCTCTATTAATTATTTGTCAATTGCCAGAGGGATAACCACTGTTTCCAGCAAAACATTTTTAACGCGGCTTTACAGATGACAATCGAATTAATTGTTAAGATATTCACTAATAATAAATACAATATATTAACTCTCACATACAATATTTATTAATGTAATGCTATAAGACCTAGACTTGTCAAACAAATTTGAAAAGTTTGATTTCGCTTTTTGATTTTTGCTAGCTTTAGTTTTTTTTTTGTTCAATCCTTTCTGTTCTGCTACAGCAATTTTGCTGAACTCAAACATCAAAAATCATTACGGTCGTTGACAAGTAATGATAATGTCAAAATTATTTTTGTCTGTTCCTCACTTGTAAACATGCACTTATCAAGTGACTATATTCACATTGAAAACATCTCATAACTGGCTAGCCAGTTATAGATGTCATTTAACAAGCTAGCCAGTTATGGACGTCACTTTTATCAACAATAAAACACAATAATGAACTTTTAGCGATTATTTATTGTCATTAATATTTAAAAATGATTTATCTTTATCATACACATTAAATCTCATCGTACAATTGTGAATTCCACTGAAATTTAGGGTTCCAGGTTTTGACATTTCACTTTACCAAAGTGACACATTAAAGCATACTCGATTTCGTGAATTTTAGAATTCTCGGATTATTCCATTATTCAAAAATTGAATTGTCTTTTACAAGTGAGGAACAAACAAAACATTCAACGTAAACACGCCAGGTAACAGGTTTTTACTGGCTCAAGGAGGTGATGGACTCGCCTTTGGCTCGTCAATCATCAACCTTCTATCGCCAGTAAAAACCCTTATACCTGGCTAGTAACGTTAAATACTATTTCAATAATATAAAACTGATTAAATTCAAGATTTTAATTTTCAATTAGTTTAAAAACCAGTTTAAGAATTAATTTACAGAAAAACCACAAACTGGGTTTTAAAATAAAAAGACTAGATAAGTTTGTTTTTTTACTATTATTATACTCTTTTCCGGTTGAGTACTGCCTATTTGATAATGACAAAATGAATGTAATTCAGTCATGTCTAACTTTTGGTCTGGTAAACAGCGTTTTAAAATTTTTACGAATAAATTTTTAATTTTTAAAATTAATGAATTTTTGTGAACCTACTTCTTGAATATTAAATATATATTTAATAATTATATTATTGTTATCATTTTTATTTGTTTTATTTTTGCATCCAGTTACAATAACTTTTTTGATAATATTATGTAAAAATTATTATTTTCTAGTTTTTTATTTATCATATAGTTTTCTTAATTTCAATTGGCGGATTACTATCTTTATTTTTATAAAGAGCTATAAGTGCAAGGAATGAAAAGTTAATCTTCAGTTTTAATTTGAAGACACTTTTTATTAATTATAAATATAAAACTTAATACTATAAAAACAAATTTTTTCAATTGGTTTATCAAAATTGGGTCAGTCCAAAAAAAATACATAATTTTGCTGTTGTTAATAATTTATTTATTATCTTAATGGCTTGACTAAAAATTTCGGCTTCTTTATACGTCAAATATTTAACTAAGGATAGGTATTATTCGAAAATGTTCATGTTTAAAAAAAATGTTTTATTCATCTCTTGATGATGACCACATGATGGTCAAAAAAGCTCTCGAGGTTTAATAAGAAAATCTTTTGGGCAAGTTGTAAAACTATAGTTTATAGTGCCATGAATATTCCAAAGCAATCAATTAATTATATTTATTGATTGGAAATATTTATTACAGACATAACCACTAACCAACTGTAGACGGTAGCTGGCTAAAGTAAGAATTTTTTGGGCATTTATATTTTTTGGAACATAATCATGTAATTTTTGTTAATACAGTACACCCTATGTAGCATTGAATAGAAATGTGTTAATTCTACATTAAACACAATTCGACAGCAAATCTATTATCAACATTTCCTGAAAATCCCAGTCAACGTAAAATTTTAATAGATAGGATTTGAACTTAATTGTTTGAGATATTGATTGAATGTCTCCACTACATTTTACGTCCATTATGAAGCAAAATTTATTACTATCTGCTTTCTATTTATAGATCGAGCTTTATTGTTGTCTCTTTTTTATAAATGCTTCCGCAAGTAGATAAAACTTTCGTCGAAATTGTGGCAGCTATGCATAATTTAAAATATCTTATCAAATGATTGGCAGATAATAAAAAAATTCAATTCATTATCAAGGTATTTATAATAAAGTCTAATTTTTAAGTACTTAAATAAGTTGATAGCTTATATTAAAACCAAAGCAAACTGTATGCTGCGGCTTAATTTAATGTAAAGCTTAACTTGTTAACGTAGTTAGATGGTAATAGGATAATAAAGAGAGTTATTGCATTATGCTGCTGAAAAATTTAATTTAAGTTCTCGGTAAATATTTAAAACCAATAGACTTTAAAATATAACACAAAAGCTGACACATTGAATTTTATGTGAGAATGTCATTTTATGCTCAACCCTCCCTGTCTTGGAAGCACTTCAATTTTGCTGGATTTAAAAATCATTAGGCGGTCTTTGACAAATAATAATAATGAAAATCTTATTTTTCAATAAATTGTTGCAGAACAAGCTTAAAATTTCAATTGGTTTTAAAACCATTTTAAGAATTGAATTAGGAACAGTAAGTAATCACAAATTGATTTCTAAGCCAAACAGACAAAATAAGTTTGTTTTTTGAAATATCATGCCAGATTACGATCTTTCTACGGTTTTTGCAATCATTTCTTTCATTTGAGTTGTCAGATTTAACATTTAAGAACATTCGAAAAGTATGACATGAAGAAATTAATGCTGCTTTCGGGATTTCTGTCAGAATTTTTACCTAAAATTTCTACCAATTTCAAGTTCTCATAGCTACAGAAAGCACTTGCTGCATATATAATTACAAAATCTCTGTTTCTAGAAAAAGCTACTTTTTTTAATCTATGAAAATGAGAATTTTTTATCCTTTTTCTAAGATTTAATGTTTTTTTTTTTACTTTTTTTAGCCATATTTGCTACCGAATCATCAAGAAATGTGAGGGAATTTTGTTTTGAGTAGGATCTTGAAGAATTGAGTGGTGTTTCATTAGGATCATGTAACCTTTCCGGTATGGCCTACTCGATATGATAAAGAGTGTTGCTTGTCTAATCGGAAAGCTCCTCTTTCGTTCTCCCAATCTTTATAATTTAAAAGTACCGCCTCCCATAATTCTTATATAATCTCATTGTAGTTTAGGAATTAGACGTCAGCACCATTTAATTTTAACTGTTTTATTATTAAAACTAAGAGTTTCTTGCATAATCATAAAGCTGTAAAGTAACAAAACTCAATTTTTTCAGTTGCCATGATTTCTGACTAGAATTAAAGTTTACACTGTGACCACACATCTATAATGTGTATACAAAATGCAATACTTCCTGTTGGTTGTTTATTGCAAGGTGGTAAGTCCTAAAATAAAGCATTTTTCTTAATCTTTTAAAATTAACAGAGCTAGTGACCAGAATTAATTAGTTTAGGGTGAGTTTTTGCCTTAGATAGGCAAGATAGTCAAGGAAAACTATTTTGTAGCAGTTCAATTTAATGAAGCGAAACTTCTGGCTTCAAACAACATCAATCAATGTAATAAATGTTGCTTTCGTGCAGTCAAATGCACTTTCTTGGAATGTTTCCTACATTCAAAGGTGTCGTAAAAATTTCGAGAATTTTATAGGTATTATAATTTTCTTCACAACTCAGCGGATTGTGGACCAGCTAACCATTGAGGAAGACATTTAATTTGAAATGACTAAATTTATTAAATTATATATCTCATCTAAAAAATTTAAGATTGTTTTGTTTTTATAGATGAAATACTTAATAAGCTCCAATTTATTATTGTTTTCAAATAATATCGTAAGCTTCAAAATAGATTAGTAAATATTAACAATAGATTTGTTTATAAAAAGCAGATTTGGCACTTGAGAGAATATCAATATTGTATCACATTACTACAACATACTCATACTCAGCACAACGTAAGATATTTATGATTATTTATTTTGACCCGAGCCTGAAGGCGCAATTGCGGAACAAGCGGTAGAGAGGCACGATCGGCTGCGAGTAATGGTTTTTTTGGCGGCTACTAAAGCGACAAACGTAAAAAATTATGACAATCTTGAATGGGTATCAGATGTTAATAAACCAACAACGCTGAGAGGATCAATTTTTGACTTGTTTTGTCAAGTTTTGACTTTGTCAATATGTATAATTTAAGTAAAAAATATTATATTTACCGAGGGCAAATTGATATTATTTTATCAAAAAAATTGTAATTTTTAATTAACATGAATGATAATTTTGTGATAATAATTCAATTTAGTTCATAAAAGTATGCAATTTTTTGTCAATCTTTCCTTATGACGTTTTACGTAAAATTATCGTCTGTTAACCGACTTTACTGACAACCGTTTTTCTTTACATCTCAATGATGCTATCTACAAGCAGTCAAATTTTTGACTATTTTTGTAAACGGACAATAAGCAAAAAGAGTGGTTAAGAGACCGGGCGTGATCCAATCAAAAAAGCCACAAAGAGCAGTACTTAGACTTTAGACTTTCTCATAGATTAATTTATTATAAACTGCAATTTTTTTTATAAAGACAGAAATGTAAATTTAGTTGTTAAACTCACAAAATGTTGAGATTAGTGCTTAGAAACTAAACATTATAATTTATAATGAACTGAAAAACAAATGAAAAGTATATATAAATACATAAAAGAAAGTTTTTTAGTTTCTAAAAACAAAAGTTTCTATTAATTTATGAAAAATAATTGAGTTTTGATAACTCAGGAATTATTTTTCATGTTTTTAGAGTTGAATTAAAAGCTCAAAGAACGAACCTCTAGAGAAAGAAAAATTTTATTTAGTTAGCTTCAAAGCTCATACAGCAGAACGTTTCTTTTTTCCAATAAAAGCACTTCCAGCACTCTATCAATTAATTCAAAAAGAACATATTATCTTCGTCATTCAATCCTATAATCTAACAAATCACATAAATACGTTGAAACTTTGTTATTTGATTTGCTCTTGAAATCGATTTAGGTTACAAATACTCCATCTATTTTTCTATATTTGCCGAACTAATATAAACTTTACTTGAAATAGGAGTAGACTTAGTTTTGTTTACTGTAGGAGCTGGGAAGAGTGGAAAATTAATAAATCAAATTTGCAACTGAACTCTAATGGGTGATATATCATTCCGCTAGCTGTTGTTTACAAAATCAGTATTTATGTCTTAGCATGGTGTTCTTAGTACAAAAATGTTTGTATTTTGAAAATTTTAAGAAAAATTGAAGTGTAGACTTGTAATTTTTGCACTAAATATGAGCCTATAAACAGTTTAGAAAACTACAAAACTGTCTTGATTTTTATCAGTAATCTACTACCTCACCTCTTGACGTGCGTTGCTATAGAAACCAAAATGCTTGAAAACACTTTTAAAGCTTGTAACTTTTTCACAAACGCCTTAAAAATTTTAAGATTTAAAATAATTTAATAAACAAACAAAACGTCCTAATCTTTTTAATTTTGGAAAAAAGAGCATGAGAGAAGCTGTATTGTGTCATCGGTCATAATGAATTTTTTTTTGATGGTTGATGGTTTCTTTTAGATGAATCCTAATATAAACTTCATATCTACACCAGAGTTTCCTATGTCTTTTTAGTTAATTTATGGATCTTTGTGTTGTTTATGGTTTTGTAAATGTTAGAATTTACTAGTGATCAAACGTGTCGTGCGACAAAAATGTCATTGTACATTCTAAAGCGTACGAAACAAAGATATTTTCTAATATTGATTCAGATTGAAGTAATTATGGTTATACCACTAGGGTGTTTTTTTTAAGCTTGGTATTATTAATCTCTAAGTAGTAGCTTATAAAAACATTATCTTATTTAATTTAACAAAAACATCTAAAAACAATGCTTTAATGACTGACATCTTAGCTATAGTACTGGAATAAGAATATAAAGAAGAGATACTTTTTTGCTTTAGAAGTTATAAATAATGTCAAACGTAAATTTTAAAAATGATAAATCATTAATAATTTATCTCATAGATTTATTTTTTTACAGTTTTTTTGTACGTTGCTTCTAATGTGTATGCTTGATAAAGCTTGAAATTCAAACCGGTGCTTTTTTCAATTCTTGGCGAAATTTTGTAAACTAAATTGTAATGCAACTTTTTTTTTAATTAATTTTAGTTTAACCCCACGTTGGCCTTATGACAATTTTATGACAAAGTGGTCTAAACTTTTGCAATACATAATTGCAAGGTGTGCTTACATTGTATAAATAAAAGTGTTTTCGCAGATAAGACATAGTTAAATGAATTATGTTTAGCGTTTTTTTAAAACATTAGTCATTACAATTTGTGGTTAATTTTTTCGTATTTATAAAAATATGGCTAAACAAGGTAATTGAGGCTATAACTAGATTTAATCCTAAATCAAGCTAAATATAATCGGATTTTATGGAATGTTTGAAAGCACTAGTACTGTAATTGCCATTGATCTGGTTTCATCAAAATGATGAAAATCGACCATCGTGAATTTACAAAATGATCGAGTTATTGAAAATTTATACAAACAATGTTAACTAACCATTACATTAATTCTAGAAATAAATTCTAAAATAGATGCGTTAAACGTATTTGAATAGACAATATATACATAGTGATTCAAAAATATATTTTATTTTCATTATTACATACTATTGTAGAAAATTCAGAGCCTAAAATGAAGCAAACAACGTTTGAACAAAATAAGAAGACTTTGCGGCAAATGATGAGATTTTATTATATACAAGATATTGTTTTTTTATTTACGTTTAAGATATTCAGAAAAGTTCTAAAATATGGTTAGATTCTTCTAAATCGCTGTAAGTGAAGTTATATTATGTTTATATTTTCCAAAACTATCAAAAATAAATATAAAAATTGATAAAAGCAAAATCATTTGTATAAAATGTAATTAATTATCATCAGACATTAGATAGGCCAAAGCATGATTGTGAGACGAATTTTTTATCCTTAGGCGAGAATTTAACCATCAATCACTGCCGTAGCAATAGTGCCGATATTCGGAAATAAATAGATTCTTCCTCATCTCGTTAATAAACCGCCAGGAAACATTGACTGCCGTGGATTAAATGAAGATAGCGAATAACCCAAGAGAATTACAAACAGAACATTATCTTTTGGTTTTAATTAGATATGGTAAGAGGATTATACCTGAAAGCACAACAACGTCATCTTTACTCTGCTGCGCCTTTACAGCTTATTACTCCCAAAAGAATCATTCTTCTGGAATTGCACGACTAGTTGTTGCTCCTCTTTTTAAGCTTCCCGTCAATTATTGTTCTTTCGCTTGGTTGTTCTTGCCAAAAATCGCAACAAAGATCTGAATAGTTTTGTTTGATTTACAGTCTTAAAACGGCTTTTAAAGTGAAATCCAAGCGTCTTTACGGTTGAGTTTTTGTTTTATTAGCATTTGAAACAGTTTCATTTAATTCTGAAGCAAAACCCAGCTTTTGGCTCAGGCTGTGCATCTAGCATGTTTTTTCAATGATTTAACTATATTGCCTAAGCAGTAATAGTAATAGGATAAACCGATATTCAACATACTATTCAGTATTTTCGCTATTATACTAGCTATATTTTAAACGTTTTACAAGAAAGCTTAGTTTTTGATTATGATTACGGTTTCAAAGTCTATTTAAACATAAAGTTATAAGGCTAAAATTTCAGGCTTTCTTAAAATATTGAAAATAACGCAGCATTTCAGGTTTTTTTTTCAAATACAAATTCGTATTGCTAGAAATGAAAGCCAAACAAAAAATTATATAATACCAAAATTTAAACTCAGACATGTTTTGTTCTTATTAGAATTCTTCAGTGAAATCCTAGAATTTTTTGTTTGAATAAAATTGTTATGACGAGCAGGTTTTTTATTACCGCAAGAGCTTATTACTTTCTTTAAATGTAAACGTGGCAACTTCTATCTATCAGAAATTTTTTACATAATAACAGGTAACGATTTAAAAAAAACACAATTTTGAGACAATTAAAGGAAACTGCTGGTTTGACAAATAGATAATCATTTTAGCGCTTTTTCTCTGAAACGGATATTTATGTTATGCAATATTCTCTGTCTACTTTTTTATTGCTGCCTAAAAATAGTAGTACAGTCACAGCAATTTTATTTAAAATAAAGATGTTTAGGCTCAGACATATTCTTTTTCTTTATCTTCATCTATCTTTTGTTGAGTGAAATTAGTATTTTTTGGAAGAATGCTGTATTTTCTGATTAGAAGGTATTTCAGTTTATAGCATACGTAGAAAATTGTTTAAAGAGTAGCGTTTATAAAGATTGCTTACCACATTATGGTTTCGTCGGTAAGAGGATATGTGGGTCAGAGGACAGCAAAAAAAGCGTTTGTACACGGTACTAATAACGGTAGAAAGGTACTAGAAACAACAAATAACATAAATGTTCTAGATTGGTCTAGTAGATTCACGGATATCAATCCAATTGAATAAAAGTAGCAAGACAGCAAATGCTTTATGTTTGATTTTAGCTACGTTATCGTTTAAGTTCCATGACGTGCATTGGGTGATTAACATCACTTAGTCTTTATTTAACTGTACAATTAGAAGTGGTGGAAATATTAATTTTTAATTAAGTACTTCTACACTAATATTATAAAGAGGAAAGATTTGTATGTTTGTAATGAATAGGCTCAAAAAGTACTGGGCCGATTTAAAAAATTCTTTTACCAATAGAATGCTACATTCTTCCTATTTGACATAGGCTACATTTCATTTTGAAAAAAATTAGGGATCCTTGGTAAAATTTGAACCATGTAACCAAAGGTGTAGAAAAATGAGTCTTAAAATGTCTTTCGTCGAATGCGCTGCCGAAACTATTAGCGATAGAACAAAATAATGTACAACAATATTGAAGAACATCATAATGTCTACCAAAAACTTCCCGGTAACATATGTCCAACTATTGTAGTTATGTCACTACAACAGCTTTTTTCATTTTAAACATTAATGAAAATGCTAACCAAATTCAAACCATGCTATTTATGTGTTTATATTAATCCTTATTCAAATAAATTATTTTATGGTCAAGACCATTCAACTACCTATAAAATAGTTTTTAAATTATTTAAATTGGACTTTTCATTCAAAAGATATTATTAAAAAATTCAAACAATAAACAAAACCGCCATAGCGCCGTGGCCGTTGTTTGCGATGCAGTCTGAAAAGCGCGCCGGGCATCGCGGCGGGCGGGGTGGAGGGGGCACTGAAATACAGGAGTGGGGCGTGCACGTCTGTAAGATAGGTATAATTAATAAATAATAAATAATAATTTTTCAATAAATAAAAATATTTGTGAAAAAAAGTGTTTTATATCCAAATTTCCAAAAATAAATAATTGTCTACCCCGTGCGAAGCCGGGACGGGCTGCTAGTAGGTTATATTCCTAAAACGTTATTTGTAAAATGTTTTAAAACTTATGGAGTTGCTATAGAACAAGTTTGACCTGACCTGGCAACATTAAAATGTTGTTAACACCGGTTATCTTGGCTCTTTTTTTACTGGGTTATGTAGATTACTGCCACAATTTGAATAAAAAATCATATTGCTTTGAGGTTTTGTATAAAATGATCAAACTATTATAGTAACAAAACTCATGAAAAAATTAAAAACACGTTTTACTTTCTAAAAAACAAAAGCTTTGTTACTGTGGTTCGGTGCTTGATTTATAAATTATTTTAAAAAATTTAACAAAATGTTGAGTCTTTGATAGTTGTTTTGTAAATATACAATTTCAAGTAATATCGAACATATAATATGAGAATTGTTGCTAAAGTACTTCAATAGCCATTTAAGAAATTCGATTTGTTTCTAACTGGTAACGTTTTTATTGATTTTCAAAATTTTGTAGACATTTGTTATTACTAAATAAGATAATTATTCGGCTGCTTCTTACTGGAATTAATGTTCCACTTATAGTTGTCAATTAGAACCTCTCAAGCATCAACCAATAGAAAATTGATTCTCAAATTAGAACTTAAACCGTAACTGTAATTCAATAAGGCGTTAATTCTATTGATGGTAAATTGCCTAACAATGTACGATGTGTGAAAATTACGTGATCCAATCTATAGAGAGTATTATATTAGCAAACTAACATTAGTACACATGGCAAGGGCTGCCTCCAATATGCAAATAATGAATTTGAGCTTGGTACCTAATATCAAGATGAAGGTAATAAGATGCTCTAAACTCAAGACAAGAAGTACAAATTTATTAATAGCAATGTCAACACGTAAATAAAAACTTTTTTCATCTAGGTATTTACTATTTATATATTGAAATAAAAATCTTTATTCAAAATTATTGTTATTTTCGGGTTGAACATGTTGCACAAAACAAATTACTAAACATGTTGCTGTATTAATAGTGTAATCAGTAATTTTAAATTTTTTTCAATGGTACAACAGGCACAAGCTATATAAAATGGGCAAATATTCAATACTACGTTAACGCAGGTTATTAGTAGTGTTTTTCCATGTATTCTCCCCGCTTTTGGCATTTTGGCAAACACATACATAGTACACTTTTATCTAAATAGTACGTAAATTTTATTTTTTTTGAACAACATTTTTTTCATGTTATCTTTCAAACAATTTCGTCTTCCCTTATTTTCTTTTTCTTGTACATATGTCTCGATCTTACCAGATTTGATGCAATTTGGTTGAATGGCTATTTGTGTATTGGGAGCGCAAAATGATTCAGAGAGAGTGTTTTCACGCGACGAAACAGCGCGCAAAATTGGCAATAATTTTTGCGTTCTCTCGCATCACACACAAGTTATTTCATACAATTGCACAGCTTAGTAACTAAAATCGCTATATTCTTCTGAATTCTAGTTCACAAGAATTAAATACAAAATGGTTGTGTTTAAACAAAATTTTTTTTACCTTTTATGAAATAAACACTATAGTTGAATAGGAGTTTTGTGTCATTTGTCAGAAAATTGTATTTAGTTTTGTCAAAGGCAAGAGGACATATCTACATCATAATTAAATTTAATTTAATTTTGATAATATTGATTGTGTTGATGCCTTTTATCAGATTTTATTTACTGCCATAGACTTATTTGTGCCTGTGAGAAAAAAAAGCGATCTAACTTTCCTAAATGGTGCAACAAAGCAACTAGGTTGCTGATTACACAAAAAAAAATTGCTCATAAAAAATTTAAAATGTCTAGCTCATCTTCAGATTACCAAGTATTCAGCAATTTAAGAAACAGTTGTAAAGAGGCAATTGAGCAGAGTAAGAATGCATAATATAAGTGACGTGCAACAACAAATTGTTAATAGTACAAAAACTTTCTGGAATTTTGTAAATTCTTCTAAATGTAGTAATGTTCTGCCAAGCACTCTTACGTACAACAGTACAAAATGTGATAATGTTGGTGATATTTTAAGCGCCTTTGCTAGTCACTTCAAATCTGTATATACTTCTTTTGCGGATGTTGATTGTGGCAAGAATAACTTGCATTCTAGTTCTAATGTAATCGATTTAAATTATTTTGAAGTTTTGGTAGATGAAATTCTTTCTAAACTTTATAATGTTGAAATTAAGTGGAGTCCGGGCCCAGATGGGATTCCTCTAGGTATGATACGTTTATGTGCGGACTCTTTGGCGTTTCCTCTCAAAATAATATTTAACAAATCTTTGAGTTCTGGTAGCTTTCCTCTTGTATGGAAGATCGCTGACTTAGTACCTATACATAAGAGCGGATCTAAGACAATGATTAAAAATTACCGTGGTATCTCTATCATGAATGTCTTTCCTAAGTTATTAGATTCTATTGTCATCTTGTCTAAAACAGTTAAAAATATTATTATCGACGAGCAACACGGGTTTTATAAAGGTAGATCGACTAAAACAAATTTATTTATTTTTGCTGAATATGTCATCAGATGTTTTGAAAACAACTTAGAAGTTGACTGTATATATACAGATCTAAAAAAAGCGTTTGATCGTGTTAACATAACAAAATTATTTTGGAAACTTAAAGGTATGGGAATAGGTGATCCGCTTTTGTCTTGGATCCGTTCTTATCTTTCTGATCGAAAACAACAAGCTCGTATAGGTTTGTGTAGATCCGGATTAATTGAGGCTACTTCGGGTGTTCCGCAAGGATCTCATTTGGGTCCGGTTTTATTTTCATTATTCATTAATGACATAAGAAATGTAATTTTTAACAGTTCAATTCTTCTTTATGCAGACGACTTAAAATTGTTCTTTAAGATTGACTCAAAAGAAGACTGTCTGTTGATTCAGGATGATTTAAATCGGTTAGTCTTATGGTGTGAGCTTAATTCGTTGGAGCTAAATATATGCAAATGTAAGGTGGTCCGTTATTCTAGAAAGAGTGTTACTAGCTATCCCCAGTATTACGTTAATGATACCTTATTAGAATGCTTATTTCAATTTAATGTCCTTGGTGTAATGTTTGATAGCAAACTTACTTCTAATTTGCATGTTGAAAATGTCGTCAAAAAGGCAAATAAAATGTTAGGATTTGTGATAAGACAATGTAAAGATTTTGTTAATCTAAGAGTATTTATTTTATTGTTTAACTCGCTAGTTAGACCAAACTTGGAATATAATTCGCTTATATGGTGCCCATTTTATGAGAACTCAATTGACAGGATTGAAAAAATTCAAAAAAAATTTGTAAAATGTATTTGTTATAAATTTCATATAAACTTTAAAAAAAGTAACTACAATGATTTGTTAGCCTATTTTGGTCTGAGTAACTTAAATTGTCGTCGTACCAAATTTGATTTAGACTTTTTCTACAAGGTCATTAATAATATTATACAGTGTCCACCCATTCTGAACTTGTTCAATATTTATGTACCTCAATGTTATGTTAGGCATGTTACTACGCTACATGTGTCTTTCCATAGAACTAATTACGGAATTTGCTCGCCACTATCTAGGATCGCTAGATATGTTAATTTCATGAACAGACATAATATAGAGTTTTTTGGTATAAATCAATCTAGATTTAAAAAACAGCTAAACAGTTTAATGTATGATGTATAGTTTAAGTTATGTTTACGTTTATTCTTTTTGTATGTCATTATAATAGTTCTTGTAACATGGTTTGCCGTAAATAAATTATATTATTATTAAAATGATGAGTTTATTCACCTTTTAATAATATAATGTACTAAAAAAATATTTAAGCGAGTCTAATTAATCATAGTGACATAACAACTAAACCTAATGATTTCAAAATTTGTTTTTTATTGTGATTAATTATAATTTAAAATATCTAAAAAAAAAGTCATAAATGTGATTGTTTAATTGTGATTATGGTTATTTATAGAGTTTTGCTCTCTTGAAGTATGCAACGCCAAGACTACATAAATTCTATACACACACTTATTTCTTTCACCTAGATTTTTTCATAAATGTCAATCGCTTCAACATGTTTATCTTTAAAAGCTTGTATAGCACACTCTATCTACATTTGAATGCTGTAGCTTGACAGGTTTATTCAAGGGAAATAACACGAAAACTTTTTTTGTAAACAAAACACGTTCCAGTTTGATTGGTTCATCTTTGAAAGTGTGTATTTCGCTTAAAGCCACTACAAAGCTCCGATCGTTCAGATTTTCGTCAATTTAGCAGACGACCCGGCCGAACCTTACACACAAAGTAATTTTATAATGATGCGAGGAGCAACCTTCAAAATGCTTTTACTGAAGATTCAATTCACAACGGAAATGAAATGCAAAAGAAGAGTGATTATGGCAAAACATAATTTTTTTTCTCGAACGAGTGTTTTTTTATTCAACGTAGTTTTTAATTTTTTTGTCTATCAGATAATTAAAGATATACATATTTATAATATTAAAAATAATTAAGAATAACCAAACTCTATTTTGTATCAGAAAAAAATACAACGTTTATAAGAAATATTTATCAAAGTTAGCTGTGGGTGACAAATACATCATGGCTTATCATTAGCACGCACGCAGAGAATATTGGAGTTAGTAGAATTTTTGTCTACTGTCAGTGACACATGGTTTAATTTTATTGTGACGTTGTAAGCTTGATAACGTTTTTTAAATCATTTTCGCTGTGTGAGATGAGCGAATAGGTTCCAGATTAGAGAAGGCGTTGGAAACTTTTTGCATGCTTTTGATTGAAACATTGAAACAATTGAAATTCAATTGTCAAAATATTATATTAGTATTTTTGTAATGCACAAAAAGTAAATGTCATACAGATCTATTCTATTGTCGATTGCTTGGAAGAATTTTGCGCGTCTTTGATAAAATTTTCTTGAGACTTTGTGTCATTCAAATAAAAATATAAATGAATTTTGATTTTTACAGATACAAGTTTTGTGACATTTCAATTTGGTTTGTTTCAATGTTTCAATCAAGAACATGCAAAATATTTTTAACTTTTTCCCTAACCTTAAAACTATTTGCTCACTTGCATATATTAGATAACATAAAAAGATACACTTAGTATATTTGATTGCAAAGTGAAAATATTTGTAAATATTTGTTAACAGTATGATATATTTTTTTATCGGAAAGATACTCAAAAAATTAAATTAAATTATTTAGGTCTGACCTCAAATTAAGTTTGATATCGAATAAATTTTGAATTATTTGGAAGTAATGAGTTTTTAATTTCGGCTTCCTATTTGTTTTGATTGAAACCATAAAATTTTGTCTCTAAATTAAAATACATCTGCTGAATTAAATAAAATAACGCTGGTTTTGAATTGATTTCTGTGTTTGGTCGATAAAACATTCTTTAAATTCATGACAAAAAAAGCATATTGTTAATTTTAAATATTTTAGGTTAAATTTTGTCCGGCAATTACCGATGCAAACTGCAAATTTATTTTAGGACAACTCAAAAAATATTCAACTATCTGAAAAATGCAAAATTGTTTAGTACGTTTAAATCTTTGACATTCGAATTTGACATGAGGCAACCAAATGTTAGGTTAGATTAATGTATCGAGAAAAATAAATTGAAAAGTTAAATTTAAAACTTGTACAAAAGATGAATATGTAATTTTTTATTTTCCCGTTAAACAAACAAGTGTGTAGTTTGATATAGTTTTGTGGTTTTTAATCAAAAATTGCAGAGTAATTATGTTTTCAACATCAAAACAAATATATTGAAGTGTTTTTATTTTTTCTTTCCAATCAGCTTGATGTCCATTAACACTAAACAAATTTTAATTTTCAAATGGTTTTTTATTGAAGCTATTTCAATTAATTTTTTCTTTTAAAGTGCTGCGTAATACGTTTTTGATGAAAATAGGTTTTGTCAGATAGATACCCATTAAATTTATTATTAAATCCCAGAGTTTTTTGATGTAGTAATAATAATAAAATGTAAAAATAGGAAGAATCGCTTCAGCTAACCACCACATTAATTGTTTTTCTTTAGATGAAAAAAATTTTTTAATTGCTTTAAAAGCTGGGCATATCTCCAGATATCTTAAATTTAATGCTTGTACATCAACGTTCATAAAATCAAAACGGAAATGTAAAAAAAAATATTTTATAATTTTTTCTTTTTTTGCTCATACAAAAAAAAACACAAAATGCAAAATACAAAAACGCCATCAGAAATTGCTTAAAAGAACCTTTGTTAAAGTAATGCAAAACAGATTATCATATAAAACAGAATACAATTTTCGAATAAATATAACAAAATTACCGGCTTCTTAGTTGTTTTATTTTTTTTTATTTTGCCAAAATAAATATGTTTTTTCAAAAAAATTTGACATTTTGTTTGAGTGTAAATTATACATGAACAACGCCACTTCCCCAGCAATGTTTTCATCACGTCAGAACGTTTTCACCTAAATATATCATTTGAATAATTACAAATACTATTAGATTTGGCTGTTTTTATTGTGTTTTGCATAACAAATTGTTTTTTACATTTTTGAACGTTATAGATTTCAAAAAATATGTTGATGTTTAAACATGCATTAATTGCGCCACCACACATGTGCTCCTGTTTCCCAGTTTTTCAACAATGCTTCTAAATAATAAATTACAAACAAAATTCACCCCAATGATAATAAATTCTAAAGTGCTAACGCTCTATAATAAAGCATTAATAACGACATAAATTAAACCACTGCTGGCTCTAAATCATAAAGATAAACATTCTCAACAAGTGGGTCCACTTGATATCAAAAAAACAGCGTCTGTTGAACTGCTTTATTCTGCTTAAGCCTAATATTCGCTCTTTCAGCTATTACAACTAACAGATAGCGGCTTTTGAACATATCAATTTAGTTCTCTGTGGTGAATAAACTCAACTCACTTGGAAAATATATTCCTGTAGCATGACGCTGTAAGCAAGCCCGAGGAAACTCTATATTAGTCAAGGAAGATTTGTGAATAGAGCTTCTCTCTGCCAGAAAGTTAAATGTTTGATACGCGTGTATTTACGTACTTATTGCAGTACACGCTTTAGCTACTAACATATTGCACATGTTGTTAATAAGTGCAAAATTTTATATAATAAATTATTTCAATAACATTAAGTCATTTTAACTGCAAATACAAAATTATCTCATACAATTGGACCATTTTAATTCTTAAATTTCTTAAAGAATCCAAAAATGTGCTTTATATGCAAACTTGTTGCGAATACATTTGGCGGATGCGCCATACCTTTATTCATAATATTAGGAAAATAAATTATCAGTTTATTATAAATGCATATGGCTATCAGCCTTAGATCTTACAAGAGTTAATCCTAAGTTTTATTTTTCATCTACACAACATGATTTTATAATCGAGCATCATTAATTGGTTAGAGGTTATTACCGCCAATTGAGAATGTCAAACCTCTACAGATGTCAAAAATTCATTTTGCTTGCACAAAACAAGTGAATTCAATTAAACTGTAAAAAAAATTAATGAAACTATAAAAAATGAATAAAAATTAACTCATAGAGTATTCTTGGTTCGTGACGACTGTTTAACCGTCTAGATTTCATTTGTTGTTGTTTGATCGCAGCGACGTCGGGCGGAGAAAATAAATTTTTTTTTCGGCTAGTTAGAAACGGTTTCTCGGTTCTTAGCTGACAAGAGATGAGAAAATTTTATTTCGAGCTAATGTAGGATAAAAAATAGTTTTTTTGCTGATCCGCTTCTTCTATTTTGTGCGCTAGCGACAAAGAGAATTTTGATTGTTTTGGTATTTAAGATGGATATCTCACTTAATTTTGGTTTTCTTGTTTCTTAAGTACTTGCAATTTTAGGTCTTCTGACAAACAGCAAAAAATACATTAAAAATATTAATTACACTGTATGCTAACAGTTTACTGTGTAATTGGCATATTGTTGGCAAATAAAGGAATATTAAAAACGTTTATCATAAATATCAAAATTTTGACAAAAAAAGAATATATTTATTCATGTTAACTGGTTAGATTGGTCCTAATGCTTTAAAGTATAGTCATTTTTTGTTAAATTTGAGCCTGTATACATTCAGTATGTCAGTGGCAATGGCAGAAAATTTTATGTGGAATTTGTTTAGATGAGCTGATAATAATTTATGTATAACATTCGATTTTCTGGCCGGATGTAAAACATTTTTTGACGCAGAAGAATGTGTCTCACAGTGGAGTTTTTGTATCTTATGGAATAACCTTTTTTCGTTTAATAAAAATACACATACTTAACTAGAGTTGTGCCTAAAATCTCAATCGTTTCTTTGAATCTTCCTATGACTAAGGTTTTTTTGTGCTGTATTTATAACTTAACTTTGTGATTAAAAACGACAAGAATCTTAACGCAAAAATTTGGCAAAAATTTTGCAAAATTTTAGATATTTCAAGAAAAAATGACAGAAATTTGAATTTTTATTTTCAAAAAACCATTTTTGAAGCATCTGTTAACTAATTGATAGAATAATAACTTTGTTTTTTTTTAAAGTTCGTTTACCGTGATTAGCGCTTATCTTCTTAAATTGCAAACAAATCTTAAATAAAGTAATTGGTCACAAAAAATGTAAAAAACAAGTAAGTTTTATGTTGGTTTTTTTTAAAAAATCTTAAAAATGTTTTGGAGGTTTTTCACAAATCTTAATTCAAAAAGTTGAGCCACGTTCTTTAATTATTGTCATGAAGTTAACGTTTCAAACTTGTCAAAACACTTTTGAAACTCTATAAGAAACTCTAAAAAAAACTTTAGTAACTGCTGTTGAAATGTGTGTCAAAACTCTATCTTGAAATATCGTTGATACAGTTTGTTATCTTGAGACGATTAATTTTAGTTCTTTACTTTGTTATATTTATCTTTTTTTTTTAATTTTAATTTGTTTATTTTTTATAAAAGTATACATTTTTATTTTGTTGTTGTTTCTAACACTTTAAGTAAATTGAAATACATTCTGAAATTAAGCTACGCTGGTTGTAGTGGATTCTTATTACGTCGAGTTAATTATGTTCGCTTGCAGCCAAAATAAAATTTTTAAGCATTTAATTATTACAAATATTAAGAGACAAACATATTTACAGTCTATATAATATTGCCTAATGCCAATAAACTTTATTTTTACATCATATCGCATAATAATGATCAAATAGCGTAGATTTATGCTCTACGAGCTCAATTCTAGGTTAAAAGAATAATAAAATTTATTTGTGTGACACGACTTTTAGAGCTTTACTTTAGAATGCTCTGCATAAAAATACATAAAAATGATTGCCATACGACCGCGACGTATAAAAATAAAAACAAAATTTGTATTTAGATTCAGATGTTGATTGTCATAAAAGAAATTAATGGACGTTGTAAATAAATATGAAATGGTTTTAGACATTTTATTGTAGAATAGCTGTGTTCAAAATGACCCCCAAACGAGATTTTCGCAAATAAAAATGCGTTTTACGACAGAGTTTTGCTTGTTAATAAATATTTGATTGATAACAGCCGAAAAATGTATTTATTTTCAAAATTGCAACTTTCTTATTACGCTAAAAGCTTTTAGAGTTCAACTTAAAAAGAAAGATAAAATTCAAAGAGATTTATTTATGCTTAGGTATAATTTGATTCAGATGATAAACACGATATAAATGTAACACTGTATATAACGTTAAATTGCTATAATTCACAATTAAAAAAAAAATACTTGAAGGAAAAACATAGAAATATGTAGTATGAAATAAAATATTAGATACAAACTAAAAACAATTTTGGAATAATAAAAGATGTAAAAAATTGATAAAATAAATAGAAAAAAGTGAATATTTGCTGATTTCAAGTAATCAAAATATTTTTAATTACTTTTTTTATCAGTGTTATATTGTGCGTTTATTGATTCTATCAAAAAGCTAAATTTTAAATTTATTTGTTTTTATAACGGTATTTTTAACGTTAAAATAGGTTTTTGCTTTGAATGCAAGAAACAATGCTATTAATTAGTCTTAGGCAGTTTTAATAAGAAAATATATAAGACGCAAAGTGGTGCAGTTTAGAGCTGTTATTCTTACAAATTCTAACTTTTTTAAAAAAGCACTTTTTAAAATGCGTTTACTGTGCAGAAATAGCGGCAAACATGTTCAGATTTTGAAAAAGTTTATTCTTGAGGTACATTTGAGCATAAATATTTTTAAAACTAAGATGCAAAATAATTTAAGCTTTGCTAAAGCAGAATAACAAAACCGATTTAAAATTGAAAAGTTCTGGTGTTGAAAAAATATTTGCGGTCGCATAGGTCTAGACGTTAACTTGATTCACTGCACTCGAACAAACCCTTTTTAATATTACATTCTCTCCAATCTTATTATCATGTTTGTGTCAGCCGACACGTTTGGTGTCGTTGAATATTCATCTTCTCTCAACGACGAGTAAGGTCGCCTGGCACACCCCTCTTGCATAGAAAATAAAACAGTATGCAAAGTCACAGACTCAAATAAGCATTGTTGGATGTTCATTTAAGGAAGATGCTGAGATGTAATAAAAATCTTCCAGTAATTGGTCTTGAAAGTGCACGAAGTTATTATAAAGAGATTTATCAGAACTTGAAACGATTATAAACTTTAATTAGGCATCTACTGAGCCAAAAATTTTAATGCAAAGCGATTTACTCAAATTTTAATTCTTAGTCATTGCGAAAATTAAAAAAATGTAATTAGCATTAGAAAATTAGTCAGTCATTAGTAAAAATCATTTAAATTATGATTGATTAATTTAATTGATTGTTGCTGGATGGCAGGTTGAGTTTTAATAAACTTTTGTATTTGTTTTAATTTTTTGGTTTACGAAAAGCAAATTTAGGCAATAAACATTATTGAGTCAGGTCAGGTTAGGTCTAAAGTTTTACTTCAGATTAACCTTTAGACCTTTACTTGGATGTTTACTTTCGGCAATACAGATCTTTATTGATTTTAAACATTCTACAGTTTCAAGAATCTTACAAATCTTTTCCTAGCGCTGCTCGTCTCCAGGTGATTTATTTTGTGTTTTGTGGTTTTTTTAGCAATCTTATTTAGCAAAATAAAACTTACTATAAAAATTTTGTTTAATTATTTTGCGTTTGTAACAAATTAATGATCATAATGAAATGTAAACAAAATTAATTACAATTTTAACAAGACGTTGTTTTGAAATAAGCAAGCATAAATTTAGCTTTAGCTTGCTTATTTTAAATGTGAAAATACTTAAATGGTTCTCTTATAACACAGCACTAACCAAATTTCTGTTTTGTAAGTTTTAATTACGTTTTGATTTGTCGCAAAAAAAACAGCAAACCGTTTAAGCTAAAGATTACCGTGCCTTTTCGGATCTGAATTGGGACCAATGACCCAAATCAGATCCATTCATCACTTAACTGTTAGCTGCAATCAGATAAACACAATAAGCGATTGAAAGACAGAAGCTTTTATTGATTGTTCCGATAAATGAGTAAACAAATTTATTAATCACGTTCTTTTAAACTTGCCAAAAAGTACAGGTATTATGATCTGAAATGATAAGAGACAGTTTTTGAACACATAGTTAAAGATATCTATCATAATAATATGTTGTTCACATCTATAAGAAATTAGATTTGTTGCGTTTTTTTATGCTTAGATTTACATATGATATGTCATACGGCAAAGCATTAAAGATCAAGACTTATAGACTCATACGTGATTTAACCTCATTCGTGTTTACCAGTGACTTTCCAGGAAACTAATTTTTCCGGAAATCGTCTTGGAAACAACATTTTCCTGCTTATTTACGCGCAGGAAAATTGAGTTTTCCGGACTAGTACTGTAAAAACTTTACAAGACGCAAAATAAAAAAGATATTCTAGTAACTATAGTTGCCAACAAAATTGACAAACTTGATTTTTGTAGAATTTGTAAAAAAAATTCTAAAATTTGATAATTTCGTTTTTTTTACGATTTCCGGAAAAAAATAATACAAAACACGTCAGTAAAATCTCTTACTTGACTCGGAGCTTTAAAATATTTAAAAATAATCAATTTAGCTCCTCTTCAGTAATGTGAAATTTTCCTGACTTTTATGTAAATAACTATTAATCACATTTACTTTTTTTTACAAAACATAAGAGACCAAAAATAAAAACTTTAATCAAATTTTTATTAAGTAAAAAAGAATTGGCACGTGGACAACAAAATTGTAAAAATAAAATTGCACGAGACAACAAATTTTAATTTGTTGTTTCTAATAATTTATTAGTTTACAAAGACAAATACTTGATGCAATACAAAAACATTTAATATTTTATTTTAATTGTGAAAAGTTCAAATTCATTTATCAGGAGATGCTTTGACATTTATGTAGATTATCTGTCATTTTGACAATATTTTATTTTTTGACAACTATTGTGGACAGCAAAATGGGAATAAAACATTAATTGTCCACATAGATTGTTCTTTTATTGTGATGTGTTTTCACACAATTGTAGATTTAATTCTGACGAATATTGCTTTCAGTTGTAGTCGGTCACCAAATGCAGCAATTGTGGAGAAGTGATCAATAGCTGAGAGGCATTGTTTTCACCGTAGACAATGCCAAACCTATTTTTAACGTTTAGCATTTATATAAAAACGCTTATTTTTAGCAGTTGACGCTTTTGGTTAAGCTGAAACATTTCGTTCAGGATAACAGACTAACTATAAATTTTTTTCTTGATAAACACAATTTTTAATAGAGACGTTAACTCGAAGGACGTCGCAGTTATATAGAATAATATACAGTCAAAAAGATTTAAATTATACTGGCAACACAAATTTATGTCTTATTAATCTGATGTTTTTTTATGATTCTGATTATTGTCTTTTTAATTTAATGCTAAGATTTCACCAAATGTCTTATCACACACTACCGGTAAATTTTATGATTACTCCTATCTTTTGAGTTGGTACTTTAATTGCCTCAATTGATGCAATATTATAACTTTGTATAAAAGCTTTTTAACTCACTTCTTACATCTTTAATTAATCAAAAATTAAAATAACGTTCTAATCTAACTCAATAAAACGTAAATGACACATTTCTACACTATTTGTTTATTTTGTAAAACAAGCAGTTGTGCAAACTTGCCTTTTAAAGCCAATTTACAATGTTAACAACCAATGAAGTAGAGCTATTTGCGTTACACCCGTTAAGTTTGTAAATTTAAAATTACTCTTATAAGGTTTTGGCAAAAAACAAATTTGGTAGGTTTGCATTTGAATTGCCAATGTAATGTGACTACAAAAAATAAAGTTTAGAAAACAACAATTTTTTCAATATATTTACAACTATCAGCATTATAATCTTCATTAATCTCAACATTTCTCTCTTTATTTCCTTCATGATTTACGATTAGTTGAAGTTGAAGCAGGATTTTGGAAAAGAAACTTATCTGACTGTGAAGTAAGTTTTCAAGCAACATTCGTCTTTACAATTTCATGTAGGACTTTAGGTCTATTACTATATTTGCCTGGTCGTTATTAGTATACTGCTTGGCTAAGCTGAATTTTTTATGACGAGTATGGAGCTTTTTCCCGAGGTATTAATTAGATCGAAGCAAATAATCTATATGCGCCATAAAACAAAAACCTTACTCATGATATAATCCAAACTTTTCTTATAATAGTAGGTAACGAATGAGTTAAAATTAATGAAAAAAAAATGACATTTGAGTCTTGAAAATTAGTACTTTACCGACTCATCCGCCATAGTTTAATGACCTTATGTCAAACTGTATGAACAATTTTGGAAAAACGCTGCTTTTAGCTTTGTGATATATAGAAACAGTTTTACTTTTTCTACAGATTTTATGGAGCTTACCAGCCGCGTTGTCTTTTTTTGTATTCGGCTTAAATTTTTTGTGCAAATGTAATTACACATTTATGTGAACTTTGCTCATTCGGTGAGCCTAAGTTCTTGGAACATTTTTTCAATTCTTATTTTGATTTTTATTGTTATGTATGCCATATTATTAATGAGTAATTTTTGTTATGACAATAATAACAAAGCAAATCAGCAAAATAAAAGCTTAAAATCAATTAGACTGTTATTGTTAAATTAAGTCAAATAGTCAATATTATTGTTTTGCTAACTGAATACTATTCCAATTATCTTCTGTAATGTACAGCAAAGAAAGGACCTCTACAATAATAGTTATTAGGCCAAACCACTGAAGTACGCAACAATAAATCTGTACAATCGTTAACCAAGGCAGAATTGTTGCTCCATGTTATATGCTTGAAGACACAAATTGTCTATTAATGAAGCTATAAACGTTGAGCAATTATTATTTATTTGCTTATTCAACCGGTAAATGTTTTAATTAAAACCAGATTGGATAATCAGTTTGTACACAAACTTCTAATACGTCTATATTGTGCGCATCTACAAAATTTCAGCATCCAGCTATGAGATGAGATAATTTTTGTGTGTTTACACATGAAGGTGCTAAACACTAACATCAACATCAACAATAGACCATTATTAAAATTAAAGCTTACAGAGAATGCATATCAACAGCGATTCAATGTTCGGTTTATGAATTTTAATCAAAATGGATAAAGGGATTATTTTCAAACATTTATGATGTTCCAAATTATTATGACAGTTTAAATATTAGATTTTTAATTATCAAGTATTATTGTATTTTTCAGAGAAAGATCCCATATCACAGCAATTAATTAGTGCACACAATAATTAACTCAGATCTGCTTTAGACGACGACATGTAATACAAGCATTGAGTCAAGATGCATCAACAATTAAGTGGATGTTGTCTTCAGAACATATATAATGTCTACCCTAAAGCAATACTGCTCCAAACTTCTATTAAGCGTTTGTTCTCTAAAAATAAAACAACATATTATTGCATAATATTCTAAAAAATGTCAGTAAATTGAATAAATTATTTTATTACTTGTTTTTTTTTTTATTTAGAAGCTTTTGATCTCAACTTACCATCGCAAATCTATAAATACTTTTCTTATACTCATCTTTTTTGAATAATTTTTTGTCATATCGGGAGTTTCTTTTACAAGCTGTATCCTCAGGCCGTAAGTTCAACTTACCGCTCATGGCAAATCAAGAAATAATCTTTCTCAAAGTAAGTATTTAAATCGAAGAGCATTCGTTGAAATTCACAATTTTTTTTGGTTTCTTTCAACTTTATAACAACTAAAGCTCATTAGCGGTGTATTTTTCTTCAAATTCTCTATATAATTTTCTTGTAAAATGCCCCGCTAATGAGCTTGATCGTATTTCATTATAATAAAACAACTCAAGCAGTAGACTAATATTAACACAAATTGAATTTATTTTTTAGATTGTGACCATTTAGTAAAGCTGAGTTGGTCAAAATTACATTACAAGAAAAACTTTGCTAAGACAAAATTTTACCCGGAATTACAACTATTTCACAAATAAAACAAAAATTTATTTTTTAAAAATACAATAATTATTTTTAGCAGAAGCTGCCAAAGTATGTAGATGAAGGTTCTGCTTTTATTTGACCTCTATTTTTGAGGTTGGTTACTTGGTTAAAATGATGTTCAATATCTAATTGCAAATGGGCTTAGACAAAGAATGTGCATGTCTTGTGTTTTTTTTTTATTTATTTTTGAGAATGTTCTTTTTTTCAAAAGTGGACATTGCTGTAGGTCTATGTAAATAGTTGGCAATTTTTAGTTTTTTTGATAAGAAAAAATGTAATTAAAAAAAAATAGCAAAAGTAACTGTTAAAGCAATAATTAATTATTGTGAATAATACAAGATTGTGTTAAATTGTGTTTATTATTTAGCTACTGTTAGCATCAGCATCTTTATTTTCTCGTAAAGATGTGAGGTATTTTGATGACTGATATAGGTACACAAAATGTTAAGCCAAATTTCTTAATTATTCAAGCCGATGGTGCTGTGCTTTCAATTACTCAGCAATTTTACTTATATGATGCTTTTGTGTGCACAAGTACCTAGTTTGTTTTTCAGTTTATATTTCTTAATTGCAAAATTGTTCGATTGCTTATAGCTTTTTGAAAATAATTGTCTTGATTAATAAATCGTTTGATGATTTTGGACCGTGTTTATTTTTACTAAATAAAAATGTAAAAATACACTATGAATTTTGAATTTCAGTTTATTTAAATTCTATTTGATTGTAGATATATGCATCAGTGGTTCCAACATAATGATTGATATTATAGCTAACCAAAATGTGTAGCAAAATTATCATAAAATATTTGTTTATACAATAAGGCAACATCTACATAAATTATGCAAAAACATATACATATATGTTTACTACTCGAAAATGCATTGGACAGCAGTATGTGTAGTGTGCAGACACAACAGGTGTAGATATGATAATGAGAACATTGTCATCCAACGGCTTGATTTTGTCAAAATAAAAGCGTTATTAAATTTGGTAATTGTTACTCTCAGCTATGATTCGAGCCATATGGCGCTTGGAAATGCATTTTGATTATGTGAGACTGTAATAACATAAAATTTATTATTAATGTTTGGTATTCCAAATAGCTAATCAAGATTGTCACTGCTTGTAAACTTGTAAGCTGAAGCGTAGGTAGCGGAAATGTAAAATATTAGTTAGATGAGATATTCAAGCCACACATACACCACTTACAGAGCACCTGATATTTGATGCAACTCAACCTAGAATTACATCCATTTCATCAAAACCTATTCCAAAACCACAAAACGCAACAATGCCGGTGGTTTCCTAACAGTTTGATCTAATCAATGTTCTAACCCAAATTTGCGTTTGTAACAGAAACTTTATTCAACTGTATTATTTCTTTAGAGGGTAAAGTTTGTCTTTAGAATCTCTCTTTAATTGAAGATTGTTCTGCCTTGAAATTTTCTTTTCAGTTCAAACTGAATAATTTTATTTAAATTTCGAGGCTTGACAAACACATTTCAAATTCATTGAACTAAATGCTGGACAATGTGTAGAATTAGGGGACAAACAGTAATTTTAACACTTATTTACTGTAATTAACACAAAGGTGATAAATGAGGACCGACATATTTGGATTTATTTGAAATTGTCATTAACAAAATTATCTACTCAGAACAAACAGTAGCGTAGAGAATAACAATGTTTAAAAAATTAGAGTATTTAAAAACAGTATAGTGTTTTTTTTGCTTCTCACTAAATACATATTCTTGGAAAATGTTACGAATGACATTTTTCAGTAATATAGTTTTAGTAATAATGGAAGCTTAATTGTTTCCCTGAGATCACTAAAGTAAAAAAAATCAGATCATATATCAGGATATAAACATCCTATTTCAAACATGACTGGCTTAAAATGTAAAAAAACAGTGAAATTCACTTTAGGCTTTTGTTATCTCTGTAGATGTTTAAATTTACTAACAATATTCTGCAGACTTACTGGATTATGACAGAATTCTTATCAGAAGCACTTCTATAGTGTTTCATATTGTAAAGTTAATCTATCGTAAAACAAACTTTTGCAGACGTCTTTAAGCTTATTCTTATCTCCAATTTTATTCAGAACGGTTTTTTTGTGAATCATTACATTTTGCAGTGGTTTTAAAGCTGTGACTTCTTGAAGTTTGTCGAGAAACATAATTATTGCAGAATTAAATTGTTAATAGCTTTTCTGACAAAAGTTTGTTAACCCTAAGCTTAAGGAAACATACGTGAAATAGAAATTTACATAATACTTCAAATGTAATATTTATAAGATAAGCTCTGTCAAGGCAAAATTATTCTAATTATAACCTAGAGGCAGCCTGTTTCGGCTAACCGCGTAATTCATTATAGTGGTCCATTTTGCTGCTATTTTAGCATCTAAACAAGAAAACCGCCTTTAAATTAATAGTTAATAGACATTTCCGCCTATTCCAAGGCCGGTTGTTTCCGGCTTTTCTAAACTCCAGAAATAAATTTGAAATAAGCGTCGAAATTTGACATGGAAGATTACACTCGGAAATCGAAAACATACATCTTTTTCAAGAGCAGACACATACACTGTATAACAGAGGGACCATTGTGCTGACTGTTAAATTTTCAAGTTGGTAAACTCTGGAATTTAGTATATGCCAATTTTTCAGGATTTTCACCAAAAGCCGACAAGATTTCAATCGATGCGTTCTCTAGATGAATATTTGTTGCTGGATTACAGCGATTTATTTTTTGTCGAGGATGTGACGCTGCCAAATTGTTTCATATTTGATGGCTCTTCCGTCTATCAGAGAATCGAATCTCTAGGGGAATTAAAGTGGTCGTGATTTACTGCAACCGCATCTTCTTGTCTTTTATCTTGTTGAAAGCAAAAGAACATTTGTAGGTATTGAGCCAAATGGGACTTTGATTGTTTGTCAGAAAAAATTCTAGAAGTCTTTTTTTATAAAAGTATGAAACTGTAAAAAAAAATTATCTTGAACAAACTAAAACTACATCTTATCAAAACCAACCTGATCTAATTAAGTTGTTTCAGTTCGAAAACTGTCTCTAATAGTCTAATAAAAAGTTTATGTGACCATAGTTCATTTAAAAGTTTTGGAGAAAAAAAATGTGTAACAAATAGCACATTAAAAATTTGGAGAAACCACTTCAATAAAATTGATTTTCAATTTATTTATCTATTTAATTGAAACAAATTATACAAAAAAAATTTTCTAATTTTTCAAATCTTAATACGTTAAATTTTCAATAGAAAGGCCGATTATAAACATTATCAATGAATATATATGTAAGGGGGGTTTTTTTGACGCAATTTGCATAAGAATAATGGTGGAGGCGCCGGGATAATTAAATTACCTAGTTTTATTAAAATACAATAATTGTCAGATTGTTTCATCACATTCTTTTTCTGATTATGAATACAATTTAAATACTGCATAAATATAAGATTAACAGACTACATTATTATCAACAATCTACTACAACTCACCCCCTTTGTGGCCGCCGTTAAGAAACCGCTTCAAACGAATTGAACGGATTAGATTAACCATACATGAAACACATTCACACATAATGTACCTGTCAATAATACTTATCAAGGAACTCACCGGAGGCTTGTCCCCGCCAGGCAATCTTCCTCTATTCCAGCCTTGTGGAGGGCATCTTCTGCTACGGTGGCTTTGCTGTTTCTATCATATGGACCGGACTTCATGGACTGTTTCTCCATTCTTCAACCTATTTATTATTTTCGGTACCAATGTGTAAAGACCTTCTCACTCACAAGCCTGCACCCAGGTAATTAAACCTAGATGGCCATTGGCTACAGTGTTTCCGACGAGAAAAATAAAAATAAGATTAAAGGAATAATTGAAAGGTATAAGAACACTGCAACCTTCCATTGCTACAATAGGGAACCCACCTGCAACCCTTTTCAGCGACAACGTACCAGCCTTGGCGGCAGCACCAAACCTGGCTTTACAGATCTCTTCAATCTTTTCAAGAAATCTGAGAAGCTAGATCTCAACCTAAAAACAAGAATTATGTTGAACGGCGTCGAGAGCCAAATAATAATAGTAGTTGTAAAGACCGGCTCAAGAACAGAACTAGTTCTCTGCTGTAGGTTCTCATTCTTAATTATTTCACATAAAAAGCAATAATAAACAATAACAACCGTGTCAATTCTGACACAAATAGTTTGCATGCTCTTTAATAAAAACCAATATGCCAATAATGACATAAATGTATCTACATGCATCATAATAATCCATATAATGTAATAAGGTCTTACATGTGCTCTTTCCTAAGATTTGAGCAAGTCGTTTCAGTACTCAACCTAGCTGCCATAACCAAACTAGCTACATTATTAGACGGGTATTATTACAGGTAGGATGTGTCACCTGGCAAGGTTACTGAAACAGAAATGTTAGGACACCACATTCGCACTTTATTTGCACAAAATAACAACTTATATTCGTTCGAGTGTAAAGATAACTATTATTGAGAAGGGGTCGTTTGGCGCTTTCCACTTTACAGAACTGCGAAGATAAATCGTTCTCTCGAGAGTGATATTGACTTGACTATGCACGAGTACCGTACTCGACACTTACTTCCCGCTGACCGCTGTCTGCTGCCCTAACGGCAATAGTATATTCCTCATCTAAGCGCTTTGCGCAATCTTCACTCAGCTATTCCTCCTTCTTGCAATATTATATTAAAACCGTTTTGACTTCAATAATTCATATTAATAAATGTATAAAAAGTAAACTTTCACACATATAAGAATATTTTTTTGAACGGTATTGTTTACAAAAATTTTCATTTGTCGGTTTAAGATCATTGACACATTTTAATAGGACTATACTTGAAATATGTTCTTCCGGATAAGATAACAGTTGTTTGAATCGATTTATGAACAAAAAAGTTGTGCACTAGTAGTTGCTTTGGTGAAAATTGAAAACTAAGCGATTTGTTACACTTTGAAGGTGCAATTGCGTTTATCACTCTAAATACTCTGTTTTCTTTTTTCAATTAAAAATTGATAATCTAACTAGAATCATATACAACAAAGTTACGCGTAAACGTAAGAGTTGATTGGCAACCCTACCATATGCCATAACACAATTTTTTTAAGATCAGTTATGAACTCTTGGTTCTCAGAATTTTGTTTATACAAGGAGCAAAATAGAATGTTTACAGTATTTATGCTATATGCTACACTTGTACTTAATATAATTATTAATCCACACATCATCAAAAATATTTAGAAGGTATTTTTATAATGATCAAAATTATAATATAAAGCATCGTAATAAAATAGCGTATTATTGAGAATAAAATAGTATACAATATTTAGCAGGAATAATTTTCTGTCGCCACGATTTGATGTTTTTATACTGATGCAGAGTGATTTTTTTGTGGCAATAAAACATCTTCTATTCTAAATGTAATAGTATACTACTAAGTTTTAACAATGATCAAATGTAATATTTACATTTCTGTAATTTTATATTTTCTTTTGGAGAAGCCCTCAATCAAAGTCGAGTAAGCCGGCACGAGATGTACTTTAAATAATATTTAGAATTAGCATATAAATGCAAATGTTCTAAAAACACACTAAAATCAGGCATTGTAAACATAAAAATATAAATATCGAACGCTTGTTTTAACCGCCGTCGTGCTGCTAAAAATAAAACTGCAGGAGTTAAATCGATAAAGCTGTTTTTTAATCAAATTTAAGGTATTCCTGCTTGAAATTTAATCATCATAACGAATTGTGGACCAAGGCAATTAAAAAAACACGAAAAATGTACACACTGCTTTAAAACGCTTTGTTTTAGCAATGCGGGCAGCCTCGCTATACATAGGGTTAATCCGATGAGTTGAACTAAAATTAGCTGCAAAGTGAAGATCAAGATGTTAATTATAACGATATTAGAATACGGTAATGGCGTATAGTACATGTATTATATGCTCTGAAAATTAATTTTAATTATAATACTTTACAACTGTGATATGGTTTAATTAAATTTTAGTTGCGATAGAAGAAATTTCTGGCTGTGGCAAGGAGATTATTAATGACATTCCGGCGGGAAGCCATCATGAATAATAATAGTAAATACGGTGGTGCAGATTGAAGAAGGTACACAAAATTTCGGATACAAGATGTAAAAGACAGGTTTCAGTTTCAGCTGGCTTTCAGCGATTCAGTTTATTTAAAAGTATTGGCTCAACAGATGGTCGCTCATATGTAAATATTATTTTAGAAAAATGGAAATTTTACTATGACGGAAAAATGGAAAATCAAAAGGGTGTTTGAGTTATTTCAACTTATATCAATACGTTCCTTAAAAGCTGGCTTTATTTTGTACAAAAATAAATATTTTTTATTTTTATTTGTTAGTAGATACTAGCTTACTGTCTTTATTTCCTACTTATTCAAACTTACGTTTGTTACTTTATTTATATATGCAAAATTCAAAATTACGACTTTGACTTTTGATTTATTCTGGTTCAAGCCAAAATCGGTTACTAAACAAAACATACACTAACATTATTAGAGATTAAACAAACAAATTAGCCAAGCTTAAATACAAATACAACACAAAATACGCACGCACATGAAATAGCATCAGTCATACACGTTAGAAACATTTATATTTAAATCAAACACAAATTGATTAGTCAACCGTTTATTTATTTTGATCTTATTTTGGGCGGCTCGTTAGCTTCCAAACATCATTAAAAAAAAATTGAACAAAAACTAAAAATTTACTATTTTGTTTATTATTATTTTAAAAACACAGCTAATTGTCTATTGTCTACTGCAGCTTTGTCGTTCGAAAGTCATAGGAATTCATTTTGACAAGGGACTCTCGATATCATATTTGCAGTCAAATCCACATGATGGAAAAGCTTTTGCTTCAATTGCTTTGTTAATTTGTGTGGTGTTTTGAGGGCTATCAATGTCAATGGAGCTAAAACAATGGATTTAAAAATTCCAAATGCTCATTTCCCCTGTGTTGTGAATATCGAAGTTTTTTCTGCAAGCGGGTGTTCCGTTGATGTAAAATGGCTAATTACAGATAAACATGCAATTTATGATTAAATTCTGTTTCAGACAATATTAAGACATTTACTAAACTTTGATAAACATATTTTCGCGCATTAATTGAATTGTAAGAGTTTGTGGAAAAAAGTTTTTGTAGATTAGTTAGAATCGCCGACATCAAAGGGCATTACATGAAGAATATTTTGAAAAAGCTAATAATTTTTCAATCTTGACTTAATCAAGCTTAATTATATTATAAACAATTATAGTAACAAAGTGAAAAAAAAGCATAAAAAACAATAAAAAAACATCTGGTTGAAAGTAAATTGTGAAAACAGGAATGATAAAAAACTTTTTATATTGAGTTTGGCAGGATTATTGGTTTCTTGGCAACTGATTATAAAAAAATTTTTAGAATTGGTGAAAAGATAGAATTTAAAAACGAACAGCAGAAAAGATAGTAGATTATACAAAAAACTAGTTCAAACGATGAATAAGTTGTGCTGTGAGAGATGCTTTCAGCGGTTCAAAGATGTGGAATAATAAAATTTTTTTTTTTAAGAAATTAGACCAGCAACGACTGCTGGCGTGGTTGGTCTAATTAAAAGTGGTTGTAGGGAATTCTCAAATTGATTGAGGCAACCAATATTTTGTTGTTGTTGTTGCATTTATACTCTAATAATTTAATTTGAAGTCGTGATGGAAAACTTGAACATTAAGTGTTTTTGTTTAAAGCTTTTAAAATAGTGAGTAAATGTTTCATTGGGTAAGCTCAGCGAGACAAAAACAATCGTTTACAAACCAAAACCATTACAATATATCAAGATTTTGTCGGTGCAAACGCGCATAAGCCTGGTAGTTTTGCAATTGATTATATTTTGCAAAAATATGCATTTTACTGACAACGGTAAATCTGCAGGCTTGCTTGCTCAAAGAAAAAGTGCTTAGGAAAGTTTGCCTGAAAATATTTTAGATAGAATAACGTTGCGCGCCAAACAAGAACAATAGTTTTATAGAAATTTTGTCATTTTTTCTAAAAAGTGTAAACATCATTTGTTTACTCAGTTGTAAAAATGACTAATGTTTTTATTTGCTACACTATTAGTGAATAATTTGAATAAAGTACGTACATAACATTCTTTTATAATATTTTTCTCTAATTTTTATACAAAAAAAAATTGTTTATTGTTATCACTCTTCTTAACTTTTGTCGATTGCGTTCTAAAAATTTTAAAACAACGGGCTCTAAATTTGGTGTATGCGCAATATACCTTTTCACAGATTCTTCTCAGGCTTGTTTTTGATCTGTAAAATTCTCGCTTTACAAAGACTATGTTATATCACAACCGTGATTTTTTTATGAACAGATTGATGGTAAAGACGTATTGTTTTCGTTTATCTATATATTATATAAAAATGAAACCCGTTTTCCGTTGTCACGACATAGCATGAAAACGGCTTGACCGATTTGGCTGATTTTTTTTGTAGTTTTCTAATACTCTGTACATGGTTCTTACGAAAAAAAATATTAAGAAAATCTCTAAGAAAGATTGAAAAATATACATTTAGTTTTGCATATTTTAAAAAAAGCGCGTTACGAATGTCAACGTCATTCAATTTAACTTCCCTTTCAAACATTTTGAAAGGGAAGTACGAAGGCGAAGATGTTTTAATCCCACGCATTCCTATGATATCGAACGATATGCCATTCAGTTTTAAACGTTTACAGTTTCTAGTGCGGCTTGCATTTGCAATGTCAATAAATAAATTGCAAGGGCAGTCGCTAAGTGTATGTGGCATCAGCCTAGAAAATCCATGTTTTTCACATGGCCAATTATATGTCGCCTGTTTCCGTGTCGGAAAACCATCATCATTATTTATTTACGCGCACAACATAAAACTAAAAATATAGTTTATCAAAAAGCATTAGAATAGAGAGAAGCAGTGAAGGGTATAGAGGCTATTAGTTGCTTTCTAGAGCGCGCGTGATATTGAGCTCAGTGTTTACTTCAAAATGCCCAGTTGTTCAATAGCGATTTGTAAAAATATAAGTGAAATTATTAAACCCTACGGAATAAACACTATTATGAAAATATATATTTTGTTTTTTATTTAATAAAATTAGTAAAGTCCTTCTCAGGTATGACGAGACCAGGGAAATAGGTATTCATTTTTATATGGAGGATATTATAGATTCCAGTTCAAATTGAATAGGTACGCATACATAAGATAGGTCAGCTATACAAAATAAAGTAGTGCATCAAATTTACGCTAAGGCGGTACGAAGTTCGCCGGGTCAGCTAGTTAATAGTATAATTTTCAATACTAAGATAAACATCATTTATAAATTGGTTTATGTCTGTGAAAGATTTTATCTTATTACAAATTTTGGCACTTTGGCAGACTTGTATTATTACACAACCATTTGTGTGAGATTTGCAATTTAACACAAATGAAAGATTATACAGATAAAAGCTGTAAATTTATACAGTTTTATGAATAATATTCATCCGATTTTATGTTCTATTTTAATATCGAATGCATAGATAACAGCTATTTGCGCGAGTCCTAATTGTTAGAATAATATTTACACACTTGATTTATTATTTTTATTAACCCCGATAAATAATAAATAATTTACTGATATTTTCGCACCAGTTATTAAATATCTTTAGTTCAATGTACAATGCTGTGACAATTAGCAGTGCTACAATTAAAGGTATTTTTTCTTAGCCCAATCTACAAATTTTAATTTAATTTTATAATTTATAAACTTAAATAAAAAGTAAATACTTTTTTATTGCTTGAAAATGCTAAACGAACTTCTTAGTTAGGAAAAATTGCTAAGTACTTGAAAGGAATGAAAAGATTTTAATTTTATATGTTAATTTCTTATTTTATGTTATGTTAACACATTTGTACTGAAAGTTCTTTATTCTATTATTAACATTTAGTTTATTATTGCTAGAAATGCTGAATACAACGAAAACGCGCTAGTATTTTTGAACAAAGTCTAGCACGGTTTGAATTCCAGTAACAGTATTAAATTCCAAACTAATAATCAAGCGCACAGAGTATAAATTCCCGAATAATTGAAATAACTAATTTATAAACAAAAACTATCTTGTTTTATGCCGGTTTGACTTGAAGATTCCTTGAGCTTTCTACTTTGAGGAGGTTTAGGACGTGTGCTGATGTGCATTTGGACATTATACTTGGTTATTTTTACAACGTTTTACCGTTAACAAAGTAAATAATAAATTTTATGGTAAAAACTTTAAATTTCGGATTTGTGAGTCTTGAACATGCATAATTTTTCAAGTCTCAATTGATAATTGCTTCGTTTTAGCAACCATAGCAGGATTTATCACGCGACAGTATAAAATTTGAAATATTAATTCATATTTTATATGATTGATGACACTTTGAAACATATTGCGATACACTGCATATTTTGAGAAATTCTCTTGGTAATACATTGTCAAAGTAAAGCACGAAGGAACGTCACGTTAATTTTGTCACTAAATTGAACCTGGAGACATTTACATTTACTAAATTTAATTACGTCATCACTCAATTTTGTAGTGACACTTTACTACACATTTGATGGATCAATAATTTTAGTAGTATTATTTTATTATTTACCATTTTAACCCAAAAATAGATTACTATAGGTAAATCTGGAATCAAATTAATTTCAAGATCGTGTATGTATCATCCAGCTCAGAAAACAAGCTTTTATTTGAATTCAAATTGACATTTGAATTATGATTAAATTTAAAATATAATTTTACTTAAACCTAACTTATTATTTACTAAATAAATATTTACTGGACTATCGCAAAGTACGCAACCCCTGCATTTTTTATAGAGTTGGAAAACATTGCTTAAATCCTTTGTAACAAAAAACGTTTTCATTTATTGCAAAAATTAGATCATTATAGGCACTTAGTTTGTAGTAAGTAAAAGTTTTATAAAAATAATAACGTCATTAAAATTCAAAAAGTTGATGCTTATACTTGTAATAATAAAAGTTTGACGTGCAATTTTACATCCTCGAACGTCAGTTGCAAGTCTTATTAAAACTTGGAAAAAACTTGATATTAAACAGATTTTAAGTACCTGGAAGCTGCTACAACGAATTAATTATAAATCCGACATAAAATTGAAAAGGATCATTACGAGAAAGGGGCAGTATTTGGTCTAAAAAGGATATGAGACGTATACATTAACCTGGCTTTAACTGTGATTTGAGAATGGGTTTAAAATTTAGTTTAGTTTAAGCTGCTGCTTCAAATTTAATATAATGTTTTATTGTTTTTTAAATTAGTTAATATACTATAGTCTAACTGTTAAATAATGTTATTATTCGGAAAATTGTATGAATAGTTTTTAGTACCTCAGATTTTAAACCAAAGAATTAAACATATTAACAACATACGTTTCATACATATTATCAACATAAATATGTTTCGAAATTAAATTTCTTTTTTGAAAAAATATTGTCACTTGCCAAACAAAATTTAAGCAAAATTAAAACCACATATTAATAGCAAATATAAAAACGTTTTAACTAAATATAAGTTTTTCATTATGAATTTAATTTTTATTGTAGAAAACATTTTGTTGGTATTGCTTCTTTGTTGAGAATTGTTTAAAATTATCAAAAAAATTTTCTTAATTCAAAATTTTTTGCGCACATAATAATTTGAGAAAAAATTTTGTTTCTTAGAGTGAAAAAAATACCGTTTTTAAAAGCAAAAATATTTGACCAAAAACTTTTGTTGTAAGGCTTTTTATGAGACATTACTAGCATACCTGTAAGATTGAAATTACATTTGTGGAAACATTTCTCGGTTACAATCTTGGCTAAATATCTATTTGCATTTAAAAAATAGTTAATATCTAAAAAATATGTTTTTAGAGCATATATAATTATTTCAATGATTGTTTATAAAAAACTAATCTCTTAAATTTATTCCAAAAAGAAATCTATGGTAAACTGTTTAAAACCATGTACTATGTTTGGTAGTTTGGTAGGTTTATACATACTAGAATGATTAACGAGAGAATGGTTCTTGAAAACCCGTTAGGAAGCCCCGGACCCGAGCTCTTCGTAGAGCAGACCAACGAATACAAACCGTTAGTGATGTCTTTCAATTGACAATGACAGCAAATGATGCCAACGCAAAAATTAAATTGACAATATTTCTAGTAATCTTTTTCTGGCCTAGGCTGGCAAGACTGCGTTGCCGGCCGATTAAGACACATTGAAAGTTATGTTTTGCAGGCACAAGGCACAAAAAAATATTTTTATGAATTTAGCCAATAAATTATAAATTTATTTATCCCTCTTGTTTTTGCTATGACTCTAATAGATCGCACCAGACAGTAAATTATTAATTAACCTTTAATAGCAGTATAATTAAGCAAACAACGTGGTTTTAAAAACATTCTAAAATTTTAATTGAATTGAAACTAACTTGAAAATAATTTAAAATTGCTAATAGATAAAGTAGAGCATAAGGAGTCAAGAATAATAGGTTGAGATTTATAGCAAGGCTTCATTCTATGCAATCTTTCTTTCCAAATCTTTTTTAAGTCTGGATTAATTTACAAATTGAAATTTTTTTCCAGGTTCCTAACGAAATCCCTGTATAATTTGGAAAAACCGCAAAGAAAAAACACATTAAACCATCGAGAGTGTTAGAAATAAGCCATCTGAGGAATTAAGCTTGAAATTAAAATTAGACAAACTGAAAAGGAGTTTTCGAAAACCTTCTCGTTCTCTATGTATTCGACCCACTTTGCTTACATTAGGTAATAATTCCGGCAATCGACATGAATAAAACATTCCCGTATCTGAATTTATAAAAAGCAAAGATCCTGTCGTCGTCTTATTCATATTTGGTTTGGGAATTCAAGCTGGAATTAAAATGTCGAATACCAAATTATGAGTCTAAATTATATGTGATTCCCCGAGAGAAGTTCTTCGTATGGCGGCCAATATAACGCACGATTTGGGAATCAATGAAACGACAAACGAGACGAATCATCAGGATATTGGCTATAATCAAGCTGAAACTATCATTATCACTGTCATTCTGGTTGTGATCATCGTAGGGACCATTATTGGAAATATTTTAGTTTGCGTTGCTGTTTGCCTCGTCAGGAAATTGAGAAGACCTTCAAACTATCTACTTGTAAGCCTTGCTATTAGTGATCTTTGTGTTGCCATTTTGGTCATGCCAATGGCGACTATCTACGAAATTAAGGGACGTTGGATTTTTGGAGATATTGTTTGTAATGCATGGGTCAGCTTTGATGTGCTGAGCTGTACGGCTTCCATTCTGAATCTTTGCATGATCAGCGTAGATAGGTAAGTTTTTAAACATGCAGGAAGCTTTTTCTATAAACATATTAGGCGTAACAAAAATTATAATACTTATTTGTTTTTTTTTCAAATATTAAAGAAAATAAAAGTATAAAGTAGAAATGCTTTCAGCGCAATTAATTATAAATCCGATTTAAAAAAAAAAACAAAATTTTACATTTGTAAAATTTTTATTTATATAAGATATACAGTATAAACTCAAACAGCAGTAGCATATTGCGTGAGTGACTTTCACGGCTTTACTGGCACCTACACACTGTGCTGGTTGGAAAAACCAATTAAACACTTATTCAGAAGTAAGATTTTGTAAGCTTGTTGACATAAAGTTCAGGCTTTGAAAAATCTTAAAAAAAGTTTAACGGAGCTAAATCGCATGAGATATGCGTTGAGCTTAACATTTTTTTAAAAATAAACAGCTAATACTAATACAGTGAATAAACAATTTTTTAGGATACACATGTCATCTTTTGTCATAGCTTACAATTTGAATACAAAACATTTCGTTAACTGTGCGCGGTCAGTATGCATTCATAACTCACATGCTGCATAAACTTTTTAAACTATTTTCTGCTTGACTTCGAACGAGATGGATTTTTATTTCAGCTTAAATATGCTGATAAAAAACGGCCAAAGTGCATAACATAACCAATTGATTTGTTTTGCTTTTTTATTGTTTAAAATACTCCTTACCAATGAAATCTTTTTTTCTATCGCGGATTAGATTTTAAAATGCAGAGTTGTCAGCTGTGCAGGGGTTTCTATTCTTCTGACAACACACATTGCAGAAATATTGTAAGATTCAAAATGTGTTCAATTTTGAGACAATCCACTTACTTCATGACTTAAACATTTATTTTGATACTTGAGCATAGCTAATACGCAAAACTAGTTAAATTATGAACTAAAATGATCGAATAAATTAATATACTTTGATTGTCTACGTTTTAGATTTATTAATCCTAAATATTTATGATTTGTCAGATTTCTGTTAATAGATTCCAGTCTTAGGAAATACTGGTTTAAGAGAAACCTGTGCTCAAAATCCAATAATTAACTTTATTGATTGAAACTCAACTAAATTATGCTCTAGGTCAAATTTATTAAGTTATTAATTTTACATGAACTTAATCCGAAACGTGAGAACTATTTATCTTAATCCAACTTAACGTTTTTGAGTAATTGCTTTTTTTTAAAGGAAAAAAAAAGAAAATAGTTTTGTTCTAAAATTACTACGGAATTGTGTGTGCTAGACATTAATTTTAGGATTTTAAATATAGTCGTCGGCTGAACACAGTTAGATTTAAAACGTAATGACAGATATATTTCTATTGAACATAAAAGATGTTGTTACAGCAATAAATAATATTGACTCATCTAATTATTATGATTGGCGCTGCCACTTTTTAGTTTGCAAAAAGAGTAGTGAATGTAAACATGTTAATACATTATAAATGAGAAACGCAAACAAACAGATTTTATTTACAGTAGGCATATTTTTCAATGAATTGAAAAGGGTGGAAAAAATACGGGTTTTTTTGGTACATGCGGAATTTAGCCTATGTCTTTTGTTTATGCGATAAATGTTCGAGTTAGAACAAATAATTAGAAACTTTAAAATATTTTAAAAAACTGCTATAAATTAAAAGTGATTTATTATTTAGCATAAAATCTAAAAATAACAAAATCTAATATATAGCTTTAAAACCTTATACGGCAAAAACTAATTTTTTATAAACTTTATTTCTACATAATTCGTATAATTGCCAATCAAGAATATAAGAATATAAATTAAACAGTTTATTGGCATAATTTGAGATGCTTTGTCTCAAAAATACCACAAAAATATAGCAATAACTTGCTTTATGTTGCCGACAATAAAATGAAATTGTTTTGGGTTACTTACATTGACCCAATTTTTGGTTATACTATCCTCGCAACTAATCTGCTCTTGCAATTCCCTAACGCAATTCCCTGTTTCAGATATTACGCAATCACAAAACCCCTGGAGTACGGCGTCAAACGTACACCGAAACGTATGATAATTTGGGTTATCCTAGTCTGGTGCTTTGCAGCCTGCATCTCTCTTCCTCCCCTTTTAATAATCGGGAACGAACACTCCGAAAAAGAAGAAAATGGTGTTGTCAACAACGATGTGTGTTTAGTGGCACAAGACTTTGGTTATCAAGTGTACGCAACATTGTGTAGTTTTTATATCCCCTTAACTGTGATGATGGTGGTTTATTACAAGATTTTTCGAGCCGCACGGAAAATTGTGATGGAGGAAAAGCGAGCGCAAAGCCATCTCGAATCACACTGTTATTTGGAAATCAGTGTAAAGAATGGGGGAGGTCCTCCGGAGAATAAAATTTCTAGCCAGTCGCCATCGCCAGCTAACCCTTCGAGGGTTAATCACAGATCTAGTTCGGCGAGTACAAACACTATGGTGAGTGTTGAGTAAATATTTTATTCATTTGGGAGCTACAAATTGGGAGAGATAATGCCGCGTAAAGTTCTTGTTTGTTTACTTTTTGAAAAAAATATACGGTATTTTTAAAATTAACTTTTTCTGTCTTTTTTTCTTTTCATAAATGCTTTTCTTTAGTTTACGCTCTGTTTTTATTATAATATGTTATGAGCTGAATTTGAACAAGAGTAGATAAATTGTTATTATCGCTTCAGATCACTTTCAACAATTTAATTCAATTTTGCATCTTATAAAAATAAAGCATTATTTTTTTTTTGGTGTATTGCATATAATAATTGATACTATTAAGACTGCAATTGTAGAAATTGTTATAAATGATACAATTTATGACTGCAGTTTGGCTTGTTCACACCTCTTCAGACAGGCGCACATAGCTGCGTTGATGAAATTAATTAAAGATCAGCGATTTTAAAGTGATAATTATCAACTTTTGCTAGGTAAGTTACGTATATTGTACTTTAGAGAATAGCTACGTTACACAAAAACATTATTTTCTTAGGAGAAACTTTTCTGATTATAGTACAAACATCAGAAGAGTTCCAACAAGCCTAAACTGCAGTCATAGGCTTTGTAACTGAATTTTAACATTTTAAAGTCGGTTAATAGTCCAAACTCAATTCCAATTTGTTTTAAATCAGGTATTTAGCTGTCCAACTAACAGATTTGGCGCTTAGATTTGTTGTCAATCGCCGGTAGCTTTTCTCCTGCTGAAACTTTATTAATATTACTTTTAGGATTCTACGATATTCAGCCACACGGGTTGAGTACAATCAATGAGACAGAGAGAAATTTCCTCATTTCAACAATTGATTTCGGAATTAATTTGCAAGATAATTATTTTATAGATAACTAGCTGGCCCGGCGAACTTTGTTCCGCCTAAACATAGATATTATTTTTAAAATAAGCAAACCAAAATCTTTGAAAATTATATATTGATACATGTCATTTTTTGTCTCTATCCCTCCTCTTTTCATCCCTTTGTTAATAAAAAGTAGCTGTTTATAATTATTTAGTTTTATTAATTTTTTCTAATTAATAAATAAAAATTATTAAATATTATTTAATATTTAATAATTAAATATTAAAATAATTATCAATATTTAATTAAAAATTTTATTAATATCTTTAAATATTTATTAATATCAATAAACTCGCTGCTCGATTCAAATCAGCACTTGATAAATATCTTGTTCTGCGTCGCAAATTATCTATTTGTTGACCTATGTTGTTCGCTCGACGATTCTGCATTGCCAACCGAGCTGTTTCACGGGCTGCTTCACTTTGCTCTCGTGATTGAGAAGCACGAAGTCGAGCCATACTATCGCGGCGCTGTTCACGTGCAATTTCTTGTTCTTCTTCAGTCCTTTCATTTGCAGTATTTCGTATTCTTCTTGCATCACGGCTTTGTCGGGAAAGATTCGATCGTCTTGGTCGCGGCATTATTAATTAAACTTCACTTTACCTCAAAACTAAAATTTTCAACCATACCGAGTTTTATAGTTCACTTCACTTTTTACGAATGGGCAACGGCACTATCATTACATTATAATTGTTAGCTATTTATTTAATAGAAATAGTTTTATTATTGATTTCTTACAAATATCAAATTGTCATCCATACGTCATTACATATCTGTCATTATGCGTCAATTACATAGCTGTCATTTGCGTTTTGTTATTCCACGTTTTATAGTGACTGACGTTTCATGTCAAGTCACACGGGAATGCTGTCGAACGGGATGAAAAGTATCCTATGTCCTTCTCCTGGCTCTAAACTATAATTGATATAAAAATCCAAGTTTGGGAAAATTTCTTGAGCCACGTCAAATAAATTTTAATGTAAACGCTTCTTTGTGGTTGCGTCAAATTTCTCGGTAATTTGTCGAGCCTCACCGAACGTTTCCGACATCGCATTTTACATATGACTTTCATTCCTCTTTTAGAGGGTGGTTTCTGGAATCAAAAGTATTCTATGTCCGTCTCCTGGCTCTAAGCTACCACCTCACCAATTTTCAACCATATCGGTAAAGCCGTTCTTGAGTTATAAGTGGAGTAACTAACAGACTTTCTTTTATATATATAGATTGATAATTTATATTATTAGTTACTACGTTTAGGAATTATTAGCATTGTTTCGTTTCGCTAATTGGATAAAATGTTGAATTTACTGAAAATACATCAAAATAGCGCAAATAAAAACTTTTTATGATTCAAAATCAAAAGCCACGTTTTAATTTACTTTTATTTACGGCAACTAATGTAGACTTTGAAATGCACAAAGAACCCGGCTTATAGGCTTTCTTTTTTGATGTAAAAACTTTTATACAAAGTTTTTCTTGCCTAATAGAAACAGTAAATTTTTTACATAGGTGAAAATTTGTTTTTTACTGGTTTTATGCGACTTTTTCTCTTCCGTACGTTTTATAGATTTTTTAAACATTTTATAGTTCTTTAAAATAACTTCCAAATTTTTCATTTTACATTAAATAAACTACTCTAACTAAAATCGTTCTAGGCCAACTCAAACAGCTGCTTTTTTAATAAATTTTACATAAAAGTAGTTATGTATTGCACAACCTAGACCAGACTGTTTCAAACGCAAGAATGGTTGTATGAAAGATAAAAAGCGTTGATATAAATAAATAAAAATAAATACCGCTTGTTTACACGTAAAAAAAATTTTCAGAAACAAATTTTATTATAAATTGTAACACAAAAATGCAATGTGTTGCCGCAATTCAAATTATTTTGTCTTTTTTAAGTGTTTTAGAAGAAGAGTTTCTCTTAATGTAACTGTTACAAATAAATCACGCTTCACATTCTTCTGAACAAATTATAAAACTAAAAGATAACAATTATGAAATTAACTGAAACATACATAATCGCTACCCCGAAGCAAGAAATGTTTATAAAATTGTGAAAATTATTTAAAACGGCCTATAACCTCCAGCACAAACGCCAGTTGCTCCTTTTCAAACTCACAAGCGCCAGTTGCTCTATTCCAGACTTACTTTTAATTAATCTACATGTTACTTTTGTAGGCTGGAAAAGAGCACGATATGAATAAATATCAGCTTTTAAATATTGACGCAACAGGTTTTCACTCCTGTATAAATAGAAATTTAAATTTTAATGTTAACCTACATCCATTTCGAGTGGAAATGGATAAATCCATTATGGACTCGAATCATAAAAATGTAAATAGGAGATGCATTAGCATTGAACAGAGATATTTGTGTTCTATGTGTAAACAAATCTCAATATTGATTTTTTCTGTAAATTTATATGGCAAGCTATGTTTGTCTAGTTTTGGAAAATTTAATAAAAAATGTTGACACAAATATGGCTTTGTTTATCTTATGTTTTCTTCTACTATGATTCTGAAATATCAATTTAGCTTTTTAAAATAGTCAATTAAGCATAATAATCAAATAGAAATTATTTAAAATGAAAGGCTCAGAATTTTTACGTCTTGAGTCTTGTCAGTGAAACTTAAGAAGTTAACTCAAACCAGAACTAGAATTTAAGCCAGCTATAAACTCACAAAATAGCTCTATAATATTTTGGAGAAATTTGCTTCACTTTTCAGAGTTTTATCTATGATAACCTATTTTTAACATAAATTAACAAAAAAACAGACATGAATTTGCTTTTCAAGCTAATCAACAAAGTAACTTATGAGTTTTAACATTACGGCGACGATTTGCAACTTTTGCAATTTTTGGAGGAAAGTGCTGCAACAGCAGGGATGAAACTTAAACTTTAAGAAGTTTTCTTCAAACTGCTTTTTGGAGAGAGAAGATGTGTCTGTTGGTTTTAACCTACACAAGATAATAAAGCTTTTTTTATGAATTGTTGGAAGCACACTTTTTTTAATTATAAAAGATTTTTTTTATTTAAATGATTATGATGATCGTTTATGATTTGTTGTTGTTAATTTTCAACGCAGTGTTTTGAAAACGTTTTATTTGTGTTGTTTTTAGTATTAGGAAAAAATGTGAAATGTTTACAAATTGTCTATTGTTTTTTACTACTCAATATGTAAATGCAATAATATTGTTCAAATGTTTTGCAGTGAGACGATGTGAGCAGTCTTTGTTTTGTTATTTTTCAAATATTTTGCAAATGTAATACAGTTGCTAGAAATTATCTGATAAGAAGTAGTATTTATGTTACAGATTAAATTGTTATGATTATTGTAGTATTGGCAGAAGAGCACAGTATGCTTCGTTTGTGTCTTTTTGCATCATTTTTTTGTGTGGCTTTTACATTTTTTGTGTGTCCTGAAAATTATTGCGACACTATAAAATGTGCAGAGCCTCCAGTATGTAGATGTGATCAAGTTTTGGGAGTTTCGGGATTATGTGGATGTTGTTTGGGATGTATCACAATTCTGGGTCAGAAATTCTATTTTTGGTTGGGGTTATTGTAGTGCCAATAATTGATATTGATTTTAGGAGCAAATGAAAGTTGTTGGCAGCTTTTGATAGTGGGCGGTCTTCCACCAACAGTCAGATGTGACAGAGGGCTTACTTGTTCTAATGGTACTTGTCAACCAATACATGCCTCTAGCACTTCAAATTAATGCTGTGGAAGCGACACAATTTTAAAATAAAAACGTGATGTTTATGAGGTTTAACTCAATTTTACTTTCAAACCTTACAATATTTTGTTAACAAAATTAGCTAAAAAAAATTAAACGTCGTAGCAAGACTTTTTTTAGAATTACAGTAATGCCCAGTTAATGAGCGAACAGGAGGTAGCATATTTCTAAAAGAAGAAACATTAAGTTAAGAATTAAAACCATTGTAATTATTGTCTTGTAAAAACCATTATATCATAAAGTGAAGATAAAAAATCTTTAAAAATTAAGTTTTTGTACTAGAAGAGATTTTTGAGAGAGAAAACTTTTGTCTTTTTTGAGTTTCTTTTCCTCATAATTTTTTTTATTTCCTCAAATAATTTTTTTAGTTCTCACACTTTTGCTTGTGTTGCGTCATTGCTCCTAGAGAATTGAAATACTTTATGTTTTTTATATTATATAGATCAATGTCTAACTTTTAAAAGGTATTTTTTTTACTAAAGAAATAAAAGTCCTACAATACAAAATTGATGTTGTTTTTTGAATGTTTTTGACATTGTAAACTTTTATCAATTTTGTTTCTAAAATTCTATCTCATTCAAGAAGCAAATGATACAACATACCTGGCGATGAAAGTAAAAATAAATGGTAAATATTGGTATTATCAAATTTTTTTAAGAAATTTTAAAAAGAGCAGCGAGAGCAACAGAATATTGCTTCAAAAGTCAATAAAAGTCAGAAAAATTACAAATATGAATTTACCAAGTTTTAAAAATGCATTGCAATAATGTTGCATTAATTAAAAAGATTAGTCTGTTGAGTTTTAAAGAATTGGTATAATTAACATCACGCTAATTTGTGAACTTGTTTACAGAGAGGAAAGTTTTCTCCAAATTTGTTCGGGGCAAACTTTCTTATTCTCGGAAAAACAATACTACTGAACTAAATTATTGACGTTGAAAAATAACGCAAGCTCTATTTGAATAAAATAAACAAAAGCATTTTCTAAATAACGTGATTAAATTCATTTGAGAAGCAGCAAACAAAACATTTTTGATGAAAAAAACGTTGCATATAGGAATAATTTGGTCAATATGCATAAGCGAAGTCATTGTTGAGAACATACTCCAAAGTAAACAAATTTTTATTATAATGGGTACGAGACAATGGATTTTTTGAAGATGATAGAGGAAGTTGAAATTGTTGCGGTCACACAGCTTACGGAGGTCCTTTTGTAAATTAAACAGACAAACGTTGTGGTGCTTACGTTTTTACAAGATTGCTATACACGTTTGGAAAAGGAGTTTAAGAAGACTTTGAGCGTTGTGAAAAAATATTTAAGACACTATTGCATTCAAAATTTGAAACGCAAATTTTTAGCTAAATACTCTGCAGATGTCTAATACTTTAACTATAAATTACATTTACTTTAAATTAGTTAATTCAATAAATGTTATTTTATTGTAAATATAAATAAATGAAAACTATTAACTTTGTGTTTGTATTTATTGACATATTTAAAATCATAGCTTTCAATGTCCTGGAGCATAATAATAATTAATTGTGTTATGCCTGCGTATCGGAGCTGTTAATAGCTGAAAAATCACTCATATTTTATTTGCTCTTTTTTTTTGGTAACGAGATTTTGCTGTAATTTTTTTTATAAGACTATTTGAAGTTTTTTGTTTCTTGCATCGTCTATTTTTAGACTAGATTGTTTGTTTTTGATTTTTTTCAGTTGTTGGTAGGTTTAAGTCTTGATTAAATACTTAATTTTGACAAATTTTTAACTCTCATTAATTCTTCGTTTCTCATTATTAATCTCATTATCATCATTAATAATTCGTTTGAGGTTTTTTTATTTCTTGCATCGTTCATTTTCAGACTAGATTGTTTGTTTTTGATTCTTTTCAGTTGTTGGTAGGTTTAAGTCTTGATTAAATACTTAATTTTGACAAATTTGTAACTCTCATTAATCCTCATTTTAGTTTTTCACTCAACCAAGCGACGGAAACCTCAGTTTTAAACTATTTTATAATTAAAAAAATATATTAATGTGCATTGTTTTGAAAGCCTTAGTTGAGAGTTGTTTATAGCTGAATTAATTATTAGTTTGTTTATGTTTACAATTTAGTTAGAGTAATATTAGTGTGTCAAAACTGTATTAGTTTTTAATAAATATTTATAGTATTTTAGAGTACAAACTTGCTAGTACTCTTTGATGGTTATTTGCACAATTTATGCAGTTTCTCGTTGCAGCAAATCAATATACATGAATTTTGAGTAATTTAGCGCGTAATAATGCAATAATGTCCTAATTCACTAACATTTCCATTTTGCACGCTCAATCAATTTGAATAAAATTCCTTCTAAATTCTCACCTGTCCCATCATCTGAATTGACGTTTAATTTCCTTCTCGACCCAGAAATTACGTCATACTCTAAGAAAATGACTTGCCTTTAATAGAACTTTAGCACGCTACAAACTTTCTAACATTCTTTACGTCGATTAGAAGATCCTTAGGAGAGGTCGGCTGCTTTTCCGTCTTTTTCGGTCACTTTTCAATCAAGCGGGTTTTTCGTGCGATTAATTGTTTTTTTTTTCGATTCAAAAACTTGTCGGAAACCAAAATTGGTTTGAAAATTTAAGGCTGTGTGTTATTCATACGACGTATGCAAAATTTGCTCTTTGGGGATAAATAAATCAGCTTTGGATAAATTCATATTTTATTGGAAAACGTGAGTTTATGGTAATGTTACGGGTTGGAAATGTCGTTTATTTTTATTGCAAGAATATCTAGTATCAAGCTATTTTTGACTTTTTTTAGCGGATATTATATTTTTTGTAGCTGAAGGTTAACATGGATACTACAATCTTTTAAAGATTTGCTCTTTTTAACATAAATTTAGGCTTATAAAAGTCTAAATATTATTACTTGTTTCATATAAAAGACAAGAAGAACAGAAAATTGTTTATTTAATATCAAAAATAGGCAACGTCTATTGACACAAATATATTAAAAAAAAATTAAGTGTAATCAATATTCTGATATCTGTAAATTAAATGTTTTTTATGTTTTACAGTGTTTTCCACAAAGTTTTTCGTACTGTTGCATCTTATATTTACTCTCATTTATTTTTTCATTCCCAGATCTTAAAAACATTGCTTTTTGTTGTTTACTATTTATTGCTCTTTCTAGATAATTTAATCTCTTGTATTTTTTTTTGTTTTTTAGATCTCCGCTTCTCAATTATCGATTTATCTATTTTTTTACTAACAGATTTTAACTCTCTTATAATATCTTTTTATGTTCATATGAATTTTAATTGTTTCTACTATTATAACGTAATTTTGAATATTTTTTTTATTAAGGAAAAAATTATGAATAAATAGATACTGAACGCAGTATTTTGAGTAAATTACCAGTGGGATATATTTTGATGCTGGTAACACTGATAATATTTGTTATTATTATTATATTTATGATAAAAGAAATCGTATCTTTTTTACATATTATTATACTGTGACCATTTATCAAGAAAGAATGGTTCTACTACTTGTGTTGACATATTATTAACTTTAAAGACTTTCTGTTATACTTTGTTTATTGCAAATGTTTTTTTATCTTTGTTATTTTTTTTTTACAATTCTGTTACAATTCATTTTTTTACCATATATACCTACTTTGTTTTTTTAGTTTCATTTTCAGTTTTGTTATGTTCTTTTTTGCATTTTGCAAATTCTTACAATTTTTTACAATTTTTTCTGATGTTGATATTTTACGTTTTGTTTCCTGCTTCTTTAACTATTTTATTCTAACTTTTATGTTACCATTGTGAATGATTTTTTTACTTTTATATTTTATTTCAAATATTTTCTACCTGTGTCAAATTACGATGTACATAATTAATATAATTACCCACCTAGGTATCTTATCACTTTTATTGTATATTTCGTTTTTAGTCCAGTCATTTCGTCCGAAAAAAAGGCAAATAAAAGAAAATGAATTTGCGCTTCTAATTTTTTAATATGTTGTAGGGGATACCTAGAAAAACTTAACTTGAGATTGTCGACCAAGCTTTCCTAGGAGCTTTCGCCGCCATCTTGGAAAACGCTTGAAATTTGTTTTTCGGCAATAACTCGGCTATCCGATGAGATTCGAAAATTTGTGTAGGACACTTTTTGTAGTTTTCTTTGTGCTCTACAATAACGCCCGAACCATTTTTAGCGTATCATGCATCGTTATCGAGATATCGATCGATAAAGTCAAAAATTTAGGACACAATTTTTGTGTTTTGCTTTTTTTTTCTTTGGGTCTTATTAAATATGAAAAATTGTAGAATTCAAACTTGTAGAGCATATTCAGACCTACAATTTCCTTCTTGGATTTTTTTATGTTGGACAAAAATTACGATCTCCAGCGCGCCGCAAAGTCGGTGAATCCAGAAATGGCATTATGCATTGACCCATGCTGCCTCCTTCATTTTGTTAATAAAATTTATTGTTACATTGGAAAATTGATTGTTTTATGCATAACTCTGTTAATGTAACAATAAATTTTATAAACAAAATGAAGGAGGCAGCATGGGTCAATGCATAATGCCATTTCTGGCTGAGCTATTCATGCACCATTTTGAAAATAATGCAAAAAGCAGTTTTCAATATTTTTCTAGAATGTGGATCAGATATGTAGATGACGTCTTTGCAGTTTTTGATAATTCTAAAAGTTTAACAAATTTTGTATCAAATTTAAATAATTGCTTTCCCTCGATAAAATTCACTTATGAAGAGGAAATAAATAACAAACTATCTTTCTTAGATGTAAACATAATTAAAAAAACAGGTGGCGCTTTAGAGTTTGATATTTTTAGAAAAGAAACTAGTACTTTGAGATACATTCCTAACGACTCAAACCATTGCTTCCAACACAAAATAGCAAGTTTAAGTTTTTTAGTAAATAGATTATTTAACTTTCCTCTAAGTCAAAAAAACTTTAATAAAGAAAAAACATTTATTAAAAAGATTGCTGATGTCAATGGATATAATGAAGAAATAGTACAAATTATAAATAAACAAAAATTTAGAGCAAATTTAAAAAATTGCACAACTTTTCAAACAAACAAAAAAGAATTAAAATTCATTTCAATACCCTTTGAGCCCAAGATAACCAACGGACTTGAGAGTGTGCTTAGAAATTTAGGATTTAGAACGGTTTATCAGTCAGGGTCAAAATTAAAAGATTTGCTAGGAAGTCCGAAAGACAAAACACCATTTTTAGAAAAATCAGGAATTTATCGCATAGACTGTGATAACTGTGAGAAATGTTATATAGGGCAAACGCGTAGAACAGTTCAGACTAGGTACAAAGAGCACTTATCTCATTTAAAATTCGGCAGATTAGAAAAGTCGAGTATAGCCGAACACGTCTTTAATAACAATCACCAAATTAGTATTAACAGCGTAAAATTAATTAAGCCATTGAATAACTATAGGCATCTTGACGCCGCCGAGCTTATCGAAATTCACAAAAATAAAGCGAATGCTCTAAACAAAGATGACGGTCCTCTTTTCAGCTGCTTAATCGGCTTACTAGGAAAAACCCAACTTTCACCAAAACAGGTAAAATTAAACAAGTAAACATTCAGTTTTATTCATCTCCTGATGATGACCACATGGTGGTCGAAAGAGCTCTCGAGATCTAAAAATAAACTTTTTGGCAAGTGGTAAAACTGTGTTAATAGTTTATAGTGCCAAAGATTCCAAATCAATCAACTAAACAAATTATTTGTTTAATAAATTACTATTGTGTGATCCTTAATTTGTTGCTCTATGTACTTATTTTTTATCCCATCAATTTCCTGAACAATTTCCCATTCGATTCGACATCCAGACACAACCGAGCGAGCAGCTCGCTCGACGCTGAGTGTGGATTCACCGACTTTGCGGCGCGCTGGAGATCGTAATTTTTGTCCAACATAAAAAAATCCAATAAGGAAATGGTAGGTCTGAATATGCTCTACAAGTTTGAATTCTACAATTTTTCATATTTATTAAGACCCACAGAAAAAAAAAGCAAAAAACAAAAATTGTGTTCTAAATTTTTGACTTTATCGATCGATATCTCGATAACGATGCATGATACGCAAAAAATGATTCAAGCGTTATTGTAGAGCACAAAGAAAGCTACAAAAAGTGTCCTACAAAATTTTTCGAAATCTCATTGGATAGCCGAGCTATTGCCGAGAAACAAATTTTACCCCTTTTTTCAAGATGGCGGCGAAAGCTCCTAGGAAAGCTTGGTCGACAATCTCAAGTTAAGCTTTTCTAGGTATCCCCTACAACATATTAAAAAATTAGAAGCGCAAATTCATTTTCTTTTTTGAATGTACGTAATGACTGGACTATTTCTATTATTTGTTGTTTTGTGCTGAATCTGAATATGATTTTTTTACGCACATTTAAATTTTTTTTATGTTGTTACTGATTGTCACTAGACAGCTGTCACGTTACATATTTTTTTCGGTTTTAAATCAGAATGTTTTTATTATCTAAATCTATAATACATTAACGGCTCAAACTCGAAATACCTCATAAAGTACACTTTTTTAATATACCACCACAGTATATCAACAATATACTGTGTTGGTATATAACAGCAACTAAATAAATATTACTTTTATATTTTCAATGTTGATAGCAGTTTGAGGCGTTGCTTACACCAATTGGTGATAATTTATTATTATATTGAAATAGCGTTTTTTGAAATTATATCACCAAAAGAGTTGAAACATTTTTTGTAAAAATCAATATCTGATATAATTATTTTCTTATTCAGCATGATGGATTATTTTTTCCAAATAATTTTTATACAAATTTAATAAATATGTAAATTATGTTTTCCTGTACATTTTAAAAATTAATCTTTTCGCATATCTTTCATTTTGAACAGCGTCAGTTTTCATTTCCTGTTAATATTTTTTACTTCCTTACGATTTATAGCATTTCCTCTGTAATTTTTTTTCTTTGTATCACTTTATCAATCTTTTACTTGTTCGCTACGTCAGTACTGCATTATGAAATCAATTAACCCGAGGTGTAATCAGTGGCAGCGTGCATAAAAAGCGTAGGTTGTAAAAAAATTCATGACGTGAGTTAATGTAAATGAGTCCGATTCCAAATTTTGCGTGATCTTGTAAATTACCCACGCCTTGTCAGAAATTAATAGTTTGAGGTAAAATGACAGAGTTAAATCAGGAGGTCTAAGAAAAATGTGTCACTTCATGTTAAGATATAAATAACGTAAAAAATCGTGCGAGAATTAATCACTGCATAAAATATGAGTTTCTAGGTCACCTAGGACTTTTATTGAAATATTTTTTCTAAAGAGTAGACATTTGCTTTGATGTAGAAGCACAAATTTCACCTCAGCGGAATTTACTTGTTTAAATAAAATTATTTTTTGGTTTAAGACTTACGCATAAATCAATATAATTTATTGCAGAAAATTTGCATGATCTTGAAATTTGATAAAATCAATAAAATTTAATTTTTGCTACCTCACATTTTGCTGTTTGCTTAGGATCACTGCGAAAACTAAATAATTCAGTATCAGTTTTTACATTATTAAGATTAACAGGATTAAATATGTCAGCTTAAAATTATGACTAAAAATTATGTATCAAACAAAGACTTTTTTTAGTTGTTTTTATTTTTACTATCTTTTTGTTAATGCCGTTTTCTTCTGGTGTTTTGCCAGTTTTTTGTTATTTATAGAACATATTTAACCATTGACCATAACAGATTAATATTGTGACACTCATATTTAGAATTTCTTGTATGTAAAACGCATTCTAATCTAATAATATATAACAGTTTAAAGATGGTTTATAACTATTCTTGTTTCAATGAATATTTAATATAGAGCTGAGATAATGTTCTCATGTATGTAATCTTGAATAGGGCTTAGTTTGTAGATGAATCAATAGTCAGTAGTTTGAACCAGCATTTAATTTAACGGTTTTAATTTATACGATTGTAAAAAATTAAGTTTGCATAAAAGTTTCTGACAATATAATTGCTAAATTCATTCAAAATTTAAAAAATTTTTTATTAAGATTTTTATAATTAACTTAAACACAATGATTCTGCTGTAAATTTGCAAAAATTTGTTAACAATACTACCAAAAAACTTGTTTCCAAATATTGGCTTGTTAATTCTGCAAAGAATGTTTTACATTCGATAATTCTTACACGGTTGAACCGATTTTTTTGAATTTAACTAAGACATTTTCGGCTACCACAGCATCCTAAATAATCTATTCAAAAAATCCTAATAAAAATCTCAAAGCAAGATAATTTATTACTATGAAATATATTTTCTCAGCTTTGATATAATTTAAAAAAATATTTTTTAAGAATTCAACTATAAAACAATATATATTCAAGAAATTTATTTCTATAAATTTCAAGCTAATTAAATAATTAAAAATTCAACTAAAAGCAAAACAGCGTGTTTACGCTGTTTTGTAAATTTTTTATCTAAAGCAAACTTTTTAGACAGTCAAGTGATTTCTCTTTCTAACTTTACTGTCTTTATTTGAAATATTTTTAGATCGCGTTATTGTAGAAATCATTGTCTATAAAATATTTAAAAGAGGCTATAATCTTTCAAATGAATGATGATCACTAAAGATAATTTCATCGTAATTGCAAAGCAATCTAAGGAGATAAGATCCTAATCACTTAACTCCCTCAATTCTGATTCTTATCTCGCAAAATGTTTTAACGACCACTGGATCTATAAAACTCCTTCTAGGGTCTTTCTCAAATCCTTAAAATTTCATTCACTTCAAAATACTCTCAAGATTAAAAACCGTATCTTTACCGAAAAAATTTATTAGTGATGTGTCGAGATAATCTCTATAAGAGATAACGATTGTCAGTTTTTCTCGCATTTATTGTCATGCAAACCAATTTCAGGAAAATTTATGGAAATATAAGCGAGTCGACGATTGCACGACAAATTGTATGAATATTCATTTGAAAAAAAAATTGATTTTATGTTTATTGCAGTGGTAATTTTCTTATTGTGTGTTTCAATCTAATTATAACGATTTTAAAATTGTGTTTTTATAGTTCTATTATGGTTTTTTAACGATGGTACTTTAATATTTGATAGTCTTGCTTTTTAAAAATTATACAGTTTTTGTCAAACTTTTATTTTGATAAATGTGCTTTAGAGTCTCTGAAATTTATGAGAAGTCAGACGAGACATGTCTAGTGATGTACTCTGTTATTGCGCTGGAAATGTCTTGTTTCGCTAAGATTCCCTGACTCGTGTAATGTAGAACATGTTAGAAAGGGAACATGATAAATATAAATTATGTTCTAAGTTTAGAACAAAATATTTAAAATTTTACTTTACATTTCGGCAATGCTACTCTAAGTCTTATAAGATAAAAGCAATTCATAATAAATTTACATTATCAGTGTATTGGAGCAATCGCAAAAAGCAGGTCAAACACACTAACAATAAAGGAGGTAACGCATAATGAAATAATAATCTGAAATAATAAAATTTACATAAACACATAGCAAAAAGCAGACTAAATGAGGAATTGCTAATAAGAAAAATGTTTTTTTTCAATCCATAAAAAAGATCAATTCAAAACATCCATATTTTGCTTTCATTATAGGCTCCTCAGTTACATATAGTATTAATTTATATTTGAGTTTGATTACAATCACAAACGGGCGTAAGCTCAATTACAGGTGAAAGATGCAAAAGATATTATTTGTTTAAGTAAAAACCGCGTGAGAGGCGTAACTACAATTATTAGTGCTCAGGTGGGTATAGCCTCTCTAACTGTACTTGTCGCTAAAACCGTTGCTTCTTTATTGCAACAGTCAAACGATAAAAATACTTTAAAATTTATAAAAAAATAATTTAAAATTATATTGTTTATTTGTACCATACAATGGTACAAAAATCTACTAAAAATTTTGCTCGCATTTTGTCTTGTGTTTTTTTTTCAAATTAAGGGACTCTCTACTATCAAGAAATAGGAAACTGTTAACGTTACCAGAAATAATGTTTGATTATGACTATGATTATTATATGTGTTTTAAATAGTAATAAGGGTTCCAATATAGTGAAAAAATAGAGCATGAAAGTCTAGAAACAAAGTCCTATTTTGTAACATTACAAACGGGAGACTCAGAAGTAATATTAAAATCGTTGAAAGTAAACCAAATTAATGTTATTGTTTTGTAGTTGGATAGCAATGAGTTCTACTATTAACTGAAAAAAAATGTTTTTTATGATCTGAAATAAAAAAAAACAATTAGTTTTTTTTCAAATCTGAAAACTAATAACATAGAGCCAGGTCAACGCTATATATCACCGCTGTTTCTCTTTAATCTTTTAATAAATAAGATTGTTTAATCTTATATTGTTTGTAAATGTTTAATATTATATCGTGCAAGTGTACTCTCATAAATAATAAGCTGACAGAAAAACATAAAACCCATGTCATTAATTCCATCATCCGCTCTTCGAAAATTTTAAATTGGCTCGTTATGTTTCATGATTATCCGCTGCGGTAACGACCAATAAAATTCTTTAATGTACAATCAATACATAAAAACTGACATGTTTTTCCTTTCGTTACAGTGTAGTTTGGATAAAAGCAGCCTGGGTCGTTGCTTCAAAACGCGACACAGCAATGAATCGCAATGTCCAATGTTGGCCAACAAGCCTACAATAAAGCAACCAAATAAAGAAAAACAACAAAGATCAAGTCTTCTCGCTTCAATGAAAACTTCTCCGAACAACGCCAATGCCACGAATCAGAAAAAGCTTCGCTTCCAGCTGGCGAAAGAGAGAAAAGCCAGCACAACCTTAGGAATTATTATGAGTGCTTTTACAATTTGTTGGTTACCATTTTTTGTTTTAGCGTTAGTACGGCCATTTCTTGAGCCGACAAATGCGGTAAAGACTTTAGGAAGTGTATTTTTATGGCTAGGCTATGCCAATAGTTTGTTTAATCCTATCATATACGCTACTCTTAATAGAGACTTTAGAAAGCCGTTTCAGGCTATTCTGTACTTCCAGTGTGGTAGTTTAAATCACATGATGAGGGAGGAGTTTTATCATAGTCAATATGGTGATCCTGATCACCACGTGTCGGCGAGGTGTCATATGGATTATGAGGAAGGCGTCGAGTATATTGAGGCTGAGGGTGATGATATTAAAGTTCCGGAAATCAATGCAGCGCATGAGTCGTTTCTATGATCCGCAATTAAACGGCGGGCCAGTTTTTAAAAAAATTCACGTAACGATGTGATGACCATTTGAGAAACTGTTCTAGGCATAAGATAAAGAAGATATATAAAATACGGTTCTTAACTTAACATCCGATGTGGAAAGCAAGCAAATTTGACAAATATTATTTAAATTGATTGATTGAATTTAATCGCACGTGCGAATTGAACAAATTAAAAACAGTTTGAAGATATTTTTTATGGCGGCAATGCATAGAAATCAGTAAAGTGTGTAGTATTTTAAACATGGTGGAAAATAAATCCAGATTAAATTTAAAAAATTAATTTTTTTTTTATCAAGGACTAGCAACTATGTTCTACCACACAAGGTATGTAAATAAAAACAGTTGTTAGAATAAGTTTTTTTGTAAAACTCTTGGCAGCACTCTATGAATTGTTTTCTGAAAATTGCGTGGCTTATTCGATGTATGTTTTAATCAACGATAATTTCAACAGCTTCTTAAATTTTAGTATTAGGTTAACCAAATTAGTTTTGTACAGCATCATTTGGAGGTTCAAAATTTACACTGTTTTTTCACACACAAAACAGATCAGTTAGACAGCTTGCAATGTAATAGCTGATGACGTTTCAACCGATGAAGGTTGAAAGGTCTACAATTTATCAAAAAATTTTAACACTGTAATCAAACTACATATGTTTTGGTTTGTTATGTTATCAAATACAAAGAGACCAGATGTCTTAAAACCTAATTAAACTCTATATAAAGTAAACAATGCTTTTGTACTTTTATGCGGATAGTATGCGGATAATATGATAAAATAACATTTGAAATTAAAAAATAACAATAATATGAATGAATGATACTTTTTGATCGACCGCGCATTGTATCTTTTCTTGGTTTAAATAAAGTACACGTCGTTGCCATATTTGTAAAGAATTTTTTTTATCATTTCTATTTGCAATTTTGGTATGTGATCTATTTTACGACTACAACTAAAATTCAAAACTTTGATCCATTTCTCAGCAGTTTTTTTAATTATCAGGATTCTAGTGATTGTTTCCTTTGGGGTAAAGTGAATGCAAAACTGTTTCAACTTGAGTTTCAAAAACTTTCCATAATATTTTTTGGTTGTACTAAATTATTTTTTGCTCGAGACTATGCTGTTGTTTTTTGCGTTACAACTGGTATATAATAAAAAATTTTTGGGTGGTTTTTTCAAAGCCGATAGGTTTTGCCTCTAATTTTTTTAAGATTCTGCGACCAAGTAAACACTAGTGGAATACGGTCTTTATAACAGAACTTTTTAAAAGTCATTTTTTTTTAATTTTACTTGACAATGTTCTGCCACTTATCAAATAATACGTAATTTGTTTTTACATTAATTTTAAAGCTTCAATAACAGATAGTGTTGGATTAAAATTACAAATAGTATTTGTTAAAACAATATGAGTTGCATTATTAATATCACACAGGGTGTTTTATGAATACATATTGTGTTTCATATAAAATGTCTCACCGAAGTAGCTTGTTGCTACCACTCTGACTAATATGTCAATATTGGCACATGTGTCATTAAATCATTCTTAAATTTATCGTCAAAATCTGCAATCATATAAAAAATTTCTAGCTCATTATGAATAAAATTGAAATGTTTTTTTGTATAAAATTTTTTTTCGCCGAACTCTAATGAAAAGTCATTGAAACTGACTATAAAAGCAGCTCTTAAGAGAAATCAAACGCTTCAGTTGCCACCACAACTGACCCAACTTGAGTAGTTCCTGCAAGTTTGCCCCAAATTCACCACCACATTATCCCTGTCACAAACATTCACAAAATCTCAAAACCACAGATTTTCTACATAAAAAACCAAATCTGTTGTTGACTGTATTGTGTGTCAAATAAGTGTGTTGCTTTTCTATTCGTACGTGAGATAGTCATTTCATTGATCTTTTCATAGAAAACAAAGCTTGGGTTGCACATGCTAAACCAGTTTTTGTTTTCGCTAGATTATCTTTTTCCTCTCGGGCAGAATACATTGTAAGTGCAATTGTATGAAAGCATCAAACGGATATTTCCGGTAGAAGATCTCGCCGCACCGTCTGTAATTTTGTAAAATGCCTGGAATAAATGGGAAGCTGTACATTGGAATTTTCATTTCAAAAATAAAATTGTTATTTTTTTAAATGATGCTGTGGGAAAAGTTTTGGATATTTTGAATGATGAAGAAGCATACTGCAATTTTAATTTGGAGTAGTGTGAGAAAGAGCAGCATTTAGACATGTTTTATAACTTATTAATTAATTATTGTTTGTTGAGATGTTATTCTATACACATAATTTTTATCATAACTTTTGCAGGTTTTACTACACATCATTTTACAATTTATATGACTTTTTAATAGTCACTTTATTAAAGATCTACCATTATTGACTTAAAAATAGGTTACTGGTACATTTTAGTTTTCCAGACAATGAGGTGTTTCTAAAAGTGCAAGCTTACCTGTTAGTCGTAGCAGCTTTTGTGTTTAAAAAACAAAAATTTTTCACATCTAACATTTGAGTAAAAAGAAATAAGTAGGTGGTAGCTACTAAATTCAAAGATATCGATCAACATTATGATTTTGACAATTGCAAGCAAGTTTTTATTATGAAACATCTGGTCTATTAGCTCTTTAGTTCACAATTTTTGGTGTTATTTTTAACAATTAGCGCAGCAAATTATTATTGGCTCTCTCAACGCCTCTGCTTTTAGATAATGTGAAAAAAGACATGTAACACTAGTCCTCTGAGGCAACAAATCCAATCGTGCAACTGCCGTTTTGTCATCGATATTCTAAGGAAATTTACAAAATGCAAATATTAGATTTATTTTTTTATTGTAATTGTGGCTTTATTTAACTTTTCGACCCGTTTTTTTTGGAAAGATGTCAATATTTTTTTCTTAAATTTTTTAAACTGACCAGTTTTTGTTGGTGTGCCAAAAAAAATGTAAACGAGATCTATATGGCTACTAAAAATTCGCAGTTTTCGATAATCAGTAAAAATTTTGTCATATTATGCCGTGGTTATCAAAAAGTTATTCTGTCAATATCGGCTATTATAATATTAAAAAATTATCAATTTTTTTATTTTTTTTCAATTTATTTTTTTATTTTCTTTAATCTATAACTGAATAGATTATAATAAAATGAATGGAATATTTGCGTGTGGATAGAGCTATTGCACTTTTATAGTGTCTTTCGAAAGAATTGCATGTTAAACCGAAAAAGTAGAAACGTCAGCCAGAATGTTGTAATTAAATGCTTGATAGATAATATCGCTAGACGGGTATATAAAAAAGAGAGTGCTTTGATTTTATAATATAACAATATAAAATAATAATTTTGGATTAACAAATAAAAATTGATTATTTAACTGTATTTAAAAAGCAATTATGCCACATTAGCCTTTAAATTTCAACCTGGAACAGTATTATTGTGATCGGTGAAAACACGTTTAAAAATTATATCGTTAAAATTCATATAACTTTAATAAAGTTTAATAAATAAATCAATTTAAAAAAAAATAGAATAAATACTCAAATAAACTTACCTGAGGGTTTATAAAAATATTAGAACGTGTAAAACGGTCTTGCAGGGACAAATCATTACAAAAGTGTGTGATCAATATTACCTAGCTGGCTTATTTAATTTAATTTTTTTTGACTCAATACCCTTAAAATGTGATCAGCTACTTAAGTGAAAAAAAATTCTAAAAATTTTTTAAAATCGTCAAACAATAAAAAGAATAAAGTAGTATAAGAAACTATTTTATTTACTTACTTTTCCATTGTTCAAATTAAGAACTTTAATATCATCAGGTAATGATTTAACTAATGATTTTGAATTATGTATAAAATAATTAAGCTTGTGGCATTTATATTTAGAAAATTGTGTTCAATTTTAATCAATACAATCCAAAAGTTACATTATTGCAAACTAAATAAAATTAGCGTTTCCGCGTTTATGTTAATTTTCCTACATTTTCAGATTTCATATGTTTGCCCTGAATATTAAACACCTAGATATGCTTCACTTATTTATTGATTTATTCATATGCACACCGCAACAAATAAAAACTTACCAAATGGATTTCTTTTCCATATTTTTTTTAGACATTGTCGACACAGAAAAGATATACAAAAAACTTGCTGTTCAATTAATCAAAAATAATTTATTTTTTAACTACAAGTGAACAAACATATTGTCAAACATAAGCCTTTTGAATTTATGATTTTTGTAGACAACGATTTGATAAAAACATAGTTTTTCTAATTATGTTACAAGTAGAAAAAATCTTGTGTGTGATGCGATATTTTGTGTTTTCAATCTACAAATAGCTTATAATGAATGAAATTAGCCCTTATACAGGTTTCATCATTGGTGCATGATTTTATTTCGTATTTACAAAATCAAAATGTTTCTCGTGTTTGCAAAATCTTTTATTGATACTATGTTTTGTTTGACCTGCGTAGACTTTATTTTAACTAGCACAATAAATATTGTGTTGATTTTATTTTGTCTATGTAGTTGTTAAAATTACTTACTTAATTTTCATTTTTAAATTTGCCATAACATTTAGTTTTCTGGACTGTTTAACGATTAGAACAGAATAAAAAAATATTCTATTTATTTAATTAATGATAGAATAAATAATTAGAGTTTGTTCAATATTTTATTATCATATAGATCAATACCTTATTTTACCTCAGTATTAAATTTAGAAGCATTTTTTAATTAATCGATTATAATTAATTATAAAATTTGAACACTAGACACTTTTTATATAAATTTAAAATTTTTTGTTTATTATTATTATCGTACGTTTAATTAAACTGTTTACTATATTTATGCTCTAAGATAATTGTATAACTGCACTTTGTCGATATATTGACGTTATTTTTATAGCAGTTACGTCTTACTTTTTTATTATGTGAAACAATTATTAAACACAATAGAAGTTTCTGCTATGATTTGAAAATATAATTTATTGAATTAATAAAATTTAATTATATGGTTTTAACATTTTTTTTGTGTATGTTGTACGCATAAACCTTAGGATATCTGTTGATATCAGCTCTATTGCGGTTAGTTTTTGATTTGTGTCAGTTCAATTATTGTTCGCATGAGAAGACCAAGTGCCACTTAAAATGTAATGATAATTATATTTTAAGAATTTTTCAATTTTTCTGTTTAAAGTTGCAATGATGCTATCAACTTACAATGCTTTTTGTCACAATTAACTTTGGTTAACGTCATTATTCACTTCGCTTACATTTTTCAATAATAATCGAATCTTGAAGTGATTGTATAATCATAATTGAAATCATTCACGAAGGACATGCAAACGGCTTACCAGTGACAATTGTCACGCTTTCATCATGGTCGAATGTCAATAAAGCATAAAATTGAAATGTAACTCGCTCATACACTAGCTGATGTTAATTTGCGGTTCAATTTAATAATTTTCTCGAATTTGGCATGCAAAAATGGATTTGCAATTTTCTGGCTTTCAAAAATTTGTTTAACTGGCGGAAATTTAAAATCTGATAAAAACTTGTTTGTTGGAACATTTATCCTGGATAAATTGTTAATAAAGTTTTAATTGAGCTTGTAGAATTTAGGTCAAAAATAGTGTGTAAATATTCTAAACAAAATGTGGGAGCTGTATTTTTTAATTTTTTTGTGCTAACATTTAGAAGTTTTACACAGGCTGTTTCCTGAACGTACGCTGATTCAATAAGCACAAAATTGGTAACTATTTTGTACATTTATTTTATTTTTTGTTCATTTTTTACGTTTATTATCTCAATTTAGCTTAAACAAAAAGAAAATAACACTTATTATTTTTTTTATTTTGAGCAGAAAGCACAGCAATCTTGTTTATAAAAAACTCTTTTGGTACAACATTACACAGCTTACTTGTAGCATTATTTATTCAAAATATTAACTTATTTTACATAAAACAGAAAACGTTCTTATTCCAGAGCAATCTTGTTTATATTTGGTCGGAAATCTGCAATATTGATCATTCTTTTTGACGTATAATTATTGACGTGACAAGACTCTTTGAAACCTGTATCTGTCTAGACTTATATTTTGAGAATAAGTCTTGCTGCTAATTTGCAACCATTTTTCCGCAAGAAAAAGACGCTCTCATCAATAGTATACAAATTTTTTATAAATTGTTTGACAATAGGTTTTAAATTCTCTTAGAGATACAGATCATACTGTAAGTTTGCAAAAATATTCTGATTGCACAAGTTTGATTGAGTATTGAATAAAAACCGATTAACCTACAAGAGTTAAGTAATCTAACTCACAATGTTACCTTAATAATAGAAACATAATTAATTTCGGCGGAGGTTTTTTTTAAGACGAACGTAATCGATGATACCTGATAAGAACAAACGATGTTTTTTCATTTATATGTTTTTTAATGACGGCAATCGATTGATCATGGATGTAAAAAAATTTTTTTTTGAGTTGTCTACACTGCTATTGATAATAATATTAAATGTTATTGATGTAAAAATAATAACATTGATATGAATTCAAAATTCTTTTAGCCTTTTCAGAAAAAGGGAGGTTATTAGGTATTTCTTAAAATTGTTTAAGTCATTCCTGGAAGTATTCTAGTCTATAAATCATAAACGCATAGTGACCAAATAATATCAAATCTGTCGTTTCTTGACCCTTTGACCTCACCGCAATGAATTGTCGACAGCAAATGATTAATGATTAGTCCCTGACACCAAATTCACGTGCGGCCAAAATGCTTTCTCTCCTGTATTCATCTTTTTTCACAGGATCAATATACTTCTTGTTCATTGTTCATTTTCAATTCATCCCAAATTTTTCTTTTGTAATAATGAAACCTTAGACTGTGATTCCACCAACACAAAGATAAATCTTTATAGACAAATTTATCATTTTCCAAGATGTTTTTTGCTATCGAATTCAATAAAATCGAAAAGAAATGACTTTCTAAGCAATATTTGGAACAGTTTTGTTTGGAAACCAAATCCAAAGACAGTAAAAAAATTCAATTTCTGGACTGTGATATCCGTGCGTGCTTCCACTGGAAATTGATTTTTTTATTCATACATTTTATGAAATTCCAGAAATTTAAATATAAAAGAAGAAAAATTGATTTTATGTGTACTGCATTAGAAATATTTCTGCCGCTTTTATGGGTTATATCGCTTCTTTGAAAGAATTAATTACCATAACCGAGTTTGATTGAACGTGATAGAATGAGAAGTCTATTAGAGATTGGTACACTTTACGACAAAACTTCGTAAATTTAAAATAGTTTTACAAAGAAACGACGTAATAGAGCATTGGCAGCCACAAAAGAATCTCAAAAGAGCGTTTGCAGGTCGAGAATTTAATATAACTTTGAAGTGAACAAAAAGACTTGATCGAATATTACGAATATGATAAAAAAACATGGAAACAATAATGTACCAAACTTAATATTTGTTTTGAATTTAAATATATGAAATCATCAATAAATTCAACTTACATTGCTTTGAGTATTTTTTTAAAAGAGTCGAATATTTGTTTTCTTAGAGAAAATATTATAAACTCTACAAATCACATTTTTCCAACAATCTCATTTTGATTGCAAAAGTTGATACAAGAAAATCAAAATGCCAAATCAATGTCAAATTAAAAGCTAAATCGACATGCACATCAATCATTTGGCAAACGATGGAAGTAAACGTATGTTTAAATATTTTGTTTATTTTAAATTAACTGATTTTTGTGAACGATATGTTATCTAGATAGAGTTGTTAAGACGTGTTTGTCAAGATTATTATTGGTTTTAATAATTAAATAGCATCATTAATAAATATTGCATTGCGAAACTTAAGATTGGAACACTTTGTCAGTTTTTAAAAATCTATTTTTTGTAGCCTAAACATATGATTTTACTTTTTTTTTCTCTATGCAGTTAAACTATAAAATATCCGTTCAGATTAAAAATGCAAGCGTTTTGCGCAAATAAAACATGATTAAAAAAAACTTTATTATCATTTATCTACTGCTGATACATAAAAAATTACCAATTAAATAAAAAATCTATTAATAAGCTTAACACGATAAAAACGGATAGCTATTTTAGAATTGTCTTTTTTATAAGCAATTTTTTTAAATTCAAAAACACCAAAAATTTTTCTAAAAGTTTTTTTGTGTTCATAAACTGGTGTTATAAACTCCAAAATTAATAAACGAGGTTTTTGTTTTAATAGAAAATAATAGGTTTTTGGAAACGTATATTTAACGTTGTGCTTGTTGACAATAAACTAGGGATAAAATTAGTTCTTTTTAAAAGATGTTCAAGTAGTAAAATTTACAGTGTGACAGATTTACTCATGTTCAAGCCTATATGTTTTATTTTTACTGTTCATTCTGTTTCTTTCACTTTGTTACACCAATTTTTTCCGTCATATTTTCAGATAAATTTAATAATAAAACTAATATTTCTTATTATTAATTTAGACTCAAACTATATTATAATCAAAACCATTTTCTTTACAAAGTCAAGAATTTAATTTTAAACACATAGATCACTTAATTTCACATAATTATTAAGATTAGTTTACGTTAATAATTTTAGTCCGCATAATAAGTCTGCCAAGTTTTACCAAAATTAATCAAACTGACACTTAATAACAGTTTTGACAAAAACACAAATAATGTCTTGTAAACTGTAGTACTACTTTTGCTATGATCTTACTCTTTTTTTGTAAACTTATCTATACTGTCTTTAAAGAAAGTGTTCTATTTGTTTACATTTATTTATAACTAACTGGCTGTTTCTTTATAATAATGTTGATAATCTGACATATCTCAGAGCATCTATAAAAGAGTATTGATAAATTATTCCAGACCAAAAGATCTAGAACTTTATACCATTAAACTCTAGAACCATCTTATAAAATTGAAGAGAAACACTTTTTTTAATGCTTTTATTATCTACATTCTGTTTCTTTCTATCTACAAAACAGCCTATCCTGTGCTATTCTTTTTTGTTCATTAAGAATATAGCCAATTGATGCACACATTTGTTTATATAAAATGTTTAAATTTTTATCTGTTCTGGATTTTCAGAGCCAAATTCAACTCTATAGATGTCTAACTTTTAAATTTTAATATTTTTTTTTTATTTTTTATATTTAAATGTTTTTTTATTGTTTAAATAATACAGTAAGTTGTTGTTGAAAGTTGAAGTTTTAGTCAAAATCCTGACTTTGTTGCTTTGTCTGCAGACATATTGATTTGCTTCTGTAAAACTGAGTTTTTAGGACTAATATTTGTAAAATACTAGCAAATTCAGTTGTTTGCGTTTAAGTTTTTTTTAATTTTAATTGATCCAAATATAAAAAAAAGATTGTGCTTCTTCTTTAAAGTTTTCAACTTTTATTATGAGCAGTTTGCTCATAATAGCAAGCAATAGCAGAGCAAATTTGTAGAACAAATTTTAATTTTGTTTTACCATTTTTATTTACAATTTGGGTATCATATTTGTTCCGATCAATTAATTTATGCAGCCAGCAACTTGAAACTTTACTGTTTATATGGCATTGCCGCAAATGGCGGATGCGCCGGGCGAATTTCTTTACGTTTTTCAAAGTGGCGCTTCCCTAATTTTCTAAATATTTGTACAATCCAGGCATTTAACAAAGCGCTGCTTTGCAAAATTTCCGACGGTTTTGGGGGCGTAAGCAAACAGTTTTATAGCCACGAACTTACACCCTTCAACATGTAAATATACACAACTGAATGATTCTTAAAGAATAAAAATCAAAGATGAACTGATTCCCATAAATGCACAGTAAATGCTAATACTCCTACCCCTCTAGAAAATAGACCAATTAGTTGAGGTGAACTAAAGATTTTTGGAAAAACTAGTCATTGATTGTACATAAATTTTTGAAATTAAGGTTTGTAACCAATTAGATAGCTGTGGTAAATAACTATTAAGAGACAATCGACTAAACCATAAGAATCCGTATGCTATAACGCTTTATCTGTTCCTCTTCTAGTCAATTTTTATGCTTTTTTATACTATACTTAATTGCGTTTTAAACGTAAAAACTTCAAGGCTGTCGATATAGGTTAAGTTAGTTTAATGTAAAAAGTGTACTTTCAGCAAATATTAACATGGTAAGCCATGGAATAAATGTATAGCAATAACTATAAAGTATTAACTGTATCTGATAGAGCACATTTTGTTGAAAGTACACACACGTCTGATCGTTGAGCAAAATTCTTGTTTTTTATTTCTTTTTGTAAATAAAAATGTAAATAAAAAATTTCGCCCAACGATTCAAAATCTATTAACTTATTGATTTTTTTTCTCTGTAAAACAGGAAAGAAATGAATAGCACAAATAAACAGGGTAGGATTCGTTTCTTTTTTGCTCTATAAGTTCTCACTATTGAAATATCTTTAGGCATGTAAAAACCAAATTTATAACAATAAAACTAAAATAATACAATTTGTTCTTATTATTCTGACCTGCCATTTACCTTTTACGTGAGTAAATAGTTTTAAACATCACATTATATACATAGAACTTTTGAACGAGACCATTTTGTTTAATTATTTTTTCCGGAAATTGACTTGGAAACAACATTTTCCTGCTTATTTACGCGCAGGAAAATTGAGTTTTCCGGACTATCACTGTAAAAACTTTAAAAGACGCAAAATAAAAAAGATACTCTAGTAACTATAGTTGCCAACAAAATTGACAAACTTGATTTTTGTGGAATTTGTAAAAAAAATTCTAAAATTTGTAAATTTCGTCTTTTTTTACGATTTCCGGAAAAATTTAATACAAAACACGTCAAGATAGCCCCTCTGTTTAATTAATAAAAACTGTCATCTTCTACATGCAATTGTTTCACCTGTATTAAATATTATTAGAAAAAGTTTTTTACACTTTTTTTTTATAAACAGTTGCATTTCCTACGAGAACAGTACTAAAAACACTATATTTTATTCGCGACTGATACGAAATCAATTGTTTATGTCTTGGTGACACTAAATACGATTTATGGAAGCAGTTTCAACCTTTCTGAAGATTTATAAGCTGCAACAGATAGTAACGTTTGAAACTAAATATATTAACAAAACTTATACATATCGAGAAACATTATCAAATATTAGACATAAATTGATATTTGTTTCATAATGTTTGGATAAATTAGTATAATTGTCAAAGGTCAAAAAAAATTAGAAATTGAAAAATTTTTTTAGACATTATTGAGAACTGAAATGAGAATAATGCAACAACAGGTTAATTCAAAAAGTAAAAGAAATAAGAAGCTAGCCAAAGTTGCATTAGAGGCGACGAGAGGGAGCTTATTAGCAACGTAGATTGCACGTTGCTAATAAGAAATTAATTGGCTAGAACTATTAGAAAAAAATTTAAGAGATGAACAACTAAATCAACTTTATTTTTAATTCTAAAATTTTCTTACAGAAGCTGTAGATAATTCTCATACAATAGTTTGTGACACGTTTTTTTTTCATATTATGTAGGCAATGCAATACCAATAAAATCAGAACTAGGATTACCAATAAGGGCTGATTCTATACAAAAACAACTTAATATGTAAATAATATGTCTTATCTATTTGACCATTTCCACCTGATTATATTAGTTTGTGTTATATAATCTCAAGTCAGCTTTCTCTCTATTGTCGTTCTCCATAGGACCACCCTTGAGATTAAAGTTTAGAAACTTGAAATACCACTTTATCTGCAACAATAGTGCTAAAACCAAATTAGATTAATAACAGATTTATAATAAACCCTCAAGATGTATCAGAATATTATTATGTATATTCCAACAACGTATTTTAATACATCTAATTATGAGTATATTAGGAGAAATACTATATTGTTTCTAAAGTCTTGAGTAAGTTTTAGATAAGAACGAAACCGTGTAAATTGAAACTTTAATGTAGCTAAATATTACAAACTTTTAAGAGAATATCATATTTGGATGAGAGGTTTTTAAGGCTGTTCAGTGCTAGGTACAGGAAAACGTCTTAACTTGTGGAAATCGAAGTAGGGTATTTTTAACTGAAGGTTATATGTATAGAATTCTAAATAAAGTTTTCAATCAAATTCAATTTTGAAATAATAATGAAAATTTTAGTAGTTTTGGTTCTGTCGATTGCACAGCCATATTAGAAAAAAGCAAAAAGATAAAAACAATGATAATAGTAAGTGTTAAATTATAGATCTCTAATCAACTGTACTGTAATAATCCTAAAATGTGATATAAAATCAATTTTTAAGTGACAAATAATGAAGAGCTCTAGTCAAAGACGCTTAAAAGAGTGAATAAATAAAATTTTGCATTACTTTATTTTAATGAGTATTTAACAATTTCATAATTCTAGATATGAAAATTAAGCTAAATGACTTAAGATTACATGAAATTTTGTTAAAAATTATAAAAATTTCCAGTTTAAAAAACTTTCAAATAATCATAAATACTGTGGATTAAACAATTTGTATATTTTCTTTCATCTTTCGTTTTAGAGCAAAATTTGGTAAGAAAACTTAATTCGCAAAATATAGAATCTCTGGTAATTGCTCAGTTTGCTAACTACGTTTCGGCGGTTGTTCGAATTTAGCATCTAGAGCTAACATAACTTATAATGATTTACATTATAATAATTGTTCAACTTTTTATTTAAAAGAGGAAAATTTTTAGTCTTGCACAACGTTTGGTAATTTTTTTGTGGTATTAGGTTCTTTATAACTAATTGCTTTAGAAATTTTAAATGTCAAATAAACTCAGCAAAGGGTTTACCGTTTAGTTTTAATTCTTTTTAATTAAAATTAATTTAAAATGCTGAAATGAAAATGAATTAGGATCATTGTCAATTAGCTTTTACAAACTCATATAAAGTTGTACCTCGTAACTTTGAATGTACACCAAATTAGCAGCCTGAACTTTATTTAACTTTCTTAGTTTATTTAAGTTACTTAATTTTTCCCAAAACGTTCTTTCCGACTTTCTATAGACCTAATTTAAATTTCACAATGTAAACTATTTACTAGCCTTCTTTGAGGTAGCTTATTTAATTCCGAAAAATTCTGCTTATTTTAGGAACATCAAATTGGCGTTCTACAGCCGCGTGGGAAATCAAAGCAGTTTTTTTACTTTTAAAACAAAATTGAACGGATTGCGGTTTTATTCTTTGTGTTGTCAGAGATCTGGACAGAATGATATGCTTTGCGGTTAAAATTAATTGAAATTAAAATTTTAATTTTCATTTGCGTCACAACCGGAAGGGCGTTAGAGATTTCCTAAAAAGATAGAAAATTTAGTGAAACACGGTTTTTACATCAACGTGACAGATGTTTAAAATTCAACAAGCTGTTCAGCATCAACTTTAATTTGCCTTTAAATGCGAATTTTAAACGAGCTAGAAATTTAGTTTATAAATTGTGGCAAAGTAGTCAAGAACATTTCAAGCCGTAAAAGTATACAACACTTTATCTGTTTCTCTAGTAGCTACTGACTCAAAAAACTTTTACCAAATTAGCATCAACGCAAAGGGTTGGGAGCAAAACAACTTACAACTCTAATTATTTTATCAACTCCTGTAATATCTTTTGTATTACTAATTATTTTAACATAATTAAAACTTTGCTGTAAATAATTTAACTCGACTATCACACAAAAACTCGTTTTGTTATGTAGCAAGACCGAAACTTATTGTAATTTTACGATTACCCACGTATTCCTAGGGTTTCAATTACGATTATTTGAATTTTTTTTTATTTCTTGGAATATATGTGCACAAATTATATTAGAAGTGTTTAAGCTAACAAATTGATTCATAAAGTTTTTTTACTGTTTACTAAACATTTTTTTGGTTAGTGCATAAACTGGCATAATTTAGAATTTTTAAGAAAATTATTCATAGTTTTCTACTATATCTGGACAATATATTCAATATGAACTCATGCTCTTTCAAAACAAGATGTCCAAAGAAGGTCTAATTGCCTACCTCAGCTTATTTCGGTTTTCTAACCGACTCAAGTCATTGTGAACTTTGTGTAGATCTTCTCAAAAAACATTGAAAATGATTAAATAAATTACTTTTTAACGATTTTGTGTAGTATTGGTTTACAGCACCGCATTTTAAAGTATTATTGCAAAGTATTTTAATTGTTTACTAAAAAATTATTAATATTTGTTAAATAAAGATTTTGATACGATATTTTGTCATAACTCATAAATAATACATATTTACTCAAATTTACTTGCAGGAAAATCCAAATTTAGTTATCTACATATTGATCAAAAATTTATACACTACTCAAAAACATACCTGATTGAGAATTTTCACGTATCATAAAAGAATGACAACGCTTTGCAATATTTAAATAAATGGGCAGCCACTATTACACTTATTTGAAATATTTTTCAATTATTTTTGCGATAAAAAGTAGAGTATAAATACATACCGCACAGATTTTTTATAATATCAATAGTAATGAGACGCTATATTTTGCTTGTTTTGCTTGTTTTAGTTTGTACGAAAAGTCAAGCTAACCACCGAAAAGTTGTTAAAAGTAAAAAATACAAATCTTTACAAGTAATTTAGGATAACGTTTTCAGATCGCTCTGACCAATTCAAACTGTCAACACCTTTAGAGTGCGCTCGAAAATGCGCCGACAATGAACCACCTAAAATTTGCTACTATAATTTTGTTGTTGAGTTATATACAACAATGGGCAGGTAAATATAAATAAACAGAATTGTTATTATTTGTTTAATGTTATTATTTAATGCTAAACTTATAAAAAACTAAACAACTAAATCAAAAGGTTTAAACACATTTTTTTCTTACTTTTTTGTTTTGCATTTTTTTGTAATTTTAATTCTAATATTTGATTTAGTCAACTATTAAAAAAATCATAATGAATAGATAATAATTACTTGTGTTTTCTTTATTTCTTTAAGATCTTGGTCATTTTTTTTTTACTGTGGAAAACTCTTAATAGATGCTATTCTGTAAACTGTTTTTTGTTTAAAAAAAATAAAATGTTTGATTTATTTTTAAAACTAAGAAGGAATCTTGGTACTAATAATGAGTATTTCAGTTTTAGTTTTCTACAATCAACATTTTATGTTTAGTGTAACTTGACAAAGTGATACAGATTAATGATTTTTTAGTTTAAAAGTGGCTCTCAATTATGTATTCTTTAGTAAAATTCAATTAATTGAAAAAATTGCATTGTTCTTATTAATAACAAATAATATGTAATTTAAGAGCTTGTGATGTTTGTACGCCATTCTCCAACAACTCTCTGACCAACCAATGTCAATGTGTCTTAGCAGATGGTGTAGAAAGGTCAATTATTACTGCAAATCGTCAAATACCTGGACCAAGCATTCAGGTTTGCAAAAATGATAAGGTCATCGTCGATGTTAAAAATCTGGTAGAAGGTAATGAAATTACTATACATTGGCACGGAATCTTTCAACAGGGTTCGCAATATTCTGATGGGGTGCCATTTGTTACACAGTGTCCTATTCAAGAAGGTAGTACTTTTCGCTACCAGTGGATTGCTAGAAATGCCGGTACTCATTTTTGGCATGCTCATTCTGGTTTGCATAAATCAAATGGTTTATCTGGAAATATTATTATCAGAGAATCCCCAAGAGACAATATTCATGCTTCTCTTTATGATTTTGATCAGATTGATCATTATATAGAATTAAACGACTGGATGCCCCAACTGATGGAAGAACTATATCCTGGGCATACAGATTATAAACCTGGGCAAAACCCTAACTCTATTTTGATCAATGGCAGAGGACAAACTATTAGTCCCGTAAACCAACAAGTAACAAATATTTCCTTAGAAGTTTTTAAAATAGCATCTAAAGGCCGATATAGATTTCGACTTATTAATGCATTTGCAACTGTTTGTGGAGCCATGCTTACGATAGAGAATCATTCACTGACAGTAATTGCAACTGATGGCGAACCTGTCAAACCAGTTAAAGTTAGCAGCATCGTGTCCTTTTCAGGTAATTTTACAGGCTCTATGTAACGTTTGTTTACACTAAATATCAACCCAGTCCAAGATAACAAGCCAAGATTAATAATTAATTTATGTTAAAATCTCAGGTAATTTTAAAGAGAATTATTATTTACAATTTTATTGCTCCTGTCGACTAGTTTTGTTGATAAAATGTATTCTATCATCTTCAGGATTAAAAATATTAATTTAAAACTTGAGGAAGGCAAGAGTTAGACCCGAAAATAAATGTGTTTTATCGACTTAATTTGTCGAAAACTGTTTTCCTCAATTTTAAAATTAGTATTTTAGTACTTGTGGTTCAAGAATAAATTATATTAGCAAAACTACACTACTGAAACCATTATTGTTTTATTCAACCTGTCTTTGTAATTAGATAAGCCATAAATTTAAAATTTAATTATCTTTATTTAATATAATTCAATTTAAATTGATGCAACGCGTTCAAAACTTAATTTTGGTTGTCATAGCAGCTTGAAAATAAAAAGCTTCAAGCTTTTGTTGTCAACATTTTTTAAACTATTGAGTCTAACTGGGATGTAAATCTACTAGGAGAACGTTACGATTTTATTATCAACGCCGACCAAGACTCTGGGGCTTATTGGATACAAGTTCGAGGTATTGGAGAATGTAGCAGCACCCAGATTCAGCAATTAGCTATTCTAACTTATAGTTCAAACCTTCAAAAACCGAACACGCCTAAACCAACCTATAGCAAAGGACTTATTTCGGGCTTTGTAAGTAAACACGAAAGTAGAACTGATACATTTCTTAAATTTTAGACGTTGAATGCTATGGATGATACTTGTGATGGCAAAAATCGTAATGGAATTTGCGTAAACCAATTAGTAAATGCTAAACCAGTCCCTAAAATGATTTGTCAATCGGAACCCGCAACTAAAATAGATGTGGGATTTAGATTTAAAAATTATACAGATCCCAAAAACTTTTTTCAACCAAATGTGTACAAACCTTTTTTTGGTAAGTAACTGGTTGACGTAAACATACAGTAACAGTAAAACAAAAAGTTTCCTTGCATACACAAGTTTTACTTAGAAGAACACATGTCTATCTTTTTCTGAATTTTGATTTTAATTAAATACTCTACATATTCAACATGTATAACAAGGTTTCTATATCCGTTTTTGCATCTTACATCTTAACCGCTATTTGGTCGTAAATGTTTTATGATAAAAACCGTATTAAATTAAAAATCACCTATTAAACAGTAACACAAACAAAATCTGATCATAAAAACCTGCCCATACTTTTATTTTTGAATTTATAATTCAAAACACATCTAATTTGAAACAAGTTTAAAACAGTTCTGGTCAAGCTCAACGAGAAAAAAATTGAAGCGGTTTTCATTATGACTTCAGTTCTATTGAAAAAAAAAATAAATTGTTAGAGGCTATATTGGATTTGAATGTTTGACACTAAACAACAAAAAGCTTTATACTACTTATGAAAATATTTTCTGTTGAGTTTTTTTTGTCTATCACGTCGTCATCAACAAGAGATGATAAAAACAAGAGATTAAACAAAATACATTTGGAAAATTAGTAATTAGAATAGCTTGTTTTAAAGTTATTATACAAATTAACAATATTTATTTGGCAGTTACAATAGACCGAGAGTTATTCATCAGTTTAATAAACAACATAACTTTCCAATATCCCAAGAGTCCTTTAATATCTCAAAGAAAAGATATTAATCCTGAAAATATTTGCAACGCGACATTTAGGCCTTCATCATGTCAAAACGATGACTGTCACTGCACTCAAGTGGTCGAAGTTCCCAAAAACAGTTTTGTAGAATTATTCATCGTAGACCAAAGTATGTTCTCTAGATAGCTAATTTTTAAATTATAAAATTATTACATGCTCATAGGGGGTTTTGCAAATTTAAACCATCCGTTTCATCTACATGGCTATTCTTTCTATGTCATTTCAATGGGTACTCTACCGGAAAATGGTACCATATCTTTAGAGTATTTCCATCAGCTTGATCGCCAAAAAAAAATTTCACGATGTCCTAATCCGCTACCACCAAAAAAAGATACAATTCAGATTCCTAAAAATGGATATGCAATTGTGCGTTTTGTAGCCGATAATCCAGGATACTGGTTCCTTCATTGCCACTTTTTGGTTCATATTGCTTCAGGAATGAACATGGTACTGCATGTGGCAGGTGACTTGCCTCCTGTGCCGAAAAATTTTCCAAAATGTGGTGATTTTACAAATGAAATAAATTTAAATCCAAATGTAATTTAGTTCAAAATTTAAAAATAAAAATAAAATTATATTTTGTGTTTAATATTTAGTAAATTGTCACAAATTGTTTATCTGGTAATAACACCCTATTAGTTATAAAATTGTATAGCACGGTGATAAATTTTAAATAATAATAAATATACTTATGTACTAATAAATTGTTTGTCTTTGTGTCAAAAACAAGCAGTGTAAATGGCATCATAAATATTTTGTGTTACTTACTATTTTTATTCAAAATTACAACACATTGATTATAAAGTTTTGCAGAGGTTTTAATGGTTAGATAAAATCTAAAAAAATTGTATAAAACACAATCTTTCGGTAATTACTAAAGAATTGTAGCATGAAACTGATTTTCTATAGCAAGTACTTTTTAAAAAAATAAAATACAATATTTTTCACAATTAATTATACAAACAAATTTAATTAGAACTGATCTTATGTAATCTAAACACCATCATTAATCAAATTAAATAGACAACATTTGACGTTGTTTAACGTACATTAATTGAAAAGTTTATTGCGTAGGGTTGCTATAGTAAGGACGTGAATAAGCTGTTACCTGCGTAAAGCTCAGGACAAATAAATATTAATGCCCAATCTTAGTAGTGTGCATATAAATCAAAATATATCACGTAACAGTTTTATAATCTAACATTAAAAGTTTGAATTTATCGCACCTATATATTTTTTTGGAGTTAATAATCTATTTGTAAATTTGATAAATAATCTGAAATCGTTTGTTTTATTTCTAATGCTATTTTGTAAGTACAACTCTTTAAAAGCAAATGTCGAAATTATTTTAAAAGTTGAAACTAAAGCAACCTTGTTATTTAAATAATAATTATCAGCTGAGTGTCACTGTAAACTTCTAAAGTAGAGCAGTGAAGCGTTTCGAAAGGGTCATAACTTCATATTATGTGTGGGAAACGAGAGCGGTCCAACACTCCAGAAAATCCACGAGATATATTTCATCCATAACTCAAGAAAAAAAGTGGGAACTATCCTTTTTTTCACACTCTACAACCTAGCTTTTTTAATATGATTATGGGACATTTGCTACTCTTCCAAATTAATGCTTTCCGCTGCTTTCGTAGTGCCTCTTCTTAGTTATTTACGACTACAGAAGGTATTCTGAAAAGTAAGCTTTAGGGCGCCCTAGAGATTAGAAATGGTCTGTTTCTTAATAGCGGCTTTATTTTATAACTAAACCATCACAATTTTTATAAGCGATACTAACAACATTTTATGTTGCTGGCTAACAAACTTTTATAAACTAATTTAATAAAACACTTTTACGACTTCTTGACAATTTTGTGCAGAAATATTTATTTAATGTAATGTTTAAAGATTATATTATTATTTATAAAAAAAAATTCCCAATTACAGACTTATTCAATTCTACCCCAATGACTGCGCCGTATAAAATAAAAAAGTTTGAAAAGCTTCAGCAACTTTTCATGTAGCTTTATAACTTTTATACCCAAAAAACTCATATAAAAGAAAGTTTCTTACATTTAAGCATCTTGCTTAAATGATTTTCATGAGAAAAGAGATAATTTTAGACGAAAGAGGCGAAAAACGATTTTTCTAAGATTCTCCAACACCTCCTTGTTTTAATGCGGGTGGATTGTAGCAAATTTTATGACTTCAAACACTATTCGGTCAAGCAATGCCTTTTTTCTTAAATTCAATTTATAAGATGTCTCGGCGTGCTCGTAAAATACGAGAAACTCGCTACAGCATTGAAATAAAGTTACTTTGTGTGTGAAATGAAGTTTAGTAATATTTTTACTTTGTAATTGAGTTTGCGGCTTCTAAAAGAAAAAAAACTCACCAAAAATTAATAATTTTGAACACACTGAAAACTATTAAAATTTAATATTAGAACGTATTTTGCAGTCTACGTCTGACAAGTGTATATACGTCTGACAAGTGTATATATAAGTTTTTATTGACAGTGAAAAAGCTAGATACTATTTTGTTAAATAATTATATATATTACAATCAACCTAAATTAAAAGTAAATTCTGATAAAAGATTGAAAATTATAGGAAATACTTAAAATTTGCGTATATTTAAGCTGTAATTTTCTATGAGCAAACAGAACAAGTGCCATTGTTTATTGATTACATGTGCACAAAATTACAGGAATTTTCGATTAACTATAGACTAAACAGTCTTTGAAATCTACATATGTTATTAAATTCAATTTCCGCTAATGTCATGCAATACAAGTCATTTATATAAAGATCGAAGTTCTATCAAATTCCATTTTACAGTGATGAATTGCATAGCTGTGGTTAATATTTTCGCCAGTTTGGGGGTGAGTTCAAAAATTAAATAAAAATATAGAAAACTATAAGGCTAAAAGACAATGTATTCAGCTAGCAAAACAACTATAGCGATTGTCATTGCAACGCTATATAAACTGTAATTTTGAAAAAAAACTTTTATTTTTTGAAAGTTTTTTTTAGTATATGTGTATTTAGTATTTTTGAGATAGACTAGACTGGTTTAGAAAGTTTTTCTAATGTTAATGATAATAAACAGAAATAAACCATAAAACGCAACTCACTAGAATCAACAATAGATTTAATCTTGTGTGAGGTTTTTGGTAAAGTATTTTATATATAACTAGCTGACCCGGCGAACTTCGTACCGCCGAACAGTCAATGAATGTCGTGTTCCTTTTTAGCTGAACTAATTTAAGCTTTGATGAACGTAAAACAATGATACAAAATAATATATTTATATAGATAGAAACAAAAAAGTATTTTATTATGATGAATGATGATGAAAACATACATACAAAATGAAAATAAAAATAAAAAATAATAATTAAGTACTTCAAACTCATGTCAGAAAAAAATGATTGAAAACTATGTTGTGCAAATTGGAAAAAAAAAATGAAACTCGGATTAATTCATTAATAGAATTTTCATTCAAGCACTTTGTAGTAAACGACATTCTTTGTTTTTTGGTCAGGCGCAAGAACAACTAAAGCGGATGGTTTGCCGACACGTGAGCATGCCACGTACAATTGACCATGAGAAAAACATGCATTTTCTAGATTGAGACCACAAATAGTCAAGGATTGGCTCTGTGATTTGTTGATCGTCATGGCGAAGGCAAGACGAATCGGGAATTGAATTCGTTTGAACTCAAAGGGCATATCCGTTAGGAGCATCAGAATCCTTGGAATAAGAACTTCCTCATGTTTAAATTTTCCTTGAAGTATCGACGCGTGCAATTTTTTGCAGATAATTGACTCGCGATACTCCGTAGTCTAATTGCATTACGGCTTCGCTGGGAAAGATTAGATCTTCTAGGACGCGGTATTGTGATTAAAATGTCCACTCGCATAAAACCACCAAATATAATAACAGTGCCTGAACTTTCGAGACATAGACAATAGCTCAAAGAGTATATAACCACTACGTATGAATAGCTTATCAAAAAAAATCATAGACAACCTATAAAAAGACATTTACACTTTTGTTAACCTGTAGATTTTTTTTCCTTAATCTTATAACCTTACCAACTGATTTTTTATTCCCTAAATTCCGTTCCTTTCCGATGATTTTATGTTTTTACTGTAGAAGAAATCTTAGGTATTATTTTCGAGAATTAAAAACAAATATAGCAGTACCTGAACTTTGTAGACATTTTACAAAAAATAAATTTCTAAACGCACACATGATGTCTTCAGAAAAAAAATAAAGTTGTGGCTTAAAGGTCTCAGCAACCAGGCCATAAGCTCCAAAAAAAAATAATAGTTGTTACACTATTTGACAGGATTGGACAACAAATGTTTGACATGTAATAAACAAATCAGCATCTATTGAAATGATTAAGTATTCATTACACATATCGAGTTTTCATTGTTTTTAAGATGTATTCTGCTATTCGGGACGGAAACAAATCCAACAAATCAGAAACCATGGCAATCGGTCCAGCCGTTCTCGAGTTATAAATGTTGTAACAAACACGACTTTCTTTTATATATATAGATATATATATATATATATTAATATATAATATATTTATTCTATATATATATATATATATATATATATATAATATATATATATATTATACATATATATAGAAAGTTGGTCATAGCAACGTTGGCACCTTATTTTCATTTGCCAAATGGTACATTTTTCTTGTTGTTATAAAAAATAACTGACATATTCAAATAGAAAAAAAACGCAAATTATTTTTATCTGCGTCTGTCCAAGCAAATTTCTGCGAGCAACATTATTACCTAAAACATAATTACAAATCATTCTTTGATGATAGCAGGTAGAAATAAATTGTCTTATATTAATTATCCTTAATGTAAAACATATATTATATCTCTAGACGTGATTGTACAAATAGCAAATAAATCTATCTTTTGGCTTGAAAATAATTTTAATTAATTTACTTTTAACTTAAAGATTTCTTTCACTTTTATTTTTTTTATTATCACATCAATCTCTGATTTAAAAAGTTAAATTTAGATTTTTTTAATTTAATTATTTGTCAATGGATAAATTTGCTAAATTGTCAATAATATTGAAATACAAGACAGGTAAACAGCTAAAATTAAAACTATTGAACTGCGACTTGTATTAGTCTTAACGTTGAAAAATAAATTAAATATTGATTCAATTACAGTTTGGTTTTGTTGAATTTTTCCGGTTCGTTCTTTCGTCCGCACACATTTTTAAAGAGACGCATATCAATTTAACTTTTAAGCGGATTTGGAGAATTTGATGAAACACGCGCTTATCAGTTTTCATTTCATCTAGACCCGGATATTAATTAAAAATAATAAATTGAAAAAACTGTAGAAAAGTGAAAACGCGTGAAATTTGCCGTTGATCTGACAGAGTTTCAGATTAAAAATTCGCAAAACTAATTATTTGTAGAAATTCTAGCGAAAAGTTCATTTGTAAATAAAAGAAATAATATGCACACTCGCACATTCCACTAAATTATTTTTTTTAGGTAATTGAACATCGTATCAGTTAAACAAATAATAAACTAAAAACTTGTTTAAGCGATTAATTACTAATATATAATTAATTCAAACAACATCAGCAAAAAAAATTTGTTTGAATTAACTAATAAACTAACAATTATCTGTAAGATAATTTTATGGCAATTGCTCAGCAGTAAATCATTTTTTATTATTTTTAAAAGTTTTTTTCAAGAAATTTTTTCAACAGGTTTTTTGCTCTGATTTTTAATTTCTTTGGTTAATCTTTTTCTTTTTGGTAATTTTTTATTGTTTTCATACTTTGTATTTCTTATGCTTTTCTTTGATTTGTCTTAATATTAATTTTTTGTCATTGACTCATTTAACTAATATTATTATTGCTAAAGATTGGAATATTAATTTTAGAAACAAAGTGTTGATGTTTCAGTTTGTTTTTCCTATAGTTACAATCTTTTATAATTGACATTTACTTTTCAACAACTGTCAATTAAAATTAAAAAAATGGGAAACAAAGCAAGCAGCTGCAAATCTTTTGTTTACTTTTTTAGAATCTGACTGTATTTTGATATGTCTAAAATGTACAAAATTGACAGTTAATGTAACTAACTTGCCAAGTATTGCACAATTATTCTATTTAGAATAAAAGAACTCTAATATATAGTTATATTTGTTTTTAGCTTATTGGCTATTATCAATAACTTATAATTAGTGCAGTACTATATACCACAGCTGCGGAAAAAATACAGTGAGCTAAAAACAGTACCGTCATTTGCCACTGGAACAAATAATGTTAATTAGAATTGAAAAGCAATATAGGTAACGCTTATCTGTTTTTTCTGACGTTGTGGTTATTTCTACCTGTCAGCAGATTACTGAAAAAGTGTAAGAATCTCTCCATTATGGATATGTAAATAAAATGCATAACGTCAACTTTACTGTATCATCTTGAACTTCAATATTCTATTTAACATTATTGGTTTTACTGACAGATGACGCTGCTTCTTCGATAGATTTGAGAAAAATCTGATTTATTTCTTACAAAAGCAAAACCGCTAAGTCAAAAACTTTCAATAATAAGTTACTATTTTTTGAAAATGTGTAGTAATCAAAACTATTTATATTTTTGCTTGTCTGTCTAGAAGCAATTTGTACTAAATGTTTTTTTATTTAATGCAAATAAATTCTAAAAATAGTTAGGTATATTTATATTTATTATATATATAAATAAATATATATTTTATATTTATTATATTATAATTATTATTTATTTATTTATTTTCCAGATTGTTTTATGCGAAGATGTTAAGGCTTTTTATGATAAAACTTTCAACGAATGTGCAAGCAATTTCAGCGTGGAAGATGAAGCATTAGATGAAGCTTTCTATGGCGTTTTAGCTCCCGATGAAAATTTGAAAGGCTTAATTAATTGTTTCTTCACAAAGTCAGGTTTTATGGACGAAAACGGCACAATACGCTACGACATGCTGAAATCCTTTTTCCGCCACGCTTTGGATTCTCGGGAATATCAGCTATTCAAAGAAGTTCTTGTGACATGTGATTCAAAGAATCTGGCTGGGGAAACACCAGCTGAAACAGCATTTCTCAACTTCAAATGTGTTTTTAGGAAACTCTATACATGCGGAAGTTTTTGATGTATTTTATGCAAAAATATATTAATGAAGTTTAATTATATTATTTGTGTGGATTCTCCCGTTTGCCAGATGCTCTCTCTGGTTCCAAGACAAACTAGGCTGCTAAGCATAATGTTTATTTTAAGCAGTACAAACTTGCTGCTTTGCTAAAATTATCCGTTATCAGCTTGTAGAACATGCCCTTAATACTAAGATGGTTTAATATCAAAACTTTCTATCCCTCGTCTAGTTCAGCTTTAGTTATTTAAAAACAGTTAAGCTGACGTGCTAAACGTTTTTAAGCTTGGATAGACGTTCTATCTTGCTATAACTAGTTTTCTACAGATTATAAAAACCTAAAAGCTGCGTTTGAATTTTATAGTTCTTATATTTGCATAATACAACAATAAATAAAGTTACACAAAACTTTAACATAAACAATAAACCCCACGTCAAATTTATCCAAATTTTATTTTAAATTCAAATTTATAAAAGTTTATAAATTTTATTATCCGTGGCAGCTTATTTTTTTTTGGCTAGTATGTCTAACATTCACTCTTTTTGATTCTAAAACAATAATCTAATTAGAAAATATGATTAAAATTGAATCTTTTATAATAACAATGCAACGAACTCAGACATGTTTCAAACTTATTAGATCCTGCCAGTGCAACTAAATAGGCTAAGCTAAATTTGTAGCTTCTGCTTTTTAATTATTACTAATTTATTTTTTTTACTTTTAACGAGAGTGTTCGAATTTTAGGTTGTTGGCATTTGGGAAATAATTAGTTCTTGCCTGAAACAAGTAATGTGCGGTCTCTACATGACAAACTATAAAGAAGAGGGATTTGCTCTAATAATCATAATTCATGTTAGAACCATATAAATTTAAACAAAAGAAAGAATATTGTATAATTGGCATACCATATATTTAGATTTTAGAACATTTATTATTGATGAACGAATTTATTATTACCATCACGGCTTCAAAGCTTTTGCGCTATAAAAAGCTGACTTTACACGCTTAAGCTTAACTACACAGATTCTGGTAAAATAAGAAAATATTACTTTACATTTTATTTAGACGAATAATGTTTTTAAGAATTTTTTAAAAAAATTAACGTTTTTTATAAAAACCCTAAAACGCAATCTGCTAAATAAGAACCAATAAAACTAAGATATAGTCCTCATTTAATTTGCTCGAGTTTAAAGTTTTAACAAACTTGAGATCGACACGATATTTGGAAAGGTCTGGAGAGCCCTTTAGGGCTCGAAAGCACTTAAGTGTCTTTTTTACTTTATTTCTATTACTCAAAGTGGACGCATTTGGCATTGAGTTTTAATGAAATAAGTTCACTATTTATTAGACAATCTAAAATATAGTATCACACTATATTATTTGAGTACGCTTGTGACATAACTCTAAAAACCTAATTATAAGAAAAAGCCAAGTGTCATTCTACTAAAATAATAATAATTTACTGGCACAATATAAGTGCTGTGTCATTAACATCTCTTGATATTAAATGATTATCTACGTATATGTTTGACAATGAAATGTTTTTTGTTTCCTCAAAAATGTTAATGTTGTCCAGCTACCAAAGTATGAGTCACAACTTATTTCGGATTTATTCCATCCTTGACCTGTCTTCATTCATATAGCCTAAACAATTGAAAACTATATTTTCTAAAATGTTCAGACGCTATAAAATACATGGTTATTATTTTGCTTTTGAATTATTATATAGTTTTTTCGTTAATTTTTTTTTTGTGCATTTATAAATAATAAACATTTTTTTTTTATTGTATATGTGTACTCAATTATAAACTTTAATTACTCTGTAGTCAACTGTAATTGGTTTGTCTATAAATACTATTCTGCGTTTTATCTTTTTTTTTAAATACTTACCAGATTCATAATTGAAACTATTAACAAAAGTATTTTCTTAAACAGTTTGCATTAATAAAATGTTTACAAAAACTATTTTCTATTTCAACGTAACCAATAAATAATAGCTATTTAGCTGTTTATGTGCCACATTAGTTCAAATCAATAATACGAATGTTGGGGATAACAATTCAACAGGCGGAGCTTAAAGTTCAAAAAGCAAGGTTGTTGTATTTGTTTGTAAAAGGTTATTTGTTTGTTAGAGATAAAAACAATCATAAATATTTTAGAATTATTATTTTTATCAAATAAAAATTCTTGTACTTAAACACTTTTTACTTTACAGCTTTTTACAGCTTTTAGTGTTTAATTTAAAACACAGTTAACTGTAACTAATAAATATAAATTTATTTTAATTTAATTATATTGAGTTACCAGCCTCCAGGTGATGGGCAGCTTTGTTATGGTGTGTGTAGCTGGCCAGCTAGTGAGAAGCTCTGACCGAGTGGCATCGTTTTTAATCTAACGCCATTCTGTTTGGTTACACAGTAATTGCCTTAAACAAAGCCAGCATTGTCTATCACTAAAAAAAATAGAAAAACTATGATTAAGTTTTTAATAGTGTTAAAATTTAAAAATAATAAGCAATATTTTTAATTTTTGTTCACATGTACAAAGATCTGGTTAAAATAATGTTCATATGCAATGCAAGTGAATTTAGTTATTGAAATTTGAAAAAAATGGTGATCTGTTTTGACCAATGTGGTATGGTTCAACAATCACATTAATACAAGTCAAACAAATACACTCTAACTTTCTTAAAAGGTTTTCAAATTTTATATGCTAATTATATTATATTGAATATTACATAAAAAAAGTGTAATTTAGTGTCTTATTTATACATTATACTTACTCACAAACAAATAAAAACTTAGCACCTGGTTTCAGAATTGCCTGATACTTAAAAGAATAAAATACCTTTTACACAACACACACTTGTCAAACGTCATTTTTCTCATTTACGACAAAGTTTTGTCGGCTTTATTCAAAGCGTTCGCAATTTAACTTTGCAAAGTGTAATAGGGCAAAATACATAAATGCATTTTGGCACAAATCACACGAATGAATGTCAATCATAGGCACAATATGTTTATACTTTTTACCACTTTTTGTTCAATATTGTCTGTCTATTTTTAAATCTATGTGTGTTTAAATATATAACATATTAATATAATGTATCAATTGTTTGAGATCGGTAGTCCTTTGCATTGTTTTTTGTTTAGAAAGTTGCTTCTTTTAAAAACAAACGGTTTTTGATATGTCTTTGCTTGATTTGATTAAAAATTGAAGCATTAATAATTGTTATTAATTACCAATCATATGTTGCCTAGAGAATAGTTTATTGACTGTCAAAAAAATGTACTTCTGAAAAACAGCTGTCAACAGAATTTGAACATTTTTTGGTATCCAAATGAGTGATACGGAGTCAGACGGTTTAAATAGTGAAATTGAAAAAGCTTAGGATATTGGTTGTTTATCAATACTTTTTCAAAATTCAATAATTTGCTATGAAAATATATATAAAATCTACAAAAACTGGTGTGAGAAAAAAAAAGTGTACAATTAATAATATTATTTTGTTGGCTTATTTGGTTTGACGAAATGAAGTCACCTGGAAAGCTGAATGTGCTATGTTAAAAAAGACAATTTATCTAAATGATCGAATTGATATATCTAAATCCAACATTGATAACATTTCTTAAGAAAAAAAGTTAGCCACAAGCCAAAAAAGCTATGAAAAAAAATAAAACAGAAAAGTGTGCATAAAATATTCGTTGTTTTACGTTAGTATAATAAAAAAAAATGTTTTATGCTTCAAAAAGTTTATAGATCACCAGGTTTAAACCTAAAACAAACCTAATTTATTCTGTAAAAAAGTATAAGAAATATAAAACTAAGTATTTTTATAAAAAACGTCGCAAAAGTTTTTTTTAAATTATTCTTTCTTAATAAACCGGTTTCTAACAATTCACGAAAAACAAGCAAAGCTTTAAAGCTTGTTTGTCTGCCAACACAAAAGAGGAATAGAAACTGGATAAACAAGAAACAAGCTATCCGACATCAACTTTAATAAAACTGTTGGAATTTAAAGAACGACCTTTAACCCACAATTATTCTTATCAGCGGTTTAAGCTACGCACAACTTTAGACGCAAGACATCCATATACGTCACAATTTGATTGATGAAGAACGGGCGTAGTGTGGGATCGAACCAACTCTGGGAGCTTCTTACATCACTGACGAGAACCAGAATCTGGGATAAGCCTGGATATTTGCATGGCGTAACGGTATGACAAAAGCGCCAAAAAGAACATTAGCTAATTCAAACAAACTAAGCAGTGTGTCAAAGCAATTTTGCTTTTATTTAAATATTTTTCAAAAATTTACGTGTAATTCACGTACTTAGGCTGCTTAAACTTATTTTAATTTATTGACGAGATCAAGTAAACTGCAAGTCTGCTAAAAGCTGTCTGATATCGCTTAGTGCTTGTACATTATTAACTTGCCGCATTACCTAAAGAGTAAAAGTTACTTTCATTTACTTGAAACCATACAAGAATTAAGCAGTGTGAAATTTATTAAACTTAACTTAAAAAAACTAATTAAATTGCATTTGGAAGTAAAGCTTGAAAGCTTTTGGTGACGCTTTTTGTATAACAACACCAAAGAAATGTAAAGCCGGATAAACAGAAAACTAAAAGAACGGATGGCAAAAACTTTAATAAAACTGCCAGTCTTTTTGAAAAATGATCTTTTAAGTATCAATCTACAGACTGCACAGTTATATTTATAAAATATAATACTTAAATTGCAGGAAGGTTATGAAAATAATTTGAAAGACGGTGGATAGTTAAGGATTAAAATAGTCTTGTTTTGACATGCAAGACGGTTTACTATTTCGACTTCTCAAAAAGCTCGTAGCATAAACAAGATGATATAATTAAAGCGCAACTCAATCTTGCAAGATGTAAAGTTAGTCATCTAACAACCTCTGACTATCAAGTGTTAGATGTTCTTGTAAAAAGCAATAAAAGTTAATATTAAAAATAATTTTTTAACACAAAGAATTAGGCAGCCTAGCCTAATTATCGTGGTAGCATAAGATTGAATTAGTTTACACTTTATTGTTTAGGTGTTATCTGTTCGTTCCGTCAACATCTACGTAATGTCTGTGTAGAATAGTCAATGGCATAGGTATTCCATCATATGTGACTGAACAAAGTGAATGTTTTCTGCTATATAGAACTTTATAGTTCTAAATATTTTATGATATTGTACTCTGTGATTAGGTTTTCTTTTATATTTTTTTAATATATTGTATGCCAGTCTTGCAATAATTAAAAGCTCTTATTAATAATTGGTGATTAACTAAATCAACAACGCTTGCATCAACAATTAATTAGCATATAGTCATGAAATCAAATTTGTTAATTTACTAAATGTAATTAATTTTAATGAGATATTTTTTAAAAATCGTTGTTTTTGTGGTATAGAGGTATATTGCAGCATTACGCTAACGAATGTGGTGTAATTATCCATGAGATTTGGTTATTGCGTGATCTCAGCTATCTCACTTTTAGCCACAAGTGGTGGAATATGCATTTGGGGTGGCTGCCTCAATGTATAATAAAAGCAATTTGAAGCTCAAAAGCAACACGAAATCTGGTAATTGTACACAGTATTTCAAAAAACAGAGTACAAAAAAAGAGAAATCAATAAGTAATTTATATACGAAAATATACAATGGGTAGTTTATTTCACCGTCATTACGAAGCTCTTTCTGTTAAAGAAAAACAGTTGATATTGTGTAAAAGACATATTGAAAATTGAGCTTTGATAAATGAGAGTTTTGTGCACAGTTGTAAGAGTTTGGGTGTTTTTTAGGGTTTTGCAATATCTCCATTGTATATATTTTACGCAATTGAGCTTCTCTACTTTTTCTACATCGAATACAACTCCGATATGTTTTCTTATTTATCGATAATACATGTAAACAATTGATTATTTTGGACAATACTTGTCAGAAGGTCAAACAATAAAATTCAAATTTAAAATAGAAAAAGTATTTTTAAACTAAGCTTTATAGAGGTTATCCAGATATTGAATTTTATAGCTTTCATTATGAAAAACTTACAGTAACTAGAAATAGCAAATCTCAAGTTAACGCATAGAATGGTAATGCCGTTTGTTTAAGTTATATTTAAATAATTAGCTATTTATTTTTACTATTACTATGTTCTAAAATATATTTTTTTAAAGTATAAGCTCTTAAGACAGAGTTTAGACATGGATGGAGATCTAAAAGACTTAAAACCATATCAATTTAGATTTATTACATCTCTGGAATTGGATGAGAAGCTATAGACTGAGATACACCTCACTCAGCTCAAGGAAGGAGACACAATAAACCAATAAATCGCAGTATATGTGACACTTTTTTACAGTTTTAATCTAAATTTAACCTATTATTTTAAAGACATTTTTATTATTTTATGAGTTAAAATCTCAACATTTACAAAAAAAGTCGCATTAGAAAATACTCATCTATTTTTATTTAAAAATAGATCTAAATTTTAAAAACTTAGAATCAGCATAAAGCAGCAACCAGTGCACAAAAAAGTGTTTTTTAAAGGAATAAAAATATACAACAAGCTTCCAATCGATATAAAAAATTGTAAGAGACTTGAGCAATATAAAAAAGTTAAAAAGGTAATTATAGACAACAAACAGAAAGTTTCTTTTGAAAACCGGATTACCTGCCTGTTAGATAGAATTATTTTGAATTGAAGTAAGTTTGTATATTTATTAAGCTTATTTTTTCATCTATGATTATACTAGTGGAAAAATCTGATTAGTCTAAATATTATATCAAAAGTTAGTTTGTTTGAAAACGTACGTTATAATTAGCTAACTCAATTTATTAACATTAGAAGAGAATTTTTTAAGAGTTTTTCTCATCAAAGCTGTTTGTAATAAACAGGAAAATTAATTTAGAAAACATTTAGAACGAGCACAGCTTCGAGTAATTAAAACTGCAATTATAATTAATTTTTAATTAGTCTCATAATTATAATGCTTAAAAATTTTAATTGCCTAATTTTCTTCATAATAACAGAATCCGGTTTGGTAATGTGTTCTTATCATTTGCCGCTTTTGATGCCACATTTTTCACCCACCCTTATTTAAATTAATTTTTGCTTTGTGTGTTGACATTTTCTGTTTCTCTAAATGGATTAAAATAATGCAACAGTTTCAATCAGTTTTGTTGTTACAACCAAAATTATAATCACATAATATTTGTTAAGAACCTGTGTGATTTTAACATAAAGCTTAATCGAAGAATAAAATAAATATATGTATAAGTCAAATTACAAAATAAGTTTAAAACAACATGACAAAGTTTAAATAAGACAAATAAATATAAAAATCTAAGTGTTTCCTTAGCTTCGTTGATTCAAGAACGATTTAAATTTCAAAAATGTTCAATAATATTAAAGTCAAAGATTTTACCAAGCTTGCATCTCTTACTAAAATTTTAACAATGTTAGCTGATGAAATTTGGCATTAACTTGTCAAATTTATTGTCAAAATTTTTGGCAAATCTTGAAGATAGTTACCATTACATGAAGTTGTCTATTTTTTACTAAAATTAACTTTGTGCTTTTTGAATTTTATTCTACTTTTTAAAGCATTACATACAAATCAAATTTTGTCTTACATTATGCTTTTTATGTTATACTATGCAAAGTTTTACATAGTATAATAATTATTGCAAATTGTCTACCTATTAATACTTGTGGCTTTTTCGTTAAGCTCAAAAGAAAAATATTTGAAGACATTCATTTTCATTTTTTAAAGATGAGGCAACGCTGATAGCTTAGTCGCCTTGCATAATAAAAAACCGCTGACAAGTTGCAGGTTTACAGGTTTTTCCTTGAAATATTTTAATATCCAGGTCGTTAAATCTCCTATAAAAAAGATATAAAAGCTGCCTTTAGATTAGTTTTTGCATTTACCTGGTCAAAATGAAATTTATAAAGCTTTTCGCAGGATTCATTATTAAATTTAAAAGCAAAGAATACAAATTCTTACTCTTGCAGTAATTGTTTTGGCGTTTTAGATTAATATCAACAATTGCTAAATTTCTTTATATATTAAAAAGCCTTTGATTGACCATCTTATTTTGATGAGTCTAGAACAAAATACTTCGGCTGCAATTCGGTGAGAGAATTGAGTTTTTACTTAACGGTTGAACCGATAGAGGTTGTTATTTAATACCAACGTTTTAAATAATTTGTACCATTTTTAATCGTTAAATGGTTCTAACGGCAACCGAAAGCAGCAATAATTATCCATTTTTATGTTAAAAATATGATTAAAATTACATGGATTTGAAATACCAATATTACACTGTTAGAACAACAATTTTATAATAATACAATTAACACTGAAGAAAATGATAAAATGCTTTTAGGTCTTTCCGACGCATTAAACCTTGTTCTGCAAGTGTTCTCAACTATTTGCTGCTTCTAGATTTACAAGGCATTGCTTCTGTAGAACCTCAGCTACTATGTTAGTCGAGAACGGCGGTAATACAAGAAGGTTGAAGCTTGAATAAATGGTAAATAATCAATAAACATCCCTGAAGCAAATAGAGGACGTTTCAGCTTTGAACTTTGTGCAAGTGGCATTACTATTTCAAATCCAAGCCAATTCATATTTAATTTTAAAAAATTGTAAAAGTTATATTTATTAATTAAAATTGTTGGAAATGTTTTTATTATTTGTTTGATATCTTGGCAACTTTATACCCTCACGGGGTAATAAAATAAAATATTTTAATTTAAGGCACACGTTTGAAATTTTGCTGTGGTGACAAACTATTATTAATATTTTATTTTAAAATTAATTACAAGTTTATATAATTAATGACTATAATAGGCTGCTTCAGAACAATAAATTTATTCGCCTTGGGGTGACAGCTCAAAAGTAAATACGTAATTCAGCTTCCTTTCTCCATCTATAAACGAGTTGTTCTAAATCTTAGTCATTTGCAAGAGTTTACGAGTTCTGGGCAATTTCAATTGAATAAGAATAACAATTTGCTTAATGTAAAGAGTATTGATTTTAGATTAGAACTAATATAGCTGAAAATTGTAATAGCATTTATAAGAAATATTACAAAAGTAATTATTTGCAGATCTAGCTAAATAGCAAATGTTAATTTTATTATATAGGAATAAATAAAATATTATCTTGTAACTTATAAGTTAGAAGCCGTAAAAAGAAAATTGTTGAATGTTACAGAGAACGTTGGTCTTGCAAGACATCTTTCCATTAATTTTTGAAACTTGAAAAATGATTTTTTTTTTTACAATTGTACAAAGTTAGTTAAACAGACACTTCCATTCTACGAATATTTTTTCTTTAATAATTATATTCTTGTTAAAAAACTATTTGTAGCTTTATTAATATTTAAGAAATCAGCGTATTTTCAGATTTTCATTAAAGTATTTGAGCTCAGGTCAAATTTGCGCTAAGAGCAAATTAAAATGTGAATTAAATTCTCAAAGAGTTCTTATAATAAAAGATTGTGTGGTGAAACCCTAATTTATTTTATTTTAAAGTATCTTTTTAAATTTTTTTTCGCATTGATACAGCGCACAAAAATAAAAGTCTATTGACAAATTTAATTAGAAAGTTTTGTGACATTTCACCTTTGCATTGAGTTAATTATATAAAATCTTTCACTTTCCATTCCTGGCGCATGTAAATTTTGTCATCATCTTTACCCATTAAAAGGGTTATGCGAGAAATTGTGGTCACAATTAGAATCCTTCTTTATTACAAGGTGTCAGCGTTTTCTTGTGCGCTTTCCTTGTTGATAGAAGCCAAGTCAAAAATAATCATTAATAAGATTGCAAGAATAGATTCTGTTTGATAAGAAGAGAATACGACCGATCTGTAACGCATTCAGATGATGTCAGTTTATTCCAGAGGAAGAGTAAATATCGACAGCTGTCAGCATTCGAAAGACGAATTGGCTTTTTCTGAATAGAAATCATATAGTCAGTTATGTTGTTTGACATGGAAATCCGACCATGTCAAGGGTGGAATTATTTCAAATAATAATTGAAAGATCAATAATTAGATAGCTCAAATTGTGGCAAAGATAATAATTTAATAAAATATATTCCACACAATGCTGGAAATTTGACAGTTTTTATTTAAAATTAGTGTTATTTAAAATAGTGGAGTATTGTTTTCAGTAAACTACATCTCATCGTTGAGCTCACAAATGTTATAAATACTTTGTAATTTTACGGCAATCTTCTTCTTTACTTCTTAGCTTTTAGATGTTATGTTGTTTTTTAATTCTTTCTTTTTCTGATCTGCTAATCTTTTTAGTCAATATGTACTCTCTTTTGTTATTTTAGTACATTTAAATGATTCATCTTCTTTCTTATCTTTGAAACATTTTCTAAAAAAAAAAACATTAGGTAGAAATATATTTTACAATTTTAATTTCTATTTGAAAAACGATTGCAGATTTGTGAGTGATTAATTGACAATGCTTTATAAACATTCGAATTTAGCAAAAGCTCCAAATACCTGGCGCCTCTCTGGGCGTGAAAAGAAAGATTAATTGCCATGTTCAAATACGACCCTTGTTTGCCCTAAAAATCAATTGGAGATTCTCAGTGTCTATTTCATTTCTTTGATTTCAAGAAAAGCGATATAATGCGCTTATTGTTGCGTAAGATTTGATAAAGTTGTCGTTTAGATTCTTGGGAATTATCCTATGACGATCTTCGTGAAAGAAATCTCAAAAAGTTTAGAAAAAAGTTTCATCAAAACAAAAAACGCTTCAAATTGATTAATATCGCTATCTACTTGCTTTTTAAATTCAATTTCTTAAATTTTAAGAGATATAAAATCTTTAAAGCTTTTTCTGCACTATAATTAAACAGGATTAGGTGAACAAATTTTAGAAGCAAATTTGGGATAAGCTTTAGAATTGTAAGCAACGAACTGTTTTACTTTTTTCACAATATTTTATCAGATTTTGCAAGATAATACTCGGTTGCAGAAAGATTGTATTATATAAAAAAGTTTTTAATTTTATGAAAATATATATTTAAATTTTAATCAGTAAAGAAAGATAGTCAGTTCTATAATTTTAAAACATATTTCACTGAGCAGCAGCTTACTATAGTCTGTTCAGATTCAAGAAAGAGTATTTTGGTCATTTGATTTTTGAATAGTTTTTAAACCATTGTTTTAAAATGAAATATACGACTTTTTCTGCAGCCTGCTTTGTCCGAAAAATTGTCAACCATCTCCCACTTTATAGATGTGATCACGTATTTGCATGTATTTGTTTTTATGCACTCTTTCTTGAAAGTAAATAGAGTATAGGTAGAACATTGTAGTAAATAATGATAACATGTACCGTGTGTTCATAAATTATTTAGATCAACTAATGTGCGGTTATTTAGACAGGTTTTTATTGTCTTTGATAGCATGACCGTCGTCAAACGTCAAAGTTTGTCTAATAATACACAACAAACCTGTATCTGCGTATAGATTAATTAAAAAATATGCATTCGTTCTATAATTTTACAGCAAGAATCCTTTTTGTCGTTCTTGAAAAAATCCTATAAATTTTCAGACGGCTTTAAAAAATATTTTCCGAGAGAAAAACGCTTTAACATAATTCTTCTCCGTTTAATAAACTTTAGAAACGTAAAGGTTACGGAAATTGATTAGTAAATATTTGGCAAAAGAAAAGCACTTGGAACGAGTGTTAACGCACAAAGAGTCGGAAAACAATCCGAGTTAATGAATCAAATCTGAAGGGATTATAAGCAGCTCTCACACATAAATATCTTAAAAATAAACTCTGCTGATAATTCATAACAAAAATTAAACCATACTTTCTGCTATGTATTAAAGTATTTGCAATTTTGCGAGAATAAATCGATAATATGAGTTTTATGTAATAACTGTGATACGTCTTGAGTAAGAAATAATCTCGTAATAATACGCGGCAATTTTTAGCACTTTTACGCGCTGTCTCATAAATTTACATAAAAATAGAGCATTTATTATATTACCCATCACGCTCGGCTTGATATTGGAGAAGGTTTCTCCATTTACAAATTAAAAAGGAAACTAAACGGTAAAACATCAAATTCCAGAACAAATTACCAAGATTGTTTTTCCTGCCCGAAAATAAGCGTATATACTGAGTTTTATTATTGTATGATTAGCGAAATATTAAATTTCTTATTGGAAGATTACAAAGAAAACCCCAAGTGTTAATTGACCTCTCACTATTTCTAAGATTACTGAAGCTTCCACCACAATTGGAATTTTCGATTTACTATTTCTGTAATCGAATAGGAAAATAAATGATGTGAAACACTCGGATACAAATTGCTGATGCTCGATTCGATAATCTGTTCAAATTAATGATTTATGTTTTTACGTTTAGAAAATAGAAAAACTTGTGATAAAACATTTTTACAATTTTTTATAAAATATTGTTTTATTTTTCAAATAACTGTAAACAATTAGTGTAACGCAAATAAAAGACAACACTTGAATGAATCTTGATAAATATTTTAGTTGTTTACTTACATTGATCCTTATTAGAAACCATTTTCATTATTATTTTTTGTATGATTAATAAATTATTTCATGCATCGCACGGTAGATGAATAATTAAATCACATAATAATATATTATCAACCTAAAATGAAAAAATTGATAAATTATAGGTGGTTGACAATATATTCTTAAAATAAATGTCAAACAATTATCAACCAACGATGTGTTGTTTCTCAACTTGTTATACGTTAAGATTTTTTATTTAACACCTTGAATAAAATTCAAGATTGATATCTAGTTTAATTAAACTACAATTAACGAGTTAAAACTTTAAAACATTAGCTTTAAAGTAATTAATTATTTGTTTATTCACTTATTTAGATCAAACAAATTAGGCAAAAATAAATTACATTATCAATCTATTCATATTTTTTTAATTTGATATTTAATAAGAGACTTTATTAATTAACTGACAGAGAAGAGAAAGACATCAAAGAACAAAAAAATAAAATAATATTTTTGTACGACATGAATCAAGCTTTTTATTGGTGTAGTTTTTTTGCTTTTTACGTCATTTTGACAAATGTTTAGACATGTCTAACCATTTTTAAACAATGCCACATAAAAATGTTTTTAAAAAAGAAACTGTAGAGCTTGAATCTATCAGCTGGGGTCTAAATTCTATTGATAATACTTTAGAAGAAAACAGCTACAAAAATGAACTCCATTTTAATTTTGCTACAGAACCTGATAGTTCTACAGCGTCTACAACGTACACGTCACTTCCTTCTGTTCCACCAACAACTCCAGCAGCTAGTTTCTCTTTCAGTCATATGTTTTCACAACTGAAAAACACATTTTCACATCTACAAGATACTACATTTCCTTATGTACGAGAAATTGGAGTAAAAAGGTTTATAGATTATCTTGGAAATCTCTTACAATGTCCAGATTACAAAGTAAATTTGGTTCAGTTTTGGTTTTTAGACGTGATAACGGATTGTGTTTGGCAAATGCAAGACGAGCATTATTTTTCAGATGAATACCAGATAATAGTTGTACAGTGGATTTTATTTGTAATTGATCTTATAAAAGGTAAGTTATATATGTTCTACTGCTTATATTAAAGCTAAAAAATTTGAAGACTTTGTCTTAAATACTTGTAAATTGTTTATTTTTAGATCCGCAGAAAAACTTATCCCGGAAGGAATTCTTTCATATTTTCAAGGAAACTCTTGTAATCGCTAAGGAACAAGTCCAGACTGGTTGCGAGCTCTTGCCTTCTCCAGACAATTTATTTAAGTTGATAGAAGACGACGAGGAGAACGAAATCAGTTTTTCTTCGACCAGCACCGAACAAAGTTCAAGTGTTTCATTAATGTCAGATGGGACAGATGGAGGAAGTTACATCGCGGTAGAAATCGATGAAAACCCTAAAATTTTTAAACTACCAAACACGACACGTTTCTGTTACAAGCGTAAGCGAAATAATTTAGTAGGTTTTCAGGCGACAGATGCCACAAACAACTTTGCTAATTTTAGCAGCGACTAAGAATACAAATGGTAATGAATCAACAGTGAAAGAAGAAATGCCAGAAATAATTAGGGGTGAAGATTTTATTTCTACAAACTCGAGCACACCAGATTTTTATCAACCAGATTTAAACACTCCAGAAAGATTTAAGTCTCTCACATCATCATCACCAAGTATGGAAACAGTCAGCAAAGAAGATGAAACAAGTCTCAAAATAACCAGTAGGTGACACAAAACATTCTATTTTTATAATTAATTTTCTTCTTTTTTGTATTCTTTATTTTAAAAGTTTGAAATTAAATTTGTTAAACCGTTTTTACAACTGTTCAAAAAAAATTCCAAATTTTTTCACGTGTTGAACGGCGAAAAACAATTTTTTTGCCTATTACATAGTTTTTTAAACAATTTGACAATTGTATATTATTATATAAAAAGTAAAAAAAAAAATTTTTTTAGGTTATTTTTGGAATCTTTCAACTTCTGAAAAACTTAAAACCGATACTAATTCTTGCGAAAGGTCTAATCTATCATTGAACTTAAGCAGTGAATCTTTCAGAAGTAATCAAGAAGGTTGGCAAAGCCTGGAAAAAAATATTATGGTAAACAATTATGTTTTAGAAGTAATTGAACAATTTGTTTTTGATTAGTAAGTTCAAATTTTATAAATTTTAAAATACTTCAATTTTCAAATTTATAGACATAAGGCATTTTATGTCTCTAAATAATCTATAATGTTTTATAAATAAAGCTACATTTTACTGGTTTCTGAAAACCGGTTAAGAAAAAGAAGTCGTATGATGCCTTTATATTCTGTATTTTCAGTTTTTCGGATTCCTTCCAATATTTTATCACTCAGATGACTTTACTAAATCAGTTTACATCAATTACTGAAAGCATCAATACCGAATGGAACATTCCTAAGATTCTCAAAAAACAACTTATAAAACCAAAACAAGAAAAAGAAAAGAAAATACCTAAAAAAAAAATTGAAAAATCTGGTTTAAAAAAATTAAAACCTAAACAACCCATAACGTCCAAGAAAGAAGAAAAAATAGCTAAAAAAGAAAAAAAATTAAAAATCCCTTTAGCGACTAAGCTTACTAAAGGTGAAAAAAATGAACTGCTTCGACAAAAACGCAAACAAGACCTTCGCCAAAAACGCGAGCAGGAAAAATTAGAGAAAGAGATGCGATTGGTTGAAGCCAATCGTCGATTGTTGCTTCCGCTGCAAGATGCGGCTGATGATGAGTTTTTCAAATCAATTTTTGAACATTGGGTGAAACCAAATAACATCAAAATAAAACCAAAAAAAAACAAATAATATATTGATATATTTTTATAATAAATATTTTTTGGTTACTACGCAAAAACTTTTTTAATTTTTGATTATAAATACAAGAGTAATGTTTATGTATCGTAACGTATTTATATCAATCCAACGTTTGAATCTACCTGTAGCATCGTAACGTTCAAACGGCTTAACCGATATTAATCTTGTTTCAATTTTTTTTTGTTTAAAAGAATCGGTAACTACATACTTAAACTTAAAAATCGATCTTTTTTTCATAATTAATAAAAGTAAATTTATTTTCTAATCCTTGGAAAGCCGCTTTTTCCATACTAGGTAGATTATTTAATCACACTGTTACCTACTTAATTAAAGGAGGATTTTTTACAAAAAGTGTTGTATAATCTTTGTGGACATAGATGCTTGATGAAGATTTAAAATAAAAAACCAAAACGTCGCCAAACTTAAAACATAGTGCAACTTCAACAGTTTACTTTATCTGTCTGCTAGGTACATGTATGATAATGGCAAACATATTTTGTATAAATTAGCAGCTAAATTTTAACCATAGCTCTATCTAGCGAGAAAAAGTCCAAGCTTGTTTAAAGAGATATAGCCGTGTTAGAACTCTCGCCGAAATAAAAAGCACTCTGAAATTTCTGTAAAGCTTTTTTGTGATTATTAAACAGAGAAAACGAAATGATTCAAATGTGACGTCACTACTATTACGAATTAGAAGATGTCACAAATTTTAATAGCCTAATTGGAGTCAATCAACCTTCTCAAAATAGCGGTTTAAGCATCGTCGCTTTATTATTGTTTTTCATTTAAGCACATCAAGAAAAGCTTTTGCTTAACCTTGCAGCAATTATTGTTTCAGCTTTATGATTATTTAGATATTTAAATTTTTATCGAAAAACACTAACATTGAAGAAATAAAATCTAAATTTATCAAGATTACCTAAATGTGTATGAGAATCTGCTGCGCTAGATTAATTTAATAACCCAATGCTAATAAATGTTACGATTGATTAACTTCCGTTATTTTGTTATTTCCCAAAATAAAAATTTACTCGTCAGCTGTCCAATTAAAAGTAAAGAATGAGTGTAAAAGCCTAAATGGGATGCTTATTTTTAAGCAAACATCACGACCTATCAATTGGCAAACTTTCTTGAAATTGTACGAAAATAAGTTTTCGCTGAATTGTGTGAATTTTCTGGAAATAAACTCAGAGAACTATGGAAATTTTCTATCAATATTATGGTTTGTTGTGGTTGAAGTGTTTTGTCGTTTAGGCAAATTTTTGATGGTCTGAAGTATGTCAACAATATTTGCTTTACGTTGCTGAAAACTGCTTTAAAACCTACTCAAATCCGTCAAAATTTAAGTATGCTTGACAGAAAAACACTCAGATATTTATTTACAAACGTTGGTTGAGATTTTTATTCTACACGGCTTGGAAAAATTTGTAATATAATAAATTTTTGTTTTTTAATATTTTATTAATTATCGTTAAATTTGTTAATATTCATAGATTGTACATTTATATAAAAACTTGATTATTTTGCTATTTAAAATTAATATACAATAAAATTGCAATCTGTAAATATTTTTAATTACTAATAATGCAATAAATATCATTTATTCTAACAAAAATGGTATTTTTGCGGTGCGGTCTTTTATAGTTGCTTCGATTTAGTAGGACTTCATCCTTCATATATTTCTGCTAGTTTATCAAAAACAGGTTAAAACCTGTTCAAAGTCTTTTTTTAAATTTGTTTTTTAGTAGACAGTTTAGTAATAAAGTAATTATTAAAAAAACAGTATAAAATGAGAAATGTTGCTAAAACAAATGGCATCTTATAGTGCCAACTGATAAGGCCGGTTTATTGTGAAACCAAATCAGTAAGTTTTTACGTCAAGCATCAAATTTTAAGAAATATAGTTTTTGGTAGTAAGTACCGTCAATTGATATGAAAAGTTGCTTTTGGTTATTATTCTATCAAGATAATGCCGAGCAACATACCTGCTAAAACCAAAAGTTTTAACAGTTTCTAAGATCAAAAAATGAAGATTCTCTTTTCCGTTTCTGGGGACATTTTACTTATTGAGAATGTGGTATATCTTAAGTACAAGGCAGAGCAGTTTACCATACACCTCAAACACATTTAAAACATGTCTAATAAAGTGACCTATTAGAAATAACAATATGCTGACAAATAAAATAGACTTTTTTCTTCAGAAAATTTAATCATTTGTTGTCATATGAAGACGCATTTACAATAGAAATTTTATGAAAGATTTTTTTATTTATCATGAGTGTTGCATTTTTCATTCTAGCTAGTATGTATATTACATAAAAAAAAGATAAAACTAAAAGTATTAATCACAAAGAAAAATATTATAATAATAATTAAATTAGTCAATGACACTTGAAAGAAGATTTATTGTGTTTTCTAGTAACGGTTTAAATATATCTGATAGATTTTTTTATTAAATTTAATAGAATAACAGGTGATGAACAAAGGAATAAATGAAGTTCTTATGAGAAATGCCAACTAATTATACGAACAATCGAAAAGTCAGCTAATTTTATAAATTCGCCAAAAAATGAGACTCCTAGTGCAATATTTTTAAAAGCTTGAACTGTGCGCCGCCAAACACAGTGCAATTCTATATCAAGAGACGTCGAGACGCTCTGTATCTCCTATCTCTCGCAATGAACTAAAACGCGCTTCTTTATTTCCAATTTTTAAGTGACTGTGATAAAAAAAATAGTGATGGAATCCTCGAGTGACACCTTGTCTCTATCGTCTAATAAAAATTCTAAAAAGGTTGGATTCACCAGAAATAGACCTACATTGATAATACCACCCCCACAAATAAATCAAAACCATGTGATACCCATATCAAGAACTTCAGGAACTACCTCAAAATACTCAAACAATCGAAGAGAATCCGTTTTTGATTTTGTACCTGTAAATGGAATAAAAGACGTTACAAAATCGGGCATGGGGGTTGGAGAAAAGTGTGCATATTGTGTGTATAATAAATTGCGAAAATGGAGCCGAAAGTGGTTTACACATATGTTTTTGACAATTGTTTTAATTTTATATACAATCGGTGGCGCATTAATTTTCGAATTCATCGAAGGTGAGTGCAGGAAATAATATTGAATTTCAAAAATCCATTAGGCTGTCTAAAATTAGCTACAAACTCATATCTTTTCCTGATTCCATTAGATTACTAAACTAAACTACAATTATAGATTTGCTACAAAATAACATATTCTCTTGTCAGCAGATTTTGATGGATTATGAATTTTATATAAAGCAACTTGTGTAGGATTTACTCAAAACAAAACTTTATGGTTCATTTAAAATTATGTAATTAACCGTAATAACTTTATTTATAAACAAATATTTTTGCAAAACTAATAACATGAAAATATCATGAAGCTTATTTCCAAACAAAACGCGTTGAAAATTCTAGCGTATCACCTAGTGGATTGTTACGAAAAGGAATCTGTTCACGTCGTTTTGGTATTTTGACGTAACAAATTCATTGTTGGAACGATGCCACTTTGTTTATTTAAAAAATTAAATTTTTGCAACCTACATGTGCTTGTGAATCATATTGTCTAGGCCCTGGTGATTCAAAGATTTCGTCACTTGATCAAAAATTATGACGTATATTATTAGTGAGTGGAACAAGTGTCATTTTTAATTCGAGAGTTGTAGACATTTTTGGCAACTGCAAGAATCCAAAATTTTATCACTGAGTACAACATTACCTGTTGCTCATTTTTGAAATGTGTCAAATTTTAATTGTTCTCAATCTTTGGTCTTTGAGACAGTACAATTTCTTTTGTATTTTATTTTTATTCAAGATTTTATTCGGGCATTGCAATTTCTCGCTATATTTATTAATCATCATTCTGTCTTTTCTTTAAATTTTTGTTTTTATTTGACTGTTATCTTTTGTTGCTTTATTTTTTTTTGTCTTATTCAGTCTTTATCTCTTATTTTTATCAGTGATTTATTGATATGGTAAGCATGCTTTTTGGGTTTTACTTTTTGTTTTTGCATGACTATGTCATTTTTAGTTTTTTTTATATATCATTTAAAACTTTTTTTTCTCGATTTATCTATACGTTTATGTTTTGTGCTCTGTATATGCTATTTTTTTAGAGATATTACAGGTTAGGTTCTAGCGATAAAGGCGTAAATTATTTAAAATTGTTTATAAGTAATTCCTGAATAATGTGATTATATTTTATTCTAAACTATAATACAAGTTTTTTACAAAAAAAGTTTCTCTGTAACTAGTTACTAAAATAAACGCCACTAGTTCTATCTGTCAACGGTGCTATATTACAAATTAATTGTAAGAAATTATTGCTTAAAATAAAATTGTCTTTTTAAAAAGCAAAATTGAGTGTTTTCAATGAGTTCCTAATACCGTGCAATCAAAAACTCCTTTCTACCAACTAATCCACGATATAGAGAACATATGTCTAATGACCTTTCTCATTTATGTCAAAAACTAAATTACAAAATGTAATATTTCAAAGTTTGAAATTGTTTTAATTGTTAAAAATAGCTCTAACAAGTGACACAATTTTTTTTTTCAATCTTGCAATATCGTGACTGTATTTGTTTGAAAAATGAAGATTAAATTGCCGCAAATCTGCAATATGTGCATATATTGCAAAATTTTAAACTTAGTATCCTAAGCAGGTTATAATTTACTATTATAATTATTTATTGAAGACCATCTAATACGTGTTACATTTATTTAATGACTGGGAGAGTCAACATCATCCACGCAGTGGTATACCTCGTCTAAAGTCTGAAGAGAACATCAAGAATATTTGAGGTATCATAAAAAACAAGTCAATAAGAAAACTATCTCAACAAATAGACTTGTCTTCTAGATCTCACTTTTTTCACAAGTTTTATCTTTTTCAGTTTACAGTTATGAAATATACTGTTTAAAATAAATCGCTATTAATTGCTACACATCCGACAAAGCGATAGAAAAATATGAAAACTAATGGTAGTCTAACTTATTCTAGTATGTAATGACAAAATATGATATTTATTTTTAGTCAATTAGCTTAGAAATCTGTAGATGATGTAGAAAACTTATAAAGAGTATATTTATTAAAAAATTCAAGATGCGGTTTGTTTTCTGCCACTCAGTTTTTATTGCTAGATGAACTCAATAAAACGTTAAGAAAAGCGTGATGACACTTAATAGTTTAAAAATTTAATAGATTTTGAGAGCAGCTTTCAAGCATTAAATATAAAATTTAACCATTAAAACGCAAGCAATGCATTAACGATTTACTACTTCAATTAAAAACTAACCATTACTCAACAACTGAAGATATATTTTTGAAGTATAATAAAATTTTATTATAGTTTCAAGTGAATAACCACACTCAAAATGCATTTATCAATTAATTTTATTCGATCTTATGTGCTTCTAGGACATGCAGAAGACGCTGTTACATTAGACTTAAAAACATCAAAAGACTTATTGCTCAAAAATCTTCGATTATCATCCCTCAAAGCACCAGTTGAGAAATCTCTAGCAGAATGGATAGGAGAAGCGTCGAGAGATATTCAACAGTATGAACATAAAATAATCAACTATTATGCAACACGCAAGTTGGCAATGACCAGAGGAAAAACGTGGACGTTTTGGAACGCTATAGTGTTTTGTGGAAATATATACACAACTATAGGTAAGATATTCAAAAATATGCAATTTATAAAAAACATGACCATCTTCTACAATAGTACACAATGCTCTTGACAAGACCCTCTAGCTTCAAGAAAATTAATTGTTTGAGACATGCCTCATTGTTTCCGCAAATGAGTAAGCAAATGAGAAATCTAGAAATTCTAAAACTAAAGTTATTACTTTATGAGACTAGGTACTGACTGCTAGGTACAACACATATAAAAATCATTATACTTTAGCTCCGTTTTTCACGAAGTTTACATTGGCAAAATGGTATCACCGTTATTGATACCACATTTGATCTTGAAGTAGTTTCTCTAAATTTATTTATTTATTAAAATTCTAATAAAAGCATTTGACAAAACTTTTTTAGTGATACAATGTTTAGAAAGTAGAATGCTTTCTTATGCGTAGAAACTGGTCATTTATCTCTTAAAGATAGAACGCACAAGATTATTTTTATTTGACCAAACCTGCTCTAGTCAAGTCTTAAAAAACAAAACTCGCAATTAAGAAATATAGTTTCTAAATTTAAGGTACTATATTTTTTCACATTGTTTTTTTCCTACTATAGCAATGCATGTGATTTAAGACCATTCACAGATCAAGCGCTCGGTCCGGTTCTGCATAAAATTGTGAAGTTTTGTTTAAAATTCTATGAAATTTACTACAAAATTTAAAAAAATGTATTACATGATAAAATACCATTAAAAAAATATTGAATAAACAATAACAAGAAGAAAAAATTACTAAACTATTAATAAAATTACTAATATAAATAAAGTGTTAAAAAAAAAGATGCTTCAAAACCAACCTACCAAAAACCTTTAAGACTTTAGCGCTCAAAAGCTGATGTTTGTCTGTCGTCTTACAGCTATTAAACGTTTTAGCCCATTTGGGTCTAATTTGTTTTTATGTAAAAGTTGAGATAATCAAAAATCGTTTTAGTTATAATAGTTCCAAAAAAAATATATAGTTTAACCGTAAAAAAACAATATTTATTTTTTATATATAATATTCGTTTGATAAAAAACGGATGTAAACATCTTTCACATGTCTGATTTAGTCAACATTTAATATTACTTTCTAAATTGTTAATTAAAAAGCCCCGATTAGTCAAGATTCAAAGCACATTTTTTCTTAATTAAGTGATTCGAGTTGTTTGGTTTTGCATTCACTAACATTGTTACAATCAAATTGATTTTTTAAGATTAATTTAAAACAACTGTAATCTTGAAACAAAACTGAAGATGTAATCTTTTAAAACTCTAATAATTAAACAAAAATAAATCAAATGTGTTTATCTATGGCTGACCGCCGCTCGTGTTTTAACTGTTTTGAAAATACCTACTTTAAAATTGAAACAACCGCCAACTATGTGTCTAGCAAAAAATACGACTGTGCTTGACTGTCCATAAAAATATTTAATGAAATATCCAAATTATAAAAAGTGTATAGATCTAGGTCAGGACAGTTTCATCACAGCTACACTTTTAGCAGCAGAAACACCGATTCATCAGGTGACATAAATACATTCCTGTACATCTATGAATCCAAAAATAATCAAGCAACAAAGTTAACGTTAGTACTTACTTAAAAATCAATTAAGTTTCTTTTATTGTCAGTTTTATGTTAAATATTAGGAAAGTAACCAAAACATTGCATTTACGATAGCTCCAAAGAAATGTAGTTTAAATCATGTAGATACTTTGAAAACAAATAATAGAACTTTGAAATTTCTTGTATTAGCACGTGATTAACATAATATCACCTAAGTGTTTACGTTTTCCTACAACATTTTGCTTTAAATGGTTTATTTAACAGTTGGTAAAATAAAGTTTATATTCAATGTAAACTCACAGGACTTATGTCTGTTTTTCAAATTCCAATAATAAAAAAGATTGGAGAAAAATGGAAAAATTTGAGATAAAACAACCTATGAGAGATTACACAAGTGATGTCATTGAAGCTAAAAATAATTACAAATTTTACATTTTTTACGATTCTATTAATCAATATCAGCTGACATAAGCAATAACAAAGTTCTATTTGTATCATAGAATTGAGCAATTATTAATTTTTCTACTAATTTGAAAACGAAAATAAAGTTTACCAAATGGTCTAAATTATGAAGATTTGGCTTAATTATAAAATAGATCTGTCACGTTTGTTATGATTAAGTGAAACTTTATGTCAAGTTTCAGTTGAGTAAGAGTTGATGATCAGTGATGTTATTTACAAACATATAATTAGAATTACCCACTAAATGAAAAGAGTATGAAAAACTTAAATACAAAAAAATATCATAGCGCAGTACAGTTTTAGGCTTGTCAGCTCTCGTCAGCTACACGACCATAATATGATTTTTATTTTTATTTACATTGCCAAAATTGCCATAGATATTCCTATAAGATATGAGAGCTTTCCAATTCCTTATTTGAAACTTTATTTTGAGACAGATCTGGAAGTATCTCTGTGCAAATAAAAAAAAATATTTTAATTAGTTAACTATGATTGATTTTTTTAGTTTAGTTTATTTAAACCGTACTATCATACAAATATGAAGAGTAAAAAACCCTAAACAAAAAAACAAAAAAAATTGTATATAGCACAAACACTATTTAGTACAATATGCGTGAAATTCGTAAAGAAAATTAGATAATCTTTTAAAGAGAAAACTTCTTAATTTTTGATTAAGCAGTGGTAAAAGTGAGATAAAAATAAAACCGTTTGATGAGCTAAAAATGCTCATAAAAATGAGTTCAAAATCAAAAGTTTTTCAATTTAATGTCATTAACTGCTTTGAATAATAATTAAGTATTGTTGCTTTTTTACATAGTTAAAACAAAGTGGCTGAACGCTGTCTGTCTTTGTGTATTTCTTATTATTTTTGTCTGTTTTCATTATTTTGTATTACTTTTGTTTTACAAAATCAAAAAAAAACTTCAAAAAGTTGCAGTAAGTAATAGAAGCAATAATAATAATAAAGTTAAAAAAATTATATTTTTTTTACCAAAATAAAAGAATATATAATCAAACAAAATTAAACAAGAAAACAATTGAAAAGAATTAAAAACAGAACTTTATTTAACAAAAGTTTAAAAAAGTAAATTTTAAAATTAATAACTTTTATTCTGGCATTAATCTGGCTTGAAAGTGTCAATGCAAACTTATTCAAATTTGAGAATATGTTGTGACTTGCTGACGAGTTCCAATAAGAACTAAATATGTCCAAATTTACAGATATAGTTTGAATAAATTTGCATTGATTTTCTTTAATAAGATATTAAATATGCAGCTAATAAATTGAAGTTTTAATGTCAATTTTAAAATATTTTCTTTTATTTATTTAAAACAAATATTTTTTAATTTTACACAAAATTAGAACTTATTTTTTAGTGTTTATCTGTTTTTAAAAGTCTGATAATAATCAAAATACTCAAAAATATCTTTTTAGTTAAAGCGATTATAGATATGTATATTCGTTTATCTATATGTTTCTATCAAAGTAATAAATTTCTATTTATTTCTCTAGAGTAAAATAAATGAACGATTGAGTGGTCTTTCACAAGTCAAAACATACTGTCAATCAGCACAGTATTTACTGGCTACACTATTAGCTTGATTTACGTCATCGAGATTATAATTGATTTTACATTATTTGCTGAAATTTTGGAAAAATCACGTTTCTGGCTATTTGACGTCAGTGGATTTTTCTTTCCAATTATGAATGAATGAATCGCTGGTATTTAAAATTGAATTAAAATGTCTGTGTGTTTACAGAAAACCTAAGATAATATTTTCATTTTTTTATGACCAGACATCTGCAGAGTTTATTGACAGATGATGCGTTTTTCTCTGATTTCGTTTTGACGACCTGATTACCGGCTGTTTTATTTTTTGTGTAGAGCCTCACTTTCTCTAAATTACTCTTGCCAAGATTACTATTACTATCAATGATGTAATTATTTTTAAACTAAACTAGAAAGCAGCTTTGGCAATGCAAAGTTTCAATGAATCATTATACACCGAAAACTAATAATACCAAAAAGGGTATTTTTTGAAGTATGCACAATGATTAAAGGTTATTAAGAGTATCAAGTACAAAAGATATATTTAAGATGTTAGTTTTCAATTTATTAGAAAAAGTATGTCTTCTAATATAGAACAACATTTGCTTTTAACTGTATTTTCACTTTTTAAACCGTTATATGAAATTTTGGTTAATTATTGAATTAACTACAACATATACATACTATTCATTATTCAGCAAAACTTTTATACTCTTTATATACATTTTATACATCAAAAGAGAAATTAACTCTGATTTGATTTTGAAAGCTCATTTATATCGGTTTTGCCGTAAAAAAACGATTTATATTGAGATTCTCTCCAATTCAAAGACATTCAAAGCTTTTTTTGACACGACTAGGTCCTACACAATCAAATCCTTAAAAGTTATTTTTCTAAAGATAGTTATGTCTGTTTTCAGGAACTTTGACAATGTTGGCACATGTAATAAACTTTGTTTTTTTTCTGTCGTCATTAATTTGACAAAAAACAAGTTTTTTCATTTTACTATTATATTTATTATAAAAATATTATTATAATATAAACACAATTGTTTATAATCTAAACGTGCTTATTTTACGTTTATCTCTTTTTCAAACAAACCAGCTTTAGACTTCAAAGATTATGTCACGATCTCATTTTGTTGATCTCATGTTTTGATTTAACATTTTGTATGGATGGACCATAAAGTAAGTCGTTATTAGAAGCACACTACTTCTAATTTGTAAGTTCTACACAAAGTATAACTATTAGTCTCTTTTAATCTAAAAAACAATTACTTGGCAGATTACTTTGGAATATGTACTGCGACTCTTTTGGTTCTATTGGAGTACCATAGAACAAACAAGAGCATTGAGAGCATATAATCAACTAATCTACCAAAATCTTAAAAAAAAAAAATTTTAAGCTTTGGAGTTTTTTTATTATCTTACATTTTTTTCTTTCAATCTGTTAATATAATTTATAGTTTTATTTTTTTTGATTTAGTTTTAAGTTTTTTATAAAGACTATTAATTGCTTTAACATTTATATATTTTTTTGTGTATATATTTATAGTTTTATTTGATTTTTATACATTTTTTATTGTTTTTAACCTACGGCAATAAGCAGAGTGTTATAAGTTTGTAATGTGTATTTGTGTATCTGTGTGTCTGTCAGTCGTCTTGTACTCACTAAACGGCTGAAGTGATTCTGATTGTTTTTATTTAAAAGCTAAAGTAAATGAGAGTGTTCTCAATTATAATTTAACAAAATAATTTTAGTCGTTTAAGAGCATCAATTAATATTTGATATTACATGTTATATTTGATATACATTTTTTAAATATTAGAAAAACAGTGTTCAACTCTGAACTGATGCTTGAACAGCAGCTAAAATTTGCAAAACACTCATGTTTTTCATTAATTTGCAGGAGAAGTATTTTGTCTAAGCCTGCTGCATCGGTACCAATAAACAGGTTTTCAAGTTTCGAATAAATTGAAATGTTATTTGTAAGATTTGTGTGGTTTACAATTTATATAACTTTGTATATGAGCTAAAATTAATTTTAAAAAACAGATAATTAGATTTTGTATTTATAACACCCGCTCAAGATCTAACCTTATAAAAATAGACTGAAACTTTATGATGGCTAAAACTCCGTCATACAATATCTTAAAAATCAATTAAATAGAAAATATATATTTAATAAAATAACACTGTTAGAGTATTTTATCCATAAAGCTGAAAATTTGTTAGTTAGAAAGAATCACTACTGGCAGAATTGAACAGCAACCCTTTCTAATGTTTATATTAACAAATAAATATTGCTTTAAGGTTTATTATAGCTTTTTTGTACTATACAACATTTTCTATAATAGTAAAAGGCTAACACCTGCTATCATCATTATTCATTAAATTATTACGTTAGTCATTTGATTCGCCTATTTAAATCTAATAATGAGGTATATTTAGTATTTTCCAACGGCTTGCCTACTCATAAATTTCTATTTACTTTATGAATCCAGATATAAATCTAACTTTCCAAAATTTTATATTTGCCAATTTAAAAATATCTTTAAAAAATCCAGCACCATCTATCCCACTCGTCGCCAACTCAAGCCTCAGGATCTAATTTTAACTTAGTCTCGAAATAATGGACACGCCACCAACAACTCCCGACAATCCCGGTGACCCAGATGATACAAAATGGGATGAAAATCCCATTGATATGGCAAAAATTGAAGCTATGGTAACCCCCGAACAAGTGCATAGTGCAACAGTTGCAAAAAAACGACGAACTTTTACGAAGAAACGAACAGCTCGAAGAGAACAGACTCCTGTCAAGGAACTTGACGATAAAACCAGCGATGAAGAAATAATCGAACGACCGAAAACCCCCGAACGACGACGCCGCAGAAAAACTGTAAGTAGTGAGCTCAAATCCGAACCCGAATATGAGCAACCCAAAAACTTTACCATCAAGAAATCGGCTAGCTTTGCCAGTAATAACTACGAAAAACGCGACAGCATTGCTGAAATAGCTCAATATGAAATGATGGCGCTTTATAATAAGACGAAAAAAAGTTTAGCGGCAGCAGCCAATCGGGGTAGACAAAAAATTAAAAAATTTGAAAAAGATCATGTAACGAGGAGTCAATCAGCTCCTTACCAACCGTTCACCGAAGAAGAACTTATAGAAAGTTTTAGAAAAGCTCAGCTTTTAGATGAATCGAATAATCCTCAAGAACCATCTGAAGAAGCACTTTCGGAGGTTGGTAGTTCTCTTGAAGAACCGGTAACATCTCCAAGATCATTTCGACCTGAAGTTCAAGAATTTGTTAGGCAAAGAAAGAAACAAAAAAGAGCTTCTTCAGCTAAAATTATAGAAATTTTAGACCCAAAAACCTCAAATGTAATTGCCACTAAAGCAATTGTAAAACCTGATTTTCGAATAAGACACCTACTTAGTGTTCTTAGGATTTTTTCCTTTAGAGAATTGATAAATAACTATCGATTATTTAAACGAGATATGAAAGATGAGTGCCGTAGAATAAGAATTTTGAGAAACCGATGCTTGTGTGAATTATTTCTCATAATGATATTGTGTGGGCTCGGTGCCTTTTTATTTAAATTCGTTGAAGGAAGTTTCGAATATTTTTACAAATGTGGAGTAAAAAGAGTTAAAAGAGATTTTATTGAACTATTATGGAGTAAAAGTCACAATTTAAGAGAAGAAGACTGGAAATCATTAGCTAGAAATAAACTTCGCATTTTTGAAGAGGAGCTACATGTGGCACATGAAGCAGGGATGAAGACGTACAGTGGTCAAAAATCCTGGAGCTTTCTCAATTCTGTGGTTTATTGTCTCTCAATTATCACCACCATTGGTAGATTATCATTATACAGTCATCAAAATACTAATTGAAACTTTTTTGTTCCAGGTTATGGTCACATTTATCCAGAAACAAAAACTGGGAAAGCGTTAACCATTGTTTATGCCATTATTGGAATTCCACTTTTTCTTCTCGCTTTGACTGATTTTGGTAAATTATTTACAAGATGCATTAAATTTTTGTGGTCGTTTGTGAGACGATTGTACTATACAGGGAGCTGCAGGAAAGTTAGAAAAACCGCGCACGTTAAGGTAATATTATTATAAAAAAAAACGGTTTTTAGACACTGTTGGAAAAATTTAAATCTACACATTATACATTACGTAATGTTATCTAGTCAGACCTAAGACGTTTGGATAGATGGGAAGTGAACATGTGATTAGATTTTAGCACATTTTAAGCGTTGTTTTAGCTTTGTAACATGAGTTTCTTTATAGATTAGCCATTTTTGACACTATAATCTTTTAACACAGTTTTACCAGATTCCAAACAAATTACAAAAGTTTTTTTGATTGCTATGTTAGCATAATCAAGAGTGGCCACAATTGTTTCATGATGTGAGTAGGTGGTAAAACTGTGTTAACAGATAAATATTTAAGTTTTTTGTCTCAAATAACAAAATCTAATTTTTGTCTTGTTTGTTGTTTAAGGAAATCTTCAAAGGTGCTCAACTTGTCTACGAAATAGCAACTTTCCGCCGTCCGTCTGTCATTGCAGATGTCGAAAATCCACAAATTGGAGAAGACACTCCAACGACGCCTGCAGTGTCAAATTTTGAAATCGATGACGAATTTAACCTTCCTATATCATTAGCTATTTTTATTCTCATACTGTATATTTTGTGTGGTGGTTTAATTTATTGGTTATGGGAGGGATGGAATTTTTTTGATTCTTTTTATTTTGTATTTATTTCAATGTCAACGATAGGTTTTGGAGACATGGTACCTAACGATGCTGCTTGTATGATTGTCTCGATTGTGTATTTAGTGTTTGGTTTGGCACTTATGTCTATGTGTATTAATGTTGTGCAAGATAAATTGAGTGATACATTTAAGACAGCTTCCAGCAAAATCGGAGCTACCATTGGTATTGTCGTGTCTGAAGATGATGGTAGCATACAAACTCTACCTCCAATATTGGTGGATTTGCCACAAGTGCACAAAGCTGTAGAAGTAGAAGACAAAGATAAAGAAAGTTAGACCAAGACAAAAAGTAATTGATGTGATACTTATAAGATTGTATATTGATTTTCCAAGATTTATTGCTACTGAGATGTAAATAAATTTAAATTTATATAAAAAAAAATTTATTGAACAGTTTTACCCGAAAAGAATGACATTCATATTGCACTCTTGTGATCAAAGTCACACAACTCAACAGAAGTCGCTTTTCAAAAATTGCACTGAAATAGTTCTAGAATTAATTATGCCTTTAACAGATTTGTTGCAATCAATCTGAACCTTAATGTAAAGATGAATGATGATCATCAACTGCTCTCGTAACTAAACATTTACTATTAGCTAATTTATATAACTTAGTAACTAAGCATTTACAATTGTTAGAGCTTTATCTACACTAATATTATAAAGAGGAAAGATTTGTATGTTTGTAATGAATAGGCTCAAAAAGTACTGGGCCGATTAAAAAAATTCTTTCACCAATAGAATGCTACATTCTTCCTATTTGACATAGGCTACATTTCATTTTAAAAAAAATTAGGGATCCTTGGTAAAATTTGAACAATGAGTCTTAAAATGTCTTTCGTCGAATGCGCTGCCGAAACTATTAGCGATAGAACAAAATAATGTACAACAATATTGAAGAACATCATGATGTCTACAAAAAACTCCACGGTAGCATATGTCCAACTATTGTAGTTATGTCACTACAACAACTTTTTTCATTTTAAACATTAATGAAAATGCTAACCAAATTCAAACCATGCTATTTATTTGTTTATATTAATCTTTATCCAAATAAATTATTTTATGGTCAAGACCATTTAACTACCTATAAAATAGTTTTTAAATTATTTAAATTGGACTTTCCATTCAAAAGATATTACGAATTAAAAAATTCAAACAGTAAACAAAACCGCCATAGCGCCGTGGCCGTTGTTTGCGATGCAGTCTGAAAAGCGCGACGGGCGGGGTGGAGAGGGCACTGGGGGGGCAATATTTAATAAAATTAGTAAAGTCCTTCTCAGGTATGACGAGACCAGGGAAATAGGTATTCATTTTTATATGGAGGATATTATAGATTCCAGTTCAAATTGAATAGGTACGCATACATAAGATAGGTCAGCTATACAAAATAAAGTAGTGCATCAAATTTACGCTAAGGCGGTACGAAGTTCGCCGGGTCAGCTAGTCATTGATAAAAATGGACCAATATCTTCAGTTTGAAATATTTATAAAAATGTTTACAATTTATTCAAAAAAAAGTTTTTTTTAACAAATTCTAGTAGGAGTATTAGAGTTAAATTATTTTAACAACAAATAGACTTATGCAAAAACCTATGAGATATCAGCAGCTTTCACAATAAACTTGGAAATTTAAAAGACCACTTATGAAATAACTGTAAGAATTCAATAAAAAACCTAACAAATAAATGTCTAAAAAACTATATACGAAATAAATGTCTATACAAAATAAATCATATAAGAAGCATCTGGAAAATTATTAAAACACAAAAAAGCAAGGAAAGATTTTACATTTAATTAAATAACTATTACGTTGAGACAGCAAACTTCTATGAGTATATATTTTTTAAGTGTTGAAAAGACCTATTGTCAAACAACTAATGTAGGTTTTACAAAAAAAACTATTTAGTTTATGAATTTTACGATTTATGAATTGAATCTGATATTTAAATTAAGTTACGAGCCAAAACCACTTTCCTACCTAAAAGATCGTTGTTAAGTTTTCAGGATAATAAAATGAAAATAAAAATTTTGAGATACTCTGATGACACATACTATAAAATTCATGTATATACCCATGTATTGCATCAATTGCGCAAGGTAAGTGATGATAATCTGGATCCCGATCAAAGAGAGGCTAAATATCATCAAGAAATAGAATTATGGTTTAAAAGTTATAATTTTTTTTTGTGTAAGCTGTAAGCTTTTTTTACACGTTAGATCTAATTGAAATTTGGTATAACGTTTTTTATAATACTAAAAAAACAAAGTAATTCTAAGCTGATGCTTGAATTTACAAAATGCTCAACTCACTCTGATACACTAACTTGCAGCAGACAAATTTTGTTAGGGTTTATAGAGACGCTATCAATTAGAGAGTATTTAAAATTTGAATCAATTTAGCAATTATTAACATTATTCTTTATTAAATCCATTATTTGGTCGGTTTTGCCTTGAGTTTCTTTCTCTTTTATTTTCTGAATCTTTTGAAGTTTTTAATAGATAATAATAATAATGTTAGTAATTATTATTATTTTTAATTTTTTCGGAAATCGTCTTGGAAATAACATTTTCCTGCTTATTTACGCGCAGGAAAATTGAGTTTTCCGGACTAGTACTGTAAAAACTTTACAAGACGCAAAACAAAAAAGATACTCTAGTAACTATAGTTACGAACAAAATTGACAAACTTGACTTTTGTGGAATTTGTCAAAAAAAATTCTAAAATTTGTAAATTTTGTCTTTTTTTACGATTTCTGGAAAAATTTAATACAAAACACGTCAGTAAAATCTCTTACTTGACTCGGAGCTTTAAAATACTCGGCACAAAGTGCCTCGTATTTCAATTTAGCTCCTCTTCAGTAATGTGAAATTTTCCTGACTTTTATGTAAATAACTATTTTTATAGTAATAGTTTATAGTAAACAATTGTTATTATAGTCTTACTAGAGTATATAAAGTTTTTACTTACTTAATGTACTAGAAAAAACATCCTTTTTGTTCATCCAATAATGATGTTGCAGTAATTAACATGGAAAACATACAAAATTAACTTAAATTATTTTCTAATGTATTGCAATACACTGCATACAAACTTTTTAAAGTAAATAAACAAGCAAATTAAAAAGTGCTAACAACAAAATGGCTTAAAATGCTGATTTAATCAGTGTGAGAGTCATAAAACAAACTGACAGACCTAAAATAGTATATGATTTAGTTTTTCAAAAACTCTTTTCGATTTTTTTTTGGTAATTTTTATATATTTTTTAGATTTTTAAGCTATAAAATTCAAAAAATACTTGTAGATAGTAATTAAGCAAACATTTTTTATATATACAAAATATGTCTGCACTTTCTGACGACTAAAAGCTCTCGGTTCAAGCGGTTCTGCGCTTTTTAAACTTGATTCTGATTAACATTATATTTTTAATGACTTTACTACGCAAATAACTATTGCAAACGTATCTGGCATAAATATTAATGATAAGTCTTCCACTAATTACTGAAAAAGTCAGCATTTTCTTCAAACTAATCTATTTTTGCGATACAATCTTTCATCAGAAAAATTAAGCAGAATCACGTCTTCGTGCACTCTAACTTATTTATAAATCTTGACAGTGTAAACATTGCGAGAACAGGAGATATTTAAAGATCCTGAAACAAGCAACGTCATATTTGAGAGAGACAAACCAGTGTATTGTCGGATTATTCGTTAAATTTTCTGTCATTCTAGTTTACGTCGTCAACGAAATGTGAAAGTGCTCCCGAGATGGATACAAATAGTGAATCAAATTCGGTTAAATCTACCGGAACCCCAACTTCAGTGAAAACACCAAATGTGAAAAAACAAGTTGGATTTTCTCACAATAGGCCTAAACTGATTATACCACCACCGCAAGGGTATAAAATTTCACCAAATACAGGTCGGATTTCGGAATATTCCGCATTTACGCCAAGTAAAGGCGCCTACAAAAGAAAGCAATCGGTGTTTGATTTTGCGGCTGTGAATGGAATTAAGGATTTTACAAAAGCAGGTTTAGGTGTGGGTGAAAAAAGTGCTTTTTGGTTGTATAATAAATTTAAATCGTGGAGTCGAAAGTCGTTTACACATGTATTTTTGACCGTGGTGCTAGTTTTGTACACAATTGGAGGCGCTTTTATTTTCGAATCTATTGAAGGTAATTGATAATAAATGTTTTCAATATGTAACTGATTATTGCTATTATTATTATTATTATTATTTCAGCTGCAGGAGAATCGGCTGCAACTCTTGAAGACGTCAGAGAAACTAGATACAGCCTAATATACAAACTTAGAAGTTTATCATTAGATATGCCACAAAATTCTTCCGACCAAGCATGGTTAATCATTGCAAAAGATCTGTTCGATGATTACGAAGTTGATTTTAAAAGTTGGTACACAACAGATCAATTTTTGAAAAAACATCCAACTGGTACTAAATGGACATATTGGAATGCTCTTGTTTATTGTGGCACAGTTTATTCCAGCATAGGTAATTTGACTAAAACCAATTCACTCTTTAATTATTTATTGCTAAACATGTGTCATTCTAATAAAAATATTAGAAATTCCAGGATTGCTCAGACGCCAAATATCTGCTTCTAAAATTAAATCGGTGTTTGACCCACGCTTTTCTTCAGGAGCTAACATCTCTTAAATCACACAATTTTTATCTAGTATTTATCGCTGCTCATAAATAACTTTTTTATTCATTTAAACTTACCGCATTTAACTAGCTTTAGAGAAATATAGGTCAATAATTTAAAACTTACTTGGTTGAGCTTGTACTGCTCAAAAGAACAAGTTTTAATGGTAACGTGAAAATATTTATTTCAGAGGGACTCAACATGGTACTGTCTAAATGGTGTTTATATTTGTTAGTAATAATTCAATCAGTTATTTATAAAGTTACTGATTATTACAAATATTTATTACATTTGCATTAGGGTGTGTCATTTTTGAGCAACTCTTTTTTTTCAACTAAAAAACAGGCTAAAAATTTTCAAGAAGGTGAAAAAAGAAGCCTTTAAAAATTTGAGCTCTTAATATTAATATTAAGTGGTGCCTGTTCCTAACTTTCAATTTCCCATTTAAATAACATGGAAAAAAAATTTTTCTTTTTTCTTATTTTTGTAGCTTGACATTTAAGCATTGTAAAAATGATCTGAAAAATTATTCAAGTAGGAAATTGAACGCTCTACAAAAAAGTTCTGATTTATTTTTTTTACAGAGTGAGCCGTTCTGAAGATATTCAAACTTAAAGTTGAAAATGTATAAAATTATGACTTTTATTTTATTAAACTAATACTGAGGACTTTTTTGATGTCTTAAAAATTATTTTCAAGAAAAAATAATTATTTTCGTATAGAAAAAAAATAATACTTACATCTCAATTTTTTTTTTTTTTTTTATTTTCTATTTTATCTACTATCAATAGAAGTTATTTGTGTTGAATAAATTTGTTCAATTATAGATTAAATAAAACAATTAATTTGTTATTGTATTTAATTTTTAATCTTTCTTTATTGTCTATAATTTTACCTGAACAATATTATTTTTTTATTTTAAAGTCGATAACAATTTCAATATTTATTACAAGTGGTTAAAGAGCACCGAGGAAAATATCCAAATTGTAATAAAAAAAACTCTTCAACAAATATAGTTAGATCATTTAATTCTGATAGAATATTATAATTTCTATTAATTTTTAAAGATTCAGTATATTCTAATAGTTGGAAAGTTTTTTTATAATCTATAAAATAATAATTTTATTGAACCTAATTCATAATTACGTTTGTTTAACAATTAATCAAATAATAAAATAATATCTAAGACGTAAATTTTTTTTTATTTTAGCTTTCTAAAAACATTAGAGCATCAAAACCAATTTACTGATTAAAAATTATTTTTAAGACATCAAAAAAGTCCTCAGTATTAGTTTAATAAAATAAAAGTCATAATTTCATACATTTTCAACTTTAAGTTTAAATATCTTCAGAACGGTTCACTCTGTAAAAAAAATAAATCAGAACTTTTTTGTAGAGCGTTCAATTTCATACTTGAATAATTTTTCAGATCATTTTTACAATGCTTAAATGTCAAGCTACAAAAATAAGAAAAAAGAAAAATTTTTTTTCCATGTTATTTAAATGGGAAATGGAAAGTTAGGAACAGGCACCACTTAATATTAATATTAAGAGCTCAAATTTGTAGAGGCTTCTTTTTTCACCTTCTAGAAAATTTTTAGCCTGTTTTTTAGTTGAAAAAAAAGAGTTGCTCAAAAATGACACACCCTAATTTGCATATTATAATTTGCTTATTTTGATCCAGTAATAATGTATTTAAATTTAATTTTATATTTTTCTGATCAAATTTAAACTTACATTGTTGAAAATATTCTTTTAATAATATCAAAGTTTTTATCATTTTTTTATCCTTTTATGAACGTTTAGTAGTTCAAGTTTTACAATTTTACAAAAAAATTCTAACGCCATAAAGGCGGCAAACGTAGTTGACCGTCGTACCAACGTACTAAGAAATTAGACATTCCAATAAATTCAATGAATACTATGTGCACACTTAGCACAGGCTTATAAAACATTTAATTTAATCAAAGTTGAAAGAATTTGCAAGAACAACTGACCAAAAATCATTAAATGTTCTGAAAAGTTTACTAAAATTAAAAATAAGCAAGTAGCACTTGACGCTGCCAATTGTTAATTCTAAACCAGTTTCAGAAATTTTTATACAAACCTAAATATCTATTAATATATCGAAGGCGTCAATAAACATTGTAAGTACAGTCCTGTCTGAAGTAAAATATATACAAAATTGTGATAAGCCCAATATATACATAAAACTACATAAATGAAAACATTAATGCGTTTGATCATTAAATAATCATTAACAAATGTTTGTAAAGATTTTATCTCAGAAAACTATTATAGTAGTAGAAGAGCTGCATCAGTAAAAATGCGCCTCAACAATGTAGAAGAGACAAAATTACCCGATCCTTGGTTTTTTGAGCACCTGTTTAAAACTCCCAGTGATTGCATAATTTGTGCGGTGCAACCATGTTTACAGTTAAATAAGCTAAATGTTTGTCCAGCTTTTAATGTTTGTCCTCATTCTAAAGCTGATTCTAGATCAAAATTTATTCCGTCAAGAAGTTTACAAAGTTTTAATGTTATTTGTAATATATTTTTATTTTTTGGACTTTTAAATGACATCTATCATTTAACTGGAGAAGTTACAACAAAATATTTGCTTATAGTTTTAGAAACAATGTTCTACATTATAACCATTTGGTGCAATATTCTATGTTTGATAAATTATCGTACAAAAATTCAAGAATTACATGGTCTTATAACAATAATTTGACATAAATCAAAATTTTTCTGCAATATAATTTTAACTTCAGCAGCAGCTACAAGAATTTATTCTTTTTTGCTGCTTCTCATCGTCTCATTTACACTTGAAGAAATAATAGGATTTCTAAAAGCACTATGTACTGAAGAACTAAATTGGAATCTTATAATTAGAATGATAGGAACTGAGTTTATTGTATACTGCAATGCTTCTATAGCCGTTTATATTTTACAGTTCTTGGGATTATATTACTATCTCTTTGACCAATGTTATGAAGAAATTAAAGCATGTTTTATTCCACCATCTCACAATCATTTAATTATTATTAAAGAAAAACATATTTTTAAACCAGCGCAATTGATATATAGACTTCAAAAATTACAACGTTTCTACATGTCTTTGCAAAAAAATTTCAAATTAAATGAAAAGTTTGTACAACCTGGAATTATTATAATTTACACAGTTGGAATATGCCTTTTATCATTATGCTATTGCTATTTCACCGTTTTGATCATTCGACATGAAGTGGCCACTCTGCTTCTATTTGATTACTATCTTGTGACAAAATCAATGGCTCTAGTTGTACTATTTATCTCTTTTTGTTATGCAGCACAAAAAGTTCATAATCTGGTGCGTAAAAACTATAATTTATAAATTGTATGACATTTTCTAATTATTATTCTGATTGATATAAAAAGAACAATATTTTTTTTGTGGGACCTATGCATTAGTACTGTCAGCTTGATTGATAAAAATAACCGTAGATTACGATATTTAACTAAAAATAATAAAATAGTTTTTTAAATTTTTTGTAATTAAATACGTAAATGGGCCAATAATGTATTTAGTTGATTTTAGAATAAAAATCAATTTTTAACATTTTGACATAGTTTAGGGTAGGTAAGATCAATAAAGGTTATAATAGTAATATTTTACGATTAGAACTTCTTTTGAAATGCCGAACATAGGAAATTTAGCATCACTTTTGAGAAAAGCTTTTGGTCTTTATTATTCATTACAGATAATAATTTTATTTTAGAACTTGAATATGTCATCGTTTCTATTTCAATGCTCATTGTCTAATGTAACACCTCTAGAAGCAGCACAGGTTGAAGTAATTATTTCTACGTTGTCTATACAGAGACCGGAGCTTAATGTTTCTGATATTTTTACTATCGGAACAGGACTTTTAGCTTCAGTAAGAGTTTTGTTCTATATATAGCAAACCAATGTAAAGTAACATGTTTTAGGTTACCAGTACTGTTGTAACGTATGCTTTAGTAGCTTTGCAGTTCCACGTTCTATGGAAAACTACAACACGTTAAATTGATAATTTATATTTACATTACTGCATCTTACTAATCGAATTGTGACAGGATATGGGTTATTAGGTTATTACTACAATAAAAATATTTGCAAACAGTTGCCTTTGCATTGCAATACCCAATACAGATTTTTTGTTTCTGAATTTTGACACTATCAACAACTCTTTAATCTCTTTAACTAAGTCAAGAAATAATATTAAATAATAATATTGTACAAACTTTTTTTTTGTATATTATCTTTCTTACTTTAAAAAATAATAATGATAATTCTTATTTTGGACGGCTGGAGATAAGTTTTGTATGGATTATTTTTTTTGGTTTTTAGAATAAACACTTTTATTCAATAAGAATTTGATCTAGAATTATAAATAATAGTACTTTTCTTTTAAAAAAATTTTATTTTTTTTACAGAATTTTAATGAAACAAATTTATTTTTTTAACAAGCCAAAGCTTCAATAAAGAATAACTTTCGGCGTAAAATTAATACAGTTTTTTTGCTTTTTGTGTATTCTATCCGGGGACATACAGTATATAGAAAAGAAAATTGGTTGTAAACTTGCCACTAGAATAAGAAATTTTCACGGTTTAAATATTAATAATTTTTTTAACGTGGCAAATTTTTTGATCCTACAAAGTCTCATTAACTGTTATGATAATCAAAAAAGGAAGTACATACTTGTAGAGTCTATGGTTATAAAAAAATCATTTATTCAGTAGTATTATTTATTGCCATGTAAGAATCTTACTTACTCAATTTTTTTGAAATCTTGAAAAAAATTAGATTTTTTTATTCATAGTGCAAAAAAGTATAATTAGAAGACAATTATTGATTTTCCTGTTTATTTTGGTCAAAATTGCGTTTTTTAAAAAATAAGCATGACTATCGGTCTACATTGGTTTTATTTATATATAATAACTAGCTGACCCGGCGAACTTCGTACCGCCTAACAGTCAATGAATGTCGTGTTACTTTTTAGCTGAACTAATTTAGGCTTTGATGAACGTAAAACAATGATACAAAATAATATTTATATAGATAGAAACAAAAAAGTATTTTATTATGATGAATGATGATGAAAACATTCATACAGAATGAGAATAAAAATAAAAAAAATAGGAAATAATAATTAAGTACTTCAAACTCATGTCAGAAAAAAATTATTGAAAACTATGTTGTGCAGATTGGGAAAAAAAATAAAACTCGGATTAATTCATTAATAGGATTTTCATTCAAGCACTTTGTGGTAAACGACATTTTTTGTTTTTTGGTCAGGCGCAAGAACAAATAAAGCGGATGGTTTGCCGACACGTGAGCATGCCACGTACAATTGAGCATGAGAAAAACATGCATTTTCTAGATTGAGGCCACAAATAGTCAAGGATTGGCCCTGTGATTTGTTGATCGTCATGGCGAAGGCAAGACGAATCGGGAATTGAATTCGTTTAAACTCGAAGGGCATATCCGTTGGGATCATCGGAATCCTTGGAATAAAAACTTCCTCATCTTTAAATTTTCCTTTAAGTATCGATGCGTGCAATTTCTCGCAGATAATTGACTCGCGATATTCCGTTGCCTAATTGCATTACGGCTTCGCTGGGAAAGATTAGATCTTCTAGGACGCGGCATTGTTATTAAAATGTGCACTCGCATAAAACCACCAAATATAATAACAGTGCCTGAACTTTCGAGACATAGACAATAGCTCAAAGAGTATATAACCACTACGTATGAGTAGCTTATCAAGAAAAATCATAGACAACCTATAAAAAGACATTTACACTTTTTTTAACCTGTAGATTTTTTTTCCTTAATCTTATAACCTTTACCAACTGATTTTTTATTCCCTAAATTCCGTTCCTTTCCGATGATTTTATGTTTTTACTGTAGAATAAATCTTAGGTATTATTTTCGGGAATTAAAAACAAATATAACAGTACCTGAAGTTTGTAGACATTTTACAAAAAATAAATTTCTGAACGCACACATGATGTCTTCAGAAAAAAATAAAGTTGTGGCTTAAAGGTCTCAGCAACCAGGCCATAAGCTCCAAAAAAAAATAGTTGTTACACTATTTGACAGGATTGGACAACAAATGTTTGACATGTAACAAACAAATCAGCATCTATTGAAATGATTAAGTATTCATTACACATATTAAGTTTTTATTGTTTTTAAGATGTATTCTGCTATTCGGGACGGAAACAAATCCAACAAATCAAAAACCATGGCAATCGGTCCAGCCGTTCTCGAGTTATAAGTGTTGTAACAAACACGACTTTCTTTTATATATATAGATTAATTAATGATACATTTAATAGCTAATAAAGTATAAAACATTGTTGTTTCAGGATACGGTCACATATTTCCTCAGACCAAAACTGGAAAAGCTCTCACTCTTGTATATGCCATCATTGGTCTTCCTCTTTTTCTCATTGCATTGACTGATTTTGGTAGACTTTTTACAAGAGGCATAAAATATGTCTGGTCTGCTGCTCGACGATTATATTACACCGGAAGTTGCAGAAGAGTTCGAAAAACATCACAATACCAAGAAATTTTCAAAGGTGCTCAATTAGTTTACGAAATTGCAACCTTTCGGCGACCTTCTATGTTTTCTGATGTAGAAATTCCAGAAAGTCCTTCGACTGACACACCGGTCACACCAGCGCTTTCGAATTTTGAGATAGATGACGAATTTAATTTACCAATTTCTATTGCTATTTTCATGTTGGTAGTGTACATTTTGTTAGGAGCGTTAATTTATTCAGTTTGGGAAGCTTGGCCTTTTTTTGATTCTTTTTATTTTGTATTTATTTCAATGTCTACAATAGGATTTGGCGACATTGTTCCAGATGATCCAGCTTGTATGATTGTTTCAATAGTATATTTAGTTTTTGGATTAGCACTTATGTCAATGTGTATTAATATAGTACAAGAAAAATTAAGTGATACTTTCCAAAAAGCTTCTAGTAAATTAGGAGCTAGTATTGGTATCAAAGTAGCTGATGATGGTAGCATTACAACAGTTCCACCAGATGCTGTAGAAATGCCAGATATACATCAGTAGTATAATTATTGAAAAACTAACTGTATTATTTGTACATAGAATTTTTGTATGGAGTTGACTGAAAAAATGTATGTAATAGAACTTGTAGTACATAGTAATAAATTAATTAAACCATTGTTAAATATTTTTTTCTATATTTAGAAGGCAAACGATCTTTTTTAGGCGCAGTTATATAAGCGTCAAAAAATTATATTTCTTGTTTAATACTTTAATACATTTTATATTTAATTAACTATGATGTACAGTTATATACTTTCATGAGCTTTATATATGACATGTTTTTCACGTCACTTCCACGAGCAATTAAACGAAGATTGATTAACTGGAAAAGCTCTAATCTTTTCAATATACCGCTTGACAGCGTGTGCGACTTATTGAAGTTTGAATTTTTCATTATTTCAAATGGTTTGTGGCTTTATATTGCGAAAAATTACATATCTCTATTTTTTAAATAAACATATGAAGAAATTGGTATTAGAAGTAAATCTCACAAACCTGCAATTATACCAAACACGGTAAGGCACAACGTAAGCGTTTTCTAATCAATTGGTGATCCATTTTCACTCTATATGCTATTCGCCTGAACAACACACAATATAAGTGGTGCTGCGTTACATGACAAATTTAGCATGCATAATCTTTACAAGTGAGCCAGAAGATTTTGTGAGACGAGAAACAAAAGAGCGAGTTTCTATAATTCAGTGAGCTCAATAAAAATGATTCGCTAAGCGAATTGGCTGCAAAATTATATTTCCACGTTAAACAGTATTTAAATTACTGTTTATATTTTAAAAACATGATAATTTTGTGTAAATTTTGGCAAAAAAAAAGAATCAACAAACCTGTAAAGTGATTAAAGGACTGCTCTACAAGCCTGTATTTTTTGTAATTATTCACTTAAGTTACTAGAAATACCTATAAAGTGACATTTATTTAAAAGGGGATAATAAATTAGCATTATATATAACGTAGATTTCCGAAATTGAGAGTTTAGGACTGTGTAAGTTCAAGTAATTTTTATTCTCGAATATTCGAAACATGATTTAAGAAGCAACTGTCAATAGTGTTGTCAATTGGATGTCGCATAGAATAAATAACCAGGTCTTTTGAGTAGAGCAATAAATGACGGTTTTCTTCTTTTCTCAATAGCCAGTAGCTTTCTGATCCAATCTGCACAGATTTGAAAACTTTTGTTTACTTTAGGTAGTAACTTTCTTGTTTGTGAAGACAACATTTAAACAAATTCTTTAGTAACGGGATTTTTCGCTAGAAGAAAAATTTTTTTTCGCAGGATGGATTCTTGTTTTATTTGAAAGCTGGTTTTTCAATTATTATGATACATTGTTTTACTATTTTACTGATTTTCCCACCACCCAATGAGGTACAGTAAATGGTGCTTTTTTTTGATAGTGGTGTCCCCAATAGGCCTAATCCACTGTCGAGATTAAAAAAGCGCTAATATTTGCAAAATCAAAAAAATGTTCGTTACGATCTCACATCCGTTTTCTCCCCTCAGAAAACGACACTAGTCATTTGTGCGCATTTTAAAATCTGACCGAAATTTTCGCATTTTGTAGATAAATCATTGCATCACATAAGCACAAAACGCTCATAAAAATTTTAGAAAACATTTAAAAGATAAAACCACTTTATGCACAATAATTAGTAAAAAACGTTTATTTGGTCTAAAACAGTCTGTTACTTATGGTTGGCCACTTAAGACTCTAGGCACCATCTTGTCATAAAGATTATCCTTTCAATAATGTTCTAAACTTGACACTTCAAAATAAATGAATAATGATAATAATTGATTATCCATTGTACTAAAATCAAGTAATATTATTATATAAGTTTTTTGAACAGTTGTAATATTTTATTTTTTTGTTTCTTTTTTATTTTTGTATATGGAGTTCACTACCATATTATACGTTGCAACTCATTTTCTATGTAACCATATTGTTATTTTTTTTTCAATTTTAACTAGTTTGGTCTTTCTAGAGCTAATTTTTACATGTACATATATTTAAAAGTGCCGTGACAGGCCAAACAATGAAATATTAAAATAAGTTTCGCCTTTGCAATCTATGCAAAAGAAAGTCATTGGTTCTTTACAATGTTTTATCAATAAATACATAAACAGCAAAAAACTTCTAATTTAACATTATCATGCACTCACAATTGTATGTATAAAACCTATTTACAGAAAGACCTTGCCGATTCCTTCTTGCCGAAGCAAAAGACAATTGTAATAAGAAACACTATTATACCTAGGTCTTTTCTATGATTTATAAATTTATGTTATAAAAGAATTGAAATTTTTCTAAAAATCGTCACTTTGCATTCTCAAAATTTTGGTATAATAAATAATAACAGCACAAAAGTGATCACTCTGTATAATATGATCACTCTGTATAATAATAGCGCTCACCTACCTTTACGTTGCCATCTATGCGAGCTTACCTAAAGAATAAAATGTATAGCAGTAAATAACATTTTTTGAAAAAAAGTTCAAAATTAAAAAAAAATAATCAAAAGAGTTGTATTATACATTAACTAATTTGAAAAATCTTTTAAATTTTTTGAAAATTTGCTTAAAAAAATTAATATAATAAATAATAATAGCACAAAAGTAATCACTCTGTATAATAATAGCGCTCACCTACCTTTACGTTGCCATCTATGCGAGCTTACCTAAAGAATTGAATGTATAGCAATAAATAACGTGATATTTAAAAAAAAATCAAAATTAAAAAAAAAACTAATCAAAAAAAACGCAGTTGTATTATATATTAACTAATTTAAAAAGATTTTTGTTTTTTTAAATTTTTGTTAAAAAGTGCTGAAAATTTGCTGAAAATCGTCATTTTGCATAATAAAAAAATTAATATAATAAATAATCATAGCACAAAAGTAATCACTCTGAATAATAATAGCGCTCACCTACCTTTACGTTGCCATCTATGCGAGCTTACCTAAAGAATTAAATGGATAGCAATAAATAACATAATTAAAAAAAATTCAAAATTAAAAAAAAACTAATGAAAAAAATCGCACTTGTATTATACAATAACTAATTTAAAAAAATTTTTGTTTTTTTAATATTTTGTTAAAAAGTGCTGAAAATTTGCTAAAAATCGTCATTTGCATAATAAAAAAATTAATATAATAAATAATAATAGCACAAAAGTAATCACTCTGTATAAGAATAGCGCTCACCTACCTTTACGTGAGCTTACCTAAAGAATCAAATGTGAAGCAGTAAATAACATAATGTTTTGCATACAAAGTTTAAAATTTTGAAAATAAACTAATCAAAAGAGATTTAATTGAATTATATATAAACTAACTCTGAAAAAATTTAAAGTTAAAAAAAAGTTTAAAATAAACTACTCAACAGAGATACGGTTGTATTATACATTAACTCATCTAAAAAATCATATTTTTTTTTATTATTTTTGTGAAAAAAATATTGAAAATTGGTTTATAATTGTCATTTTGCACTATAAAAAAATTGGTATATTAAATAATAATAGCTCAAAAGTAATCGCTCTGTATAATAATAGCGCTCACCTACCTTTACGTTGCCATCTATGCGAGCTTACCTAAAGAATTAAATGTATGAGCAGTAAATAACATCATATTCTGTATAAATTTTATAATTTTGAATAAAACTAATTTAAAGAAACTTAATTGTAACAAATTCAAAAAAAAAATGTAAATTTTTAAAAAAAGTTAAAAATTGATTATAAAACTTCAAAATAAAAAAAAAACTAATCAAAAGAGACACAGTTGAATTATACATTAACTAATTCAAGATTTTTTTTAAATTTTTGTTCACAAAATATTAAAAACTTGCTAAGAATTTTCACATTGCATTATAAAAAAAATGGTATAACAAATAATAATAATAGCACAAAAGTGATCACTCTGTATAATAATAGCGCTCACCTACCTTTACGTTGCCATCTATACGAAAAAAAACTGTAGAATAAAATTCTTTATTTAGCACTAAACGATTAGAAGACATGAGAAAAATGCACTTTCTTTTTTAATTTTTATTTTTACATTATTTTGGAATTAATAAAAGTTTGGGGAAATTTTCCGAGATTTTTTTAAGAGGGTAACAAGGTTTTCCGGACCGAAACTTATCTCAATCGATAGAATATTTATGTGTAATTAAAGTTATGCACTAGATTTTCACTTTTTTTCACAATTTTCACTATTTTTCCTCTAAAAACCGAGCGACGTAATTGTAAATCGCGACGAATACAAACTGACCCAAGTTGATAGTCATTTGTTTCATAACAGAATACTCTGTTTTTATATTGAAGCTTGTTTTATCAATTTACATAACAATTATTAACCTGGATTTTTTAGGAATTTAAATGGTGCAGAGCACGGATGGATAATTAATAAGGTGCACCGACACACTATCTTTTCTGTACATATGAATCGGCCGCGAGTGTGGTCACTGTGCGAGAGAGAGGTAGCGAGAGAGATGGACAAGGCGCTTGGCGTAAAACCTCCGATGGGCGCTTTTCTTGCTAAGACGATTGCAAATAATATGAGCTAGCCTGCAGATTTGTATGTACTATTCTGCATTTAATCATAATTTGGTGCTGGTATTTTATTTTTGACAATGTCTCGAAGATACTGTTTTGCACCCGGATGTCATAGTGGCTACAGCGGCAATATAAAAATGTTTGTAGTAGAAGTAAATGTTATTTGAAGTTTACGGACAAGAATGGATTATAAGTTTCCGAAAATATTCCAACGAGAAGTCGTCATATAGTGCAGAACTATATTTCTTTATTTGATTCTTTTATTAGAATATTTCAGAAACTAACTTTAAAATAAGATTCTAATGTTTTTTTAAATTACAGAGATTTTTTGGCACAGTTAGACAAATACGTGTGACAATGATCATCCCACAATGGGAACGTTTTTGCAGATATATAGATTATTATCAGTGTACAAATTGTGGAATTGTTGAAATCTCCACAATTTGGCAACTGCACAAATCAGACGGAAGATTTACAGAACACGATATTGTCGGTTGAAAATTTTAAAACAATATTTTCTAGTAATGATCTTATTAACAAAGCTCATCATCTTCAAAAAATAAAAAAAAAATAAGACGATCTTCTGGAAAGTGATTTTTGGGAGGATTCTGAAGATGCCGTAGCATCTATTTACGATGTCGACTTACCTGAAACATTCGACTGCATTATTTATTATTTAACGGGTTTTATTTGCAAAAAACTGTTTAAGGAGTCAAAATGTAAATTTTGTCGTGGGCTTCTCTATAATCCCGAACCTTATATCTTGCCTCCCGAAACTGAACTAGTTGAATTAAAATCTAGAGGATGGTTAAATCATCCTAATAAAATTATCCACAATTTTTTAAGGAAATTAGAAAATGTGTTGTTCAAATATATTGCTTCTGTTAACGTTTTTGACAACACAATAGAAGAGTTTTTTTCAGTTCCCAAAAATAAATTAAATAACTTTGACTGTGAAATACATCGCGAAGAAATTATAGCAAAAGGAGTCTATTTTTATGTATGCATGAGAGTTAAGCAATATTATAGACAACAGCAAGGTAAAGTAAGAAAAGAATCTGCCATAGATAAAAAAAATCCAGATTGCACCGTTCTTGAATGCTTATTCTTTATTGTCAATTAGAATAAAGTAACAGCTAAACTCTGCTATTTGTTGAAAATAGTAAAATATTTCGATACTCACTCACCATATTTTATCTAATAAATACTGCTTCTGAATTTTTTGATTTAAAAGAAGCACATGCCTGATTAAATAAATAATTTGTTTTTAAGTTGTCGAGTTGTTTTTTATATCCAGTACCTACATAAAATTATATTTTTCTTAGCGATTTATTATTGTCCCGCAGTATCGGACGGCAAACCGACCAAGCGCCTTGTCTGTCCTTGTCTAACATAGAAGACCACATTCGCGGCCGCGCGTGGGGCAGCTGTCGGAGCACCTTATTAATTATCCATCCGTGGTGCAGAGGCAGACGTACCCAAACATTCAATAAAATGTTGATATTTATTTATTATAATAAATCTTTAATTCAACATTTTGAGATTCAAATAAAACTGTCAAATAAAACACAAAAAAGTATTAAACTAAAAATCAACAATTGATAAATCAGTGAGTCTAAATCAGTGTTATAAGTTGTAATTGTAACATAATGGGCAATAAAATAATTCATGTTATTAAACATTACAACCAAATTATTTTCAAATTCTAATTAAAATCTAACAAAAATAAGTTTAAAAAATGAAACAAATTTAACGGTACATCAGTATAGCAGAGCCTAAACAGCGGACACGCTGGTTTAGGCTTTCCTCTGTGACAAAAAAAATTTTTTTTGCAATTAAGTCATTATTTTGTTTTGAATTGTGCTTTACCTTCAAAATAATTCCAGCATATGAACTATTTTGATTTTTGATATTTTTTATTTTGTCAGAGGAAAATCAATTTTTTAGATTTCTTAAAAATCTTCATTTTAAGACTAATTCTTGTATTAAAATATGTAATTAATTGAACAAATTAAAAATTTAAAAAAAACCGCCTTCAATATGATTACTGAATTATTATTTTATTTATTTAATTGCCTCAAATTGATTAAAAACTAATAATTAATTCAATTGAAAAATTATTTTAAAATTTTCAATTTCTTGTTTTTATAATCAATTAATTTTGTAAGTGTCAAAAAAGCATTAATAAAAATAGCTTAAAAACTACTATTTATAAAAATAACCGACTACTAATCGGTTTTTAACCGACTTCAAAAAAAAAGAGGAGGTTTTCAATTCGCCTGAATTTTTATGTGTGTTTATCTCAACTATTTTCTGGGTGAACTAATGTTGATGATTCTTTTTTATTTAGAAGCTGGGGCATTTTTTGGTCCCATTAGAATTGGATCAAGATCCTGATGCTTTTTTAACATATTTTTTTGAGACTTAGTTTAATTGATTATAAATTACAAGTCAGAAATTAAAAATTTTAAAACTTGCTTTCAATATAATTAAATATTAGTTTATAATCAATTCGAGTCAACTAAATAAATAAAATAATAATTAAGTAATCAACTTCCAGTCGTCTTTTTCTAAATTTTTAATTTGTTTAATTATTAATATTCAATTGCAATAGCGATGTTTTCTAACCTGGAGCTTTAATTACTTGTATTGTTTATAAATGGTATTGTAAAGTCAGCGAGTTTGTAAATTCTTTTTTATGTAAACAGTATAAAATGGCTGTATGTTCTGCAGAATTGTTCATCTTTCATTATTAAATAATGGTTAAATAATAAGGAATGTAAATGTAAATACAATTCTAGTATAAAACATATTATATATTTTCAGAAAATGTAGAATTTGCTATTTAGTTGTAATCTTTGCTTCTGTTTTTTTCCAAGTTTTACACTAGTAGCTTTAGTAAACAAGCGTTAAAAATTAGGTTTTATTATGTAAGTTATCTAGCTTAACCGACCTGACATTTATACATTGAGTATTGAAACTGTTCTGTTGTGTGTCTTCTCTTGGAGAGAATACAGCGAAATGTTTACAAATATTTGTTTTTTAAGCCCACGATGTTCACCCTCTGGAATAATATTTACCCCATTTTGCTGTTTCTATTTAAGTTTATTTCTTGTGATTCATAAACATGTTTTCATTATTTTTTTATATACAGTTGTTCGGCGATATATTAGTTTGTCTGAAACTTTAAACAACCTATTCTTTTTCATCGATTAGAATAAAGATTATGTCGTACATTTAAATCTAATGTGTCTAAAAGAAAGTCAATATTATAGCATCCTATTATTTTTTATGTGCGTCAGTCTAATAACATTTCTCATAAAAATGATCGATTCTTCAATAACAATCACCAATTTGTTTGCTGCTGTAGCAAATCTATTTCAAAAACTTCTTTTAACAAAATGATTGTTGTTTAGTTAATAAGATAGTTTGAACAGATCTAATAATTAATTTTTATTTTACACACATTTTATTTTTGTAGGTAGGTAGTTGGTCTCTTTTAGTGTTAAATCGGACGCAATATGGCGGCAGTTTTATGCGTTTACATTATTCTACTGCTATTTTATAAAACTCATATAAATGTTTTGCTATAGCCTTTTAAAATCCTTTCCTCCCATCTGAAGAAAAACTTAAAACACCAAACTCTTGACTAATCTTGTTGCGATGTTTAAGAGGTAGCTTGATTTTCGACTTTTTTGCAATTGCCTTTTTTAATTTATTGCTCAATTTGTTTTTATTTGCGGCTTTAGTAATTACTAAGACAAATAAAAAGACAAAATCAACTGTCTCAATCTTTAGATTAACTTTTTTCAAGTGGCAGTTAACTATAGCGTATTAAATTAAAAGGTTTTTTGGTCAGAGTCGTCATTTTGTGCAACTGATGAGAGCTATCGACCCTAAAACCAGTATTAAGATTGGCGTATGTTTGAGTAATTGATCCTTTCACTTTGTCAAATTCATATCATATTGAATATCTTGATAATATGTAGCTTGTTGTCAATAAAGTATAAGTAAAATTGTCAAAATTATTTTGTTTAATTAAAAAAGTAGGAGTAGCCAAATTGGTTTTTGCACTCAGGCGGCTGATTCCATAGGGACGCAGCTGCCCACTGTCTAAAATAATTGTTCAGGTTTTTAAACGGCTTATTTGCCTAAATTCTAAATATTTAGATTGAATAAATGTATGCTATGATCGCCGATGAAGTTTTGACTTTGACGGTGTTTTACTCGTAGTAATATTGATGTAAACTGTCCTATAAAATCAAACAACAATCGTTAATGCAATCCTACCTGAATTGAAAATTCGAGAATGATATTTATAAATTGCAGGAAAAGCAGCGTCACGTCGTCGGACAGCGGTGCCGAGGAGACATCCAGACGCTTAGCGAATATTCCGAGCAGTCCGCATCTGCTAGGCGATCTCGGCGCATCAACCATGAATTTCTAATAAATTTCAATTTTTGAAAATAAATGACAGAAATGGATACAACAAGTGAATCAAATTCAGTTACACCAACATCTGTAAAAACCCCAAATTCCATTTTATCAAGCGATTCCAAAAGACAAGTGGGCTTTTCAACTATTAAACCAAGATTGATTATTCCATCGCCAGCAGGGCACTTTGATGGCCCTCCACCAAGTCACCTTTACTTTCGAAAGCAATTTGGAGGATTTAATTTGGATCATCAGCTGCACGAAATAAAAGATTTCACAAAAGCGGGGTTGGGAATTGGGGAAAAATGTGCTTTTTGGCTTGCCAATAAAATTAAAAAGTGGAGCCGAAGATGGTTCACTCATATGTTTTTGACAATTATTTTGGTTTTGTATACTGTAGGCGGTGCTTTTCTTTTTGAACATATTGAAGGTAAGTTAGTTTATTACTAGTGTTACGCTAATTAAACATTTGTTTTTATTTTTTTATTACAAGCAAAATGAGTTTTAAACTTTTAGAAAAGAAGTTTATAAAAAACAAAACGATTATAAAAAAAGTTATAAAATAAAAATTTATTTTTTTATTAACTGAGGTACTTATGCTGAGGCTTACCACGGTCAACAACAAACGAGAATTAATAAGCACTAGAAAAGTTGTAGGTATTGATGTAAATACTACATGAAATCTTAACAATTAATTTATTTAAATAAACCGATTTTGCAGCAGTTTTACTGTTTCAGTGTTTTTTTATGTTGCTTTGTATTTTGTAGTTATTCTGTGTTCTTTATTCAAACACTTGAAAAAAATATATTAAAATTTGTTTTCAATGCAAATGGTTTAAGCAAATACTTGTAAAATTTTAGACTGACTATTTAAACATATTTCTATAATTTAATAATTATAAAACATTAAGCTAAGTGAACATGTTGTAAACAACACACAACATAATTTTATTTTTAATTTAAAAAATGGCTCGACATCAACCATTTATGTTTTTATACTACAGTGCTTGATGGAGGTGAGGGCAATTCTCACCAAAACGTCGACAATAGAATAATAAATAAATAATATTTAAATAAATTCTCAACTGTTTCCTTTACCCACAATAGTGACTTATTTTAGAAATTCTCAAGCACTCTAACTTGTTTACCATCTTTTTTGTTATTTTCAAATATTTCATATCAGATTGTTTCATACCGTTGCAATTTTTGCGGTATTTTATAATCTATTATCGTTTTTACAATTTTGAATTTTTTGTACTTAATTATTTCATTTCTGTACCTGCTATTCTTGTTATTTTTTCTTATCTTGTTGTGTTTGTGTCTCTTATCTGTATGTCTTCACATTGTTTTTTTTACAACAAAATAGACACTTTAGTCTTGTCATAATTTTTTGAAAACATTCAACAATACAAAATATAAATATATTTTATTTATACAATTTAAGTGTTTTTTGACTGTATCTATCAACGTCGCATTTAAAATAGCCTACTGTTAAAAAAAGATCTGTTGACATACAAATGCTTTTCTAATATTTCTAGGAGGAAAAACCTCTGATGTACCTCCAAAAGACGTACAAACATCAAGAATAGATTTAATCCTTAATTTGCAAAATTTTACTGTTGATGAAACTTTCAACACCGAATGGTTTTTTCAAATGGAAAAGATGATTCAAAATCATGAACACATTGTAAAATATTGGCAATCGCCACATCACAAATGGACATTCTTAAATGCCATCGTCTTCTGTGGCACCGTCTACACGAGCATTGGTAAGTTCTGCCAAAAATCTGTCTCATAAAAAATAACAGCACATAATTCTTTTTGAGCACCAATTCAAAACAGCATTATAGTACAATAACTCTTGTGTTGCAATTGTATAATGTAGGTCAGTTTCGCCACTAAAATGACCCAGTAAAGATGATGACCCTTCTCATTGCCCATTGATTCAATTTAAAATAGAATAATTTCGATATTCTTGTAGAAAAGCTGTCGCAATACGGCAAAAGCCATGCGAAAACGCTATTGATTTCCACAAGATTGCCCTATGTTTTGACGTTTTTGATCTGTAAACTTTTACAAAAATTGTTGTTAGCAAAGAGCTAAACGGGAATATCGTAAAATGAAATGTGTGAATGTTTAAAATGGGACACTGAGTGATATATTATGATTCTATAATTAGTTTAGCGAAAATAGTATTGTTTGCTATGCTTCGTGTTGTGAGACTTTGAGAGAACTTCCTCATTTCCTGACATCTACAAATTTTGGGTTAAATTTAATTAATTTTGATTGGCAGCGAAAACAAATCGAAGCAAAAAATAACATTATTATAGTCACAAGTAAACATATTGTGAAACTTTCTTAAGTAAAGCATCTCGTGATGCCTCATAAGTAAAAATAAGCAATATACCACGTTTCTTTGTGGGCTTAAGATTTTATAAGGGTTGGCAATGGAAAATCATAGACATAAATAAACTTGTTGATAATATAGTTAATAATAAGATTTTTATTATTAATAAATTCAACAAGTAATTGAACTTGTAAAAAGTATTCTTTTGTTAAATGATTTTCTAACTTATTTATAACATAGACACGTAAATTTTAACTATTATGAGTAATAATTTTATGATCAATATGTAATATAATTGAACCTGAAATTATATTATGGATTGGGAAGAATGTCCCACGGAGTAATAACTGCAAGTTATATTATATAAAAAACGATTTGAAATAGGTCACCAAGGTAATTGATGAAAATAACCATAAAAATCCTCTTAAAATTGAGCTCTTAGTAAGCTAGTTGTATAATGTGTGTAAAACTACAAACTTTTAAAGATTTTTTTTTTAATAATTTTAACAATTTTTTTTTAAATAGATGTTATTACTAGACTTTCTGCTATTGTTAATAAAAAAAGTTTTTGTTTTTGTTTAATTCAATAACATATTTTAGAAAATTATTTGGGTGAACTCCCAATGTTTTTATGATCTGAACAGGAAAATTGGAAAAAGAATAAGCATAATCTCTCGACAAGCAACCACGCGAGACCTATTCTCTCTTATTTTTATACTTAGCGAATAAATCTCGCTTCTAAAGATGTTACACGTGGAGAGACTTTTCTTATTTTATCTCTCTCATTTTTTCGTTTTAATAATGCTTTAACCTGAAAAGTGCCAAGCGTTTATACTTCAACACTTTTTTTTTTAGAAAAAATATCATTTTTTTACTTTATTACACTGACCACTAAAAATATTTTTTTTACCTTTACTGTTTTATGCGTTCAACATCTGTTTGTTTTTTTTTGACAACACGATTGGTACTATAACAGCAAATAATGAGCAAGTTACAAAATGGCAACTATCCAATTTAAGTAAAAATTTAATTAAGCTATTGCCATGCAGATTTATGTTATATAATATATTTTGGATTGGTCAGCATATTCAGTGCTATTAGACCAATAATAATAGTTACAATAATATCTTACAAAGACACAAGAAAAAATACACAGTCTCTTAAATTATTGTATTAACAATACAAATTAATAATTTACATATGATAGTATGAATCTTCTTGTGTACAGATTTAAATTATTCCACTAAATTTTTTTTTAATCTACAGTTTTTTTATCTGGTTCTTATTTCTCTGTACAAACTTCCTGACAAATCTTGTCTTAAGTGAGGCTCTATCTGTAGAGGGTTAGAGTTACTATACAAATTAACACTTAAAAAGCCTGTTATAAAAGATACAAAAAATAGGTTTAATAAAACAGCATTTTAAACCCAAATATTGTTTAACTGTTCCTTATATCCTATAAATTTAAGCAAGTTTTTATTTTAGGCTATGGTCATATTTTTCCAACAACTAAAGTTGGAAAAGCACTTACTATTGTTTACGCTATTATTGGTATTCCGCTATTCCTTCTAGCTTTGACAGATTTTGGAAAAGTTTTCACACGAAGCATTAAATATTTATGGTCTTTTGTTCGCCGGTTGTATTATACAGGAAGCTGTAGAAGCGTTAGAAAAACTGCTCATGTAGATGTAAGTGTATTTCCTTTTGTTTGTGCTTTTTTGCAAGTTTGTTTCGTTTGGAATCAGTGGCGGTTAATCAGATAAGGCTAAGCCGTAACTGTGTCTCATCAAAATGCTATACTTCAATTTAAAGAAATATATTCAATAAGAAAAAAAGAACAAAACAAAAGTAACATTTAATATTTCTTTAATTAGATTAACAGCATTTTATATTTTCTTGCTTTTTAGTTCCTTACATAAATATGAATTAATGTAGTATCTATTTCCTACAGCGTGCAATATACTTAGCATCTTGACTTTGGGTTATTAGTCTTCGATTTAAGCTATTTATTTTTATGCAATGCTGTTTTTTTCTCTTCTGGTAACATGAAAGGCAACAAAATGTTTGGCTTCAGTGTTACATGATTACTTGCAGTTTCCACAACAAAAAACTAGACTGCAACTAACTTTGTTTTCATTTTTTACTTATTGAAAATGTGGTAATTATTATTCTACAACCTGTTTTATCATTAAAATTTTGTTATTTTAGGATATCTTTAAAGGTGCTCAAAAAATGTACGAGCTAGCTACATTTGCTCGTCCCTCGACCGATGCTGACGCTGATCCAGAAAACCCTGCTCCACCCGGTGGAGCTACCCCCGCCACACCTGCCATATCAATTTACGAAATTGATGATCAATTCAACCTTCCGATTTCTGTGGCAATTATGATTCTTCTTGTGTATATGTTTCTAGGAGCAATAATATATTATTTATATGAAAAATGGAATTTTTTCGATGCTTTTTATTTTGTGTTTATTTCAATGTCTACTGTGGGCTTTGGAGATATGGTACCTGATGATCCCATTTGTATGATCGTTTCCATTATTTATCTAGTTTTTGGTTTGGCACTTATGTCAATGTGTATTAATGTTGTACAAGCTACGCTCAGCGACACCTTCAAAACGGCTCGAAGCAAAATTGGAGCTACCATAGGCCTTACAGTAGCAGTTGATGATGGGTGTATTGGTACAGTACCACCTGAAGTTGTTGAAATGCCAAAAGTTCACGATCCGAAGAATATGATTAATGGAACTTCAGGAGGTGACACTTGATTGTGATAAATGAAAAACTATATATTATTAAGCTATTTGTTTGATAATAAATTTGTGTTTATTTACTTTTATACTTCTATCTATTGTAAATAATTACATAACTGTTTAATTACTAAAATGGTTTCAATTACGCTACAATAAACTACGTATTGTTGAAAAGTTTTTTATTAAAAAAATTTGTTTCATAAAGCTAGAGTTCTGCTAATTTGCTAAGTCATAAAGAAGTACAAGAAAACTCTGTATTCTTTTTCTATTTTTTAATTTGTTTTTATTTACTCTAATAAGGTTTTTAGTGCATTTTTTTCTCACTTTTCTTTAGTTCCAAATATTTCCAAATAGTCAAAATACATTTTGATTATCTGTTTTATTTTGTTTAGTCCTAATAATTTTGTAAGCATTTGTTGCAAAATGTCTTCTTCACTAAAAACATTTGAAAGTGTGTACTAGCTTTTTTGATTTAGTATTAATTGTTGTACCTTCTGTTAGTAGCTATAAACAAATTTAAATAATTAAAAAAAATTGTTTTTTCTGGGTAATAAATAGATGTTAGAATTCTCCACAGGTAATCTTGTTGAAACATAATATTACGTCTTTTCTATAAAAAAACCAACATTGTGACCCTGAAATAATGCTGCCGACTTGCAGCACAAGTGTTATAGAGGCTCATTAGAATGGTCTCAAATCAGGTCTTTTCTAAATTTGAATGACCTTAGTATTTATTGCATTGATTATATTTATTATGTTTTTTATTTATTCCAAAATTAGAAAAGAATTAGCCACTTATTGTAAATACAATGACGAAATAAAAATATAAAATTATATCATCTAAGATTTTGCAATAATTGATTGAGATATAAAAAATAGCATTATATATACCAGACAAATGTCTAGTTCGTTTTTGTACTGCCTAGGGACAGCTTGAGTAAAAGTTTAGTTGTACCATTTGGAAGTTTCTAATAATTGTGTCTACAAAATTGTTGCAATTTTCTCAACATGTATTATGGGAAATTGTTCATATGTTAGATTTCCGACAATTATGACAATTAACCTTGACCAATAATTTACATAAGGTGTCAACGTTTTATTACATTATTGAATAATATTCAAACAAAAGAATTTGATATTTATAGCTTAAACAATAAATCGTCAATTACAAAAAATTATAAATCAATTAGGTATGTCACAATCAATTATGGTTTATATATATATGATATATAATATGACATGCTTAGTTGTACATGTGATATAAACAGTAATATAATAATAATTTATCACTGTTACCAAAATGTGGTACTCCTTATTTAGGTAAATAAATTTGAATATCAAATTTTTGCAAAAAACAACCGAAAAACTATTAGGTAGATCTTATGATTAACAGGGGGATATTGCACAGCGACCTTTTTGATATATTGTCCTCCCTAGATTTACAAACATATAAAAACCTATAGCCAGACTACACCAATCTTCTTTGTAGAAAAATACTTCCGCCTGGATGGGACTCGAACCCATGCCCTCGTTAGGCCGCACTTTCTTCAGCAAGCCGACTACTGAGAGCGCGATTAGGTATATATCTATTATAAATCTTGGTTTTACATTATTGCTATTAAAAATTATAGCATTTACAGTTGACATTGAAATCATAAATTTATGCACAATGAAATTATCTTTTCAAAAACCACAATTTTTTATGTCTGACACTCATGTGAAATCTCACTTTCACAGGAGGTATTTTTTTAAGACCGTACTAGTTTTTGAGTTTATTACGTGCTCCAATAAAACACACGACTGTAGAAATTGATAAAATCAATTAGAATTTAAGTAGCTTTATACATTTTTAATTAAGCTTTCAATAAAACTTTTAGAAAAATAAATCTTTCATTTAACTTTTCTTCTCCTTAGTATGTTGAATTACATGCATATAAATTGTTCTCATAAATATAATTTACTACCCAGATACACCAAGCTTATCATCAATTTTTTTTATCTACAGACAAAAGTAAATGTACCCAAAAATTTATTATAATTATAAAAATATATATAAGTATATTTTTCAACCTTGATTATGTTGCTGATCAAATAAAATATAAAATGTCTTTACACAAAATATTTATTTAAATTGATCAATCATTTTAAAGACTCGTCACAAATTAGCAATAAAACATAAAAACTGTCAAAATAACAAATCATTGTCTCTAAACAGACAGGAACTATAGTAAAGAAGCAGCAGTCTAAAAGGAACCAAATCTGGAAAAATTGAGCAAAATATATACATACAAAACTTTAAAATCCAGAAAAATAATAACAAATAATTTAGACTTTAATGACTAGCTGCAGATGTGTCAAATTCAGCAAGATAAGAATTTGTACATGGCTGACACATCAACTGATAAAATTATTTTTCTTATCATATTTGTAGAGAACTGTATAATTATCAGAGTAGTCTTTCCGCATTTGCAGCCCAGCTTTATCAGCTGCCATATAACAAGCACCTACTGCTGTAGTCTTAGTTAATCTCAACAAGGAAATCATGCGAATCTCAGTATTTTTCTTAATCCATGTCACAAATCCTGGCTTCAACAACTCCCAACTCAACCACACTGAGCCAACACACACCACATGGACTCCTCCTTCCTTTTCTACCAATTCTGGAGAGGCCTTTCTCACTACTGTTGCAATAGATTTAGCCAGATGGGCCCCAGCTTCTTGAAAAATATATTTAGAAAGTCTGTCGCCTTTGTTTGCTAAATCTGCAATTTTTTTGCACAAAGATGCTATTTTTGCTTTGTCAAACCTCGAGTAGAAATGATCTAGGAGATCGGGTTGACTTTGAATTCCGAAATGTTCTTTTACTATTTCCCAAACGGCGTCGGTAGGGTATGGGGGTTCTTCAAAGTGATCTAAATCATCAAAGCAGTACTTGATTGATCTAAACGCTATCTTCCAGGCTGTAAATGTCATTGCATTAATAAGTGGGGTCAAGAGGATGCTTGCGTCAACTGTGTTGATTAATGTGAATTGATTTACTATGGTCTTGTTAAAATTAATTAGTGCTGAAAAGACTAAAGTTGAAACTGCAACAATCATGTTATCAAAACCGCATTAATACTTGTATAGTTATATAAAAAATTAAAAAACACATTTTAAAACTTTTTACACACCACATTAAGAATTTTTAAAAGACAAAAAAAACTAAATAAGAAAAATTCATCAATATAGAAAGTAGAATAGAAGACAAAATACCAATAAAATAAAAAACAAAAAACAAAAATCAGGCACCAAAATACCAGACACTTTCACAATCTATACGGAAAAAACGGAAAACGTAAATGATCAGTAACAGAAGAGTTGATAATAAAACTTTAAAAAAATAAACAAAAAATGTATGGCGGAACATTTTGACATTGAAGAAAAAACCCAAATTTTATTTAGTTTTTAATAGAAATTATTATCTTGTTTATCTAATAACAAGAGCATAAAAAGCAGACCAATTCTAACACAAAATTAATGTACACAATAAGAAAAAACATTATAATAAATCATCAAATATTATAACAGCAAATAGATCACAAAACAAAATTAAAAACACTAGCGACACAAAATAAAAAGCTGCTTAAAAATGACATTAAATTATACAGGTACAATGCAAAAAAAAAATTACTGATTAGTATGCAAAATATAAAAAAACACATATCCCTGTTCACAAAAAAAATACAAAATCAATTACTCTAACACCAGATATAAACTATAAATTCGTAAATAATAAATGCACAAAAAACTAAAAAAATGCCCAAAAATCAAACAAGCTATATAAAAAAATAATACTTATAAATAAAACATAATACATTCTTGGCAAATAGAAAGATAAGAATAAAACCAACAAGAATATGTTTTTTATTCATAGACTTTTCAACAGGGTCTAATGAGGTAGACAGAAAAACCGTGCTAATGTAGTATTAAAAAAAATACAATCAAAAACTTGATAAGAAAAAATAAACCAATATATAATAAAACCAAAATTAGCAAAAACTAAATATGGATAAAGTGAGTAATGTAAGCCAAATGAAAAAGTGAGACATTACTGTTAACCAAGCCTCCTGCGGCTTAGTCTATGCTACTTCACATTATATTACAAAAAAAATTTTAAAAATTAAATCAATTAAAAGAAAAGAAATCAAACACAAGTGAAAAAGAGAATAAAAAACAATAAAAGCTTAAAAAATATCTTAATATTATTATATAGCTACTTACCACTGCCTTCGTCACCAAGAAGATAGCCCCAGCCTCCACACTGCACCCGCTTTCCATCTGGATTTATAAGAAGAGTGTTTGATCCTGTTCCAGCTATACAAGTGACGCCACCAAGATTTGACATTGTAGCCACTGAACCTTCTGTATCACTGCCTACAGCATAGCTTTTGCTAAGGTTAGGATAGGATTCATGAAGACCCCTGGCTAACTCTTGATTAGTTTCTTCTTGTTCACAGCCACTTAAACTTAAACCCTGTAAAATAATTTTATGTTGTTTTATCAAAAAAACAAGAATTGAAAAGTCTCTCATTCTTTCTTCCTCAATATTAGTATTTATTTATTTATTATAATTCACAAAACAACTCTACTTTGATTTGAAAACTAAGAAAACAGAAATAAATACACAAAAAAGAAAAGTATCAGAAAAAAATATTTCACGTGCATATCATAAAACTGATAATATTTTGCAGTTTCACGGTTGGATAGATTTTACTAGCATTCTTGGCTAATTAATTATTAACAATTTACCTAACGCATTTAAACAACTTCCTCAACAATTGATAAAAAAAACACTTTCTATGTCTATTATATAACCTTAAAAAAACTTTAAAATTTAGACTAAGACCATTTTTTTAATCTAATCTTAGCTGTTCTTTTATAATTCAAAAAATATCTTAGTATAAATAGTAGTATATTGCTAACAGAAAAGGCTTTTCTATCGTTAATAAATACATTAGGAATTGCTGTGAATAATGTATATTAATTAAACACTCTGGCTTCTTTGTCTTGATTTTCTTAATTGTACTTTTTTTTTAATTCTTGCAATAAAATTAATGACAGGAAACTCTAAATTTGTTTTATTATATGATTAAGAGTATGCTGTTAAAAATTATACGTTACTCATGATTAGTCTTAATGGTTGATATCATTTCTTATCTCTATTTATGCGTTTTTCTTCCAATGTAATAAACCGGAATGTGTGCTACTAGATTATATTCAAATTTAAAAACCTTTTATAATTTGGGTAATTTGACATCAACACTTATTGGTAATATATCATACTTCCTGACCTGTTATATGTCGCTTCAATTATTCAAGTTTAATAATATACTTGCTGAACTGGAAATATTTCTATGCTCCATAGCTGAAAGAAGTAAAAAGTTCTTGAATCCAGCTTTAGAATTTTGAGTTTTTCTAATTTTTATTGCTGTTAGCAGGGCGTCTCTTATATTTATACTTTTTACTATTTTTTTGTAACAATACTATTCTTAGTTCTCCTCTATTTTTTTATTGTTATTATTGTTCTTGTTTCAATTTTTGTCTGTAAACTGTTAGTATGTTAGGTGTTTTTTTTTCCAAATAATTATTCCTTTCTTTAATACAATATGCAAGATGCTTATCATATAATCTTCACAAATTCCATCATTTATGTCATTTGGTTTTTATTCGTAGTTTTCTTAAATCTATGCCATCAATTAATAAATTAGCAATACTGTGAACTGTTTATAAAAATTTTTTATATAAAAACAGCAAAAAAGTTAGTCCAAAAAGATACGGAATGAAGCTCTTGTTTGCTATTAAAAAATTCTTTAAATTGGATTAATTATATAATTTCTCTAAAAAAACAAATCACAACGTGTACTTCCACTATTATTGACTGTGTTGGGTAATTTATTGTATTGATAAATTATTAATTTATTATACCTAAGTATTATTTTATAAAATATAATTGAACTTTTTTTTGAATAATATACTGAATGTTGTTATGTTGTGGTATTTCTAGTATTGCATCAGTTCTGATAATATGTAAGAGGATTTTATGACTTTGAATTTATATAAATTGGAAACTTATTATTATAACAATATGTCTGTCTGAATAAAATTTAAACAAATATCGTGCGCTATAATAATATGAGACATAATTGTTAACGTTATTTCATTAAACTTTTTTTAACCTAATATTATATATTAGATAATGACCACCAAGGTGAGCGGTATTCACATTTGATATCAAAGTGACTAAAACTAACGCACATGTTGTCTAATCATTTTAATCTTTCCTAAAAGTTTTATTTTTACACGTTTTGTATTAAAATCACTTGTAACTAACAATGTAAAATAATCTTAGACGTCAATTGAAATCTAATTCTAATTTTCACATAGAAATAAAACATTGTATGTATATGTAGTTTAGATGATATTGGCAATAGTGTAATTAGGTATTTTCAAGTTGATATGATAGTAGAGTCCAGAGGTGAAATGTAGTTTTTTTGAAAAAAAACTTCTTTTAAAAACTCCACGTTAGCTTCTAAGTTTATAAATTTAATTATTGTAATTAGAAAAATAAAATTTACTTAGATAAATCAACAATTCATTAGTTGATCGTTATTTCTAAATTGAGAATGCTTGCTGTGGCCAATTACAAATAAAATAATAGCATAAATTGCCTGCGTTCAAAATTCAAGAGTTGATATTTTTATAAGAATAATTCGGTAATTTATTTTTTTATCAGGTATAAAATCTTACTTTACAATGATAAAATACCTATTGGTTTCAACTTGAAAACTAGAATTATGGTTATAAAGCCTATCTATTTAACAATTGTTTATTTTACGAGTTCCTGTGCAAATTGGCGTATTATATTACTAATGAGTCATTATTAAAGGCTTACGAGTGATATACACCGCCAATTTTTATTGCACGACACGACACCTGTCAAGTCCCAAATGCTCAAAATCCTTAAAAATAATTTGACGTTTTGTTTGACAAATGTTTTTGAAGTTTCTAAATCCGCTTACACAGGAGAATTATCTGAAATCTTGACAGTGTCTTGCAATAAAGTATTTTATTAAACTAGTGTTTATAGAATAATAGTTACAGTTTTTATATTAGGCATAAAAAGCCTGTAATTGTTTTATATCTCATAAATTTTATTACCGATCTAACAATAAGCGCCCATCGCAATTGATGTAAAATGCTTTTATAAAATCGACAACTTTAAGACTATTGCCAATTTTAGGTAATTTTATGCAAATCCAATAACTTTCACAATTGCCAGTCATCAAATTTGGTAAATATTGTATACTAATAGACTGAACGCGGGACATTTGACCATGAACTTGAATGTTTCATGGTAATTCTAACACAGCATTTTGAACTTTTACAACATCATACATAAGGAAGTATAGAAAATAGCAATATTGCCACACTTGTTGATAATTAATTCAATTATGTGTAGTTGCGTATTATCTAATTTAAATCTACAAGGTTAGTAAAGTCTCAAAAGAAAGATATTGATATTATTGATAAGATTTAATATTAATTTGATTGATGTGTTATTTGAAGTTGAACCTATTATAAACATTCGTAAAACCAATGAACCATGAATTAATAAAAAAAATATTATTATTATTACGAAATAAGTAAAATACGACAAATATTGATAAATCCAATAATGTTTTCCAGGTAATCTATCTAATTATTATAATATCGTATACTGCATAAATTTGAACGTAGCAATAAATTATATAAACAAGACACTTACACTTTAAAAATTTGGCAATATGTTTCTGGCATTGGAATTTACAACAAACATGTTTACTATGCAAATTAGATATTATTTACTATTCTTTAACATTTATTTATAAAGCAAGCAGACTTTTTTCCTATAAATAGTTGCACTTTTATAGATTAAATGTAGTTTATGGTAAATTCTAAAATTAAGCTAATTACAATTAAATTTAAAATCAAAATCTTTGATTAGTTGTTCTCGCAAAATTCAACCAATCATGTACCGAATTATCACTTTAATATGAATTAAAGATTTAATTCGACTACTATAAACCCACTCTAAAAGTAATACCTTTTTAATTGTGATTTTTGACTGGTTGAATTAAAGATTGGCCTTGTTAGACGTTTGATAGATGATGTAATTGTATTCTAAAGTTGTGAGAAATTGAAATCCGAATTAGACTTCTTTTGACTTTTTGTGTTCTCAATAAACAAATATGTATTTTAATTTTAAAATTGAATGGTAAAAAACTCATTGATCCTCCCCCGCCGTAGATAATGACAGAGAACACAAAAACAAGTATTATTATTATTAGCTTTCACTATGGAGGTGTGATCTAAGCATTTTAGAAGGGAAAGTTATTATTTTGTCAAGATTTATCAAGCTTATATTCTTTATAATTTGAGCTTGGCTAAAAATTTGTTCAGTTTTAAGCTGATAGAAAACTATACGAAATAAGATTTTTGAAAAAGAAACCCATTCGGAATTCTCCACATAAATTTATTTAAAACCAGCATGATTTTTAAAGTTATCAATTTTTTCATTTGTGAAATCTTGTTTTGTTCGTTAACAATAATAATCATAAAAATATTTAATTACAAAGTAATTTTGTCATTGTCTTTACTTATCAAAAACTGTAATGAGTTTTAAATCCAGCAAAATTGATGTGCCTCCGGGACAGGGATGGTTGAACATTAATATACTACAAAAAAACTTTTGTTTCTATCTCTAATATCATATATTTAAATTTTAGAGTTTTAAATTAGACCAAGTCGTAGTTCGGAAAGAAAAGCAAAAAATCGAACAATAATTCTTATAAAGAACACGGTCTAGAAAGTATGATTTCAAAATAGTAACTAAAGATATAGACCATCTAATAGCTTTAAATTTGATGAAAAGCTTTCGGATAGTCAATATAAAGTAATCAGATTTTATATAAAAAGGAAGATGACAGAAATGACAAAAGTACTTAGAGAGAGGCCTGATATAATGACGTACAGATGTTGATGCTTAGACTTTAGAAGTACTTACGACTTTTTTTACTATGACAACGATTAGAAAAAAATTAAAATAGTCAAATTTAGACTGCAGTTTAAAATATGTTGACTGATAAAAATCCATAATTTTTTACATAAATTGTTCCCTATTTATTTAGAGAGTTGTTTCAAAATAGTTTTTATAAATTTATTATCCTAAATTTTCAAATAATTGATGCAAAAAAAATATGATAGAGAAATCTCAAATTACTGATTAAAGAATGTATCACGTCATTTTATCAGATAATATATCTATCAATTCCACACGTCAATTTCAAAATATTTGTTGAGATTATCTTGACAATGAAATATCAAATTTGCTAGCTTTTCTTAATCCCTTGTTTATTATTACAGCCTCTTATCAAATACATGTTATTGCATAATTTGATATTTGTGATAAGGACATAACGAGTGGTCCGATTGACAATTCATCAAAGATGTCCATAGCTGACAGAGATTGAAGTGATAACCAAGATCAAATCACATGTTTTGTGTCCATTGGAACTCATCAGAGAGATTAACTCTTAGTTGCTAGTGTCATCAAAAGTACCATCTTGTCTTATAGTCGTTACCGCTTTGTTGGTTCAAAAGCTTTAAAACGTTTTTTTTTTGTCCTACATTTACTTAATAAAATGATATAAACAGCTCGATCAATAATAATCAGTTGAAACAATTTGCAAAAGTATGGCTTACTAAAAACGAGCATACTTACCTGAAGATTTTTTTAGAAACATTAAAATTACCATAAAACTAGAAATTCTGATAAATTTTCAATTAAATCAGTAGTATAAAATCAGTTATTTAGTATAATTGTGATAGTTATTGATATCATTGTGCAAGAAAAAAATGATTTTTTGTTCATAATGAAGCCATAGTTATTATTTTCATATAAATGAGTTGTTATGACTAGATAAGATAGAATAATCTGTTATTTATAATAATAAATGTGACTAATAAGTGTTTTTACTTTAATAATAATTTTTTAAATGTCTCTGGTATTTTTGTAGAAAATCGTGTCCAATTCTCCTAACCTAATTGATAACCCGGTACAGTTTTTAAAGATAAACTGTGACACTTACCAATGCTTCCAATGGTTGATGAAATCCAACTTTTGCCTTTAACTTTGCCGAATTAACCATTTCTGCTATCCTTCGCTGACATTCCTCCATACCTGTTAGGTGGTGGTTGGTTCCTGGTCCTTTGACTGTTGCCAGTACATTGCCTTGCGAATCTATTAGAATTGTGGTGGAATGCGTGGCACCCCTGACAACAATTAAATTCATCAAATGTATACCTAAATTGGATGGAGAAATGCGAAAAATATTAACATTTGCGTTTTTGAAGAAGTACTTAGTTCCACACTATTACCATATTTTTCTCATTGATATGCAAAAAGCGCTGTAGCCTACATAAATTAAACATCACGTATAAATTTTGAGTTGCAAGAGTTTTTTTTTCAACTCGTTTTTTAGGGAAAATTACCTAATTCTTTATTAAAAGTTTTAAAAATTATTTTTTTAAGGCATAGTTTTTAAAAACAATTAATTACATTTTTACCTTAATACATCATTTAATTATCAAACGCATACTTACCAGAAAATCCAACTAATCAATAACAAAGCTCTATTTTTGATAATTTGATAATAAAAATATCAATTATTTTTCCTTTTATGTCGTTAAGATAATGAATGCAGAATAATGTAGGTAATGAAATCCATACATCTGTTATTGTGTCATTTTTAAAAGTTATAAATTTTTCTATAAGAAAAGTTATTCTTTCTTATTTCACAGTTTTAAGCAAATAAATTAACATGTACATTGCCTCTTGTGTATCTTGATTTTCTTTTTCTTCTTCTACAAACCTTTTTTTAATTTTTTTTATACATTGTTTTTATTGTTTGTTTACTTTTTTGTTTAGAATTTCCTTCAATCTTTTTATTTCTTTCCCATCTATTACTTTTCATTTTGTATCTTTCAATTGTTTGTTAGCTCTTAGGTTTTTCAGTGTTTCTCATTCCTCTCAGCCAACTTTAAAAAAGTTTTTCTTGTGTACCTGCTTATAATAAAAAAAATATTAATTGTTCTCGCAAATTATAGAAAAAAATGAAAACAATGGCTAGTATCTAGTTAAAAAAGAACAATAGACAGCAATATGTAGACATTTGCATAAACCGACTAAATCAACAATAAATTGGCGCAACTTTTACCGTCCCACTGAAGAGAAAAATTCAAATAATTAAATAGTTGTTTGATATTTTAATTTCGTCTTTTATTTTTGTTAAAACGTTGTTTGCTATCAGTTCAATAAATTCTTTACAAATTGTAGAAATTAAGTAATTAGTACATCCCTTATCTTTGCCTTCATAATGTGCATATATTGACTTAAAAACAGATCAAATTCCGCAATGAGTTTCAGTGTCATGAAATAATTTCCGTTATGAAAAGAGCCAAATTTGTTTTATGCATCTTAAAAGATAAAGCACATGATGCTCAAAATCTTACAGTTGCAACCACTCGTTTCAGAATTTTACGCCAATCAGCGAAGTCTTAGTGAACTTTAGAAATTGAGCTGATAGCTAAATTTTTTAAGCTTAATTCTTTAAGCGCATGTTTTACCTTTGTAGCTTGGTACATAAGATGTTGTGGTTTTCCAGTCCATTTGGCGCGTTCTTCCAATTATTTTAAAAATAATAGGAGTTGACGAGTTTCTCCACCAAACAATAGAAAAGGTCTACAATGTTTTTCCTGCATTTTGCAAGTAAATAAGTCAATTCTGTTTTTCTATTTACTGGCTTCCGTTGAAACATTGTGTTCGTCAAAAAACTTAAGATTTTATTGCCATAATATGTATACTATTTCTCAATAAAAAAACTGAGTTTACAATTTGATTAAAGATATCCAATACAATATACTCTCTGCGTGCGTTGCAAATATTCATTCCATTTGTGTAAGCACAATCAACATCAATTCTTTCTTTATATAACTTCTACTATTGATCAAGTAGGTGGTGTCAGAATGTGGTTGTTTACAGGTAGTGGAAATCTTACATTGAATACGATTGGTGGAGAACGTACTGAGAATTGCGTTAGAAGATTTATAATCATTACTTTTTATTTTCGAGAAGAATGTATATTATATTATAATCTTTTGTTTATTTAATTATATTATGATGTTCTTTTCTTTTGAGCGCTTCTTTTATATGCTGAACCACTAGATCTTTTGAGATGTTAGAAGCATCTTCAGCAGCTTCTAAATTTGTTTATTAATAAAACTCGGTAGTAAAAATTGAACAACAATGTATAATTTTACCTTGATGCTGTTATAATTAAACAAATATAATAATAGTTTTTGTACATTGATAGTTAAAAACTAATAATTTAAAAAAAAAAGTCAAAAAGTCAATTTTGAGCTCACTTGTCATTAGTACCACAGAATTATCTTGGAAGTCCAAAAGCTAAGCGACTATACAAAAATTTATTTTACTCTACTTTGCGTTATAAATAGACTTACCATTATATCAAAAAAATGTATAATAGATCGTATTATTAAACTGATTAGCTTTGTTATAATGATTGATAACAGCTGCCATCCATATTCTTTATTAAATGCCAGTTTTTGATTTTGTAGGACACAAATTCTTTATACCCTATCCGCTTTATATACCTATAAATATCAGGCGGAGTAGAAGTGAAATCATCGTTTTCAGCTTCCATATACATTAACCGACACTTGATAGCCTTAATGAACTTGTAAAAAACTCAAACAGCCATTGCATTTTAGTGGAGCAAAGTAGATAAAAGAGTATTTTACACTTGTTTATTCAAACGTATTGTCACACTCGATCTTTTAAAACACTTCTTGTTGCACTCGTTGTGCTTTAGACACACTTGTGTCCACAATACAATGTTTTACTGAAACCGTATAATAATATACTATTATTATAAAAAACAAAAATTACTACAAAACGAAATATTTGGTTTATCTTGATTAAAAAAAAAGCACCCAAAAACTTTTAAATTATTCGAGATTTAAAAAAATATTTTTAAACGATTTATTAAACAGCTCTAGCCAAAATCTCTATATATTATTTCGGTTTCGTATAGCGGTATAACACAGAATAAGGAAATAACAATGCTCGCATAATACCAATGTCAGATTAATTTACATTTAACACTTATTCTGCTAAGACCTAGCCATGGGCATTATATTTACTATTGGGCGTGTTAAAAAGTAAATATTTGTCATATATGCACAATATAAATGTTATTAAACTTTATACTTTACAAAAACAAATAATTGCGTACTTTTTATCTATTTTTATCAAGTTTTGATGAAAACACGAGTTAATTTTTGCAAAAATGCCGATAACAGAAGGAGAATGTAGCACATCGTGTATTAATAATTATTTACTTAAGATTGTTATCTTCGCACTTGAATTTAATGGTATGTCAACATTGGACAACTACTAAAGAGAATTGTTTTATTTGATAATGATCTATAATAGGAATAAATTTCGTCTGGCTTAGTAATAAATAGTGCCAACTTTGACAAACTTGATGGTAGAATTATCTCCTCCTAACACCTGTATCATCATTATGATAATTAGTGTATTTTCCTACACACCCTGTACATAAAGAGTAGATTCCGTTAAACAACTTTCGTTTTCTATAATGCGGGACGTAGAGTAACTGACATTAAAATTTCTTAACATTATTATTATTTAAATAAACTTGATTTAGTAATATATTTAAGTTATTTGTGTCAATGTCGTCAAAAGTTTTAAGGAATTATTAAAAATCGAAAAACAGAAATACAGTAAGAGATTTTTAATATACCTATATGTTCGGTGTTTTAATTAATTTCTGAAAGCATATGGTAGAGTTGTAGATTTTTTTCAAAATATATTTTTTGGATACATACCCTTCTATGCCGCCAATAATTTTGCTCATTTTAAAAGAAATTTATCATAACACGCGGTATATGCCACGCAATTCCGAGTAGCACATTCACTACGTCTGTACTATTTTAACCAACTGATTGAATGAAGTGAATAATGTACACAGGATAAGGTTTTACGAGGCTAGAGGCTCGTTCTGATTGTACACGAAATTTACCGATGGCTAATCGGAGCATGACACGCCTCCAAAAAGTTCTTTTTCTTCTACAACATTTTTTCCATTAATTTACAATTTTTTGTATTTTTGTCAATTGATGTTACAAGCTGTGGCTTATTGATCCTCTATTTAATGGCCGTAACTAGAGCGAGATTCTAAGCCTACATAATCGATTACTATAATCCAAGATGAAAGAAAATTCAATTATGAATGATCACAATCTGCAAGTATAATGTAACAACATTTCTGCTACTTTTTAAGCTGGTGCTCATAATAACAGTATTGACTTTTTTGTAAAGCTTTCAGCTGTGGGGATCAATAGAGGCAACCAGCCAAACGCTGACAAATTCAAAACATATACGGAGTAGGAAATCGTTTATACACAATGATGTTCTTTTCAAAATAGTTTGCTGATTATCATATCCTCGATAGTAGATTTCTGCTAACAAAGAACATTAGATAAAAAATTGAGACGTTTTTTTAGATATTGCTTGTGTAATTAAATATATTTTTTAGTTGATAAGCAAATAAACTAGTTGCGTACAAGCTTCTAATTATAATAGTTTTAAAGTTCTCTACTCTGAAAACAGTTTGATATTTAAGTATAAGACCTATGTTTAATGACTAATAATGTCCTAGTAAAGCTTTAAATTATCCTTTCTGTTACTAATGTTAATGCCAAAAGTAATCGTAACCCAAAAATAGTATTCTGACATTCTGCAGAAAATTATTAAAATAAGAATAACCAAAAATCTTAATTTTTGATATATAACACTGTTTTTTTAGTAATATTATTGTCAATATAAAAAACAAGAAAAAAAATTTACAATGCATATCTAAACCATTTTATTGTAACGTCAGCGCAAAAAAAATTGGTAAATCGCATGTCTATAAACGGTTTTGTATTAAGACAAAATCAGTTTAGTTTTCTTTCTAAGATTAAATAAAATTAACTCAAGAAGTTTTAGATTTAGGATCATTATGTTGCACAATTCACAATACTCGTTTTCTCGGAACTTCAAATTGAAGAAACCACAGTATACAGTTGAAAGTATAATTATTAAGTCTGTTTTAAACCCCAATTTAAAAAAAAAAAAGATATAAAAGCTACCATTTAAGAGAATCTGTTCAACCGCATTTCAGTTTTTTTTTTCGTGGTCTGATAGAGTCGAAATTTCGTGTTAGATAAATTTGATAATATTAAAAAAAATGAACTTAAATTGGGGCTATAGCATTACCTAAAATTTGCCAGAAAGTCAACTCCTTTAACAAATGCCAAAATTCGACTTTTGACTAACTTGATTCAACCATGTCGCCAAATGCGCCAGTGCTGATCGAATAGTGAATAAGCAATAAATTTATAAATCAAACAATTTATAGTCTTGCAAACATGTTTGAAGCCAAAGTAATTCATGGTAAACTACTTTACTCGCAAAGAGGGAAACTAAGATGTACGAAATATTTTAATATTTCTTGGATGCAAGAACATTCAAATGGTCAGATTTGTGCAATTAAAAAAGAAAATAAATGTTACGCTATTTATTTATGTAATACATTGTTTGTTTAATTTAAAATAATTGCTTTTGTTCTGTTTGGCATCGGCTTATAATTTTTGTAAGCCATAAGCCTTTTTGTAATGCGGGATCTGTCCAAATCATTTTATCCAGATCTTATTTACCTTCAAACAATTTTTTTTGTGAAAAGATGTACATGATGCAGCTTTTCTAAGATGATAAACAAATCCGTGATAGTGTGCAATCATTAGAAATTGCTGTTTATGCAAAATGTCAATTAACAGTTTTCTATTCTAAGTAAAATACGCAGGCAAGATGATTTTTTGTTTGTATTTGTTATTTACATTTATAACACCTGTAAAAATAAAACACATCGCTACACATACCAATATAACGTTATCTTTAATTCATGGATAAAACATAGCATTGAAAAAGTCTGAGCTTAAAAGTGACGATTATTGCCATTGTTTAAAAGTTTTACAAATGTTTGTACTTTTTAAAACCCTGAATTTAAAACAAAGCATAAGAAGTATCATGTTTATACAATTTTATAAAATATTCCACTTGATTACAATTTTTGTTGAATTTCTTATGTTTTACACAACCTTTACATTTAGACATAGTTTTAAAACCTGAGGTAACATCTTTCAAATGGTTAAAAGGTCTAACAAGTGGTATAAGTTCAGAACTATACCTAGTCGATGAACACGATATTTGAAACCCAATTTCAAAGTCTTTTGCTCACTCTTACATTTTAAAACAATATATGATTAAGGTTGATTTAAAGTTCTAACAATAATTTTTCAATTAAATTGTTTGCAGCCTTCTACGGTTTTTATCAAAAATTTGTAAATAATTCTAATGCTTTATATTATTAAAATTTTATATAAAGTGGCTTGTTGTTGAGTTTTACTTATCTGTTTTTGCTTAGAGGAATAATTAAGTATAGTAAAAACAATAAAATTGTTTTTTAGTTTCTATAAAAATTTTTTAGTGCGGCTTAAAGTCAGTTCAAGTGCAGCATCAGAATAGTTATTTATGACGCCAAATTATTCTCATGTTGATTATTTTGAATGAAGCAAGTGAGGCTTTGCATTGAACAGTTTCAAAGATCGTTTTTACTTGTTCAACCTGATGATGAAGCGGTGACAGGACAAAACATTTAAGTAATAATTTTACACTTTTTTGTTTAATTATTGTACTTTTGTAATAATAATTGGTATCGGTTTATTAATAAAAAATAAATGTTCGTAACATTCTTTATTTTTTACATGCATACAAACATTTATTGTCGATGTAGGCATCATCAATCATCTTTGGTCTTCTGTAACTAAGCAACTGTACAAAAGACATAGCTTCCACAACCAACTAGATATGTCATTTATAAATTTGCAGCTTTTGTTTTACCGACAACTAATAATACTTTTTGCAAGGTTAAAGTTAAGTTATTGATTGAATTAATAAACCAATGAGGCTTACTTTCATAATAAATAAACAGAAAATATACAGGTATTGACGACAAAATCATCAATAATCCAATGCCTGTTTCAACAGGACTGGCTACCATTGGTACGGCAGTGACAAAAATTGTACACAACAGGTATAAAACTGGCCAGATTAGATTCACTTTTATTGGTCGTTCTAAGTCAGGCCTGGTCCAACGAAGCCAAGGTACACAGAGTACTGCTACTCCTATGCTTAACTAAAAATCCAAAATTACATTAAAATTTCAAACAGAATATTATATAAGTTTTGTACTAACCCATGTAGCAAATCCCACGTAGTTTATCAGAGCAAAAATATCTGAGCTTGTAAGGTATAGCATTGAAAGAAGTGCCTAGAAATAAATTGATTTAATATGTTTTTTTCTATAAATTTTATGATTTATTGTTTGTTTTTTTCTATAGACTGTTAGAAACCCTTAATCAAAATCTGACAACTAATATTATCACGTTTTTTAAAACGTTTGTTAGCGTAAGCAAATGAAACATAAATTTCCAATTTTAACTCTAAAACGAATAATGCAGCTTAGGAATCCTAAACCAACCAGAACAATGGTAATGAAACAAGATTTGTTGTCAGGAAACTGATAAACAACGTGATGCAACAATAATAAGACGGAAGTTCAATAGTAAGAATGTTTTCATCTCTAGATACCACTGATTACAACAAAATTGTCTTTTTAATTTGAGAGTCTTCAATTTCTTGTTTACTTTGCATTTGCAGTGGCCATTAATAAATCGTAAGAAGGAAAATTGGAGATGTGGGAAAGAAACCGTTTCCATAAATCCTAATGAAAATAATCTTCTATCTATACCTATTGTATTATTTGACAAATCAACGACAGCCGTATTAGGTAGTTGTTAAACGAATAAAAAGTATTACCATAACCAACACAGAAGGAGTAGGAGTCATTTTCTGAGATTGAATCATAGTTAAAAGCTCTGGCATTTGTCCCTCACAGGCTCCAGCATAAAATAATCTTGATGAAGTAAGTAAGATTCCATTCACCGCCCCAAATGTTGAAAGTGCGACAAAAACAGGAATAGTCCAAGCAAATGGTCCGAAAAGTTTGTTAGCAAAAGATACAGCAACAGCTTCTGATCCTAAAATTTCAGCTGGCGAAAGTGTGGTATAGAAAGCTATGTTTGTTAAAACATAGACCACGGTGACTAAAGCACAAGAAATAGCGATGGCTAAAGGTAGATTTCTAGAACATAAGTTATTAGTTGTACTCAAATTAAAATAACATTACTATTACCTTACTGGGTCTTTCAGTTCCTCAATAATAAAATTTAAGTAATTCCTGTAAAAAAATAAAACAACTTTGATGGTTTTATATAATGCACTGCTGCTATATGCAAAGTATATAAGTACAAAAGTGCACAAGCAATTTGTTTTTTAATTATCTGCAAAATAAATTAGTAATATATTAAAAACAAATTTCATTTCTTTTTAAATGACGTTTTTAGTGTGTCATGTATTTCATAAAATACTCGACTGAATAAATATTTTTTCAATAAGTGTAACAAATTTTTAGAGTTTATTATTATTATTATTATCTTATTTTGACAAACAGATACTGAAATTTTATCTCCCAAAACAACTAAAGTAGGTTTTGCCAAACCGAAAATTAAAATTATGGCAACAGCTAAAAACACAAAAAAAAAACAAAAGCAGGAAAAGCTAATACAAAATAAAACCTCTATGACTAAATCAAAAAGGATGAGAGAAAGTACAAAAAAGAAAGTAAATATAAATAAAAAAGGTGTTCTTAAATATAAACCAAAAAAACATAATCAAAATTGAAAAAACTACACTTTCGAACACTAAGACATCTAATTCTCTAATTGCGCGGTTACAAGAAATGTAAACAATGTTGTCAGATATTATTAAAAAAATAAGTTTTGCTATAAAACTCTTTCTGTAACCGAATTTTGGCAAGTAGGTAAAAAAAATTAATTAACAAATTGCTTGTTTTAATAAGCTTTTTTGTTTTCCAATTCTCTTCTCACCAGCCATTGTAGGCGAATAAGCCGGAATAGAATGATAATGCCAATGAGGTAACTTCGGTCTTTGTATTGATGAATGAAAAGTGCTCCGTGTGTCCTGAAATAGTAAGTGCAAATCTCGCAGATGTTTATCCAGACAACCAACCCTTTGATACTTCCACCTTTTAAACTACTCCGCTATACAATTATCAGTAATGCCAGTTCACTTTGCTCACAAAAGAACCGGAATTCATCTCGCTGCCTAAATGGAAATAAATTAGGTCGAGGAAATTGGAGACTCAAAATTCTATTCATAAACTAAAGAAAAATCTATAGGAAAAAGATTTTTCTATTATTAGACGTGAATGGGTCTAAATCAGTAGTTTTAGTAGAAGAACCAAAGCATGCTTATATTAAAAATTAGCGTTAAAAGCGCCTACCTTGATAAAGTTGAAATCCCCCAGCCGCAATAATAATGAAAAGCGCAATTAATTTGGCGTAGGTGAATACATCCTGAACACGAGTTGCCCATTTCACATCGTAGCAATTTACAAAAGTTAGTACACCTACGAACAAATTTATAACATTATTTTCTAGACAATTTTTAAAACTGTTTTTTTACAACAAATTGTTTTACATTATTTTCTTATTGATTCAAAATTATTTTTTAAAACTGTATATTAGATTTAAAAAGTATTTTAAGCAATCAAAGGTGATGTAAAATGAGGCTTAAAGTTAAAAAGACTTTATTCGTATTAAACAATTGTGATTTTGTGGAGTGCTGACATTATTTAATTTAAAAATTATATATTAAATGGCCGGCAGCAATCATAAACCATTATGTAACCCAATAAATTTTATTTTCAAAAATTTTTTTTTCAACACAGAATTATACAAAACGGAAAACCAACGTATATAATTAATACGTCCATCACATCAGTATATGCTATCGTATATGTACTTCCATCGTGAGTGAGTTGGTTGCTGCATTTAATTTAATGTCTATCATTCTTAATAAAAATCGCATTTAAAAACCGAAAGATAAAACTATTATAGAAACAGCTTAAGCTACATTTTGTCGAACTGCATAATTGCTCATAAAATATCTTAAATAAATTAATTTTTAATTGGAAAACAAAATGAGAACAAAATATTTTAAATAATAAAAGTGCTATATTTGATAATAGATACAAAATTTATTTTCATTTGTATAATTTAATGTTTTTTGCATATAATGCTCATTTGACATTTTTAGTTGCATATTTATATTCGTTCGATAAATTTTTAGAATAAAAATTATTTACGTTTCTATTTAGAGAGAAATATCATTGATTTCTCATGGGAAATTAAAGGAAGTTTGATTTAATCTTTTATTTAATAATTGGCCTAAGCGGCTTAACTGAGATTTAATGAAGTCTCTCAATTGAAAGGAGACTGGTTTTAGTTGCATTTATTGCTTAATAAACTTGTATATTGGTCTATTAATAGACTATAACTCAATATAAGTTGCACTAACTATGCTTTATTTCATACTTGCTGCTTAAAATTTCAATTAACAGGTAGGAATCTAAAACAAAAACCAGAAAACGACGAAAATGTAAAGCAACATTATGATGCTACATTTGTTAAAACGTAAAACAACGTTAAAATTCGTTTTAATTTTAAAATAAATTTGTTTCAAGCATAGACGAGTGAAAAAGGACATCATTTGACGAGGGATGTATTGCCGACTTTTGCGACAACAAAAAAAAACTGTTTGAAAGTCGCATATAAAGTTGATGTTTTTTTTTGTTTTTTTATTTATAAATTATATAAGTTTGCAAATATAGACAAATTGAGGCAGCGTTGTTGTGGCTACTTATCTTATTATAAACTCTTGTTTCTATACTTGAACGCCGAATTTTACCAACTTCGTAGCCGCACTTTATTATATTCTGTAAGTATAAAACATGTTTTTGTACAATTTGACGTCATAGTTGGTGATAACTATAATACAAGAACTTAAAATCGCACTAACATGTTAGATTGTCATTTAATTCAATAAATAATAAGCTGGATAGGTTCAGATGTCAAAAATTAATAAATGTTACATTAATTTGAAAGCACGTTTACACTTCACAATTGAACATTGATGCCTAAAACTAATGATAATTTTAAAGAAACACTTGCTATAAGTAAATTAAAAATGATACTAGAGGTGTTCTATAGATTACTAGCATTTTTGCTACGACCACATTTTTAGTCGACCTTAAATTTGATGTTTTTGATCTAAAAAAGGTTTAATAAAGAGTCACTTAGAAGAATACTTACAAATACAAGTTACCGCTAAAAGTCTTGCAGCATCATCTGGAGGTTGACATTCAGGAAAAAAAGGTTTCATAACGTAAACGCTAAACGTTAACGCCACGATGGCTTGTGAGCAGGGCCTTACAATCATACATTCAATCCATAATCTTATAAAAGCGAAAAAAGGACCAAAAGTTTCCATTATATAAGCGTAATCAGCGCCGCTTTTCCTAATCATTGTTCCAAGCTCCGCGTAGCAGTAGGCGCCAACCTAAAGAAGAAAATTCATGTTAATTAAAACGCTAGGAGAGTTTGCTGGTGACAGGTCGTGCATTGTGCGGAGGTGGATGGTTAAAATTATTATAGGTGACAGTCACAAGCAAGCATCGTTTCACTTTTTAAACTCGAATAATTTTAAACTCGTGTTTGCAGCTTGAATATAAATCTCAAAACAAAATGCAATTAGAATTTGGCTAAAACCGTTTAAAAACGCAAAATTTTTAAAAATTGTATATAATAATGTCATCTAGGTCTTATACATATATGACTACCAGTACTAGATAAAAATTACCCGGTAAAATAAAAGTAACAAATTAATACAAGCATTATATTTACGATAAACTTCTTTCTAGTAAAAAATACATTTTTGATGATTTTATACTTATTAGTAATTATCAAACGTTTTAGGTATTCCACGTTGTTTGTTGTCCACCAATGGCAAATAAATAATTTTTGATTTTTTAATATAATACAGATAAGTTACCGTCGCTTGTTGATATGATAAACCTTTTCAAGAAAAATATGTTTTTAGATTAAGTTATTTATCCGGTTGCTTCCAATAAAATTTAAGAACGCAGATGTAAAAAGTCAAATAAGAATTCATACAAAATAATAAGATTTTTCAATTAACATAAAAAAAATAGTGACAGTTCAATATCGTTCATAAAAGTCAATAAATTATTTTTAAATTGCTACACACTTTTAAGACTCCAAAGAATTTCCTATAACTGAGAAAAAACTTTTTTATTTCTTTTCATAAGAAAAAATACGTTTTTCTTCTACAGATCATTACTTTGCTATCAAGAAAGCTCTCTAAGAATAAATAAAAAAGTCTTTTTAAAAATTCTGTATAAAAAAAAACAGAATAAATTCGTTCTGAGTATACCTACAAATTGCTGTCTTTTTTTAATTATTTATTTACTTTGTGAATAATACATTTATTTAAAAAGAATACAATAAGAATCTTCTTTATAAATGTAATCGATTCACTGTATCAATTTCAACTACAAACACAATTACTGAACAGATTGACATTCAATTTCTTCCTCCAGCGTGACTGTAGCTATAAATGTCCCATAAAACAGCAAAATACAGCTTTTTGTATTGTTTGTTATTAGTATTAGGTTGATAAAGATCAAGATTGTTATTGTATTATATAAAAATAGCCTAACTTTTATAAAAATAGCCAAGTTGTGTGCGACGTCAAATATTAAGCAGTCTCAAAGTCTCATTATAATTATGAGTAACCTAAGTGGTTAGTATATAAGTACTTAGTATTATATTTTTTGTAAAGTTGAAGCTACTAATAGACTTTTTTTGTACAATTTACATTCCGTCTAATACTTATGACTATCATAAATCAAGATACTTTTTGACAACACTGTATATTTTCTGCATCACTTTAAAATAAATATATTTTAAAATTTTATTGTCTAGACTGTTTATGGGTTATACAAATTTAGCAGTGATTATAGATTTACGATTTACAAAATGTTGCGTGTACCTACTACAAATTATTGATTGACCTAAATCCCCATAGTCATTGTAAATTCAAATTAAACTAAAGAGAGGTCACTAAGAAGAATTTTAATTATTTAGTTAGACGCTCTATTGCAATTGCATAAATTTTATTTTCTGCATAATGAATTTGCAAACTTTGCAAATAATTTAATACAAAGCTACTTTTTTTGTATAATTTGACATAAAAAAGTTAAGACAAGTTTCAATGTCAAAATCGACCAAACTGCGGCGCCGAAACTTTTGACCTAGACCTCTATATATAAATTATAGTTATTCCAGTCAGAAAAAATAATCAATTTATGGATATTTTTAGAATAAAAATATTTTAAAATACTAATTAGTGAATAATTAAAGTTTATACATAACTTTGATGAACTAGATGTTTAGTTTGCAATGTTAGCCGGCTCAACTTCAGCTACTGTGAATAAACTCCTTTTGGTAAAGTTTCAAAACTTTACCGAAAGTCATTTTCATCCAAATAGACTATAATCTATTTGGATAGAAAGTAACTCTTGGAAATAACACGACTTACTTTCACTATTGTAAATATTAAAGCTTTTTGGCTGATGGTGATTAATGATTGATGAATTAATCAATTAATTAATTGATTTATTAATGCTAAATTTTTGTATAATATAATGTATGTGAGCCATAATATAAACCGTGCGTAAATAATAATAAAATAAAAATAAGATTACCATTATTTTCTATTTACCTAAATTCCATAAGTTAAAATAATACTATCATTTTTATTAAATACATATTGTTATTTTTGATTTATCTTATTTTGTTATATAATTGTATTATGTTTTTTATGTAATATTTGGATTGACTGTTTATTTATTTGTGATAGGTGGAATATCTAGGGACTAAGCATGAGTAGCCTAAACTAGATTTTGCCCCTGAATGATGTACATTTTTGATGGAATAATTATATGTACTATCAATAAAGGCATTTAATAGTAATATTAATTATTAAACAGTTTCTTAAAACAGAGTCGCTAAGCAACAACAAATAAAAGAAATTAGAGTTAAAGCTTTTCAGTCTTTGTGGTGACAAACAACCAATTTATTGTGAATTTAATATTAATTAAAAATAGAATATTGTGAACACACGAGCGCCAAAGCCTCTTATGCACTCCTTGAGAATGAAGCACTTACCTTTGGCTTGTGCTTTAATCTTTGCAATTTGTGCATACAAGCTTCACTTCACACACTAATATGAAAAATAACTATTTTAGCAGTTTACACTTTTGAGCTTTGATAACATTAAAATGTTTTTTTGTCAGAATTAAAGCAAGCCGATCAGCCAATAAGAATACGTCGCAATAAAATGGTCCACAATAATTGTTTTGCGGAATTTTCTTTTTATGTACGCAGTACTAATTTTCTCGCATTATTTTGTTGTGTAGAACAACATTTTTTTTTGAAAAAAGCAATAAAAAAATTTTGACAACAAAATTGACATTTATTTGTCTAAAATGTAATAATAGTATACTCACTTTCATTGCTGTCTTAGCTTTTAATTTCTTTAAAGACATCATTTGATAAATAAATGTTTGCATTTGTTTAGTTATGTGCTTATCAGAGAAAAATATTTAATTAATTAGTAATTGAAAATTTGCTTTAATTTTGTACGACATAAGTTAAAACGCAACATAAGCTAACATGCAATCCAGTTATTAGCGTGCAAATTTCATGACTACAAAAAATACACAGTCTAAGAAGTGTAGTAGATATAAAGTAGTGTATTTTTCCTTATTGTTGCGTTTATCGTAATGTATAAATCAAAACACAAAAAAAATCTGTTGTTATAGGGTATCTTAATAGTAATTTACAAAGGTTAAATTAAACAAAACTACGAAGATAAATTGTTTAATTTGATGTAGTTTTTATAGTTTCAGTTAAAATAAGCAAATCATCTCTATGAAAATGTTCCTTTCTCATAATACAGTTACAACTAATTCAATTCGATAAATTTTCGGATAGACAAACTATTTATTAATAAAAAACTTGACCAAATAGAACAATCTATGGCAAACTATAAATTTATTTACATTTAATTTATTATCATGGAATATAAAGAAGTAAGTATCGGCTTCCTTCTATCTCTAGGGTTTATAATGCCAAAACAGATGCAATTGGTAAGCCTACATAAATTTGCAAAACATAACAAAAAAAAACAAATTTCTTATATACTTATACTGATGCTCTAGACGTTCTCAAAGATTTACAAATATCAAATTCACAAAGCTCTCTTAACAAATTTGAAACAACAGCTAACAAAATTAAGAAACTAAAAAGAATACTCTATCTCACAAGAGGAATATATATTTTATAAAAAAAATATATATTAAATATGACGAAACAACGGGGCAATGCTTACAAAAGATAAAAAAAAATACAATAATGACGCAAGATCTAAAGAGTAAATATCAATAGAAGAGTATATGCAAAAAGAATAAGACAAAAACAAATCTATAATAAAAAATATTAAACTAAACTACAAAATAAGGCGATTTTTACTTAATCAAATCAAAAAAAGATTAAGTCGTAATAAATACATTTGACAAAACTATAGTAAACTGAAATAAATTATGAACCATATAGATATTAACATTCTATAAAACAACAACACTCAAATTAGATTAAACATGTGTGTTTTGTATCAGATAACAATGATTACTATGAAATTATAAATTATAATTTTGGCAGACATAATTCCTGCTGTAATCCACCCAAAAAATACATTAATGATGCAAATTTGTCGATTTAAACTTGTTATTTGATGATTTATTATGCAATAAACCTAACTGATAAAGCGCATTTTTGCAAATGCAACTGTCTTAAAAATTATGCTTTTTTACGACATATAGTATGGTATATTTTGTTGCATTTTTATTGGTTCATTATATAGTAATAAATTTAAAAATATTAATTTTAAATGCTTCACTTAATATTAATTATACCTAAATATCAACTTTGTTAAAAAAACAAGAAAACGGTACGTTTAGCTTAAATAAAAAAGGAGTTGAACCACATTGATCCTGCATCGGCTTGCTACAAATACCGCATGAATTCGTTTTTAGTGCTTTTACCTTTCCATTCATGACTAAAAATCTATATTTCAGGCAACCTATTTAATCGAACAATATAATATAATTCAGAGTAAATTATTTCGGTCTACAGTCAGTTAAAGAGAAAGAGAAATGAAAATAATTCAAAGTATTTGTTCTCGAAATTTTACCACATTGTGGCAATTTTGGTTTTGCTCGTCAAATATTTAAAAAAAATAGAATTGTGCATATTAAAATAAATAAAAAAAAGTTAACATACCATTGAAAAAACTCCCGAAATGGTCCATACCAGCAATGAAACATTAACACTACCGGTATGCATTAAAACTCCCGCAGGAGAAACAAATATTCCTGAGCCTATAATACTTCCCACAATCACCGTAATCCCATTAATAAGGGTCATCTTAGGTTTAAGGGCAACTTCTTCATTTTTGTGCTCACCCTCCATGGCTCGAGCACGTTGAAAACCTACTGATATTTTGGAGTTGCAAAGGCGCGCTCTTCGGGCACGACGCGATCAATATCTGGACCATTCTTCGTCTCTGCTATGCCCTTTATTCATCATCACGTGATTTCCAACCGTTTTTAAAACTTTTGCTTACAAAAAAAAATTAGATAATTTTTAGCATGGCTGTGTCTCATACGTATAAACTCTTTGATGTAGCTTTTTCTCAAAGTTTTGTTTTTATCAATTATGCATTCAAGCTCAAAGCCGTCGTCTGCAGCTTGTAATTGAAAAATAGGCATTTTTCACCACTACTTTGAGAATACTTGAAAATAGTACACAAATTCTAGAAAATAGACGACATTTAAGAAAAGTGTCCGGAAAAAGCAATTTATTAATCCTAATGCGCTCACTTATAGATATAAATGAGTTAATTGAAGTTTTGTACATGAAGCTATTTGCATGACAAAGTGAAGTCTAAATGACAAGACTCCAATAAATGCTTCTTTAAATTGCATTATAAGACGGTCAGGATGTGATGCATTGTTCAGATTTAATTTTTTATTAAACTTATCTCGGCTACAATAATTATAACTTTTTTCACATGGCACATATTGAATAAAATAGCACGTTTTTATAAATTTTTATTTTTTATTCGTACTAGATAAACAAAATTATATTTTAATCATAACACTGTCGTAATATTGGTTTGATCTCTAAAAGAGCATAGTGCCACAAAGAGAAAACGAAGCAAGTATACAGTCCTATATGATGTTTAACAATTTCTAGAAAGAGTTTTCAGAATTAGAAGCCCTTTGTCAAGTTTTTTTGCCTGCTTAAAAACTGCGACTCATAAAAAAAGACGTAAAAGACCACTGCTCAAATTTTGTAAACTTTTTTTGCATCTTACAAAATATTTAAACTATAATTTAAACTTTTATGTCAGCAGAGGACGTGGCTTGCAAAAAAAATTACTAGACAATTGATAAAAATAATTTACCAGAGTAAATTTACGCATTTGAAGAACCTAATAAATCATTAAAAAAATTTCAAAATTTTCAGAGAGAATAGAGGACTTGAGAATAATCTCAACATTAAGAATAAATCAATTGTTATTCTACAGAACAAAGCAGTTGATATAAGTGAGCTATTGTACAGTTTTCCGAAAAGAAATCTAAATAAATACTATTTTTGCATAAAAAATTAGTGTAGTTTTAATTACTTTATTTAATTTAACAGTTGTCACTGTTAATTTCTAAATTAAATATATTTTTTAATTTTTAAGCATTTGAGACAATTGCAAACTATTTTGTTGGATATATGTTTGCTGTCTCAGTCTTCAGATGTTAACTCTGATAAAAAATAAGCTCTACATACACCTTAAAACTCAGCAAGCAGCAATCTTGCGCCGAAAACTATTAATTACTGTTTATTTTTTCTGATAGCACCAAAACAATTAAACAATAATTATTTAAAGTGAAGCTCATGTAGATTTAGTGCTTATCCAGTTTTATAAATAGCAAAAAAATGTTAAGCTGAGTACAGTACAATAAATAAAACTTTTAGTGTAAATAATATAAAAATTAAATTGCTTAAAGTTTTTTATCAATTACAATTAGATGAAATCAAAATTTTATTCCGGATATAATTAATATAAAATAAATACAAATATATGTTCGTCCCATCGACAGATGACGTTATGCCATTTACCGGTGAGGCGTTTCTTCTTATTGTTACAAATATATTATTTGCTTGCTTAACTTATTTACTAAAATACATAGTAAGTCAGCTATTCGAATATTAATTAAAAGTAACATCTGAATTCTCTTCAATCCAATCCAAGAAGCTTGCAATTCTTGTGAACGCCGATGGATACCCAGGCAAACACCACAAAATTCCAAAAGACACAATTCCTACTTGGACATCATCGACCACTAATGGTCCACCAGAATCTCCATTACAAGACCCAGTCATTTCATCCCCAGAAGTGCAAATTATCGAATCTAAAAGCTCTCCAAAATCGTCTTCACATTGCTCTTTGCTAATCACTTCGACATTTACAAATTGTAAAATTGACGCCAAAGAATTTGAAAAACCATCTGTAAGACCCCAACCACTAATTCTTGCTGTTTTTCCAACCAGACTTTTTTCGACATCGGCACGTCTTGGTAGATTTATGGGTTGAATTGCTTCAGTCAATTCGACAGGTTGAGGTAACTTAATTAAAGCTAGATCATGTGTGATATTTTCATCATCATATTCGGGATGTACAAATAAAACACTACTATTTATTGAAACCGCAGCGTTTTCACTTTCTTTCAGCGAATGTCTTCCTAGGTCAATATGTGCTTCTATAACGCTATAAATTTAATAAAAAAAATAAAACAAAAAAATTATAACAAAAAAAAAAATGCAAATACTTACTCTACCGCACAATGAGCCGCCGTCAGCACATAATTTGGTGAAATTAATGATCCACCGCAGTACCATCCTTCATCTTTAGTGTACAACTCAAGAAAAACTTGTGATGGTATAGAATGAGGTTCAGCTTCTTGTCCCCCAATTATTCTAGGTGTTAATTTCTCATCAGTCTTGTGAATTGATTCTTTAAATAAGTTTCGAAACTGAAGTCTATTTGGCTAAAAGTACTATTCTATCATATTAATGTTATAATTATAATTTATGTTTACCTGATAAACTCCAGCAGCTAAACAAATGCAACTTAATAAAAATATTAGTTTCATTTTGTATCGACCAATTTTTTTGAGAACTAACGTTTTATAAGTAAGACTGCTATTAAAAATATTGTTTTATCTGAAAAACTTCAAACAGCCTCTTCAATTTTTGGCATTTGAAGGTGAAATTCATTGTAATTTTTGAAGGTAATGATCAATAAAAGATAAATTTATCTTTTTAATTTTAATATTTTTAATATTGTAAATTTTATTTTTTTTATATAATGTTTTTTTTTTAAATAGTAGCAACAAAAATTAATCATATGCAAAAAACAAAATTTAACAAAAGCGTACCTAAGATATTGCATGCCTGAGGATATTTATTATAGCTACCGTAGCAAGAATCATCACTGAAAGCAAATGCAAAGTTGTTTTGGTCACATTTACTTCTAGCTTTCTTGTCTTTAATTTTAATTCATTTATTCTCTTGTATACTTACTTTTTGTCTTTTGGGACCTCTTCCACTTTTTGAATAAGACGATTTTTTTACGCTGTCAAACAGCTTAACTCTTCTCTGTTCTATTTTCCGTTAATAATATTTTGAATAATCCAAAAATTACAAAAATTGAAATTTTAAAAGTGTAAGCTTAACATAATATTCAAATGATTAATCAATCAAAAATTAAGCTGTTAGGACAATATCAGCAGGAACTAACAAATCTTTACTATTAATTCTACATAATCCTTCAATTCATAACACATCAATATAAAACTTCTACACATTTCGACAAATTTCATTTTTGTTGTCATGGCCAAATCTACAATTGTTTTTTTAGCTCTTGTAGCTGTTGCCTGTGCGGCTTCTCAGGTTGTTTATATATCTGCTATTACTTATTTTTAATTTTTATTTTCAGCCTTTTAAGCTACAATTTATAAATTTGTTTAGAGAGTCGAAGAGAGAAAATGCTCAAAAACAAGTGGCTCCTCGCATAATCGGAGGGCAAGAGGTTATACCACACTCTCGCCCCTTTCAAGTATTTCTTGAAATGCATACTGCTACACAAGCTTGGTACTGCGGAGGCTCCGTCATTTCAGAAAACTACATCTTAACAGCTGCTCATTGTGGAATTGGGTAGGTTGTTAATTTGATATATTTTGCGATTTAATAATTAATTTACATCTTTATTTAACTTAGTATTTGCCTTATATTTAGAAATCAATGCAAATGTCTTATCATAAAAAACAAGATACTGATAATGGTAGGTCAAAACTGTGCACTGCTTAAGAAGTGAGCGTCATAAATTTTATTTATCAAAACTCTTACTTTTATAACATTTTTAAATAATAATATTTTTGTAGTGTTATAGAAGCTCGAGTATATTTAGGCAGACATAATATAAGTCAGTCAGAAGGCACAGCACTCTATGTGGTCAGCAATGATGTTACAATTCATCCAGAGTATGATGCAAAAAAAATCCATTACGACATTGGAGTGGTAAAACTGCCACAACCCTTGACTTTTACAGACGCTATACAGCCTATTGACCTACCAACACGTGCTCAAGTAAACAATGCTTTAGTAAACGAAATTGCTACAGTGAGTGGCTGGGGCCGTACAGATGGATTCACAAATGGAGTATCTTCAGTTTTAAATTCTGTAGATGTAAAAGTTATTAGTAATACTGAGTGTAGTAGAGATTTTACTATTTTGGATAATATCATATGTGTTTCTGGAGATGAAATGACAGGCTCATGCAGTGGCGACTCCGGAGGTCCTTTGACTTTGGACAATGTCCAAATTGGTGTTGTTTCTTTTGGAATTCAAAATTGTCTGCCAGGATATCCTTCGGCGTTCAGTAGAGTTGCAAAATTTTTAGATTGGATTGAGGAAAATTCTGATGTACTAATACTATAAAATAAAATACTCGCAGACAGATAGATTAATGACTACACTGATTATTATCCTTGTACTTAAAATTTCCATTAAGTTATCTGGCTTTGTTGGTATAAAAGGTTTAGAAAAATTGATTCCTAATCAGATTAGCACTAGATGTTCTTGATAGATAAGCAGCAAATGATTTTTTAACATGATTTGTAAAATCTTAAGTATCATAAACAAGTTCCAATGTTGCAAAAATTTATCTGAATTAAGATAAACAAATTTATTTTATTAACAAGATGTTTTAACCTATTTTGATGTTGTCTAGTTACTTATACAATCTAACAACATATTTAATAGCTATTTAATATACAAGTGTCTTATAAGGCAAATAAGTCACGAAACAAATGTTTAGCCACGAGAGCTTGCTTGAGTGGCTTATTTTTTCTTAAGTGACGTATTTGCTGTTAAGACACGAGTAAAATACATATACCCAACACCTCTCTCTGTTACAGTCCTTAAAAAATCATCAAAACTCAAAGAATTGAGTGAGTTCAATAACTAAGTTGTTGGGTAACTTTTTCAACCCAAAAAAAAAATACTTATTTGTATACTTTCTCCATACGATAAAAGAATTCCAAGAAAAGTAGCAGTTAGAAATAAACATTGTAGTTGTAAAACTAAAATAAAACATAGGGCAAAAATAAAACATTGATCAAAAAGATCAATTCATTGAAAAAAAACTAACGTTTAATAACGCCAAAGTTGTTCTTGTTCAATTAATATAATATAAAAGCAGTGTTTTGAGAATGTGAATCTCCAGAGAGTTAAAGACGTCAAATATAGTATTGCATATAGTATTTTAAAAAACTCACTTAACTTGACCGGACCTGACCTAGCTTGTGCCAGTTACAATCCTCAGTGAGTTAAAGATGCTGTATATAGTATCGTATATAAAAATTTTAAAAACAGGAATAGGAAAGATTCCGAGGCTATAAAGAGCAAGGCATTCTAAGTTCTCTTTTTGCCAAAATTTTGCGGAAATAAATCTTAGAAATAACATTGAGCGCAAGATTAAAGGAGATCAAAGTGGGTTGATCTCCTTATACAAACCTTTTAGAAAAACCCAAACGGAAAAACTGCGTTTTGATATGTCGATGGATGAATAAAAGCAATTTTGTGATAAAATGCCTGAGAACAAATAACCTAAAGTAATTTTCAAAAAAATCATTTTTAAGAAAAATTTCAAAAAACAATCATTATTTCAATCATCAAAAAACGATATTGAAAACGCAAAAACAAAAGTCTAAAGTGCTACTACTCAAGAGTTGTCTTATTCAAATTAACAAAAAATTTTGTACCCTTGTGAGTAAAAATTAGAAATGTGTGTTTAAATTAATTTTTTTATATCATCAGTTTGTTTTAAGACTTATCAATCTTTTGGAAGCGTTTCTAAATGTTTTTCTTATATTTAACTAACTTAAATTTATAAAAATTGAAAATTTTATTTGGAACCAAAAGAACTAATTCGAATTCGATATATTTAAGCAGAAGTAATTCATTAAGTATAATAGTTCAACAAACCATCAACGCATTTCCGATCTTACCGCTAGCTTTTATCCAAATCTTTTTACAATATTTGAGATAAACAGAAAATGCACATTTCATTAATGCGCACTCGAATAAAAATATCAACATTGATTGTTGAACAAGATAAGACAACAAGTATAAAATAGACAGAAGCGTGGCTCTTAAAGATAAAATTAGTAAAAATGAAGATATTGTTTCTAGTACTAATTGTAACAGCTGCTTCAGCAACAGCGTCTTCAAAAGTTTGTACTTTGTATTCATATACATTTCAGGCAATTAAAATTTGTTTTTTCTAGTTAAATTTTAAAAATTTGTATAAAAATTCTAATAAAGCAGTGGATAATGTAGTAAATCAACGAATTATAGGAGGCCAAGAAGCAGAACCCAACTCTATTCCATTTCAAGTTTTTTTGGAGGTGTATGGTGAAACGAAAGGATGGTACTGTGGGGGATCTCTTATTTCTGAAAACTACATTGTAACAGCTGGGCATTGCGGTGATGGGTAAGATCTAATGGTGCTTTTCACTATTATTTTCTAAGATTAGTTTTTTAGAGGAGTTGTTGCATATATTACTTTAGGCGCCCATAAACCGCTTCAAAGCGAGAACACTCAAATTACTTTTAATAGCACAGAGATTCTTGTTCATGAAGAATATGATGAAACAAAAATCATAAATGACATTTCTTTAATTAAACTACCGCAGCCTGTCAACCTAACTGACGCCATTCAAGTTATAAAATTGCCCAGCCGTCAAGACCTAACTAAAGATTACGTTGGAAATGCCACCAGAGCCAGCGGTTGGGGTTTAACTGCTGTTTTTGAAAGTAAACTTTCAACAGTTCTTAATTATGTCGATTCAAAAGTGATAACACATGACGAGTGCGAAGAAGATTTTGGAAGCCTTGTAGACTCTATCATTTGCACTTCTGGAGCAAATGAAACTGGCATCTGTAATGGAGATTCTGGGGGTCCTTTGACTACTGATGATACTTTGATAGGAGTTGCTTCTTTTGGTATAATATTTTGCTTACCTGGCTTTGCTTCTGCTTTTACACGAATTACAAGTTTTCTGGATTGGATTGAAGCAAATTCTGATGTTCAAATAAATTAAGTTAATTTACTAAATTATTTTTATTATTATTTATTTTTCTAATAAAGCTGTAATTGGTTTTTTCTCACAACCTATCGACAAAAATCTAATTGTTTTCCTATTTTAATCTTTATATTTCTTCGTTTGTCTCTTGATTTTCCAGATAAAGTCAAGAGAAAACTGCATCTTTATTATTTTAAAACTATCGTCTTCTATTAGCAGAAAAACTGTGGAACACTGTGGCTGACAAATAAGCTGCGAAAAAGTTCTAGAGATAACATTTTTGTAGTTCATTTATCAACCACTTTCAAATATAGGCTAAAAACTAATAAATAAAAATCTACACAGCATAGAAGCTTTAAAACCATATTTTTTCCAACATTAAACTTTTACTGAGAAAGTTTTCTAACTGTTTGACCAAAAATACCTGTTTAATATTACACAAAAATCTAGACTTGACTTTTTTTTATTAAAATTATGAAGGTGGTGAAATAAAAAAGTGACATATTTTAAATGCTTTATTAACTACGGTATGTAAATGTTTTTGTTTAGAAGTTTTCCATCATTTTACTAGTTATATAATCTTTGCAAAACTGTAAAGTAAGAGTACGATGATCTGAGTATTTGCGTTAAAGTTTGTAGCGACAAAGCAACAAAATTCCCGGCAATAAAAAACGTAGGCTGTTTGATACATTCAACAAACATAAAAGCAATTTTTTTGCATTTTTGGTTTGCTCGGTACCAATTCGTCATGTAGAAAGATAATCCAATGGTATCGCTCTAAAAGCACTAAAATTTGTTGTCGGAAAGAGAAATAATAATACATACAGCGGTAAATACGTCGTGTCCATACCAGCAGTAGATCGCAATTTGACTCATTATTACCAAAAAATAAAGAAGTCTGCTAAAGAATTCCGTACTGGGTATAGTGACCTACATTACCAAAATTTAATTGGTTTTAAAAACAAACTCGTCAGAGCAGTTTAACCAAAATAAATAAAAAGAAATATTCAAAACTAAAATGTGCATGAAAAAATAAAAACTAAAGTAAAAAAATTAAAATATATGAATGAAACTGCACAAAAGCAAAAGGAACAAAAACTAAAACGTTTACTGCTTAGATATCTTTGATTTTACCATAACAATTTGAAATCCAGTAGTACAAATAGCCAAAGCACTTGTAAACAATTGAAGAAAAACAGCTTTAAAAAACGCAGTTTGAGTTAACTTTTTAAACCTGTAAACCTGCATAACGTACATCAAATTTAACAGAAAATTGTAACTTACTCTATAATTTTTAGATGATGTTGTATACATTTCAACAACTTTGTTTCAGTTGCTACCGCATTTTCTGCATAATCTATCTTTTCCAAATTATATTTTAAAATTTCAAAACTGGCGCTAACTAACGTCATCAATTTCCAAGTTAAAATATCAATGCTGGTATTGCAATAAGCGCTCAAAGAAACTCCAATAGCTTCAGCAATTACTAGTTGAACATAATATTTTTCTGTATCACCGGGAAAATATGCTGGTAGCGGTAACTCATTTTTTCTTGAGCTGTCAAAATATGGTACTAATAAAAAAAATACACAAGTTAGAACGCACATCCATCTAAATATTCTTCCATTAATGTTACAAAACTGTATTTTTTCTTTAATAATAGTTAACTGAGCTAACCCATGATTGTAAAAGATCACATCAGTAAGTAAATGCTCCAGTTCTAACAGTTTTCTGGAGCACAATTTGAGATTTATTAGTTTACTAACCAAAGCAAGTTGCGTAAAGAAGAAGAACAGAGCTTCCAGTATTTTGACCATGTTAGAGCGATTTATTATTATTTGTATTATCATAGATACCAAAGCAGATATTGATATGAATAAAGTTGATGCTTCAGCAATATAATAGAAGCTGCAATACTTTTTTCTTTCTAAGGGATAAATGCCGACCAAAAGTAACAAAAAGCGTTCAAGCTTAAAGCAGTTGCGCAAGTCATAATCCTAAAAGAGACAATTATTACAAAAATTGTTAGTAAATGTAAAATTGCAAGTTTGTAGTGCGACTAGAAACAAAACAAAACAATTTTATAATATTTAACTTGAATTAGCTAAGTATATGTAATAATTACTGTACATTTATTGTAAACCCCATGGCACCAATAGTTCAGTGCATACAATTGCAAAATATTTATATCTGTATAGCTACAAAGAGAATTTTTGATTACATTTGCAGCTATTCCAAAATCATAACAATTAAAATATCAATAAGCGGAATCTTCTAAAAAGTTTATCAACACATAATTACTGTTTTACCAAAATGTATCATTACTGTCGGTATCGACTTTGCTAATTAAGTCAATAAAAGCTTTTGCAAATTTGATTAAAAGCACTTAGAAAGTTCAAATTGCAAAACCAGCTAACAATAAAAGTTTACATACATCTTTATTTTTTACGGCTAGCACTGCAGCTTTTTCGGCCATTTAAACATGTGTCAAAATTGTTACCCATTTATTGTGTGACAATTATTTGGTTGTTCTACGTTAGAATAGTAAATTACAGCAATTAACAATTACTAATTTCTTACTGTGACAATTTCCTGCTTAAAAATGCTTTTTACGGTTAATTGTTGCTCAACAAATATCTCACTTTACCAAAAATTCTTGCATTACTTTTATTCTCAGATATTTACAAATTCATTAGTTTGATAGTTAAGTGAATCTTTGAGAAATGAAATAATCGTTCTAATAATAATAATTATTTTGCTGACATTACTGTAATTTTGGCTTTTAACTACTCTACCAGAAAAGTAAAAAAACCTAATTCAAGATCGACTGAAGAGCAAATAGTAGCACACGCAAATGACGTAAAATAATATCAAAAAAATGTATATAAAAAACATGTTAAGAAAGTTTGTAAAAAAACAAAAAAAAATGAAATATAATAGAATCATAATTAGCATAAAGCTAAAATAGAATCATAATAAGAGCAAATAGATGCAGAATAAAATTAAAATTTTATGAAAAAAAAAACTAAAAATACCAGCAAAAAAGATACTAAGATTAATAGGCAAAAAAATATTAATAGTCAATACAATACAAGCAAATAACAATTTCAGAACTAAAACCAAAGTTAAAGAAAACGTAATAGAAAAAATTGAAAAACAGACACAAGATAACAACAGAATAAATTGTAAAGTAACTGCAGATTTAACAAACATAAAATTTCAAATTAGAAGAAGAAGACAAGGAAAGGCAAAATATTGCCAAAATAATGTCGAAAAATGTAGAAAAAAAAATACTTATCCATCTTATAATAGATCTAGAAGCCTGTCAAAAGCAAATATATTTAAAAATTTGGTTCAAATTAAGTACATTAAATCTTATAAAAACTTAACACTTAATAAAATACTCTGCAAGAAAGCCCGGCATAATTTATAAACACTCAACAAATTTTACACAATTCAAGTACAAGTCTCAAATCGCAAGAAGATACAATTGTGTAAACCTAGAAATAAATAACGTGTACCAATTAAAGAGTAAATAAGCAAGATGTTTTTGAAAAAAAAACAACAAAACTTTTGAGTAATTAACGTTTTTATTCTGTATTTTGACATTTAGGAATTTAATTTTCAGTTGTTTTAATGATTTTAATAAAAACATGCAAAATATTTCCAATCTTTTCTCCAGTCTGAAAACTATTTACTGATTCATTATATTTATATATAGTTTATTGTATAAAATAACGGGCTTAACTATTTTATTTTTAAATTTTTAGAATCTTACACATTTTTATCTAAACTTAGACTGCTGGCGCTGTGTATTCAATCTTAAGATAACTACGGTGTTTACTTATGACAAATGTGACAATTAGAATTTTGACAATTATAACTAAACGAAGCGGTATATTATGCAAAATTATTCAAAAAAAATTGATTAAAGATTAAAGTTACTATAGCTAAATAATGTTTAGCTCCCTCTTTAATCTTACAGATCAGAGCTAATAAGCTTCGGTCTTATATTTTAATAAATTATAATTTCTAATAATTATAGTTTATTTCCTACAAGATATTAGCGATTTAGCGTAAAGTTTTAATGTGCTCTAAAACAGTTATAATTGGCTCTTAAGTTATATATGAGTTAAATGTAGAAAATTAAATTAAACAACTTGTTCTAAATTTGCATCTTGTTCCTGCTGTAAATTTTACATTTACAACCAAAACAACAAATCAAAACTTGTAAACCAAATTTGTCAAAAATATCAATAAAAAAATACAAAACGTCTAGCCTAGGTTTTTCTGAGAATTTTGCGTTCAATGTCCATTAATCAAAGCTAGCAGAAAAATTACAGATGTTAAAGTATTAAAGTAATCTTTGCATTCTTCATTGATTTCTCATTTTCTAGACCTATAATTCTATAGATTATATAGAAATATTCTTTTGAAGGTTTTCAATCAGTTCCAAGCACATGGTAGGTAGCGTAATCGGCAGAAGGTTTAATAATGGCGCGCTATCAATATGTAGCTATAAAAAGTATTTGATAGAGATTTGTTTCCACTTTGTATTTTTCTTTCTGTTCCAGATGATTGCTTAAAAGTTGTATTATTTTTAGGATATGAGGTATATACGAAAAGAATTTTAAAACAATTTCTGTTGCCGCTTATGGCAGGGATTTATACTTTTCTTTTATTATGGCAGCTGTTTGATTTTATGAGTGATCCTACTATTTCAAATTTAGCTAGTTTTGGCAGTTTCTTTTTTGAAGGATGTTATGTAAGTATATTATATTGCATGTTAGATTTTGTTGTATGTGTGAAAATAATTTGTTACAGAATGTTTTTACGATTTTGGTATTATTACTGGAGGATAAGCTTCTGGTTCAAATTATGGCTCCAATTCATTTCTGGAAAATTAATACAGCTGGAGATAAAATTCAAAAACTTATAGAAAAAGAGGCTTATTTCTGTAACAGTTCAAGCATTATGAGAACTGGTTGCATTATCCTTGTTGTAATGATAAACTTATTTCAACCTGCTAACTCACAATCTATAGAATCTATTCTAGAAAAGTATTTCCCAAATATCGAAAAAATCATAGTCTGGATATGTAAAATAAGTGTGTCTTTCTCTATGTTGACCTTATTGGCTCATCCTTTACAAATGCTATACGGCATGCAGCATATTAAGTACCAATTGTTGATGTTTAATACACTCATAGATCAATTAATGTCCATTGTGTCAAACCAAAATGAAGCAGAATTATATCGTCAAGATGTTTATCAATATGTTGTAGAATCAAGATTAAAAATGCTTAAAAATCGCCACACAAAATTTTTATTGTAAGTGTATTTTATACTATTCAAATTAGCCTATCTATTTGCTGATATTAACTTGCAGTTTCACCCAAAATATGTTGGCTTGTATGAATCATTTAATTATTCCATTTTCCGGTGGAGCAGTTTTTATCTGCATTTCCTTAGCATTTTCTGTGTTCAGTGTGAGTAAATTTCAAAACAAATTATTATTTGTGAGTGACTTGATTTAGCAGACAGTTGTATTGCCACTTTAAAATAATTACTCCAACAATGCATTTAGATTTTTTTAAACAAGGACTTTTGACATGTTTGTAAAATAAATTAATAGTAATTTAATAATAATATTATAATAATATGGCTAATAATAATAGTAATTTATGGCTTTATACGTTAACTAGCCGTATATACTACCACGGTTTTTCCCACTGGAAATTTTTTGTCAAAAAATTTATTTTCAGCTTTTTTTCAATAGTCTAATATAATTTGGTTTCTACTATAGATTTCGGAAAGTACTACAATATTTGCTAAACTTCGCCTTGGAATGTTCGCCTTAATATCTCTAATGTCAATAACGTCTTTAATTAATGCGTGTCAGGAGTTCGAAAATGAAGTAAGCACCCAAACCTTTGGTAGATAATAGAATCATTCTAGTTGAACCTCATTAAATTGTCAAATCAAATAATTAATTTTATTGTGAAGTGAAAGATCAACAAACAATAGTTTATAGTTCAGTAGGATTATGCCCATGTAACTTGCTTAATTAGATCTTAAAACTTGCTTAAAATCCAGCGCGTGTGTGGTGGGGTAAAAAACTCCTTAAGAAAATTGTTAACATAGTTTTCTTCTGTTTTTTTCAATAACTAGAGCTGTCAAGGTTTAGATTACGACGACAGTTGCGTTTTTGCTGTGAGATAGTGTGGATTTTAGTTACGTAAAATAAAAGAGCCGTGTTGGTGATAAATCTGATAATTGCTTCGAAAATAAAGACACATAACTTTTTTGTCTGAAACATTTTTACAATTCAGTTTCTATTACAATAATTTTAGTCAATTTCGTTTTCTTTTTAATTCTAGAATTAATCATCTTAAAAATTTTATCATTATTTTGTTAATTTTTTTTATAGCTAAGTAAGTAATCAATTTTGTCTGCATAAAATTGTGTCTTATTCTGTGGATCATACCACAAAAACATTTAAAAAATCGTTAATTGCATATTATAGTTTTTTCCTTCGTGGAGTGTTTTCAACCCCAGCACATACATGACGCTACAAAAGTTCACTGACGATAAGGTTTAAAAGGTTCAAATAGAGAGCTTCTTACATAGGTCTTGTAAATATTTTTTTTTTAGTCAGAAAATATATTTTGGGCTTTTTCACGCACTCCTTGGTACACATGGAACTATAAAAACAGAAAAACTTTGGCATTAATTCTCCAAAACTCATTACGTCCAATGCAATTGAAATTTTCCGACAATTTAGCCATTAACTATAATTTGGGAGTTAAAGTAAGTATAGATGCTAAGTTAGCTAATAAAATTATGCATTCCTATTTTTTAGCTATCTAAAATTGTATACTCTGCAGTGTCACTTTTTGGAGACAAAATTAACCAACTCAAAGTTTAACTTTTGCAAAAATTTTACTTTCATTTAAGGTTGCAGGAATCAAAATTGCTATATATTAATCAGTTTAGTGCTCATAAGTAGATACAATCGAAATTTCAAGTGGGTTGTCTACCACTTTAATTGGAAGTCAATTCATAAACTAAAAATTGGAAACCACGTGTCTCCATTTATGTGCGATAAACACTTCAAATCAGTTTTTCAATAACTGTAAGTAGGAAACAACCACCAAATAATAATAAAAAAAACGCCATGTTTGAATGTTATTTCTTTTATTTATTGTTCCATGATAAAAATACTAGTTTGCTAAAAGTAACTTTAACTTTACGGAGCAGTGCATTAATCTGTGAAGTAATACACCTGAGTTCAATATTTTCTGACCATTCCAATGGTCTTGTTTCTTCTTTTGACGATTCGTTGTAATCGTAAGCTGTCCCATCCTAATAATTTGCCCACACAGAGCACTTAAGTCACAAAAAAAAATAAACGACTACTACTTGCAACAATTAATGCGCAGGTAAACACATGCGAAGTGCATTTTTCGCATTCAGTGTTCATTTCCTTGCTGGACGGCTGGGCTGCTCCATGAAATCATTCAGCTGCAGAAGATGCAAAAAACAAAACAAAAATATTTATTGCTAGTACCAAAAAAAAAACATATTAGCAAGCTTATAAATTTCGTTAGAAGCACCTGTCGTAATAAAACACAATTTCCAAAAATCTTTTTATTAGACAAAAGTTAGAAAGAATCGTTAAAACTAATATTATTAAAACCCTGAGTCGGATAATTATATCTGACCGAGTCTTTAGGCACCGCCTTACAACATTTATACAATAAATAACAAAACAACAGTACGAAACAATATGCAGAGAAACTGTAACCAAAAACAAACATTGCAATTAAAGCTCCTATAAAAAAATTAAATATTAATTTATAACTCGCAAACGGCCGCAACGATAATCTTGGCTGCAAATCTCTACTAACTCGTGGTGAACCAGGTTGCAATTTATCGTATCTGTATATGGTAATTGGTGGTGATAAAATCTGACGAGACAGTCTTCCCCAATATGATGGCTCATAATATAATCGGCAGAAATTGGATTCGTACTAAAATAAACAGTCAACAAACTCGTTAAAAGAACAAAAATACATACTTTTTCATTGATGTGAACAGCAAGTTGATATAGCATCCTCACCAGAAATGTAACTTCGGTCGATCGCACAGGATGCAAGTCAGGATCTCCCTCATATTTGATGTGTTTAATCCTCTCTCTCACTTTTGCCGGCGTTAGAAATCTAAAATCATTTGCGATTTCTGAGCCTGAACTCGTAAAAGAATCCGAATCTACTTCTAGAAGTTTCCCAACTTCAAAAATTTGTTGTAGATTATCTAAAGATTTCTGCAAGTACTCTGGTACTTTAAGACGTTCTTGTAACGAAAACTCATCATTGCTCCGTATCGGGCTCCAAAATGCTTTGAATAAGCCGAAAAAACCATTATAAAGTTCATCTTCTTCGCGCTGTTTTGTTTGTGCGAGCTCGTGGGCTACTTCAATCGACCGTTTAATGTGCAGTATTAGCTCACAAACCTTTAAAAAAATGGTCCTATTTATGCATCACATCAACCAGAAAAAGTGATCAGCTAATAAATAAGCTAACACTAAATAAACTTAATTTAGTCCAAACATTAAACCCAAAGATAAACAAAAACCATCATGAAAATATTTCGAGAAAACATTATGTCCATGAAAAACATTTCATTGCATAAATTAAAAATCTTTGTCATATTAAAACCTAAAAGGAAATGAAAGAATATGTAAACATTGGCAAAAAATAGTGATAAGCAATGCAGGTTACCTAATGACAAAAAACAATTTAGAAAAGTTAACCTTGAGATATAAATCCTGCGATTTTTTAACAGTTTTTTCTTAAGTTTCGACGGGATTTTAATCAAAATGTATACACTTTTAATTGTATACATGTAGTTTTTGCTGAAATTTGGAGTTACCTATTCCGTGTTCACAAAGTTTACAATCAGCTAATATATTATTATATTTTTATTATTTTTTTGAAAATAATCACATGGAAAGTGAAAAGATCAAAACAAGTGTTAGGCAATTGGTGAACTGGATAGCACATGATATAATAGATTCTCAAAAAAGTTGTTACTGCTATACATACCTCTGGAGCGGCAGGTGAAACAAAAAGTGCTTTATAACAAAAGGATGGTCCCTCAAGCTCATATATCCTCTGTCGCACTATTGCTGACCATTTTTTATCGCCATACAAAAAATCCCCAAATTTAGATGGCGAATTTGCTGATGTATTCAAATTTCTCATCGTTGTTGATGTGTCAACATTCCAAGACGATGTATTACTCGACCAATTGGCAGTGGCATTTAAAGGCGGCAAATTATGATGCCAATAATTATTGTAAGTGTGTGTAGGTGAATTATTATTTTCGGCACATTTTTCCACTTCTTTTAAAAGTTCTACTAGATTGGGCTGACTAAAAACTTTACTAATTCTAAATAGCATTACTGCCATTTTAGGGCTTACTAAATCAACTCGAATAAATCTAGGCAGTAGCTGCTGGAAGATAACTACATAAACAAGCAAGTTGTCTGCAATAAAAGGCAAGTAGTCTCGATCTACCATAGAAGTTGTTATCAATTGTTCGTCTTGATCAACAAGCTTTTTACTGAAAAAAAAAAGATATGATAAGACTTACACACACTTACATCACACTATTCAAAAGCAAAAACATTTTTATACACAGTCTTCCAAACAACCGAATTTAATATAGAATGATTAATTAAATTTACTATTTCAAATGTTTAATATTTGGAGTTGCGTGAAAAATATTTATCCTACTTACAAATCTGGTTGTTCATTGAAATTCGGAACATATCTCCATGGTTGAATATAAGTCAACCACAATTCCAAAAGTAATCGAAATGAACCATCTAAAGGCCATCTATGTATTACATTACGCAAAAATACGTAAAACTTCCCTTGAACCATTAGAACAGCAATCCTTTTTAATTCACTCAATCTAGTATCGTCCATTTTGGCACTTGCGGCAAACGCATGCAGTTGTTTTGTTAAAACACGAACAGCACGCATATATTCTGAGTTTGGTAATTCATTAAATTGTAACAAACGCTGTAAAGTAAATAATTATTATGTATAGGATTATACAATGTACCGGATGAACAAAATTTGTTGTACAAAGTTTATGAGCTTTGTCTGTGAGTTTTTTATTTTACCAACAACATTCATGTTGCATAAGTTAAGGTCAAATATCATATTTTTCATAAGCGCTTACATTTTATTCGGAGCAACATTTTATGCCCATAAAACTATACCAATAGTCTAAAATTATTATTAATATTTAAATTATCAACAGGTACAAAGCTAATTACACATAATGAGTGTGAGCCACCAAACCATAGACATGTGACTTGTCAAAGTGGTTATAAGAAAATTCCAACAAAATAAAAAATCAGAACAAATAGTCAGATTACTGGTTTGATAGCCAATTTAAAAATAAGTTTATGATTAGGTTGTTCTTAATTGTAAGATATAAAATAAGAGAAAACATACTGGCACCTGTGAAGAATTAAAAGAACTATTCATCTGAGCGTAATTTTGACTAATCTGATTATTGTAGAGCCACAAATCAACAAACACATTCAAAACAGTCTCACTTCTCCAAATTTCACTTTTTGGATGTCGTCCCAAAACGGTTTGATAATTATTATATTCTTCACCAGGCTTTTCAAATCGATTTAAATTTAATAATTGAGGACCAACCGCAGACCTAAAAAATCATTATTAGGTATTATCTGCTACATTTTATATTCTTACCGAATGGGTGATGCTTGATATATAGGATTCTTCCCACTATAATAGATGTGAGGAAGAATAGTATCGCCTGGTTTAGTAGACAAGAAATGTAAAATATAATCACAGCATAAACAAAAATATACTGTATTCCATGTTGCCACAAGTGAACCATTTCGTTGATGCCAAGGATTTATTAAATGATACGCAAAATGAAACATGTAATAGTCAAAAGGATCTGAAAAAACTCAATAAATACGTTAATTATGACTTTTTTTCTACTGACTTAGTAACAAAGAAGAGATTTGTCTTGTTTGAGGATTAGAATAAACCAAATCGCTGTAAAATGGATGAGTTGATGAATTTTCTAAAAGCTGCTGCACTTTAGCCTGGAGTAAAAACAAAATCATAGTTTAGTAAGCAAATAGCCCAAAAGGCAATAGTAAGTAGATCTCCTCCATAATAGGAACATAAAAGATGCCTGGCAAATCTTAAACTTCGAAATTATTTTGTACGAGTAATAAGTATAAACAAACAGATTACGACAAAAACTAAATATTGCTTAATAAAAAATAAAGTATATCAATATTTTTTCCTTTAAACTTATAATTGTTTATTTATTTTTTCAAATTATCTGGTTACTTTTTAAAATTACTAGATATGCAGCCAAATTTAGAGAAAATTCCGCATTTCTCTCTCTATCTTATTGGAACATAACTGTGCGGTCATGTTTGTACGTATTTATTTATACAAACGCACTCTAAATGACATCGTAAAAGATTGCAACTTCCAAACAAAAAAGTCACTAAATAAAAAATTCAAATGATCGCAATGTATAACAAAATCATACCGGTAAATACATAATCGGGAATTCATATTTTGCCGATAAATCCTTGAGCAAAACATAAATCATCTTGAACATAGGACCACAAGGCGACAGAAAATACTGTATCTGCTGAAAGTCTTCATTACATTCTCTGAAGCAACGCAGCCCCCAACATGCGGTGCCTTGAGGCCCAAAGATATTGTCAACTAATATAGGAAAAAATCCTTGTAGTTCTGAAGAAGTGGCCCGATCCAGTAAGACTGTCAATTCGGCACATCTCGTTCGAATGGGAAGAGTTAAAGCTTTTCGGACTCGAGTCTAAAATTTAATAAGTCAAAGCCCTAATAAGTTCAATACAATACTTACCGCAAAACAATCAAATTCTTTCTGAATTGGCTGACCTGAAAGGTCCATTTTTTTATAATCTTGCTTAAAATTTATTTTTAAAAACGGTTTTAAACATAAACATAACCACAAAAAATTTAACTGTTTTGTTTCGCATGACATTGACATTAATGACAGTTATTTGTGAGAAATTTCCAGGTGTGCCAGCCAACAGTAAAAGTTACTAGACGATATTATAACCATGATTATAACATAGAGCTATAGATTAGAACCATGATTATAATAATAATTTTTATTAATGAATAAAACTACGAAATAGTCTACACAAATAAAGAATTGCTGCATTTTAAATTAAATACAATTACTATCATCAACCATAATCTTATTCAATTTTTTTTTCAAAATTTTTTTGCAAAAATAATACCGCAAGATCATTTTGCTATTCGACTTTAAAGCTTATAATTGTTGGTGCAATTTAATTTTTAATTTAAGCAAAAGTAAATGTTATTAAGTTACTTAATAAAAATTGTTAAATTGTTTGGTTTAAATTTAAAAATTTTTTGAATGTATTTACTTTCATTGCTTTAGTATAGACAAATCAAAAAAAATGATAATAAATGTTTAAACATTGCTATAAAGTTTACTTAAATGTCAGCTATTATAAACGAAACCCACTTGCTAAAACGTGATAATTTAACAGAAGCTTCAAAAGCACGTTTTAGAAGGGGTATGAAAGTACGTGTGTGATTCTCTAGAACTTGTGCTCCAAATCAACTCTTATAAAACTAGTTCTAATATATTTACTATTTTTTTTTAGTTTTTTATCCAATAGTTACTATGGCAATAATATAAGTCAGCATTTTTATGCTATATTAAATTTAAAATAAAGTCATTTTGCTTGTTGGTGTTTGTCAAATTTGAATTGTAAATAACGACATAACAAAACAAGCAGATAAGTCGACCAAATAATATTCCCCATTTTAATAATGTGATGAGGCTAAGAATCTTCAGTAACTAGACAACCTTCTGCGTGATAAATGAGTGTTTTTTAATTGTATTACATGAATAGTTTTAAACTAGATTATTACACTTAAACACTTATTTGAATTAAAAATTGTTACGTTTTATTTAAAAAAAAAAATCTGATTTTTTACAAAAGGTTAACATTTAGAGATCAATATACTGTAGACTTAGAGCTTACATAATTATTTCAAACCTATACAAGGCACAAGACTCCTAATAATGACAAAAAAAAGTAAAATCAAGTCACGTTTTGTTGGAAACTTGTCAAATCTTTCTTTGACACGAGCGTAAATGGAAGACTTTGTAGATAACATGTCTTTTGAAAAATTCTTACAAATGATTCTTACCATGACAGAAATTGGAATTAATGTCAATCAGCGCTGTTTAACTGCAGAAAAAAGTCTTAATAACTTAAAAAGTCTTTTCCAGCAAACGTATCAAGACATTGAGAATCTACAATTAACTTCAAAATATCTGCTTGAAGAGGCTAAAAATCTGCTAAGTGAAGTAGCCCTAACAAATATTTTGCCATTAACTAACAAAACCGATTATGAAAAATTAATGGGAATTATTGACAAGCAGCTCATTGAGTTTGGGAGTGTGGGAGATAATATCAAATCTGAAACCGATGATTTGGCGTATATTACAGAAAAGATTAAGTTCCTAGAAGAAGAGCATCATGTGGAAGAGAGCTTTCCACCTAGTGGGAGTAGAAGTGTTAGAAATGACGTTGATGAGAAATATCCAGAGAATTGGTCGAAAGATTCATCGATTGACTTGAATTCTGTTGTTAATTTACCGCCGGTGCCAGAAGATATTTCTATAACTTTTAATGCTATAGATAAGCCAAGGAGATCTTCTAGTTTATCTTCTCTGAAAAGTATGCGGAAAGTAAAGTTGTGTCTGGCTAAAGCAGAAACGTCTGACGATGACGGGATGAGCTCAGAGGATGAGCGTGAGCTCTGCCATTCTCAAAAGGTCAGTTTTTTGCGTCTTGACAAGAAAACGACTAAACATGTCACAAAATAAAAACAAAAATATTTACAACAAAAACTAAATTTAAGTATCTATACGTTTCGGAGTGGAGCCTAAACCATTCCTGCGAGAAGAAAAAAAAAGTATATGGCTATCTATTTAACCTTTGCAATTTTTTTTTCAGAGTGACAATGACGATGCACATTCTATTCAATCACCATTAGAAAATATTACTGAAGAAGCTTGAGATTAATTTAGATTTGAAATCAATGTTAACTTTAAGAATGAATAAATTTATATTACTTATATGTATTTTTGTTAAAAATAAAAACCAACCTCATCTAAAATCTGAAAAATAAAATATTTTGATTACGGTGATTTAAAACTTATTGTCACTTAAATATTTTCAATAGCAAGTTATTTTTGAAGACAGTGCGAGTCCAAAAAGGGAATTTGATTCGATTTATGGAAGAATATTCTACAATATTATATACATTACAAATATTCATTTCAACAATAATAAAATTTTAATATGTTATTTAAATTTGTAGATGGTACTTCTTTTTTCGTTAGTCTTGTATCAAAAAATAATTATAAACAATTAATGTTTTTATTATTATATTGTTATATTTTATGTAAACTATGTTATCTTTAACCTCGCGTTTGCTTTCTATAAGACTTGTTAAAGTTATTGGAATTTATACTGTAAACTCCACACTTTTCAAACTAAAAGCTTTTTGTTATCTCTCTGATATTAAATTCTACGTTGCAGTGTTGAATAAAATTCACAGGAAGTATATACTGTTTTATTACTCTTATTAGTATTAAAACTTCTGAATATGTCATCTTAAATCACTTTTTATAAGCGAAAGCTAAGTTAATTTAGTTTGAAAGCGTAGGTAAGTATACTTTTAAAGTAAATAATATTTGGATCTATTAATAGATGAGGAAACGGAAAAGCAGTTTTATCCTAATTTGTGACAAAGCTTTAAAGTTTCTATTTCAGTGTGGATCTTTCAAAGTTATAAACCGACAAATTGAATTTTAGATAAACTGACTTTTGGACGAGTTTTACTATGATATAGGTATGTTTGTTGACATTAAATACCCTTTCTAAAACATTCAGCAAACAATAATTTTTCTAGTAATAAAATGAAATGTACGAATTACTATTGATTATCATGTGATATTTTACCATTTTTGACATAAACAAGACGCAATTTTCTACAGCTACGCGTTGAACTTTAAATATAAAGCTTCATGTTTTGAATCCTGCCAGAAAAGAATTTAAATTGAGTTGTATTGTTACTTTTGTTCGCAATAATAGCATTGTAAAAAGTCTACACAACATTTTTTCTAATATTGAAAAATAATGTGTCAAAGTAACACTTAAAAAGTTATATAAGTTATATTTGAATGGTCTAGATTTTTTAGAAAGAGGTAGAAAAGTTTGAAAAAACAAATATTAAACAGTTTTGAATAACAAGCGCTAATATCATAAAAAATATTTAACAAGCAAATAGGGTTACCAATTTTTCAGCTGTGCGGTTAAGCTAAAAGAAAACAAGACATGTACGGCTGATTTCAAAAAAAACTGATACAATTCTTGCTTTTAGCTCTTTGTTCGTGTGCGGAGCCATTTAAAGATTATTATTTTTGCGCGGTTATTTGTTTCTAATCGACAATTCTGACAAGTTTTTTAATTTGACAGTGACGGCGACTGGTGCCCTAGAATACACTGCTCAAATATTTAAAAAACGTGCTTCAAGAGTCGTATCAGTTTTTTTTGAAATTAGCCGTACATCAGATCAATTGAGAGTTGCTGAATCTAGCAATCTGAAAACCGTTCTTGAAAGACGAAAATATTGATATTACAAGAAGTAAAGCTACGTATATTAAAGCTTAGAATTTCTCAAACGTTGACAGATGACGGATTAGATCCAAAAAACTTTATGTTCTAAAACCAGCTAAGGATTATAATCAGAAAACTAGAAAAAAATTATTAATTACTAACAAAAAATAAACAATAAACTAAAGTTAACAAATCTAGACTGAACAAAATATTAAAAAATTAAAGTCAAAAATTACAAATGTCAAATAAAATATGCAAGATGAGTTTGAAAATTTAATAAAAAGTATAGGCGTTATCAATCCAAGCAAAACAAAAATTGAGAGTAAAGACGGTAACTTAACGTGTCAACCTCGCTAGAAGCAAAACTTATTCTCAGAAATTCTTTTTGTACAACTGGCAACACTTTAGACACTCTAGCTGGTTTCGTTTCACCATAGTGTCTCAGGTGTATAATGAGCGAAAAAAAGTTATTGGATATTATAAAAAATACGCTGTCAAAATTGAAACAAAACTACTGTGTCATACAAAAAAAATTACTGAAATACATACTGCTAAGTATCATTTCGTATGAGCGTCAATTGCTAATTAGAATCGATCACGCTGCGTTAAATTGGTCATTATATTCTAAAAATCCCAAAACATGTGTCAAAACCTGCAAAAAAATTAATTTTTACATTGAAATTTGCAGTAAACTCTTTAATAAGCATATCTAAACTTAACTTAAAATAATTTAAACGCTCGATATTTATACTTTTTGCAATTATTATTGATAAGCTGCAAGTTTTAAATTTTTTTCAAATGTTTGCTGAGTTTTTTTGAATTTATAAACAAGTTTGTAAAATAAAAAACAGATGTTTATCGTTTTACGTCTTAAATACAGAAAATTCCAGAAAAAATGTAACAATTTAAAGACGCAATAGAAACATTTGATAGAACTTGTAATACTATACTAACAAAACAATTACGAATTTTATCTCTTGCGAGACATAATAATCAATTTTTTTAATGTAAATACGAAAAAAATGATCATGAAAAGTTTCCACATCGTGACCAACAAAAATAAAATATTATTCTTTTGTTTAACGTTAATATATACCAAGAACAATGCCTCAACGGTGATTTATCACGTTCTCTCTTCTGTCAATAGCACTTGCTACATATAATTTGTATTTTGCTGAAGAGCACTACACAAACCATTATTTTTTTAAGAAGCTTTTTAGCTTAAACGATAATATTACCTTATTTTAAAGGCAGTTTTCGCACATAATGCAGAATAATAATTAATAGTGCGAGCTGCACAATCCACTTCTTTCTTGGTTAAACTGTAATTGAAATTTATGAACTAATTAAAATTTTTTTGTCCAACTTTGCCTTTAAGTAAAATTATAAAATATTGTTTTATATGAATATATATGTTATTTGTTATTTTATGATTTACTAAAATTATGTAAGAATTCAACTGTTTTACTAAAAACAGTTGAAGTTGAGTTATCTAAGAGGTATGGGTTCAAATCTCGCTACTAAAATTTTTTTTTATAATAACTATTTACTAAAAGAGATGCACAAAACTCTTTATTGTGCAATTACTTTATCATTATGAGATGAATAAAACTTTATTAGTTAAAACAAATAAGGTTTAATTTATCTCTTAATAATAGTAAAAAAACTTTTTGACAAGTGGTAGAACTGTGTTAATAATTTAAAAAACATTTTAGATTACAAGGTTTTCAGAACTTTATAGTTTATATTAAAGAAAACTCAAAGCTTAAACTTCTTATGTGTTTTTACTCTACACATGATAAAGCTTCTTAGATGATATAATATGAATTTTTAAATTTGCTAACAAAACAACTGTTTTTAATTTGTACTTCATACTTACTTAAATTTTTTTTTAGATTTTTCCTGGCTCAACAATTGCCTATAATTATTAATTTGTTTAACTAGTTGTCTGAGTTCTTTTAGTAGTTATCGAAATTATTTTTTTTAAGTACATGTTTTATCATTTATTTTTGTTCTAACCTATCATATTTTAAGCAAACCATACGTTTCAAACTTTTTTTTAATTATGCATGGCAAAGATCTGTTCTCAACAGAGCTGTAACAGTCAAGTTTAACTTTTGACTTACTAAACGTCTAAAAAGAGACGGGGTTCTCAATTCAGTTGCATTTTTTTTGTTGTATTGTTTTAAGCTTAAAAAAAATAAAAATTTTATTGGTCAATATTGTTTCTGTAATGGTTAGTTAGTAAGTGAGCAAGTTGACAAGTTTAATGATTCTTAAAGCTTAAAGTCAATTTTAAAAATAGTAAATTAATTTTTTTTTATATTAACAATTTTTTAATATTTACCAAGTGTAAACAAAAAAAAGTTATTAATTTTCTGAAAGTAGTGATTTAACCAACATAAATTTTTATAAAAGGTGAAATTGTTTTAAACTAACTTAAGATCAAAGTCTGATTAAAAAATCTGAAATAGCTTCGAAAGAAGCCTTGACTCTAAAGATATGAGCTATTTTTGTCTCGCAGAAATATCGTAAAATTTATCAAAGAATTGCATAAATATAAACTAAATAGAATACTAAGTCCAACCTTCAGATTAATGAGAATTCTGGAAGTCAGTGACTTTTCTATTAGGATGTGTTGAAAACATTCTAATTTAATTTTTGGCTTAAATATTTTTATTGTACTTGTAGATTGATACATAGTTCTTAGCTGCAGCTTTCTACTAAAAATGACTACAAATCTCATAAGATAAGACTTTTTTCTCCTCTTTAGTGTTAAGAAATGCTACATACCTAGCCCTATCTCAACTATTTTAAGCTTTGTTGCCTTTTTTTAAAAACTAAATAATCAATTATTCAAAAATAATGATATCTTTCAGTTAAAAAAAACTGCATAAAATTAACTTTAGTAAACTTCCAATCATTTAAGGTTTAGATTTGGTACTATATTTCAAACTGCAACCGATTTTCCTTATATTGAAATTTTTTTAAACTTGCAAATTCTTTTAATTATCATTCTTTGGTGGATTTGTGGCTGTTTATCTCTAGAATACATACAGATATAAAATTGTTAATAATTGTGTATCTTTTAGATATATTTTTGTAAAATATAATTATTTTATCAAGACTATAGCTTATGATTATGCTAAAAAATGGCTTCATTTATTGGAGATGGCACGTCTGCTAGACCAGCAAATATTTCTGATAAAAAATGAACTATTCCAATTGGGAATAAATTATGTATTTCTATAAATATAAAAAAGATTCTACTTGAGAAATTGCGTAAGAGATGGTCAACGAATCTTATGGCCGCTACCGATGATTATGCTTCATATCTTAGATTGCCATCCACCAAAAACCCAAGAATGAAAGAGAGTAATTAAACTCTAGATGATTACAAATTCATGTAGTAAACAGCCATTACTCCAACAGGAAATTAATGATTCTAATTTATGTTGAAGCGTATGCATGCAAACAGCAACACCAAATTACCATAGACCGCTGACATAATAGATAATTTCGACCCAAGCTCAGCTTCAAAACTCAAAACTTTTCCTATTTAGAAAAAAAAAATCAAAAAGAAATCTCTATTTGATGAATTGCGCAATCGCATTTTCGCACAAAACACACCAACATCAGTTTTGAAAGCAACAGTTTTGGTTGGCGCGTGAAACGAATGAGGCTAATTTCTTCTTTGATAACGTTATCGCGGGCTACAGTCGCGGAAAAACCGCAAAAACATTGTTTATTCGTAAATTGTAGAACATTTGTGCCATAAACATTCGTAAAGGTAAGAGATTTTTTCCATGCAATTAAAAAAATATATAGCCGAGGTATTTTTAATTTACTTTCAATTCATCAAACCATTAATTAAGTTTGAATAGGTTGATTTTTGAAAAACATAAAATGCTTCTCTGATAATTATTAGTTATTGATTTGATAAATTTAAAAATTAAGGTGTATTTGTCATGTTTTTATTAATATTGAGTGACAAAACAAGATATTAGTGACATCCTGTCTTACTTGCATCCATAGAAGGCAACTAATATGCCATCAAATAAGAATGCTGCTGTTAATCGTAATGGTCTTTTTATGGCATCTAGTCTTTTGTAATATAAATTGATCCAATTATTATTTTATTTAAGCAATTTTAACAAAATTCAATGAAAGAATTTATTTGATGGACATGCAATACTGAAGAAAACCACTGAGTCGAAACTGATAGTGACTAAAAGCAAGTGTCACTGATATCGCATTCTTACAAACCAGCAGTAAAAGATTGATTTTCTATTCGAAAAGATGACCCAAGTCTTCTTTGCTGATAAATTTTCTTTGAAATCTGATTTTTTTATTGCTATTATTTTTGTCAATAAATAAAAATTACACATTGAATGAGCACAAAAAAGAATTGTAATAAAATAACTGCATTTCAAATTGTAAAAATCCCACTGAATTTTTTGCTTCTGACACTTAATCTACGTAGAATAATTTTCTCTATAAAATATCTCTGATAGGTCAAACAAGAGAAAAAGTGTACAAAAACATTTTAATTTTAGACAAACTTTGAGCATTAGATCTCACTTGCTATAAAACTTACTGTACAAAAAACGAATTGAATTGACTAGGTGTAGTCCTACCGGCCAAGAAAAAACCAAAAACAAAAATATTTTTCAGATTAAAGTTTGTTGTCAATTACAAAACAAAGAGAAAGTAGTTTTTGTTATCACGATTTGGACTTTCTTTTTTTAAAACACTTGTTCAGTTCTCATTTCTTCTGTTTTCATTGATCAATTTCTTTTTAATGCTTTTTCTGTTTTTTTCAATTTGTAGTTTTTAAAGTATTTGAGCGTTTTTTTTTCTTCTTAGCACATCACTTACGTCACTATAAAATCTATTAGTCTATTAAAATCTATTGAATCAATGAAGATATAGAATCAGCAAGTTTAAAAAAAATTAAAGATTTTGGTCTACATTAATTAAAATGCAAGGAAAAGCAAAAGTTTTAGAAAGTGATAAGTTTATTTTACCTAAGCAAGAATTGATGGTAATGAAAGTAGAAATACAGCAAGTTTTTTACGTAAACTAAACTCATTGAATGGCAAAAGTTATTATTTACAATTGTTTCTGTAATCAAAAAAACCATCATAATACAACCGAAAATAATTTATTAACGTAAGAATCTGAAGTAGATTGAATTATCAATGCGAGAAGATGGCTTAGTACAAAAGTTTTTAAATTATTATTGGTTTTTTTATGAATCCTGATAATTTTACCTAAAAGATAGAATTTAAGAGTATACACAGGATTCCTACAGGACAGCATTCTAGAGGCTCTATTACTTATTTCTAAACGACAGCATTATTAAAAATCTAGGAATAGAAACCGTGTCAAATTTCTGTTCTGATCACACCACGACTTTACTAATTTATATATTTTTTTCGATCTAAAACTTTAGAGGGATGAACTTCTATAAGTCGTCTTCAATAAGGATAAAACACATATCATGTGTTTTTTCGTTAACCAAAAAACTTTTACAAAATACAATAATTTTTTTTTTTGGAATAAATAAAATTTTATAAATTCAGAAACACACTTTACTTACTTAGATGTTTATGTTGAAATTGTTTTTATTCCCTACGAGCAAATATGTACTGCGATATACATTCTAAAGGCACTCCTATTTTTAAAAATGAATAAGCTCAAAAATGTGTTGATTTTTTTAATGTTTTTCTAATGTTACATCTACATTCTGCTGTTTTTTAACACTTTTGGTTTAATTCGAAGCAATAGTGTATTGCTCTGTTAATAATTGTTTCCTTTCATGTTTCAATCATTCTTTTAATTCTCTAAACACCGATTGTTTATAAAATTTAATTTTTAGAATCTTTATTTTTTATTTGTTTTTTCACCGTAATGTTTTTTTTTAATTTTAGTTTTTTTACTGGTTTTTCAAAATTCACTAAGTTCAGATAAAATGTGGCTTGAACGTCAAAAATATTTAAAATTTCTTACACTTTGTTTCAGATGAAGTTGACAAAATGGAAACGTGGGGTTCTGCGAGAAATGGGTGTCGGATAAGAAAAAATCTAAAGCTTTTGACTAGAACCCGAAATGGATTCTTCAAATAATACCCTGGAGTACCAAACCGAAGAAATAAATATCTACTACGTGGCCGCCGAAGTAGTAGTAGCGATTTTTGCAGTGATCGGTAATGCTTTGGTGATATTTGTGTTCCGAAAAGAACGACGACTTAGAAGAAGGACGAATTATTACATTGTGTCGTTGGCGGCGGCGGATTTTTTAGTCGGTTTATTAGGCATTCCGTTTGCTATAATGTCTTCGGTTGGACTACCAAATCAACTATACCCATGTTTGTTTACTGTGTCGCTGTTGGTGGTTTTGTGTACGATTTCGATATTTTGTCTGGTTGCCGTGTCGGTGGACAGGTACTGGGCGATTTTGCATCCTATGGGATATTCGCGCAATGTCAGGACTAAAACTGCAATAGGTAAATATTTACAATTATCTTGACATTAGGTTTTGTTTTGGTAAGGCTGCGAAAATCTTGACTCAGGTTGCTTTAGGCGGAATTTATATTTCTGAAACTGATGGTTACTAATTTCCTACATATCAAGTAAATAACCTAACTCAGTCTGTGGTGATTGGTATACCTATTATTTGCAAGCAATAATTTAAATTGGCGGATTAAAATGTAAATGATTTTTATTAATAGCATCCAGTTTGCATAATATCAAAAAATCTTCAACTTTAATTAAGTGTTAAACTTCATATGTCTGTCAGTATATTGTCCAGTCACACAATACACGTTACAATTTTATTTTAAAAATAAGAACATTAAAGAAATGGTTTGTCTATTATTGAGACATTGTTGAGACTTTTATTAAATTTTGTATATTATTAGAATTTTTACTATTTGGTAAGGAAGACTAGCTTTTAATGCTTTTATTAAAAGTGTTGAACAAAATAATGACTTGAAAAACAAATTTTCTTACAAAAGTTGGAAAACAAGCCAGAACTAATAAAGCAAAAAATATCCAACAACATGTTGCGACAATGAAAAAGTTTGGACAAGGAGATTAGCATTGCACGTGATTTAGTTTATTATTAATAAGCTACTTCATACATTTGTTTGTGAGATTAAATAATTTCCTGATATTTAATTGGTCAATAATAATAATAATGCCATCACATGCTCTATTATCAATATATTTTTGGATTTATCCAGAAATTTATGGAATAATAACGTGAGCAAACCTCTCAAAATTGATTAAATAAGTTATCTGATAGAGACTGTAGTTTATTAATTTTACTTTATTAAGCTTGTGTAGTGATAGTCCAATTAAGCTCTCACGAAACGCGTACAATTACTTTAAATTTAGCTCGACTTTTTGAGATGGCAGCCGTCAAATTTATGACTCTCTTGATACATCTCTCTATAATTCACAACTCCTACAAATTATTTTTAATCGAAAGTTCAGAGTTGTAGAGCTCTGCAAAGTCCAATTTCAGCCTCTTGTTCAAGATAAATGTTAGTTTGTGCTTCTCGAGTTTTAACAAGAGTGGTAAGTGAAACGCTCTGGGGTGGATAGGTAAGCGCAAGAAAGCTGAAACAAGATTTTTTTTATGTTGTCTACATTATTATCTAGAAATTTATGGTTTTTGGTTTTACATTCATTATTTTAATACAGCAAATTATACTCGTGGCCGTGAGAGTTAATAAATTGGATAAAAAGACGCATTTACTTAATGTTTTTTTGTCTAATTTTCAACTTTAAAGAGTTATTTTTTAATATTTTTAGTGTACTCTAATTTTACTGATAGCAACTAATATAAATAAAAATAACGTAGAAATCTAAATATTCTAACTGTGCAGTTGTAAACTTCACTTAATAAACTGAATTGTAACGTTTAATTCAGTTTTGATAAAACTGGTGAAATAAATTCACTTAACAACAAAACCGACTTTAACAAAAAACAAAAATAATGAGGGTGTAATAATAGCCCTTTCCTAATTGGGTACAACCGTTACAAGCGAGATGAATACTTTCACGAACTAAATTGACTCACTATACAGTGTTATAAAACATATAAATCTTATATATATAAAAATGAATCCCTATTTCCCTTGGTCACGGCATCACGCCTGAACGGCTGGACCGATTTGGCTGATTTTTTTTTTGTTCTGTTTGTTATTATCAGGAGAAGGTTCTTATGAAAGAAAAAATTAAGAAAATCTCTCAGAAAGATTGAATAGAAGATACATTTAATTTTGCATATTTTAAAAAAAGCGCGTTACGAATGTCAACGTCATTCAATTTAAAACAAAAAACTCTGTGGTGATCTATGACAACACAGACATAACCGCGCTAACAAATGTCAACGTCATTCAATTTAACTTCCCTTTCAAACATTTTGAAAGGGAAGTACGAAGGCAAAGATGTTTTAATTTCACGCATCCCTATGATACCGAACGATATGCCATTCAGTTTTAAACGTTTACAGTTTCCAGTGCGGCTTGCATTTGCAATGTCAATAAATAAATCGCAAGGGCAGTCGCTAAGTGTATGTGGCATCAACCTAGAAAATCCATGTTTTTCACATGGCCAATTATATGTCGCCTGTTCCTGTGTCGGAAAACCATCAACATTATTTATTTACGCGCCAGAACATAAAACTAAAAATATAGTTTATCAAAAAGCATTAGAATAGAGAGAAGCAGTGAAGGGTATAGAGGCTATTAGTTGCTTTCTAGAGCGCGCGTGATATTGAGCTCAGTGTTTATTTCAAAATGCCCAGTTGTTCAATAGCGATTTGTAAAAATATAAGTGAAATTATTGAACCCTACGGAATAAACACTATTATGAAAATATATATTTTGTTTTTTATTTAATAAAATTAGTAAAGTCCTTCTCAGGTATGACGAGACCAGGGAAATAGGTATTCATTTTTATATGGAGGATATTATAGATTCTAGTTCAAATTGAATAGGTACGCATACATAAGATAGGTCAGCTATACAAAATAAAGTAGTGCATCAAATTTACGCTAAGGCGGTACGAAGTTCGCCGGGTCAGCTAGTTAACTATAAAATAAAAACTGTCAAAATTTATTTACGATAGTTTTTTGCACGCGGAGTATTTATACTGATGATTTTCTGATTTATTATAAACAGATAGTTTTTTTTCTTTTATTGATGATTATTGCAAGAAATGGGTAGCGATTAAATTTAGACGTTTTGAGTTTAATCGACATAAAAGCCAATAAAACTATAGCAACTACAACCTTTCATTTGTATAAAAAAATTATTTTTAATTTTTTAAATTATTTTTTCACCAACTAAAATGTGAAATAAAATTTGTTTACATTTTAGAAACTAATTCTTTTTTAACTTAATATTAAGGTTTTGTCAATATTTCAACTAAGTTTTATGATGTGTAGAATCAGTGTCAAGATGTCAAAATAAAACTCAATTTCTTAATTTTTTTCCTTGATTTTTTACGCTTTTAGCTTGAGGACTTCTAACAGAATTTTATAACAAATAAATTAAATATTGGTATAGGTATTTATGTTTAACTCAAAATTTCTGTAAATATATTGCAACGCCGTTTTTAAAAACTAGCAACTTCTTATTAAAATTATATATAAATTTTATAAAACATTTTTTTTGTAATTATGCTCATAACCAACTTTCACACAAAAAAGTTTTAATTTTGTCTTGAGTTTTGAGAGATGTTGGGATAAAGTTATCACAAAGAGTATTATTATGAGGATATAACAGATGTTCGTAATAAACTTTAATCGTGCAATTCAGCCGGCCAAAAAGTTATCTATTCAAAAGCTTGCTAGCAGTCAATCGCTTTTGTTTAAGACTACAAATTAAGTTTTAAGAAATTGTATACCTAATTGGAAATTCTTATAAGCGTTCTACACACAAAAATTGAGCATGTTTTAAGGTTAATTTGTTTCAACCTTGTATATTACGCTACTGTTTTGTATCTTTTAATACAATGTTAGACTACTAATCGGTACGCACCTTTGCATATAAACGGTATTTGAACAAAATTAGCCTATAAATAAAAAAAGTTGTTTAATAGAAGACGGATTTTTATCTTTTTTGAAACTAAAAGTAAAGTTTCACAGAAATAGTTTTATGTGAATTTAAAATTTAAAATCTTTTTCGAGTTCTTACAGAAAAGTTTCAAATCTGCATGTGGAATAAAAATGCAACTAAATAAGAAAATGCAATTGGAACAACAATATGACCTACACCACATGCAAAGTGTAGATTTGAATAAATTTGTATTCTAATATGGTTTAAATCAAAAAAATACAAATTATCAGGTCGTCACACCTTTGACACATTATAAATGGCAATTCTTATCATTTGAAGCCTTGAAATCAACCCTGAACTCAAACAACCCGCATTGTTCTCAAAAAAATAGTCACGCAACTTCCGTTTCTTATAAATTCTCATTCCAAATAGACCTTCATTCAGTATTGTATTGATGAAAAACACCTCCAAAAGTCAACCCTCAGGGATTGTATCTTGTTTCGTGAGTAGATAACTCATTTTTTGCAGACATCAACTAATCATGGTATATTAAAATATTGTTCATGTATTATCTCTAATCCACTTGAGCCTTATTCATTTTGGCGATAGGATAGGTGGTAATAATGATGTAATTGTTCTTTCAGTGAATTAAAATCGTATTCGCCTATGAATTTATGGATAGCGGGAGAATTTTATAACAGTTTTATAACGTAAGCCAAGATTAACGTAATTTATGCAAAAATAATAAAAAGTATTGACGTATCAGACGCGACTCATCCTGAATAAGCAGGTATCTAATAATTACAATTATATTTTTTATTTTGTGTGGTAGGGACTATCGCTACCAAACACAATGGAATAAATTAATTTTCAACGTTATTATCTCCGATTTGGATAAAACCTATAACATGTCGAATTTTTATTCTTAATTGGAAATTTATACATCAAAAAAAAATTCTTTGTAGCTACCTCTGGGAATTATTACGCATGCTCTCAAAAATTCTTAAAAAAGAATATAGAGTTCTTGCGTCACTTTATTTAAAAAAGATTTTAAATTTTGAGTTTTTAAAGTTCTGAATATTAGTTATCTCAAAATTGCAAAAGTAGTACGTTAATTTATTGGAAGATTGTATATTGATTGTTGTAAATAATTTGAATTTAATAAATAAGACAAAACGGGTGTTACAAAGATTATGGAAGGTTTAATATTTAAGTTTTTAAATAATTTATGAATAAAATTGAGTATAATTTTGATGTGAAAATCATAGTACAACATGAGAAGAAACAAATAGTTTACATTCTTTAAATTGCGAAACGCTCTTAAAGACGAATTCCTATTTAAAATCCTGGAAATATTATTTACGCCCTACAATGCAAAGTTACCATGCAAAACTTTAATATTTGCGGCACTAATAAGGTAAACACAGTGATGCGGTAATAACTATTATCACAAACTTAAAAAATAACTTAAAGTTAGTGAAAGAAGATAAATCGATTCAAATAAAATTGCACTATTTTTAATCGTTTTACGAAAATTATAAAATCAAAAGGTAATGCAGTTAATATAGAACTTAAAAGAGCTTGATAACCTTGAATTGAACATCAAATTTAGTACACTTTTTTGAAAATTTAACTATCAACACAGAATCACTAAGTTTTTTTAGTTCTATAGAAATTCAACTTTATCTAATCAATAATTTTATGTATTTATCATTGGTAAGAGCTTTTTCTTACGCTGTGTCTGTTAATTGACACACAAATAATTACCAAAAACATCTAGTTCTATTAATAAATTAATAAAATTGAAATTAAATATACAGAGCAAAAATTTTAAGATTAAATCTTTTTTCGAAGTTATAGAAACAAAAAGTTCTTGCCACTCAATGGGTTTTTTGTACATTTTACAATAATTACGTTTTGATAAGCACACAATACAGACAGTTTAAAACCATGTCATTGAATAAAATTTACGAATGCTTTCTATTGTATATTTCAACGAAAAGCACTAAATGTCGCGCTTTTCAATTAATTACGAAAGCAAAACAATACATTAAAGACATAATTTATACCATCAAAATTAAATTTTACCTAATATGAAGTATGTTCAATAAAAAAGTTTGTCAAATATGTAATAATAATAATAAATGGTTTTATGGATTCAAGAAATACTTTTAATGAATTTCTTTGTGGAATTTAGCTTAAGCTATTCTAACTAAAAACCGATGGCATAAACAACTGATATAAACTAATCTCTTGAATTTATCGGAAAATGAACTGTATATTCAATTTAGATGTACTAACTATTGAAGAAAAAAGGCTTTCACTGCTGAAAAGTCTTTCGGGGAAGATTGCGTCGAAAACGATTATGGATTTTATTTATTTCAAATTGGTTCAGTTACTACACTTTAATTATGTTTTAATGTGGTAATTTTTTACACCACTAAAATATAAATTATTTTTTTTAATATTGTAGAAATGTGATAATAAATCCTAATTCGTAAAAATGAATTTTTATTTTACAAAAGCTTGAATGAGTTAGTTTGAAATTCAAGTAGCTAACTGCTTTTTTTTCGCTAAATTAAAAATCGTTTTCTAAAAGCAAACCATAAGTGTAAACACTAAATCATAAATAAATTTGGTGACATTAATTGTTCATTGATTTAAATTTAATTCACGTTTCATGAGCGAGCCTCACATTGAAGTTTAATATTATCAACTGCCAAATTAATGTACTCTTTCTACATGGCCACATCACAAATAAAAATAATCTTCCTGTTTTTTGCCCATAAAATTGTTTTTTATTGAAGGACACATCTACAAAGTCCCTGAAAATTACACGCAACACTTAACTTTGCGTGCGGACGATCCACGATTTCATTTCTAATTGCAAAATCTAATATTTGTTACTTGCGGTGAAAATATTATTTATTATGCTTCAAATGTAACATTTGCTTAAAATTTAATTTTCTTGCGATTTATTAGAAGACATAAAAATCAATCGCAGACCGAATGATTCCATCTAAGGTTAATAAGAACAGCAGCTTATTAAATCAAAAATACCCTATATACTTAAAAGTCTTCACAAATTTTGCAAATTAAACTTGTTAAAAAAAGTAATATGACCATAGCAAAAAACAACTTGAATTATTACATCAGAAAAAGTAGCAATCAAAAAATTAGGCAAGAAATCATAAAAAGCTCACCATTTTAAGTACATACTCGATTTTGCAAGTTATGCCCGCAAACTTTTTTACAAATAAATATTTTATTCAATTGATAAAAACGCTAATAAGGTTTTCAGGCTTTTTTGTCTAATATAAGCCTTAACGCAGCTAGCGCAACTTTATATTCTTTAATCTTTTTATACTGTTTTTGTTTTAATTTTATGCAAAAAATACAAAAAAAACCAAAAATAAGATAATATTTTAAAGAAGAAAAATAAAAAGTAGCACAAAACATAAAAACTGAATGATGTATATAAATAGTAAAAGACAAATAAAATAAAAGTAAAAATAAAAAAAAAAATACAAGAAAATAAAAATTAAAAAGAAAGGAACAAAAATATAGAAAAAATAAATTGAGAAAATCTAAGAAAAAGACCATTTGTGAGCAGGGGCAACAAATGTTATTTAAAACAAAAGGTAGATGTACACAGAATAAATCAGGTGCGACAAATATTAAGAAAATAGTAAATATAGGTAAAAATAAAGATTGTAGTAGCCTTTAAATGTATATGTTGGAGTCACATGGCAAATTTGGCCTATGGTCGATATAATTAAACATATCCTTATATGCCAGATACCGAAATTGGGCTTGTGGTCTTAACTTAATAGCCATGTCGCGAAATGAGCATTTCTAAAAGCCGTGGCTCAATCAAAAGTGAAAATTATTATTATTATACATTAATTATGTTTAATAAAACCGGCGCATTAAGTGAATCAAAATCTTTCTTTGGTAATACTATTACAAAAATTGACGCAAAATGCAAGAGCTTTTATATTTATGACACTATTTTTTAATCAACTGTTCGTGACAGAAAAGTGTAGAAATATTGATCTGCCTATAATTTTTATGGCTCTGTTATTAATAAAATCTACATAAATATTGATTGTACAAATAAACAGCTAGACATGTTATGTGTACAATTATTAGTGTTGATTTTTGTGTTATATTTCGATTAAAATCAGCACGTGGGATATCTATAGTTTTTTCTCAATATTCCAATGCATCTCATTATTTGTTTTAGAATGTGATTGATTGTTGATTGGTTTTAATAATATCTTTAGAGATAATTCATTTTGGTATATAAAGCAAAAAATTAACTTGTGTTGTCTATAATTATATATAATCAACATGGAACAGGGTCAAATTCTGTAATGACACGAGTATAATTACAGAGGTGTGGAACTGAGAAGAACGATGAAAATTAGTCATACTAAGGGAAAATGCTACTAATTTAAAAAATAATTAAATTAGTTTTATTTATAATACTGCTTTAATTTAACATTTGTTGTAGCTTTGCTGTAACTCAGCTATTAGTAATTCTCTATTTGGTTTATCATTTTAAACCAAGAATCTATTTAGATAAAGTAATGTTTTATGTCATTTACATAATGATTTTGATAAAAGCTCAAAGAGAATGACCAGTAGCAGCCAATTTTAACAAAAATCTACAAAAACAGACATTCAGTAAGTTGCCATTATTACCAACATACTAAAAGATAAAAAAAAATGTTTTAAAATGAAAATTGAGTTATTGCACTGTTTTACTTATATTATTTACAAAATATTACATAAGCAACTCAGCTGAAAAAAGCCTTACGCTTGACCCAACAAACTTTCTTAATTTGTTTTATAAAAAAAACAATTTAATTAGATTTAATATTTTTAACTAGTTTATTGTTGTTTTTATTGGAAATCTTGGGTACAATGATGTCAATCAAACGACACTACTTTCTTGTTGTCGAATTTTACGGTTTTGAAGTAGCTAGATTAACAATTTGTTGAAGTTAAATGTGTGTTTTAAAATATAATAAAGAAATTTAGCATTTGCGTCATGTGGCATGGTACATAAAAATAACCTAATTATAAAGTTATTATATTTTTGTTCAGTTCAAAAAAAAAGCAAAACTGTAAAACATTTTTATTTGGTTCAAAAAAAAAATTACACTTTATTTTTGTATGTTTCTAGCTGAATATCTACATTGTTATTATGTAGGTAATTGTCAACAATGTAAACATAATTATGTTTGTTTTTTGTCAAGTTGTTAGCAGGTGATTATTTTATTTCTAATATTCATCATCATAACCATAAGCTTCATTATCATCATAATCTTCATCATATTCCGCTGATGATTCTTGATATTGTTGATATTCTGCTATTAAATCGTTCATATTTGATTCAGCTTCTGTAAACTCCATTTCCTCCATACCCTCCCCTGTATACCAATGCAAAAATGCTTTTCTTCTAAACATTGCTGAAAACTGTTCTCCAACTCTCTTAAACAACTCTTGAATAGCTGTACTATTTCCAATAAAAGTTCCACAAATTTTCATTCCCCTTGGTGGAATATCACAAATGGCAGACTTACAATTATTTGGAATCCACTCAATAAAATAGCTACTATTCTTATCCTGAACATTATACATTTGTTCATCTACCTCCCTCGTCGACATTCTCCCTCGGAAAATTGCGGCTGCCGTCAGATATTTCCCATGTCTTGGATCAGCAGCGCACATCATATTTTTAGCGTCGAATAGCTGCTGGACAAGCTCAGGAACAGTGACCGCTCTGTATTTAGCCCCCGCTCGGGAGACTAGGGGGGCGAAACCAGGCATAAAAAAATGCAAACGTGGAAATGGTACCATATTTACAACAATTTTCCGTAAATCGGCATTTAATTGTCCAGGGAAGCGAATACAGGCGGTTATTCCTGCCATTGCCGCAGAGATTAAGTGGTTTAAGTCGGCCAGGGATGGAGCGGATAGTTTCAAAGTTCTAAATTAGAAAGAGAGACTATAAGTTTAAATGAAGTAAAATAATTAGAAATTTAATTTCAAAAACAAGAAAAGCCACTAATTTAAATAAAGCATTCAAGATTTATCGCAGAGAAATGAAACTTTTTGAATAAAAAATTATTTTCTAAGGGAGGAAAACATCGTTTTGCATTGTAATGAAATCTACGTCTAATGTAAAAAGCTGCTTATAAAACATGTGTTTTTTCTTATTTTGTTAAATGGACTGAATCGAAATCGGGGTTTTTATTTCACAAAATATGCCATATTGTCTTTTTATTTGATGCGCACATACCTTCATGTGATAGAAAATCGTACTTGGATGATTCCTTTTTTGCATTTTGATTCAAAATTTTGTCGGAAAAGGATCATTTAGACCAAGGGTCGGTTTGAATATTTCAGAACAAAAATTTAAGTGGTAATACAGAAAGTGAGATATGTTTTAAATATAAAATGGCAATTTTTTTCTTAAAAATAGAACGTGTAAAGAGCATTTAAAACATTTTTAATAATAAAAAAAATTAGAAACTCTTATTTTATTCAAATCGTTTAAAACAACAGAAAATAACAAAGTCAAAGAAAATTTCTTCAAACAAGATTTTGTAGACACAACCTTTAAAAAAAATGTTTTAATAAAACAAATTGATTTCAAGAGGTTTTCTTTTACAAAAAAACAAGACAGAATACTTGAAATATCTGTTTTTCAAAAATATACTTTAAAAATCGGATAAAATTACAAAACAAAGTGTTTGGTAAAGTATTTTTTAAAACATTTGTTTCAAAATATTTAATGTGTGGTTTATTCAGAGTTAAAGTGTTATTAGATATTTATTCAGAGTATTTATTTCACTCATTATTTATTAACATTATTTATGTTTTCAAACTGTGTACATCATTTGCGGATTTTAAATTCAAAGCACTATTGATCTCGCTTAGATTTAAAGGTGTTTTTCAAAACAATTACTTATACGTTTCCAGACGAGAACATCTTAAATTTTGAAAGAACAGGAAAAGCTCACCTATGACATATATCATGAAGAGCCTCGTTATCAATCATATAGGTTTCATCTGTATTTTCTACCAAATGATGAATAGACATCACTGTATTGTATGGTTCTACAACAGTATCTGACACCTTAGGACTGGGAATAATTGAAAATGTGCAAATAATCCTATCCGGATATTCCTCTCGTAGTTTTCCTAGCAGAAGGCTTCCTAATCCTGATCCTGTTCCCCCTCCTGCAACATACAATTTTATTTTAGTTGAAACCAACCCTCTGACAAAAATATGTTTCAACAAAAATGTTGAATTTCATTCGATCAAACCTAGTATTTATTGTTGCAGTACATATAAGCCAGAAGGCTATAAATTATATGCAGTTAAATAGAAAACTTTTAATTAAAACTTAAAATTAATTTTTGTTCAAGAGGAATTGCAACAGACGTAGTTTATAAAGTTTATATATTTTATAAACGAAAATGGAAAAATTGTAATGTCAAAGCACAGTACATGAAATTTAAGCTCTTCTTTAAAAAAAATCTGATGCGTTTAGTTAAATCAGGTTAATACCTGACATATCGTGCATTCAACGCAACTGTTCAGCTAATTTTTTTCGTCTAGAAGGAAAAAAGTTTGTAAATATTTACAATTAATGAGTCTTTTCAAATTACTGTCACGGTTAGCGGTTGTCAGTCAAAGAAAACAGGTTGTTTTAAGTTTGTATTGTACATAAATAGATCTGTGTGTTTGTTGTTCTGTAGCCAGTTAGCCACTATACGGTTCAATCGATTATTTTTTTTTAAAGCTGAAGAAATGAAAAATGCTCTTAGCCATAACTCAAAAATATCGGTTCGGCCATTTCAAAATTATAATTTTTATGTGTCAGGTTTAAAAACTGAAGTAATGACTTTTCAAATGTTTGATTCAGTTGTAATCTGGCGTTACGTTTCTGTTATAATATTAAAAAGCAACGTATCCATGAACTGATGCTTCTTTATTTACTAGAATATGCAATAAATCATCTCCTGGAATGTACAAAACACTTAACTTTCTTATTTACTTGCAGCAGAAGTATTTTGTTTACCTACTACGCTCGTTGCAACGGTAGCAATTAAGAGTTTTTTTTTTCAATTTTGAATAAATTTAGTAGTTATTTTTATTTTTAGTTTAAATTTACTAATAATTAATAAGCTTTTTTTTCATAGATCCAAGATGGGTAAACTTTAATATTTTTTCTGTTCTGTACTCGTTGAGACGCGACTGAATGCAGCTTAGATAATAATTTGCACTTTTATCGTCTACCGTTTATCAAAAATCAACTTTTCAGAACAGCAAAAATTCAAATTCAAGCTAATCATTTAATTTAAGGAATAACCTAAAACCTCTGACTTTGAAGCCGAAACCTAAAGTACTTGAAAGGAAGTTATAGATTTTTCATTACTTTTTGCTTTTCTGGATTTGTTTTTTAAATCTATTAGCACTTTTTGATATTATTGATTGGCTTGCTGTTTCTGACTTATTACAAAATTCCCTAACCATTAATCTAACAATACTACATTTTTTGCAATGCGGATTGATCTATTTATAAAAGACAGTACCATGTTTCTAAATCTTTGGTTATATCATGGCTTTGCTACTTATGATATAACCATATATGTAGTGCTTTCGCTAAAATAAATAATTATTATTATTTTTATTTGTGCTGAATGCACTCCTAAAAGTTTATTTAGCGATAAAACAAAAAACTGTTGGTCAAAATTCAAGATTTTATAAATTTTAATTAGGATTAATCAGTGAAAAACTTTAATTAAAAGCTTTTAATAATTACTGTCAAATTTAATATTGAAATTATACATTTGAATAAAACGCACGCTTGTTTGTTAGTTTGAGTTGCAACAATTTTTGAGAGAAAATAGTTATTAAAAATTACCAAGAGAATGCACAATTTGGAATCCTTGAAGACAATCGCACCCTTCGGCTTCCCTTCGTGTAATATCTAAAATTGTGTCAGCTAATTCGGCACCCTCAGTGTAATACCCTTTCGCCCAATTATTGCCAGCTCCTTCTCTCCCAGAAACAAAATTATCTGGAGGAAACAACTGTCCAAAAGGTGACGATTTTATTGCATCCATGGTACCCGCTTCCAGATCAACGAGAACAGCCCTTGGGACATATCTCCCACTTCGCGCTTCATTATAATAAACGTTCAACCTCTCCAGCTGAAGATCGGTATCTCCATGCCAGTGTCCTGTTGGATCAATTCCATGCTCGTCAGAAATTACTTCCCAAAACTGAAAAATGACCGACCAACTTTAATATCAAATTACGTTTTATTAATGATATGAGAAGTTTTTAATTGGAGAAAATATGCCATTATTTTTAATGAATTTTACTTTCTGCCACAATAAGCGATGATTGATTATTAGTTTAATAGACTGTAATGGGATCATCACTTTTTTTTAATATCGACTTACTTTCGATCCAATGTTATTCCCAGCTTGGCCTATTTGGAGATGAACAATTTCACGCATTTTCTTTACAAGAAATTTTAAACTAGAATTTTGATAACTTTTGCTTTATTTTTTTTTTATTTTTGTTTTTGAAATGTCATAGTGAATTTAAAATCTACACTTAGCATATTTGATTAATGGTCTGTAAATCAAAAAATCCAATCAAAACTGTAACTAAGTAAATAGATAATTTTCTCAATAATCCGCTATTGGAGCTTATAGTTCAAAATTAGCTTTTTCTTATAAATAGACCATAGTTTTCTTAAATCCCATCTTCTCTCAAATCTTCTCAAAACCGACCAGACAAATGGCCTGCCACATTTTAAAAAACTGAAAGAATTTTTCGAATTGTATATTAAGTTTTGTTCTAAGAAGGTGCATACTGATCTGGGCGATTTTGCGGCGATTATAGTTAATGCGCTCAAATGAAAAGTTCAAGAAAACTAAAAAAGCAAAAAAACTATAAAGGATTTTGTGTCCTTTTTTTAAAGTGCGTACTCATTATTAAGACTATGATAATTAAAGATTTAGTATTACGTCAACTCTCTTAAAGTTTTCTCCTAGGAATTTTAATTATTTAAGACAAGTCAAAAAGCTCGGCGCCAGTACAGAAAACCATGTTCATAAGTGAAGGAAATTTTGACTTGCATCTTATGAACTTTCTTTCAACATCTTTTGTTTGTTTGAAGATCTAAAAATCTATAAATTTGCTTCTAAGTGATATTACTAAAATAAAATTAGAAAGATTTTTTTTTGACTATAAAATTTATTTACTCTACAAATTTATTATTTACTTTTATTTGTGCTACCACGATTATGTTGTTATGTCTTTTCTATTACATTTCAACATGTTTCTAATTAGGGTTTTAACTTTTGTTTATTTTTTGTACCTAAATGATACCGCTATGTCCACTTTTGTGTGATATTACCGTTTTAATAAACTATTCTGTTGTAAACTAATTATCCGACTTTTATTATAGGTTTTTACAATCATGTTTGTATTTTTGTTTTTATAATGTGAAAATGTGTTTATTAGTTGTATACTGTGCATAAGTAAAAACAGTTAGTTGTTATAGTGGTCAGCATATTGTCTCTAATTTGTCTATTTTAATTTCAGTAATCATTTCCGTGTGCTGGGTGGCCGGAACAATTGTGGGCTTCCTTCCTCTTTTTGGCTGGTATAAAAAACAAAAGGACTATTCTAAAATTAGTTGTTTTTTTCTTGACGTCATGCACGACGACTATTTAATTTGTTTGTATTTTGGTACCATCATAACACCTGCTCTACTTCTCGCCGCATTCTACACCCATATTTACCAAGTTGTTCTCAAGCAAGTATGAGCTTTAACTTACTTATTTAACATTATTTTGCTTCCAAATTTTTTTGCAGAGATTTTAAAGTTTTTGCCAAATTAATAACGCTTAAATCAATTTTTATTTTAAATTTGTTTTATTTAACTTTTACAGCTGGATTGTGGTTTATAGCACTTTCTCATAATTTGTATAAGGGCTGATATATATTTTTCCTTTTCAGTTAAGACGCATTGTCACAATGAATCCGGATTCTGGTAGCTCGTCTAAAAATGGCTCATCAGGGGGTACAATGCTTCGCATGTTGGGCGCTGCCCAGAAGCGAGAAGTGAAAGCCACTCAGAACCTAGCCATTATAGTATTATTTTTTATGATTTGTTGGATTCCCTTATACACCACTAATTGTGTTATAGTATTTTGCCCCAAATGTGAAATTGATTCAACATTTATGCTTTCCTGCATTATTCTATCGCATTTAAACTCGGCTGGCAATCCAGTGCTCTACGCGTATCATCTCAAAGACTTTCGTTTAGCGTTGAAAAATTTTCTATGTAGTTTATTTGGCAAAAAACCAAGCAGTGGTTTCAGTAGTCAAATCCATCATAGAACTATCAATAACTATAGTCAGCACAGCCAGTATCGGGGAACCCTAGAACGACAAAATTCTCAAATACTTTACCGAAAAAAAACTGCCGAACAAATAAAAAGTATTATTCCTGGGGATAACAAGCGCGAAATTTGGAACATTCCAGAAGGTTCAGATTCAAGCAATTCTTTTAAAGAAACAGATGAAAAGCCTAGTTCAGTTTATCGTCCCGGAACCCCCTATAGAACAAACGATATAAGCCAAATAAATCAAGCGTATGTAGAAACTTGCAGTCAAGATGGGGGAAGTGATGAAGTTTTTGTACCACAATCTGAATTCTGCTATGATGATTTTGGAATTCAGTTAACAAAAAATCTAGATTGTAATCTCAAAATTGTACCAACAGAAAAGATTGAGTTTTCTCCACCCAATAATCTTTTTCTGGTACAAAGCGAATATCAAGAAACACGGTTTCGTTTACCGAATGGCTGTGAACGAAGTATCTCAGTCGATAACAGTGATTTGAAGATATGCTTTGACCGGACTTATGATTCGAAAACGAAATTGAAAAGAAGTTTGAGTGACGATGGTACAAAGCTTTATAAATCTCCTCAAATTAATGGAATTGTTATTGGCTCATATGGTAGCTGAATCTAAAGGTGTTCTATGTACTGTTAAACATTCCAATGTTTTTATGTAAATAAGTACAAAAGACTCAAATCACCAGCAGAAAATTGTTTTGGTGTGTTCTCTAAGTCATAACAGGGACGTTTGTGTACCTTGTCTATTTATTATACTCTTACGCAAATCAATAAATTATTTGATAATTTTTTGTTATTTCATTGTATTGACACATTTTTCTTTATAAGAAATAAATAGTTTTTGTAGTTATCTTATTTTTTGCCAACATCGTCCTCATCGAAGCGCGGTATAATCCACACTTGGCAACTCTAAAAATGTTGATTGACATCTATACAAACTTCCGAACTCAGATCTTTAGCCATGAGATTTGCCAGCTAGCAGTTAATCTTTTTCTTTGTATTTTGCACTCGGACATTTATAATTGTCACATTTTGTTATTCGACTTAGATAAATACCATTTTCAGTTGTTTTATTGTTGGCAAAAGCCTTTTGGTTTTCCTATACGCTTAATCACTTCTTTACTTATCTTCTTATGCACTAAACGAATCATTAGACTTAAGTTAAGAGCCAACTCTTGCAACTGCAGTCACATAACAGTGCTAAGAAGGAAGTTATGAAAGAAAATATTTATTAATATTTCTTGAAAAATTTGTACTAAATTTTTAAATTAATATGACAACAAAGCTCGTCGCCTGGAACCAGTAGGACGAATTTGGTGACACATCTATTTCATAGTAAGTTCTAAATTTTGTAGTTCATTTTCACTTTTATCAGGAGTCTCCAGAGACTGCCAATTTTTTTGTGTTCGTCACACCGGACGATGACGAAGATCTCGTTTTTTGAATAGGAATGCAGAAGATTGTGAAGATTACGTCTTGTTTTAATGAAAAAATTAAAAACATGTCCGTTCAATTATTTGTAAATAATATTGCCTTATCTTTCGAGTGCAGTGTGATGTATAGATTAATAATAATTTATTCCATAATAATATAAGATTATTCAATTCCTATAATCCTATCCCTATATACATTTTCGACGTCCTTCCTCTTCTCGTCAATGGGTGTCACAACGTCGGACAAAACTCCAAAGCAGCATTAGGGTTACAGGAACAGCAACAACAGTTCAATTGGTTCGAACCCATTATGATTAAAATTTAATAAGATTCAACATATTATTTATAATTATCATGTCATTAAGCAATAACAATACAATAAAAAATACAGTAAAGAATAAAAGAGTATCATTCGATTGCTGAAAACGAACTAATTAAATGTAGAAAAGCAAAATAAAAAGAAAACAAAAGTATGTAGCGTATTTATTTGTTTGAAAAAAAAGAATAAAAGTAAAGCTCAAATGAAAAAGCTGACGAAAAAAAAAAGTACGTGGGGCAGTATAGGGAATAGATGAGAGAAATTTGGAGAGGACGAGAAAAAAAGGAATGATTATGTTTGATTGTTTGGTAAAAAATGTGATAATGCAAAAATATGAGAAAGGAAAGAAAAAACGAAATTAAAAAAAGTGCAAGAAAGTATGCGAGATACTAAGTTCTAGGTCTATGGTCAAACAGAAAGACGTCAGACTATATAAGTAAAAAAAAATAATTAAAAGCAGGTAAAAAAACAGTAAAGCGTGAGAACAAAATAAAAGAAAAATGTAAAATACTGCAAAAATATTAATATAGAACGATAACACAAGGAAAATTACAAAAAAAAAAAGGAAAAAAGATGATAAAAAAAATACAGTATAGTAAAAATAGAGAATGAGAGCGTAATATTTAAAAAAAAAATAAACTATAGATAAAAAAAGCAGCAAAATTTAGATATAATAAGAAGTGTAAAAACTGATAGTAGAAAGTTAGCCAAAATATTAAAAAAAAGAATGCTAAGAGAAAGTTGATTGCAAGAATTAGATAATAAACGAAGAAAAAGAAAACAAGTACGAGTTTGAAAAAAATAAAAAAATGGATAGATGTAGAAGAATGAGAGAAACAATACAATATAAGCAAAGAATGTGAGAAAGTGAGAGAGTACGAGTTGACGAGAGAAGTTACATGTGAGTATGATCTGAGTACCGCAAAATTTTTAGTACGGTTATATACCGTTATTTCACTGAAGCTAGTATATCAAACGATAAAGTTTTATTAAAAAAATTTTTTTTTCTACCCTTAGAGATGGATTTGAATGAAATGTTATAATACAGCTAGCGAGGTCAACAATGACTGTTTGAGTTGGTAACACTTTTAAAGACTTTTTTATTTGCCTAGTTGCCATACTGTAACCGGATACGTTTCTTTGACGAATACTTGACATAACACTCATAAAAAAACATTGTAGGACATTATTATGTCATACTGTCACAGCGACAAACTTTTTAATTGGCATCTGTCAATGATGTTGTCAGTGTCAAATGTCAGTCGACAACATAGAGTGATTGCAGTTGTACCATCTTAAAATTAAATGTCGGATTGCCAACTCAAACAGTCATTGTTGACCACGCTGTCCTTGATCAAATAAATTGTTTCGTATATAGCCCTAAAAATGCTTTTTTTAAAATTTAAATAAATCCTCTGAACACATAAATTAGCTTGTGTTAGCTTGACAATAATCCAAACTACGATACAGTCCATGCCTTCTGGCTTAGGTACTATTATAAATGTCACTTCTTTATGACTAGAGAATGAAATCTTTTTAAAGCGATATAGGTAAACTCTTCTACATTTTGAACTAGATAGGTACGTGCCTACGTAAATGAATAAAGAATCTGTCATTCAAATTTCTTTTTTTTTTATTAGTTTTGAATTATTTTTCGACAATAATTAGAGACTTAATAGAAAAAATTTTCTACAAAAAAACTAGCATTCTCTATTTTTCTTTGATTTATTGGAACTTTTCAGAATACAAATATAATTACTTCATCCAACCAGATCAAATTTTTGTAAATTCTGCTATTGTGATGATCCCCTAATTATTATGGAATCCTACTCCTCAGAGAAAGCTTTCCGATGTATACATAGTATATAATTCATTAAAGTTTCTTTATTACATTTTTAAAAAACAACAAAATAAAAAAATAGCCACAAAAGCAAAAAGCACAGCATTATGTAAGGTATGTGTGGAAAAAAGCAAATAAATCAATAAGCAAACAACTTTTATCTTGAGTTTTGTGGTTCATGTGATCCTAATACAACTCGAAACTCCGATTCGTCCTTATGGGTGCCACTTGTGTGTGGCCAGACCAGGTGGGCCAAAATTTCAATCATTTCATTATCTCCTGTTTACTTGTGAACGGAAAGACAGCGGTGGTTTCACTTCTTTGGTTTTGAAATGAACAGACGCCTACTGCATTTATGATTTATAATCACCTAAAGACTTCTAACCTGTCATGGATAGATCTTACACCACATAAACCAAATAGGTAAAAAAGTATACTGGTCTGCATACATTTTCGCCAAAATGCTTATGCCAACAAGATGTGTTTAAGCAGAATGGACCCAAAGGATCATGGTTCGCTTTATTTATGCGAAATACTGATAAACAAACTGAGTTCTAAAAAAAACGGCGTTGCTTCTCGTAATTTATTCATCAAATTGAAAACGAACCGTAATCGTTTTTTACTACCTTTAAACTAATCGTACATGAAGTTTCAAATAATTAAAAAACAGAGTTAATTATCAACATTTTATTTAGTCATAAAAAAGTACAAATTAAGCTGAATAAATATCTTGCTGTACTTTTTTCCATGCAGTTAGAGGACCATGTTCAGGCCTGTACTGAACATTGCAGCCATCATTAGCTAACCGTCCTTGTTCTCTCAAACTATCATAAACGTCACGGTCGTATTTCGTGAAACCGAATTTCTTCGATACGTAAATTTTTTGGCGTCCAGGGAACTTGAACTTGGCACGACGTAAAGCCTCAATGACTTGAGCCTTGAAACGGTCAGTAGACCTTACACTCATGATGGGTTGACCAATGTTAACACGAGCCACCGTACCTTGGGGCTTGCCGAAGGCACCACGCATCCCAGTCTGAAGCCTGAAAACAAGAAAAATTTTTAATAGAAACATTTGCTACTACATCGAAATTATCAAAGCTCATTTTATTCATAGCCCTAGAAAAGTCACAAAAAATACCTTAGCGTTTTTAACATTGTAAAGAGATATTAAGCTTAATTTTGTTAAGATATCGAACTTATCTGGCAGTACTGCGTACTAAACAGCAATTAGATTACTTAAATTTGTTACTTAGTGATCGCTTTAGGTTTACTGCAAAATAAATCTAATGTGTTTAAGGTTGCAACTATATAACAGTGAATCGTCACTCTCAAAACAGCTTATGACCGCCAAAATAAATCTGAATTTCCATCGCCTGAGATATCAATAATTCTGAAACGCTCTATTGTCGTTCCAGCCAAAAATATTAATGCAGATTCTGAGAGAACTAGAACAGCATGACTAAAAATCTTTTTTTTAACTATGAATGCCACTTCTACTAAAACATCAATTGTTTTAAAATCGCCGTGAACAATAAAATAAAACTGCAAAATACTGCTGACTCACCTATCAGCTCCAGCACATGATAACATTTTATTGATGCGAATAACATGGAAAGGATGGAGCCTCATACGAATATGGAATTGATCTTTACCACAATTCTTCACCAAATATTTATTGCAGCAAATACGACCCGCTTCCAGCGCCTCTGAGCTGAGCTGTTCATATTCGTCAGAGACCAAATGAACGCACAGGGGGAAGTCATCCACGGCAGCCCTTTTCTTACCCAAATCGAAAATTCGAATTTTTGGGTCTGGCACACCACGACAGAAACGGGATTTAGGATAAGGTTTATTCTTGCAATAGCGATAACTGAAATAAAATAATTACGTTGAATAATTCTGTTATAATAATGAAGTAAGGTTAGCTTACCATCTCGCTGGTCGTCTACCCATTTCGAAAGCTAAAGCAAATTTATCTTAGTAATTTGTAGAAAAACATCAGTCAATTTAAATTAATAATAAATTTAAACCAAGTATATTTGAAGATGATTAAGATATTTGTAAAAACTTACCAGACACTACAGTGCACTTTCACAGCTGCGTGAAAAAGAATTTGACAGTGACAGATCAAAGAAATGACATCTACAGAAATGGCAGATGAAGCCATAGAATAAAGCTGCTGACAGTTAAAATATTAGAATTTAATCAGTTACCAACAGTAAGTTTTAAATATAGGTATGTATTTATTATTTATAGTCAAACCTTAACTTAAGTGCTGAAGACAACTCAAGTAAGAGCAACCCAGCCTTCACTTTTACACTAGTGTCATAAACGCTACTTTCTAGCTCTAAGAGAGTTATTTTAACTGTGAAACTTGTAAAGGTAATGTAGCCAGATTTATGTTGGCAGCAGTTCAAATGTTGACAAACATGATTGATCAGGCATTTGATGTGAATGTCGAAAATGCAGTTGAATGTGGACAATGAACATGTTTTTAATTTCCTTCCACATGATAATACGTATTTTGAGTTTTGGGTTTATTTTGATGTCGCTACAAAAATAATTGTGCTGAATTAAGAAATAAACTATATGTGCCCCTCTATGATTATTTTAAATTTTATTATTAATAAAAATATCCTCTAATAAAAAGACCAATACTCAAAACTTAAATTGGAAATTTCTCAACCTATCTTAAGTGCAGTTACTGACGAAGAATTTTAGCCGTTGCTTTAAATGTCAATTAAAAAAAATTAAAGGAGCGTGTCCTTAAACGACTGCTAGTAGGCTTTTTTACTTTTAACATTTTTAAATTTTTTTTTTTTATCATTTTGTCATTTTTGGGTAAAAATGACTTTTACCCAAAATAATCATAAATTATTAGAATTATACAGTATGAATAACTGGCACACAAAGCTATAACCACAATAAAAACATAAAAATTGTTTTATTTTTAAAATATCGCTTTATACAACATTACAACCTTGATACAGCAAAAACTTCATTCTATAGAGGATCAATTAATATTTCCCTAATTATATTTAAAAAAAAAAATGCTGTTTTACGTTTGTAATTTTGGGAACTATAAATATTTCAGAAATAAAAGCAAAGTTAAAACCAAAAATTTATTAGAATTAATAATAAATTCAGCCCAAATTCTTCTGGGTACAGACCTTCGAGTGTTGTTCCAAATACCAAGAAAATAAAAACTGCTTCTTACAATTTGCACACATATATGTAGCACTTTTTCGAAATAATAATCCTTGATCAATGTCGTTTTTTAAACATTGCATTAAATGAATGTATAATTTGTTTTCATTTTCCAATATTGTTTTACATCGAAAACACTTATTTTTTGTTTGCACATGACGTGACGAATGAATTGCATATCTTTTGATACTGGAATAACTTTGACGGCAAACGTTACAGGTAATACACAAACTGTAATCTTTTTCTTTAGTTTGCATTGGCTGCTTTGATTCAGAAGGGTCAAGTACAGATGGCTGATTAACTGTTGGCAATATTTCATCCTTATACTGTTGTAATGATATATTATCACTACCTGTATCTTGGTGTGAAACCATTATTGCGTCATTTATATTTAGTGTTTCATCATTATCAGCGTCATCTTCTACTACTTCGAAAACTATTGGTTTTTCCATTTCTATTGTGGGAGGATCAACCATTATTATAATATCAGTCCCTTTAATTTTATCCGTTTTTTTCTTGTCAATGATTTGGCAAAGCCGCTCCTGCGATAACAACCATTTTTCTTGTAACTCAAAACTGTAATTAATCAATTCTATACAATTGTTACAAACTACTGAATTAGAAAAAACGTCGAGTTTTATATCAGACAAAACAAATTTTACTTTATGTTGAATTTCATTTAGAGAATGTGTTTGATCACTGGTAAGAGTTTGATATTCATCATTCCTTACTGCCAGCAAACATATGCGACAAATTTCTGTTAAAGACTTTTCCTCTACAATAAACAATAAAAAGTTAAAAAAAAAAAATTTTTAAGTGAAAAGCAAACCTCCAAAATATCCTTGTAGTGATGTAAAATGCGGATTTGTCCAAAATGATTCATCTACCTCTTCTTCCGGTTCTTCCTTCACTTCTACCATCATCTGTTCAGCAGCTGCTTGAGTTTCGTCCAAAGCACTTGTAGATTTTTCAGCTGTAACCAAACGCCGTGTGTTAAAAGAGCATGAAATTCAATTGAGTTTGTGTTTAGATTGTACAAATCAAAAACATCACGCTGGAATATCAACTAACAATTGCCATATTGGTACCCAAAACGGTTAAAAGAAGGAAAGAAAAATAAACTTGACAAAAAAAGCACAAACAATATCTATGTATATAAAAGAATGGCTTCATAAATCTGTTATTATAATTAACTACATAATATAACTGAAGAGATAAAACCTTAATTTTGTTTTCTAATGCCATTATAAAAATAAACTTAAATAAATATATTTTACAATAAAAAATTATTGTTACCTATTAAGACAAAAAAATCTTGTGTATCACAACGTCTGAAAACAGTTGTACATCCGCTTGTAGTTTGGAAGACTCAGCCTTAGCCCCCAAAGTTACCCGCCTTACAAAATAACAGTTTCCAGTTTTATGATACAAATAACTATTACAAAAGAAGAGAGCTTCATATGAAAAACCTTGAAAAAATGTATTTCTAATACACCTAATTCACTTACTAGTCGCGTCATTGACTAAATCCGAAGAAGCACCAAGCTTTCTAAGTTTTCTAGACTTTGGTTTTTGAAGCTTTTTAAAGTCGAAAATGGTTGGTATGGCATTCCATTTTAATTTCCGGTCAGATCTATTTTCAAATTGATCTTCTGTGAAATGCTTCTATAAATAATAGATTTTTAAAATGTAACTACCGTATGTTGTAACATACTTCACAAACCACAGCGTTACGTGTTAAACCTTCCCTTTTGATATTTTTAATCCATTGATTACGCCTTTGCGGATCCCTTCGCGGCAAGACAAAAAAACTCACACCTTTAGTAGTAGAACAATTAATTGCACAACAGCAAGGCATTGAAAGCTATGATTTTATACTTATCCAATACTTGAAGAACAATACACCAACACAAGAATATATTTCAAATTTTAATCTTAGTGCCAAGGACGACTAACAAGTGGCAGCGCCGCTCGTAGAAAGCAAAATCGTTACGAAAGCTCTTTCGGTGAATGTCAAATCGTGTCAGTGCCACGGGGAGATGAAGACAACACACGGTTTTTTTTTTTGAAGTTGTTTTCACACGGTCGCTTTCGAAAAAACGCAATAAAATGAGCTATAAAGTTGTGTAAAAATAGAAAAGTAATCAAATCCTAATTAAGAACTTCACAGATTGACAAACTGACAATGTGTCATTCTGTCATTCTTGTCAGCTGTCAATGTCACATTACTGCTGACACCGTCACATCGTGCGAAATTGTCCGTTTGCTGTCATCTGCGTTTTTTCTTATTTTGATTATTTTTAAAGTTCTATCTAATAATTTTTTACAATCAAAATTGATGCTGTTTAAAAAGGTGAAAGATATGTTATTTATAAAGATTCCAACAAAATTATGCTGCACTAGTTTTTTATGAATGATAGTACAATAAAGGTGTATTTAATAGAATTGACCTATCTTTGTATTTTGTCCCAGAAAAAAATGTTAATACTTTAAGCACACACTTTAGATGAGAGTAAGCGAATGATTGTGGACAGTGAGGAGTCTTTTAGCATAGACTTTTAGTCAGTGAGTCTAAAAACCCGTCAATATTAATTTAAAATTACAGCTTGAATGCACTGATTAGGGAGTAAAACGTGTCTATTAAGATACCATATCTCTTTCTTACCTGCTGGCAAGTGGTATTGTGGTAAAGCCTCCCTTCTAAGACGATTATTTCTATTAAACGCAGTTTCATTGAAATGTTTACCACATATTCGGTAATTCTCATATACACGCATTGACTCGGCATTGGCAACTGTAACATTGCCAATAAGTGTCACCCAGCTTTTAAAGACAGCTTCGTCTCTCAAAGGATGTGGAAACCGATAATATGATTGCGATGGAGAGTAAGGACAGCTCGGCACACAACACCGCTTTCCTGGCATCTTGTTTTATTTCTTTCACCTATCGCGATCCTAAAAAATAACTTCACTTTGTATGTCAATACAAATATTGTGTAGGTCTCAAAAATACAGTTAAATATTAATAAAATAACGACTTTTAGTGGAATGTTGAAATTTTGACATAACCCTGACGAGAAATGAGGTTAAATACGTAAAAGAATCACTGATATTGGCTAAGAGCAAATTTATAAGTGCTCTAAGCCAAGTCAAAAATTGTTGATAAGAAATGATGCAATAAAAATTTCACCATATGTAAAATAACAATGGTAAAATGTATAATACAACAATAGAGAGTTATTAACAGTTTCCTTTAATTTGACAGATTATGATGACAACACTACAGACGAAAAATTACTATATAGTTTGTTTTTTCTGTGGTGCTTAATTGGTGGTAATTTTAAATATAGCTCCATGATTTCAATAACATAAACGTTTATATAAATCCACATATTTTGCATTTTTTTTTAAACAAATTTACTTTAACCCTCTACCTCGTAAATAACTGAAATTTTATATAAACTATATAAAGTTAGTTTTTAATTTCTACGAAAAGCTTTTGTCAAATAATCTAAAGCATTTATACTGCTAAATATTACGAAAAAAGGTCACGTGGGTGTTTTCATAGAAATGGTAGACTGGAGTGCTTTTTTCTTAAGAGCACTTAGGAAAGTTGTTATAATTATAATATGTCAATATTTACCTACTTATTATTACTGAAGAAAAATGTTATAAATCAAGTAGACTAAGGAAAAAAATTGGGGAATATGGTAAATAAAAACAACAGTGCAAAAATAATTGTGTATTAAAACCTATAATGCAATATTGCTCAACCCATCTCAGTGTTATCTAGTACAAAGCTGCCTGTGCCGCCATAAATACCAAGCAAAGAGAAATTCTTGCTTACAAATTTGACATTTATATGAAGTAGCTTTCTTTTCATGTAATCCGGGATTTATTTCATATTCATTATTTGTTTTCAAACATCTTCTTAAGTGGTAAAATAGTTCACTCACATTGTATAATTCTTTCTTACACCGAAAACAAGTATTTTTTGTTTCCTTATGCCGTGCTGTGTGAATCGCATACTTTGCAATAGAGGTGAAAACGTTGTTGCAAACACTACAAATAATATTTATGTAACTTGCTTCTTCAATTTCTTTTTGCTTGTCAGTAGTTGCAACCGAAGTTTCAAATATAGATGCTTTATTAAATTTTAATATTTCTGGTTGTATTTCTGTCTCATGTGGCGATAATAGGTTCTCATTGGTTACATTTTGATGTAAAATAGTTGGTTCATCTGCAGTAGATGATGGCGTGGAAATATCTATTTGGTAGAACGCTGATTCTTCTTTTATTTCCATTGTAGGTGGCTCAACCATTATTAAAATATCGTTTACTTTAGTTTTTTCTGTTTTTGTCTTATCAATGATCTCGTTAAGCCTGTTTTGTGACAACAACCATTTTTCTTGCAATTCAATACTATAATTTACCAATTCCATACACTTGTTACAAACTAATGAATTCGAAAAAACGTCCAAATCCATATTCGGCAAAATAAATTTTACTTTATTTTGAATATCTGTTTGGAAGTTTGTAGCATCAGTGGTTAGAATTTGCCATGTATCGTTCTCAATTGCCTGTAAGCATATGCGGCAAATTTTGGTTAAACAACTTTGGTCTGCAATAAAAATAATGAAAAATTAAAAAAAAAAAATATGAAATATAAACCTTCTAAATAACCTTGCAGTGAGTAAAAATGTGGTTTGGCCCAAAGTGTTTCATCAAACTCTTCTTCGGGTTCCTCTTTTACATCTACCGCCATCTGCTCATCAGCTGGTTGAGCTCTTACTAAATTAGGGGTAACTTCCTCAGCTGTAACAAAATGCAATATCTTAGAATAGTGTAGTGTAAAATTCAATTTTCGCGCCACCCTGAAAATTCTTACCAAAGGACCAATGTTTTTACGTTTAACTTTTTTATAAAAGACATTTCTTTTCTTGTCTGAAAAGCATTATTTCTGTTTCAAAACGGTTTCGGTGAGCCCAACTGATCAAAGTGAGCGCATGCTTTTAGCAGGCGATCACTGATCAAAGGTTCTGTTGAGTGTTCTGTGGGTTCTGTCTGTCTGCTCTGCTGAATTCGACTATTGACGACATTGACGTAAAGTCTCAACCGGTATAGAGTTCAACTCCTTTCTTTAAAAGAGTAGTCTAAAACGCCATTTTATATCACCATCACGAATTATTTTGAATACCGATTAATTGACAAATTCAGATATTAAATACCTAATAATAATTTCTTATTTCCGAAGAGAGTTGGTTCAGCGATGCACTTCAACCTCCGTTTGCCGTCTACACGAACTTTCTCCCACATGCTATCAGCAAAATGAGCCTATGAACAGTTTTAGCCTCATATCAATAGAGAATACTGTAAAATTACCTCACAAAGTTTTGAGCTATCTTGAGGAATCCAATTCTTCCTTCCAATATTGTCCGCCCACTTTTTACGCCGAACGGGATCTCTAGGAAAGGACCTCATTTTGAAACCTTTTCTTGTAGAGTTAGTGCAGCTTGGCACACAACAACCAGTCATTTTTGCCAAAGTAAAATATCGTATTAATAATAATATCAAATAAACAAAAACCGTTAGTCTTTGGCAGACTAATCAATCCACTGACAGTGACAGCTGACAGTTATTAGAGTTGCCAACCATTATTTTCAATTTCCGTCACACTGATGCCATATTTCCGCTAAAAAAATTATTTTCCGTGAAGCCAAACCGTCTCTAAAAAAACCGACTATACAAAAGTAAAAGTTAGTTTTATTTAAGCTCAACACAAGAACAAAACAAAAAATTTAAACTAAAATAATTCTATTTCTACAGAGTGATCAACAATGATTTCAGTTCATAACCATCAATTTTTTTTGAGTGTTATGTCAAATATTTGCTAAACAAGCTTATCCGCCGGTTACAGTGTTGCAACAAAGCAAATAAAAAAGTCTCTAAAAAGTGTTGGCAACTGAAAGAGTCATTGTTGACCACTCAATCGGTAAAAATGTAATTCAGTTTACGTAAGAAAAAAAAAGTTCTACAGTTTTCAATGATAAAAAATGCAGTCTATGGTTTTTGTTTTTAAATAAGTTGATTTGCACTATCATGTTTTTCATAAATTTATTTAAAATAAAATCTTTTACAAATTCTTAAATGTTGCTCTAAATACCAAGAAAATAAAAACTCCTGCTTACATATCTGACATACATATTTTGTACACATTTCTTGCAGCACTCTTTTGCATATTCCACTTTCATCTTCTTCAAGACATTTTGTCAAATGCTGGAATAACCGTTTAGTGTTAGGAAATGTATCTTTACATCTATAACATCTATTTTTTAACTCTACGTGTTGTGATGAATGTTTTACGTATTTTACGATAGTTGGCAATATTTGTTTACAAACACCACAGGTGATACTTCTTTGACTTGTTATGTTTTTAGCTACTTTTCGCCTTTTGGACTTTGTTCTAGAAACGGATTGCTTTTTTGTTCTTGCTGCTAATCGTTCTAATTGATTTGCATTCTTAAGCGATAAAGGCTTTGTTTGGTCAATTTGCAAAACCCCACATTCAGTTTGAGCTCTATCATCTTCAACTTGGATAATAAAATGTTCAACTTGAAGATCATCTTTTTCAGAGACAGGGTTTAATATCCGTTCCTCCGTAGGCATCTTAACCATTATTAGAACGTCGTTACCCTTAGCTTTATCAGATTTTTTTTTATCAATAATTTTTTCAAGTTGTTCTTGAGAACGCACCCATTTTTCCTGTAGCTCAATACTGTAATCTATCAAATCTATACAGCTGCGGCATATCAAAGAGTTTGAAAAGACGCCTAAATTTATGTTAGGCAATATAAATTGTACTTTTTTTTGTAGGTCAGTTTGGACATTTGTTTGTTCAGAAGTAAGAATATGGGATGCCCCTTCCCTAATTGCTTCGAAACATATGCGACATATGCTGGTCAAACAATTTGTTTCTGGAATTACTATAATTAAAATATATTGTTTTGAATTGAAGATAAAGTCACCTTCTATGTAACCTTGCAGAGAATTAAAATGAGAATTTCTCCAAAATGACTCATCAGGCTCTTCTGCTGGTTCTTCTTTTACTTCCACCACTATTTGTTGGGCGGGTGAGAGAGTTGCTACCGCGGTTTTTCGAAATTCCTCACCTGTAACACAAAGTTATAAAGCTACAATGAGTCGTGCTTTTTTGTGCGCCGCTGGCTCATCCATTTATTAATTAATTTTATTTAAATAATAATTACTTTCTTTACCAACGGATAGCAACTCTTGTTCTTCGCGGTCTGCTAAGCCAGGCTCTGCCAATGGTGGAACTTCTTTTCTCACCTATCGTTAAATCAAATAATTAGCAATAAATTCTGACTACAGAACTATCGTACCTTTTTCCGTTTAATCCCACGTTCAAGTCTTTCTACTTTTGGGCTTGAATAGATTTCTGGTGTCTTTTTATACCCCATGTTAACTGATGGAACCCAATCTGGATTAAGTTTTTCAACCAATTTTGCAGGTTTTCCTTGAACAAAATCAATAAATAATGTTGACAATGTTAATATGCCGGTAAATTACTTATGTATTATACGAAGTGCTCTACCTGTTATGAAATGTTTAGAGCACACTCGTGCATTCTTAATTTTATTTTCAGTGAAATCTGCACGTCTGATGGCATTCAACCATTGTTCTCGTCGAAAGGCAGATAACTCGTTCAATTCCACTTTATGCTTGAAAGCCAAAATTTTTGGAATTGGATAGAATAACAACTTATCGCGATTACTTCTACTGCCACAGTTTACGACACAACAAAAATGAGGCATTCTGGATATTTATCCTTTCGAAAATTTTTTAAAATTCACGGAAAACTGCAATATTTTGTAAACTGATATGACAGTTTATGCAATGTTTGCCTCCACGTGGCCATATTGAAATTGGATAAATGATGCCAACTTATATTTTTAATCATCTAATTCCCCAAATACTGATTTATTTCCTTTTTTTCTGTTTAATAAAATTTTCCACAAAGCAAAGATAGCAAAATAAAAAAAAGAACTTCAGACAGATTTATTTGAGGTTAGGATAAGTAACCATATATTTCGAGCATACATGTAGTAGGAACGTTTGAGAGATACCCGGTCGTAGATTTTATAGCTTATAATGAGGAACATTCGTAAAAAAAATTTTGACCCAAATTTGGTTTGGATTTATAAATAGAACTAGTCAGATACTCAGATACCCGAGTACTACGCTTAATATAGAACAATCTTCAATAAAGTGTTCTTTAATATATGACTATGATTCCGAGGTCAAACTTTCTGAGAGATTGGTGCAATAAAATTTACTGCCGGGTATATTTTAAACGTTTTCACTATGATTTACAAGCTACGCAAAAAAAATCAAAAAAGTAACATATAATTACCAATTTTATTAGCCAGTTTCGTTTTTTTTGTAAGAGGCTTAATCTGATTGTGTCGGCGATTAGAAGAGGAAGAAGTTGTTCTCAACAATAATGATGTTTCTGGCTTAGCAATTGAAGAATCCGAAACCGTTGATGAAGATAAATTCACTAGAGCCTCATGCCTTACGGTTTGAGTATAACTTTTTATTAGTGATTTTTTGCTTTCGGGTTCTTTCTAAGAAAAAAAAAATTTCAAAATCATATTTATAGAAGAGATAATTAAAAATAAGACCTTTTTTAAATAAGATGCACGACCGGGAAAGATTGTAGGAATTGCTTCTGGCTTTAACTTGGCAACGTTAAAAAAATCTCTATCAAAACAATCTTCCGTAAAGTGTGCAGAACAAATTACGCTTCGTTCAGAAGGTTCCCAATAGTTACGTCTAAGTGCATTTTTCCACAAATCTAGCAAATCCATTTCCTTGGGAAACCTATAACAGAAACATTACAACATTGACATTACAAGATATCATATTAGTGATTATAAATATTTCCACGTAAAATGTAAACACACAAGGTAGCAATATTATAATCACAGACAATGTTTTTTCGGCCACTTTGAACAATCAAAAGCCAAACAAGGCATATTTTCTAAAAATGTGTGTCCATTTCAATCAAAAACCGAATGCTACAAAACAATTTTTTCAAGTCAGAAACTCAAGATAAGATAATATGTAGTAACACTGCTAAGCATAATATATTAAAAACATGAAAAGTTGTGTACGAATATGGCGGATTCTCTAGCTTGCCCATGAAAATAATTCTCTACTTTCGACAACCGACGGTCCACTCTATCCTTATGTGTTACTCTCTGGTTTAGCTAGTGTAATCCACAGAAAAGACGTATAATCCCTATGAATTCGGCTAATATAAGTGTCAACTTACAAGTGGAAACTGACATTATCTAAAGAACTCCACTCGTCATTCGTACATCCATAGACACAGCAATATTTCACCATTTTCACTTCAGTAGAGCTAGAGCACGAAACGAAGATCAGAAAGCACAAGAATCACAATATAATATAGCAAGCAAAGTAATAAGCTACACTAAACCATAGAATATAGAATAAAACCTTAGACTATAGATAGAAGTTCTTATGACGTTGTTGAAAAAACCGATAACTTTTATATGTGAGAACGAGACACCAATCTTATCTTTGTCTAATTATACTTTAATCCCAGCGACTTTTGCTGTGGCCAACAGTTACTTAGAGGATTTTCTTTTCAAGCTGATTAGTGTTTCTTTTTGCCTAATATTTTAGTTTTAGAATAAATAATAGCGGAAAGAGTGATAATAATTGCAATCATTCTGCGAACCTGAATGGCAATTGCAAACAACTTAATATCTTTTATGTAAAATAATAATTTAAAAATGTTGTTTTAATCAAATAAGAATGGTACAACTGCAACCACTTCCTGGGGGCCGATTCTAACCACTATCGAAAATATTCGAGTCGAAAAGAGTGCGATGTCGCATGTGACGTCACTCTTTTTCGATAGTGGAAAAAATGTCAAAAAATGCCAGTGACAAATAAATGTTGTGTTGGTAGTTTTGCACCCTAAAGGTTGGTAAACAGCAGTATATATGTGCACATGTGATGTGTTTGCCTAATTGCCTCTTCATTCCATCTTCATTCCTATCATAGATAACCTAATAGCTACGCTATAGAAGCATTACTAATATAGCCCAATCAGAACATCCCCCACTACCAACTGAGCCAAAAACCACAAGATTGACAAGATTGACAAGCGATATGTCACTTTTGACAATGACAACAAACCTACTCTATGCACGTACACAAACCACAGAAAAAAAGAGATAGACTACTTAAGTGATGACGTATAAGGTCAATGTTTACACATACACAAGGTATTTTACGTCATAAAAACAATAAGATTTTTAACAACAAAGTGTTTGTAATAGTACAGGATACGTAAAACAATTACTAAAGAATGTTAAAAAAACTAGCCCCGTATGTAACTATCATTTCTTTTTAGCATTCATTGCTTACAGAGCGTTGTTTTCCGATCGTTTCCAATAAAATAAAAACAATCGGTCTGCACCTGGTTTTTACTTTGCTGCCGCATCTATGGTCAACTGTTTGAAACAAATCTATTTCATAGCATTTAAATATTTTATCTTTGCGGAAAAACATTTACTTCATTATGCAGTACTTTTTTAAGCCTGCTTGCAAACAAAGCGCTCAAGTAGAAACGTTTATTTTTCGAAGTCGTTAGGTAAATAACTATTACCTGCTTTTGCATGTTGCTTTTAAAACTGTGACGTCTAAATGTTGTACTACTAATCGCAATGACGTGGCAACTGTCACTTGTCAATAAGTCGACTGATGAAAAGCGCGCGCCACATGCGCGCCACCCACACCCACACGGCTACACGCCATTTTGATTTGTGCAAGTACAAATTGAAAGCTTTGAAATTGTTTGTGTTCTTTTTACAATAGACGATAAATTGAGTTGTGTTTTTGTAACTATTACGCGGTTTGTGTTTTGTTGCAAAAGCCAGCAAAGTTACTTGTCTGTGTAAGTTACACATGACACTATACGTTTTGCCACAACACGTGGGTCTTGTTGTGGTTTGGTGCTCTTAAAGGTGCTGTAAAAACAATGAAGAATGACAGCACATATTGCACGTTATTATTTGATGAGATGTCTATAGAACCCCATTTGCACTATAATCAGCACAAAGATTATGTTGAGGGGTTTGAAGAGGTTGGACACGAAAAATCGTTAAAAATTGCTAATCATGTTCAGGTAATAAGTATGATAAAACGATAAATGGTACAACTAATGTAGTTAATATGTTTGCAGGTGTTTATGTTACGAGGCGTTTATAAAAATTGGAAACAACCAGTTGCATATTATTTTGTAAATGGCGCTATGAAAGCGTTTAGACTGCAAAAAATTATTATCGATGTAATAAGAAAAGCAAAAGAAGCTGGGTTGACGGTTGGATCAACCGTATGTGATCAAGGAACAAATAATAAAAGTGCTATTGATGCACTTGTGCGTGATACGCAGAACCTTGTGGGAACACAGGATTATGTGTTTGAAGTAGATGGGCAACGTATCATTCCTCTGTATGATGTGCCACACCTTCTAAAAACTATGCGAAACACACTGTTGTCGCGAGACATCCACTTTACAAATGCAGAAGGTGTTGCTAAAGTAGCCAGATGGAAAGACATTGAAAAAGTTTGGGAACTTGATTATGTGAGTCCCGAATTCAGAAATCTACCGAGGCTGACCGAATTTCACGTTAATAAAAGCAGAATGAAAAAAATGAAAGTGTCGATTGCTGCTCAAGTGTTAAGTCATTCTGTAGCTGTTGTCCTACAGCTACTTCATACTTCAAGTAAGTGAAAGGCATTTTTTTACATGTTGTACACTTTTGTTTTTTTTTTCTTTTGTAGACGCCCTTGAACCACAAGCTTCAGGCACTGTAGAGTTTCTAGAGAAGCGAAACAACTTATCTAGAACTTAGAACGGAAAGCGGAGACTACTTCGACCAAAGGGAAAAGAAGAGCAAGCCAGCAACTCCATTGGGAGACCACTTCGACCAAAGGGAAAAACGAAAAGAAAGGCAGCAACTACTTTGCATACCTCTAAGGACAGTATTTCTATACTATACTACTAAACTTCTTTTTGGCTTTTACACTTAGATCATTGACGTGCTTGTAAGACTAACTCTTTTTTTTGCTTTCGTGAATGTTTTTATTATCTAGAACGGGTGCCACATTACATGTTACAACGGAGTGTACTTGCGAGATGAGAAGACCCTGAGGAAACAGTGCGAAGGCAATACATAACACTATATATTTTTTCAGTTTTATTGCATAATTCTAGCGTGCCGTTAATACTATATGTTGCAATTGTATATTGCTTATCTGTATAAATGTTTATTGTATTTTAACCTGCCAATTATATTTGTGAGGCTATGCTATTTGTATTTATAATTTTTTTTTTGGAAACAACTACTTTTTTCGATTTTTATAAAATTATAGCATACATCTGTGCCGTTAATACTATGTATACATTGTATTTTTATAGTTTTTTATTTATGTTTTTGTTATTTAATTTGCTTTCACCATTTATATCTATTAGGGTTTTACTTAACATTTTGATTATGTACTTTTAGCATTTATATTTGTGCCTGATAACTACTTTATTTTTTAATTAGCATTTCTGTACTTTTATCTGTATGGCTATAATTGTATTCGATTATGTAAACACTTCTTTACTTTAGATTTAACCCCTCGACATTTACAAATAGATGTCGAGGGCGTAGTGAGTAATTGCTGTGATGGGCTATTGTTTACAAAAATTAACGCTATTATAGCTTATATTGTTTTGTGTATTGTATTATTGTTAATGGTGTGTTAACATCTAGCTAACGCACTATTTTTTATTGTACTTTTGTCAATATATATATTTGTTTGATGAACGCATTATTCCTTTCAATATTCAAAAACAAGCGGTAAACGCTTGGGGCCGAATACGACCGAATGGTTCCGAAGCTGAGCCAAAATGCAGGTAACGCCACTAGACTGTTACCGGTTGGTACCATTGAGATTATGTTCTATCGAAGATAGGGTTTTGTATGATTCCTATTCAAATTTGAAATTTCTACCATCTACCGGCGTTTGTAGTGCAAAAATCAGCTGCTTCCACAATAATGGAAAAATACGACTCGCGAATTTCTCTGGAACAAAAGGAGTTATGGTCTCATTTATGGAGGAGCATCCCGAATTTGCCACCGGCAAATTGCTCGGCGTAGAAGGGCGCAAACGAAAGCAAGCCCTTTGGGGAAACGACACCTACCAGTAAGTGTGCAAGTAAAAAATAATTTGCATAATATAATGATACCCTTGCAGGAAAGAAACGTAAGCGTAGTACAGGTAACCAAGCAGTTGAACCTGTAAAGCAATTTTCCGTCATAGGGACGACTTTAAACACACAAATACAGAAGATGGGTGCAACGATGCAGGAGATGAGTGCAACGATGCAGGAGATGAGTGCAAAAATGGATGTTTTAATTACAGAAAAGATTAGAACCAATGATTTATTTCAAAAATTGATCGATAAGATGTAACTTTATATTACAAATATTGATTAATATAGTCTTCTCTATATTGTTGTCCCCTTCTCCGCTCTTGTATCTGGGGTACTGGCAGGGGCTCTAAATCTATTTCATCCCACATGAGTTGGGGGTCCCTGTTAGATGCCCTGAAGGGGTCTTGTGCATCCCGCACCATTCGCCGAAACAATCTTGTGCGATTCCGTTCTTCTCGCTCTAATTCTTCAATAAGAAGAAACTGCGCGTACAATAAAGCCATTCTTCTAATAATTACTTTGTTTTTGTTTACATCAAATGAAACTAACCTCAAACACACCGCTTGAACGTCACTTTTCTGCCTGTCATACAGTGCTACTGTCAAACTATTCGACTCGAATTCTTGAATTCAACACGTTTTCAATGTGGAAAAGTACTTTTCGATATCGAAAATCCATGACGTCATATGCTACCTTTCTGTGAAAGCCGTCAGGTGGCTACGTGTTGTTTTTCTATCCAAAATGGTTGAATTTGACAGATTTCGAGTCGAAAAGCTTTTCGATAGTGGTTAGAATCGGCCCCCTGTTGTTGACGGGTGATACTGACAACTGACAATCATTGACAGCTGCCAAGTAAAAAGTTAGACGCTGTGACATAACCTACAATTATTTTATGTCAAATATTTGACAAACAAGCGTATCCGGCTCAGTGGCGTAGCAACTCAATAGCGGGCCAGGGTTCGAAAAATATTTGCGGGCGCTTTATACTTTGTGATAAGTCTTATACCTTTTTTTTTGTTATCAATTGTTTTATAACATTTTTTATTAAATCTGTAATAAATTATCTAGAATTTTATGTAATAAATAAAACATTGTCATCATACATAAAATAATACTTTTGATAATTCTGAAAGCAAACAAAAACAAGCTCATTATATTTTACAATCAAATTATAACTATAAAAACAATTTTTCTCTTGCTTTCAGAGAAGCAAAATTTGTCACTAAATTCGATAAGTCTAAATCTTTCGCTATAAAGATTTCAATTGAAATCAAGGATAAATTTGATAAGCGTTCTTGGTCTATAGTACTTCGTATGTACGTTTTTCTTAACTCCAGTTCAGAAAAACTGCGTTCAACAGATGGCACTGCGAACGGTCTAGTTAAAAACAAAAAAACAAGTTTAATTTAATTGTTTTTATAAATAGATAGCTTTTGTTTACCAATTTAAATAACATTTTTTGAGTAAGGACAACATTTTTAAATTATTATTTTTAATAAAGAATAAATTGTTTGAGAAAAATTAATTAATTAAGTCTACTTTAAATCAAGGCATCATAATAATACTTTTTAAAAAAAAATAATAAAAAGTTTTTCTATAATCAATTAATTTTAATAAACTCGAAATAAAAGTTTTCGCAAAAATTTGACTCACTTCATAAAGTGGCTGAATAAGGGGAATTTATTATCTATTTATTTTTAGTATTTAATTTGTTAGTAGAATACTTTATCTAATAGTCGTATAATTTTTAAAAAGTGTTAATTATTGTACATAATAGTATCAGTAATTTGTAAAGCTCAAGTGTTTTTCTTTATTCAGTAAAAAGACATATTACAAAGAGATTAATAGATATTGACCTGACTTGTCTTATGTCATATAATTGTGCATCTGAGTCGCATAAGTCAAACAACTTGTAAATGACAAAAAAGATCAATAAAAATAATTTCAAGGGAAAGAGGCTCTTTACAGCTGGGTCATTTTTATTGCCTGCTTCCCATCTTCTATTACATTCTAGAATCGCTAGCTTAAAGCGTATCAAATTGTTTTGTGTTATGTTATTTCGAAAGTGACTTATCTAACTTTCGTAATTATCATAAACAAAATTTCCCACAAATATGACAAAATGCACAAAACATTTTTTTTTTGTAAGAATAATATCTATTATCCGGGCTCATGTAGCTTCGGACCCGGGTGCTGCAGAACCCGCGGAACTCTGGTAGATCCGCCACTGATCCGGTTACAGTGTTGCAAATAAAAAAAAATCTCTAAAAAGTGTTGCCAACTCAAACAGTCATAACAATGACATTGTTAGTTTAAAAAAAAGATTTAAAGCATAAAAGAATATATCAGCAGATAGAAAATTTAATTCTGCATTGACTAAAACCTTAAAAAACATAGTCGCAATTTGATAGAAACTGATTTTTTGTAACTTTGCATTGTCTTATCTCCGATAATTTACGGCAACACTTTGATCTACTTTAGAATAAAATTTTCAATATTGAAAACATTGTTGAATGTCATGTTTAATTTGGGAATTTGATACAAAATTCAATATTAAGATGAAAATAATTCTATTATATGTAAAACAGCAAAGCTGATAGCTGCCTCTGGTATTTTATTTTAATAGAAAGACCATGTTTAGCTTCAATAAGATACGTTTTTGTTTCTCTCAATTGTCGAATAGACCGTGACTCACCCTGTATATAATATAGTCGTTTTATTAAAGCTAAAAAATCAACTCTAATTAAAACAATCGAAATTGAAATTAATTTAGATAAAAATAGTAATAATCTTTTAAACAGAGCAATGATTTATTACATATTTTTGTATGTAACGATTCTACTGAACCGATTTCAAAAATTTGTTTGCCATTAGAAAGCTACATTATCACTGAGTAACATAGCCTGTGTTTTTATTATTATTATTATATTATTAGCAAATTATCTACTAGGTATTGCGCCGGTGTGACTTCCGTGCGAAGCCGGTACAAGTCTCTAGTATATTACATTTTTTTAGATTCTAATAAAAACCGTTTGCGTAAAAATTTAATGATACATAGTTAAGTCCAGTTAACAATCATCCAGTCATAAAATGAGTATTGATAATAAAAAATTTGTACTCTTAAACTAGAAATCTTATAGTTGCTAGACTTTGTTCATACCTTTCGCGTTAATATCTAGGCAGGAAAAGCATTAATATTTTGAAAGTTCTAAGAAGTTTTTAATCTAAAAAAAAATTGCTAGAAAGCCGATTTTAACCGCCATTCTATAATTATATTACTTGAGATAAGTTTCTGAAAGCAATTTATATTTGGTATTTACGTATTGATGATACATAAATTGATTTTAGTATTTCTAAACCTGAATCTCTATCGAGATTCGAGACTTGTAACTTAGCAATTTACTACTAACGGATACAAGAAAAGCGAATACATTTTGATAGCAAAATAGCAACTTGAATAATTTAGATATTAGTAGACATTTTAAACGTCTGAATTTAGTATCTCTAAGTGGAAATTCTTCGTAACGAATTCAGTTGTTGTTCAATTAAGCTTCGAGTTTCCTGATTTAATAATACTCACGCGTCTTAATTATTATTTTCATTTGGAGCAGGAGGCAACATTATAAATGCCTAAATTTTCTATAGCTCGTTTTAATTATTTTTCTGTCTCTCTCTTTATATATAGCAAATTGAAAATGAATAAACTTTTAATTGGACACATGAGATTTTGGGATCAAAGTCCCGGAAAATGTTATTAACTGTATATGTGCTAACACCTTTCTCTCTAATGTCAGAGGACAATAATTAAACCTTTAACGTTATTTCCGGACCCTGAAGCCTGTGGTCTCTACCAGAAAAGACAAAATGTTGTTTGTTCTTTACATCATGTAACATTAAGTGGGAAACTGGATTATTATGGAATATCTCCTGTATTACCCAGCTAGTTTAAATTGTTCCGTTATCGTATTAGCTCGAAATGAAACGTCAAGAATTAAGCAACAAAGGCCTTTTTATTCTGACAAAGAAAGACCTACACAATTTAATTAAAAAACATACATTAGCTTTTGATGTTTAAGAATGCAAAATACCTATTTAGAAAATTCAATATGTCATAAAACGTTATTCTTTCTATCGACATTAAATTATCGTTTTTAATTAGCTAATAAGCTAGATCTTTAAATTTTATAGTATTATATAGATTATAATATATATTATATAGATTATTATAATACTATAATCATTAATTAGATAATTTTATAGATTAATACTTAATTGATATATTAAATTCAAGCAAAATGTCAAAAAAAAAAATTAACTTTACATATTTTGACACGATATGTATAGTATTCTAATGAAGAAAAAAAAAGACTGTGTATTTACTATATACACTATTATTTTTCTTTATTTTAATGTCTCTATCACTACGACTATCTTTGTCAGATTGTTAGCCAATTTTTTAATGTTTTTAGTCAAATAAAATATTAACGAAGATCTTATGCGTGAGTATTTGTTTTGGCTCGAATATTAGAAACATTTTTGAAATTTTGAACTCTTCATACATTTTTTTTTTATAATATCTTAATAGTATATTAAAAAACAAGTTTCATAAGACATGTCTTAAAGCACGCATTTAAGTTTAAAAAACGATTGGCAAAACCACGAGTTTTTTTAAAGAATAAGTGCTTTAAGGTCTTATGAAACAAGTTTTTTGCAATTTGCTCTTTTCATGCTGTTTTTGAGCATTTTTTTTTTTAATTTAATCGATTTAGGAATTTTTGAAGTGGGTTGGCAATATCTTGATTATTAAAGTGAAAATTTTATATCTGTTTTTTTTTTGTTTTATTAAAAAATTCTAATTTTGTTAGTCCCAAAATACAAAAATGGAAGAGAACTTTACATGTAGGCCTCCCGAAATCCGTGAAATAACAAAAATTAGTTTTCATTATTATTATTGTAAGATACCTACTTTCTTAAGTTAAGTAACATATAAACTGTGACTTTTGCTTTATTGGAATTGGTTGTTCGTCTTGGAAACAACATTTTCCTGCTTATTTACGCGCAGGAAAATTGAGTTTTTCGGACTAGTACTGTAAAAACTTTACAAGACGCAAAATAAAAAAGATACTCTAGAACTATAGTTGCCAACAAAACTGACAAACTTGATTTTTGTGGAATTTGTAAAAAAAATTCTAAAATTTGTAAATTTCGGCTTTTTTACGATTTCCGGAAAAAATTTAATACAAAACACGTCAGTAAAATCTCTTACTTGACAGCTTTAAAATACTCGGCACAAAGTGCCTCGTATTTCAATTTAGCTCCTCTTCAGTAATGTGAAATTTTCCTGGCTTTTATGTAAATAACTATTACTAAACTCTTTTATCAAAAAATAGTTATTATTGAATTTGTAGATTAAAAAATTATCTAATACTTTTCTAATACCAGCCGTTTAAAAAAATGTTAGACGTCTGACAGATGAGAAGCATTTGACTGAGCAAACATTCAAATTTCTAATTTATATTAATAAAAACCAATAAACAGAATAAATAAAATAATAAAGTTTTGTTAGTAATATCAATATATTTATTACTTTGAATAAAATAATAATTATATATAAATTAAACCTTTTTTTGCATCAATTTTTGTGTTTTTATTCCGAAATATTGTTAGACATATTCCAAAAAAAATTTCTGGAAATTTGAGCTTTTAACATTAAAAAGTACGCGTTCTCATTATGTAAAAATTTTTGATTTAAACCACACGTAAACTGTATTTAAGTCTGCGGCATTTTATTTAGGTTCAATGTTTGAGTTTTCTTAGAATTTAATTTTTTTTCTGAATAGTTATGTTTTTATAAAAAAAGTATGCTTTTGTATGTATGTATTCATTTGACTAGTTAAAGTAGAAAAATGCTCCAAAAGCTTAGTTTAAATCAATTTATTTTGTAAACGTCCAATATAAAAAAAATTGTAAACATGTGTAATTAAGTTATTAGCTTATGCACTTTATTTTGATGTGACATATTCCAAAAAATATATATTTTGTACAAGATCTAAATCTTGCTTATCTGTTATTATGGAGGTTTTAACGTTGAAATGAAGATTTACACAAATTAGGAGTTAACCAATTTATGGTGCAGTCACAGATGAGTATGCAGTGATACAACTAGAAAAACACAGAAGTTTACTTTTTTAGTTCTGACATTTAGTGAAAAATCTTGTGACTTATTATAATTCTCAACATACAGAAAAACAAGAGCAGCGTTAAAATTAGTTTTATATAATTCAAATAAATAGTGATCTCTAATTAGAGGCTGTACAACTTAAAATCTTCTTACATAAATGAAGTTTTTGTACAGTGACACTCGACCACTCTCAGCATCAATTTTTGGTAATTTTAATCGATCTGTTACGCTGATACAGACTTTAATTATTAATCCCCATATCAATTTCACGCTCATAAATTGATGACGTGATGTCAGGCAGTCTATTATTTTCTACGTTATCTTTTAATGGGCATGTAGATATGCACCTTGACCTAGCTGCATAAAATACGAATATGCTACCGTTTCTAGGTTAATTCCTGCCACATGATCAAGTTAATTAAATATAGAACATTATCTATCTTCATAGCTATGCCCTAAACATTGCAGGTTGCAGGTTCCACACAATTAAATTCCAAACATCCTCTGGAACGGATTTTGTAATATTTGACCAAATGGCCATCTCCATGACTGAAATTTTAGACCTGTATCTGCCAATAATTTTTGACTTAATCTTAAAAATTTATAACTATGATCTATAAAAATTATAGAATTTTTAAAACATATGAAATTCAAACATATTCAGTTCAAGCGAGGAGACAAAAATATCCGAAACAAATTTCTAATTAAAAAAAAAGTTATTGTTAGCTTCACTACGTTTAGCGGATAAACACACAAGCTTGTCACAAATAGTGATAGTTTTTCTCATTGTGGTGCACTATTTTTTTAACTGCGAAATTATTTAATACATAATTACGAATTTCACGCCTGGGTTTTTGTAATAAGAATATAATAATATGTTGGTTATCATCTAAATATATTGTGATACTAAGCTCGAGAACAAAAAGCTATCCAACCCCTTGAAGATTAAATTTGCACAAATAGGTCAAAGTTGTGAAACACTAACATGGCTTCGCTATTATATCTTCTTGCTATATTTCTAGAGAATAACCGAAACAAGGGGCAAGAAAAAGTTCATAGTAGCGCACATCAATCATAATCGAATGTGTCTCTGACATATCTTTCGAAATGTGATCTTTTTCAGCATCCATTGACTTTTTATTCTAAAAAGATGTTTCTAGTTTAACCCTTCTTATCCTAACTAATACATATAAAGGGATAACCAGCGGTCACAAAAGTTTATATTATTGGAAAAGATGATAAACTGTAAGTTATAGTAAAAGTAACTACAAATCTACGATATATTTTTTTTCAATTGTAAGAGTTTTACCAAATTATAGATAGCTATTTTTAAATTTAATTGTAATTAAATAAATAAACAAATTATTAAAAATTACCAAAACCGACATAAGAAATCTAAAAACTATTTAAAAGTCAACAAGCATGTAAAAACTACATTAATAAATTTTAAAAGCTTAAGAAAAAACTAAATATTAAAAAAATCTAATATACTATTCAAAACAACAGCAGATGGGTAAGTGAAAGACGGTGTAATGATAGATAGTTTATGTCTCAGAATTCATTACAAATTAAATTTGATAAGTGAAATAAACAAATTAACACTTACTTCCAAATAATGTTTAAAAAAAGACAATAACAGAAAAGAAAATTTAGGTTGATTTATTATGTTAAAGAAGAGAGAGACAGCGAGAGCCGTTGAAAATTAAAATGAGACATAAATGCATAAAAAGTACAAAATAGAGAAATATTTAGAGAGATAATAAATGTGTATAAAAGTATTTTTTTGGAGAGAAAATGTTAAATGTTAAAGGTAATAAATATGAATCGGAATCACAGTAAATTGCAGTGCAAATAAAGTAGAAAATCAACATAAAAGATTAAACAAGTTTTAAATACAGATTGTAAAATATTCTATATAAATTTTACATAAATATTAAATTTCTTTACATATTATAAACATTAAAATATATAATATGTATGATTAAACAAAAAAGTATTTTTGCATTGACGGAAGCTTTTAAAACTTTTGTTAATTTTATTACAAAATAGCAAAGTTGTTCTAATGCTGCTTTTTATTATATCAAAAGTATAAAAAAAATGAAAAAAGTTAAAATATTATTGCAAGGTTTTTGTATTGTGTGCATTGGTTTTTTTTTGGTCAAGAGTCACGATATAATAGAGAGTAAAAGATACAAACAAGCAGCCGACTTTTCGTCAAGTTAAAAGAGGATTCAGTGTTTTATGTTTTATTTTCTGCACTATAATAAATTGCTCGCTATTTTATTTTGTGTAAAACATTTCAAATGACGGCTTTCTAGTGACATCTTTCTACTATATTTTTGAAAACATTATTCGAACAAAGAGCTATCCAGAACATCTCTCCTCTGCGTCTCAGAAAAGTAAATAAAGGATTTCTGTCTGTCTCTAATCAAAATATTAGCAGACGTTTGAATTGAAAGGCAGCTGAAACAGGGAATAACAGACAGAAAACAACCCTGTGCTTTCTGCACATTTAATAATGAGCTAGCTTTTCACAGCAACAAAATTACTTCCACTTGGCCTCAATACATTTCGGCAACTGTTTCTATTCCAGGTAGATTATGAAAAACATGAGAAAATAATGCTTTATCAGCAACTTTACAAATGAGCTTATGCTTTTGCTCTCTCTCCAGAGATTCGAAGGTAAATCTCGAAAACTTTGATGGATTTTGAGAAACCAGTTATTTTTTGTCTGCGTCATGATTAATTGGTGGCTAATGCCATTAAAGTAGGAGAAGTATCTCAAGTGTCTCCGACAAATTTTCATCTGTTCTCGTTGTTTTCAAACAATTGTTTCTCTGGCAATTAGCGTTTTGTTAATACATCTTTATCTAGTCAAAAACAATTTATTTTCTTCACTATTTCATCTGTCGCCGGCAAGCTTGGCTACATTGTTTTTGCTGTTTAGAGAACCGAAGTTTGCGGATTATTTAGTCAAGAGAAGTAGATCTTGTGTAGTCACTAATAATTAATCTGAATTGTTAGCGATTGGAAATCTGATTAAATCTGCAATTAACTAGTCATTAGAACGATTGGTTATCAATCCTTAAAGATAGCAGCATCACATTATAGATTCCTGGCTAAAGCTAGAATATTTTTTTTAAAGCTAGATCAGATTTAAATAAATCTGATTCAAATTAATTATTTTTTAATTATTTTTTATCTTCTAAACGCTTATTTTTGTTTTTAACCGACTTCATAAAAAAGATTCATTAAATTCATACATTTAGTTTATAAATATTTATATTAAACAAGGTTATTATACTATCGGTTTCTTCGCTTATTTCTTTACAAATAGACAGTAGATTTTGAAGTGTGTATATAATTTTTATAAAATGTTGGAACTATAGTGATGATTTGGAAAAAAATCTATTTCCTACAACTACAAGGCAATTGTATGTCTTAATAAAAACTACAAAAAAGACCACAAAATGTGTTTATATCTTTCATAGTACAGTCGCATTAATTATTTTTATCTGTTTTAAGTATTATACATCAGCCATTTTCTCCAATTTATCATAAAAATTCATTTTATTGCATTCACTGTCACCAAGTCAGAATCGTTTATAGAAATCGAGAAAAATTCTCATTGATTTTATTGAGTAAGATATACTTATTTAATATATCTAATAAATAATAATAAAACTCTTCTTTAAACTTTAACAAAATAAAATACATTTAAAAAAAATGTAATAAATAATAAGCCACTTGTTATTTGAAAGTAATAAATACATTGAGTTATTGGTTAAAGAAACTAATAACCGACTTTAAATAAATGTTTATTTTTTTTATTATACAGGAGATGGAAATTAAAACATTAAACTATTTAAAAAATATTTTTAATATTAAGGACAGGTTTCATCAACGCTTGTTAAGTTTGCAGTTTTTTTGACACCGGTTTTGAAACTAACTGTGTTAAGACTGTTATAACACATTAAATTAAAAACAATTGTTGCTTTTGTTTAAACAAAAGTATCCAAGTTATTAGTCGTATCTACAAATTTAATCTGAAGTTTATTTTAAGAAAATACAAGATTAAACCTTGTATAATTCAAAACTAATATCTACAGTAACAAATACATACATGTTTTTTTCTGTTTCAATTTGAAAGTTAAGAAAGTATTTAAAAATTTTGTAATAATCTTATTTTTTTTCTTTTTTAACTATTGTCAATTTACAAAAAGAAATTAAAATAAGAAATATTTAAAATAGAAGCGAGTATATAGCACAAATATAAAAATAATTTACAATCACAGGTGTTTAAAGCTAGCGACGATACGTAGTTTTCCAGCTTTTCACACACGGCAATTAGATATTTTCCGCCGGAAATTGCCCCCTTTCGTTTAAGCTCCAGTTCACGGAGATTACGTTTTCAAAAAAAAAATTACTTTTGCAGAAGCGACTATATTTTCGTTCTGCTTGAGCTAAAAACTAAACTCAAAAATGTATGAAAATTCTTAACAGCGAAATCAGTGACAAGATTTAGATATCGTAAAAGATTTTCATTTGCAATTTTCTTGAGTTTAAGAGAAAGGAGGCGTGTGACGTCGCTAGAAATCAGAGTCAAGGAACCTTAATGGGTCGTTGAGGGTGGAGATAAAACGACAAAACAACGAAGTCTTCACAATGTAATTCGCATTATGTTAAAATTATGATAAAACTTGTAAATTTAAATATAAATATTACTTTAGATTGCATATAAATTTCTAGTAAACTTCTTAAAAAACTATTTGAGATCTACTAGATTGGTATATTGTTCCAAAGTTGTAATTGCAATTTTTAAAACCTCTAAGATCATACTTTCATGCTTTCGAACATATTTAAAAATATTTTACAATAAACCCTTGTTAGAACAATGCAAAAAATTGACAAAATTATAAAATGCATCACTTTGGTTAATCAAGTAATTTGTTGATTGAATTATCAAAATTAATTGTCAAATGTTTGACCTGACCTGACCTGACCTGACCTGACCTGACCTGACCTGACCTGACCTGACCCTGAAAAAAATGATATTATATTAGTTTTGAAAAAAAATTGATAATCGGTTTGATAGTAACGCAATTACTGTTTCAAACTTTTAATTTTGCCACTAGTCGTTAAATTGAAAAACCTTAATTAGTATTATTTTTTTATCACTTTTATGAGTCTATTTGTTTAGAATAGTGACGTTTTATTCTGTCTTTTTCGGTTTTCTTCATAATTAGTTTTTTTTTGTGATTCTTTATGTCTATTTTTATTTTTTAACACTCAATAGGCTTTTGCTTCAAACACTACTTTGAAAAACTTTCTTTATTTTTTTATTTGATTATTACTATTTTTTACTGTGCTATCTTTTGTTCTGCCTATTGTACAACACAAAAAATACATAATTGTACTGTTTCATATTATAGTACTCGTAGTTATTTGTTTTAGGTTTGAAATAAAACATTTTTATGCTAAAAAAATGTTCCAGTTGTGTTATAATATGCAGCAATACACATATTGTAGTGTTGACAGCTTGAACTTATCTTATAATGCATTTTCAGCAAAATTATAACAATGTTTCTTTTTGCAATTAAGCTTTGAAAGATTATCGTAATATAGTAGTTATATCTCATAATTGTAAATATTTAAAGACGCATCTTAGAAGCGTTTTAGAAACTTGGTAATATTTCTTAATGAATATTTATACCTATTTATTCTTAAGCCAAAAAGTAACTTAACGTTCACATTGCGTAAGCCTTCTACTTACACAAATGAATTTTTCATATCGAAGAAAATCGGCTTAGACTATAAATTCCGATGAAAGCTGTATCAACAGCATTTTCCTTTCTATCATTTCTTTGTTTGTGTTCTACTAAATCAAATTTAATTGTCAACAAAGTATTGTTTCAAGACTGTTTTAACAAATTGAAACCTAACTATATTAAATTTGAGTACAAAGTTGCACCAATGCCATTCTATTAAATTTACAAAGAACTGCTGTACATAGTCAAAATTGCAATAACGAATCACAAAGCTCATCTTAAATTAAATTTTGCAGCAGTAGCATTCAAAAACTCTGTTGGCAATTTTAATAGAAATATAAATTTTTTTTTGTAGTACTAATTTATTGTAATTAGAAGCTTTTGAAAAGCAGCTCTTTTTTAATAATTTTTGTATGTCCAAATGCATCATAAAGGGTTAATTATTCTGCTATTTTGAATCAATAAACAGCAACTCTATACTGCTGCCACATAAATAGCTATTTTTGTAATAGCTATGCTACACAACTACATAAATAAATCTTAAAAGACTAAAAAAATTTAGTTTTTAGTCTAGATCACAAAGGTTTTTATGATTTAAATTGTTGCTAATTCAATTTTTCAGTTAATTTGATTTAACAGTTACATATCTTTTTGTAATATTTTTTATTCAAAAACGCATAGTTCGCTCACTTCTGTAAGCAAACTATATATTTAAATCTATTGAATTTTAATTGATTACAAGCACAATTATAAGTACAAATTTTAATATGGTTTGTAATTAAAAATGCTTTATCCAACTTTTGGTAATAAAAACCAAAAACCATTAAAAATATAGTTGAGAAATAAAATTAAAAAAAATCAAATAGTAAACCTAAAACAGAAAACTTAGATATATTGTATACGATTAAACAAAAACAAAACAAACAAAAAATTGATAACTAAAGATGAGAAATTTAGACGACAACGTATAACACATAAAATTTAAATTAAAATAGTTACAAACGAAACAAAAACCATATACAAAATAACTGAAAAAAAGCAAAATAAATTATAAAACTGACTAAAAAGCAGGCAAAACAGCTACAAAAAAATGCAACAAAACGTAGACAATACGAAACATAATGCAATTAAATTTTTTTCATAGTAATTAATGGAACTTAAATGTAATACTTTTTTAGCTTTTTCAACCGGTTTAAAAACAGAAGATTTTTAGATTCTTATGTGTATAGTTATTAAAACTCTATTATATTTACGTTGATAAGCTATAAAAGATTTTAAAAAAATTCATAGGTATGTATGTTTAAATTTAGGTAGGTGTTGTATTATGTTTGTATACGAATTAATATGAGATTTGGTGGCTTTTGTCCTTGCTATTAAATTAATGTAAATCTTGTTAATGGAATGAAATTACACTGCAAAAACTCTATGTGTCTAAAAATATTTTAGGTTATAGTAAAAAACTTCATTGTCTGATGTCACTTCAATTTTTTTCTGTCAATTGTCGTTTGAAACGGAAAAAATAATTGTCTCGGATTCACTTGTGTATTTTTATTAGTGTATAAGATGATATATTTTTTTATTAACCTAAACAGGAACCGTTTAACAAATATACATAATTTGAACAAAAGAGAGCAAATGGAGATCAAGGCGATATTAGAGCCTCATGCATTTGATAGACCAGCTCGGCAACCGCATGTCACCCAATTGAGTCTGCGGTTAAACGATAACACCTTGTTACAGACAGGATATTTTCATAGTGATGTGTACAAATACAGCCATAATTACGATTTGCTGGCTTGGCAGACTTAGTAGCACGTAAACGATTTATAGCTTTGCATGTTTGCATTAACAGCAGGATTTCCACGTCTAATCCGTTCCTGTTTCACAAAGCTAGCAAGAATAAGGCGTTTGTATATGTGTGTGCTATTTGAGTTACGTCTTAATACAATAATGATAAGCAAATACAGTTTCAATAATTTCATATTGATAATATGGAAAATCAATAATTGATTCAAAAACTAGAACACTGTTGGGTACATATGGTGGATGTACGAATTACATTTGGCGGAGGCGCCGGGAGAAACTTGTACCGACACATTATAATAAAAAGATGTTCACTTTACTAAACCTGAGTAAACTTGCCAAATAGTCTCATTAGATTTATAGAGGTTAGATTTCTGCAATGAAAACTAAATTATGTAAGAGACAAGCTATTATTGTTTGTAGCTGTAGAGCATCAGTTGTATAAATTTGGTACATAACAAAACAAGCTAACAATTTTTCCAAAATTATCTAGATTATTTACGACCACAATTTTATTAAATTTTTTTTTTTAAATGTGTTGAAGTTTCCAATTATTTATAAAAAACCTGATTGTAGTTAATTATTTTTTTTATAAGGATATTAATCTAAAAACAACCAAAAACAGAGGTTGTGTACTTTTTTTGTTAACAAGCGATTAGCGGGGTAAGCTTTAACGTATTATTTATTCAATGACGCAGATTTGCATCATGTTGGTTTGCTGCTGGTGTGTGAATGACGACTGTCGTAAACAGTGATTAATTATCTCTTGTTGCAAATCATTGCAAAAACTGTTGAAAGGATGTGCTTTAAATCATTGCTGAATCATAAAATAGCACATATACGAGAGGCTTAATTCATCCGACAAATATTGGCAATGGCAATACTAAAAGTATTTAAAATCAGATTTTTTTATACACAGTTTCTATATTTGGCATTTTATCCTTCAAAGTTTAAAAAAATTAAAATTGATTTGTATTATTATAAACAAATTCACATAGCAAAAACTTTTTGCATTTGTTAAGATTTATTATTTGATCGAAAAGTAAAGTTAATAGCCAATTATTATAAATAAAAATATATAATTCTATATCCACCTATCTTATTAAATAACTAATTATTGTTCAGTTCATTCATTTTACTCATTATATGCAACTGTAATTATTTTTTCAAATTTTTTTGATGATTTAGTTTTCGTGTCTGTCTATACATTTTGCGGTTTAGGTATGTAGGTTTTTTATAAATTTTATTAATTTTTGTTTCTTTTTGAATAACCATGTTGTTTTTTTGTTAATTTTTTATATTTTTCTTTTTAAGTACTTTGACTGGTTTAGTTTTATTATTTAAGATTGTTAATATTTTTCTGTCTAGCTTGCTGTTTTTCTATTATTCTTTAGTTTTTTCACTTTGCTTTCTATTTTCTTTTACCTCAATTAAAATTTTTATAGTTGGTTTGTCAATACTTTAGTAGTATTTTCTAAGTTGCAAATAAAAAAGTTGTTTAGATGATATTATTCATAACATTAATTCGTTATTAATAAAAAAATTTAAGTAACAACATCAAACAATGAGAATCAATTTTTTTGGAGTAAGCCTGTGCAGTAATTACATTGATAATATCAGTAATCAACAATAATGATTTAACTACAGCAGTAAATCATTTAATATTTGTTTTTAATTAATTTAAAAATTTTCAACTACAGTAGTTTGCTAAACTGGAAAATACAAATAAAGCTCACTGTTTCAAATAATTTAATGATGTTTTAATCTAACGAATTCAAGCATCTCGTTGGTATCGACAAACCAATGAACGCTTGCTATGTTTACAATTCTATATATTTGTCGATAAACAGAGGATGAAAAAACCAGTTTGTTGGTCAATTTACTGTTCTGTTTATTTAAGGGAATTACTTCAGATTTGTTACAAAACTTGCTCTTTAATAATTTTGGTTTGCGTGCAGTACTGCTATCAAAACGGAAATTATGTTAGGAACAAAATATATGTAATGTAGGTAATTAATCTAACTGCTGTCACAAAACATGGGCTATTTATTCAAGAAATTATTGTCATTTGGACATAAAACGGTTTTTCAATAACAAAAAGTAACTTCAGATGTAAAGCGCTGGAGTAGAATTAACGCAGAAAGATAAGCTTGCGGCAATTATTTCATGCCATTCCATTAATTTCTTTTTATCGTGACACTGATCTTTATTACATTTAGGAAAATGTCTACGAAATTAATTTCTAATACTTTTTTGCACTGCAAGAAGAGCAGTAGATCAAATAGGAAACAGCACTGTTGTTATGCTAATAATATTGCAAAGACATAGGTATAGTTCCAAATTAAACTTCTACAATTGTAGTAGGCTGAATTGGTAAGAGCCTTCCCAGAAGCAACTGTTTTTTCTTTCGCACCGTTTTATCACCTATCTAAACCAGCAATGAAGCATTGCATATACGTAAACAGTATTTGACAGTGTTGTTGCACTGACCTATTCAGTAAACAAATTGTGATAAGTAATGTGGTCAATACAAGATAAACAAATTAAGCGATTGTAAAGCCATAAAATAGACCAGCTGCATATGTTTTGTATCAGAAAAACCGCTTTTATTAATTATTTTTAAATTGATTGTTATATATTCTAAACAGTATTCTAATAAAATATATAGAAATAAAAGATTCCAACCAACATTGCGGTATTCCAGTTTTGTTGATAAGATGTTAATATTTGTTAATTTATAAGATGTTTCTTGCTACTTAATTATATCACGTTTTTTATCTAATGTTAAAAAATCTTTGTCTGAAATTAAATAATGTTTTTAATATTGCCTACAGTTAAAAATCTAAATAATTATTCAACCATGAAAAATGAAATTTTTGTTCGAGGAACTGTAAAACATTTGTTGCTTTGAAAACCTAACATAAAAATAAAATTTCTTATGTTTATTACCAAGAAGAGACTTTTGTTAAAAACCAATATTCCAAATTATAATATTTTTAAAAAAATAATTAATTTTGTGAGTTTTATGCTTGAGTCTTTAACTTGTGTTGTATCAAAACACACTTATTGAAACTGTAAGTAGCTCTGCCTATTGGAAATCGTAAACGTTTGCGGCTTCCCCTAAGCCTAATTTCCATAAGTGTATTTGCTTTATTTCAAATAAAATGTGATAGAAATAACGAAACGGAATTTAAATAATGTTAAAGTAACATTTGCTGCGCTGATCTATAGAATGATAGCGCTTATAAACATGAGAATACGGGCCAAAACTTCTTCAAATCAACGTAACGGTCAAAAGTCTAATTTTTGAATGTGTCAAGTTTTAAGATGTTTTGCAGAAATTTTAATAAAACATAAAATTCTAATTTGCTAACTGTAAATTTTAGTTGGCTCTAGGCTATTTTAAGCCGTTTTAGAATAATTAATATTTACTTTATTTCAATTTGTGCTTGCGTTACTTGATTTATGTTTATGAGATAAAATATTGCTCAAAAAATTACAGCTAGCTGTCTTAGCTAAAATTATTCAAAGAAAATAATAATTTTTTCGAGTCTTTATAAAACACATTTTTTTCTTAAACCGCAAACATAAGATATTTTTGTGGATTATCTTAGATTCAATGAGCTTAGAGGGGTTAAAATGAAAGGATCTTAATTGAATGTTTTTGGGCAAAAGCAGAGATAAATTAAAACTGAAGTAAAAAGAGAGGGAAAAAGGTGCTGGCGAAAGTTCAAGACAAAAGAATGAACTTTAAGTGGAGAATTAATAATTGAAAAGGATGGAGCATAGGAACATGTACACAAGAAAGGCTATTTTATAAGAAAGTTTAAACCAAAACTTTACTATAGAAAAAATAATTTACCTGATGTGTCCTCTTTATTTAAAACAAAATGACTTCTTGTGCGTAGTTTTGAAAGTTAAATTGGATTGTTTCCAGTTATTTTTTATGCTATTCTGAAGTAGATAAAAGAAAAGATTAATTTTGTTTAGTATTCTTTTTACAAGTTTAGTAACTCATACACAACGTTTAAACACACATCTGTCACAAGAGTGTGGAAAATCATAATAAAGATAAGTTAATTAAGTTATGCCGTTAAAATATAAATTAAAAATTACAACGGTTAAAATTGAACAATACAATCTGATGTTTTGACTAAGGTTAATAAAAGTTGTATAAAAATCTTGACAGAGAAATGCTGTCTAAAAGTATCAATTATCAAAGAATGTTTAGTATATACCGTGGACTAAACAAAATTTTTAAAAGTTTGTCAAGTGCATATGGTTATTTCTTCTTAAAACAATGCATGGATAAAATTGACAAACATACTACTAAATAAAAAGAATATTAATAATTTTTAGTGGTAAATTTCACAAAAATTTATTTTTAAACACAAAAATTGCTTGATACTAAACGGCTGGCGTAACAATTATATTGCTTTTTTATATAATTAGCATAGCAAGACTAGCAAACACTATAGTAATTTCAAACTAAATATTAAAGAAAAATCCAAAAATGTATACTAAAGGCAATAAATCAAGTGTACTTAAGTGTACATATTGAAAGATATTAAATTTTAAAAAGTTATAAAAAATATATATATAATATTATTATTTTAGCTTTCTTTACTTTCACTTTTGTGTCGACTGATTTAATCGCTACTTTTATAACATTTTTCTTATATCTAAGAAATATCTTATATTTAATGTATTTTATAGTAATTGCAGCATCGTGCGATAACGAGCTTCCGATAACAAGTCGTTATATTGAGTTATGTCTGTCAGTAATTGGCAATTCGTGGATTTACGACATTTAAAGATCCGAAAGTTTGAAGAACCTCTGGGACAGTCACGTCTTGTAGTCACTTAAGATGATTATCAAGTTTGACCACAGCAAAAAGTTTCAACAATTTAGATACTTCAAATAAGAGAAAAAGTCTATAAAGAACTCTGTAAACATAAAAATATGAAAGAATTATCTTAAATAAAATCTGAAGTTCCTTAGTAGGCATTGTTTGTGTTTTTTTAATGTTTTTCTTGAACATGTTAGACAAAGATAACATAAAAGTAAATGAATATTGTTCAGCGAGCACAGGACAATGCTTAATTAAATAAGTTTTCACATTTTTTCTGATAATTGAACTTCTTGCTTCAACAAAGTTTGAAATTAAAAAACACCGGAGCAAAGATGTTGAAATGAAAACCTTTTGTTTTGTTTTGATAATTTATTGATATTTTTTAAATAATAATAAATATAAGCTTGCCGTTAGTATTGTTTTAATAAAACTCGTTTAAATCAATTTGTTTCACATAAAATTAGCTTTAAATTAAAATAAAGATAGAAGAAAAAATTTTGAAAATTACTATACTATTTACCGACAAATATGGTTAGGCCTATTAGCAATTGTCTAAAAAAGTTCCAAATTTGATTGTTTAAAACTTTTTTTTTTGAGATGCAAATTATAGTCCAGGATACATTTTGTTTCAAATAAATATTAAGTTAATCAACGTACATAAAAATTATTCACGCTTTATGTACGTTCACAATCATGTACGTAGTAACACCTGTTGTAAGCTTCTCTTACATTGAGATAAAAAACTCATCTTTTACGTTTCGATGTAATGAAGAAGTCAACTTGACATAAAATATTATCAGACAATAAGAGAGTTTACATATCGGACAACTAAATTATCATCTTATTACCTTTCGTCTGACACGCACGTCTAAGATATGCAATATCTTATATCTGTCTTGGAATTATTAACAAAAATTCAGTATCCTGCTACTTACTTGCTTATTTTTATTATATTTGTTTTTGGTATTTATTAGTAAGTTTTAAATAAGCACTATATTGTTATTTTATGATTTATCATTATCACTCATTACAAAAAGTCTTAATTTTAATATATTTATGACTGACAATTTGTTGTGTCGATAAGTTGTTATTTTAGTAAAATCGTGTTATATTTTTTATTTTAAGAATGCAAATATGCCTATACAAATTTTAAAACGGATTTTAACTTTGTAATAAGAGTTAAGAAGTTTTTCAAAAATTTAACCAGAAATAATTTAAATCGTTTTGAGACGCTAATTAATTTACAGCAATCTTTGTTCTTTTATGTGAAACAATAAATTGGTCTTTGTACGTAACAAAAACACTTTTTTTAAATCTTTCACAGTTGGGTTCTTTAGAAACGCGTATTAAAAATGTTTTTTTTAATAGAAACATTTAGAATTCTTCTTTTATTTTCCGTAGATTCATTAAAAGATAAGGTCGATTCAAACGTCGCGAACCTTTTGCAATTTTCATTGTGGTTTTAGCGTAAGCGAGACAGCTTCGGGTCTTAATGTTTTTGGCTTTGTGGCCACATAATTTAACAAAGGTTGTAAAAATAAAGTTAAGATACCTCAGCATAAACTTTTTATGATGTTTTAAAGGAATTAACTGTTTTTACTGTTTTAGATTATATTGTGATAAAGCTTAGTAAGTAAATGTAATCTATTTTTTGTTACTTTGAATATTCTGGTTGAAAATGCTGGTTTTCTACAATGAAAGCATTAATTTGTCAGACTAAATTAGAAGGGTTTTGTAGGAAATTGTAGTACTTTACAAACAATAATAATAACAACAGTAAAAACCAAAAAACACTTACCACTAAAAAAATGTTATGTAGGGTTCAGCGTCGGCTTGCAATGCATCGATCTAACTCTCACTTAAAAGTAAAAGCACAAAAAACCTTGCTAAAATATACAAACACAAATAGAAAATATTATTTAAATTATTTTAAAAATACGGTAACAGATTACTATTGCAACACTTTTGGTAATTAATATTTCATAATAATGTAATTACAAATAACTATGTATAAAAAAATAATATATAAACAATTTTAATGTATGTAATATCGTATAATTAGAAAACAATTTTGCAATTTGAAATCAACAATTACATAATTAAAGATGTCTTGACAAAGCCTCGAACTAAGTTTGCATAAAATAAACCAAAACAAAATAAAAAAATTCAATAGAAACAAAGAACAGAGCTCTAAATGTGATTAAAAAAAGTGAGTAGAAGAAAACAGCAGATATAAAAAATTTACTAAAACTGAAAAAAGGCAGACTGTTTGAGATATCAGTCACAACCACCACTCTTTCTAAAATTACAGCTTTCAAATTTATTTGTCATGCTATACTCTTTCTGTTCTCTTGCTTTTCTTTCTCTGTACTTTTTTTAACCTTTTACTGAATTTCTGGACTTTATATGTGCAAACTATAGATCGTACTTCGTTCACTTTTTCTTGTTTTTTCGAGCTTTCTAGTAGACGTAGATTAGCCGCAGATAAAATGTTGTACTTTATAGGTGTGATAACGACCATTAAAATACTATTCCTCTTACGATAGCTTGGGTTAGTGTCCTCGTATACAATTTGTATGTTAATAATGGCTTTATCTTTCTGATTAATAAATAACTATAATTGTCAAGCTTTATCTATATATAATTCCACGTTTTAGTTTATTGTATAGGACAAATAATGATATTACTCTCTATTTGCAGGCTTTTATAGGTGAATTAATTGTCTTGATGAAAGCATGCAAATCAATTCTATTAAATAGTTATTTGCATAATCAAATATTGCTTTTCTAGTGCAAATATTGTATATTGTACACCTATACTAAAAAACTATTGTGCACTACAAAATTGTTATTAATATGCTTTCCAAGTTTATTAAATTGTAAATAATTAACAACCTGTTACAGAATTTAGTAAATTGTACTTTTGCTGCTTCATTAGCTTTTGCATAAACTTTGTGATCCAAGCCATTGCTCTCTTTGTGTTTAATTTTATTAGTAGATAATAATTAATAATGTATCAATAATAATTAATAATAATACATATATAAACAAAAATTAATAATTAATTAGTATTGCGTTTTAATGAGCACAATTCTATAAATATAGAAACCAACATAAAGATAATCTAAAGAAAAAAAATTTATTAATTTAGGTTGGTAGAAACTCCTGGCTTAATGTTTAAATTAAGCATTTTTGTCAATCAAAAATTGCACATTTTTGGTGTATAAATTGTCTCCATATAAGAAATAATGGTTGTTTTATTCTGCTCATGTATGCCCTTCTGCAGCATATCTTTTCATAAAAGATTATGTTTTGAGATGCTATCTCACATAGACACAAGTTGGCGTCCAGCTTAAAAAACATTAAAGGCATAATAAAAAAAGACTATAAAAATAGCAAAACAAGAAGAAAAAAGTAAAATATAAGAAAACACAAACATAAATTGCATAAAAAACATACAGTGAAAAAAGTGGGAAAAAAAGCAATATAAACAATTAAAATTAAGTGATTCTCTTGGAAGTAAATAAACAATAAAAGCAGATAAAATAAAAACAAAATATTATAATAACTGGTGGAACATTAATCTGAGTAAAAGTAGATAAAATCAATTGAAAAAACAATATCTTAAAAAAAAGCGGCAGAGATTTTATGTAAAATACATTTTTTAAAGTTTTTTTTTAGCTATCTTAAATGCAAGAGGTTTTTTTTAACCCTCGACTGATAATTTTATACGCAATACATTTTAACATTGTCTATTTTGGTTTTACTTTAAAAATTATTCACTAAAACAAAATTATGTATTGTCTTAAAATCAAAAGTTATTGACTTTTTTTTTTCTATTTTATATAACAATATAAAGGATAAACAATTTAGTTGAACGTACGGTATAACTAAGTTGTTGTACTTTTTTACTCTATTTTAGCTATTTTCTATTTTACGTTTATTATTTTAAATTTGTCAGACATTTAATGTAAAATACTTCATTTAGTGATAGTATAATACCTACTATTTATGTTTGATAGATAATGATTTAATAATGACAACTTTAATATTTAAAGCAAACAACGTAAACTAATACAGTTGTTTGTTCAACGTTTTCCATTGCTTTAGAATTAATTTGCAACCACCAGCAATTATAACAGTGCTAAATCCCAAAGGACGACCCTAGGTGTTAACATGATTTGTATCATTGATTTTCGAAAGTGGTGGTTTTCCCTTTGTTTGTTTGACTTTGGAAATTCTAAACTAAGTTAAGCTCACAGGAAATACAAGAAAACATAAGTAGGTCTATGTACAACAAACTTTGGAAAATTCTAATATTAGAGAAAGTTTGAAACTTATTATCCTTTCATAACCACTTTAAAGTCATCTCATTTTCTTTGATAATATTAATTGAGTACAGTAATTTATTTAGACATTAATATATTACTAATACTGTGCAGATATTTTATTGTTAAAAAGTTAAAATGAAGAAAACATTCAGTCTCTATCAAAATAATTATCAATGATGCTTCTATTTTAGATTTCAATGCTATCGGCTCTCTTGCGAATAAAATTAATCGAAATAATAAATATTAATAATTAATAGAAAATGCTTTCATTTGTTGTTAATTAGAGAAAACAAGAGAAAGAAAAAAAAATAAAGAAAAAGAGAGAGAAAGAAGGAAAAAAAAATTAAAGAGAATTAAAGTAGATTATTAATAACCTGTCAACTTACGAACTAAAGTAGTTTTTAATGGTCAATGATCAAAAAATAACTGATAACTTTACAATTTAATATTTTTTAAGATAAATTTGTTTATGTTTTTTCAGTAATATCAAGTGACATTACACTGCATTAAAACAGCGATTATAATTTTGTAACGAGTTTTTTAACAGAAAAGTATAATCTTCATAAATTTCAACTAAACAACAATTCTTAAAAAAGTCTGCGTATTTAATTATTTGAAATTAAAATTGTTGTGGAAAACTTCTTTTTTGGTATATACCTTGTTATATAGACTGGTATTTCAGTTACTTTTGACACTATACTATGTATTGTTATGAATACATTTACATACGAAGTTTCATTTTAATACGATTTTTAGACGTAGTAGGTTCAAACTAGGCTCTGAATTTTTATTAATTTTTTTTAATGCTGTGATGCTATTGTTTTTGATAGCATTTTTTATCTTTTGTTGGCATAAACTGTTATATTCTAATCTGTTGATTGTGTATTTTACCAAAAATCTCATAAGAACATCACTTTTTAACAGTTTTATTAAATTTTCAACAAACAATCTGCTTTAAAGTTTCTCGTTAGTGTCAACGGATAGAGCTCTTTTGAGAATAATACTTAATTACATCACTAATGGGAATCAATTCGTCTTAATTTAAATGACATTTGGGATTATCACGTCTGATTTAATCTAAAGTTTCGCGCGTCGTTTTTTTTGTGAAAATCTAATTCCCATCCCGCTGCTTTATTATTGATTCATTCAATTCATTGTTTAGGAAAAGTTTAAGTGATCAGCATATATAAGGTCAAAGAGGCCCTTTTACACATGATTACGTTTCAGTGTATTTTACCAAAACTCTTGAAACTTCGATCAAGGCACGAAAAGGTTTCAATTTTGGAAAACCAATTTTCCCCAATCACTACACTTGCACTCCAAAAAAGAAAAACAATGAACTTTTATCGACAGCTGTCGGTTACTTTTTGGCATTTTGTCTTTTTTATTCAACGAACACGGATCAATTTCATTTTTATCTTGTGGACAGATTTCTATAATTTTATTACCCGGATTGGGTCAAATATAAATGGAAAAACATAACTTTCAAGAAATAAATTCATAAAAAGCAAACGAGATTTGAATAATATACTACATGATAAAACTTAACTGATTTATAAATTTTTTTTTTCTATTTACAAAAAAAAAATTACAATTATTAGAAATTTTTAATTTGAAGAACTTGTTGTTGAAACATATTCTACTACTTTTTTTAAAATTTAGGCACAGTTTGCTGTACATATTAATAACTTTCGACCATAAAAACCAAAAAATTGTTGTAATAACTGAAAATATCAAATTTGTATCATCCAAAACAACTTTCACACATTTCAAAGTTTTCATTAGGTTTTTTGTTGCAAGATTGAGTTTTATTTACATCATCTTGTTCATGTCTATAGACGGTCTCACTCATTAACGTCTAGCCAAAGACTAATTGAGGTCTAGCCAAACCTAACTCTTAACTAGTACACCGTCTTTCCAATTATTCTCTATAACCTTTCAGCAAATTAAGTGTATTGAAAGTTGGTTTTAAATAAAAACTTTTGCTTATTAATATAAAGCAAAAACTTTGACATATTTTAAAGACTTTTTTATAGCAGTATCTAGAACCTAATTTAAAAAGTTGTGTTTGACAAACTTTATGAAGGTTAAAATCTTGCTGACATATTATCTCATCAGGGTGTAACTAGAGTATATTATTTAATATACTATATTTAATGAGTGTGTAGTAGTAATGTAGTATCATAAACGAATTGAAAGCTATGCTTAATGTGCTGTGCTTATAATACATTTCTAACTAAAACATTTTATCAGAATAAAATGTTGTTGCCAAACAAACAAATTGCTTTTGTTGAAAAATGTATTAAAAAGTTATTTAAAGTGTTTTGTCTAAAAAAACCGCAAATTTTAGACAAAAATCGGTATAAAAGAAAAAAAACTGTTGTGTACAAAAGATTAGAAAGGCAGCAAAAGTAGCCTAATAGAAATTTCTAATAGTCGTGGAATATGAATAGTGGTAGAATATGAATTTACATTCTACAGTCTACTTATAAACCTTTTTTTTCTTTTTTAATTAATTAATTAATTTGTTCACTCAAAGTCAAAATATTCCAATTTATTATTAGTTAATTAATTTTGTTTGCTGCTTTTTTTTGAGTAATTATATTTTTTGAAAACAGTATGATTAGATTATTTATTGTATTTGCTTCCATCTGCTTACTAAACAATTCAACAAGAGATAAGTGAAAGTTTGATCAACAATCTGCTTTTCTTGATGTTAGAAAATGCGAAGCTCAAATGCGTAACAAACAGGTTTTTCTTGTTTCTGCTATATAACAATGCCAATAAAGCACTAAAGCTTTTTTACCACATAAAATCACAAAACCAAAAAAAAAGCTCAAAAGAATTTTCTGACACATATTTTATTAAGAAACAAACAGGATCTGTGTATAGCGTCAACTTGACATGACAGACTTCCTCGTATCTGATGAATGTTTTCCCTCGCATTTCTAACAAACAATTCGAATACCGCAGGTTTTCCAAAAATATGCAACAATAGAACTTGTAAATGCGGCGTACACGATTCAATTTTCCAATTCGGTTTTATCAAGCAACACCACCAAAAGTAACGTGTGCTATTGTAGCGATCTTGGCTCAGATTACTACGTTGCTTCTATTCAAAATTGCATTTAAATTGAGTTTTCCTTGAGTTTTGTTATTTTGTTTGCCAAACTGGAATTTCTACAGACGCAAGGTGGTTATAAAGCACGCACTTTAATAAACTTTATTAAAATGAATAAATTAATTAGTGTCTCACGTGTTGCAAAACATGAAATATATAACCTTCGCAAAGAATAACACATCATAAACAATGCGACATTTTATTTTAATTTTGTTAGTATGTTTTGATCAAGTTTATTCGCTGATTATTGATATAGCAAAAGCTGAGCGGCTTAGGGTAGTTTATATTGTCGGTGGCGCGTTTTAAAACAAAGTTACAAATATTTTGTTATCTGAAAAAACCTGTATTCTTGAAATATTTAGCGCGTATTGCATAGTTCAGTGTTCACCGTGTCTGAAGCTTTATAAAAATTTTCATTTGCGACGCATAAGTCGGGGTTAAATTTTGATGTTTTTATCAAGAATATTTTTCTATCTTATCAAATGTTAGCATTGAATTCGTCGAGCTCTATGAGTTAATTTTCGTCTAGTTTTAGTTTAAAGTTTGTTAAAATTAACCCCAAATTGGCTTGAGGTTGATATTACCAGAAATGTCTACGATTAATTTTAATTTTCTAGATTAATGTTCATATTATACTGCTATTTTTTATTAACGGTGTAAAATAGATTGGCAGACAATAGAACACATATTTAACTTTGATAATATTTGCTTTAGTGTGTATTTTGCGCTTAATCTCATAAAGCTTTTTGATTGGTGATTTAATTAATCATCTATTTTTGTAGTAAACTTACACTACAAAAATATGCGCTTCAAAAACGAGTCCAGTCGTGGTTGTGGTGCTGCTATGTTTGCATTTGCTGAGCTAACACTGTCATTGGTTTAATTTTGAGTATATTCTAGCCGTTCAAAATGTACGTTTAGAGATAACACATTTTGTTTGTCACGTTTTAGTGAAAACAAAATGATGATTGTCACACTAATTTTGACATTTTTGAATACAACTTTTCAAACATCAACCTATTGTAGTTTATATTGTAAAAATTTAGCTATTATACTCCGTATAATATCGAACTTAACGTTTTACGCTTTTAACATTTTCACATTTATTCCATTTTCGACGCTAGATTAAACACGTCAATAAATTATACACTTTATATTAATAAAATACGGTTGACGTGTTATAAATATTTACCAACAGTTTTAATGATCAAATAAAACTAGATTTTATCAAAAACTCTATACTGGAAAATATTGTCGACACACGAGATTGTTAGTTTAATACTTTTACGTGTTTATTAATTAAAAATCATATTACTTATTTTTCTATTTTTTTTTGTTTGGCAAAGCATTCTTAGCTTGTAACTAAATTAAACTTGCATGTTATCTACCAAAACCAATCAATATTATTGCAAAAGACAAAAAGCATAAAAAAATGTTTGTGAGTTTTGTTGCAGTTTATAACCAGTAATTTATTAAAAAATGTATCTAAGCTCAAATTTCAAGTACCTACGTTTTAATGGTATATTATTGCAGCCTACGTACTGTTGTAAATTGTTTGTTGATCTGCATACATATAATCCGTAAACATATATAAATTTTATACAGAATTCTAAATTGCTAAAGTTTAGAGCTAGACGGAAAATCAATTTAACTAAGCGTACGAAACAAATGATAAAATATTCACTAGAAAACTCTAGATTGGTATTGTGTTTTTTAGAATCAATATATTTTAGTTTTGCTAAAGTTATATTAATTCTATACAGTGCAGTTTTTTATTTCTGCAAAAACTGTTTTTAATATCATTGAAATACAGATATTTTGTTTTTGCTGCATTTCTCTAACAAAACCGACAAGACATAATTCAATGGAAAAATCTAAGTGAAAAAAAAAGCAATATGGGAAAGAATAATTAGATAGAATATAGACGCCACAATATCCTAAGATAATCATGACGAGTAATATAATAACTAGGCGACGGGTTAGGGTGACGTCAGGTTATTACTGTAATTAGGTTTGCTCATACCCAGTCAACCTAGTTTTTTGTAAGTTTTATAAATAGTATAGTTCTCCTTTATTTTTTTTATTTAAAGATAAATCATTTATTTAAAGATCAAGAATAGACCCAAGCTCTGTTGTAAGTAGTTTCAAAATATTAGGTATTTTTTTTGTTTTATTGTGATGATAAAGAGACTGACTCATCTCTTCATAATATTTTTAAGTGTGATAATTCTAAATATTTGTGGTTAAGTGCTTATTAAGAAAATATAAAAAAAAAACAGATTAAAAAAACTTATATAACTTTTTAGATTAAAATATGAATTTATAACCAGATCTGTGTAATAACATTATTGCTAACAATTTGATTAAGATAGCCAATAAGTTATTAGAATATGTTATTAATTTTAAATTAATTAAAAATTAGATAATACTTAAAAACCAATTGAAATGTTTAGTTAAGTTATTAATTTAAACATTAGTTTTCTTTTAAACATTTAAACATTTTGTGTCATATAGAACTTGTTTTTGATACACAATGAGAGTTAAAGTCATGGATCCATCTAACTGTATTTAGTTGTAATTTTTAATTAGACAAGTACATTGCTAACAAACTATTACGTTATTTTTGAACATATTTGAAAATATAATATAGTGTAGAGCTACCTATTTTTCATAATTCTTATCTTTGAGTAAATTGTTTAGCACTTTGTGTGTTACAGTGCTGAATTCCGCATACCAGTGTGTGCTTGTTAAACTTATTATTTCTAAAATTATAATTTTTAGTTAATTTTACGTCTTCTAATTACAAATTTTTGTGATGAAAATTCAGTTTTTAAGTTTCGGCGTGAAAATAAAATCTTGGGTGATCTTTTATTTGACATTAATCAGTTTTTTAATGTTTACAATATTGCTAACATTGAATAATGTTAAACATAAAAAAAAGATCTCTTACTTTCTCTCACACTGCGATGTATTTTCGACTTTCCGGTCTTGGTCTTCTTCGACCGTTTGAGGCACCTATAAAATTAAGTACCGCAAGCAAATAAACGTAGAAGTAAAGTAAAACGAAGCAATAATCTTAAACTTAAATTTTTTTTATTGAACATTAGTAAAAGGTTATTATAATAATAAAGAGCTAAAAACATAATAAACTTTATATTGACGCCCGCAACTTGTCTTGTCATTAAAATTATACTTTGATCTTTTTGCTTGACACGTTAAGAGGCAACGTTTAAATATTCGATGTGATTTTTAAAATTTATTGGCAACATTCTTTATTAAGCGTTTTCACATTTATTTTTATGAATGTTTATATCGCTTGAGGTCATTGTACAGAAAATTCAAAATGGCGGAAGTTATAAGCCATATTTTTATAAATGAGGTAAAATGTTTAATTATTCTAATATATCAAGTTTTATTGAGACGTTTATTTGGATAAAGCTCCACTTCTGCTCTTCTAAAGGGCGGAAATGTCTACATAAGGAAGCCAAGTCAGGCTTGATTTTGCTGTAGCTGAGACGCTGTAGATCACCGCAACAAGCAACCTGTTAGCCGTTGGTTTTATCTGATTGTTTGCTTTGTTTACCAAAAGCTTTCAATAGTAATTAAGCTTTTTCCCAGCACGCACACGTTAAATCAATAGTGGAAAAATGCATGTTTCAATTGAGTTAGTTTTCTAATAAATATATAATAAACTAGAAACGTATACAATTTGTAATTATTTTTCGCACGACATACTTTTCTAAAAATTCATCTATGAAAGGTAAAGAGTGTAGATTTAAATTTCAAATCAATCAAATTTAAGCTTAAGTATTTGACAAGTTAGGTCAGGAGAGTTTTCTCTATAAAGCTTTAGTTTCCAGACAGAAGTGCAAAGCCTTGTTGCAAGTCTTGTAATGTCTTCAAACTACACAGAAACATATTGGCATGCTAGTATAACCTTTTTTCGTACTTGGCTTAATAAATTCTAAAAATTAAGTTTTAGTAGGATATTATATAACAACATTCAAGAACCTAGGTTTAAAATTGACTCATTATGTAGCTATAATTAAGACGCTCGTAGTTGAATTGGTAAAAAACTAAAACCGAATTAAAAATTAATAAGGAAGTTAAATTAATCGGGAATCGAGAAAATATAGCTTGAAGTTGTTATGACGACGCTTCAACCATTTATTGGGTGTTTATCAAGCTTTAAATATTAATGTTTGGAATAAAGGTAGAATGAGCGAGCTATGTCAGACCTAACCTTTTTACACCTTTGAAAAGACTTTCTGTATAGTGCTGTCACATTAGGTGAATTCATTATTCTGTTCTGAGAAGTCAGGTATATTATTAACGTATATTACCCAAATTTAACCAAAACGCATTTTAACTATTTAAAGTAATTAATTTAAATAAAAATTATTGATAGCAAATGAGTTTGTAATTTTCGTAGATAAACTTGTTTTCATTATGCATTTCACAAAAATAAACTTTAAACGTTCTGCAGCAGCGATTAAAAATTTCTATATCTAGAACACTGATAACTACAAAAACCATCAAAAACAAAAAAACTGTACTAATACAATGTACAAATAGTAAATTGTTTGACAAGTAGAGAAAAGTGATGGTTTTCTAGCGAGTGAAAACCGATTGATTTACGAGCGTAGCGAGCGTACGCAACTTTTTTCGTGTACTTGACAAAAATTATAATTTTTCGTTTATAATTTTTTATTATCAGGGTTATCAGCGTCAAGTATTGGTTTACTTAGTGACAAAACATCGTAAATAATTTGCGCAAAAGCTTTGATGTAAAATCAATCAAGCGAAAATAATGGAGGAATTCGTCAGCTGGTATCAGAAAAAGTCTAGAGAGTACGAGAAATATTACCACAAATTTTGTCAATAGAGAAATGAAAATAATGTGGAAGGAGCAAATGAAAATAATCTTATTGCATACTTTTGTGAAAAGCTTGGTTTTATTTATGAAATTTATTACAAGCACTAATTTTAAATATTCTTACAGGTAAAAACTCTTAAATCTTCAACGCTCTGGTCAGTGTATTCAATGCTGAAAAACACTCTACAAGTAAATGAAAACGAAAACGTTTCTGTCTATAAAAAATTGTTAGTCTATTTGAAACGTCAAAATGACACTTATGTAAATAAATTGTAAGAAAAAAGATTCTTGCTAACAAAAAAAGTCCTATTTTTTTAAATTATGTTTTCGGAAATCGTCTTGGAAACAACATTTTCCTGCTTATTTACGCGCAGGAAAATTGAGTTTTCCGGACTAGTACTGTAAAAACTTTACAAGACGCAAAATAAAAAAGATACTCTAGTAACTATAGATGGCAACAAAATTGACAAACTTGATTTTTGTGGAATTTGTCAAAAAAATTTTAAAATTGGTAAATTTCGTCTATTTTTACTATTTCCGGAAAAATGTAATACAAAACACGTCAGTAAAATCTCTTACTTGACTCGGAGCTTTAAAATACTCGGCACAAAGTGCCTCGTATTTCAATTTAGCTCCTCTTCAGTAATGTGACATTTTCTTGACTTTTATGTAAATAACTATTAAATTAAACAATAATTATCAATTTTCATAAAGTACACGAAAAAAACAATAGCTTACTGTTTAATTTGTCGACATATTATTTGAATATTGCTTACATTTGGTTCGATTCTTACATAAAACGACAATTACACTATTATTTCTACAACTAAGTAATATTTTACATGTACATATACAATTTTAAATTTGAGCCAAAAAATTCAGCAATTTCCAACTACGTTGTTTCAGTTTGGAACATTTTAAATTTGAAAACATTCTTTTATTAGAATAGTAATTACTAGTTTAGTAATCTAGGTAATTATTCCACGTAGGCTGAGATATTACTTTGCTACTACACTTAAAATAGCGCAAAAATTCAGCTCCAAACTTGCAAGGGTTTCTGAAAATGCTACGCTCAGCGCAGGTATAGCAACCAGCATTGCTTTAGCGCTAGTCTTGTTGCGATCGTGGTCGAGTAAACTAGTAAACGGAATTAAAATTACATATTTATTGACGATAAGTAATTTTTTCTAGGTGGGTAATTAGCCTGAAATTATTTTTTTAATGTAAACCCTGAATTTTTGCTTAATGGCATCTTGACGAAATTTTCCAAATGCTTTTCCGCTCTCTGGATGAAAAGTTTTCAAAGTTGTAAAAGCTTTCAAACATTTTTGACAATGAAAAGTATACCTAAAATCCGTCAGGCGTTATTTTTAACCCAAAGACATAATAATTTCATTACCCATAAATAATAAATCTTTAATTCAAGTTCGTTTATTGACATTTTATCTTTGATTGAATTGAATTGAATTGTTTTGTCCGTAATTACGTTGTTACAGAAAAATGTAAATAGCATAATCAACAAAAAAATTTATTGTTGCAGACGTAAAAAATGTGTTTTGGTGATGGACACGTTTGGAGGGAAAGAAAATAGAACTCGGACAGATATAATGGATTCGTCCGATTACATGGTGAGAATTTTGATGTTAAAAAATAAAAAAATAATGAACATTTGAGATAAAAAAACGGTAACGTTTCAAAATAGCTAAAAATATTAAAATTTTTCAAAATACTATAAGCTTTTAAACTTCAATATTAGCTGCTTGATTAATAATATTTAAATTATATCATATTTACTCTCTTACAGCCTCAATTTGATCATTTTTCTGTTGTTTAACTACGTATACGTCTTTATTCTTTAACTGTTCTTTATCTTTAGAAAAACAAAACTATAATGTTTGAAAATTGTTAGTATTTTTTGTGTGTAGCTGATAATTTAAAAGTCTTGACGCTTGTACAACACAATTACTAAATTAAACGCTTCTTAAGTAAAAATTTTGCGATTTGTGGTACATATGTCAAGGTAAAGTGAAATGCTAGAAGTGCTTATTGTCAAAAACTTAATTGCGTGAAAAGCTTGATTGGCATTAAAATATTTATATATTGGTCGTAAAAATGTCAGCAAAAGAACATCATGAAATTGTTATTTCCAATCACAAAGAGTCAATACTAAAATCATCTAATTTTTTTTTCATCATTAGAATTATCGATAAATTTTTTATATGTTAGAATAAAACTTTTATCTATTTTTCAACATGTTTTTATAAGCTAAGTTGTAACTCACAAACAATGTAATGTATTCTTAGAGATTAGTTTTATTCTACTTATTATTGTCGTATTGAAATGTATGTAGCTTTAGAGCTGATTTGAAAATAGTGTAAAGAAATAAAGCGGTTTTTTTGTATTTTATTTTATTTATGATCCTACGTTACTATAATTATAACACAGAGTTTTATTTGAAAGTGACAATTCTGAAGTTTGATATTTTGGAGCTTATCTAATGATGGTACGGAAACGTAGAGCTTTTTACTGTTTATTAACTAAGTATGTTCGAATGTCTCAAAAATAAATTATATGATTGTATCATATAATTTGTTTTAACGAGTTTAATATTTTAGATTGGTGTTCCGAGAATGGTGTCAAAGCCAGAAAATGTAAAATAAAATTGATTCAATTAAAACAATAATCAATAAATTAATTTTTAAAAATAAAACATTAAACAATAAATTAATTTTTAAAAATAAAACATTAAACAATATATTAATTTTTTTAAATGGATTCAATTAAAACATTAATCAATAAGTTAATTTTTAAAAATTGATGTGATTAAAACATTCTAATATAAAATTATGAGTGTTTAGTTGTTTTCAGAAAAAAAAAATCTTTTATTTTTGGAAGCAACAGCAAATAGTACTTTTATTTGGATGATGAGTAACTTATATATATTTTTTTTTGTAGAAAGTAAATTTAAAAGTATCTATATCTTCTATTTGTTGATGCACAATAATAAGCGAGTTAACCAACTTTCTTTGCTGTTACCTTAGGTAAGTAAGGATGGAGACAGTAGCATCTTGAAATTTGTAATTTTTAAATCTGGAACTACTCTCTATATATACTTTAGCAATCTAAACTTAAGATTAAGATTTAAAGGGTAGATTCAGTATTAGAAACAATAATGTACAAACTGGCCCTTTTTAATAACCAAACTTATATTACTTTAAAATATTGTTAACAATAGAAACTTGTGAATATGTCTTTAATAGATTAAACTAGATGACCGATTAAGGAAATTTTTGTTTTAATTATAAAAAATGCGGAAAAAAACTAAGCATTTCGGGTTTCTAATAAGCTTATGAGCTGAGGTGTTTTTAAAACTAATAAATTTGAAGCAAAAAACTAGATAAGTTTGATAAATTATGCAGCTGGTCAAATCAATAAAGCCGTTTACTAACTATTGTCAAAACGTTATAATGTGCATAAAATAAACATTTAAAATACTGAAAAATTGTTAAAATTTTTAACAGGAGCGTAGTTTTAGATGCCAATTTTTTGTTGGTTTTAAAACTGGCATTCAAAGTGCTTTAAATATTTATAACATTTTATTAACAATGAAATGCAAAGAGAAAAGCTAACAAAATCAATAGAATGAATATTTGCTGAATAAGCTTTACATTGACTATTCAGCAATATTTATTCCTCGTTCATTATTAATAATTTTTTACAACAAACAGTTTATATGGATGGAAGTAGAGTCGAGTTTATCAGTTGCTCATGACGACGGCAAGTATGTAGATCCCTTGCATCCCTAGAAAATATATTTTTTTAATACAAGTATTTAAAAATATCAAATTTAATGCAAAAATTATTTACTTTTGTAGAAACATTGCAACTATTATAATTATTAACATTATTGTGAAAGCTGAGATGAGCATTTATGGCTACTTTCATATTATTCTCAAAATTGAACTTATCATTAACATTTGCAAATTTACTTTTTTTTCAATCATTTAAGGATATATGTACTAACAACTGTATTACTATTTTGGATAAATAAATTATTATCAGTTTTACATAATTATTTAGATATTGTCAATATTCTTGTTTTCTTCTCGTCAAAATTTTGAATATTTTCTACTTTTTGGAATATACACAGAAAGAAATCATTTTGAAGTTATAACATTGTTTTTGGAACCTGAAATATTTATATAAAATCTTTTTTTTTTGACATATTTAACACCAACTTGTACACTTGACAGTTGGAGAGCCTGATTTATAACTATAAACCTTGTGTTTTTTAATAATTATTTTTGCATCAACACGCAACGTTTTGACTATTTTGCTTTTATTACCGTTTTTTTTATAATAGAACAAAAAAATAGACAAAAACTACAAAAATATGTTGATATTGCCAGTGATTGATTGGAATAAGAGAAATAAAATCAGTTTTCCTCGATTCAAACAACTTAAAAAAATTTAATCTTTGACAAATCGTTAAGCTTTACTAGCATGAGAGACTCAAAGCACATTCCATGCACTTTGTAGTTTAAGTTTTATTTGCCGAGGTTGTGTGTGCTTGTAAACATAGTTCACTAGATTTTAGTCTTGTCAAGGCAATAACAAGACTAAATCAGAAGTTGGAGTAGTAACGCAAAAGCTGCAATAAACCTACCACAAATTCAGCTTCTGTATCACCTCTCTTTTACTGCTTTGTATTGAAATAAGTTTTATAAATGATTGTTCAAATAGTACGTTTTATTTCTAATTCAGTTAATTTTCAATAATTTTTAAAATTTTAAGCTTAAATTTTTTATAGTATATTTATGTAAAATACGTTATTCAAAAAAAATCTGAAAATATATAAAAACGCACAAAAATAAATAGAATAATAGTGGTTTTTTGTGAATTATGAAAATGACGGTTGAATACATAAGCTGTTACGTTTGTTGCCTCTTAAATGCAGCGCTCTTTCATTATTTGCATTTTTTGTACTAAATATTTTTTAATATTTGTATTTAATAAATTGGTCAAAACCTAGATGTAAATGAAGCCTTATAATAAATTATAAAAAAATGCTGTTTTAGTTTTCATTACTTAAGTAGGAGTTTTAGCTATTAATTAATTATTAAAATTTATGCTATACATAAATGAAAAAAAAATTATAATTTAACAAGTATTGTCTTGTCTTATACTTATTGTGTATTTTTATTTTTTTTACTATGTCTTGTTTTACTATGTCTTGTAATTCTCATTGTATAAAAAACCAACAGGAAAGTGTCAAATACTGCAGCTATTATTAGATAATAAGTTTTTTATTAGGTCATTCAGTAATATAAGTTTACACTTTACAGTTATCCTAATTTATTATATTTGAGCACAAAATGTACTTTTTACATCCCTCAACATAAAACTGAATGTTATTTCCGGAGTCCACAGCTCCTTGAACTTTCATAAAATCCTTTTTATAGCTTATATAAGAGCCAAGAATGATCCTATCTAGCTTGAATCCAACGAGGATTAACTCTACAAATTATTATAAGTTTTTAAAGACACAATTTTAAACCCATGTTTCCTTTTTGTTAATGCAGACAAGATTCATTGGTGCTTCAATTTGATCGAGATAACTATTAACTTCTCTTTATAACCGTTTTTTTTAGAAGAAGTTTAGTTGGAAATGTTTTGTTATTTGGAGCTTGTCAGCATTTTGGCATTTGTAGCTAATTTTTTCATAGTTTAAACTAGCACTTGTCTTTACAAAAATCTAACAATAATTAAATAATGATTTCAAACTATTGTTTGAGTGGTAGAATAAGCTTAATGTAGCAAATCGCTCAGTATTTAATTCAATAAATCAATTTAATTTAATTTAATTTAATAATTATTGGACATGAACTGTTTCACCATTCCAATAATATAACGAGTTGAATTTTTAAGAATTAGGAAGTCTGTTACCCAATTTGTTTAAATTAATTAAATAAATAATCATATTGCAGTCGCTTTTCCAAATTTTCTATTTGTTTCTTTGCAGTCATGGGATTATACACCAGCTACTTGTTAACGTTGCCGCGAGATTTAAGAACGAGATTTATAAAAAATGTGTTTTTACACAGAATAATTGATGAAATGTCAACAACATAAGCAGATAAATATTATTCTCGGTGACTATATAGGTTGATCATTTAATTAAAAGGTGTTTGTTTCTCTAAGCCTCGTAACTCAAACAATATCGATTACTTAAGTGCTTTGTATTTAGTGTGAAATCAATACTGGTGCAGACCACTGCCAAATTTAATAAGATAATGTGAAAAGTAACAACTGGGTGATTAAATTTTTGCTGCGTTAAAAAGAGGTTTAAACTAAGAGAGAGTGTGACTTGGAAAACTAATTCAGAAATGCAGCGAGTTTTGATAAGAACAAGAACGTCTGTTTCATCTTGAGACACAAAACAAACAGGTGAAAAGGTTTTTGAAATCTCTTCAAGTTTTAGATGTTGCATGTACTTTGAAATTTATGAGAGTACATACAAACAGGGCTGGAATAAACTGTATTTTCACAGAATAGATAGTCCCAATTTTTAATTTTTTTACTGTTTTATAAAGTTTAACTTTGTGCATTTGAAAAAAAAAGTTATTTTTAAAAGATTAATGCTAATGCTGCTATAAATATTATTGAAAACATATGCATACAATACATACAAATTGTCATGTTTCTAGTTTAATGTTTTTTCTTATTATCAATCTATCTAAATAAGTATTAATAGGGATTAATAAAAATCCAAAAGTAGTATTATTCACTACCTTCAGTATACTATGTTAAACAAAAATTGAACAATTTAATAATACGATTATTGTCAAAACTTTAAGAAAATACTTTAAAGTATGTATTGGGATAACTTACAAAACGGTTAACCAAACGTCACAAATCGTTCTCAAAAATTAAGTTATGTTGTTAAATAATTAAAAAATACAAATAATTAAAAAAAAACATTGAAAAGTTGTTAACGGTTGAAAAATAAGAAATTGAATTTGTGACAAAAATATGTTCAAAAACAGAAAACGAGAAAAACTATCTATTTTAACCGAAAAAGCAAGAACTGCAGTACTTGAGTATTTACATAACAATAGCTCTTTATTGTATAAATAATGTTATTTTGACACTATTTGGCAAAAATAAAATTTTTAGTTGCTACTTATTTTATTAACTATTTTGTTCTTAAAACAATAATTATTATAATAAAATGTTGTTCAGTTACCTTTTATAATCAAAATTATCAAAAAATAATTGTCAAATACACATTTACTTTCAAATTTAAAATAATATCAATAAAACGTTTTTTTTTCAAATAGAATATTGGCTTTGCAGACCTGCATTTTCACAAAATGCAGTTGTATTTGTACGTGTCTTATTAGACGCTTTTTTGTAAAAAAGCAAAAATTGTTTGTGTTTTGCCTTTATTCGCCGAATGACTTTATCATAAAAATTGTTTGAGGCAGCAAAAAATTAAGGCACTAAATATTGATGATTTCCATCCGCTCTCCAATATCGGTTGTCGTCTTCTACGGTTCAAAATGTGTAGATTTTCTCGCTTAGGAGGGATTCAAAGGATCGTAAAAGTGTTATACAATTTGCCTGAGTTTGAAAAATTGGTGACACATGCAGAAGAAACTCTATTTTATACAGAAGAAAACATAATATAAAGTTTTATTTTAGTTTTATCATCTGGGCCAGATCGATAACGTCAACTTGAACTTCAAGGTGTTCAAATCTTGAATGTATTATGTAAATTTAGTTTTTTTCTATTTAACTTCTGAAACGCTGGTGCTGACGGCTCTTGAGAAGATTTTAATTAAATTACGTGAAATATTTTTTTTTGATTAAGTAGATGATTTGTATCTCAATGCCTAGATTAAACTTTTAAAAACTCAGAGTTTTATTAAATTGTCAAAGCAAAAAAGTGAGTCAGGTATACTCAAGAATTTTGATTTGTCATGTGTTGTTTATCAGATTTTTTTGACGTTTGTTTAGAATATTAAAAATTAAGTAACAATTAAGAAGAATGTTATAACAAAATAATGTTCAAGCATTTATAATCACTCGGTATATAAAGCCTACAAAAAACTTCTAACATAGATAATAAACTTTTGAGTTGCAAAAATGTATTATTTAATAAAAAAGTTTTCTCTTCAGAAAAACTGACAAACCGGCAAATGTATCTCGAGTAGAAATATAATAATATCAGTAACTAAAACTAAAGAAAGCAAAAGTGTGGTCTCAATATTACTCTTGTTTTTAAAGGCAAAATAAATGTAAACAAGAAAATAGGCGGGTTCAGCACGTGTTTGGAGTTTCTATTGGTTGAAGTAGCACAAAAAACGTTGCTTAGCTGTCTAGATAGATTGCAATTTTATTAAAAAAATAAGTTTTAGGTATTTTAAACTCAAAAACGTTTTTTTAGATTAATTGATCTTTGTCTTATTTAAGTAATTTTAAATGAAAATTTTTATTGGTATTACGAGTATATACAAACTGATTTTTTTTTTACTAATTTAGTCATTATTTAGCTCCAACTAAGGTAGCTCTAGTTGTTGTGAGTTTATCATAGCATTTGCTGCATTTGGTACCTATTGTTGAAGCTTGCTGCACAAGTCCTGAAGATGATGTAACAATAATGAGCTCTAATCTTAACTTGACATTTTGAAAATAGTTTTCTAATATTTTAAAAATAACTCAAAATACGCTGGTTATTAATTAAAATTTTTATTAAAGCTTATTTTACCCGAGCCGATTCTGTTTTTCTCAAGTGTAGTCGTTTGCAAACTTCAACCCTTAAAAATTGCTCAGTACTAGTTGCAATATTACCACTTGAAAACTGTAGATTTCCGATACTCCCTTTTCGAGGTTAATCATTTTCAGAAACATTTTTATTTAATGAGTTGAGAGATAAATTGTGGTATTTTATTAGTCATAATTAAATGATTTCTGCTAAGGACTCATAAAAGAAATCCAATTATCCATTGCTTTTTGCTGAGTTATTAGAATTATTATTTCGTCTGTAAATCCAGCAGATATATTAATTCAAAATAAAACTCAGAAACAGATTCAACCTTTATTTTTCTAAATCACAGTTTTATCTGAATTTGTGAAAAAAATGTAATTAAGATTAATTTGATTTAGAAAAAAGTTTGACTGTTGGGGAAAAAACTACAAAAAGAAGGATGTTAAATTGAAAAAAACATTTATTATAGCCATGTGCCTTCAAACTTGTTCTCAATGTAGAAAACTTAAACCTAGCTCGGAGTTTCTCGACAGATATAATTTATTACAATCAAGGAAAGATTTATCCTTCGTTGTTTTGTGTAAAGGCTTCTTTCGAGGATAAGCTCGCCAACAGCCTGTTGGATTTTACGACGATAAGAAGAAATCAAATAGCTCCAATCATCGCACTAATAAAAATGCCTTTTTCCAAATAACTGCTTATTTTTTATGAAGTCGGCACTGATTAAATTAATATTTTAGACAAAGAAACTGTAGCTGGGTGCAGATGATCAATTAGAGATAAATAAGAAAAAAAAGAGTTTTAATGGATATAAAAATGAATTATATTATTTTAGTAGATTTGTAAATGATTAGTGATTTAATACTATTAAAAAAATATATTTTTTAGTTCAATAATCTCTTTATGAGCTTGCTAATCAATCAGCGACAATTGTTTAAAAACCCATAATGTTTAATAAACTTGATTTATTAAAATTGATCTTTTCTTATTATAGACTATACAAAATGTTAGTTTTTTTATGTGTTTTTCTTTAAAAACATAAACTGTTAATTATAATTTGTACTATGTATATAAAAAAATTGTTAATATAATAAAATATATATAAAGCTAAAAAAAATGTTTGTTTTTCAAACTTCAATTATTTGTTTTTTACAGTAAGGGTTATTGCAAAAAGTTGATAATACCAGACATCGTTGCGATAGATGTTTCATTTTTAATATAAGTTATTATAATTACATGATAACAGCTATTTGAGCAAAATCGAAATTATGACAACTTTACTTAAAAAGTATGCTTTTAGGAAAGGAAATACAAATTAATGCTAATGTAACTGAAAGCATCTGTTAAATACCTTAATTAATTAATGAAAGAGATTAAGAACAGCTTAATTACTGAAATATGAATAATTCAGAGCGTCTCTTCGCACATCTCAAATGTATTTCTTATTATTAAACTCTGGATTGAAAGTAGTTTCCGAAAACCACATCACCGCATTTCACTCCCGAATAACAACAAATCCAATTGATAGAGCAAGGCGAAATTCAGTTTCGCGCCTTATTTGCATTTAAATTACCAACTGCTTGGTGCCTCTATTTTACTGCACTTTCTGTATAATACTCAAAACACAAATATAAGCACCGATCCCTAAATCACTTTGGAGAGCCTCAAACAACTTCAAAGTTTCTAAATTTATGTATTATTATTTTGTTAACAAGCAAATTGTTGTGGAAATGCCCCTTTCAAACCAACAATATGCAAATACATTTTTTAGAATAAACCGCTTACCATATTTATTGTTTACCCCTACATTTACACAAAGTTATATGTGCTACGTTCAGCAAATAATTGAATTAATTACATAATCATCACTATACCCTTCAAATTTTATAAAAAAATAACATACAAAAATTTATTTTCTTTGCATAATTATACATATAATTGCATTAATGGGAATATTAGAAGTCAAGCATACTGAAGTGAGAATAAACATAATTTTTTTCAAAATCAAAGTCATTCGGATTGTACTTGAGCGATAGCTACATATTATGTAGCTGTTGCTTAGATAAGATAGATAAAAGCAATTTATTACAACTAAAACATTACGTCTTCTACCAACTTTCGTTCATCTAATTAGATAACATGTTGTGTTATGTGCACCGGAATCAAAAGTTCTGTATAGTTACATAAATGCCAACAGATTTTTCTACAGTTTGTATTTAACACAACTCTTACAGACTCCGAAAACGGTTTCGACAAACATTGGCTATTTCCTCATTTCGAGACATGAATTTTTCTGAGTTATCTCGGGAGGGAAATGTGACTAATCAATTCGGAAAAGCAATCTGCTGGTTGTTTATTTTAGCGCAAATGGTAAAATGGTTAAGAAAGCACTCTAAAATAAAATGACTTGGTCGTCCAATTTACATATGTTTGATCGTTTATATTAACGACATTCTATAGAGTGATGGGGTAGATAAAAATTTAATACTGTGATATAGCGACGTCAATTTTACCTAAAAATTATTATCATAAAAATGGGAAAAAGTTTTGAAAATTGGTGTCGTTAAATTAAGTGTGATGTGATGACTTGTCGACGTGGAAACTTTTAAATTTTCTTTCGAGTTAAGAGGTTTTATTAGGAGCTGTTTGCAATCTAAGAAATTTTGAAAATTGAGTGAAAACTTTATTATCTTTTGCAAACAAGATAGAATCCCTTTTATTTTTGGTGTGGTTGTAGTTGTATCTATTGTAATTCTACTATCTATCTAGCCGGGCATAGCTTCAGGTTATAAATTCTCCAAAATTGCGTTGTCAATTTGTAACGGTTTGTTCATGCACACAAAATTTTAAATACTAGACAGATTAAATTTTAATTTTTTGGTAAGCCAAAGCTGGGTGTTGTATTAAAGCTAGCTCAATATGTGGGAGGTGGGTTTAGTTGAAATCTAAGCGTATACTCTAATAACACAGCAATATTAGATATTAGATACCGTCCTTAACCTTACCCAGTTACTTACTTCCTGTTTCTCGCTCTAACCGGTGTTTGAGCAGACTTTAAGCTAACAAACTTCCATAAGAATTATATTCTTGAATTATTATTAGATTTAAACAAAATACCGAGTTTAAAAATGTTAAAAGCAAAATTTTTTGCAAGTTTGTGACTCTTGCAGTCGCTTTCGTTGACAAACTATAATAATGCACACTTTTATTGTTTTACCTACACAATGTCAAAGACTAAGCAATATTCTTAAGGTTAGAATCGCAGCACTTCCTTGAAACACAGCTCGATTACTACATTTAAAAAAATATATTGATAGATGAAGTTCATGAATTTGTTAAACAACAATATTGAGAATTATTCCTGTAAATAAAGTTGCTTAGTCAAGTTTGATTTGCCATTGGTTGATTTGGTGGCCGGCGGTATCAAAGGTAAAACATTATTTATACTTAAAAACCAGAAGTTTAACTTTTTTTCAATGTTTATAATTTAAACAAATTAATTCATTTCTTGACTTCTCAGCTAAAAACACGATTTTTAATTATAATAGAATATTAAAACTCAAGTTGATTAATTGTAGCAAACAAGCGCTTGTTACCGCCAAATTCTCGTTTTTTTAAATTAATTTTCTAAAATGTTTTTTTATATGTAATATGGTCATTTACCAATTGAAAATAATTTGAAAAATAAGAGTTTTTCGCGTTGGGTTTTTTTGTTACTGAAACATTTATTTTATCAAATTCAGAAATAACCTTTGCAGACGTTTTCTGAATTCGGATTAATAAAAAAAATAAATGAAAAAAGTACAAGCCAAGCTAAATTGAAAATTTAGTGCAACACGTCTAGATTAATTAACTGAAGGTAAATCAATTGTTTGAGAGTTGCTCGGAGAATTTCTCTCCACAAATTCCTCACCACTCAATTCAATAACCTCTAAATAAAAAAAATATGAGATGAGACGCTTCCCATAGGAATGTCATCGACAGGCGACAAAGCATTTTTTTCGTCATATATCCAGAATTTTTCTTCGACATTTTTATCATTCCGATATATGCACATAATTTATGATATATACCTACTTTAGTCTTAAATTTTCTATATTCTCTTGCAAATAATGTTCTTTGCTGCAAAATAAATCGTGCTACCGCATTTTCCTTTAAAGACGCTCCACGATATGATAAACGGACCGTGCTTAGAAAATGAAGAAAAATTTTTCAGGTCGACGCGTTTATGAATAGAATGCTTAAGCATGTAGCAAAAAAAATGTAAAAAGTTTGTCCTAATAAGTTTTTTATTCTTATAACGTTTTTTCGAAACGGTTTAAATATATTTTAAAATAAAACATTAAAGCGAAAAAAAAACAACTTTTACTTAAGATTTAAACCAAAACTGAAAACCTATAGCATGAAAAACTATTCAATGCTCTGAGTTGTTTAGCCTCATCAATGAGACTTTACGCATAATATCAAAGTGAGCACCTAGTTTGTTAAATGAGATAACTGTTTAATTTAGTACCATATTCATAAATATGGTATATAAAAATATCTTAAAAAGTTAAAAGTTTTCTCAAGATTTCCAACAAGAAAAAATTAGTCATAATTACTCTGTCATAATTATTAATAACACAAAAAAAAGAAATTAAACATATGTTTTGATAAGCTAGAAAAAACAGGAAAATGCCAATGTAAGAAAACAAATTTAAAAAAAGCCTAAATCAGTAAAAAGTTTAAAAAACAAGAAAACAAAAACAATATAAAAATAGTATATTGTAATCCTAGGCGGCAAAGTGGTATTTTTCTAGGCCGAGAGAAGATATGGACAGGCGATATGGACTTCTCAAGGCGGAAAATTACTTTGCGGCCGTGGCTCACACATTATTTATTATCCTACACAAATTACCTTATAATCGAGCATTATTTTAAAATTGATTTGAGGTTATTACCGTCAATCGTCAATTCAAAATGTCAAACTTTGACAGATGTCAAAAATTTATGGATTATTTTACTGTCGTGATTTACACAATTTATCTTGTACAAAAGTAGTTTTTTAATAAATGTGATTTAAAATTTCAACACCGCTCATGAATAATGGGACGTTTAGAGTGTCCTTGGTGCGTGACGACTGTTCAACCGTTTATTTAGCTTTAATTTTTCTTATAACAGCGACGCCTGGCGGAGAAAATCAGATTTTTTTTTCTAGGCTAGCCGAGAAAGAACATCTTTTCTAGGCTAGCCTGGAAATGATGTACTTTCACGGCTGTCGAGAGACGAGAAAATTTTATTTTGAGTTGGTGTAGGATAAAAAAATATTAGTTAAATGCTGTAGCAGATTAAAAACTAAGAAAATAATGTCATATAAGAAAAAAATCTAAATTAAAAAAAAAAATGAAAGACAATAAAAAACTAATAAATTTTTTATACAAACATTGGTTCTATATGTGAGAAATTTTATAACTTGTTCATTATAAAAGATCATGAAAAATTGAAAAAAAAATTTAAAAAATAACTGAAAATGTTTAGAGACACTAAAAAACAAAAAAAATAAAAACAATATTAGAAAAAATTAAAATAAAATTGCACATTAAAATGTGCGTTTATTGACATAGTTTTTTGACACTTACAACTGATTATAGAAAAAAAATTGTAAATTTCAAATTTAAAAAAATGATTTAAATGTAATTAAACAGTTTATATGTTAAATTAATTTAAACCAATTAAACAAAAAATTATTTGAATCAATTAAATAAATAAAATAATAATTAATCCTGTTAAAGTAAGTTTTGTTGTATTTAATTTTTACTAGATTTTATTAAGTGGTAGTTATTACCTTTTGGTTGGTTAAAGATGATAAAATCAAAAAAATTTTAATTTGTTTTCTTATTAAAAATATTTATTTTGATGTTTTGTTTTTATTTTTGATTTTGTATATCAAAACAAACGTCTAATAAGTTTGTTCAGATGTAAATAATTATATTTAGAAACCGCAAAGCCTATTAATTAATATCAGTAACCAAAAGCAAGCAGGTACGCGTGTCATGCGGTTTGAATATGGTTTCAATTTATTACTGATTGAACTAGAGCCAATTAAATTTCAGGTGTTGTGACCGTTTCATTATATTACAGGCCCTAAGCCTGGACTGCACACATTTAATTACAGATCTTGCCACTCTAGCTCTGTTTGGTAAATTTAGTGTGTCCATTCTAGGAAAGACATGATATTTGAATTACCTAATAATTTAGTTGCTAAGTTTCTTGTTTATAGTGGTCCAGAAGCTCTAGAGAGATCAATGCTGTAACACATTTTGTAAAATGTGTAACACATTAAGATATTTAACAATTAAACTGCCGTTGCGATCAAAGTTTTGAATTTAAAAAATGTAATTAAATAAAAAAAAATTATTTTTGATAGCCGCAAGTTCAATACAAATCTCGTGCCTTAAACATTTTGGAGCGCTTAATATTATGCTATTTATTACGTTGTTTTTTAATCTGTTGTTTCATGCTTTCTTAAATTGTATCTAATAAAAACACTCTCAATACATTCAATTTTCAACAAGATAAAACTAAGTTAAAATCGGTTTAAGCGTTAGGGTGCTACAATGCTACAGACATATACACTGGTTGAATTTGTAAGAGCTCAATCTCTGTTTGCGTCCGTGGTTAGAAAAAGTAAACGTTTTTATTTAAAAAATAATCTAAAGCTTGTATGAAAAACAACATAAACCTTCAACTTTTAATGTAAAAATAAATTCAAACTTCAAGTTAGACTTAAAAGAGTATTTACTTTTTGGTTCGTTAGCTGTCTAACCAGCTGAAAGTGTTTTGTATAGTTTGCAGTTTCAAGAAAACTCACTAAGCGCGAATTTATAATGTAATTTGTGTTAAGAATAGTTTGGTTATGAAAATACTAAGTTCACTCAAGCCAACTTTTTGAAGTTATTAAGTAAATAGTGAGTGGTGATATAATGTTCAGAAAAGGTAGAGATTCTTGTATATGGTGGAAAGTTTTAAAACTAATGCTGTTACTATTTTATGAATTTGTTCTATATTAGTGTTTACTTACTATAAAAAAGTAGAAAAATATTTACATTATGAAAAGATGTAGTACCAGCAATTAAAAAAAAACAAATATGTTGCGCGTTTTGACACGATTGGACTTTATTTCCTTTAGCTCATTACTTATTAATTAAATAGAAATAATAAAAATAGTCAATATTATTGAAAACAAATTTAACGTATGTTTTCAATAATTATTGATGTTTTTGTTAAAAATTATAATAATTAATCAAACTAGGATAATTGCATTTTAAGTTAATTTTTTAAAAGTCTTAGAAAAGTGCAATTAGAAAGATTAAAAAGGTTATATTTTCTAATATTTAATTTGAAATTTTAAAACGAGAAACTTATGATAAAATTGTTATTAGTTTATTTGCGTGCTAGCTAATTTACTTTTTGAAAAAACTTATAAAGTTTTTACTTATATTGTTTCAAAAATTTCTGTAAACAAAAGCTTTGTTTATCAGATAGTAAAAATCTTGAATAGTTGTTATTTTTATTCTTTAATGTACTTGTAGATTGAATAACTAGGTATAAATGTCTAATACCAGAGTTTGAAATACCTATTGACCTGTCAATTGAGTTTTTTTTTGAAAATTTGAAGTTTTTGGCTCAGGTTTTGCTACGGTTTCAATGAGGCTACATTATTTTCTTTTACAGTTGCAAATTTTGATTTGGATTTTAAGGTTTAAAACTACTATTAATAAGTACCATAAATTTTAATTATTTTTTAATGAGAATATCTTTTAACAGACTCCTCAAAAAATACTTTACATTAAACAGCCCACTGTTTTTACAATCTTATTTATAAAAATCATTTATAGACGTAAAAATGATATGACGAAAAATTTGAACACATGATTTGATTTTGTCAAAATGAAAACTTCAGAAAGAAAATAAAAAAACTAACTTTTTTAAATTGAAGCTGATATCTGCGGCTGAAAAACGCGTTAAAACTTTCTGAATTGAAAAAGCTTGATATGTCTGACTGAGTGATTTCGGCACAGTTGTCGCAAAACTGCGATAAGATTGGTTTAAATTGCAAACGGCGTCAAGTGCCATTTTATATTTTCTGTTTTATCTTTATATTATAAAAGCAAAAGAGCAACGAATAAAAAATTGTAGCTGAGGTAATCATTCAGAGCTTTATTTGTGTTGAGACAGGCTTATAATCGAATGATTGATGTTTCATTTTGCTTTAAATTTAGACGTTTACTAATTTTCATTTTGCTTTTTATGTTAAAGGTTTCCGAGTCTCACAAGCTATGCAAATTTTTATTAATTTCATTTCTTGTTAAAATGCGCTTAAAAGAGACAGATCAGCAGCAGTTTTGACTAATTAAAGTGTATTATCCGGGAATTCTTTGATCAAATTAATCGTCTTATTAATAACCCTTTGTTTAGCTCTTAATGTTTCAAGAAAGATTTTAATTAAATATACAACACACAATTATTATTAATACTTTTTTTTATTTACGTTTTATAAGTAATTTTAAAGACAAGGATTATACAATTAATCAATAAACGTAATAAATAGTGCTCAAAATAAACCAATTGCTTGAAAAATTTCTAGAAAATAAACTTTCAATTACTATTTTGTTACATTATACAGGTATAGATAATATAACCAATTATTGCAAACTTTTACTAAATAACGTAGCATAAATAACATTATCAGTTTTTTTACAATAAAAAATACTGTTGCATTTATGTCGTAAGTACGTATTTTATTTTCTAAACTAAAACTTTTCTAAAATGTGCTTGTTAACATTCCTTAAATAGAAATACCTAATTTTAAATCGTATCTATAATCTGAATGTAAGCTTTTCCTCAATTCTTCGGTATTTCAGCAGCTTTTAATAAAACGGAAGAATTAAAAGCTCGAAAGTTTTCATCGCGTGACTTCCCAAACAATTGTACGGCGACCAACTCCATTAAATCAAATAATAAGACTTTGCATGTTATAAGCAAAAAAATCCAAGTAAATGCCCCAGTTTCGCCTCCTTTGTGTTATTTTTATTTCGTGTTAGAATTTTTTTCTCAAATCCACTTATTCTTTGACTGATAGTGGCATTTTGATGGCGGATATTTTGTTTGTTTTTTATTATTTTAGTATTTCCTCTTCAGGTTTTCAAGCGGATATTTTCTGCCGATGATTTCATTTTTCAATTCAATATATTCTATTTGTAGCAAGGTAATTGCGGGAGATTATTTATAAATAAAAGAGGGAAAAAGTTTTTGCTTACTAAAAGCTTTGGCCTGGTCTCTCTTATTTTCCAGGCTTAAAAAATACTTTTTTTTAAATATTCAATGCGTTTATCAATTTATACCAAAACAAAATTGAAATATTATATTAAATAGCTCCAGCATGGTTCAAAAAAATTAGATTGCGTTAATTTGAATAAGTTTTCAAGCGGGAGAGACGGAATAAACGCTCAAAATTTCAAACATAGTACATATGAAATAATTACTTTTTATCATTTCAGAGAAGCTTTTTACAAGATTCGATTTAATAAAAGCGTATGCAAAAGTTTAATATCCCAAGTCATGTACATATTTGCATTCAAAAAATTAAATTTTTGTATTTACAGATAAAATTGCGCTTTATAACATCGCAAAGTTCTAAATTTAAATTTGTTAAATATCTAGCTTACTGTGTGAGATTATTTCCAGTCTCTCTACATTTTGTTTGCCAGCAACAATCCTACGGAATCAAAGATTCGCAATCATCTGATTGTGTAGTTGGCAAGCCTAAACAGAATTAATGGTTTTAAGCCTTTTGAAAGGGCTAATAGGCAACAGAGTGGAATGTGTTTGTAATTGCAATGGCCAATGTTGGATTTAGGAGTAACAAACTTTCAATTATTTTATACAATTGATAGGTATTATTGCCAAATTCTGACTAATATAAACTTTAACCAAAAATACATTGGATTGATGTATAAATTAAACAAAACTATATATTTTTGTTCGAAATATACAATGCATTAAGAATATTTTTGTTAATTTTAACTTTATTATTATACTCTATTATACAACGATGCTGTATTCAATAAAAATTAATTATTACATTTGAATATGAATTTACAGTTATGTATGTAGAAGTATTTACATTTTAAGAAAAAAAAATTTTTGTTGGTAGTTAAAACATTATTTTAATATATAATACATATATAGAAATTACTTTTAGAATAAATTAATAGGCGCATGTCAAAAACACTAAAACAAGTCAATTATTTTTTTCTATAAGTTGTTTTGCTTGTTTATGTCGATATTTTCATATAGTTTTTCTTGTTTATATAAATAATATCAGTTTAAAAATTAATAACTTAAACATTTTTCTCTGCGGATGATAACCGTCTAATAAATACTAAAAAAACATATTTAGAAACTAAAAAAGCTATGGAAGACTTATTCGCTAAAGCAAATAACAGGTTTATCATACACAAACATCTCACAACAGAAACAAAATAACAACGTGCAAAGCACAGACCAGACAACATTTTTAGACGTCAAACTTAGTTAGAACTATTATGTGGATTTCTGGTAAAAATTTAGCCTAGAATGACAAGCACATAAAACAAAACAAAAATATTAGCTACGCAACAGATGTTTGTTTTAAATTTATAGAAAGGGTACCGTGACGTTTCTAGATTGGTACCCATTAGCATGCCTTAAATATGCTCATAAAAATATTAACCGGTTATTTTTGTATTTGAAATTTGAGTATTGACAAGTGCAAACACATCGTGTTTAACACAATACATGAATAAAGATTATTATTTTATTATTATCATAAACAAATAAATAAAATTTTACAAAAAAAAAACAAAACATGCGGTAGAAAATCCTATTATATTGTATGGTCTGGTTTATTGCTTAAAATAGTAGAGTATTATTATTTTTACTTGTTGCGTAAGGTTATCTAACTAATAAACCAAATAACTATAAGATAAACAATACATTTAAAAATTAAAACAAATAAATTTTTTTATCTATTAGTCAGATACAATAACCTAGCTAAAATTATTTGCAATCTACTTAGCTAAAAGGTACTTTGAACAAAACAGCACAAGTTGCTTTATCCGAAAGAAAGTTTTACGAGTTACCTATTGATCACTAAAGCTGTATCTTATCTGGCAAACCATAATCATTTGGTAGAATTAAGAGTTTTCCAATTACCTAATTACTTACTTTAGAGCCCCTAAACAAAAGAAATTAATTTACGTCTTTCACTCTTTGGAGTGGATATGCAACAAGGTCGTAATTGCAGTCCTTGTTATGCGGGTTTAGTAATGACACGTATTGTCGTGTTAGAGCAAGCCCTGCTTTAAATTTGATTAAGTTTAGGTCTTTGTGGTGATGGGGCAAGAGATGCATTTAAACCAACATGGAAAGTGGCTCAAAGTAGTCGAAACCCAATTATTGCGAGGGAATATTCTCGTTACTCAAAAGCTGGTATATTTAGCCAATTAATTTGCTTTACAAGTATGTAAAAAACAAAAAGCATAAAAGAATGTAAGTAAATGAAAAGATAATCATAAAGTTTAGAGCTTTATTTAGACGGGCAGGATGCCAAAATTTACACTGCTAAATGTTAAATGGAGTGATTTGAAGGAAGGGCGGAAGCAAGGCACTCCAAATGTGCGAGAATATAATAGTCGCAGACACTTTAATTTTTTTTTCCTCAAAAATGCTGTATTTAATTTTAATATTATTTACAAATGTATAATTATATTTGTAGAGTTTTTCTCTGCTACAGAGAAGGTTTCTAAGAGTAGCATAATATCGGAGATTTATAGTCTATAACCACTCAATAATTCTATAAGAAAAATTACATAAATTTGTAAATATGAGTGATATATATAAAAATTTAAAAAGAGAGCAACAACTGCATGCTCTAAAAGTAAGGGACACACCAAAAAAATATTTTTTAGGTAAGAGTTTTATATTACCATAGAAAATATGTAATTAAAATAAAAATAAATTTGAAAAGTTGGTACAACAAGCCAACCCAAAATTTTTTTACCCAAAATATTTGTATGCCCGGAAATTGGCTATAATATAAAAGTGAGACATTTAGAACAAAGCCTTCAAAACGTTTCATCTTTTTTAAAACCACATTCTTTAACATTCAATAAATTAAAAATTACGTTGCTATTTTTCTCAAAAGAGCAAAGAGGTAACATTTGCTTAAAAGCTTTTTCAAATAAATATATATTATCAGAACTTTAAAGATAGTTGTAAAGTTTTATAGCACAATTTGTTTATAAGCAGCGCACTTTTACGATAAGGTAGTAATTTAATTTTAGAGAGTAGTGAAAAAAACAACTAATTTAAGACTACTTTGATAGGGTTTAATTAGTGAAATTAAGCCTTTTGCAATGTCAATAATTTTCTGCTGCTTGTATTAGAGAAGTTGTTTTAAAAACATTTTTTCTGCGAGTTTTGTAAGTTTTAATGTATTGTATGTAATAAAACATATTATACCAGTGCTAAAAAAGATATATGTAAAAAGTTTAAAAAATCAGAAACTACAGAAAAAGCAATGCTTGTATAAAAGACGATTAATTCAAGTGAATAAAATAAAAAAAAATACTGAGTAGACAAAATAAAAACTAAAAAATTATAACTCAAATTTTAAAATATAAAACTATAGAAAGTATTTAAGAAAACTTACAAATTTTGAAGCTATTGCAAACCATTTAGAAGAAAAATTACAAACTACTGCAAATTGTCTAAAAGTTACAAAAACAGAACTCTGGCAACATTATAGAAGTATAAACGTTTCTATAAATATGATGACACCAAAACAATCTACAAACGTTGCCAGATAACACAAAATATTTGAAATAATTTGAAAGATCTTGCTTATTTTGATGACATTCCTGCTGTAAACAGCTTTAAACTCTGTTTAATAAAGTATTGTTTTTGAAAACGTTATTTTAATTTCAGTCTAACGTTTTCAATTGTTTCTTGCTTTTTTGCTAGTATGTGAAATATACAATTTGAAAACAAATTACAGTCTTTCCAAATTGTCAGTGAAGTTTGCAATAAACAACATTATTTATTTATTTAACTTTCTTCATACCAACGTCAAAGGAATATCATTTATTAACAGACTTTTTCCAACTATTACTAAAATTAACAAAACATTTTTTTATTATTTCAAACTTTTTTTAAAATATGTAAATGCATTTCTTTTTAGAAAAATAGCCTAAAACACACTGAATTGAGCCAACGCTGAGCACAAAAATTTTTTGTTTATTTATAATTCATATTTGAAAACTTACCTTACTTGTATTTAAATACGGAAATTTAAAACATTTAAAATTTTACTTTTGCTTAGCTGGAGAGAATTCTGAAATTTCTTGTTTGAACATTACGAATATGAACTAATTTAACGAGAAAAGCAATATTAATTTTGGTGTGTTACATTACCTATCTAACCGCTGTCTGTTTGATGCCTCATATTGTCACTTCCAGAGGTGATATGTAATAATTATTGTGAGCTTTAGCTAAATTTGATAATAATATAAGCTGAGGAATAGGCTATTTAAAAGACAATATTCATTTATTATTATACAAGAAGTATTTTTTAAATATAAATATTTGCATTTTTTGGTTTATTTATCCTATTGTTAAATAAAACCTGTTTATATAAACTATATTAAAATCAATATTTTAAAAATGTTATTAACTCATATAAAATAATATACTTTTATTGTATTTAATTATAAAAAAATTCAAATGTTTTTAATGTTGTTTTGCAAAAACCTCTAAACGTTACTGTTGTAATGGTTACAAGTTTTTTGGCATAAAATATTTAAATTTTAATACTTTCCTTGTTACCGTTTTTGATCTATTGCACGATGTTATTTTTTGAATTATACAATTAAATAAATAAATCTATGACAATTTATTAACAATCTATCAATGTTGTATTTATAAAAAATAATGTTTTTAAATTGAATAGTTTTATTAGATATCAGTGTTTTATTATAGATACAATTAAAAACTATTTCCTAGCTTTCGAGTTTTGTTGAAAGGTGAAAAAAGTTGTCCTTCTGTACCTACGACAACTTGAGTCGTAAATTGGAGAAGCGAGAATTAACTTTTTGTTCACCTTACCTGACCTGTCATTATTTTCATAAACAGATCCTCTTTCATAATACAATACCATTAATTTTCTTTTTATTTATTTAGTTAATAATAATTTAAGAAACAATTTAATAATAAAATAAAAAATAGTTTATTAATTTTTTATACTCTGAATTACAAAAAAGTGCGAGTAGACAGCAAATTTGCTATCGTCGAAATACTAAAACATAGTAAACTATAGAGGCAACCCTCAAACACGATTATATTTGTTCAGTTGATTGAAGTTTTCCACTTGGCAAATTTACAACATTAGACACTTTTTAAAGTGCAATCTGTCTGTGCAAATATCATATGCCACTTTATTGTATATAAATCAAAAGAAATGGTTGTTCGAGCTTACATAACTTTTGCGTAGCTTGAATATTATTGTAGAGAAACCCTGCATCTAAATGTCTCCAAATGTAATATTGCATAATATCTCAAAATTGTATGATAAAAGATTTTTTATTAAAAATTTCGTTCTTGTACAGCCGTATAAACTCTATATTTTTGACATACATAATCTAAATGGGGCTGATCGATACAGTTTTCAGCTGAATGGTTCCTCGATGGGATACATGTGACGTCAGATTTGTGCATTTGCTTGTACGCGTGAAAACTTTCATCCGGACAGATCCTGTAATTCCTTTGAACTTGGAAGCAAACTTTTTAAGATGAGAAGCTTTTGAACAATAATAGCATTCGGAACGTCTAGGAAATAATGCGGTTGGAATAATGCGTATAATTAATAAAACCAAGAACTCACTGCAATCGTTAAAACATGGAATGCCCAATTACTAGCAATTACCGACCTCATAACTACTGTTTTGTACTAATTGGCACTTTTCAGACAGGTGTACTATAAAAAGTGAGCTCTTCTCATATTTATTGCATCGATGAAATTTTATCGATGCAATAAAGCCAGCAGAGTAAAAAACACCGTGGTGTGGAAAAAACGTTTTTCGATGCAATGGGAACAACCGGAAACTGCCGATTTTTGAGCAATGAGTGCAAAAAATAATTAACTCTATTATTCTAAAGCAGAGACTGACATCATTTCTCGTTAAAATCCTACTGTTAATAACAGTTATTCACTTTATTACTGCGGTAACTTTTAATTTCAAAGCACAACGTTCTGCAAAGTATAAAGCTTAAACTGAGCGCTGTAAAATGACTAACGCGTAAATAATGCTATAAACTTTTTAACCAAGAACTCAATTTGGTCTGTTTTAAAAATTTCAAAATTTGAATTGACGGAATGAACAGTTGAGTTTGACAGTTCAAGTACAGGCACTCGTGGCTCAGAGCTTGATCAATGATTTGCTACGTACCACACCACAAGATAGCGTCTTAAAAGTTGCACCAAAACTATTGAATTGTCTTCATTTTTGTAATATGTAGGTTTGGGGGCCGGTATTTTGCCCTGGTATAAACAAACTATATTTATAAGCAAACAACGTTTTTTTAGAGATTTTCAAAAGTAGATAACTTTTAAGATATATGATATGATAAGATATGATAAAAGTGAAAGATGAGCGGCTGCATGTTAAAAATCTAGATACGAAAAACAAGGAGGTTATCATTGACTTCCAAAAATTTGTGACATTGTTAGTTTGCTAGTACAAGTGAACACATATACTATACATATACATTTTAAAGCCATACTTTTGTATTGAAATAGTGTCATTGACACGACATGTCTAAAAATAATAACTAGTAAATAATAATAATTTTAAATTACTACCAGCTACGACTCTAGACCTTTGACATTATTAGCTTGTCTTGTTTAAAAACAAATATGTTCAGTTTGTCTGCTTAATCTTAAAATAAAAACAAATGCAGCATTTAAAGTTCTTGACATTTAATCAAATTTATATCTTCTTGCAGCATTTTCGTATTGAATTTATCTGAATGAACGTCGTTTCTCTTTTTCAAAATATTTTGTTAAAACAAATTAGTTTTTTTTCATGACAGCAGCAAATGATTAGATTTATAATTTTCAAAGTAAAACCAAAATTTAATTGGATTTAAAAGCAAACTCGAGTTTATCGGGTAGATTTGTCTACTTGAAGGTAATACATCTAGTTATATTGTTTTAAAAAACTTTTTCTAATTAGTTTGAGAAACGTGCAAAATTCTAGTGCACTTCTGTTTGCAAGTAATGCATTTTGTTGGTAAAATGTCTACAGAAAAGTGACAAAACACAAGAAAACTAATAACAAGTTTACAATTTCATTTAAAGAATATACAGGTTGCATAATATTAACACAAATTAAGGACGGCTGTGCTTTTTTGACAGCAGGTCTTAGATCGGTTTGTACTAAAGCCGGTAATAACCTGTAAACATAAAGTCGTTTAAGGATTGCCGTAGATATTTATGTGAATTTGAACATGTCAATTTAATTATTTTGCGTTTAGCTAATTTTAGTACAAGTCGATCTAAGACCTGCGGCAAACAAAGCACAGCTGCCCTTGATTAATGTTAATATTATATACCCTGTATTTACCTACACAATTTTTTTTGACCAAAAAGTGCATTGTGCAAATTAAAATCTTTATATATCGACCTAGGTGTTGATGTCGATTTATGAATTTTAAAACCAGAACTTAAGAAAGACTTGACTTTATTCAAGCTTTGACAATAATTATTGACCCAAGACAAAGAATTCAAATACTTTTTCAGCATAATAATACGGTTAATTTCAATAAGTTTTGATAAGTAGTTTTTACTTTTTAGCAATCTTGTATATAAACATACTATTTGATCTGAAACCTTAATAACAAAAAAAAATTAATGATGCTTCAAGTTTCTCTTATCTTTTTTTAGCTCGTGGTACATCTTTTCCCTTGAGTCATTTTTAAAACATTTTGCTAAAACATTTTTCGATAAGAGCATTAAGAAATGCTTCAGAACTTTTAAAAAGTTTTTAATCGCCACGAATGTTCTAGAATTTCAATTTTAATAGCTATTTGGAAATTGCTCTAGTTTAATTGTGACGAATGTCAATCCAATAACGCATGGATAGTGCGAATTATTTCAATATTTGTATAATGCATGAAAGGTTTTATCTCTGAGTATCTCACGAAAGTGTAATGTTTCCTGCAAATCTCGAGGATAGCGTTGTTTTGTTCTTATTAGAAACTCATTAGCCCAGGTCATTGCAAGAACCAGTACACTTCATGAGCTCGATATTTACTATATGTGGTACGTATCTGACAACGCACATCGTGGAGAGTTGGTTATAACCTTTTATTTTTAATTTAATTAATTTTTAACAAAATTTGATTATATTGTTAGTACATAAATGAATTGGTTTCAGTTTATAGTTTGTTATAATCTATTTTCTAAATTATTATGAAAATATTTTAAAATCTTAGAATTAATTGATAGTTTGAATTTCTGCAGTCAGTTGTATTTGTCTTTTTAACACAACAAAGCGTATCAAATTTGTTATATTCTACATATTCCTTTCTGATTTGCTGTTAAGCTATTCCCTAAAGACTGTGTTGTGGTTAGATTGTTTACTGAATACAACCCTAATAGTATCAGATGACCTAAACAAGAATGTATTAAGGGTATACTTAGAGCGCAGATAGCCAACTCTGATATTTATAGATGTCGATATTTCGATATCAACGGGGTTGAATGAAGAGAACATTAGCAACAGCTGGTAGCACATGTAAACGAGACTTGTTGATTTCATTAGTGATAAAATTTTGATTAAAAAACTGACAGTAAATTAAAAAAACAATGAAAGGGTGTTACCCTTGTCAGTCGATCATTCTCGGCGCTACTGCAGAATCTAATTGACATCTTTTAGCGTCGATCAAAGTCAAAGTATACGCGTCATTGGCTTTGATTTAACATAAAAGTTAACTTTTTATTGGTTCGATTTCTTTTACAAATCCGAGATTTATTGAGGCCGTAAAACTTTGAGGTTTTACTAAATTATACCATGTACTTTTCTATAAGTAAATTTACAACATTTAACATTTTTTGTTTTACGCTCTAATTTTATAATTTGTTGTTTAAATCAATATAATTATTGAATTGTTATTAAAATTAAAACTTTAAAGCAAGCTTTAATATTGAAAACATTTTAGAAGTTATAAGAATGCTTTTATCTAGAAACATTCTTGAAGAATGTAGCTCAACATAAAAAATGCAGGTTAATAAAATTAGACAAAAAACAGAGATCATGCATATTAAAATAAAGATGCTAAGAAACTTACCTTTTCTTCGTAACCCTAAAACATATTAAATACTTGAAAAGAAAATGGGTGTATTTAATTGCTCATAAACAACATTTATAAAAAAACTTTGACAGCAAACTTTACTCGTTTGCATAATAAACAAACGCTTTTACGACTGACTTGTTTTGTTATACAAAACTTATAACTTATTATTTTGACAATCTTAAAATAACTTTTATAAATAGTGTGTTTCAAACTATTAATCTATATTATACCTTATGTTATTCTAAAATTAGTTTTAAAAATTTAGGTTTTTTTTTCGTTAGATTAACAGTGTTGTTTCTTTTGATTAAAAAACCGATAGACGCAAAATAAAACTATTAGAAGCATTGAAGATTTAGATTAAGTTTAGAAAAGGATTCGCCGTCGTTCTATCAGTAAATAAACTCAATCACACAGTAATTTCGAGAAATAAAGTCAATTAATCTTGAAAACGCAATGACTGTTTGAAATTTAAAACCATGGAATGCATGGAACCGCCCTCAATTTGTTGTCCTAATGATCGTATGTATATCCAGCCCTCGTTCCCAGGAATAGCAATTTAAAATTGAAAAATTTCACGTTTGAAAAAGTCAATTTTTTCTTTTTAATTATTTTGTAAGTGCTTCCTCGAACAAGTTTCACGGATGCAAATTGATTTAAGCAAGTTTTCCTCTTGTCGATATTCGTTGAATCAAATTCTGAGGCGACATTAAAATCATTCTAAGCGAAAGCCTCTTACAGTTTTAATTAGAAGACTGACTGTGGCTAAAGTTTTACACTCTCTTGTCTTTACCTACTGCATTTTTAAAACTACATTTCCAAAGTTTGCTTAAGAATTTTTTTAATTAAAGAAGACATACTAAAGTAAATTCAAGTTTCTTGTTGATTGAGGAAGCGAAATGTTTGATTCAATAGAATTTTTAATTAGGGGAATAAGTAGCACTTGCAATTCAAGCGTTTAGTCAATGTTGACGTTTTTAATAACTGTCAACAGCATTTATTATTAATAGAATCTTGTATTACCTTTTTACGAACATTTGTAAAGTGAAAAAAAATTTCAATGGCACTTAATAATACAGCAGCCTAAATTACATATTAGAAATTTAACTTGGAGTAAATTGTGTTTCTAATCACTATAATTAGTTTTGAAAAGCAATCATCGACAAATTGCTCATCCATAATGCTATAACATGAAATGTCAGCTATACTCATTAAAGCAAAGAAAACATATTTATATGTATTGTAGCAACTTTTATTAAACAACGCAATGTGGCCAGCTGCTTGAGAGTTATTCACATCTTTTTTAAAGAGAGATACACAATGAACCAACTTCTTGAACAGAAATATTTATTACAACAAAAAATTAAAGATGATAGTTATAGAAATATTATGTACAACACAAGAACGCATCAAATGCTCAACTTAATTGTCAAGCACATAGAATGTAAACTGACAATTAAGTATTGTTACAAACTTATTGTAGACAATATCATGTTATTAATAATCGGAATACCAAAGTTGTTATCAACAAAAAGATGCTCTTATACATTCTGAACAATTAAAATATATTAAATCAGCGCAAAATCAAAAAGTTTTCAAAGTTGACTTTTTGGCTTTTGGCGGAAGATTTCTCTAATCTTCTGTCAAATGCCAAAAGCAAACCGTCTTGTATAAACAATTTTTAGCACAATATTTAACAAAAAATAATAGTTTTTTTAAACATTTTGTCACTTGGAATAGAACGTCTAAACAGTCTAAGCCAAACACGTTTTTCTCTTAAAAAAAGCTTTTGTTACCTTTTTTTTTTCGAATTGGACTTGCAAATTGCTCGTTTATTTTTCTAAATGCACAGTACAATATTATAGTGCTGCGTATTACTTTTCAACAGCTGGCTAAAGAAAACTTACTGCATTCACGAAAAAACCCACTTATATACGCGACCCGCTTTTATTTCCAAACAACAATAACCTAAATGGCCTTAAACTCATAAAGCCAATCCGCTTTTAGAAAAGAACGATCTCTTTGTTACCCAAAAGTAGATCTTTATGTGTGCATTTTTATTTTCCTTTACTCTGACTGTCAGATATGTGTATGCAACAGGATTATAAAGCACAAAATAAAATGTTTGCCATTATGTATGCGGCTGATGTAGCTGGGGATTTGCAGAAAGTTGTGCTTTTAAACTATTTTTACACATTTATAAGAGTCAAAAAGCCTTCTTTTATGTTTCACAAACATCTCAATAAAAGTTTCAGAGGAACTTTAACTTGGCTATACAAGGCAACATCGAAGTGGCTTTTAAAATATTATTTCTAATTCTCTTTGTTTTTAGTGAAAACAAAATCATAATAATATTATCGCTGTTCATGTTATTTCTATGCTTTCTTATTAAGAGGGAAGGACAGGTAAATAAATTAACGCTACCTTCACTAACGTTTTGCTTTTTATTTAAGGCTTTATGTTAAGAGCTTATTTTTAGCTCAAATATTATCATAATTCTTTAAATAACAGTTTTAAATAATTGTTTTAAGCAATGACATAACATAAAATAATGTGTTGCACATAAAATAATGTTTATTTTTGCAAATAAAATTTACTGATCTATTATTAGACTTAGTAAACAACATTTTACTAATATTTTGTTTATTTTCTATATCTAGAAAGCTAAGATAGGTAAAAACAAATTTATGAAAAAGTGAGGGGCTGTTATGTCTGACCTACTAAGTAATGTTTAACTTTATAATGCACTTTTTTAATTTATAACCGACTTCAAAAGTCGAGAAGGTTTAATTCGACTGTATTTTTTTTATGTTTGTTATCTCAGAACTTTCGTCTAAGTTAACCGATTTTTTTGACATATATTTTTGACATTTACAACTGATTTTGATATAATTAAAGCTTATTTTATTTATTATATTGATTTTAACAAATTAAACAAAAAGCAATTTGAACTAATTAAATAAATAATTATAAGTAATATTGAAGTCGGTTCTATCCTAATATTTTGAATTTGTTTAATTATTTTTTAGTTTGGTCGATGTAAAACCTTCCTGCTGGCACAATGTTTTGGATTTTGTAATAGAATTTAGGTCAAGGATTTACGCTCTTTCATTTAGGTGTATAACACTTTCAGTTTGTCTGTTTTTCTTGATAACAAATCAGAAAATAATACCTTTAGCAAAGTACAAGTAATATTATAGTTTAATCAATCAATAGCAGTTTCTTAATCAAGAAGTGCAAAACAAACCTATGAAAAATCATAGTTCCAGAGACCGAATTTCTTGTGCTGGTTACATTTAATGATAAGGTATTGTCTTGTAAAAATAAGTGCTTTATTTGATGGCGATGGATAAGTGGTTGGCAAGCCTTCAGGATACTTTATTCGTCCCGGATTTTACCTCCTAAGTGAAATTTCGAACCCAATTGGGAAATCTCGCTAGGGATTTGATTTTTTTTCTTTCGTTTTTCTCGCTTGACAAATGTTTGCAAATCGCAAGACTATTTGCTTGGACATTGCCAGAAAGGTTGGAAAATGACAAGAGCAAGATAATTAAAAAGAGTTTTCAATCAGCTTTTTACAAAAGAAAATCGTTGTGAAAATGAATTTGTAAAAAATTTTATCTTTTAAAATAGTGATTTACATTACAAAAAGCGTGCGTTTGCAATAACAAATAATTTTGTATTTAAGAAACTGTAAGGAAAATGCAAGTTTCAATGCGATGTTTTGTTTTAGTGACAATCAAGTACGCTTTATCTATATTTCTAACCAGACTTGGATATATTTTGTATCTATGTATAAAAAACTTACAGTTTTTGTTTTTTTTGTTGATAAAATTTAATATAACATTAGACATTTATATAGAGCCATTAGAACTACATATTATTTTGTGTGTGCCAATTTTCACCAAAACCTGTTTACAACTAATAAAAGAATAAAAATTATTTTAATTTTGCTTTTAAGGAAAAGCACAATTTTTTCAACAAATTTATATGGTACCTACTAGAAAAAAACTGTTAAAATCAAACATCTCGTGGGTCCCGTTTCCAAAAACAACTGATTCAGTATTAATATTTAAAATCTAATGGTGGTTTATATACAGTGAGATTTTTGTTTTACTGAACATAACGTTATAAATCGTATGTTCAGTTTTAAAAAACCATGTCAATACATTGTCGCTAGGTAGGCAACCAAATTAACAAATGTTTTATTTTGACACTTGACAGAACAGCTGAACTCTGAAATTTTATTTTATTCATAGGTAAGGAAGGTTATGTTACCTCTAAATAACAAGTTTAAACAGAAACTTTTAATCAAATTAGTTTAATAAATGTTCAAAGTGACCACCTTCTTGTTCCAAGCAGAAAAATGCTTGAACAGTACTTTGTAAAAAAACTGGATTTATTTCGTTGCAGGCGGTGATTATTCTATTCTTTAGTTCTTCTGTACTCTCTATTACGGTACTGTTGTAGACTTTAGATTGGAGATAACTCCAAAGAAAGAAATCGTTTGGTGATAAATCTGGCAACCGAGGTGGCCAAGCTATTGGTCCAAACCGTCCAATCCAGCGATCCTGGAAGTTTTCAGTCAGGAAACGTGTATGTAATAGGGCTCGTGGAATGTGGTGGAGCGCCGTCCATTTGAAACCATGCGTTCTCAAGATTCAAGTCTTTTAGTCGTCGCATTATGTGTCTTTGCAATAGTTCTAAAAAATTGGCGGCATTTAAGTTTCTTTTTAAACTTGTTATTAAGAGGTAACATAACCTTCTTTATCTATTAATAAAATAAAATTTCAGAGTTCAGCTGTTCTGTCAAGTGTCAAAATAAAACATTTGTTAATTTGGTTGCCTACCTAGCGACAATGTATTGACTTGGTTTTTTTAAAACTGAACATGCGTTTTATAACGTTATGTTCAGTAAAACAATAATCTCACTGTATATAGTTCTATTATATATTTTTCTATGTAATTAAATTATGTTTAAATTTTTAGTTTATGACATAAAAAAAACACTCGTATTTTACACTTACGGTTTATTGTGATATAACATAAGATTAGTAAAATTTTAATATTTAATTAATATTTTAAAAGCAAAGATATTGTTTGAAATGCCTTCAAATGTGACTAAAAAGATAAAAAAGCCTTTTATTTTCTGTCTAAAACGGCTTTGTTTAAGAGTTGTGCTATATATTAATTTGTGTTATTGATTGTTTGTTTGTCTGTTTTAACTAGATTGGAGCTTCTAATATCATTCTAAAGCTCAAAATTATGTTAAAAATAATCATCATTGATTCCACAAACTGTCACATAATTTAATAATGGGCGGTCTATGTTGAACAATTTAGGCATTATGTATTCATAGTTTTGTAAACATTTGTTTGCGTTCATAAAGTCTATACATTAACGTTCAAACAGGAAACATTCAAACAGGATTTACGAGTGACAGTTTCGTCGTATAAACTGTTAAGCTTTCTATATTATAATTTTAAAGTATATAAACGGAAATCACTCTTGAAAAAACCATTGCAAGTAAGACAAATATTAAATTCGTTTCGACCCAGCCGTCACGTCTTATTAGTAGTTAGTAGCTAAGTTATCTAATTTTGGTAACTGTACAAAAGTGTAAATTTGGATCACCTGTCTTGTAGTTTTAATTAATAAAGTTTCATTTATATAAAAAAAATAAGATTAAATAACTAAATTAAATTAACTTAAAATAGTGATAATTTAAAACTATGAAACTATGCTTATAGAGAGAAAAAATGCCAGCTTTCATAGCTTAATTAACTTCAAGTAAATTGTTTGTCAGAAAAATTAGATTAAGCTGTGTCAATTTATAAACGTAATGTTCTTAGCTTGAACTTTGCATCAGATTAAAGCAAGCTTGCATTTCTGGCTTCCACGCAACTTCCCAAGAGTTCCGGTCTTAATTAATACAATGGATGAATGTAATTGCTTCTCTAATTTAGATAGTTCTAGATGGTCAATAATTATTGCTAACTAACTAGAACTAAATCTCACATGATGGATTTTGGAATTATTGCTTAGAAAGGGTCAGTTTACGCTGTGCTGTACTCTCAATAGATTAACTATAGATTGCTAGGTTATTGTTTTAAATGCTTAGACATTTATACTATGAGCTTAAAAATTTGAGACAGTCCTATGTTTGAAAATTTGAAACAACAATTTTTTTTACTTATTAGTATTTTCACGATTGAAGTAATAATTATAAAGATATGTATCCAGTTTTGTTAAAAATTCTTTGTAGTTGCAACATGACAAAGCGCAACATAAATTATATTTGAAGACACTTGAACCATTGATTTGGCAGACTAGCAAGAAAAGGTCAACTAGGTGGCCATCTAAAATTTCCCACTTAACATTTGTAATATTATATAAAAAAATTAGTGCACTAAGAACATCTCACAACTTATTAAGCATTATTTGATTTAATCAATCGGCAATATGGTTTATTTTATTTATTATCAGAATAGACAAATGCATTGAAAAGCATGAAAACCACTTTAAACATTTTTTTAATGTCCAGAGTGGTAAAGAGAGTTAGTAAAGAAATTTAATTTTCCTAAATTATATCACTCTGATATTTATTTACGGCTAACTTTAAATTTTGTAGGTTTAGATAGGAGTAATGATTAATAAAAATATAAAAGATTAAAAAAAGTAGTTTAATGCTTTAATCAACTAAAATTAAATAAAATTAATAATTTTTTTTTAAAAACAATTTTTTTTATTAAAAAAATTATAGACCGCACTTTAATTTTTCTGCAATGCTCAAAAAATTAAAATCTTATAAATAATAACAAAACTTCTATAACATTTTTTGTAAACCTATTTTTTTTTGGATTTTTAGAGAAACTACGTAGTTTTTTTTAAATTAAGTTGATTAATTTAAATAAAAGTGCTTTGGTTGTCTAAAGGTTTTTAATTGTACTCTAAACAGTTTAGAGTACAATACTTAAACCAATTTTTTGCAGTGTAAATTTATTTCGTTAACAAAATGTACAATAAATTCATTGCAAAGACAAGAAAAAAAACTAATCTCATACCACTTAGTATATTTTGTTTTTTACTAAATTGTTGCACATTATCGGTTATTTCCAGTAACCTCTGCCTCTATATAATTGAACGTTTTAGATTTTTAACTTACAGTTATGCCACTTGTCAAAGGTTTTTTATTTAATTTCAAAAGCTCTGTAATCACTATGTAGTCATAATTTTAATGGTATAAGCTTTGATTTTATTTATAAAGGTATAACTGTCTTTTAATAATAATAATATTTGTTTTGTTAGAGATTGTTTGAATGCGTTGCAATTTCGGGTAATGGCCGTGGTTTTTGAAAAAAATACACTCTAGAATGTTGCAAATTTATACCAAACAAAATATAATTAAAATAACAATTGCATCAAAATGTTAAACCGGATCATTTTAAATAATTCTTTTACAATATATTCACAATAATTTCTTTTTGTTTGAAAACTTAAATTGTTGATAATAAGATTAGCATTGATTTTCTAAAATCCATGTTATTGTTTGGTAAGCTACTCATTTCACTGCATCTACAATACACCAAACCACCAAACCATAGAAAACAATGCTGCACAAAGCTTAATTTGAACGTATTTCTAGCAATTGGTGTCGGAATTTCTGTGCTTAGAGCTTACAGCCAGCTTATTTCCTTAAAGTCGTGCATTTGCAAGAAGGATTTTGCATGATTTGAGTCTCGTTTGCGTGCTATTATTGTTGAAATGTTAATATCTTTAATCAAGACAGCACGCAAACTTGTTGCCTGAAGTCCATTACAAGGAAGAGGTTTTTCAAGTAGAAATAGTGGCCTGGATAAAAGCAGGAACATATTGAGAGCACGATAGGATACCAAAGTTTACGAGGTGGTAAAGCTATTATAGCCATGAAATTGTGCTATTTTGAGTTATCTTCCTATTATAGGGACCTGGCATTGTGTTAACAGGTATTAAAGACCATGTGCCAGGCGCGCCAAACTATTATACAAAATAACTTTTAGCACACGAATTAGTTTTCATATTTTATCAAGTTTTGAACTAGTTTCTGGAGTTAGATTACAAATTATAATAAACTATAATGCCCGGTTGCAAAAGCTTAACAATTTGTTAACCGTTTGCTGTATTTTGAAAATTAAGTAGAAGTTATAATGAAAATTAAAGTAAAATAACATTATCTGCTATCAATATCATTAGTCGGTAAGAGATTCATTGGTGAGAAAAGTTGAGCTTTTGATACAAAATGCTGACAATTTGTTATCTATCTGCAACCTCAAACATTTGTCAAAAATTGTCTCAGTGTAAAAAAAATAATTAAATATTGAGCAATAAATTTAATATTTTGTAGTATATATACACTAATATACTTATTTTTCTATAAAGTACAGCATTTAAAAAAGCAAATTTGCAATTTTATTACAGGATGTCTTAATATTGTTTTTTTTTTTATATAAAATTACTTTGATTTTGTTTACACTAATAATTTAGAGTAATGTTTGACAGCAGCTTTGATGCTATTTATACAGTTTATAATCACCTATTAGTGACTATAAACAAAGTAAAAAATGAGCTATATGTCGTCTAGATCTAAGCATCAAGGCTCTAAATGTCAAACATTATTTTTTTCAAGTAACAATATTTTATTTTAAAAACTTTTATAAAGCTTGTTTTTTAAAAACAAGAATGTATTACAAACATGTTTTTAAATATATAATATTATTAAAAAAAACATAGCGCAATCTATTAGAAGCTACCTTGCATCCAACATTTTGAAAAAAAAATTTATAAATTTTTATAAATGCAAATAGTTTGTACTCTAAAAGATGTCAGTGTTGATAGTTGCAACTTGCCGATGAGCTCCAATAAGAACGCAACATGTTCAAGTTTACAGATGTGATTTGAATGAATTTGCATTTTTCTTTCTTTAAAAAAAACCTATTTAAAAAAAACTTTATCTAAACAAACACAAATAACAAATTATAAAAGAGTTTATTTATAATTATTAAATAAATTATCTTAAGAATAGTTGGTCAATTCTATGTTAACATATATTTGGGCAATTTCGTTATGGCTGATTGCACCAGATTTCTTCAGAACCACTTGTAGTATATTTTCTAACAATTTAATTTGGTTTATATATAAATTAAATCATTTTATAAATAAGTGTTTTAAAAGACCGTTTTTTATAAGCTAAGATGACGACAAATTGTTGACATTCAACTGACTAATTTGATAGTTTTTTTGTTAATTGTTGCTAAAAAAGTCTATTTTAATTTTTTTTTTGATAATTACGTGTTTGTTATTTGTTTCAAAGCTATATTAAATTATCTCATAAATAAAACTCTTTGGGACTTTTTTTAGAAACACTTTTTATAACTTAAAAAGAAACATGTAGCAATTCTTTTCATTTTCAATTAAACACTTCAAACAGTTTAAGAAGTTTGTTATTTGTTTTATTAGGACAAAAAAGGTATTTTATGAGAAGTAAGAAGCGTTCTTGCTTCGCATCGTCCGGCAGTCTTAACGAGGATAATAAAAAAAGCATTTATGTGCGAATAACATACATACAAACATACAACATTTGCCATCTAGATCTAGAACAAAAATAATTATAAGTAATGATCTGTTCTAAGCTATTATCAATTATTTCTTAATAACCAGATCTTTTTCAGTAAAATTGTTGTGAGATGAATAAAATATAATTAATTTCATGACACGATAATGACTTTTTTATTGAATAATTTTAAATAGAAAGTAGTAGAACAACGTTTAAAAGCAACCCTCACTTTTTTAAACCTAATATTTTAAAGAAGAAAGCGTTAATAGATTTAAAGATACTTAATATCAAGATATTGATAAAATCGACTGATAATAATAAAACAAAAAATAGATTAGAATAGTCAAAAATAAATTATGGTAAATTTAAAACCATGAGTCGTTAAGAACTGACGTTCGTAAAATAAAGTTACATATTTAGTACCTATAACTATTACAACAAAAAGCACAAAAATTCAGCACATGTAAGACTGAATTGGTTAGAAATGTTATTTATCCAGCACAAGCGGGAAAAATCATTAAATGTAGTCTCTCAACTACATTTATGAAACATTTTTGTTTGTCTTGGTTTTTAGGGAAGCAAAAAACTTTATTATTCAGTCCTGGCTTTCTGAGGAATTTACTTTCTGTTAATAAAAGATTCAAATCAGTTTTGAATCTATTTATTATAAAACACACTATAACAATAAGACAAATAGCTACATTACAGTCTACAAGTTTTTCTAAAAGCAAGAAATTTACAAAAACATGTTGACTGCAAGATAATTAATACTAATAACAATAAACTGTCAAAAATAATTATAAGCAGATAACAATATGGGGCACGTATTATTAGGTTACACAAATTTTCTGGTTTATGTTAACGCCGACTTCGATCCATCAATTGGGCATTGTGTTCACTTTGAGTCGGTAGGACGTTAGAAAAATCTTTAAATTGTAAACATTTATCTCAAAATTATTCTAACATTATGAAAAAGATTATTATAGTTTCTAATATTGTTACTATGTCAATATTATTATTAATAGACAATTAAACAATTTAGATATAAAAAAATTGAAAAAAATATGACGTCTTTTTGCAGAACTATTATGATTGCATATGATAATATATGATGGCGCTTTCAAAAACCTGGCAACCTCTTATAAATTTCGTCTTATTTAAACAAAAAAAAACATTTTAAAATGAGCAAATAATATTCTAGAAATTTTAAACTGACCGACGTGCAAAACATAACAAAAAGCAATTAAAATTATTAATTGTCGGTTGATTACTTGAATATTGGCGCAATAGCGTCTCAATAGTGTCTACTTATTAAAAGGGGAGCAAGCAAATAAATCATATAAAGTAGACATTTAGTTTTCCATTCTTATTAAAAGAATTTATTTGAAATTCCTAATCTCCGACCTGCATGTGGAGAATTAATAGCGCTTCCACTTGCACTAATCACAACCAAGGGCTATTGTTTAGTATTAACTTTTGCTGTCAATAATAAGATAACTCTTTAGGTTATTTGTCTAACAAATTTAATTATCTACTAAAAATTTAGAGTTTTATAAAGCTGTAGACTAAATTTAAATCTTAAAAACTTTGAAAACCTAACTAAGCGTTTTTCACTTTGTCAATAACTCAGAATAAGACAAGGCGACGCCTCAAAAATTTAATTTATTTAAAAATTTTAAATGTCAACCTTAATTTACTTTTTCAATTGGTTATGGCAGTTTTGAAGTTTGAAGATTAGCGTAAAGTAATTCCTTGTCTTGACAAGAAATATAGAAAATGCAGCAAAGCTGATAATGGAGCAATGCTCCAATTCCTTGGGAAATGTTCATAATCTTTAATATTAGCAGCTTGCTTATCGTTCAAACTTGTTCAAACAAAATTAACGTCAAAAGATAAAGTTCAAAACCGCTCTAACTAAATTATTCAAAAAAGTACATTTGTTTTCTTGCGTGTTTGACTGTTTTTTCTAATTTTATAAAACTTTGCATTGACATTTCTTTATTAAAAAATATTTTAAACTTTTTTTCTCTGTTTTTAAGAATAGTTTGAATAATTAAAGACACTCACGTGTTTTCGTTTATTTGTGCTTTAAACCTTTTTTAACTATTAACTGCTTTTATTAGCATTTTTAATTATTAATCATTCAAATAGATCGATAATATGATTATTAGAAACTATAAATACTTTGCTCTATAAATAAAGAATCGACAAAATAAATAAATATTTACAACTTTTTGTAATCTAATAAATTGTTTAATAAAGTCAAGCGTCAATTTTTTTTTGGTATAAAAAACGTATTAACAGTGCTATAATAATGCAGCTGGCAAATCTCAAATTTCTAATTTTCTACATGTTCTGCCCCAGCGCGTCGTAATGACTGTTTTATGTCGCTAATTCAATTAAATTTAAAAATAAAATTCCAGTTTGAAAATTACGCCGACATTATCATGCGGTACTTTTTATGTTCAGCAGAATATTAATAATCGGATGGTTTATTACACCAAAGAGATTTGAAAATTTTAATAAAACATTAATTCTACCAGCTACACTATTATTCATTTTAATCGGATCTAATTGTTTTAGGTAACTAATTAAAATGACCAGCAATCAAAATTTTAATACAAAATAAATTTTGCGTTAGTTGTACAGCAAAGATTATTAAAAATAAAAAGCTATTATGAAGAATTTAGCATTATTGATATTGCTTTCTTATGATGTGAGTACAAATTAAACAATACCAATGTTTTATGAGTAAAGAGGCTAAAAATATATCTAAGACATTGTTAAACTATAAAAATTGTTAATTGTCATTATTAGCAGTTTATAATATAGATTATCTTAATCAATTTTTAACAATAACCCTAAAAACAACTTGCTCAATGCTCACTTTGTGTATTATATTATCACCTATTTTATAACTGAATTTTTATGTAATGCAGGTTATACCTCTGAGCATTTCATGAAAGTGTAATGAATACTGCAAATCTTGAAGACAGCGCTGTTTCGTTCTTGTTGAAAACTTATAAGCCCAGGCCATTGCAAGTATCAGTACACTTTCATAAGCTCGATCTTTACTATATGTACAACGTTTCTGACAACGGACATAGTGGGTGACTTGGTTTTAACCTCTCATGCATTATGCACTTTTGTTGTTTTTTTTAAACAAAAAAGACAATATGTTATTTGATTTGTCATTATGTGCAACTGACAACAGCTAACAAGCACGTACACTGGTATTGCGCTATGACAATAACAGCGTAGCTAAAAAATCTCAAAATATCTGCTTGGCGGTTGATAAAGCTCTCAATATTTATTAAACTAACTTTTCGGAAAATGGTAAAACTGTGTGAATAGCAATAAGTTAATTTAAGTGAATAAAAAATCATTCAATCAAACAAGGTTGACTTATATTTGTTGAGATTAATTTCAAAACTTGGAACATTGTCACTATTTCATTATTTATTGAAAAAAAGAGCATTTCAATTGAATTGTAAAATATAATGTCAAATATGAGAAGAAAGAAAAATTTAAGCTATTGATTATCAAATTTTAATTTTAGCAATGAATTCGAATGGCATTGAAAATGAGAATAAGTCATTCGGTTAGAGTTGTCAATTTTGTTCAGCTGGCGAAAGCTATTATTTTTGATAAAAATTTTTTTTTGCCAAATTGTACAAACGTGTGATAGTTTTTTAGCAACATTTTTTTTTTATTTTGAAATGTCTCTGGACAATACTCCCGTTTTCAGATCTTTTTGCCATGCACCGTCCATTTCAACGTAATGTTCCCTAAGCGAATACTGACGTGGCATTTTCACAAGACCGATTTCATGATCTTTACGCACAGAAAAATAACAATAAAACGTGGTTTTGTTGACGGCAGTCAGCAAATTTCTTTTTTAGGCTACGTTATTATAAGAAAAATACTATTGAAAGGTTTTTTCTCAAACTTTCAAATTGAGGTCAAAATTTTAGCAAAAAATAATATTTCAGATACAAATTACTTATTTGTTTGAGAAATTATTGTCAGCAATATACAGCCACAACTTTATACAATATAAAAAATAATTCTCAATTAGGTAAAATTAAAAATTCTTAATGTTTTAAGCTGCAGCTTTAACTAAAAGTGGCAACTTTATATTAATTTAAAAAGTTGATGACTGGTTTAAGAAGCTAAGCTTGTGCACAAATTTGTCTCTTTTTATGTGTAAGATTTTTAAAAATAACAAAAATAAGTTTGACAGGTAATTTTAAGCTTTTATCAAAAAAACTTTGTGTTGGCTTTTGCAAAAGTCTTGTCAGATGTGGGTATAATCAACAAAAACTAGCATTTTTTTTAATATTTAGCAAATAGCGTTGTTAAACTGTTACATATTAATACCATTTATTAGCATTATTTTCAATGCAGCAGGGTTACATTTGGTATTTTGTTTTTTTGTATTGTAAGACTCTTTTATTCTAATCTTACGTTTTGCCAAATTTTAACAATTAAATTGAATTAAATAACAGTTAACTCTTTCTCCATAATAAATTTGTCAGGATGTCTATGTTCTACAATTATTAGCTTTAATTATTCACTCGAAAACAGTGTACAGAATAGCAACAGCCAGCTACATTATCATCAACAATCTACTTCAACTCACCCCTCTATATTCATTGTTAGAGAAACGCTTGAGCAGTCAGACGGATCGATTGGGCGACACATGAAACATATTTACACATAATGTACCTGTCAATAATACCTGTAAAGTAACTCACCGGGGGCTTTTCTCCCCCTCGCAGGATTCTCTTCCTCTCGAACTGATTGTGGAAGACATCACAAGACTCATTGGAATTGGACAACCACTCTATGGACTCGATTGACTCATTCTTCACCCCTTTTCTTTAACATCGTGTTCTCAATGATGTCTTCATTGTTTCGGTACCTCATTATTCCTCCGAATTCAGGGAGACAGCACTGAATTCACATTATTCCTCCGAATTCAGGGAGACAGCACTGAATTCACATTATTCCTCAAAATTGAGGGAGGCAGCACTGAATTTACATTAATCCACCGAATTCAGGGAGACAGCACTGAATTCACATTATTCCTCCAAATTCAGGGAGACAGCACTGAATTTACATTAATCCACCGAATTCAGGGAGACAGCACTGAATTCACATTATTCCTCCAAATTCAGGGAGACAGCACTGAATTATATTAATCCACCGAATTCAGGGGACAGCACTGAATTCACATTATTCCTCCAAATTCAGGGAGACAGCACTGAATTATATTAATCCACCGAATTCAAGCACTGAATTCACATTATTCCTCCAAATTCAGGGAGACAGCACTGAATTATATTAATCCACCGAATTCAGGGAGACAGCACTGAATTCACATTATTACCACAAAACAACATATGATCAAAAGATCAACACGTTAACTATCTTTCTCTTTCAATAAACAATTAACAGTTTAAATACTCATAATACTGCCCGTCCGACCGCTCTGACCTTTCTTTAATCTACCTTCTCAGCTGACTGACTGGACTACACCCTTCCAGGGATGCTAAGCCCATGTTCTCCCTCTTTTACTTAAGATGCCATATGGCCCTCATCGAGATGATTTAATTATACAAGCGATTTAGCATTTAGCGCCTTATTGGCTTATTTTTACTTAAAAAAATTACTATTAATTATTATAAAACCAAAAACTTTCACAGTATTATCAAATATTTACTCTAATATTCAATATGTACACATTTTGTTGAGATCTAAATCAAATGTTTCACAACAGGATGACCTATATAATACACAAATATACCAAACAAACTGCTTATTTACCAAAAATCGCCGATATAATTGGACGCTGTTAAATGAAAAGCAGCCAAACCCGATACAGCAAACATTTTTTCATTTAATTTTGTTTTAAAACGTACCAAAGATCCTCAATTTCCAGCCCCAAATCAAATAGTTTCAGGCTTGAGAACAAATCACACGCCATTCTGGTATGTGGAATTAATTATAAAGTAAAAGAAATTTATCGCTGCGTTTAATAATAATGTTTAAAGTGGAATTGAATTTCGACAAATGTGTGTCAGTGGGAAATGAAATGTGTCGGATTTGCTGAACTGATTTGTTTTTAACAGCTGCACTAAAAGCTTGGATTTGTCTCACTTGGTTGTAATTTAATTGCAACCACGAATTCAATTGCTAGCGTCAAAACATATTAATTATTAACCAAAAAATACAGCCAAAACAAATTTGTTCAGAACAATAGGCTCAAATGCTTCTCGTCTTTGATTGTAAGGAGCTTCTAATAGATGTTGTTATTTATGCCATAGTTTGATTAAAAATATCTTGAACAATTAAAAAAAATTCAAATAAAAATTATAAACTCAGTTTTAGGATTGATTAAAAAATGCTAAACTATGCTAAAGAAAAACAATAGCTGCTAAACAAAATAAAGACAAATAATAGAGGCTCTTATGTATCGTTGTACAGGAAAAAATTTTAAACGAGTAGGTTTAGTAGCTAGGCGTAATTTTTTTAACCTATAAATTAAACAAGCGACAAATCAGCTCTTAATTATTACTAAAATTGTATATAGCCTACAAATAACCAAGTAGCACAATCTATTTTTCTACTTGGTTATCACAAACTGTTTATATAAAAAAAACTGATAGAACTACACAGTGAAAACTATATTCCAACTATTTTAATAATTAATCATTATTTAAAATATACTGTAGAAGACTTTAATCCGAGTTTTACAAACTTAGATAAAAACTGTAAACATATTCTAAATACTTAAAACAACTATATTGTCACAATATTTATAGAAATGAACTAAAGAAGAAAAAATATTACTCTTGTATAATAAAACTTTTGCTTCTACTTCGTATAACGACACTTGTGTGACAATACAGCTTCTTATTAATCTTGTATAATATACTATCGTTATTAAGAGTCTATAAAACTAGTCTGGTTGGATAAATTCACGCTAAACTCAGCGTACTTACCAGTTTAATTGCTTGAACTTTATCCTCTTTCAGTAAATGTAAATTATTTAGACTTTGAAATGTTCGTTCAAAGCAAGCATGTCATGCAATTACGTCAAAAAAAAACTTATTACTTTATATTCCATAAGTGTTTTCTCTGGTCGATTCACAAACAAGAAAAAAAAAACATTGGCTTGTAATTTTCTCCAAACAAATCTAAATGGAAATTGCGAATTCTGAAGCGTAGAACGATTTAATTGGCATGCAGCAGTAACCGTCTTTAGAAAAAAGTTTTTGCCATTTTTATGCTAATATTTACTCTTGAAGAAAAACTTTTTTTTTACTTTTTTCTTACTTTTTGCATGTTATTTTTATTTACCTTCAAATATAAATAAAACAAACTTAATAAACATGTTATCTCTTTGAGATTAAAAAGTGCTAATTGTCTTATACCAATTTTTGTCTTAATAATTTGAAATTCTTTAATTTATTTGACTACCTACATAAAATATACTAGCTTTTTTAAAGATTGTTTAATGCTGTAATCCATATTTAATAAAATTTGTCTACTTTTTAAAATTAGTAATTTGGTAGCTGAACTTATCTGGTATTAACTAAATTTTCAATTACCTTAACAATTGATTTATAATTTAATTGTGATTGAGTCAATTATGGTTTTTACCTATTAAATGTTGCAATTAAAATAAAAATTTATTGGGTTTAAAAAATAATCAAAAATTATAAGACAAAGCCAATTTACTTATAACAGAGAATCTACAAACTCATACTTACATAAAAAGTTTTGTTTTGTTTTTTTTTATATGAAAGTTTATAAGAAATACCGCAATATACACAATGTTTTTTTGATCTATTTGCTTTTTTATATACATTGTGTTTCTCGTCTATTTTTATCCTCTTTGTATCTCAATTTTATATTTGTTCGATTTTTTTATTCATGTTGCTTGTTGTTTTTCCTATAATAATTTTAATTAAATAAGTGTTTTAGAATTTGTTAACTTTAAAAAACTTGTTTAATAATTATAAACAGCGAGGAAAATGCTAGAAACCCTTCAATGGCTGCAACAAAAAGCACGTTGCTTACCGTTTATTTGTATATTATATATGTATACTGTCAACTTTCATATTTTTATAGAACAATTATTAAAATTAATTTGTGCCATGAAAGCTTAAGTAAAGCAAGTTTAAATCTCAGAAGAGAAAAGCTTTTGCTGCTCCAGATCACTACACGTCTGAATATTTAGTTTAAACGTTTTTGATTAGTTTAAAAGTCTAAAAGTTGACTCTTAGAATTTTATCAATAGAGTATGATGTTGCCGGAAAAGATTTTAAATATCTGTCAAACCTGACCTGAATCCGGGTTTATTGTCGACTTGATGTTAGAATTAAAGAAATGGAAGCAATAAGAGACGACTTACTTTGATTTATTATGTGATAATCTCTTAAAAACTTTGAAAAACATTGTCACAGTTATATAAAAAAATATTTTTTATATAACGTTTAAAAAAAGTTTTTAAACGTTATTTTCAAATAAAATAGAAACTATTTTCACGCAGCCAAATTGAACAGATGCTTTAGGAAACTTGCACTGATAGGTCTAACTTTATCTTTTGGTTACCCACTTTCTACAAAATCTAATATGAAGAATAAAAATATTGATAAACCTTGAATTAACTAATTTTGCAATCAAATTTGCAAAATCAGAACAAGTTTAATAAGTTTAATGAACAATTAATAAGTAATTTTTATAAATAAGTTTTAAATGGAATCTACTGCTAAGTATATAATATAGGTTAAAGCTAAAACCAATAGTCTGCTGTTACCATGATCATCTCTCTCTACGTAAAAAATTGGTTTAAATAAAGTACATCTATAACATAGGTAATCTTCGCAAACAACACTGAGCTAAAAAAAAGTCTTCTGCTTCAAGTTCTAAGTTTTAAACTTAGTTGTTAATTTAACTAAATGTACTATTGCATGCGCTTGGAATTAATTTGTGGAGTGATATTTATTTGAAAGCTCAGCTGCGGCTATATTTCCCGTCTCAGTAAACCGTAAAGTTGTGTGGTTTGAGGCTTGAAAATTTATCACATTTGAATGGAAGATCAAACTGCTATTAAACACCTTGTGTTTAAATTTTCTCTACGTTTCCTAAACAAAATTGATGAAAATAAAAGTACATAATCGACGAAAGTTGTTTTTTTAACATATATAGATCGATGATTATATTGCGGTGGTAGTAGTTATTCGTATTTTATTCATCGTAAGGGTCGTGCGGTGAATAAGTAATAAGGGATTTCCAGCATCCTTTATAGGGTTTATTTGCTAAGAATGCAGTGCTATTTACGTCTCACATAGTCGACAAAAAAGCTCTCAAAATCTCTATCGAGTCCGAGGAAAGGAAAATAATCGAATTGCAAGGCTTATGAATGATTTTAACCAGGAAGACAATTTTCAACTTCTAAAGAAAACCATCTTAGATTACTTTTTCTTTTCTCTCACATCCCAATTATCTTATGTGACCAGCTATTTCAACTAAGTCTATTGTTTTCAACCTAAGCCTATTTCAGCAGAATGTCCGATAAATTTGCAATTACTACACTAAACACGAATGACTTCCTATTTTCTTCTTAATGCGTGATAATCATACTGAACTGAAAAGTCCAAATAGAACTGCAACTTGATTACGTGCTTGTAATAGCCGTGAAAATAAAAGAAAGTAGAAATAAAAATGTAAAAAAAATATTTTGTTGAATTCGTAAAACAAAAAGCAAGAAAGTTTTTTTAAAAAATATGGAAAACAAACATAAGAAAAAACACGTTTAAAAATAACAAAAAAAGAAATAAAAAACCATAAAGACACAAAGAAAATTAATACAAAAAGATGGAATAAGAAAGAAAAAGTAGATTTATTGTACAAAAAATATATAGAAAAACTTAAAAAAATTTTCAATGACGACTGATGTAAGAAAAAGCAAATAAATAAAACATTTGAACCTGCTGGCAAAATTTCACTCAGTTTGAAAAACAAATGTTGTAAGAGTGGATCAGGAAGATGAATTGAAAGTTAAAATACCGCTAGTTAAAGTATAAGAAAAGCATATATATATATATATATATATGTATATATATATATATGCTTTTAAAATAAAACAAAAAATTAGATAAAAGTATGAATAAAAATAAGTAAAAATTTCTATATTATTAGAGAATTACGACAAAGATGTCTACTGATCATCACCTCGTTTGCGGTATACATTATAGATAAAAATTTCAGAAAAACACAGTTGGAACCAGTAGTGATAGTAAAAGGAAAAGTGTATTTAGACCAAATTTTTCGGCTAACATTTTAATAATAGAAATGCGGTGAAAAAGCTGGCAAAAACAAACAGGCTAACTACAGTGTTATTTTTCCATTAGATAGAGAACATATTTAGTGAAAAACGGTTTATAATTACCAGATAAACTTTTGCAATGGCTATCTTAAGAATTGCATTGGAATACCAGCTTATTCATTGCATTTAAAAAAATTAACAAAACAAGTATTATATTAGTATCTGATTATCGTTTTTTACACAATTAAAACATAGTCCTTGCTTTTAGTTTTTTACATTCTAAATTATATTCTAAAATTGAATCCTTCATTAAAAACCTTATTTACTATGCAATCTTCAGCTTCACCTTCTAACTCCATTCAAATCAGAGCCAAGACCATTAAAACCAACCTCCAGTCCCTTTAAATAAACATCACGTAAAAATCTTCTAAAGAAGTTCGTCTAGTAAAAGTATACTCTTCAATTTAAATTACAAATTTGAGACAGATTTTTAAAAGTTAAATTTTCTTTTAAGAGTGTTGAGTAACAAAAGCCGCAGCTTGTTCTCAATTTAACAGGATTTTTTAACTGGTTTATTACAGTTAAATCAAATTAGGGAAACGAGCGACTGACTCCTATTACAATTATTTTTTTATTATGGTAATTTCTAAGTAAACATGATGGAATGAGGGTAGAAGAGCTAAAAACGTTTTTGTTTTAATTGAACTCTTAATATCTCACATTTACAATGTAATAAAATATTGTGTTAGCTGCATGTTTTTTGTCTAAAGTAATTTGGTAAACAATAAGACTGCATGTGGTCTAACCTTATAACAAAGCCACCCTCGCTTCTACCATTTCTACTCAGTTTTTACACGCAAATATTTGTAATTACAGTTTTAGCTAAAATGTTATTTGAAATAAATCTTAATTAAGCAATATAAAATTTTGAATAATTAAATATATTTATCTTTTACTATAATTATCTGCAACGTAACCGTAAAATGAGCCTAAAAATGCACTTATATTGATAAAATCACGTGACGTTTTAAATTGGCTAATATTAGTGTTATTTAATCCTTATTATAGATACTGCAATTTTATTTCATGTTTTGTTGCTGAATAAAATAACAACGGCGCTAATTTTGTAAATATTTACATAATTATATGAAACCGCTCGGGTAAAACTATTTTGTCTTGTTGCAACAAGTAGATGGTTAAGCATGTATAATTTAAATGTGTATTAAAATCTAGACTACAATATTCTTTAAGTGTGAGGTGTATGCAAAATTTAAAAAAAAAATTAAATTTTATTTTAATTCTTATTATATTATAAATTATAACATATTTTCCTCGAGTTTTAGGCTAGATATTGATGTTTTTATTTTAAAAAAAATTTAAAACTAACAATACAAGTTTGGAAACAACGACAACGTGAATGCTCTAATCTAATTCTCTTTTCAATATTAATAATATTTGAAAAGATTATTAGCATTTAAAATTAACACGTATTTGCTTAATCAAAAACATATAAAAATTAGTAACAATTTAAATCATTGATTTTCAAAACTTTTCAAAACAAACCAATTAAACTTAATTGATGTGAGTTAATTTTTTAATATTAAATACTATCTGGAGTGTTTAATTTCATTATTTTTTAATTTTGCAAATTTTAGTGACCATCAGCATTTGAAATGATTCTATTTTCATACTTGTATAAATTGTAAATATAATTATTAAGTAAAACTTTAATCAAATGTTGTAATAAACTTTGCTGTATGGTAATATTTTATTTAGCTTAATTAATTTATTAATTAAATATTTATTATTTATTATAAAAGACTGGCATTGTTATATACAACAAATATACGTATCAAATATTGACATTGCGTTTGTTTGGACCACGATTTAGTATTGTGGCTAAAGTTAAAGAGTTACATGCTTTTAAATTTTAGTCAGATAAACCAAAAGTGTCAAAATATACATATTAAAAAATACTTAATAAGCTTTGGGTAAAGAAAACTTTTTTCAAAACCAACTTTTTGATTAATTAATCATTGATTAATATAAATTTATTTTATTTTGTGAAATAAATAAATCTTTAAATAAAAATATTTACTTGTAATTGGTTAGATTTAAATTTAGACGGCTAATCAAAAATCTTAACTTTGATTTTTATTATACATATTTAAATACAAATTTATTGGTTTAAAAAAATTAACACATATTAGGCAATAAAGACTTCTCAACTATCAAAATTTAAACACGTTGTATTATTTTAATAGAGAGATAGTTTATGTACAGCATCAATCATCAATCTGTAATTTGTTACAGATTGATGTTTCTTTCTTGAATTGAATGTTTGGTTTTCTGAGATTTTTTGACAGCTTTGGTATTTTCGTTTATGCTTGTTAGATTAGATTGCTTTATGTTTTCTAAATATTAAACCGTCTTTAAAAAATTATTCAAAACACACAAAAAATAATATAATTTTAATTTACGGTAAATGCCGTAAATTTGACAGTAATTTCAATTTTATCTCATTTTTAAAACATTAGAATAATGTTAAAATCTGTCTTTGTTTGGAATTATCCTAAACAAAAATCTACAAGATAATTTTGTCATTATTGATGACAAGTGTCATTTTTTTTATCTTATTAGGATGTCGTTGCAAAACTGTTGAGCTTATTAAGCATTTGATCTATCCTTTGCAATCTATTGCTCCCTCGACTTTGGCATGAAGAATACTATAATTATTCGATGATTTTGTCGAATCGTTTTCTGTATTGTAATAACAGTAAAATAATATATTTTTTTAAATTTTTATTCAATAAAACTTAAAAAAAAAAGTGATTGTACACTTTGAAACGAAAACAGTTCTTTCATTGAAATTGTTTATTAAGTACCAAAAATTCAAAAACAGTTTAGCTTCTATTGTTTTCGATTTAAGCTTTTTTTGAAAGCAAATCGATATTTTGTAATTACGACACGAATGAATGATTCTGCGAAACTCTTTGATGTGGGGTAGTGCGCCAAACTTAGCAATTATGACACCTATGCTTTTCGAGGGAGCTAAATCGAATTAAAATTAGATTGTTCATTTCCGCCCGACGAATGTCGATTGTTATGAGGGGGTTACCCTAAATCAATGGACTTTGTTGAAGTTGACCGAGATTTACTAATTGCAAAGAACCGCATCCAATGCCCGATTCCGGCCCCGAAAACCACATTGTGAATTTTATCTGAAGCTCACAGCAGGCAGACCGCTATAAGTCGAAAATAAACACAAACGTCAAAGAGAAAAGCTTTCAATTAAAATTGCTGACTCAGATCAGTCTTTTCTAATAAATTACTACTCTTATTTAGTTTTTGAAAGAGCACAAACTAATTTTATACAGTTCAAGTGTTTTAACGTGACAAAACCAGAACAGGTATAAACCAATAGCAAAGATTAGATAACTGTACCAAAGATACTACCAACTTGAGATAAACAAACTATAAGCGTGAAAAGAAATACAATAAAACAATTTTAATAATTTTTTAAACTAGTTTTTGTTTTTTTTTCTGATTTTTGCATCTGAACCTTGTTATAATCTTTCTCTCTTTTAAAACTTTCAAATTTCTTTTTAAGAGTTTTTAGAAAGTTTTTTTTATTATTTTTTCATAATTTTTATTGTACCTTAAAATTTTTGTTTTTGTTTGTATTTTTTTCGCATTAAAGATGTGTTTCTTATCCTTTCTCAAGCTCTCCATTACACTATATCCTTGTATATATTTTTTTATTATTTTACATCTATTGCATTCAAAAAAAATCTTTTATACTAATTTTCAACTTAATTTTTCACTTTTTACTTGGTGTTTAGGTAATAATAATTCTTGTCTATTTTTTTCAGTATTAATGTTAATTTTTGTTTTAACATTTATTTTCTTTTTTTTCTTATTCTATATTTTTTAATTTTTTACATCTAAGTATATGTTTTACACAATGCAGTTCTAACGTCTAACCTTACTCTTATGGCTTTCTATAAAAATCGAGCATTTATGAAATTATGAAACACTTCTACATTGAAATGGCTTCAACAAGAAAAAAATTAATGTTAAAATAAAAGTATGTTGAGTCTGAACTCTTTTTTGATTCAAACAATAGAATTTGAGCTTCTGCTTTTGATTAATCGTTGTGTAAAGGTGAATTTTATTGTTCTTAAAATTTAAGTCTGGATGTTTGTTGTTATTTATTTAAGTTTGTCAATAGACAACAACGTCGTTATTCTGGAGAAGATTGTTGCATTGTCCTCTTAGGCGCTTTTATTTGTATTCAACCAGACAGAATATATATATGAGAATTGCTTATAGAATACACACACATCCGCTTCCAAATTGTTGATCCCAGTGTAAGGGAACATCCTCCTCTTTATTTCCTTTGAACAATATCAGAGAATAATACGTCTATGTGCCGAACGTAAGCGGGATTTAGATGTCATCCGCCTCATTGCTACAAATTTTACAGTGAGAAGTGCTGCAGGTGATGAATGAAAATTATGGCCGACTGCTACTCACAGACCTTAGGTGATCGATATAACCGTGATAAGTGAAGTATTGACTAATCTATTTCAAGCTTCCAGCCCGATTTCGTTCTACGCCACTGAGCAAATAATTGCCTGCCTTTGGGGGATTAACACCGGACAGGATATCGCCTCGAGTGCTGCAGCACGTATCTCTACAAGAACTCAGACATCGCGTACGCTTTTTGAAGAAGTGTAAACAAACATGTTCAATTAAACGCAAATAAAAATAAAAACAAAAAATTAAACACAAATAAAAATAATAGGAAGAAGAAATATAATGTTGCTGTAAAATAAAGCTAAAAGTGAAAAAATTCTTATGTAATAGCAATCTGCACACCTAAACTTTTTTGAGTAGATCATAAACTAAAAACAACAATATAAATAAGTTATAAAAATTAAATGAAATAGTTAATGAGGTAAAAGTAAAAGTGTCAACACAATAAAAACTAAAAAATAATAAAAAAACAGTGTTTTAAAATAGAGAAACTAACGTAAGCAAACAAAAAATAGTTTAGTCATAAGAAAGACTGAAGCAAGAATAGAAGGAAAAGAAACAAAAAAACAGGAGATAAGGCAAAATTATCAAAATGACAGTCAAAAATTGAAAGTTAAAAAAAATAATATAGAATCAAAAATAGAATTATAGTATAATAAATAAGATAGAAACAAAAAACCTCGCAAGTAATATTTGTTTAATTAAACAAAAATAAGAAAACATTTACATAGATCATGATTAAAACTATAGAAAAGTCAGATTATACAAAAAGAAAAAACTTTTATGGTGTCTACACATTGAAAAAAAAGGAAATCAAAAAAAAATAAATTGAACAATTTTTGTCTGTCATCGGTTTGATAAATAAAACTTACATAAATTTGTTATGTATGAACTCACAGCTCATAAACTCCTTTAGGAGTCCTGTCATCGCAACACAATTTAGCTGTGAAAATCTAACAATTTTTACATATTACATTTTTTGTCTTAGGATACATTTTTGTATGCCTGTCTTTAATTCAAGTAAGTGCCTTAAGTTACTGTTTTTCAAAAATCTAAATAATATTTGACAATATTGTTAATCTAATTTTTTAATAAAAACAGTCATATTCTGCAGCACTACATAAGTTAGCGGTTTTTCACAAAGAAGCTGTAGGTTGCGCTGTGTTCAATACAGAAAACTAAAGATATCCACAGCATTTTCACTATTATCAAACTAATTTAGTCTGTTTTCATACTTCAATTATCAACATAAATGTAAACTACAAATTATATTTAGAAATCCTACTAGCAATGGAAGCAAAAGTGAGCCAATTAGCATGCTCTTTAATTATTTAACCGCCATATATCTTGAAAACGTTGCTTCTAGGAATATTTAAGAAATAGCTTAGATTCGGGGAAACGGTTCTGTAGTCTGTATGATTCCTGCAATTTAATACTAAAGAAAAACAAAACAAGGTCATAAAACATCTAGAACAAATATTATTCTGAGCAAAACTTAATAATTTCGTGAGTTGTCTGAAAATCAATTCCGCAAACAATTTGTACACACCAACACTCGAAAACTCCAAATTGTAAAACATCCTCTTTTCTCTATAGAAAACCATGAAAATACCTTAAACTGATCACTGAAATTTGCATTACAAATTGATGTTTGGTTCGTTCGTTCAACGTTGCTGCCTGCTTATTCAATTTGCAACCGTAATGTACAAAAAAGCAAAAGATTCTAATTTTACGTTTGACTGTGCAAATGCTTCGAAAATTCGGACAAGACTGTACAAACTTTGATGTTAAGACTGGTAGTGTATTTTATTTCAGAAACTGCTTTAAATTCTAGACGCTTTTCAAACGAATCAAGAGAATTTGTGTGAAAGACGGTTGAGCATTTGAATAAAAAGGGTGTTGGTAAGTCTTTGATAACACGTCAATGTAGAAATTGCTATCATTTCTGAACTAAAAACTGAAAACAAAATAGAGCAAAACATATTATCTCACAATTTGATTACTATAATTTATATAAAAAATCTTTAAGTACATTTTACTATTTTGAAATACTATTCAAAATTAAACAAAGTTTTTCAATTCCTAATCGCCGATGCGTGGAGAGATAGTAATTTAGCTTGATTTTTCAACAAACTAACTTATATTATCTATTTAGTTTAAAACACAATTAGTGGTTTTTGTTTTTACTTCAAGTTTTGTTATTGTCATTACTTGTAAAAAACGTAATAAATTTTTGAATTCAGCAAAATTGCTGTGCCTCAAGAACAGGAAGAATTGAACATAATAATAACAAATAGTTATTAATAATTAGTTATTACTTACAGCTAACAAAATGGATTACTATAGAGTTTTCAAAAACAATTAAGCTACTAAATTTATAATAAGTATAATATTTATAATTGCATACAAAAAGATAGTTTCCCAGTTTTTCTTTGTAATGCTTTAAAATGTAACAATCACATTCTCTCTTCTTCTAAAGCAGTAAATCTTTATTACTTTTTCTTTGATTTGCTGAAACTTTCAAGTGAAATGAGATTTTCTTTATAAGACATCAGCACCAAATGTTCTTTATTCATTGTTTCCTACATTCTCGATTTTTTAATAATTTTATCAACTTCACTTGAAAACGTTAAGAGAAAAAAAATGTTTTTCTATATCAATAGAAATTTTAATGAACTTTCTGGCTTTAGCAATTGCTATGAGATTTGCATTCAATACCTTACCTTTTCAGATAAAATTGAATATCGTCCAAATCATCAGAGGATGTAGGGTTTTCAATTAGGTTATCATCTGCGTTTTATATTTACTTTGTATGTCAACCAGTAAAAGCTTGTTGTAATGAGAAGGAATGTGATCAATTTACAATAATTTTAAATAAAATTTTTAAAAGAGATGCTTATATTATAACATTAAAACAACAAAATAACGGAAAACGTTTAATAGCCATTATACAATTTTATTAAATCACCATTAACTTTTTTTTGTTAATGATCGATGGATTCACAAAAGTGGTTTTCTTTGATTTAACTAAAAACAACAAAAGTACTTTTTTTTAGATCGTTTTTATTTTATTATAGTCGGCCAATTAGATTCAAAACGTATTTATTCTTAGATTGTTGACTAAATATGACTAAATAAAAAAAATATATCTAGCAGTTGAAAATTATTAAAACAATCCCAATTTATTTCACTTTTTCTTCAAAAAAGCAAAGTAATAATCTTTTCAAATGTACGTATGGTATGTTTTACAATTATTTATCTATATATATATAAAAGAAAGTCTGTTAGTTACTCCACTTATAACTCAAGAACGGCTTTACCGATATGGTTGAAAATTGGTGAGGTGGTAGCTTAGAGCCAGGAGACGGACATAGAATACTTTTTATTCCAGAAACCACCCTCTAAAAGAGGGGTGAAAGTCAAATGTGAAATGCGATGTCGGAAACGTTCGGTGAGGCTCGACAAATTACCGAGAAATTTGACGCAACCACGAAGAAGCGTTTACATTAAAATTTATTTGACGTGGCTCAAGAAATTTTCCCAAACTTGGATTTTTATATCAATTATAGTTTAGAGCCAGGAGAAGGACATAGGATACTTTTCATCCCGTTCGACAGCATTCCCGTGTGACTTGACATGAAACGTCTCCCACTATAAAACGTGGAATAACAAAACGCAAATGACAGCTATGTAATTGACGTATAATGACAGATATGTAATGACGTATGGATGACAATTTGATATTTGTAAGAAATCAATAATAAAACTATTTCTATGAAATAAATAATTAACAATTATAATGTAATGATAGTGCCGTTGCCCATTCGTAAAAAGTGAAGTGAACTATAAAACTCGGTATAGTTGAAAATTTTAGTTTTTAGGTGAAGTGAAGTTTAATTAACAATGCCGCGACCAAGACGATCGAATCTTTCCCGACAAAGCCGTGATGCAAGAAGAATACGAAATACTGCAAATGAAAGGACTGAAGAAGAACAAGAAATTGCACGTGAACAGCGCCGCGATAGTATGGTCCGACTTCGTGCTTCTCAATCACGAGAGCAAAGTGAAGCAGCCCGTGAAACAGCTCGGTTGGCAATGCAGAATCGTCGAGCGAACAACAGAGGTCAACAAATAGATAATTTGCGACGCAGAACAAGATATTTATCAAGTGCTGATTTGAATCGAGCAGCGAGTTTATTAATATTAATAAATATTTAAAGATATTAATAAAATTTTTAATTAAATATTAATAATTATTTTAATATTTAATTATTAAATATTTAATAATATTTAATAATTTTTAATTATTAATTAGAAAAAATTAATAAAACTAAATAATTATAAACAGCTACTTTTTATTAACAAAGGGATGAAAAGGGGAGGGATAGAGACAAAAAATGACATGTATCAATATATAATTTTCAAAGATTTTGGTTTGCTTATTTTAAAAATAATATCTATGTTTAGGCGGAACAAAGTTCGCCGGCCCAGCTAGTATATTATAATAGTTTGAAAGTGTACGTATGTATGTATGTATACTAGACATATTTTGTGAAAATGTGAAGACATTTCGATTTAAAAAAAAAAGCTGTCTGCAATCCTTTTTTTGAAAATGATATTTATGATTCTTTTTAAATAACAATCGGGGTGCAAAGCTCCAAAATAACATTTTTAGGTCAGAACAATTTCCAATAAATAGCGTTGTAAATTTGAATGAGATCAGGGTGCTGCTTGGAGAATAGGTTTCTTTGTAAAAGAGTTTTGTATTGATTGAAATACTAAACAAATGGAGTTTGAATAGGTTGTTTACATCTACTCGAAAGGGTGTCATGTGATAAAAAAAAAGAGGTTTGTGACAGTAAACAAACAACAATGTTAAAATGATTGTTCACTGCAGAATAATATACCGTATGAGCTGCGGATAATAATAAATATCGCAAAACTTTAGTAGATATTTTTGTTATGTGACTTATTTGACTAAAAGCATTTTGTTATTTTTTTATTAAAGTGACAGTTTATTAAGCTTTTGGCTTCTACTGTCTACCGTAGTTCTACAAGTATCAGCAATATATAATTTTAATTACAAACAGTAATAAGCAGTAACAGAAAAACACTCAAATAGTGCCAGTAGAAAGGGAAAAAATTAATTTTTTCGTTATAGCTAAATAGCGCTTTTTAATTTATTAATATTTAATTGAAAAAATTACTACAAGTGACATTACTGAACTATAATTATTGTTTGCTATATATTATTGTTTAGTCTGGTAATAGTATGTAAAAAAAACATTTTGTGAACTGGTAAAAAATTATGTTTGTTTCAAATAATTTTGACACTTTGAAAAGCTTTTTGGTATTTTAACAATGTATCAAAAAGGGATTATTTGTATTGCATAAAATTGATTAATATAATACAATATAGTGTGCCGTAAATTTAAAAGAGCAGAAATAATTTAACGTCGTAACTCAATTTAATCCTCTTTGTATTAGCGCCTTTGTGTCTACATTGATAAAATGAATCCAGTATGATCGATCACTAAAACTATTACAATTTCCATACAATGCCATCCAAAATAACACTTACAATTCTCTTAATCATTGCAATTTATCAAACAATACCACTTCATTAAGCAGGTGATAAACTAATTAACTAAATCAGGACACAAAACGTCTGCCGTTGCCAGCTTTTATCTCAATTTGACACATCGCCGTCCGCAAAATAAATTTTCTTTAGTGTATAAAGCACCAAACTTTTTTAAAAATTTATTATAGCAGGCTTACGTTATTACACTCTGAAGTGAGCTTAAGGTTACACATAAAAAGCGTTTTTCCGAATAAGCTTTTGCTGCTGGATTTTTGTAAAAAATATACTACAAAGAGTAATTAACAAGATGTTTTACAAGCAGTCTCTAACTAAACAGGATGCTTTAACCACTTAAAATGAAATTTTAAAGAGAGAAGGTGATGGAAGGCCTATTTTACTAGATTGAATTTTTAAAAGTCAGTTTAGTCCAGACTTTAACATTCAAGCTCCAAGCAATTTATGTTAGTTAGTTCAACTAAACTTTCTGATAGTAGTTTTTTAGACAAACTACTTCAAATAAAAAAATCTTATATGTACTGCTACATTACGTTAGATATTACAGTGTAAAATAGACTGTAATTTTACTGGAGTTGTGCTTATATGTATAACTAGCTGGCCCGGCGAACTTTGTTCCGCCTTAGTTTTGTTATTTTATTTTTTATTTTTTTTGTCATTTGTTTTGTTATTATATGTCAGATACGTTTACGTTTTATATTGTATGTCACGTCACACGGAATGGGATAAAAAATATTCTTTGTTAGGCTACTGGTTCTAAACAACCACTCCACCAATTTTCAGCCAAATCAGTCATAAATAGATATAGATTTTTAAAATAAATGACCCCAAAAACTATAAAAATGATACCCAAATTAATTATTCACATTTATTACCTTTATCACATTCATTTTACAACCCTCTTTAACTTAAATCTCATTTTCAAAATCAACGACCTGAAATTCCTCGAAAATACCCATATCGTTTTCTTACATTTTTATCCCTAGAACATTCTCTTTTCATCCTCCTAAGAGTAATTTTTTAGAAAGCAGGAAACATACCTATTTATTTTTTTTTGAGTACTTAGGCAATTTATGGGAAAAATTATGAAAACGACATCAATCTTTAGACATTTTGCCCTCTTTCCGCCCTATCAAGGAATGATAATATTTTACTTCTAAAATTTCGGATTTAAACATAGATATTATTTTTAAAATAAACAATCCAAAGTTTTTGAAAATCATACTAATATTGGTACTTGTCATTTTTTGTTCCTATCCCACCTCTTTTTATCTCTTTGTTAATAAAAAGTATTCTATTCTTTTCATTCAAATCCAGTCATCATAATTTTCCATACAAACTTTCACCCAAAGTTGTTATATGGGAAGTTGTCTCATGGAAGACGATTAAAGACGGCCACTGACGATCCAAGATCCAACGCCACAGTCGTACTGCGGCGTTGGCGCGTTGGATCGTCAGTGGCCGGCTTTACATGTGCAAAACGCACGGTCCGACTTTGGTTGGTGGTGGGGGAGTGGATCGATTTATTTGGAACGGAAATTTGCCAAGCCTCACCGAACGTTTCCGACATCGCAATTCTAATTTTGATTTAACCCTTCTTTTAGAGGGTGGTTTCTGGAATAAAAAGTATCCTATAGCATTCTCCTGGCTCTAAACTACCACCTCACCAATTTTCAACCATATCGGTAAAGCCGTTCTTGAGTTATAAGTGGAGTAACTAACAGACTTTCTTTTATATATATAGATATTAACATTAATCAAGAATAGCTATGTTTTTCTTGGCAACAGGTTAAAAATTAAAATAATAAAAAATAATTATATTATTTTTTATCAACTTGTTTCTGCATTCGTTTTTATAACATTTTTACATACAAGTTTACTTATGATTTTGAATCTAGCTCCTCAAATAAGTTTTATTCTTATCTAAAAATAAAGAATGACCTTGCTCATAGATGACATTAATTGAACACTTATTATGACTTAATTATAGTCATATAGTATATAGTATCGTCATAATTCTAGTTTAGTGCCTTTTGTTGATTACACCAACTATCTAGCGTATAGGCAAATAATGTTGTAATTCTACTATAAAACACCATAATTAAAATAACTATACAATAATTAAAAAATTGAAGAATCAACATAATGTATATCAAAGTTCTAGCAATTGTAACAAAAGCCAGGTCACAAATACATCAATGTCAGAAAAACTAGTATCTACTTTAATCCGTTGAAGCTATGGGTGCTAGTTTCAGTACAGTACTGGGCAGTATACCAATAGATATATTGAGTCTAAAACATTTATTCCGATTAAATAGCTTTAATGAGAAAAATAATTTTACGACTATTATTCTAAATAAGTTGCTTGTTTACTTTTTATTAAATTCCTAAAGAACAAATTCCTTTTATGCATCCCGCCAGAAATAATTGAAGTTCTTATATTGTTCCAGATCGCCGCCAATGAAAGCGACTTGGGAAATGAAATTCCTGAAAATCAAGACCCGGTTACGATGATGTCGATTTTAGTAGTAGGTAAGTTTGATTATTGTCTAAAAGTCTTCAAAAAGAAAAGATTGAATAAATCCATTAATTAAAACGTTACTATAATACCGAGCCAATTTAAATGGAAATTTTTAATATGAAAGTTACGGAACAAAGCAACCACTTGAAAAACGAGCAAATAGTGTCAACACTCGTTTCGTCCCTTACGAAAAAAGAATTTTCCGCTGATGTTTTAATTTAGAGCGAGCTTTTCGCTTAGGCTAATAGAAAATTGCCATTTCGTTAATTTTAAATCAACACTTTTTATTCATTTTCATTTCCTTTAAAAGGTATAATTATAGACCTTAATATGTCTAGCAAAGTCATTAAATTTACTTTTATCAAAAAGTTGCTTCGTATGGTGCTACTGCTGCTGTACTAAAAGCACAGCTTTTATACCTATTAAAAATTCTATATAGCTAAAAGTTTTCTAAAGAGCTTTGCCGTCTGTACAAGATTTTGTATTATTGGCTGCTCTTCTACACTAATTACAGTCTTCACATTTATTTTGACCTGGTAATTACGCATTGGTAATTATTACATATTTTGTTCTCTTTCTGCTTTCAAACTGCAAGATTATCTTAAATGACGCCTTATCAAATAATTCGTGCAGTTTCAACTTGCAACAAGTCACCCGAACAACTTCAGAACACTATTAAACATAAATGAAGCAAACGTGAGGTGGAGTTTATATAGTTGAATTGCAGAAAATGTTAAAAATTCAAAAGATTCAACTTCCTCGTACTGTAATATATAATTTATAATCTATTTCTGTCTAGACTATCACAAATAAATTATTACAAATAACTATTACAAAAATTCAAATCATGTTTAACAGCTCTATTTTCTGGATAATAAGTATTTCCAAAAGTAATTTACCTCTTAATGTGTGAGTGATTAGAAGTTTTTTGATCCACAAAGTGAATAAAAAACAGATACAAACCTATACAAGGATTTTTAATTAAAGTGGGTCAATGTTGGCAACCTGTAGCGGCTATGTTGATTTGGCGACTTGTAGATCATCATCATTCAGTCATTGTGGCAATAAAACAATTACCCAGCACGTCTAGGTTATAAAATTTATTGTTAAAACAAGTGCTTGTTAGTGCAAACGTCATAGCAAAGCGCGATAGCTTTTTAACGTTGGTCATACATATGGCAGGTTCCAGGTTCGCTAAAGCTGTATTAGCTACACCTATACGTCAAAAAACTGCTAGATTAACCAAAAATGTTGCTGTTGTTTGCAAAAAAAGAATTTGGGAGCTTCTTGCCGTGCGGTAAAACACAGAGTTTTGCAGAGTTTTGATTTTGACATATGTAGCACTGGGCAACTGTTCAAAACTCAATTTTTATTTGCTGACTTGGCTGCTACAGGGCTCACTCAGTATTACAAAAAAAAACTGTTTGGTAAAAATTTTAAAATAGCGGTTCAATATTTTTCAAGAAATAATCACCATAAATTAACTTTAACCGTTGAATCTTGTTTACTAAGTTTTTTCAAATGTTGAACATAATGGTTTAGAGGTCTTTTATAAAAAATGGCGTAAACTGTTAAAATTGATTGTGTAATGTTTTAAGAACTTTTCAGATGACCAAATTTTGGATTTATTAAGAACCACTTGCTTAGCCTTCAGTAACACTTTGTGGTTCTTGTATTTAAAAAAATCAATCAATAACATCAATTTAAAAAAATTGATGTTATTTACTTGTGCATGTTTTGTTTTAAAAACTTTAAGTTTGAAGGTTTTGAGAATAGTGATATGTAAAAGCGTTTTTGTCTAAGAGCAATTTATTTAATTTTAAACATATATTTAGCTGACATAACTGTCAATTCAAAGACAAATAGCTGTCCGACATTTCACATTTCTGCTGATATGTTATGAGTAGCATTTTATTATAATCAATTGTAATGAAACAACATCAGAAGCCTAGATTGTAAACGAAACGTTGTATCAGTCAATAAATGTGTTTTATAATTTTGATAAATTAACTCTAAAATAAATTTATACGTAATTATCTATTGTGCCGTAAATCTATCAATTTGTATAAATTTTTATAGAATACTGTCTAATAATTTACATTTGCAAACGTTTTGTAATCTTCAACTTAGAACCTGTCTAGAAATTTGAAAACATGTCGAAAGGATTTTTTTAAATGTGTTTCTAAAGACACAGCTAAGCCGTTGCTTGAAAAGGAAGGCAGCTGTAAATCGTTGATAAGTGTTATGAAGCCTCAAAATGTTGAGCTCGTCATGTCTAACTTCTCTCAAGCAAATTTATCTAAATTTTGCTTCAGACTTGAGAAATTCTTAATGATTAATTATAGTTTCAATCCTTTTGAGAAGCTGCTGAAACGCTATTGTAATTGTTTAACCAAACCGATACTATAGATACTACAGTTATTGTAATAAACGAAAAATCTCTATCATAAAGTATAACTCAAAACAACTTAAACATCATTGTGCTTGGGTTTCCACACGTATTAAGGTCATTAGCTTTTAACAGTGAGTCTTAACAGGTTGAGAATAAATTATTTATATTAAAGATAGTTTTATTATAATAACGTTTAAAAATTAGTGACAATGCGATTAAAAGTGAGCTCAAATAAATTTTTGCAAGCCAATGTTGTTACAACTTTGTTATTAAATAATTTAAATAGATATAAATCAAAAAAGTTTTTTTTCATCAAATGAACGTACTTATTTAAATTATTATCTTAATGTAACATTCATACTAATAAGAAAGTTGGATTAAATCAAGCTTATGATTTACGTAAATTAGTAATATTTATAACATTATATATGATCTAAGTCGCAGATTTATAGTGTCACAAAAAAAAAGATGATTTCATGTGCTACTTAACAAATATTAGCAAAGCCTATTGTTTTTTCATTTAAAATAAGCATTAAAAGAGCATATCATGTTGCATTTAACAAAAAGTTAATAGCTATTTCATACCTCAACAGCGCTCGGGACGAAATCCGGACCCTTATACCAAAATGGCACTTACACTTATACACTTGAAATATATACAAAAATTTTTCTACAGTCTAAGATAAATGACTCTCTGACGGGATGGCGAATGCACCGTCATCTAATTGCCAATTTATTTTTTTTTGACAAATTACAATAGAAATCAGGTAACCATAGCGATGTGTAAAGTAAAATAAAGCCCCGGAATTATTTCATTTTAATATTGTTACGTGGTTGCGATGTTAAAATGGTTACCAGGAAGAAAATGTGTGAATCGCAAAATTTTAGCATTAAAAGTAAGCTTTCAATGCAAATTTTATTTTAACCTTATTGACAGTTAAACAAATTAAAGCAAATCTTTGATTTTTTTAATAAATTCGCTTTACAATACGTGTTAAAAATATTCAAATTTAAAATATGGATTTAATCTATAAAATTAATGTATAAGTATATATTACAACTTTAATAAAATAAAAAGAAACAATTTAAAATTGTTGTGAATTTTTTATTTTTTCTTTTAATAGGAATTGTTGTAGATGTATTAAATACTCTATTTTTGTAAAACTAAGTAATAAATTTTTTAAACCGCTAAAGCATGTTTTTTGCTGTTTGACAGTTTATGAAACACTTCATGATACGTCAGTTCTATAAACATCTTAAATTTTCCTTTACTTCTTTGATATGTTTGTTTCACTTTTGTGTACCGCTTTAATGAGATATCGTTATATTCAGATTTCTATTTATGTAAAATATATTATTTTACCTTTGTTATCTTAATTATAACGACAAATTCTATGCTTGAATTGAAAACACGGTTCTTTTCTATGCTTTGATTTATTCAACGTTCACAAAAGGCTTTTTATATGCCTTACTAACGATGCAAATACGTTGATACCATCAATTTTTTCAACAAATTGAGACCCGATTGTTATTTTTAAAATCTGTAATTTTCGCTCAAATAACTTTTACAATAAAAAAATAATAGTGTTGAAACACTAATGATTTGTTGACACTAATACAATTATTACCAACACAAATTACGAAGTGACATTTAATACTATACATAGAATTATAAAAACTACAAATAAAAAAATTATAAAAACATGTTAAAATTAAAATTTTAAAACTAGCTCACCCACTGTATTTGTTACTAGAAACGCTCATATAGTAAAAAAATCAAACTCAAAACTGTAGTGGATTTTTCAGTTGCCTGAGTAGATAAGCTTCCCAATGAGGACGAAACAGCGCTGTTTATTATACAAAAAATTCTAACATTATTAGTGTGACATTCCCGTAAATTATGCTTATACTATTTACAGCAAATCTTATTTAAATGAGCAAAAATTGATCCACTTATTATTGTTAAATTATATTAACAGTTAATTATTTATCTGCAGTTAAAATACGGTTAAACTATATTTACCTTCAATGAGGTTGCCTAAAATGTTTTAATCTGAGTTAATCGATACAAACACGCATTAATTTACATAAATATAAATAGCCACAAATAAAGATTTAGTTAGCATCTGGTTATAAACAAAAACATAAGTTAGTTATTGTAGATTAAAAGATAACAAATAATTAATTGTAATTCGACATTTGAAAAGCTTTAATTTAAAATATAAAATTAATAGGAATTCGATAACATGATTGCAACTAGCACAAGTGTATCAAACAAGATTGGATTAGTTTTTTTTTCATTTAAATAAACAAAAATATTGTATTGTGAGAATGCTAAAAAAATTATAAAAAACCAAAAAATATTTTTACTTTATCTTATTGAACCAGAAAGAAGGCATAGATGAAAACGTTCGTTTTCAATATTTTCAGCACAATATTCTCAAAAGCCTTATTGTTAGCTATTCTTTTGATTAAAATGATATATTACAATAACAAAAAAATTCATTTCTTTTTCAGGAACCTTTCTCTCTTTGTTAATTTTTCTTTCCGTCGCCGGCAACATCCTCGTCTGCGTCGCCATTTACACAGATCGGGGGCTTCGAAGAATTGGAAACCTCTTCCTAGCATCTCTAGCAATAGCCGATCTCTTCGTAGCCTCTCTGGTGATGACATTCGCTGGAGTTAACGACATTTTGGGATATTGGATTTTTGGGGCTCAATTTTGTGACACGTGGGTCGCCTTCGACGTCATGTGCTCAACCGCCAGCATCTTAAACCTGTGCGCTATCTCCCTAGATAGATATATTCACATCAAGGATCCCCTTAGGTAAAAATCACATTTAATATTGGCTTGCCTTTAAATTTTCATGAAAATTTATTTATTCTAATGGATAGGTGTATAAGAAAGTATAAGGATACAACGTCTTTTTGGTTGAGAATATCCATTAGGGAAAAAGAGATTGAACAGAGATTTATATTTTGTTCGATACTTGTATAAACACATCAGCTTATCAAATGCCGTAGACATACAACTTTTTTCTGTTATCTTGTTTTGCAATACATAAAGATGTAGTAAATTCAATACAAGACAAATAATAACATTTCATGCTCCGCAGCTTTAAAAAACAGTTTGGAAAAGAGGTAAGGATTTACGAAAGAAGTGTATGCTTAGGTAGGAAGAGATTTAATCTAATTTTAATTACAATTGTAATAAATTTTGGTTATTTATATAGAAAAGTACTTAAATTTCCAAGCTATTCTAATTTTAAATTTAGAATAATCCTTAGCAAACTTGCTTTACAGTCATTTAAAAGTTTCCAAAATAATTCAATACAAATCAAGACTTTTAAGTCTGTTAAAAGTCTAAAAACTTCAAGTGTTAATTTTATTATTTTGTGATATAACAAAAAAAACTGCGACTACTTTAATAAGCTCAAAAATATTTCTGCTGTAAGATGAAACAGTCTGTAAGAGTGTTTTGCAAATCCCGGAAGATGCTTCAGTACTATTTTAAGATTTCAAGGTTTTTTCTAATATTATAAATACGTAATACCAAATAGAGCAATGGTTCCGAGTGAAAAATAAAGAATAAAAAAAAATGATGAAATTTGCAGCAAAATATGCGAGAAAGAAAGAGCTAGAGACAAATGTAAGCAATACAAAAATAAAGGTTTAGACACACAATTAAAGGCGCCAAAAACAAAAAAGAAAGCGGTAAAGTTTAGATATGAAATTAAAAAACTATTATCAAGAAAAGCACATAATGTAGAAAACATTGAAAGACAGAGAAAAGAAAGACACAAGTTGCATGTAAAAATTAAAAGAGACAAAACCATAGACAAACAAAAAAAGAAGATAATTAAGATTAGTAGAAACAATTAAACGCACAAAAAATAATTAAAAAATAGCTTCTCAAAGAAAAAAATTGTAAAAATGGAAAACAGATGGTACTTATCAAGATATAGGGGCCAAAAAAATAAAGTAAAAAACAGCGTTAAGCCGCATAAAGAGAGAGAAGATGTGAAGAGGGAAGAAAGAATTATGTAAGTATAAAGAATCAACAAGAAATAGAATAGAGAAGTATTCTAAGCTTAAAGGTAGTCAATTCCCAAAATTGTAAACCATTATAAATTTTCAGAAGCCAATTATTACTACATGAATAAATTCAGAATATCGTAATTTTCCTGGAAACTAAAATCCATTTCAATTATTGTAATTTTTTTTTAATCTGAATTACGACGAGAAATAGATATTAAATGTAAAGTTTAGTTTATCCAGTAATGACGGTTTTAATGAATGTAGTGCCGTATTTGCCAGTTTCTGAGTATTCCGCTTGCATTATTAATTTAATTACAATGTTCAGTATTCGGTTCATAGACAAAATTCAGTAAAACTTCATTGTGTTGAATCAATCGTACGTTTTATCTGTTTTAATTTGGTATATTATCTAATCCTTAATGAAAAATCTCCCAATATAATAACCAATATAATTTCAAAACATTTTGCCAAAACATTTAAAATTTTATGAAAAAATAAGTAAATTTAATGTCAAGCATACATAAAATTTTATAACGGTACAAACATATAACACTTTTTTTTGAGCACCTATGCGCGTTTACATTGATAACCGTGAATTATATATCTGTAGTTAAAGTATGAATAATCTAAAAGTTTAACGCGCATTTGCAACAAAAACGCTTAAAGTAACTAAGATTAATTTTTTAAAGCAGATTAAAGCTTTAATTGTAGTTTAACCGCACTTAAATAAATAATTTTTTAGCACAAACGAGCAATTATCTGAATTAGATAATTATACTAATGTTTGATTGCACCGACAACGTTCACGCTAACTCAGTTTAACTTAACTATAGTTTAATCGAACTTTAACCGCAGTTAATACTGTCGGCGATGCAAGCGCGCATTATTTTTACATGAAACAGGTGCTTTTACTGCATACAAATTATTGCTTTTGAATTCTGATGAAGTTAGATATTATATAGGTTGGCAAATTTAGTAACTTGTAATAATACTCCTGAAACTTCAAACAACTAGATACTCAAACATTATATTTGCAACCAATTAGAAAGTTCGCACCGTTGCATTGCTACCAACACATTAAACTTCACATCCGCTAATGAATAATTCTCAAAGCTCATTAAGTTGATCACACAAAAATGTTGTTGATAAAATTCAGAATAACTAAATATTCCACAAAATTAATGATGTGCGGAAAGCCATCGACTATAAATGTGCAAGTGCTTTTTTACTGTTTGGTTTTAATTTCATTCACAAAAAGCTTCCGAATAAAAATAAAAACGTTAGCTTTGTTTAGTGTTTTTGAGGGATTATTTCGAGGTATGTAAATTCCGCCAACGTATAATTCGTTTTAGTTTTAAATTTCAAACAAGGACTTGGATTAAGTCTTTTATTTTGATGAATGGTGTAGTTGTCACATAACACAATGTTTTCCAAATAGAGATAAAGTTTCAGCAGTATATCATAAACTCTTTTTCTTAAAATTTATTGAGTGAACTGTTGATTATTTAACTGGCGGTTATTAAGTTTACGTTACTATTACCTTAAAGCTTGAATATCAGTTAGTTTTACTGCTATCGGTGCCATCTCAGATAATTACATTGTATTTTGTTAGTCAAGGTTAATTACCACAATAGTAGTGCTTGTTTGGACCAATAAGAGACATAATCTAGGCTAATGGCGCACAAGAGGCATTAGTTAATAAAGCTAGATTAAAAACAATTTTAACCATTTGCAAAAAATAAAATTTCGAAACGCTATCTCTAACATCTGATACTAATCTAACAGAAAATTATCAACTACAAATTTAATAGATAAGATCAATATGGGTTAATATGTATCATATGGATTAAAATAAGTAATAACCATAGCTTTGTAATAGGTCTAATAAATAATCTGAACCGCAGTATATAACTAGCAGTAACTACGTAGCGAAAGTTCTCCAGCTAATTTCAGGTCAGACATTGGGAGTGAAAAACAACTTATTTAAACTATAAAGACTGGACAACTAGATTTTACTCTAAGCGGCAACTTCAAAAATTTATTCGATCTACTCTACAACTCTAAATGACCATTTTCTTCCAGAATCTCTTCTTTGAGTATAACACAATTGGATTGTGTACTATTGTCATTTTATGTAACTCTTAGCTACTAAAATTGTTTTGACTTAATGATAAAAAAAAGTTTGAACAATAATATTATTTATTAATTATTTTGGTTATATTATTTTGAGCAATTATTGTCCTTGTTTTTATTACATTTTTTTATTTTTTAATAATAGTTTGATTTTTTTATATCATTAATAATGTATATTTTGTTATTTAAATACGTTGTTTTAAGTGTCTTTACTTGTTTTTTCGACGTTTGTATCTATTCTTTTTTCTCACCCGTGCTCATACTCTTCTTTTGCTCTCTTTTTTTTAAATAAAATAATAAAAAATACAGTTATAAATGACAATCAAGTTTTATTTGCGCAACAAAACTAAAATAAAAAAAAAATTATATATTTTTTTTATTTAATTAATGTCAACATCTTTGGCTAAGCTCACATGAGTCAAGTTTAAACAACAATATCTGAACAGTTGGCTTCATAATCCAGCTAATCTCTTTTTATCCGAAGAAAATTGTGTTCAATTTTTATTTTCTTATTTGATAATTTTAATTAAATCGAGGAGGAAAAAGAATGAACTTCTATTATTCGACTGTTTTCCGGAGTGTGAAAAATGTTAACTGTAAAATAAAACAGACTAAAAATACAATTTCACCGAATGTGTTACAAGATTAGATCGCAAAAAATGTTGTTTGTTTTTTTATCGCCACCAAAGGAAATTACATTAAGAGCAGTGTGAAACATGAAAAAATCCACTAATTTGTTACAACGCCGTAAAAAAACTTTTTTTTCATAATTGATTAAATTTACTTTAAAATGAGCTTAGTTACCAGTTTTAAGATTAGTATAAATTTTCAAAATTGTAGCAAAGAAGTTTCATTTCAAAAGATAATATTTCATTACGTCTATTATCGCTAGTATGTGCAAGATAGGTTGGTAGTAAAAATAAATAAATCAGAAGCTTAGAATAAACCATAGTAAACGAAAAAGAATTTAAATTTTATAAGTGTTATGTTCATAATTCATAAATCCAAAAGAAATCAATAACAATAAACTCAATAGGAAATGAAACAAATGAGTAGTAAGCATTTTTGTAAAAAACTTTTACTACGAAATTAAATAAACAGAAACAAACTTAAAAAACAAAAACTACCAAGAACGTTTAGTTAAACGATGCATAAACAAAAACACAAAACTAAAAAGTCAGAAATCCATAATAAAAGCAAAACTACTTTTTCCAGAACATCACTTACATCAGAATATTATTATATAGGTCATTTTCCAAAAATTGAAAACAAACAGCTTAACGCAAAAACAGTACTCATATTAAGAAGCAAAAAAAAGAAAACACAGTTCTGGTATATTACCATAATCATGAAGACATTTTCTTTCATTACATTATCTTCTGGTAGTCCCGTCCGTCATCATGTATACTCAAACTAAAGTGAAGTGGAAATTGTCACTAAAATCTACCCTGATTCATTCTTTGTTCCACTTGTTCTCTTATCAACTTGAAAATTTGACAAGACTTGCTTATCTCTGCACTCTAGCCGTGTTGAACAGGCAACAAACCCGTTAGATAAAAATCTAATCATCAATAGCTGGGAGACAAAATTTTGTTTTTTTTCTTTTAAACTAATGAAACATCAAATAATGTTTTAAAACAAATGGTTTTTGGTCACATTCTAAACATATATACGTTGTAGCTGAAAATTGTTTGCGATTTATTATTAGTTAGTCGATATATTTTGAATGCGTAGAAAAAAAAAGTCTTATTCTCATAAGTCTCTCAACTCTGCACTCAGTAACAGCGACAGGTCAGGTCAGGGCAGGTCAGGTCACAAGTCAGGTCAGTAACAGCGACAGGTAACTTAGCGTTATTTATATTGTAGTATATTATATTCTTTCAGTGAATAAGCAAAATAAACGCATGGTACATAGAAGGATTATATTAATGTCAAGCTCTTGATCTGAAACTTAATGTAAAATGATTATCTACAAAATTAATAGGGTTTTATGTTACATATAATAACGTTTGAGTTGATATTCCGACAGTTATTAGTCAGTTTGAGAATAATAGCTGCCTTCCATATGAACTCGGTATCATTAACTAAGTTTGACTCTACCTCAGAAACAAATTACGTTCGACTTTAATGATAAAAGTTTTAAATTAAATATCTATCTGCTTGTTTCTCTAAAATAAATGCTCTATGAATGTTTCAACCGCTTACATAGACATTTAATAGTTAGATAAGTTTACCAGAAATGTTAGTTTTAAATTGATAATTTGGTTTATCTGAAAGATGGAAAGGATCAGATTTAAATACGATTTAAAGTTTTTACGCAAAACAAATGTGAAAGTTTAGCGGTTATAGAGACCGTTAATTACCAAAATTTAGGAAGTCCTCCATGCATTCAGTTTACTCCAAATTAAATATTTATTGGCAAAGCTACATAAACCTAGAGCAAATTATTTTAGAGTAAAGATTGCGTAAGTTTTAAAATATAAAATAAAAAAAAAATTATTGTATTGCTAGACGCAATGTAAATGTACTTTGCAAAAAAACAAACAGAACAAGAAGATTTAAAAATAAAAATCTTGGCTTTGCAAATATTGAATAAAATATTGTTAATTATTTTTTTTAATCAAAATTCCCGTTGAATTTTGTCGAAAATATCATTTTAAACTTCCCTTTGCAAAGTATCGCATATTGTGGTATAATAAAAGAGAATACTTTGCCATAATTAACTTTTTCTTTTAACGATAATTAAATTTGACTAGTCTTGACTGGGTGGTTTAACATAACTGTACATCAATTTTTCTAGCTTAAATTTGCTATTTTTTCTGTATAAAGCCTAATTGAATATCAGTTATTTATGATTATTCAAATTTTTTAAAAAATCTTTTGTTAAGTCTAATTTATTTTATTTTTTGCAACAGTTCAATCTTGTATATTTTACCTGAATTACAATATTACAAGAAAGATATTGTACAGCGACCTTTATGATCTGTTGTGTTTCCTGCATTTACAAACACCAATGACCAGACGGAAGTCATCTTCTTTTTTTTAGAAAAAGCCTCCCGTCAGAGTGAGACTCGACCCCACGCAATTGATTGAATTTCTTTTTAAATTCAACTAGTCACGTAACAAATTAGCTTTAATTTTAACTAAATATTTAATTCGGCTCTATACCTCACTCTTAATCTAATATCTTTGTTTAATCTAGATTTAAACTTTAGAATAAAATATTGCGCGTTTGCGCTGTCAACGGTTAAACCTTAAGCAATAGTTAAAATACAATTAAACTGAAACCGCAATATATTAACGTAAGATTCAATTTTTAACTAAAATTAGCTTTTTTATGGTGCTTTTGGTAATTCAATTTAAAATGCCCCTATAAAAATAACAGGAAAAATCAAAAAAATTATTTAAATTTAATCTGAGCAAATTTTTAATCTTGTTTAATTTTAATTCTGTCAAATTAGGTCTGCCGTCTGCGAACTACTACGCATCAGTTCAATTGCTTTTTTTTAAACTTTCAAAGTCCACCTTCATCTGGTTCGTGTGTCTGTGCAATCTAACGTAAACCAGTTTAATGTAGTGTGTTTAATTTAAACCTAGTTTAATCTAATCTAACGTTAAGCAAATGGCACAGAAAATTTCTCTTGTTTTTTTAGACTCGATGAAGAGACTTAAAAATTGACAAAACTGCTTTTTTTATAGGAAGAAACGCACATAATAAGTTTATGTAGTTAAATATAGCATTCTTATCAAGTGTTTCACAAATTTTGTAAGAAAACACTCGATAAAGCACAGTATTTCATAGCCCTTCTCTCTTTGATTGCAGATACGGAAGGTGGGTGACAAGAAGAGTGGCTTTAGGAACAATAGCAACAATATGGCTTCTAGCAGGGCTTATATCGTTCGTTCCCATTTCGCTGGGTCTTCACAGGCCACCCCAACCCCTAGTCTACAATGCTGGAGGTCAAAACTTCCCAACATGCGCCCTTGATCTCACTCCAACTTATGCTGTCGTCTCCAGCTGCATCTCCTTCTACGTTCCTTGCATCGTGATGATAGGTAATTTATCAATTATAAACAAGTGGTTCATTATATTTTCATTAAATACATTTATTACAAAATACAATTAACAATGAAATACAAAGAGACAAGATAAAGAAAATTAAATTAGGAAAATTACAGACTGCGCCGCTTTACTCTTCTGACAAATGGACCCAATTCATTTTTGTAGATGATGCTATTACATTTAAAAACTAACGAATTTGGTAAGTACAGAGTGATTTCGACTAAATAATCACTTGGTAAAGGTATTATTGTAACAATGCTTGCTTTTACTAATAAAAACTACAAGATAAAATCGATTAAAAAACAATGAAAGTTTAGACTTCAAAACAATACGTTGTATTTTAACCTCCTCAAACTTTTATAATCATTAGATGTATCTTTTTTAGTAACACTAATAACGGCGTATAGCAGTTGTACCTTGTATCTAGTTTAGAGCAGTGATAAAAAGTTTTTCAATATTACAAGAAGAGAAACTAAATAATTATAACTAAACTATTATCGTTTTATTATTTGAAATATATAAGTATCTTATGTGTTTATCTTGTCAAAAACTATAATAAAATATCAGTGTAATAATAATAATGATCAACTACAATGCAACAACGTAATTATTGTTATCCATTACGTCTAATTATGTTTGTGAAAAATAATATTAAAGCACTCATGCCTACTGAATAAAGTAGCATTCGGTAGCAGTAGAAATTTTAGCAAAGGCGCTCTAAAACCATAAATGCGGTAGATTCACCATGAGTAAGCCAGAAAAAAAACTTTATGTCTTATTGTTAGGTATAGCAACATTCTAATGTGTACTCCTAATTCTAGGTATATACTGCCGTTTGTACTGCTACGCCCAAAAACATGTCAAAAACATTAGAGCCATTACTCGGCCAATAGATCTTCCACAGAACATTTCAACGAAAAAAAGTATCAAGCAAAAAAACAAAGCTCTTCACATACATTTGCACAATCATCATAGCTCACCTTACCATGTGAGTGACCATAAAGCTGCCATTACTGTAGGTATAATAATGGGAGTCTTCCTCATCTGTTGGGTGCCATTCTTTTGTATCAACATTGTAGCAGCTTTCTGCAAAACGTGTATTCCTGATATTACCTTCAAGATATTAACATGGCTTGGATATTCAAACTCAGCATTCAACCCAATAATTTATTCTATTTTTAACACGGAATTTCGAGAAGCTTTCAAAAGAATTTTGACAGCGCATTATCCCGAATGGTGTAAATGTGGCTATCAATCAGTGTCGCTAAATACTAATGATAAGTTTATTACCGATTACGGTACCAAAACTGTTATAGTTAACGCAAGAAGAAATGGGTCTTTTGGTGAGTACTCTTCTGAACATTTGAGTACCGAATCTGTGCATCACACTAGAGTTAACTCAACTGAAAAGGATTTCTTTGGAGAAGGTGTTAGCGCCATTTGACAAGACTGTGATAACTTACAAGACACTATGGTGTAATAATGAACACAAACTCTTTTACTTCATCTTCGACATGGCTGTGGGTTTAGTTAATCTTACCAAAAACTCTTTTTCTAGTCAATGTGATCAAGCCATATCATTTATTTGTCAATATAGCAATACTTCAATGCGGTTGTGATACCTGTGTTTTCTAGCTGTGGCACTTTCGGTACTCTTCTAGACAGGGTTTAAAAATGTAAACTGCATTGAGAGGTAAGCATATCCTCGGATGCAGCTCAATTTAGAAATATTTGTAAAAATGTGTAGCAATAAATGCAAGTAATTTTCAAAATTGACCAAATATCTTCGAATTTTAACTTTTAAAAGTGTACTTATTGTCTGTAAACCTAGATAAATCGTTGTTTAGTTTATTTGCTAGCTGACTCACTTATTATCATTATAATTTTTTTAAACTACTAAGGGCCCAAAAAACCTGATTTTGTAAATATCACTGTGTTTTTGATAATTACTTGCATTAATCAATGTAAAATTCTTCCTACTGTACAGAAATAAATCAATGTTTTATACCCTCTATCGATGTTGAATAATTGTTACTGTACATAAACAAAGAAAATGCTAAATATAAGTGAAATTAATTTTTATTGTTTTATTTCAATAAACATATGAGAATGTAAATTATTTTGCAAAAAAAAAGCTCTTCAAACTCGACCTACTTTACAGCAAAGGCGAATACTAAACATGAAAATAAAGCACAGAAAAAAAAAATTATTTTTATAGAGATAGATCTATCATTATTTTGATCATCTCGCCCAAGAGATTATCAGATCTTTCGCACACTTTTAGTTTAGTGATAAAGCACGCTTTTGGTTAAATCGATTTAATAGGTAGAATTGCTCCATTTAGAGCAATGACAATCCACAAACCTTGTCGCACAAACCCTACATCTAAAAAAAATTTACTTTTTAGTCTGTGCAATTATTGGCCTAATTTACTGCGCAGACTGTGTGAAAAGTCTCTTCCAGATTTGGCTAGGTCACCGCTAGCTGCGGCAGCCAAAAACCCCCATTCATATTTAAGCCTTAATGCCTTAAAATTATCTTTAAAAAATCGATTTGATAAATATTAAAAACATTTTTTGTTTTATTTAGACGTTTAATAAAAGCACCTGTTATGTATGAATAAACGTAAGTTTTATCTGGTGTTTGGGAGTTTGGGATCTGTACTATAAATCAATTAAGCTAATGCTTATAGATTAAAAAAATTTATTGAATAAATTTGTTACAAATAAAAAACACTAATTCGCTTTGCTATTTTTCCGCTCCATCGTAGTCCGTTTAAACAAAACGTCTTTGTTCAGCCCCAACTTCCGACTGCTCAAACTTGCCTCATTCCACGACTTCTTCTTAGTATTTTCAAAATTCCTTTCATTGCGGCTTACGCTAAGTCTGTCCAGTAGTTGTCCAGATAAGTTCGGTATAATCGGCTGAAGTAAAATACCGCAAACTCGTAAAGTTTCTAAAGTTATATGCAGGACGACGTCCAACTCGGCCGACTGCGACGGCTGTTTTTTCAACTCCCAAGGCTTTAAAGTTTCGAAAAACAAATTTGCTTGGTGGAGAGTTGCTATAACACTATCCACGGCTTTGTAGAAGTTGAAGTTTGAGTAGTGGTTCGAACAAACGTCTAGAAGTTTTCAAAAGATGTCAAAAGTCAGCAAATTATGCAAAAATAAATAACATAAAAAAACTCAATTTTTATTCGTAAAAAAGACTTTTCACGCATGTTTTCATAATAAATAGAGGCACAGCTGCAAACAGAAAGATCCCGAGGTAAAGATTATATTACATTTTCTAAAAATTAAAGCTTTTCAATGATGCGAATAAGAAAATCAATGTCATAAACAACAAAAAACGTATATTTATCAATAAATTCAAAATAACTCAAATAAAAATTATTATTATTAATTTTTCAACAAATTAAAATTATTAAAATTAAATTAAAAAAAACTACTAAAATGAAAGGTTTTACCCACGTAAATGAAACAACGTAAAAGTAAAAGTTTGTTTTGTAATTATGTGTTTTATGCACAAATATTAAATAATTTTATTTTTAGTATTTTAGATACCTAATCACCATCTGTAATAATAATTAAAAAAAAACGGTAAAAATCAAAAAATCACAACAGTAAAATTATTGACAGTTTTAATAAGAAAAAAAATTACAAATATCTAGGTTATAGGTGAAACTAAAAAAAAAAGTGCTAACTCCGATAAAATCGTAGATGCGTGGAGAAATAGTACAGCTTGTGTTTCATCAATTTTTATATTATTGAAAGTATAATATCGTCATTGTCATTACTTGTCAAAAACCGTAATACATTTTAAATTCAGCAAAATGGCTTTGCCTCCGCAACAGAAAAGGATTAACATTATAATAATAACATTAATAATAATTCAACTAATAGATTTTCGCTCAAAGCCAGACCTTTCAACAGTTTTTGCTACATAAGATCAAACACATAATAAATTGCTGTGCTTTTCTCACTTCGCTATCAAACAATAAGGCCATTGTGCTTTTTTTAATCCTTTCTTATACAATAAAGACCACATCGCGTTAATAGGAATTCTGTTATGACTCCCAGAATAATAAAATGCTGTAGGCGTCGTTTTTGTTGAGGTGTTGTTGTAAAAACCTATTGTCTGTCCACGATAAAACTTGTAAATTTCAATTGTTTTGTGCTATCGTAAAATGTTGCTGTTAGCTATTTTATAAAATAAAAAAATGTATAAAAGTATAATATATTAAGAGACCAGATATCTAAAAACCCAGAGAATAATGCAATTGTCGGCTTACCTTTGAATATACTTTCTGTAAAAATTAAATGAAGACTATATAAAAAACAATATCAAATCAAAAAAAAAACTTAATGTCAGATGTAATTTATATTTTCATAAAAAAACCTTTATGATATTTTTGTTTTGATTTAAGATTGCGAAGGGCCGAAAAATTGTTATAGCGTAGCTATAAAACCTACCTGGTAATGCACTAACTTCATCAATTAACTTCTTTGTCACGTCGAGAGCAGCTACCTTCTGGAATGCCTGTGGTTCAATTTGCGGAAATATTTGAGCGGAGTTCAAAACATGGCCACAGCATCGGCTTAATAAATTTCCGAGCGTATCGGCTAACTCGGAATTTATGATGCGAATCAATTTTGCCTCACTATAATCTACAGAAACAGAGACATATATTGCAAAGTTCTTTTTTTCTATTATGCGGCTATTCAAAAAAAATCCAAAAAACACCTTTGAAACCCATTTCAAAAACAAACAAAAAGTTAATTAAAATGAAACGATAAGATCACAAAGAAAACCTTTGACAATAACGTTGTTCCTAGAAGCAATAAAACATCAAAGATTCTCTAGTTTTATAAACTTTCCAATAAATACAAAGCGCTCTAAAATAAACAAATGGCCAGTTAAGGGTGATATAGCGGTAACGCCAAATACAAAAACAAACAATTCTAATTAATTTTTATATCAAATGTAACAATATTTGCTTTGAAAAGTTTAATTATCGACTAGTTGTCGTCTCTCAACATCATTGCTTCCCTAACAGTCGACTTTTGTCCGACTAACTCTCAAAGTTGTCATAACTTTTTTCATGGTGTTTCTGTATGGTCTCAAAGAAAAAATTTTAAATGTAAATATGTGCCAGATATACTCATCATAACTTTACAAATGCTTAAATACTCTAATAAGTGATGATAATAAAAAGATGATAAGTTGTCAGATTTTCTTTGATATTGAACCGAACTTATATAATATATAATTTAAAAAAATAATAATCATTTTAAGCTGTTGTACTTTTTATATCAATTAGTATGTCGAAAATTAACTTTATTTAAGCAAAACAAAACTTACTTCCATCACTATGAGCAACACCCTCCCTCAACAAAAAATATCGCAATCCATCAGGTGTATATCTATCGCCGAGCTCAAACGGACAGACCACATTATTCTTTGATTTTGACATTTTCTCATTTTCAACAGTCCAGTGTGAATGACACAAAATTGACAAAGGGGGTTCTAGCCCCGCAGCCATAAGAAAAGCAGGCCAATAAATTCCATGAAATCTGGAAATACAGTTACGATGCAAGAGAAAATAAAATTTTCGCTTCTACTTAAGAAGTAAATTGCAACTGGAGGAAATTACAATATAAATCGAAAATCTGTAAAATAATAACGTTTTTCCTCAAGCGTAATAAAATGTTTTTATTGTGGTGCAAAATACATACTTTATATTGAAAAGCTTTATATTCCACAGAGAAATAATAACGTTCATTGTTATTGTAGCCTAATAATGGCTTCGCCGCGTATAAATCAAAAATATGTAAAATAAATTCCATAATATAAAAAAAAATCAAAATTATAATCAAAAAAGTACATACAGACAATCAACCTGTATTGTCTACATTGTCAACATTATCAGTAATTTTCAAATTTGTCCTATTATATGTGTTCATCTTCACTTTTTTTACAAAGAATTATAAACATTCACTGCAGTTAAATCTGTCAATCCCACATCAATCTGGATTTGAAAATTCAATTTCCTTATTTCAATATTGATTGCCTTCCCTAGAGGCAAACTGCTCTACCTTGCACAAATAATTTTTTCTACAAATACACGTGAAAAAACGCTTTCCGCCCTTAAGCTCCCCAACGTCTAAATTGGGCTATTCTTAGAACTAAGACAAATTCTACAAATGTTTTTATAATAATATGTTACAAAATAAAATCGTAAAAAATAAAATTTAATTTAATTGATGAATGAACTAAAAGTCAAGCAGAATTTGTAAAAGAGAAAAAGGTATTTATACCAAGCAAATTTTTTTAGGTCCGCTAAGCCACACTCTGTCACAAAAAAAGAAAAAAAACCATTCAAATATTATATATAAATAATATTTTCATAAGCAACAACAGATTTGAATAGCAAAATCACATAGATAATTAAGTGCACAGGAACCTGTTATACCGTGCGATCAAAAAGTCTTTCTATCAAGTAGGCGTTGAAATAAAAAACCCATGTCGATGATAGACTGGTCATGTTGTTGTTTATTCATTTGATAAAATAAATAAATCAATTAATAGCGAATTATTTATATTTCATAACTTTAAACAAGTGAAATAGATAAAACCTGTGAAAAAAGTAAGGTCTAGTAGACTGAGATAAATTATATTATTAATTAGTAAACCAATTATTAGTCTTGTGAGTTACTAATTAATGTTTGCACCAAAAAATCTGCAGGAATAGACGTGACTTATGTCTAAAAATTCCAAAAACCAAGCAATTGAGACAGAACAATTCGTTCGTAAAACAAGAAACAAAAAAATTGCGAAACATCTATAGTTAAAAGTTTAAAACAAACGTAATAATAACTTATACTCGTATAAGCCCTTTCGCAAAGTTTCAAACTAATTAATCTTACTTACTTGAGAATATCCTTCCCTATAACTTGTACCTTCGGAGGCCAGACTTTTTGAAAGTTTTCATCATCACTTGTCTCACCATAGCCTGCAACCGTTAAATAGTTAGCAAGCGCGTCCAGCCACACATATATTGTTTGAGATCCATCATCCGGCACTGGAAGGCCCCAATAAACCCTCTGAGCAGAGCGTGATACTGAAAGATCCTGTAAAGGCTCCTCAAGTAATGCCAAAAGCATCTTTTGAAACTTAGCTGGCCGCACTCTGGTTTCTGAAATGTAATTAAATTGTAGCTAAATTAGAAATTTTCTTAGACAATGTTTAATCTTGTATACTAAATCGAATTGGGAAAGCAAGTCAATTAAAATTCAATACCATTCATGTAAAATCTTTACAATTATTTTATTCAAAAACAAGAATTTATAGAATGATACATTTTTTCATTCATTTATTTTTCAAACATACATTCATTCGTTCTCATCAACAGAACTTAACAAGCTAAACTTTAAATTTGTACTTCAACGATGGTCTAAGTTTGGTTATTTTGAATAACGCAAATTACACTAGTTGTACAATAAAAAAATAGTTTTTGCTATCAACTCATATCAAGTCTTAAAGTGGGCAGAAGAAAAACCTGTCAAAAAACAAATTATTTCGGCGCTAAAAATCATTAAAAACAGAGCAATGTAACAAAATAGCATTAAAACCTGCTAATGAGTCATATAAAATCCGAGATAAGTTTTTGAAAAAGTAAGAAAAAACGAAATCATTCTAGAAATCAAAGATAAGTCTAAAAAAACTAGCTGCAAAAGGCATTATTGTCAAAGTGCTCGCTGATAGAAATAGTTCATTGAACTAAATTAGTCGATGTAACACTCCAGTAGCGTCGTCAGCGTGTTGAATGATTAAAATAAAAACACAAAACAAATAAAGAATTAAAAGCAGATATCGTTGCACTACCAATCAATCAGCTTCAACCTGACTTTATATAAAAAAACTCAATATCCAATCAAAAGCGTAACAAGTTAATATTTGTCATAAAAAACATAAAACAGCAAGCAAGCTTGTTCTTTGTTCGACAAAAAAGTTACTAAAAATTAAAAAACATAAGAAGTCACTACCGCTTTGTAGCTAAGCTTTAAGAATCATTAAAAAACTACAAATTTACTCTCATCTTTTATTTGAACACGTTAAAAAGAAAAGTTTGATCTGTTAAGTGCAACTTGAATCGTTAGAGAGTTGGCAAAGTTATTATTTATATCGTAATATTATTTTATTTTGTTTTAAAAAACTTTCCTAAAAAGTTATAACTCGAGATGTTACATTATATTATAGAATAGCTGCGTAAACGATATAAAACGTATACTCACCACTTTGATTTAACCAATATTTGATATCATCTTGAAAAAAACTTAGCTGAAACATATAGTTCATTTCTTCCACCCATTGAACCGGATGACCGCTTTCACCGGAAATAATTGTTTTACTACCGTCTGGTTCCACTTTTTCTTTCAACTGATCTTCGGAGAGAAAAGTTTCATCCGGAACGGAATACCAGCCACTATATTTCGCTGAGTATATTTTACCATTCCGTTGTAATACGTTCTATAAAACAATTCGTTTGATTAGAGAAAATGTAAAAAGAGAAGATCTTAAGAGAAAAGCAACAAACCCATAATTTATTGACTGATCGTTGATGATTGAGATCTTTTGTCCGAATAAAGTCTGTATAATCAATGCTAAACTGCTTCGCCAAATTTTTATACTGTTCAGTTACATTATCGCACAAAGCTGAAGGCGTCATATTATGTTTAAGAGAGGTCTGTTGAATTTTGAGACCATGTTCGTCAGTTCCTGTAGAAAATTTATAAGAATCTTGAGGGTGGCTGATACGATGCCATCTATGAATAGCGTCTGCTATTACGGAGCTGTACAAGTGTCCTATATGGGGTTCTAAAACAGTCCAAGATATTCATACTCAGCAATAAAACCCTTAAAACGCCATTTCACTAATCTAAAGTTATTTCTTTTAGTTAGTTACAATACTTCTTAATTATCATGTCATGTCTTCAGTTACAATAATCACCTCAAAAGTAAGCAGACTTATTTTGTAGTAATTTTGTAGTTTTTATTATACGTATTTTCTGCTTTGTACGCCTTTTCTAGCTTACCGTATTTTAAGAGAATAAGTTTCTTGTATTTAACTCAATTTAACTGTCATTATACATATATATTTAGATAAATAGCCATAATAATACTCCGCAGTTGTTAACCATTTTAATATTTTTAATTTAATAATTATACAAGATAAAGTTCTTAATTTTCTTTTTTTTTAATAATGTTTTATTAAAAAACTGAAAAATTATCAAAAGATTGATAAAACTTTAAAAATAGAAAAAAATAGATTATACGTGGTTTAATCGCTAAAGATGTTGCTGCAAAAAACATAGAAAAAATAAAAAAAAAGAGTGCATAAAAACTATATGCCAAGAGACCAAAAATATTAGATATAATATGATATGATAGGTAAGAAAAACCTATATAAAAGTCAGAACATGTGTAAACAACTAGAAAAAAGTATTAGAATAACCATTCAACATACAAAAAAAATACTACTTATACAAAAGAGTAAAAAATAAAAAAAAGTAAAGATACCAAATACACCAATAAATAAAAAAATTTAGATAATTAGGTAATAACCTAATTATCCAAAAAGTATCATTATACTTAAATTAGCTTCAAAAAATGGTTTCATTATAATAGAAACATTTTAAAATTTCAAAAAAATTTTTTCGTATAGTAATATAACAACATGTATCATTTATTATTTATTAATTAATTGTCTTTTTTTCGTTTGAAGTAACAGCGCCAGCATAAATTTGAACATAAATAAGAAGTCATGGCATATTAGAGCATAACAAATTTACCATTTAAGTTGTTCTAGCATACAATTTCACCATAGAAATTTAAATTACAGCAAAAAAGCTGTTTATTACAAATCGTAAAGTGACTACAAAAAAAAGATAGAAAATTATTTTCTTACGATGGTAAGATATTTGAATTCTTTACTTGCGTTTCTTTACTTTGTGACATAACTTAGATACAGACGATTGACAACTGACAAGTTGTACTACCAACATACTCTGCTTTGCCATTGTATTTTTGCTTCATTCATTTATAGTCACTTGGTATATCAATATACAGCTTAGTGAACAATGACTGCTTGAGTTGGCAACACTTTTTAGAAACTTTTTTATTTGCCTAGTTGCAAAACTGTAATCCAATGCTTGACAAATATTTGACATCTGTCAATAATGTTGTCAGTGTCAAAAGTGTCACACGTCAACAACAGAAAGGTATATCAAACCGAAAAAATTAAATATTGAAATGAAATATAAATTTGATTTGAAAAAGTCACGACTTTTGCAATTACTATTTTAATATATACAAAAGTAAGTAATTTACGCATAAATTTAATTGCACAGTAACAAATAACATAGTAAAACTGTATAACAAATTTAAAAACCATTTGCAACTTGTACATGTTTTAGGAAGAAAAGTGCACACTGTCAATAACTTTTTGACATGTGACATGTGACATCGTCACATTTCAATTTCTGTCAGTCATATGTCATATGTCAGTGCTGCCAACAATTGAGCAGTCGCTAATTTTTGAATTTTTAATTTATAAAGAAATAAAAATTCATTATGTTTGGAAAATTCTTTATGGTGAGCAAGCGAAATCATTTAAACGGTCTAATGTTGAAATGTTTAGTCCCCTGATACAGTTATTTAAAATGTGAGGTTATGTTTCACTTACTTGCAGTCACATAATAAATAGGTGTAGTGACAAAAAATGTCGGATTTACATTTGAACTAAATTTTCTTATCATATTAAAACCTTTGAAACTCATTTTAAGTCAATTTTAATTTTTAAAGAAATATTAGAAACCTTCTTGTTTAAAGCGATTGAAATTTTACTAAAAAGGTGGAGGGGAAAAGATTTTATACAGGAGGTACAAGTTACAAAAGTTTACTATAGACTATTCAAAACAAAGTGAGTCGTACGTCATCAATGACGTCATAGAAACTGATCAATAATAGTAGCAACGACATATGCGCTACTTTTAACTAAGCTCTTTATAATTTAAATTTAGCGCTCTGTTTAAAGATTGATGGCAATGTCTGTCAATTATTGCTTGTCGCTAGGTCTATCTTCTTGAATTATCTACTTTGTTTTCTGAATTTAATGTTGCATTATTTTACAGAAAAATGACAGCAAAATCAAAACATTTAATTCATCAAGTTTATAATAACTGTTCAAGTCACACCACAACTTACTAATCTTTGAAGTTGTTGACTTACGAAACTAGTGGGGTCCCACTTTCTAAAGTTTTATTTCAATATAATGCAGTTTATAAGTTTCTTTTTTAACTGTTTAGCGCTAATGAGGTCAGGCTTTATTCTAATTTTATCGCGTGTCAGATTTTTTTTTACAGTAATAGCTTACAGTGGAAGCTGTAATGCGTTATAATTACTTTTTTTAACAATAATAAGGCTTACAGTGGAAGCTGTAATGCTTTATAATTACTTAACAGTGAAAACCACAGCTACAGAAATTAAAAGAAATTTGAAAATTAGTAAATTGCACAAAATCAAAGAATAGGAAACAAAACATCATTTATTGAAGTAAGCCTAATGTAAAAAGATATTTATTCCGGGAGAAGATCATCTCCTAACTTTTCATTTCCAAAATCTTCAAAATCAAAGGGTTTTCCCGCTCCAGTTCGAGGACGCGCGGATTGAGGTCCTAGAGGATCAACATAACTTGTGTCTAAAACGAAAGAGTAAGCTTGGCAATTGATGGCTATGAAAATTTACCAATAGCAGGTTGGCCAAATCCAGAATCGGCACTTCCAATACTCTTGTAAGAATTCAAACGTTTAGATGTCCGTATATTCCTACTTCCAGAATCTTTTTGAATTTCATATTCGGGCACAGGACTGAACCCAGAGCCTGCTCTAGACGACAGGCCGCTATTGCTTCTTCTTGAATTTGGTCTACTGCTGTTAACACGTTCCCGAACTTCTTTACTTTTTTCAATTTTTTTCAATTCTAAGATGTAATCTTGCGCCTCACGCATTCCCATATCGTTACAAAGACGTACAAGAAATCTTAAACATTCTACATTTTCTGGAAACTGACGATGGATTTCTTGATACAATGTTAGAGCCTTGTGCATATTTCCACTTCTTCGATGACAACCAGCTACCATCATATTCCATTTTGGCTCATTAGGTTGCATTAGAGCAGCTTTTTCAAAATAAATCAATGCTTTCTCTACTACTTGCATTTCTATGTAGTAAGAGCCAAGCCAAGTTACTACGGCTAAATTTGCTGGGTAATACCTAAATGACTAAAAAACGTAAGTCAGTTAGTTCAATAAAACTAGTTTAATTTAATTTGCAACATTTTCATTTTTATCAATTGAATTGTTATTTAGACCGATTAACTGCAATTTCATCTTGTTAACTTTTAGTCTAATTTGGTTTGGTTTGATTTCAAGCTTTTTTTTAGTCAAAAACTAATTCTTAACGAAGCTAGGGTAACGTTTTTCTAAAACACTCTTACCTCATTATGATAATGATGGGCTTGTTGCTTATCACCATCGTGATCATAAAGTTCACCCATTTTTTGCAAAGCTCCTGCATCTGTAGGAATAATCCCCAAAAGTTGCTGATACATATCAGCAGCAGCCTCATTATCTCCTTTTAATTCTAATAGATTAGCAATTTGATACACTACTATTGGTAATAAGGCTAACGAACCCATAAATTGTTGAAAGCATTGGAGAGCTTCACTATAGTGACCCTGTTTCTTTAAAGTGAGCCCTAGAAATAATACAGGGGTGTTATAAATGATTATAGCATCCAGAAAGCATTGCTAATTTCAAATGTAAGGAATTTGCCGCTTCATGGTCAGTTAAATAATTGTTTAATTTACATGTAATTATCACTAATTATTTTTAGACGAAATGCAAAGAGTATATTTTTGACTTGTGTTTACCTAAATTGAAAATGGCTCCAAAATGTGTTGGATTAATTTCAAGTGCATTTCTGAAGCATTCAAGTGCTTCATCAAGCTTTCCTTTAGCGATAAAACAAGCACCCAAATTGACAAATCCATCTGGGTTTTTGCTGTGATTTAGTTTCACAGTTTCTGCATATTTAAGCGCATTATCAATGTCGCCTTGCTGTTGAACAAGATATTATTGTCATTTTATAAGAAATTATAAAGAAAACTTACTAAATAATAAATAAAACTTAAGTTAATTGCAGCATTTGTAATAATTGCAGAATCTTTATCAAACGCTTTTAGTGTTTCAATAGCTTCAGACATTTGATTTTGTTTGAGATACATGACAGCTTTGTTGATTTCCAAATCTGAAGCCAAACGGGCGTATTCCGAATTTTTTATACAAGATACACACCAATCGTAGCCCAAATTAAAAGTCGATTCTATTAGAGAAGCGATGAGTTTTGCTGCGGTCAAAATACAGTATTCCGCATCTTTGCATTTTTTTATTTCATATTTATGCAAATTGTCATTCTTAATTGCAATTGTTATTAATATTTCTTCTGGGTTATCCTAAAAATAAAAACATTAGAACGCTATCATTAGATAATGTTTCAGTTAATAAACAGGTAAATGCAACGAGTATAGTTATCCAAATGTTAGTTTAGATTTATGAGGCGTCTATTGAATATATGTAATACTAATGATAACTTACTGGTTACAATCCACTAAAAACCAACATATCATAAATAAAACTCTCACTTGAGGTACTATCTTATACAGAACCGTATTATGTTATTCAAAGAAACAGTATGCCTCTATCATTAAAAAAATATTAATTAATACATATTATAAAATTATATGAACGTATTTTTATTTATATTATTTATTTAATATTTAATTAACATATTATTTAATTTGTCCTTAATCTATCTTATTTGGAATTTGTTTTGCTTATTGCCTAATTAAACCAAATAAAAATGGTTAAAAAAATTAAAAATCAATACAAACTTGTTCAATTTTATATTTCTCTTCATCTTCAGTCTCAAGTGGTACACTCAGCAGCAAAGAAAATGCAGTTCTCATTCGAATTCTGTCTTCTAAAGCTCTGCAGCAAACCACTAAATTGAGACCAGCTTTGTGACACGGCTGTTCGCTCATAATGTACTCCAAACTTGTAATCGCTTCTTCCCATTGACAAACTTTAATAAAAACCAATGCAATATTGTGCATGATTTTAATTCTGCAAGAATTAGTTTTAGAGCCGTTTGAGATTATGTTTATAAAAACCTTAAATTTTTTTGACTTGACGATACTTGATCTAAGGCCATTCGGAACATTTTGACAGCCATCTGATATTGCCCTTGCTTGAAATAAATGTTACCCATATTTATTTTAAGTCTATGAGCGTTTGTAAACATTCGGTTTTTAATAATCATCTGGTAAGTACTCAGCGCTTCTGTATATAGCTCATTGACTGTATACTGATTTGCCAATGTAAGTAGAACAACAAACGTTAAGTCTATATCGTGTAGATCGGCTAAATCGGCTTGTTCTTGCATTTTAATCAAAGCTCTTTCTTTGTTTGATGCTTCTTTAGCTTTTGACAGAGCTGTTCTATAATCATTTTCACATTCAGCCACGCAAGCTTCTTCAATTAATTGCATTATTTTTGTTTTTTGTTGGCGAATTTTTTGCTCGGGTCTACAAAATACACAGAAAGAGAAAAAAGTCGTAAATAAAAAAACATTTAAGGAGGTGGTGTTAGGCAGCTAGGCGATAGTAATGAAAAACAAGGTGACTCAAAATTATGGTTCGGTTTTTGAGAACTACGGTCGCACAAAATGGGGCTAGAGAATCCCATTTCAAATTAGTTTCCTAAGCGGATTAATATCTCTGCAAGATGTTAACTGGCCAGGACGGTCATCGAATTTGACCCCGTTAGATCCGTTAGATTTTTTATGGGGCTGCCTCAAATCTAAGGTTTACCTTGATCGAGTCTAACTTCTTTAGACTCTCAGAAAAAAATGCACCGAGAAACTCACGGTATTCATCGAGCGAGGTGTGCGAACGCAATGAAATTCGTCAAAAGTTGGCTTAAGCAGAATGGGCGCCCATTTGGAACGTTGTTTTTAAAACACTAAAGTAAAAAGCTGTTACAATTAAGTTATACTATACGTACGAATCATCTTTTTGTAATTCTAGAGGTGGCGTAGGAGCCGATGCTCCTTGATTCAAAATATCAAAAGGCTTCCCATGTGAAGTATAGCCCACTCCTCTAACAGCTGTCATCGGCCGATTAACATCTGTCCCAGTTCCAGGCCGAAAGCCTGTTCCAGGCTTAAATCCAGTACTAGGTTTAAAATTTGTTGTTGGCTTGAATTCGTTCCTGGACGTTGATCTATACCCAGTTCCCGGCTTGAAAGGGGTTTTTGGGGCATTGGAACCCTGTTTTTTAAACTGCACAAAATTTTAACGTTGATTTGAAAAAAAAATGTATATGTTTATTTAAAATTGAACTTACTTCTGTGGCAGCACCTAAATACATTACCGGTTTTGGAGTTGATAATCTTGCCATATCTGCAAACTTCAAGTTTTTTTTTGGAGATGTATGTGTGTAATCAATGTACTCAAGTGATTCTACTTCTGTCATTTTTTTTGTGTAATTATTAATTATTTTGGTACTTATTGTAGAGAACCGACACTTACTTAAAAAATCTTTTAATTGACCGTTAAATATTGATTTTCGAGCCAAATATTGGATAATCAACTCAGGGTAATGTTTTCTGCTTGTTTACATCGTGTTGCCAAGCAACAATTAGTGTTTTTGAAAATAATATACAGTGTTGATCAAGCGTAACCATAATAAACTCCTTAATTCAAAAAAAAAGGAAAAAGTTTTCAATTTGACTATTTTTTTATGTGCGTTACTTTAGAACTTTTTGTGGTGAATCGATTTTGATTTATGCTTTTACTAATTGAAAGCTTGGGGGGTACATAATGAATTTGGGGGGAAATACATGGGGTTCCAAATAAATTTTATGAAGATCTAACTAGTAGTTTTTAAGCCATTCTGAATAATTCGGTTTTTTGACACTGACAACCGATTATAAAAAAATAATAAAAATTCATAAATTTAAATAAATGACATTAATATGATTGGACTAATTATTAATTTATCTATTTGATTAATTTAAACAAATTAAGCTTAAAACCAATTTGTTTAACTCAATTAAATAGCTCAATTATTAATTATATTGAAGTCTGTTTTTCCAAATTCTTAATTTGTTAAAAACACAAAAATATTCAATACAATCACAAAACAATTAAATTGAAAAAAAATTGTGAGCTAAGGCAGGTCTTGTGCCATTTTAAAAATATTTACAGATTTTTTTTATTTACAAGACAAAAATACTTAAAAGGATTTAAGGTGTTTTTTTTAAATCATTTAATTTAAAATGCATCTCTGGTAGAAAAGGTTTTAGAATAGACCAGTTATAGGTGTTTTATATTTTTCCTTCAAATTAGGTATATAATATTCAGTTTTTCTAATAAAAACTTTTTTTTTGGTAGCAGTTCTCCTGCAAATAGCATGTTCTTTGTACACATTTCAAACAATTTAGTAGTGTTTGAAATTTTGTGACAAAAAGACATTATTTAGTGTACAAAAATAAAATAATTCTAAACTATATTGTGATTGTGCTTGGTGGATGCTAGAGAAGAGATTAAACTGCCAAAGGCAACGTGGGACAGGAGAAAAAGGTCATAGTGGATATCTAAAAATTATTATAAAATTGTCAAAATGTAGATTTTTCTTTAGAAAGCAATCAAACTTGCTTTATAAAGCTTATTTTCAAAAAAAATTAATTAACTTATACATTTTAATTTTGCAAAATTTGATTTAATTCATACATGATAATTTTTAAAAAAGCTCGTTTTATTTATAGGTTCTGATAGTTTCAGATAAAAATTAACTTAAAATTAAGACCATAGATACATTATTTTGTAATGCAACGAACTTTTTCTTAAAATTATCTCATTTTACAGATTAATTAGTTTTTAAAGTGCTGTAATTCTTTGCAGATTGTCATCGCAATGATTTTTCAAAATTTATATTTATTATAGCATTTATAGTGCAATAAATTTTAAATCTTATAGTTCAAATAAGTGGCTTACTCTTCCTATTTAGCCTAGAATATGCGGCTTTTGAGAATATTATAAATCATTTAATTTAACAATAAATAAGTTTTTATGGGTGTTTTATTTTCCTTCAAATTAGTTATATAATCTTCAAATTCTCTAATAAAAACTTTTTTTTTGGTGTCAGTTCTCTTATCGCAAATAGCAATTTTTTTGTAGTTTTATGCAATGTTCTTTGTTCCTCTCATAAACACTTTAGTAGCGTTTGAAATTTTGTAAGGATAAGACGTTATTTTGTGTATAAAAATTAAATAATTATAAATTATATTGTGATTGTGCTTGGTGGATGGTGAAGAAGTGCCAGAAGGTTTCTACGCAATGAAGGCAACGTGGGACCGGAGAAAAAGGTCAGTGGATATCTAAAAATTATTATAAAATTGTCAAATTGTAATTTAATTTATTCATTTTAGTTTTTCAAAATTTGATTTAATTCATACAGGATAATTTTCGAAAAAACTCGTTTTATTTATAGGTATTTAGCCTAGAATGCCACTTTTAAGAATATTAAAAATCATTTAATTTAGAATGCATCTATGAAAGAAAAGGTTTTAGAATTAAACCAGTTTTTATGGATTTTTCCTTCAAATTCGTTATACAATCTTCAGTTTTTCTAATAAAAACTCCTTATTTTTCTTATCAGGTCTCTTGTTGCAAATAGCAATTTTTTGTAGTTTTATGTAATGTTCTTTGTTGTTTTCAAAAATACTCTAGTAGTGTATGAAATTTTGTGAATAAAATAAAATAATAATAAACAGGTTTAGTTGCTATATTCTACCTTTAAAAACAATTTTTGTAAAAAATAAACCCCATTGTGTCAATTTATATGATCTTCTATATAATAACAATAACCAATCATGTTTTAAATTTCTTGAGATGATGAAACGCAATTTTTGTTTTGCCCTCAGTGCTACAGATTTTAATATTTTTTCTTTTGTATCAAAGAAATGTTTTAAAAGTGGTCCCATAAGAACTTAATAATAATCTGCATAAATTTTAAGAAAATCAAATAAATTTATTTCCTTGTTTCCAATAAGAAATTATTTGCTTGATTAGGTAATTCGGTTTTTTCTTATAAAAACCAATGGTTTTATTCTTTGTTATCATCTTTTTTGTAGACTTATGTAATGTTTTTCTGTTGTTTTCAAAAGTGTTATCTACTTTAGTGTAGTTCTATTTAGCTTCTTCATTTTGTTTGTAGGCACAATGTTCAATATTTAAATATACAGTATTAGGTACACATTATAGAAGAAATAAATAGAGTAAGTTTGTTCTAGCGTTCTTAATCTGTGTTCAGACATAGTTCAGGTTTTGTAAAAAAAATATTCAGAAAACGAATCAATTTTGCTGTCCACCATTTTTCTTTTTATTAATGGAAACATTTGCAGTGATTGGTGTTAAATCTATATTTATTACCTTTAACTTTGTTTGGCTCTGCGTAAGTGCACGATAGTCCTCATTGAGGAGCGTATCAAACTCTGACCCTTGGTAATCCGAGCCTACAAAACTCGTTAAGAGTCGTTAAGGAGTTAGGTATAATAGTGTTGCTTATAACGATTGTTTCTTGCTGCGGCAAGAAGAAATCGGCATGGCCTCTCTGTGAATATGTCTTGTACATACATATGTGAGTGCATTGTTGGGTAATTAATATAGATTTGATGCTTTTTGCTGTTTATGTATTTCTTTTCCACTACAATTGTCGAAGGTTTCTCTTTATTTATCTAAAATGCCATTATCACATCTCAATTTCCTTATCATGGTACCACCTTTGAGATATCTCTTTTCTAGCAAAAAAAAAGTTATCAAAATCGATTTACATTTGACAAACGCACTATATTTTTGACGTTTTTCTCGATTTCTTTATGATGCCGTTTATCAAAACAAATACCTTTTTTTTCATAGATTGCAAACTATATACCTATAAATATGTACTTGCAAAAATTAGTTTTAGAAAAACCAAACTAGTTAAAAGTGAACACAAAAAAGTCAATGATATGGTCACATAGAGGCTGCAATAAATAATATGGAAATGAACTCCAGATACAAAAGAAAATGGAAGCGATAAAATATAAACACTATTTAAAAACTTGTATATTAATATTATTTGATTTTAGTATGACGTGTATCCAAATATAGCATTTATTTTGAAGTGTCAAGTCCAAAACATTGTTGAAGGCATAATCTCTATGACAAGTTGGCGTCTAGAAATAATTAATTAACTACAATGTGTCTAACCGTAAGTACTTAACAGACTATTTTAAACAAAATAAACGTTTTCCACTGATTATTGTAAATAAAGTTGTTTTTTGAATTAGATGTTTTTTCTTATTTTTATTGCCGTTTTGTGATGATTTCTCTATAAAAATGCGGAAATTTCGGTCAGATTTTAAAATGCGCACAAATGACTGGTATCGTTTTCTGAGGGGAGAAAACGGGTGTGAGATCTAAGCAAACAGCGTTTATTTTTAGTTTTTGTAGTTGTTAGGTGGCTGGTATCGTTTTCTGAGGGGAGAAAACGAATGTTAGATCGTAGCAAACATTTTTTTGATTTTTCTAATATTAGCGTTTTTTCTTATTTCGACAGTGGATTAGGCCTACTGGGGACACCACTATAAAAAAACGCACCTTTTGCTGTACCTCTAAAAGGTGGTGTGGAAAGCAGTAAAATAGCTAAACATTTTGTATATATATATATATATATATATATATATATAATAATTATTAAAATTTTACATTTTGATATAGTGTTTGTAACTCAGTTTTTAATTTTTACAAAAAGATGTAAACTGTTTTATGTAACGTTAATACTTTCGACAAAAATGTAAGTATGTATTTATTTTTAAATTTTTGTAAAAAGCTGTAATAAAATTTATTTCGTATATTGTTGTTTGCTTTTCAACCGACAGAAAAAAAAATTTTTCAATTAAACCAGTATACATTTTATGTATGTCCACTAGAGTAGCCCCAAAACTAAAAAAGTGTTTTCTTTTAAATCTCGTTATCATAATAATTTATGCATTTTTATCAATAATAATAAAATATAATATTATTTGAACATTATTTGGAATCACAAAAATATATAAGGTGCGCGTCTAAAGTATATATTTTAAACGTAATAAATTCATTAAAAATTAAACAAACTTTTTTTCAAAAAAATCTTCAAACACGACGTTTATCTTTATTTATAAAAACACATTTTTATGCCAAATAAAACTCCAAGCAGTCATTTCTTTTAGAGTTATGATGTTATCAATTTTTTTTTTTAATAGAAATCTCCTATTATTTTTTTTGATTCGGAATGCTATTTTCTGCTTACAAATTAGATTAGTTCCAACTATCAAATGAGTAAATAGTTATTGAAACTAACTGACAAGTTTATTACATATTTTGTAATAAACATTATTATTTTTCATTAAATAAAAGACAGCATTCTTTCTTATTAGCAAATAGCTATTTAACTGTTCAAAGTGCTTTGACAGTTCCACAACAAAAAAAAAGAAATTACACAAAAATCGAATAATTTATTGTAAAAAGTAAATACACAAGTTTTTTTTTGTAAAGCTACTCTTACAAAACAGTGGTAAATATGTCGCATAAATAAATAACCTGAAAATAGCTTACGTGATTGCTAGTTCTGGATATGCGACAAACTTAGTGTTACCACGTAGGAAGTTACCACTCTTCTGAGAGATTTCATTTGTTAACATCAGTCCAGCTTTACTTGGCAAGATAAAAAGTTAATATTCTCTCATCATGAAAAAATGTGCATATCCAATACAAACAACCTACAAACCAGGTATTTCACACTTCTCCAAAGAAATAAAATAGCATATATGATAAAATTTCCGGTATAATAGATTTATGTTATATATCAATTTATTAAGTTTCACTTAGAGTAGAGGAGCCGCTAAACGCTTTCATAGAATAAAATTTCTTATTTACAGATCTCATTCAACAACGTTGCAAAAAACACTGTTGTTGTTGTTGCCTTAATATCAAACTTGTCATTGTCCACATGATATTCTTCTCATAAATATTAATTATTCTTCGTAAACTGAAGAAATCACTGCATGGCGGAAGAAAAGCCATATATGTACATCTAAACGAATTTTTCAATAAATGAACACTTTCAATGCGCATTAATTCAAACTTTTTGAAGACTTCTGTCAGAGTGCATGGCAATTTTATTGCTCATCAATAAATTAATTATCTGAATTATATTGTAGATTGCCATTTGTCACAATAGACAATAAAACCTAAACTTTGCTTAAAATTCATAATTAAAATAGAAACTGCTTTCTACCGAAAACCGGATAGTTTACTCAAATTATAAATTATGTAAAAGTCACGGTCATGTTTTTTAAGCTCTAAATGATAAAATACCTGGTTTGTCTCTTACAACACAAGACCATATGCCAATAGTTACACTCTTAAAATCTCTAAACACTTATTATAGCAAATGGCTATCCAATCCGGTTGCGTTGCCCCCCACTGAATTTGATTAACTTCCCCTTCCGCCGCTGTATATGCTAGTATAGGGTCTTCAATAGCTCTTGGCATTTGCTGTATATCCCAAATTAAAGCCTGATGATCATCGCCTGCAGTACATATGTGACAACTCGAATGTGGTGCCCACGCAATTCCATTTACGCAAGCCCTATGATTATTTAATCTTGCTACTGGTGTACAGGGAACTCTAACATCTAAAATAATTACTTCACAAGCATCCATTGCTATCGTAGCTAAATAATTAGGATCCTGTTTATTCCATGCTAAACGTAATAATGGTGTATGAGATGGATCTTCATAAATTATGGTTGAATGTTCTAAATGCCGTAAATCAAACATACGCACTGAACCATCAGCTCCAACAGATGCAAACATGTCTCTCCCACCTCCAGCTCTAGAAAATGCAATATCGTATACTTCTTTATCATGGGCTATAAGCTGCGTTTTAACATGTCCAGCGACAAAATTTGTCCGGCCAAGCGATTGGTTTGTTTCTAATCCCCAAATCGTGCAAGTGGTATCAATCGATGATGTACCAACAAGATTCGGATCAACTTCATTCCAATCGAAACTCGTTAAAGGAGCACAAAAATCAGAATTTTTGTTGTTGTTAAGGACACATTCGAGTCGTGAATCGGGCTCGCCAGCTCGCCAAACTCGCAGATAATCTCCACTTAAAAAAATATATATAAAATTATTAGTGTAAGTTGCATATTTTACGTAGGAAGGAGGGGATCTAGTACGCGAATTTTGTTTAAAATAACATACACAAAGGAAAAAATAGGTATAATACGGCATAAAATCTAAAAATAAAAAAAAAAGTCACTTTCGAAAACGAGAAAAGCTCGAAGCGCGAATGATAAAAAGGAAATTCTGACCAATTCAAGAAAAAACACCAAGTGGGCTAGAATAGGTTAATATGAAAGGTTTTGACGTATGTCTTTCAAAACTAGGTGGTTCATTCGTGTTTCTACGTTCTACGCCGCTGTACTAATAAAGTTTGAACAGCAAACCTCTCTTATAGCCTCAAAACTCTGCCTACAACTGTTTTGAATCTTAACATGTTAAGTCTCACTGATGAGGACTAACAAGGCCGAAACATCTATTATGAATATAAATATTACACCTTTGTTTTCGACTTATTGCTTCACCCTTCGTTAATAATCTAAGAAGTACTGAAATTCGTTATTTGTGAGCAAATACGTCATACCCTAGCAGTTTTATTGATTCTACTGTGGCCCATGAGCATTTGTAACCACTCTCAGAGTCCATTAGGTAGGTTGATAAAGCTCAGATTTTCTTTTTTATTAAAAAATCTAGTTGCAACACTTTCATGATTTCAGGAAATAACTGGATTTACTTCAAAAAACACATTTAAAGGTTATGAAATTAAACTACCTTGTGGCTAAAAGATCTGGATAAACTCCTTTACTATCCGGTATCCACATAATTTTCGTTGTAGGATAGGGGTGATCAAATGTACTTTTGGATGTGAATTCACTTGTGTCCTCGTCTAATGATACAATTTGTACTTTGTTATTGTATTCTTCCACAAAACTACCCAATGCCAAACGAAACCTTTTGTCGGGTCTGACTGACCAATTCATACTGAATAAAGGCCATGGTGCTATATATTTGTAGATTTCCTTCCTTTTTCCTACTGGTACGACACCCGAATGGGCCATTTCCAGCTAGAAAAGACGATTTTCATTCATCAAAATCCATTGAAAGATGAAATGTTTATTTGTCTTACCTTAAGATTAATAAATGCAATATTTAATTGAGTGTTTTAAAAGATAATACAATGCAAAAAAATTAATATTTGAATTAATTTAAATGAGTTTTTCATTGAATTTTTGTTGATAATACATTAGTATTTATGATTATGGCTGACACTTATGTGACAGGTTAATGACACTTCTGTCCATAGACAGAAGATAGAATAGATAACTTTATTCTGTTATCATGAATGACAGATGACATAAAAAGGCAGCTAAAGTTCATAGACATGATGCATTTTTCATAGATATATATTTTTTAATATTTATAAAAAACTAATAGAGCCAAGTTTTGTTAAAATTAAACGTGCTACATAAAAATGTAAAATATATACTTTTGTCATTATTAACAATTTATATTATAACTTGCAATTAATATGTATACTATTTATTCATCACAGAGTAAGTTAGGTTAACTACTTTCAACGTTTAAGACATTAATAATAATTAGTTTGTAAAACAAACTACAGCGTAGTCAGCAATGACTGTTTGAGTTGGCAATCCTACATTTCATTTTAAAATGGTACAACTGCAACCACTTCTTGTTGCTGACTGGTGACACTTTTGACACTGACAACATCATTGACAGATGCCAATTGAAAAGTTAGTCGCCGTCACATAACCTACAGTTTTTTTTTATGAGTGTTATGACAAATATGTGTCAAACAAACGTATCCGGTTAGTGTTGCAACTTGGCAAATAAAAAAAGTCTCTAAAAAGTATTGTCAACTCAAGCAGTCATTGTTGACCTCTCTATGATTGTGTGACGTAATCGTACTTTTTTTACAATCCACCAAAAAATAGATTCAAAAGTATGTGAATTCAGCTGTGAACCTAAGTCGACTTTTGTCGAAATATATTTGTCTTGATTCTGCGCTGATAAAAAACTTTTTTGAAAAGCGTTTGGGAAAAGGCGCCGAAAGTATTTCCACAACTGTCATTTGAGATTTTTATTTTAAGAGAACGAATAAAAAAATGAAAACAATATGTTACAAAATATATTTGTAGTTTATTTTAAATAAAAATTAAAGTTTTTATAAGCAACACTACGTTTAACTCTCTCTCCAAACAAACTGACTGCATGTGGTAACATAGAATCTCTAATATAAACGCCACGTTTTTCTGGTGTCCAAGCCCTAAAATTATACTGAAAATCTTTTCTCCCAGCAATTGCAATCCAGCCTTAAACAAAAATTTTTATTAGCTATTAAAGTATCCAAATATTGAAATTATAATATACCCGCATTAGACAGTACAACATCAATGGTTGATTCATTCCAAGATGTCGCTGTAAGTGAAAACTCACGGGCCATTTGTAATTTCGGCCATTTCTCCATTCGTCGAGGTCCTCCACAGGGTACCTTTAGCAGATCAGTTCCTATCATTTCTTCATATAAACTATCAGCATCCTTTACGTCACATATAGTAATTGGTAGGTCATTTGAAGCAAACACTGTAAACCTCACAGATCTAAGAGCATTCAGGCAATCCAAACGTGCCAAACCAGCAATGAAAAGCGATGTGTTTGGTTTTAAGCAGAAATTTCTTGGAACTACAATTTCTTTGGGTAGAGTCAGTAATAGCTCCTCAGTGGTTAATAGATGAATGATTTGGTCAGGCTGAACCACACCTGGTGTGTCATAACACCATTTACTTAAAGCAAAATCTGGATCATTTTCTTTAATACCCATTATTCGTTGTCCCGATGCAGTGGCATGACCTTTCATACTGAATAGATCAACATCTGGAGTCTCAGATAAATTGGGATTTTTAGTAACATGTAAATGACCGATTAGACTAGCATATTTAGGATCTTTTGTTTTGCGCAACTGTTCCTTTCGCAGATCTTTTTCAATTGCTTCCATTTTGTGTAAATCTTGAAGTCTTTTCATACGATAAAATTGACGAACTCCTACTGGTCTTTTGATGGGAAATTTCAAAAGATTTAGAGTTGTGCCAGGCCACACACTAGTTGTGGCTCTCTGTACTAAATCAAGTGCTTTACTCTTGCAATAATCACTTTGCAAAAAAGCATTAAATAAGCTTGATTTTCCAACATTTGTGCAACCGACAATATAAATATCACCGCTTGTTCTATATAACGAATTTAATTTTGTTATCAAATCTTCGATTCCAAAGCCCGTTTTTGCAGAAATTAAGACAACCTCTTTAATGTTAAACGTGGCAAAACCTTGCAATTTAATGTGATTCAACAAAGTATCTCGAATACGTATTAGAAACTTCTCGCTATCTTGTGTCAACAAATCTACTTTATTACCCACTACTACAATCGGAGTTTGATGTCCAAAAATCTCCCCAATTCCAGGCCAAATGGAGCATGGGAAATCCAATAAATCAACCATCAAAAGCACGAGCCCCCGCCGTTTACTAATTGTTTGTAAAACCTTTGGGTAATCTTCAGGAGTGACTTGAACTTGCAAGGCCATATTATAGTTTTTTAAAAAGTGACATCTTTGACAAACTATCGCTTCTAGAATAGAACCACCTTTTTCAAAACTATTGTAAAATATTTCCGAAGGGATGTATCCTGGGACTGATGTGTCTTTACAGTGAAGAAGAGCGCCGCAGCCTCCACAAGGAATATTGGTGATCTTAGATTGAGGATCTGGTGTTCCATAATTAACATGCATGTCTAAAAACAACATTTTGTACCTATCTAGTCAAAGTGATTTTTCCTATAAATGTCCTCACTTGTAACACGCTTTAAATAAAGTTTTTTTTAATAATTCATGGTGTTTAAATTATAATTTCGAATTTAAAAAATCATCAGCAATTAAATTATTGGATATTGTAAATATAAATCAATAAAATAAAATTTATTTTATTAATTTTAGTTATTATTTTTTATTGATTTGTCATTCTTCTTTAAGTGTGTTTGAAAAAATTAATCAACACTAAAACAGTATAACTTCTTCCGTACGAAACATATTTTTTATAGTTACCTCTAACTTCATCATTTCGCTCTTCTAACATACTATCGTCATAATTGTCATAATCAGTCATCCATTTCTTCATTTCTAGCAGTCTCCGCCGGTGCTGAATCTCTCTTTCAGCCTCTTCAGCAACATGAGAAACCAAAGAAATATTTTTTGTGTGTTCATCAGATATATCATTTTTCATAGGAAAATTCCTTTTAAATGGGAAATCGACTATGGTTTCTTCTACTTCTTCATCTTCGATGGGTCCACAAGCATCTTTTTTATCTACATTTATATCATTATTAAAATACTTTAAACTAAAGGGAATAGGTTCGTCGTCGACTGCTGCAGATGTTTTTCTTCTTCGGCTGCACCACTCCGCATATTGCAGACGTCTCAATCTCCCTTCTATCACACTGTTATAAATAATCCTAGGTGAAACTTTCTTGATTAATTTTTCTACATTGTTTTCAGGGATAAGTTTTTCGGCGTTTTCGTACAATTTTGTCTTAAACTTGCTGCAGTAACGTATTTGTTGCTGAAGGTGTGATAATTTGAGGTTATGTAATTTTCCAAAATAGATTCGAGCAGTTGCCATCTCAAAATTATGCTGGCGTTTGTAAATTAAAATATTTTTTTATAGAAAAACAGTCATCATTCTTATAGATACGTAAGACCTACAAGAAATTGTTTTTACTATATTATAAACAGATTAGAAAATAGGGTTAAGTTATTGACATTGACAATAACAGATAAATATTTTTTGACATGCGTTTTACATTTAATTATGACAGCTGTAAACTGTCAAAACTGTATTTATTACGGCCTGCTTGCCAGATAAGTACAGAAAAAACATAATGAGAGCGTTGCAATAGATACGCCAAAAATATGTGTCATTTATGACAGAAAAAATTACATTACGTCAAGTCAGGCAATGCAGCCAAAAACTGTTTCAAACACGCCTAACTTTTAAAAAGCAATTGAAAGATGCTATTTAATATCTCTGGTACGAAAGACAGCTTGTCGCTTTACTTAGTTGTAGTATAAAATATAGACCTGATTAAATGTTTTGTGTTAAGTAGGTAGGTACTGTAAATATATATCTACTTAATTGTCGTAACATAGTAAAAATAGGTAATTTTTCCCATGTCTATAAAAACCCCATTTTTTTCCTTTTATTTATTTTTTTTTTAGGTATTATTTTATTATAGTATTCACTTTATAACCTGCAAAACTTAAAAGGCGGTTGTATGCTTTCAAATTTTATCAAAATTCAGAATACAGTCAAAAAGTTTATTCACGAAATTTTGCTTTAACAAACGCCGGTAGAGGCAATAAATACAAAAATATATTAAATATAATTATTCCCACAGTAAATGCAAACGTAATGCCAATATTCAAATCAAAATCTAGAATTCCATCGCTAAATATCACATCTGTTTTATCTCTTGAGTATCTTTCTACCAGAAATTCTTGTCCGCTAGAATATCGACAAAATCCAGGAGAACCAGATGGTGTAATTTCTATCATATTTGTACAGTTATGTTTTAAGTCGTAGGGCAACGTTTCTAGCAGTTCTGGAATTAGAAATACTTGTCGGTTTAGGAATGCTGAAGCGTATCGCGCTTGTGTGGCGTATGTAGCGTAGTATAACCATTGTTGAAGACCTTTAATAGACCTAGAACACATTTTGTTGTAAATATGAATTGTTTAAAAATAAATACAAATTTTTAAAAGATAAACAGTTGAATTAAGCTTTCTGAGAAGATGTCTAAAACTTAAGAAATAGATCAGAATAGGGAACGGAAGGGATATGGTAACAGTAAGAAAAAAAATGTTCAATGTGAAAAAAATTAAAAAACAGAGCATTTCAAAAGAGACGGTTATGTTCAGAGACGGTTTTAAAAACTTTAATATTTTGCAAAAAAAAGGCGCAGTAGAAGACCTGTTTTAAGATGAAAAACATAAAAATACTAGGCTGGCGATAGGAGATGGCAGATCAAGAAACTATAAAATGCCAGTTCTTGCTTGAAACATTACCAAAAAGTATTTTTTATTTGGTGCAAATATTTAAATGACAACTGGCTTTAATTGCCAATTGTTGTCATGAGAACGCAATTTGTACCAGTTGAAAGATTAAATAAAAATTAACTGCTTATTTATTTTGTTAAAAGCTTAATAAGTAAACAATTCTAATAATTTGCACAGAAAACAGTCGAGTAAAGATTAATTTCTGTTCTGCCACACCATGTACGAGATCAACAAAATTTAAAAATTACCTCAAAATTCCACTTCCTAATGTAATACAAACGCAAGTTATATATATGCTGCAAATGGCAGCTGACAGTTGTGTTTTGACTACCATAAGAATTGCCATTGTTTGTTGCTCGGTAAAAATGTAGCAAGCCCACAAAACTAACATAAAATATAAATATTGCATTGGATCCTCAAACGAGCCAATTAGCGGAAAAAGTAGCGCACTTCCTGCTGCTACACAAATGAAAGAAAATGGAATAGTTACTAAATTGTAGGTGACTAGAAATAATGTTCCACCATATAGGCCTTCTTGAGATTCTTGAAAATATCTTGTTCGAAAAACTGGATCTAAAAAACGATTTTTGTAAAGATAAATAATATTTATTTGTCGGTTTAGTAATATCTAAAATGTAACTGAGAATTTTTATGTTTTCATTAAACAAATTAAGTTAATTATTACCATTACTCAAATTTTTGTTTGTGCAGAAAAATTTGCTAGCATTGATTACTGCTGACTTTCTTTTTTAAAAAAAAAAAGTTCTTAAGATTTTCCTTTTTATGAGTGCCACGTCAGAACTTTTTTCTGCGTGAATCAATTTAGATATATGTTTTTTTTTAAATTTGAAAGCTGGTGCTTTTTATAGAACTTTGAATAGGATCTGACGAGTAGTTTTAATAATATGTATTTAATTGTCTTTGATTTTTAGCGCTTATAATTGTTGATTATTATAAATTAACAATCAATTACCTATATTGAAATCAAATTTTTAATTTGTTACTGGTGCCATTCTTGCGCATAATTTTTAAAAAAACTTTTTTTACATAATATTAATAAAATGTAAAATTAAAAAAAATATATTTTAATTTGTATGTTACTGAAAATTATTATGTAACAGTAGATTTTTTTTTAATAATTGATAATACGTATATTCATTAGAAAGATTTTTGTAAAAAATAAATTAAAGATATTACTAAATTAACAAATTATTTTTAAACTAACGTACATAGAAAAATTGCATTTAAAATACCCAAAAAGTACGCTCCTGTTAAGCAATTATATATTAATCCACTTCTAGTAATGAAAGTATGTTGCAACATTTGCATTTCTTTATAGAAAATCCATATAAGAGCAAAATATAGAGGCAGAAGAAATAATCGCAGAAATAGGCGCAGAAGTCCATATTTTTGAATACTAAGAGTTGCTGCTATTAATCGGCTAAAAAGCAATAACTGTAATTAAGTACTAATTGTTCAACAAATGCAGTTTACAAATATACGCTATTTTCTACTGTAGAAATATATATAGTAAAAAAAGAAAATAACCAGAGGTATGTAGCATACCAAAATAGTTAAAAAAAATATATTTAAATGAATTATGCAATTTAAGAGTTTTATAAAAAGTGTATTAATGCTTAGAGCAGAAATAAAAGACAAAATATTAGAAAAAAAAATAGAGACAATGATGAATGCTTAGATTTGAAAAGAAAATATTTGTGTTTATAGTGCTAGAAGAGTGCAACAGAAGAGAGTATAGACGAGAAAAAGACCCAGAATGTTTTAAAAAAAGCAAAAACAAAAAAAGAAAAAAAAAAGATTGTAACAAGCAATTATTTTGAGACGCCAAGATTGAGTTTTCAGAGAGGTAGAAATCAAAAAGTAAAGAAAAACAAGTGTATATGCAAGAAATAAATAAAAATTAGCTAGTCAGAAAACAAAAATAAGACCAACTAAATATGTACATGCAACAGAAAATAAATAAGAAACGCAGCCAACTAATCAGTAAATTGAGAACATTTACTGGTTAGAGGATGAGTGAAAGCTATGTAAAATGAGCTGAAAAAAAGCAAAACAAAAACACTTGACAATGAATTAAAAAAGACGGAAATGTAGTTTGAAATAAAAAAAAAAGTTTTTAAAGAAAACACTGCTGTGTAGAGATATATTATACTTTTTTTAAATTTTATTCTTTTTATGTTAATTAGCTGATTGTATATTGTGTGTTCCACTCAAAAATGTATGATATAGCGTCTTTTCCTTTCTCTCTGCGCAGTGCAAAAACTTTTAAACAATTTTAATCGAATTGTTTTGTCCTAAAAAGGACGTTACGTAGAGAGAAAAGCAAATATATTTAATATTTAATTTATTTCTTTATATTATAGGTATTCTTTATATTGTAATACATCTTTAGGACTTTTTTATTCGCGTAAGAGATGAAGAAAGCTTTTTCTAAGGTCAGATTTAAACTGTAAAATATTTTACATTGTTTAGTAATAACTGCATTTGTTGAGCAAAATAAAATTTAAAATTACCTGTATAAGGTCCATCCGACTTGGAACGTACTTGGCCTGCCCATGAGCAATGGCATTTTTTTTCCGTGTCCTAAGCCAGTCTCGATTGTATGATTAGCGCCACTAATTGAACCCTTGCGGTAAGTTCCCCCTTCAATTTTAAATTTTTCAACCAAAGCCGCAATCTGATGATTGCTTTCAACAAAACGCTCTCTTGATCGGCGGTCAACGGTGCTCAAACATACTACAAACGAGAATATAGAAGACGTTTAGTACCAATAAATAAGTCTTTTGATTTCTTCGTATAGTGGACTTTATGATTTTAAATCTGATAAACAAGTTCTTTACAATATCTCATAACTTACAATAATACATAAGTGGATTTTCCAGTTGCGGACAAGGGAACCCAATGGCGGTGAAATATTCCAACATTTGTCTTGTACCTCCCGTATATACGACATCTCCAAGACATAAATATAAAACTCTTTCCAAAAATGGAAATACATCAGATCTGGGTTTCTCCATGGTTAGTATAATAGCCGTTCCATATTTTTTTGACGCATTGGATAAAATTGATACCACAAGGTAAGTATTTAAAGGATCCAAATCCCAAGTTGGTTCATCTAATAGAAGTATTATTGGATCTTTGATTAATTGAATACCAATCATTAAACGTCGGTATTCGCTTTGTGTCAAATGTTCCGTACAGCGATTTGCAACCTGCGACAGTGCCAAATCTGCCATTACTTGTTTTACTTTAGATTTCTTAAGGTAGCCTGTCAACTGGAACAAGTGCTTTGTACTAACATGCGTTAAAATAACAAGATGTAGTTAAATATTAACTATAAGTAGTATAAGTATAACTTAATGCATGACAGCTTTTCTAATTAAAGTTCTTTGTTGTCTGTCTGTGAGTTACCGTTTGATTAATATTCAGTTTATTTATTTTTAATCAAGGTATTAGGGTTATTGGCAGAACAACCTTCAAGCTTTGAGATATTGAATCATCTTGAAATCCCAAATTAAAACCTATTAGATCAAGCAAAAATTGCAGAGAGAAAAAAAGCAGTACATAACTTTTTGTATAGAAAATCCTAATAGATACAAAAATTGCTAAAGAGATAAAAAGAAGAGCATGCAGATGTTTTTGATAAAGTAAATAAAGTCAGTCAATTTGTGAGAATGCATAAATAAAAAAAAATAAAAGAAAGGGTAAGAATATGGCTTGACGAATTGTAAGATAAGACCGACTGATAGACAGAGAGTGGATGGTTTTAGGCGGAAAGAAATTTAAACAAGAGTGTTTGCTAAGTCTGTTTTTGTCACTATAATAAAAGTGACATAAAATCGACACAAAATCTATCCCAAAAAAAAAGTGCCATTAAAGAACATTAAAGTGTCGACGGTCGCTTATACGAATTACTTATTGCAAAAGATGAAAAAAGAATTGATTACCTAAATTATAAAAACTACAAAAATTAGAATAAAAAAAATTTCGAAAAAATTTTAAAATAATTACATAATAGTTTTTTTTAAATGAAATAAAAAAAGAGTAGAATAAAACTAAAAAAAATGTATTTACTATTTCAAATTTTATGTTTGGGCTTTATTTGCATTATAAACATTTTGTTTAACACTATAGATAATAATATTTCTTCTTAAAGCATCATTATGGTTTTTTAATTTATTAACATCCTGTACCTAGATCTAATGAAGCTCTAGCAAAATCTTTTCTAAATAAAATTAATAAGTTTTTTTGTAAACATTATTCGGGAAAATATTGTATATTGAAAAGCTACATTTTAAAAATGTTACAAAATATCTCTCAGAAATTAAAACAAAAGAAATTTTTTAAAACATAATAATTATTTGAATTGCAATTATACAGTAACAAAAACAAAGAAACCAGAAAGCAGAGTAAAAAACACTAATATTGCCTAGGAATACAATATGCAAACGAAATAAAAAGAAATATGAATGGCTGAGAGCCAAATGGAAGCAGAAGAGATTGAGAGAACGATGAAGATGTAGACTAACGGAAAAGAATGTTAGTCAATCAAAGTATAAAAAAAGTTAGAATGAAAGTGGCTTTGTAGAAGAATAACTAGACTTGATAAAAAGAGAGCATGTATACCAGAATAAAGCAAGATTTTCCTGTAAAATAAAGAAATAGATGAAAGAAGAGAGAAAAGCCGAAAATACAAAGAAGTAGAACAGAAGTAAAAGGAATAAAAGTTTAAGTTCGAGAAGTTAATAACCAAATTTATTATTATACTTTTAATGTAATAGGTACTAATAAACTTGACTAAACGGCTATCACTAATTTACGCACTTATTTGACGTTTAATTATGGGAAAACGGAGTAAGCAGGTACTCATCTATACTTTAAATGATAGTACTCACTTTAGTTGGAGTGTAATAAAGAGTTTGTTCAACAGTTAATCCTGGAATAAGGTCGCATTTGTGAGTAACATACCCACATCTTTGTTGAAAAAGACTCAAATTCATAGAATGGTTATTTAGTAGAATTTGTCCTCTAGTTGGCCCTTGCACTCTTCTGGAAATTACATCAAGAAGAGCTTTTTTACCGCTTCCTTTTGATCCTAAAACTGCAAGAACTTCACCGGAGTGAACTGTCATTGACACATCTTTTAGGATAACGCCAGTTTTAATGCTGCCTAAGACTCTTTGCATGCAAGAGCCAGGTTCAACCTAGGATTAAATTTGTTTTTTTGAAGTTATTTAAACAAAATAGATTTAATACCTGTCCTGAATAGAAGACATTTGACAGCTCGAGCACATAATCACTCGCGATCATTTTTTGTTCCACATACATATACCTACAGTTGAAGCAACACTAAAGCTAAAACACGGTTTCGGTAACCCGCGGGAAAGCAGTTTTGATCGAATAGAAGCTAAATCAAGCCCCACCAAATCCGCTAGATTTCAGCTTTAAAGATCATTTTGTTGTGGTTTAGACTCGGACTAAGCTGCATGTGCAATTTTGCTAGCGTTTATTCAATTGTTTTAGTCATTTTTTTGGCGCGGTGATGTTGGTACTGAATTCTTCGCAAGTTGTAGAACCCCGTTTCATCATACAGTACATCGGCACCGCTTCAGTAACTTTGCATTTTTAGTGTCTCTATCACATTGTTTAATTCTAGTGATTTCAGTGATATAACTTATTTGAATGAAGGTGGACAAAATACAGAAAACATGAATGGTGAGTCATTTTTTCCATCGCAAGGTCTTGATTTTCCGGTGCTGGTGTGATGCTTGCTTGGAGATTTCAACGCTCGATCAAGACAGTAACCTCCGCAGTATCCTGCTTTTAAATACATTAATTACATTAATTTCTTTTATTATGAAATTAATTCAGGCATTAATAATAATAAACGTTACATAAATTGAACTAGATATTTGGAATGTCGTTGTAATAATAAACTTTCGTTAAAGGAGAAGCACGTAATAAAGAATTTCATAATAGTTTTTGTGATTTCTTTAAGATCACGAGCGAATTAAGTATGGAATGAGAAAATTAAAGATAATTATATATCTCGCTTGAAAACAGCAGCGAATGATAATTGATTGCTTTTATTGTTAATATTAAACGATGCTAATTATCCAATTTTATAGAAAGCAAACCGATTTCAAGAAATAACCTATTAACTAATTTATTAGATCGCAATTTTAATTACATTTCCTTTTGTTCTTATCTTTAGAAAATGATCTAAGTTCTAATTTCCTTTATTTATCTTTAGTAAAAACAAAAAGTTTTTTAGCTAGTGTTTCTAAAGACTATTTCTATAAATAAATATTGATTTGGTAGTTTTACAGTTTAAATAAATTATATATATAACCGATTATGTACAGCAGTTAGTAGGACCAACATCGTTTTTTATAAATGAAAGAAAATTTAAAATGCGGTGAAAATTACTTATTTTGATTTAATTATGTATAGATTTCTAAAATACTATTTTGTGTAATATTATTTTATGTTTTGCATACGTTCAATGGTTAAATATTTACTCGATAAAGTACAGTCAATTTTTGATTACCTTGCCGTTAGTTGCACTAACTGAAAATTGAATTTTCAGACCTGAAGAATATACAAAAATTATTAAAGTTTTTAAAACCGCTCATTTAAGCGGTTTTAAATTAATTATTAACAATTTTAAATTAATTATTTTAAAACGTTTTGCAACATTTAAGAAAAACATTTAAAGTTGCATTATCTACAGCAAATCCCTCTCAAATTCATTGAACAATTTGTTCACCTAGATAAGGAATTGCTGACAAAACGTTTTAAAATAATTAATTTAAAATTGTACCTCTAAAAAGATAAAAAAAATAATTTCTTAAGCTAAATTTGAATTTTTTTCAAGCGTCAAATTTTGTTTAAGACTTTAATCATAAGTTGCTGTAACTCAGTTATCTTTGAAGAGGGTTATTATTTAACTATTGTTAATAGAAATATTCAGTACAGACCTAAGCAATTTGAAATAAAAAAAAGCATGTGAGACGAAGAATCTACAAACAATTAAATTCTCAAATTTTAATTTCTCAACAAATTCTCAACAAAGTCTCAAATTTTATAAGCCTCTTGAACTTTGACCGTTTTAAAAAGATTATCTTAAACATTATCAATTTTTAATATTAAATTGATAATGTTTATTTTTTATTAAATTTATTGTTTTAAAGTAAGTTCCAGATTAGCTTCAATTTCAGTTTAGTCTTTTCAAAAATCAACATTTGTTTAAAAATGATTTCAATGTTAGTGCAACGCCGCTAAAGCTTTATCGTAATCTATCCAGTGTCAATTTTAACAATTTTTATCAGTTTTATCATTTTATAATTAAAAACGTTGACAGCACACCTTGAAAATTTAATAGTCATTTATTTTGCAACAAACAAACTTGTTTTTCTAGTTAAAAATATAATTTTTACATCCACCAAAAAGTTCAGTTTTTTTAAGTTAAATTTTTTTAACAGTTTTTTCTATGTTTCAAAAGATGCTTTATCTATTGTATTCTTTTGGTCTGCTAGTTCTGAGAGAAATCTTAAACATTTGAAAATTGTTTACTTTTATCGTTTTTATATACCTAATATATTTTTGAATTCAGCGTTTCTAGATTAATCAGCACTTTTTGATTTTTTTTTCGTTTTAAGAATTATAATCAATATTGTTTTACTCGTAATGGTGCTACTGATCATTATTTCAGAATTGATAATATTAAGCAAAATTAATGTTTAGAAGATAAACAGTTTAAATGGTATATTATCAATTACCTTGCAATTTTTTAGGTATTATAATATGAGTTACTTTGGGTATTATTGTAAAATTTTCTTTTTACTTCCATTAAGAATTATTCAACGTAATAGTACGATTAACATGGGTGATTACAGTCTAGAATAAATTTCCGGTTACCGGGAACCTTATTGTTAGTGCTTTACTCCGACTCCAACAACAATTGTGGGAATATTTATGAATTTTAAAAGACTCTTTAATGCAGTGTACGTGTATGCCACAAATCTTGAGATATTTTCCGCTATTATATTTTATTCACGATTAAAAAAATAATTGAAGGCTTACAACAAACAATACTGATATATCATAATTATTTCTTCTAAAATATCAATGTTTGAAAAAAAATTGGGTCAATTTTGTCTCTCATTCATATTCATTTTGTGCACCTGAATGGAAATGCTTTGAACATTATGTCAAAAATGTTTGTGTTAACGCAAATCATTAACATTTTGATGATGCTTATGACACATGCTGGAATTTCACACTTGTTATGTCAATACATTTGTTTGTCTATCCATATATCAAGTTCCTCACGCTGAAAAATAAGAAAAGCGTAAATTGATTCAATTGATTGTCTTATTGCCTCTACGCCTCCAAACAATTTCATGCTATTATCAGTCAAATCTATTTAAAAATCTATCAAAAAATTATTGGTTTTTAGGTGAATATGCCCTGAGATGAATTAAATTAAAAATATAACTTTTAAAATATTTAAAGTCATAATTATTTTTAAAACTCCTAAAGTATCAATATTAATAGTATAATTACCATTTTATTTACTTTAATAACCTAGTTTAGATTTATAAAACAAAATGATTGTAGCCCATTTCCGATTATGCTTAGCAGCTTAGCATTAAATATTAAAAAATGTTACTTTATAATTACAGCTATGTATATAAATAATTAAACCTAAAAGTCTAATATTTTTCGTAAAAGACATTATTTTTTAAAAACATTTTTTATCAAAATCTTGGACATCTATAAGCATGTAAATTAAATAGATAAAATTAGAAACTAAATTCATTGTTAAAAAGGCCAAAGTGCGTTATCTGTATGAGTCGTTAGTTGTGACGCAATCTGCTATGAAATTCCATTGAAGAATTTGCGAAAAAAATTCTTTGTCCGATATTTTATGGTTTTTCTCTCATTGAAATCACCGCATTTAAGAGCTTTCAAGAGCTTCGCGCGCCGCGCGTCAATTTCCTGAGAGGCTGCACAAAGACCTTGAAGAGGTTACTGACGCGCGGCCACTGACTTTCTTGCCAACTGTAACGTCTTGAAAATCCCTAAATGAAAGTAAATTTGAATGCAGTAATAGAACAGGTGAACGACACGTCTTTTTAAATAGAGGTTTTAGGCGATGTGTGCAACCATACAGTTCCTATTTCCTGCTATATTTGCATAATGTTGCATTTGATTTTGCTATACAATTAAGATCAGGAGGGAAACGTGATGCTTTTCAGGAATTTTGCGTGTCCGATGTGTGTTTTCGTGCTAACAGCATTCCGAATGCAAATTTTGCTCTTACTCTTTAGAATTTAAATCAGAAATTGCCAAGGAATCGTTAAAATTTAAATATTATAGGAACTTTTCTTGATTATATCTTCTTTATTTATTTATCCGTAGATGCGTTTTGATGTACCTACATCAAACTTTTTTTTACACTACTATAATAGTAGTGTAAAAAAAACGTACTATTTTTGTAATGACTGAAAAGTGTAACTTTAAGACGATAGTAAAAGGTTTTATTATCAACCAAGTTTATAATAAAGTCTCCACAATTTTCTACAGTCAAAAAAATTGTTTAAAACAAAACTAAATCATCAATTTTTTTATCATATACCTTACAAGACAAAAAATAATTAATTTTGTTATATAGCAAAGCATTATCTTTAAAGCTGCATTTTTCTCAGTTTGAATATTTTCTAAAGATTTCTTCTCAGTTTATTATGTGATTATGCCTAGACGTCGTGTAGATAATTGTTTAACTACCATTTAAGTGAATTTGAAAGGGGGACGCATTGTTATTGGTTGATATGCGAGACGCCGGCTTTTTTAATAAGACTAATTTCCGACCTCCTGGGACGCCTTACCGGGCTGGTCCAGGTGGTCTAAAATTTCGTGTTTTCTGACAAGCCTTGGTTCTGTCATTGGGCTTATGATAGTCACATGATCATTTGTTTACCAAAGCATTAACGATGGATTTTTTTGTCAAATATAATTTATTTTTCAAATCATTAGCTTGAAGAAAATAATCTATATGACTGATAAAACAATAACTTTAGTACATTAATTTTTTTCTAAAAATGAAAAATTTTGAATAGGTACCTATATAAAATACCTATAAATATATAACATGAAACAATGTTTTTTAAATTGTGAGAATAAAATCGACTTTCAAAATGCTTTTTCATAACTTTATGAAACAATAAAAGTAAAGAAGGTTTCTAATAATCTATTTGCTGCTTTTTCTTTCAAAAATTTGCCTAAATTTTGAAGATGATTTAAAACTAATGTATATAAAAATGACATTTGAGTTTTGAAAAGTAGTACTTTATGAACTCATCTGCTATACTTTACAGACTCTTACGTCAAACTTTACAACCGATTTTTTTTGGTTTACTTGAAGTTTACAATAACAATAAGTTTTAATAACTGAAACATTTGTCGTCTTTTGAATGGTTTTTTTTTCCTTGTTTCTATAAAATCACTGTTAGTTTTAAAGCTGATAATTGTTAGAAATCTGTATATTGGAATAAGAAGATTTTTATCTTATATGGTCTTCGTGTCAAATATGGACCTATTCCATAAATCAACAAAGTGAAATTGATAAATTTCTATTGAAAACAGTTTTTATTTTTTAATAAGTATAATAGGTAGTATTTGTTATTAAACTATGACTATCAATTCTTCTTCTTTAACAAGTATATGTCAGCTTACATCATAAATTCCTATGACAGAGTCCCATTAATGTTGACAAAGAACTTATGGCAGATCTGAAAGGCTAAATGCCGATCCAATAATAAAAGCTGTAGTAATTCAAGGTGATTGACAAGACAATATAGATTACGGTTTTCAAAATAAGAATATCTGTATTCGGAATAGCTGCAGCAGTATAAGAAAGCTAGTTTTACGCGATTAAAATTCCTGCTGGTATGACCCACATTGGGAAAACACGCTTTTCCAAAGTGATCGATAATCGAAATGTGACATATGTTGCAGGTCGGACCAGGGGGCCGATTCTAACCACTATCGAAAATATTCGAGTCGAAAAGAGTGCGATGTCGCATGTGACGTCACTCTTTTTCGATAGTGGAAAAAATGTCAAAAAATGCCAGTGACAAATAAATGTTGTGTTGGTAGTTTTGCACCCTAAAGGGTGGTAAACAGCAGTATATAATTGCACATTGCACATGTGCATAGTGCATACTGTTATTCTAATTTCTACCATCTACCGGCGTTTGTAGTGCAAAAATCAGCTGTTTTTCCACAATAATGGAAAAATTCGACTCGCGAATTTCTCTGGAACAAAAAGAAGTTATGGTCTCCTTTATGGAGGAGCATCCCGAATTTGCCACCGGCAAATTGCTCGGCGTAGAATGGCGCAAACGAAAGCAAGCCCTTTGGGGAAACGACACCTACCAGTAAGTGTGCAAGTAAAAAAGAATTTGCATAATATAATGATACCCTTGCAGGAAAGAAACGTAAGCGTAGTACAGGTAACCAAGCAGTTGAACCTGTAAAGCAATTTTCCGTCATAGGGACGACTTTAAACACACAAATACAGAAGATGGGTGCAACGATGTAGGAGATGAGTGCAAAAATGGATGTTTTAATTACAGAAAAGATTAGAACCAATGATTTATTTATTTGATAAGATGTAACTTTATATTACAAATATTGATTAATATAGTCTTCTTTATATTGTTGTCCCCTTCTCCGCTCTTGAACATCATTTCTACCCTCTTGTATCTGGGGTACTGGCAGGGGCTCTAAATCTATTTCATCCCACATGAGTTGGGGGTCCCTGTTAGATGCCCTGAAGGGGTCTTGTGCACCCCGCACCATTCGTCGAAACAATCTTGTGCGATTCCGTTCTTCTCGCTCTAATTCGTCAATAAGAAGAAACTGCGCGTACAATAAAGCCATTCTTCTACTAATTACTTTGTTTACATCAAATGAAACTAACCTCAAACAAACCGCTTGAACGTCACTTTTCTGCCTGTCATACAGTGCTACTGTCAAACTATTCGACTCGAATTCTTGAATTCAACACGTTTTTAATATTGAAAAGTACTTTTCGATATCGAACATCCATGACGTCATATGCTACCTTTCCGTGAAAGCCGTCAGGTGGCTACGTGTTGTTTTTCTATCCAAAATGGTTGAATTTGACAGATTTCGAGTCGAAAAGCTTTTCGATAGTGGTTAGAATCGGGCCCCAGGCCAGTAATCAGTCTAAAAGACCCTTTTTGGTGTCATAAATTTGCGAAATACCCAATTGCCGCATTACTTAAATCAGAAAAAAAGCGCGTGACAACAATTTCGAAACAAAATTATTGCTTAACAATAATCTAAATGGCATTTTTACAACATATATCTTTTTTCAAAAAAACAAATGACTTCTTTATCATGTGTTAAAGCAGCATGTTAAAAAAAAGCATTTGCAAATAACTAGATTAAGCTGTACAAAGCTAAAAGTACATTGCATTGTAAATATTGTATTATTAATGTTACTATAATTATTTTATATTATATTGAAAAAAAATTTAATACTTAACTAAGCAAGTTTTTTTGATGATTTGGTCCTATAGGATCAATAACTTATTCAATTTAAACTACATACAAAGTTTTTTTTAAATTTTAATAAAAATAAATAATTTAAATAATTTGCTTTTTGACTTAATTTGTTTAAATTAATTGAATACAACAATAGATAATTCTATTGAACTTGATTTTTTAGATTTCTAATTTTTTGTTATTTGTTTTTATAATCAATAATTGTCAGTGTTAAAAAATTGATGTCAAAAACGCATTTTAAAAGTAACTTTAAAACTTCTAATCAAATCTTGATCAATTTTATACGATATCACATGGTATTTTGTTAATGTAGGTAAAGTTTTTAGGAGATAAAAACTACATTTAGGTAATTTTGAAGCAGGTGTTTTCATAGCAAGTTTTTTTAATTTTAATAAAAATAAATTGATTTAAATAATTTGCTTTTTGGCTTAATTTGTTTAAATTAATTAAAGACAACAATAGATAGTTATATTGAACTCAGTTTTCTAGATTTCTAATTTTTTGTTATTGGTTTGTATAATCAATTGTCAGTGTCAAAAATTAATGTCAAAAACGCATTTTAAAAGTAACTTTAAAACTGCTAATCAAATCTTGATCAAATTAAACGGTACCACATGATATTTTGTATGTAGGTAAAGTTTTTTTAGGAGATAAAAACTATATTTAGGTAATTTTGAAGCAGGTGTTTTCATAGCAATTAAAAAAGCTTTTTTTGATTTAATCTTTTTGTTAAAATTCAGGTCAAGAGATATATTCTTCTAAATTCCTAACTGATGATATATTCTTTTTGGCAGATACAGTTGCTGCGAAAAATACACAATCATAAATTATTGTTTGGCACACGCATCTGTTAAATATACCGTTGACGAAAATCAATTAAATTAGTGAAGCACAATTGGAAATTGCAACAGTTGTTTTTTGTGCAACTTCCTATTTACCGAGTCAAGGCTACCACAGATGGCTATAAACAATTTCTGCTTGCAGTCTTCTTTGTTTAAATTCAGATGTTAAATCCCGCATTAAACACTATAGCAATAATAAACCATAACGAGAAAAAATCATAGAAATTCTTAACATTTTGACGAAAAAACAGGATTATTTATGGCATAATAAACATAAAGTTTATAGTTGAGTCATTCAAAACGAGAAAAATGTCGACGATTGCTCACCAATATCGGATACAATCATTAATCAAATATGTTTATAGTTTATACCAGTAATACCAAGTACTTCAGTAACGGTTTCTAAATGTTAAATACCATAATTAAAATTTTCTCACATTGTTCCACATTAAGGCACTTTGTTAGTAATTAGTTATATGTACCTATTTGGTTCTGTTATATGAGAAGAAAAATCGTTTAGCATCGCTTGCACAATGCACAAATTAAATTTTCCATCTAATTCAATCTAATATAGAAATCTAAATTTGAACTTAAGAAACTATGTTATCATCTTTAAATTTTTAGATTATTTAGTTTTTAAAAATAACTTTTAATACCTAAAAAAGAAAAGGCTATAGTTAAGCCGATGAACAGATATAATGAAAATTTAAAAATCGCATATCTTAATGTGCAAAAACATTCTGCTTCGAAGTCCAATTTACATCGCAAAAAAGGAGACCAGGGCCGCTAATACAAGACCGTAAAGATAATAATTGATAACCCAAAAGCAGCCCAAGCATTTAAATTTATTTTACTAAGTAATTTACGCAAATCTTTAAAAATGCAAAGCTAAAACTGTTTTTGAGCTGATCGTTAACAGACTAGCTATGAGAGTCAGAGATGTTCTCGTGTGATTTCAATTTTAGCAATAAAAAATAATTCTTAAATTGTTGGGGTTTTAGTGAGCGTTTTAATTGCTATATCTGTTGAGCGGCTTAACAATAGGTATATAATACTATTACTAGAAAACTTGTGTCATCTAAACACAAAACGTAAATCAGAAATTATTATAAAGGTAGATAAAATTATTTATGTTGATTTTCACGCTGAATTCTTCCACCTCAAGGAAAATAAAAATATACTGACATAACTTCTATAGCTGTATAATCGTTTAGCTGTATACTGTTTGTTTTCAAATCTTTTTCCTTAATTTCTGATAATTGCAATAATTGATGGCTGGAGTTATAATGCTTTTGAAATTCATATTGAAAAGCTGGAATAATACTTACCTGTTCGATCTACTCTTGTGGTCTGCTAATAGCTTTTTTTAAAAGCATAAAAGATTGTTCGTTTGAACTGCAGTTATTATTCTGTATTGATGATATAAGATCATATAATAATATGTTCTCTGGTAATTTAAAAGCTCTAGAGCGTAGCAGCCCTTGGCTTTTCAAATTTGTTGTTTTGCGTTTGAACGCCATCATGATGTCTTTAATACATAAATAACTGTTTTCCATTAGGTATTATTTTTTTAAGTAAAAATTTTAGTTTTTATGTATAATTCGCGACTGAGAAGTTTAATTTCTACATTTTATAGAGGTTATTATTAAGTCTTTTTGTCTCTTCTAGAAAGATAATTAAATGGTGAAGGTGTTCCATCTTTTTGACACAAAATGGGATTGTAATAATTAATTGTAAATTAAAAAAACACAATATCTTCCCATAGCATCTATGGGAAGATATTGTGTTTTTTTAATTTACAATTAATAATTAAATGGAATCTTTTTGGTTTGGACAGTCTATACCTTTAAATCAAAAATATTTAATAAATCACACTGCTTGGTATTATTCAGTTCTAAGCAAAATGAAGCTTTTCAAGGCTTTCACGACAATATTGTTAAAATTTGCAAACAATAAATTGAGAGACAACTTGTTGAATATTAATCAGCAGATTGTGAAATGTCAATACTTATTGTTTACAACACCCAAAATAGCCTATAGGAGTGTTCGATAACGTTTGATTTAATTTTTGTAATTATTTTAAAGGTCGGATTTATTTTGAAATTGCTCATATTAGTGTCACAATGTTTAATAAATGTGACTTTAGCTTGCAGCTATTGATTGTTGAAAATTATAAAGGAATGTGCTTATAAGATTTACTCGTACATGGTTTATAGAAAATTGAAAAATTACGTACATTTTTCATTTTTTTTTAAAATACTGATTTTTGTTTAAAAATTAATAACTTTTTTGTTTTTAACCCTCGATAAAAAAAAAGATGATATGATACACATGATAGTGTGTATCTGTGTGTATATCTGTTATAGCACATAATTGTTTGGTTTAATATTTTAAATAAAAGACTTTTTTAATTTATTGTTTTTTTTAGGTTTCTACTATTAAATACAACTTTCATATTTTTTTAACAATAAATTAACAGCATAAATATCTTAGAATCTTAAAATAATTGTAAAAAACTATATCATTTTGACACCTTTTTTATAAAACATAAAAAGCGAAGAAAAACCATTTACAAAACACGCATCAAAATTATAAATTATCATAGATAATAAAATAAAAAAATCAAACAAAAAGTAGTTTGACTTGTACAAAAAATTAACAAGGCAATATTAGTACAAGTAGTGTTTGAAAAAAAGAAGCAATGTTAAAACAAAATTAAAAAACAAAACAAATAACCAAGTGAAAATTATTTTAAATAAACCTACTGAAAAAAAAATTGACTGATTGCGTCTCTGCAAGTTATAACGGAATGTGCTTATAAGATTTACTCGTACATGGTTTATAGAAAATTTAAAAATTACGTACATTTTACAAATTTTTTTAAAATACTGATTTTTTTTTTTTTAATTAATAACCTTTTTTGTTTTTAACCCTCACAAACAAACAAGAAACATGTTATGAAGCCATAGTGTGTATCTGTGTGTATGTCTGTTATAGCATATACATAATTGTTTTGCTTAAGATTATAAATAAAAGACTTTTTTTAGTTTATGTTTTTTTTAGATTTTTACTATTAAATATAACTTTTCATATTTTCTTAACCAAAAATTTACAGCATAAATATCTTAGAATCTTAAAATAATTGTAAAAAATCTATATCATTTTGACACCTTTTTCACAAAACATAAAAAGCGAAGAAAAACCATTTACAAAACACACATAAAAATTATAAATTATCATAGATAATAGAATAAAAAAATAGAACAAAAAGTAGTTTGACTTGTACAAAAAATTAACAAGACAATATTAGTACAAGTACTGTTTGAAAAAAAAACCAATGTTACAACAAAATTAAAAAACGAAACAAATAATCAAGAAAAAATTATTTTAAATAAACATACTGAAAAAAAAATTGACTAAATGCGTATCTGCTGATCAATTTATGAGAAATGGTTTTAAATATTGATAAAAAAATTAAAAAAAATTGAAACTTGAACAATATTTAATTTTGGAAGATTATTTATGTCCACTTTCAATTACTCACGTTATTAGATGGTTAGAACTTTAAATTCACTCAATGAAACAACTACATACTTGCGATAACTTTTTTTTTAATCTATTATTTATCAATTCTTAATTCTAGGTACATTAGTTATTTATTTCTAACCAATAACAGTTACTTTTTTGAATTTATATAGTATGCAACACTGTAGACTTGTTGCACTTGTAGCAGATCGTTTGTCTTAATTGAATCCTATCTCCAATTTGTAATTTTTGTTTCAACTCATCTATTTCCTTACAGAGGTTCTAGCCTGTTCTAATAATTTATTAGAATTTTAAAAGCTATTTCATCACTTTACTAATCTTTTACGAATAAAACTGTCAACGAAACGGTAAATATTTAATAAATTCTGCTTTACCACAAACTCGTTATGTGACTAAAATCTAGAACATTCTAAATTGAAAGTAAGGCCTCAGTTTTGACCCAAAAATTATGCTAATAAACAGGAAAGCATCCTTTTTTCCACAAGTAAAAAATATTTCGAAAATGTTTACGGCTACAATAATTGCACTAATTATAATCAGTTCCGTGAAAAAAGATCTAAGCGTAAACTTGAAACACTAATTTCTAATCTTAGTTTGGTTATTAAAGTAAATTACTTACTTTCGGCTAGAATTTGCATGGTATTAAGATTGACGTGATAAAGATTTTGAAATAGAGTTATTACGTCATTGTTTTGTATTAAATCATTGATATAATCAATCGTTTTTGCATAATTAAAGCCATAATTTAGTTTTTGATACAGCATGATTTATTATTATTTTATACAAGCCAATATACTTAGGTAATTAACTATTTTTAGCAACCCGTCAAAATAATCTATTTTTCAATATTTTAGTTTTTAGAAATTTAAATTCTCAAAAATATACATTTACAAAAGAATAAGATTTGCGTAATATTGGTCTGAAACAAAACCAAAAACTGCCACTTGCAACTAATTAAATCTAAATCAGCGTTTGTAACCTACGATCCATTTCTTATTCTCGTACTCGTATTTGTAGCAAAAAGTTTAAGCAAATTGTAAAGTTATTGGAGCCTATATACTTTAGTAGTATATAGGCTCCAGTACTAGTATTTTTATTTCAATAATATTTTTACTGTTTAGTCAAACAATCTACAGCTTGTCTAAAGGTATCTCTTGACATTAAGCGGTTTACCAGTCATTCTAACTAAAAAAAAATTTGTTTACTTATTCAGTGGTAACTCGCCAAGAATATTGTCTAGGATAAAACAAATTTGAAAAAACTAAGGGTATGAGGTTGGGTGATCGTACCTATCATAGGTACCTATATGTAGCTAAATACAGCGGGATTTTCACATTTATTAGTATATAATTGAAAAAAATATCATACATTTTTTTATTTAATTGTTAGTTGATGATTTTTTTTGTTAAAGTCTAAATATCAATATTTATTGTAGGATAAAAGCTGCACCCACAACTATAAAATTAAACGGTATAAAAAATGTTGAACATTTCTGTCTTATACTAATGTCGCTAATGATGAGAACTAAAACAAAGAATCCCGTTATGCGAATATTGAGACAATGAGACTAATCCGTTGATGTCACTGCATTATAACAAGCGCTTCGCCAGCTATTTAGGAAGTTTTTTTCCAGATGTAATGTCTTCAATTTTGATTCTACAATTTGTATTCCGTCGAAGCAGCTAACCCACTTCTTCTCAGTGTTGAAGTAACTGAATATTTAACCGTATTTGACCACGACGGAGATGGTTTCCTACAAGAACTGACGCTGCTGGTCGTGAAATGGTCATAAAATTCTTGTTGTACAAGTACATTCGAACAAGATTGTTTTTGCGAGTTTCACATTGCTTTGCAATGTTTCATCGTAACATTGAAATTTTGACAATTATTATGCTTATTTTTTGTAAGAGTATTTTTATTTATAAAATGCATTATAAAATATTTTAGTTGTAAATATTCAAGAACATTCAACCGCAACAAGAAGCGGTAAATATTTTTGCCATAGTAAATCGGTAAATCGATCTTGGTCCTTGATTTACAGGTGTGTCAAATGTCTAAGAGACGATACAACAGTTTATTTTTGCCAGGTTTAAATATAAATTTCTAATTTCAATTTTTTTTTCAATCGTGAGTTGACAAGCTTTAACCATAGTGAGATAAGCTTCAAAGAGCAAAAGTAAATTAATGTAGTGCTTTATTTTTGTACTTAATAATAAAGAAAACCGTTTTCTTCGACGTTTACTATATATAAGATATAAGCCACATTTGAAAACGATTTGAAGGGTTGTTTTTGTAGTATTGGTACATAATGGTACAACACCTCCTCAATAGCTTTTAAATTTTGACATAAATGGTTAGGCTACTATACTATTGTGTCGCCACACTTGCGCTCGGATTTGTTCTTTCTGTCTAACTTCAAAATTCAAAGAGTTATTAGGAATTTGATATAACTTTTTAATTATTTCATTATAATGCAAAAAAATTAAATTGTTTTGTTATGAAACAAACATTACCTTTCTATTTATTGCTTAATAAATGTTGGTTCAAATACTCAATTAAAGTTAGTATTTTTTTTTTAATATTTATTATTTATTAAAAAACATATTTGTTGTAATTATATTTTTTCTAATAAATAATTTTATTTCAATTAAACGCTGTCTTGAAATAGATGTGAAGTGTTATACGAAAATAATTCCAAAATCACTAAAACCTTTTTTATATGATGTTTTTTTTGAAAATTTTATTAAGTCTCATAAATAATAACGGCGTTGATAAAAATTAAATGTGAACTTTAGAAAAAAATTATAATAGCATGGCTTAAAATGTTGTTTTATTGTACTAGAATGGTCAAGGTTCTGGTTGGAATGTTTAAAAACTTCTAAAATTCATAATGTAATTTAAAAACCCGCTATAGGGGTGGTATCAATATCTTATAGTTTCAAACGTATATATAAATATTCTTTAGGTTAATGAGTTTTTGTAAAAGTATATTAGGTGAAAGAAAGTTTTTTCTATTTGTTGAACCCTGCACTTTGCCGATACATAAATCAGTGAAAATGTCGAAAGCGATTTATTATCTACGTTATTGTTGTTAAGGTTGACTTGTTTTACAATAAAAATGACAAATGTTTTTGGTTTTAATTTTATTATTATTTATTGATAATTATCTATTAACAGATTGTCTAGTAAAAATGAAAATTAGCATCGTTTTACTATTTGTATGTATTGGCTGAATAAAACGTGCGGTTTGAAGATTAATTATTTTAATAAACCATTATTATAATCTAAAAACAATTAATAATTCAAAAAATATATTTTGATTAATTAATCTAGCAAAGTATACACAAGGCTTAATCTAAAGTAAATTAAATCTTATTTAAATCTGTCTACAAACGAAGAAGGTACCATCTTCAATACGTGTTAACAAATCGGTTAATATTTAAATTTTTAATCTAAGCAAATTTGGCTACCTTATTAATAACTTATTACAAAATATCTTTTTGTACTTTTTCAATTGTTGGTAAAACATTTCTTTTTTTTGGTACCGTTTTTCAATATTTGAAGATCAATTATTCACTTGTAAGCATATTGCTAAACAATATGTTTACAAATAGTGGAGGTGCTTGTTCAATTTTTTAACACGTAAAATGTAAATTCAAAATAAAAAAACAAATAAAATTATTTAAAAGCAATTCTTTGCTGTCTTTTACCAAACTATTTTTAAAAATCTTTTTGTAATAGTAATAGTTATTTACATAAAAGTCAAGAAAATTTCACATTACTGAAGAGGAGCTAAATTTTAAAGCTCCGAGTCAAGTAACAGATTTTACTGACGTGTTTTGTATTAAATTTTTCCAGAAATCGTAAAAAAAGACGATATTTACAAATTTTTGATTTTTTTTTACAAATTCTACAAAAATCAAGTTTGTCAATTTTGTTAGCAACTATAGTTACTAGAGTATCTTTTTTATTTTGCGTCTTGTAAAGTTTTTATTTTTTAGTGACATGATATTGTTGATTTTCGTTATGGATACGATATATGAAACGTATCTCATATCTCCCTTGGGACTTTGTAAAGTTTTTCACCCTCAAACACATGGTTACCATGCATTTGCAGCAATTATACATTCATGCATTCTCGGATGTTGTTATTTTTCATATAATTTTATTAAGAAAGCAGTAATGAAATGCTAAAAAATAAAATATTTAATGCACTACGGGAGATATTCTGTTTTTCACCCTCGGTAGACTTACAGACCGCGGGCCGCCGGCCCTTGGTCTGTAACACGTCAACCTCGGAGAAAAAACATTCATATCTCCCTTAATGCATAAATATCTATTACAGTACTAGTCCGGAAAACTCAATTTTCCTGCGCGTAAATAAGCAGGAAAATGTTGTTTTCAAGACGATTTCTGGAAAACAAATTTGAACTAAGAAATATAAAAAATAATCTAGAACAACTAACATTTGTTAAAAAAAATTTTTTTGTTAAACAATGCTTGAAAAAGTTTTTCTAAACAAATTGAAACTTTCAATTTAAAAAACTAAGCTAGCGCATACGATTATTGAAAACAAACATGTTTTCTTGGTAAACTATGTCTTAAAAAAGTTGGAGAACTTAATTGAAGAACAAGATCATCCAGAATTTTTTTAATCTAACAATTGAAAAAGTGTAAAGGCAAAACCGTGTAAAAACGTTGTTCTTGATTTATGGTAATTGCTAGTTCTATTGTTTTTGTTTATTCTTATTGTAAGGATGATTTGCAAGGTCTTCTAGCCTACACCACACTTGAAGGTTTTCATTCAATTCTGTTTTTTTTTAGTAACTTTGCATCTGTAGCACTGTTTGAACAGCAATTAGATTTTGTTTTAATTTCAACAAAATCTTGTGTTTAATTGTTGGGAATTATTTTGTTCCAGGCTTGTTGTAACAAAAGCTGACTATGGTGCGTAGCCGCACCCCTTCTCAAGGAGGAGGTTCACAAGGATTTGAAATGGAAAGGAAATATTCAGTTCCATCAAATCCGGACTCTCGGGCATTTTCCGGTACAACTAGTGAAGATCTGCACGCTTGGTCTATTTATCGTCAGAATTTAAACTCTGATTTTACGGATAGTGCATTGGGATCTACTGATAAAAGTCCATTGCCTTACGGAAACTTCCAACTTCGGGATACAACTGTTCAATCTATTTTGTCTCATCCACGTTATGGACCAAAGTATAATAATTTTTGTGTTATTTTGTCTATAAATAATTGTGCTTTTGTTGAAATGTAGCGCTATCTGCGTGAGCACCATTATTTATAGATCTTTTGATATAATTTATAAACATTCGGTTTTTTGCTCATAGATCAGCTTTAGGTTCAAACATGTACACATATTTAAAATTTGGTCTCCCACGTGTTTTCCCGCCCAACCATAACGGATCGAACAGGTCAGGGACTCCCCAGCAGCAGTTCGTGAGAAATGCTTCAACAAGACCAAATACAAGAGTCAAAACAGGAAGCCGCGGCCCCAGAGATGGAAGTTCCGGTTATGATAGTTCCGATAATGAGACCAATCACTACAAGCAAAGCCGGAAGTATAGGTCCGATCCAGACTTCCGGATGCAAAATGTCCATCCGTCGTATCAAGGGGTAGGGCTTTTGTGTAATCCACCGCTAATGGGACATTACACGTTTCATTTGATCCAAATTTTGTATGCCAAGCCAAACCCAAAAAAAATTTTTAATGATCCATGCTTCAAAAAAAAAATTGACAGATCTGTTCGTCTGTCCGTCAAGACCCTCTATATCTCAGAATTAGTATCAAATACTCAAATCTGTCATACCTTAAAAGTCAAACTTCTTAAGTTTATGCAATCTAAAGATACTATATCTGTCGGAAAACTTTAAACTTGTAATTAAATTATATAAAATAAAAAAGCCGCGATAGAGATAAATTCCATGTCATAATTTGTATTGCATTTTCTTGTTAGGTATTGTTGCTTTATAGTCTAAAATTTACGTCATAAAACAGTTTTTAAATTTTCTTATTTTTAATTGATCTTAGATATCACTTACTTCTTTCAATTTTTTATTCTCAATATACTTAGCTTATATAGTTTCTGTCATCTTTGTCTATTTCTTTAATGTTATGCAGATTTGAAAAGCAAATAGCATGATCAAACTGATTATACTATTCTGTCTTACTGAGAATTTACATAATTTTTTGGTTATTTTGATTGTCTGAATTGTGTTGATATTAAATCCTCTCTAAATCTTCTAAGCTTTTGTTTTTTTTTATTCTTATGCTTATTATATATTTTTGATATCTGTAATGTTTTTTTATTTTGCGTTATTTTATTAGAGGTAAAAATGTTTTTTTTTTCTAAAACCGTCTGGTCTCTGAAAAAAGCAAATTCTTGTTGAGATAAAGCTTATGTTTGATTTTTCTTTGATGAGCTAGCAAATTAGATATTTACAATATTTTGTATTTTTATAGGGCAGTCCTGGTATTCCTGTTGTCGTTCCTGGTATTCCACTTGCCGCAATGCAGCAAGGAGGTATCCGCCAGTCAAACCAATTTAGCCGCAACAAAAGCATCTCGGAGGCAAACTTACTAGCAACTGAATACACTCGAGGCATTCCGCCGTCGTCGCAGATGCGAGATCCTCGACGTAATAGCGTAGCAGAATTTAGTCACCATCACGAATTTATTGACCATTCGCATATGCGTCCTGTATCAAAAGCCGAGAGTCATCTTTCATTGACGACATCTCGAAGAGGTCCTTCTGTAATTCGCACAGACTACCTTGCTCAAGAAGATGAATCAGGTCCTTCTTTTATATATCCTCATCTGCAACTTGGTGGCATTGGAATTTGGCCAGAAGGTTCTTGCATTGATTCAAAGCAACATCTGTTGTTAAATGATATCTCTTTTGAGATACGTGGAGGAGAAATTATGGCAGTTATGGCAACAAATGAGAAAGAAGGAACAGCATTATTAGATTTAGTTGCTGGTTTAACAAAACCAGTAGTCGGTGATATTATTTTAAACGGACAAAATATTCGAACGGCAGCTTTAAAATCGCGAGTGGCTTATGTGCAAAGTGATCCGCATTTGTGTAAGGATATGACTGCAGTACAGACTTTACGATATCACTATGACCTGAAGAAACCCACTGATAAATTAGGATATCTAAAAATTGATGCCATTGATAGGGTAAATTGTGATTTTAATAATATCGTAGGTATTTTTACTAATATTTTCAACAGATAAACGTTCTAATAGAAGATCTTGGCTTGGAGCAAGTCCGTAACACAAAAGTAGCATCAATGACAATATCCGAACGGCGAAGACTAAACGTCGCTTGTCATTTACTTCTAGATACCGATATTGTAGTTTTAGACCAACCGACTCGAGGAATGGATATTTTTGATACGTTTTTTTTGGTGGAGTATCTAAGACAATGGGCTAATGGTGGCGCTGGTAATTCGCTAGGGAGAATTGTGATTCTAACATTACATCCTCCAACGTACGAGATTTTTACGATGTTATCGAGAATATTGCTGATTTCTGCAGGAAGAACAATGTTTAGTGGACGCAGACGGGATATGTTGCCATATTTTGCCCTAGTGGATTATCCTTGTCCGTCGTTCAAAAACCCATCGGATTACTATTGTAAGTTTTTTTTGTATTTGTATCAGATATAACAAGCATTAAGTAGTCCTTCATACTATAGCCAGAAGCACAAAAAAACCAGACACTAATTTTTAAAATTTGTTTTTAAAACCAGATCCATAACAATGCAAGCTTCTTATTTAAACATAACATATCTATTTCTTTTTCATTTTACAAACGTTTTAGCAATTATTTACAGTAGAGTCTGTGTTCAACATCTGTGAAACTAGAGCATTTCAATAACAAAAAGTTGCTTAAGACTAAATTATTTTGATCTGATTTTTTAGGTTGGAACTGTTAAATTCTTTTTTCGGCATCTTACAAAAAAATTGCTTTAAAGTTCTTGGCTGAAGTTAGATTTGTCTGTTTGTAAAATTTTTTTAAATATTATGTATTCAATTTTGCATTAACTTATAAAGATGTTAAGAATCCAATCTGGTGCTAGACAAGATATGTAAGCCATACAGAGATAGAACATTTCAACATTTTGTAATGTAATTCAAAGTTCATTTTTGTAGATGATCTATAGTGTTTGTTCACATAGTTCTTCTGCTTATATATACTACAATTTTTATTTAAACTTTAGATAGCCTCTGGTTTAATGTCAAAAAATTGTGGAAGTTTATTGGTATCTGGTATCAGCCCGCTTTCTTTTATTTTGTTTTTATTTATTGTTATTGAATTGTATCTTCTTAGCTCATTCTAATTTTTCTTTATGTTATTTAGTGGATTTAGTAACACTTGATGATCTTTCGGCTGAAGCAATGCTTGAATCATCTCAAAGAATCGAACAGTTAGCTGAAATTTTCCGACAAAAGCAAGAACCCATGAGTGATCCAGGCCCTCCTTCAACCTTACCGATGACGGTAAAAACATCCAATTGCATAGTTCAAGGCATTGTTATTTTTACGTAAGTGGCTTTATTTTGGAGAATAATAAGCATGTTGAATCAATGTTTTCTTGTTTAGCAAATCAATGATTTACACCCAACCTGCAACATTCATCAACTGGCTAACGCTCATCATTGTTGCTGCAAGTTTATCTTTAATAGTTGGAGCTGTATTTTGGGACGTTCCAAATAGTGATCCTCAACTACAGCTAAATGACCGATTAGGATATCACATATGTACAATGTGCTTAATGGCATGGCCTCTTCTCCTAATGTTATCCGTATCGGAAGTGCAAAGAAATCGTCGAACTGTTGAACGCGACATAAAAGACGGTTTATATAGACGTTTAACTTATATAATTGCGCAAAGTATAATCAATTTGCCGCCATCACTTTTTGTGTGGTTAATTTATCTAGTGCCAAGTTATTCTATGTCTGGACTGTACATGCAAAGTTTAAATGATTATGACGGCTTCTACATCTATGTTGCAATCATGCTACTGTATTTGATATCCTTGCAGAAGCTTTTATTAGCTTTTATTTACTTAATTCCAAGCAAAAATTTAGCAGTGACGTTATGTGCAGTGGTTTTAAGTGTTTTTACTGTGTCATGTGGATTTTTGGTGCACTTTAAGGACTTACCTGGTTTTGTAAAATTTTTAGACTATATTAATCCTATAACGTGGACGCTTCCATATTTGATTAGCAGAGAATTGTCACCTGAAGCTATTGCTAGTAGTTCTGCGTTAATGTACTGTCGCAATAAACAGGTAAGACTTACTTTAAAGTTTAAACTAAAACAGCTTTTAAATTTTATGACACCTGACATATTCTAGAATTGCATAAGTTATCAAAATAACGCATCGCTCTGTTGCAGAACTATTAGTGTGTATATTAAAGAGTTTTGATAATTATCATTTTATTGTTTAAGCTCAACCTCGGTCAACTGTTTAGTAGCGTAACACGTCTGATTAGCAAAGGTCTTAACAATAAAAATTATTAGACGTTTTTAAACAAATATTGTTACAAGATTGTTAAAAAAAACTGGCTTAGAAACAAGAGTTTACGCTTACTTACAAAAAACAAGTCATTTAACAAAGTTTACTCGTAACAATATGTTACAAGCTATTGAAAAAACACTAAAAAATATATTTATTGAAATTGCTTTGCCGGTGCTACTGAAGTTTTTTTGTTGTTTTAGGTGCAACATCAAGATATTATAGTGCAATTACCGTGCCCAACAGGAAACGGTACCCAGGCTCTAGAAAACTTTGGATATTTGCCGAACCAACTGCAATTCTACAACTACGGCAATATTCCTGTCGCTTTAACTGTTTTTTACTTATTGTTTTTTGTTATTACTTGTTTAACTTTTTTGTGTTATAAGCCTAAAAGTTCAAAACGTAGAGGTAGAAATGATGCCAATAAACCTTAGGTTAATTCTTATTTATGTAATTAGTGCCTTGTTATATTATGATGTAATCAAATATAATTTTTTTTAGTAAGCGTGTTTTTTTTTAATTTATGAAAGAGTAAGTACTGTTAATAATAATATCAAATACATTTTTAAAAATTTAATTTTATGTTTGATTGTCAGTAAGATACAAATTTACACATGATTGGTGTCTTACGTAAGAAATAGTTAATTAAACTGACGTGTTTTGTATTACAACATTTTAGATTATAATAATTTTATCCTGATAAGACAGAAAAACCTATTAGAAACCAAAGAAATAAGATTGATTTAATAATAGTAGAAAAACAAGTACAATTAAAAAATATGTAACAAAGATAAGATTGATCTAATAATAGGAAGAAACAAGTACAAGTATAAAAAAAGGTGTAAGAATATATAATACAGACCGGCAGAATGTAAAAATAAACATGAAATAAAAAAATTTACATTTAAAAACACCCAAAATAAAACATTTCCTAAGCCTCAAAGATAAAAAAAGTTAAAAAAAACTTTTAAACACTAGATTTAAAGTAAAACCTCTACAAACTTGCAAGTGTTGTATCAGAAATAGAATGCAAAGCTTCTTACAAGTAAAAAAAGAAAAAAAACCTAGCAAAAATATACTAAAAAGTGAAAAATCCTTAACGAAATCATCAAACAAAGCACTTAGTACTAAATAATTTAAACATACTAATAAAAAACAGATAAAGTTGCTTTAAATTCGATATTGTCAGACCAAAAAAAAAGTTTTTTCAAATTGCTCAAATTAAATTTTGTTTGTATATTTAACAAATCTAAATTAATACAAAAATAAAAACTCACGCCAGTTGTGAAATATAAACATTTGATTATAGTAATTTTTAAACGTAAGAATGATAAGGCACAATTTTTGATAAACAAAGCTCGTTTATTACAGAGAATATTTTTTGAAATGCTTTTATAAGTTTTTCTGTAATGCTTAAAGTTCCAAAAGCCAAATTCTCTACAAACTTGTTAAAGAAAAAAATTTGCTGTGACATAAATCATGCCTTAGAAGGTATTAAAAATGGCGACCGAATCTTCGTAGGAGGTAAGAAAGTATACTTTAGATAAGTACTCTATTAAAACATTGTTTTTGAAAATTGGCAGGAGCTGTTTCTTGTGGCGTCCCAGAACATTTTTGCAATGCTCTTGTCCAAAAACCTGTTAAGAATTTAACTTTAATTTCATTTAGTACAAATGCTAGAAACTATGGACCTGGAATATTTTTTCAAAGAGAGGATCTGATTAGGAAGCTAATTACAAGTCATATTGGGACATGTCCTTTAGCTGAAAAACAATATCTTGCTGGTAAACTTGACTTAGAAATCATTCCTCAAGGTATAGTTTCTTTATAAATGTTCTTTATAAGCATAAGCAAGACAAAAATCAGGTTAACAAATAGTAAAAAATCAATAGAATACCTTTAGAACCAAAAAATAATATTTATTTCTGAATTGACACTAATAATAAAACCAATAAATTAGAATCATGTGCTTTTTCTGTGAACTGACAAATAGTAATTGTTGTAAAGTACTTTTAATTTAAGGTACTTTAGCAGAAAAAATTAGAGCTGGTGGTGCTGGAATTCCAGCATTTTACGTAAAAACTGGAATTGATACACTAGTAGAAAAAGGAGGAATTCCAATTCGGTACAACAAAGATCAAACTCAAATTGAGAGTTCCTCTAAGAAATGGAAAATGTTTAATAATGAAAAATATCTCCTAGAAGAAGCAATAAATGCTGACGTTGCATTGATAAAAGCGCAACAGGCAGATCCTTATGGCAATTTATGTTTTAACAAAACTGCAAGAAATTTTAATGAAATTATGGCTAAAGCTGCTAAATTGACTATAGCTGAAGTAGAAGAAATTGTTCCAATTGGAGCTCTAAAACCAGATCATATTCATTTATCAGGGGTTTACGTTAACAAAATATATAAAGGCTTAAAGTTCAAAAAAGAAGTTTTACTGTACAATAAACAAAAAGATGCCGATTTGAGTCGACAAAAAATTGCCAAACGAGCAGCGTTAGAAGTAAAGAACGAATCAGTTGGTCTCTGAATTGTCTGATCCATAAAATATATAAAACGGTTATTTTTAGTTAGTTTGGGAACTGGGTTGCCTGTTATGATTAGTACTTATGTTCCGAAAAATTTTACAATTTTTGTACATTCTGATCCAGGAATTTTGGGTCTTGGATCTTATCCAGATGAGGAAAACATAGATTTTGATTTAATAAATGCTGCTGGTGAACCAAGTACTATTATTCCTGGAGCCTCCGTTTTTACAGGAGAGGAAAGTTTTAGTATGATTAGAAGGTTTGTATAGTCCTCTGTACATTTCTTTTGGGAAAAAATATGCTGTTTCAACACAGTTCTTTATAATAGTCTTTTAGTTATTATTAAATGAGATTTACTTTTGATTAACTTTTTGAAATAAAATGTTTTATCAAGAATGTAGTTTTGGTTTTATTAAGTTTTTTTTTTTGTTAATAGTACTGACAAAGCATTAACTTTATAAATGATAAGAATATTTATTAAATTTTTTGGCACCTGAAGAGTAAGTTTCAATAAAATTCATAGCCTGTAAACTGGCAAACAATTGATAAAGTGTTTTTTAGCGGTCGAATTGATGTAGCTTTCATTGGTGCCATGCAAGTCTCAGAATTTGGAGATCTTGCCAATTGGATGATTCCAGTAATAATCATTAAATAAAACATAGATATGAATAAACAGTGACCTAAACATTTTAGAAAAAACTAATCAAAGGAATTGGAGGTGCCATGGATCTGGTAGCGGCTCCGCATACCAAAGTAGTAGTTTGTATGGAACACCTAACAAAAAATAATAAACCAAAAATTTTAAAAGAATGCACCCTACCTTTAACAGGCCAAAAATGTGTTGATGTTATCATTACCGAAAAAGCTGTTTTTTATGTTGATCCAAGCAAAGGACTAGAATTAGTCGAAATAGCTAATACCGCAACAATTGATGAAATCAAAGAAAGCACTGACAGCTTTTTTAGAATTTCTTCTAATTTAAAAGCATTTTAAATACATTATCATATCAAACTTTAACATATTTAGTTTGAAATTAATAAAATCATAAAATAATGTAAATTGTGTGTTTCACCAAGCAATAAACCTCTAATTAAACACTTAATTCCTGTTGTTATCAGTGTTTTTGTTATCTCATTGTTTTAGTATATAAAAAAATGATTTGTTCACGCAGTGTTTAGGGTTATTTTCATTAGTATTTTCAACACATTTGCGGTTAAATTATTTTTACGGAAATCGTTTTGGAAACAACATTTTCTTGCTTATTTACGCGCAGGAAAATTAAGTTTTCCGGACTAGTACTGTAAAAACTTTACAAGACGCAAAATAAAAAAGATACTCTAGTAACTATAGTTGCCAACAAAATGAACAAACTTGATTTTTGTGGAATTTGTAAAAAAAATTCTAAAATTTATAAATTTTGCCTTTTTTTACGATTTTCGGAAAAAATTAATACAAAACACGTCAATAAAATCTTTTACCTGACTCGGAGCTTTAAAATACTCGGCACAAAGTGCCTCGTATTTTAATTTAGCTCCTCTTCAGTAATGTGAAATTTTCCTGATTTTTATGTAAATAACTATTAGGTCATCTTGACTTTAATTATATAATAATATATCTATAATATTCTTTGCGCAATGTTTTATTGGTTGATCAGATGAAGGTAGACTTACTGCAGCAAGCCCTTATTTTATTACATTTACAATTACAATCTTCTAATTTCTCTATTTTTGCTTCACAGATCTTGGCTATAATATTTCTCATGTTTTGTTTCCTTCGTCTTAATCATTTTGTTCTTACTAATTCTGTGATCACTCTTGAAAAAACATTCAATCAAAACCTCCACTTTTTAAGCAATTGTTCTTTTATTAGACTTTAAAAAAACTACATAAAAACTAAATAAAAAAAAATTAATTGTCATTAAATCATTTGTAATTGCTTTGAAAAAACTTATTAATTTGCAATGGATCTACAAGCTGTTAATGCAAAAACTAATAATAACAAAACATTTAAACGTATATTGTATATATCTTTACAGAGTGTTGCATAAGCGATTTGTCATATCTAGACAGGGCAGAGCTCTACCAAAAACTCCATAGTGTTTAAGAACCAAATATTAAGACAAAATTGAATTATTTCTTTGTTGTAGTCTTATAAGAGTCTTGTGCACCTCCATAATCTAAAAAAAAATGTTTTGTGTTTATTCAACTCAGAAAACATATTAATTTCTTTGAGGTCTTTGTTACTAAAAATACATTACATAATCTTAATTCGTAACCAATAAAACTTTTTTGCAAACCAATCAATTGAAAAAAAAATTAAGTATATAAAAAATGTTACAACAATCGAAAGCAAATTAAGATTTAGGAAAATATAACTGACTAAAAATATGGTTAATAATAAGACACGTTTGTACAAATCTGTAAAAAGTTGCCGAGAAAATATCAGTAACGCCACATTAATTATGCTTGTTGGTAATCAAAAAACAAACAAAAAATAGAAACAAATTAGAAAACTGTTTTTTGTAATAAATTTAGTTTTATGTTTAAACGTGCAAAAGCGCTAGCAATTATAAAAAAAAAATTGAATTTAATTTCTACAGAGAAAGAATATTTATTCCACTATAGTTGAAAATTTCAAATTGTAATTTGTTTTTGTAAGAAAATTAAATGCAACTGACAACAAAAAACGATATTGCAGTACACATTTTGAACTGTGTGATTATTTTCTTTCCTTGTATGTTTTCTGTAGATTTTTTAGATTACTATGTACCGAAACATTACCTTCATAATTTGTGCACTAGCCGTTTCGAGATCTACATTTACTCCAACATGACTACTGCCCTTCTGTATTTCTTTCAATTGAGCACTTAAATCGTTAATTAATTTGTCAATGTCTTGTTTTCTTGGCGGTGCTTTTTTCTTTTTAATAAGTCTGTCTACTTGTTGCAACATTTCTGCTCGAGTTAATATTGAATCATATTCGGGGTACATGCCATAGGGGGCGTTAATAACATGCTCTTCACTTTTAGCTCTTTGAGGTTCTAATTTTTTCTCAACTCGCCAAGCCGTAAGAGCTTCCAAATTCCTATAAATAGCAGTTTTAAGTTTTTGAAAAAGTTTAAGAAGTATATCCAACCTTTCTTGTTGTAGAATTTTTTGTTGTTCTTCTAGAACTGCCTTGAGATTATTCATCCAGATTTGTTTTAATGCTTCATTATTGTGCGCCTCTGGGTTGTTTTTATAGTAGGATTTTACATAAATTTTTTTTTTAGGTTTGTTAGACACTATTTGGTGCACAATTTTTCCATTATTTTTAGGCAAAGTGTCACTTATTTTTGTGACCAAAAGAGACGGAACAGATTTTACTTTTGCCACTAATTTACAATCAGTGACTTTTTGTAGTTTATTTTTATCATCGAGCAGTTTTTCCTCAGCCGCATCATTTGTTGGTGTCAAAATCCTTTCGTATTGGTTTTTCAAATATTCAGTTATTACTTTTGTTCCTTGAGCAATTATTTTCTTGTTAGGATACACTAATGGGTTTTCAGCAATTTGCAACACCTTTAATTTTGGCACTAACCCTAAAGCTATAGGAAGAGCCGAAATTTTGTTATCTGATAGTAATAAATTCTCAAGGTTTTGATGATACGCTATGCTTTCTGGTATGACTGAAAGATGGTTACTTCTCAAGTCTAACCAAGTTAGATTTGGTAATTTTAAAAAAATATCTTCTGGTAGCTCTTTTAAAAAATTTTGCTGGAGATACAACATGCGTAAATTGTACATTTCCAAGATTTGGCATGGCACTTGTTTTAAATTTTGTTGGGAATTGTCTATAATTATGTCGAATTCAGACATTTTCCCTTTATTTGATCGAAATTTTAAGTTGGTTGACATAGTTACAATATGAAAATATGTTATCTCCGTTGGTTACTAATTGTTGTGACGCTGCTATATTTAATTACAGATGTTTCCATATAGTCCAAGAGCTCAAAACATATTTTTCATAAAGTACTTTATGTATGTAAAAATTGTGCATAGCAGTACCCAACCTACCCATTGGGTATGTGAGCAAAAAATAAAATATTTTTAAGGAACAAAAAAATATTTTTTAGTTCATGTCACTCAAAAGTATCCAAGATTTGATTGTGAGCACACCTGGCAATCAATGGTGTCACTATATAAAACAAAAGTACTATCTACTTATTGCTACCAGCCAATATTTTACAATTGACTGATTTGAGTAAAACTCAGAATTGTACTTAAATTTAGAATAAATGCCACAATAGTCTTAAGCCCGTATTTATTTTAACTTTTTAAAAGTGAGGTACTCAATCATGAAATCAGTGGGTTCTTGTTAAGAAAAACAATAATTCGATACTTTCATTTTATTTAATTAGTACTTGTCTTCAATATATTTTATATCATATACATAATCCAACTACATATTGTTTTACACAATTAAATACGAATTATCATTTGAAATAAAATAAACATAATATAGTACAAAATCACATATTTAGTTGAAGATCTATAAAAAGTGTTTTTAGAATCAGTCGTGTTATATCATAATAAATTGTGCTTGATTTAAAAAGTACGACCCATCACTATTTTTCCTTTAATTGCTTCGTGCGTATTCTCTACAAAACCTAATTTTCCATAAAAAGCATGAGTGTAGCTATCAGTAGAATTCATAACAACATGTACTCCAAAAGAACCTAAATAAACAAAGAATAATTAATAAATGATATTATTATTTCAATGATCTATATATACCGTTGGCCCGCAACGCTGCCAGAAGACATGTAACTAATCTTTTGCTAACAGATGTGTCTAAAACAGATGGAAGAATACTGCAAATCATACTTGAAGGATGTGTTGGGCTCGATACATAAATTTCTTCCTTAAATCCATGGAAGTATGATATAGTTTCCTACAAAACCAACTGTTAAAATCTATATGTTTTTCAAAAACTGAAAACATTGATGAATGCACAGGCTGATATATGTATATATAGCAGGTTATAACCCCAAAAATGTACTAACCTGGGCAAATTTCGACAATTCATTGTTATTTAATTGAGACAATGGATATTTTTCACACATTTCCGGCAACCACGCCATCTCCATTTTCAATCTAAACTTCGTATAGTCAGGAGAAGCACAAGCAAATCCCACAATACCGTTTTCATCTTCTACAACCAAGCAAAATTCCGGATGAAGAGTTAGATATGGACCAACTATTCTTTCAGCTGCAAGATCCTTTAAATCAGGTGGATAGGGATGTGAATCTTCTAAACCATCTTTACAAGTACGGTTGCACACATCATACACCACACCTTCATCAGTTGGTAGATATGGACGGATGGTAAATACCCGACATGTTGGAATTTCGGGAACTTTGTAGACAAACAAATCGTTCCCAGAGTCCACAGGAATTAAACGCTAGAAATAAAAAACATCAAAACTCTGAAAATGATATAAATACAAATTTTAAATAATCGCACCAATACCGCATAAATTAACCAAAACCTAAAATCATCAGTTTTATTCTTATTATAGTTTATTTCAAATAAGAAGCTTCAATTACGCATGCGCTTCGCTATCACCAATGTCAGAAATCTTTCTATACGCTCTATTACGCTATACACAAAGCCATAATGAAAAATCTTGAAAGTATTTTTGTTCTAAATCAAAATAGCAGATCATATTAAAATCGGTTCAGAAAGTTATGAGAGATCTAAAATTATCGTCATACTGCATAAATAACAAAAAATTGAAGCAGTTCCAATTTAATTCAAAGAAACTTTCAAAAAAATTCGCTTATGCATCATTCACATTATGTAAAAAAGTTAGTTTATCGTCATCTGCCAAATAAAATTTTACGCGTTTAAAATCTAAAACAAAAAAAAATACTAATTAGACTGATATGAGACGCCATTGGTACTAATTTTAACGCCATTAGCCTATATTTTAAAATAGTATAGTTTGACTTAAGCCTCATAAAACTTTATTGCAAGCTAAATAGCTTAATATAAAAACTCGATCATCTAAAATTTAAAAAGGTTTCCTTTCCTTTTGATTGGTGGCTGCCTGATGGCTGACATTAAAAATGTTCCTATATTTTAATTTAAATAAAATTCGATGAGGTTTGAGACATACTTACTTACTGTAAGCCCATACAACTTATTTCAAATAAACTATAGCATTTTGGTTTTAGTACCTCACTTAGTCAATAGAGTTGATGTCACAAAGCTCAAATAATTTCTATCTTATAGGAGTACATAAAATGCAATTTAATCAAGCATATGTAAACCCAAAAAATGCACGATAACGTCTTCAAATAGACTCGCGTACTTTTACTGTCAAATTTAAACAAAATAACTTTTGACTAACCGAACTGCAACAAAAAAAAAGTCTATTATCAAATAGCTTTGGTTCATAAAAAGCCTACCAAACAAGAAAAAAGCAATGCCTGTGAAATCGCTCAAGATCATTCAATTGTATAATATTTTTTATGTATAAAACATAAATTATATAGAATACCTGAAGATCAGCGGTTAAGCCGCCTCTAAATACCCATGGCTCCTGTTCTCCACTCATAAATGTCTCCTTCCATCCTTTGGAGAACCCTATTAAAAAACGCAATCAGACCTGCCATTCAATTGTTTGTTGAAATCGCAACAGCTTCGCTTATGCTACATATTTTACGCAACAAATATAAATTTTTACGCCATATGCACTAAAACAACGCAAATCTACGCAAACAATTACGCTAAAAACTGCAAATTACGCAAATAAACGCATTTTTCCCATTTATACTACGGTTGTTGAGCGATGCGTACATGTATAGGTCCCCTGGGTGTATGAAGGCATAGAAGCAGGAAACTGGCCGCCAGCTTAGGAAAATAAAATTTTATTAATAACTAGAATTAACTGGACATCTGCAAAACACTCAAAAAAAAGCATATCACTGTAAATTTTTTTGAAGGATCGATTACTTTCCATCATTGTTACGCCTTAGCAAACTGCCATCAAAAATGTCCTGGCTCCAATCTGCAAGCTGAAATAAAATTACGCCAAGCAAAACATACCTTAGATCACACAAATTTAAATTATAAAACATAATTTACGCATCATTTACGCATTGCACCTAATAAAACGTAAAAAGTAATCGATTCCCTCGTCATATTACGCCTTTGAGCCAGTAACTTACCTAGCCATTTAACATATGAATTGAGCAAAGATATTACTCCTCTAATATCCCATAAGTAAGCATATAAGTCGTATAGCAGCTCACGGTTATTACAGCTGGAAAGATGTTGAAATAGCCTATCTACAGCTTCAGTCATTTCGTCCATTTTTTTAGCACGTGAAAACCACTCTTGAACCTGTAATAAAAATGAAAAACATGTAACGTAGATAGAAAAACCCCGGCTTACCTTTATTCTATAATCCAAGTATAATTTATTATTTAAACATTAAACTTAGTTAACTATTGCAATTGCTGTTTTCCCTTATACCTCTTGCTTTTTTTTTTAATTAAATGTTTTGCTACATAATTACCTAATTTATGTGCTACCTACCTCTGACTTTGCAGCTTCCTTATTCTGATTAGCTTCAATCACTAAATGCGCATTTGATTTCAACCAATTAAACTCTTGAAGGATTTGAAGTCCTTGTCCACCATGTTCAAAAGGTAAATAGAAAAGATCACAAAGAAGTGAAATGTCTTCAAAAGTTAATTCATTCCCTTTCTTTTCGATAAAACCTTCTGGAAGATTTTCCACCACCATTTGAGATTGATGATCGGTTGTTTCGACCTGCATACTTCCACTCGATGTCTAAAAATATAAACAATCAAAAAACATAAAATGTAATAAAAAAATACTCACGGAATTCTCACTCATCGCAACATCTTCAGAATGTTCAACTGCTGGTTTATTCACATGAGCTGGTGATATATTAGGAGTACTGTTACAATCCATTGGCTCAATTGGACTCAAACTTGATTCATTACTTAAATCTGTGCTAGTATCAGTATGCATTGTTTCTTCTTTGTTTGTGTCTTTTGTCTCACTTTGACTCATTTTACCCCCGTTTACAAAATTTTTTTTATCTTTATTTGATTTAATAATCGATCCACTTAAAACTGTTATTTTCTCATCACCACCGTCAGCGATCTGTACTGGAATAGGTACTGGTGTTATAGGATTTGGAATTGAATCGTTGCAAACAACTTTTGTAGCAGAAACCAATGAGTTCATTACTGGACCAGGAAGTGGATTTACTACAGTTTCGGTAGAAGTAACCTACAGTACAAAAAATTTTACAAACTATGTTGTTTAAAAGTTTTAAAAAATTGACACTTTCATTCTCCTATTTCACAACCAAGCCTAGTTTGCGTGCCCTAATAGCACATTATTCCTTATGTTATTAAAAAACAGAACTTACCGTGCTACAAACTTCGGCAAGTGCTTGAAGTTGCGACTGATTGACGACAGGTTGATTAATACTGCCACTTGTAGTTGTTGTTGTAGAAGTTAATGTCATGCAAGTGTTAATTGAAGGAATAATAGGTACGGGTATAACAGCAACCGCTGGTTGTGGTTTAACAATCGGCCCCCATGCTAATTTTTGTTTACTAAATTCTGGAAGCCAATCATTTATGGCATTTCTAAGCGCTTGTCTAGGATGGTACATATTTGGAGATAGAGATGACGGTACGTCTTCTCCAGATAAACCATCTTCTGTTTCAGTCTCAAGTTTGATATCAGCTGAAACTGTGTCATCTGCAATAAGATATAAATTGAAATGCTGTCGTCATCTGGCATCAAGTATCTATTTAGCGTATTTATAAATATTCGGTTTTACTCAAAAATTATAATTTATACCATAAAATTACAAAATAGAAATAATCTTCTTACTTAAAGTAGGATCCCGTTGTCCATCAACATTACACCGACTCCATTGTGCTAATGTATGAATAGCAATAAAATTAGCCCCATATTCACAGTTTGGATTAGTTAGAACCCCTCTAAGCTTGGGTATTAAATCAGGGCTTCTTCCCGAGTAAGGACCCAAGAAGACTCTTTTCTGATCGTAATCATTAGCATGTAGATTGTCCCAAATAACAGGCGGACGTCTTAAAGCATCAGTAATCTCTTGAACGTTCTCTTTCGTCAAGATTCGAGAAATCACCTTTTGTCCTGTCCACATTATGTCAATTTCTTGTGCTAATTTCGAGCCTAAGGTATTTAAATATTCAGAATTTGTAACATTTGGTACAGCTCTTGTGCTGCAATACTGAGTCGGACAAACAAGAAATTTCGGTTGTCCAAGATGTTGATAGATATCGTTTGTTATTGAGACTTGTGCCTGAGCAAACGATTGAAATATTTCTTTATCAGCCTCTGACATTTCTGGTTCAATATCATCAAACAGAAGTGCAAATGCAATACAGCCAAATTGCGAAACTTGCTCTAATTTGCGTTTTAAAACGGTAATTTCTTTAACACTACTGTAGGTAATGTCCAAACCAGGACTTAAAGCGTAATAGAATGTAATGTTTTGGTCCTTGGCAGCTTGAATTAAGCCGCTCAAATGTTCGGCCTCTTCCACGGTATACAATTCACGCCAATAGGCCCTATGCTTGTAATCATCTTTTGGAGCGTACACGTAAGAGTCCATACCCCATTTTTTCATTCTGCAAATAATTTAAATTAGTTAAGTGAATTGAGGTCACTGCACTATGACTTACTTTTGGAATAAATCCTTTCGCTGCTCTGTTGTCCATGGCCGTCCATAAAAACCTATAAAGTCAAAATCACTTAACATTAATCTAGTCAAAAAAAAGCCTTGTTTTTAAGTTATTTGTCTGTTTTCGACTAAATAGAGGTAATTTCCATTATCCCCCACTACAATGTATTGTAAACAATGGAAAAAGCTTGACAATATATTAAAAGTGCTATCACTTTTCGGTAAAAACCAAGCAATTAATGAAATTAGAGTCTTTAAGGCTTACCTTCAACCACTCCACAAATAAAATTCCCGTTTTTTATATTTATATTTTCAGGATTTAGAAGGTTAGAATTCTCCGCCATTTTGTGTTTGCTAATGTCAAATTTACTGCTTTAAAAATTGAAACTTGAACCAGAACTGACAGCTTAATGTAAAATTTTTTGAATTTATAGTAACTTTTTAGGCAACTCAAAAAACACTAGATAAATATATACAGAGTGATTGCTTTAAATCTTAATACGGAGTGGTTTAAAAAGATAATTTTTCTATCAAGCAAAAGCTTGATTTAAATTTTATTTTAAGATTGTGACAAATGAAAGAGTTTTAAAATTACCACAAAACAGCATCTGCAACCGATTCAAAATTATTTTAAAATCAAAGCTTTCAAATCACATTACAATGTGCAAGAAAATATTTATATATTTGTTTTAATTGATACTAATTATTTTTAATTATAGTATTTTTACGTTAACTTTAAAGTGACGTCAAACTTAAAACTTATCAATAAAATTGATAACAATTTACTACTAAATAAATTTTAACAGCGCCCAATACTGACCTGATTGGACACTTAGGAGTAAGGCTATAGCTGACTGAGAGACAACTAAATGTTTCTCTTAATAACTCAAAAATTGTATTTGTTTGAAGCTAAGGAAATGGCTAATTTGTATTAGAAAACATATTGAAATCTAGTATATTATACAGTGTGAGTTATTAGGAACAGATTGGCCACTTTTGCCTTTGCTATTGATTTAAAGCAAACTTGGTTAACATTAAAATGACTTTGCAAAAAGTTTACTACGTAAAAATATTTAGAATTACTATAAATTATATTTTAAAACATAGGTTTACCAAAAAAGTTTTAAGACTTTTGTTGTTATTTACAAAGCTTTATTTTTTGTAAGTGGCAAAAAAGTACCGTATATATTCTGAATTTTTTTGATTTTAAAGTATTGTTTTACAAAAATAGAAATTTTTTATTTTGCGTTGAGTAAGGTAGAAAATTTTCAAACGTCCGAAAACAATCAATCTTAATTTTAAATTTTATTGCAAATAGTTATAGTTATACTTTCTGTAAAAACTCTCTACGGGTAAATTTACAAAAACAAAATTAAATTGAAATTAAGCTATTTATAATTAAGTTTAGATTCAAAGTATTTGATTAGTTAACTATAATTATAAACCTATTCTAAGAGTCAGTTGCATAATAATTGAATCTAGTTAGTGATTATCAAGTCATAAAATGTTTATTAATAGTTATATTTTTGATAACAATCAGTTAACTGCAGGTTGGTTAGCGTTTATGCAACCATTTGCATAAACTCTCATTTGCTTTTATTACAGTAAAGATATAGATTTTTGAAAAACGTTGATAAACGCTTTTTATAGCATTTATATGATTATGATAAAAAGGTTTTCAAATTGTGAAAGCATTTATACGAACAAAAACAAAGTAAATTGCTTTGACAGCAAGTTGATTGTTTAGATAATGGCAAAAAAAAATTGTATTTGCTTAGTCAGCTGATAATTTATTTTCTATTGGAACAAGATTTACAATTGATTCTGACAGCTTCCAAAGCTTTTTAGAAGCATCTGGATCTGTTAATACCACGCTCATTGGTACTTTTTGACAATCTTTAAAAAAACTACCTGAATATTTTTCAATTCCTTTAGTCACAGAACAATAAATAGTTGTTTGAGCACCTTCTTCAAGTGTCTAAAAAAATACTCAGAAAATGAATTGAAATAGACGTGAAAAAAGTTAAAACCTTTCCGTAAAGACTGACCATTGCATGAAATAAATATACATTAAAATAATCTGTACTATGTCTAGTAATTTCTGTTCGTATGTAACCTGGGTGAAGAGCATAAGTTGTAGTTTCACTTCCATTTAACTTTTTAGCTATTTCAATTGTAAATAAAATATTGCACAATTTGGATAAACAATAATTGTAATAATTTGAAACAAACGCATCAATTTTACTAATGTTAACATTTTTAGGAGTAAATTTTGCTAAATCTGAAGCTACGTTCACGATTCGGCTAGATTTTGTGGCTTTTAAAAGATCTAAAAATATATTGGTATTTATAGGTACCAAAATGTATATTATATACCTACCAATTAAAAGATTTGTTAGAAGAAAGCTAGAAAAGTAGTTAATTTGTAGTAAAATATCATGTCCATCTACGGATTTCTTGTCTCCAAGACATATGGCTCCTGCGTTGTTAACCAAAATATCTAAACGGTTTTCATTAGCGATTATATCTTTAGCAAATTTCCTAACAGAATCAAATGATTCCATATCAATAATTTTTACAAAACAGTTTAGATTTCCAGTTGCTTTAATAATTTCATCACAAGCTTTCTCTGCTTTCTGCTGATCCCTGCAAGCTAAGATCACTCGTGCCCCTCTTTTGGCAAAATCGAGAGCTGTTTGAAATCCAATGCCTTAAAAATTGCTACGTTTATATCGGCTTTTTTTATCAAGAAATATACCTGTATTAGCACCAGTTACAATGGCTGTTTTACCTAAAAGACATGCTTGGCTTTGACACCATTTTGTTGTAAACTTTAAGTATATTTTATAAATTGTATGAATTACGCAAGGGACTATTAGAAGTTTTCCAATACATAGCATCATGGTGGTTTTTTTATATATGTTGGTTACACTATAAAGTACAATTACACTTTGTACGATAAAAGTGACCTTGTTACCTTATTTTAAGTTGCCAGTTGTAATGAATAACTACTCAAATAGCTATTTAAAAAATAAATAATAAACATTTAATGGAAACACTATTACAAATAATCTATTTAAAAGTTGGAAAAAAAATTAAAAACACGCTTTTATTAAAAGTCAAATGGCTAATCAACAATAATTATAACAAGAAATTTTTAGAACTCATAAAACCGCATTTAAAAAAAGCTAAATACAATATACATAAAGAAAACTCAATAGAAAATTTAAAGCATAAAAAAAATGTTTAAATTTCTACCAGATCTATTATCTATTAATAGAATTTGTCCTAATGTGTTGAAGGTTTTAACAAACACAAATGAAATTCAAATCAGTTTTAATAATAGAACAATTATACAGTTTTGTTTGTTATTTGTTTTTGTTATTGGTAGATAATATTGCCAATGCCCACAAAATGTCAACAAAATACTTAAATATAGATAGACATTTGCATTTGAGTAGAATTGAGATTATAGGTGTTAGGAATTAATAATTTAACTTTTATTATTTATAAATTTACGTTTATTACTTCTTATTCACCCAGAAAAAAAAACTATTTCTTTTAGTGATTTATCGCCACAATTAGACACATGATTACATATCTTATAAACATTAATACCAACATTATATATCTAAATACTTTGTTAAATACATTAATAATATCTTAAAAGAGTTTTAAAATTCTGTGTTTTAATTTTACAACGAAAAACAAAATATAAAATGTAACTATGATTACAATAAATTAGATGTACATCTAATTCGATTTAATCATTTTTAATTTAGGTGGGTTTATTTACCATTTTTAAGTTTGGCAACACAAAATTTCGAAAATAATAGGCTAGCTCAGCTATCAAATTTTTTTTAATATTTCAAGTTTTGCATTTTTATCAGTTGGAAAAATACCACAAGTACTTAGACTTTGCTGCAGTAGGTCTGCATAAAAGGGAAGAGCTTAGCTGCTAAAATAATTTTGTTCTACATCATTCAACTATTATTCCAGCCTCCTTAGGTTTCTGCGAACCTAATTGAAAACTGCGCCTCAGTTTTGCTTGTGATTACTTTGGTATTGTCGCCTATTTAGAAAAAAGAATGAGAGCCAGGCTTCAGACTAGACAGACTACAGACAAGAACACATTTAGAAAATATTATTAAAGTACTTATAAAATAATGACTAAAATCATTAGTTATCGACTTTTAAACTTTTCTTTAATTTGCTTATTGTTTCTTCAAGATTTTATTTAATAAGAGTGCTAAGATCATATATATATATGGTTTTTTCATAACTTTTTGACAAGTTCTTGCTTACAAGGATGACCGCTTCACTCACAACGAAAACTTGGCACTTTGTATCAGGTATCCATGTGTGAGAAGAGCGTTTGATACTCCGACCTCTAGTCTTGAATTTAGTTATTAAAACTTTTTCACTTTTCTGTGATCCTAATGTAAAATCCTAACTCAGTTTTGCACGTGATTCTCAACTGCTTGGGTGAACAGTCTTTAGTCTTTAGTCTTTAGAAGACATTAATCTATTTCATATGCATTAATTTTCAATACGCAAAGGACATCACAGTAGATGTTAAAATTTAAAAAATCTTTTTTTGTACATTTTTTCTTAACTTATAAGACGGATACCTAAATTCAAAACTTAGTAACAAAGTGTATGTCACTTTGCATTTAATCTTTCCATTTTCTATTTTATCTTTTGTGAGTATTTGAATCAAATTTAATACCAATTGCTTCTTATTGAATTAAAACCTATTTATTAATTATTAATCACTCATTTATAGTTTCAAAAGTGTTTATTTAAACTTAATTTTACAAAATAATTGCAAGTTTTACTTACCACACACAGTCATAAAACTAGAAAATTAATGTATAAATGATATTCAAAATAAATAAAATTTGTATATTCTGAAATTAAAAATCGTGGTTTTAACCCAGTTTAGTCGAAGTATCCCATTGTGGACGAGAACGTGGCATTTGTAGCAGGTTGGTATAACTAAGAAGAGCTTTTAGAATCATTTGCAAAATACCTACTTTATTTGAGCTTTTGTTCATTATGTTATCCTAATCAAAAATGGGGAGAAAGTGTTGTTCATGATGTGGAGGACCCCTTGTTTAGTTTAGCTAGCTTAGCAGCTATGATTAAATAATATAACTAAAAGATAATAAATTTCAACATAACAGTAATATTATCAACGAACACAGTCAAGAATTTTAAATTAGTTTTTTTCAGTCAAATTCTTTTTCCACTTTCTATTATAATTTTGATAAAACAATATTATACCTTATACCGTATTGATTGATAACAACGATAAGCAAGTGCTACAAAATAAAATGATCATAATAGTATTTATTGTTTAATTACCATAATGTTTGCATAACATATTTTCGAATTTTTTAGCAACTTTTCATTATAATTTTTGTTAATATTAATGTATTATTATTATTTGTGTTGCAAGTGCGATAATTATTATGTTTTTGTGAAAAAGTCACTCATTGTTTGTTTGTTACTGTAGTAAAACAACTAACCAACCAAACCACTTGAGGCAAAGGCAACAAATTAACTGCAAAGTTTCAAAAACTTGGCACTCAAAGACAGGTTTTCATAATTTGAAAAAGCTTTCTCTACTTTTTGAATAATCGAGTCATCACAATTTCCAATATTTTACTTTCCGATCAATCTGTGATCCTGTTACAAATTCGAGAATAAGTTTTGATTATGGCCACGTTGCATTCGTTGGTAAATAAATAATTTCAGCCTTCTTTTATTCCTTTTTAAAATAAAAACCAACCACAAAAACGTGGGAAAACATTTAATTATTATTTTAGACCTTCACAGCTTGTGTTCAATTAATTTATTTTTAATTAAGTTTCTTCTATAAAAAAGGTTATTTTTAATAATATACCCAGTTCAATTGAAGAATTATTAAACTCACACACCTGTTGAGACTGTGTAAATAAATATAGGACCTATTTCATCCTGTTCAACCCTATACAGTGTGATCAATATTTTTATCATTTTTATGAATTTCTGCTCCTAAAAAATCAACAAATTTTAGCTTATATCAATTTTTTAAGCAATATCTGCCAACAAAATTTGAAACAACTTTTTTTTCTACTATTACTCTAAAAGCAGCTGTTTAAGCATAATTAAAAGCATTTTTCTGCGTTAAAAAAAATGTGGTTTACTGTTACTTATTTCTGTGATATTACTAATTAATTATGAATAACAGGCAATTACAAGTGAATCAACCACACTGATCTTGCTATATAAAAATTAAAGTTATACATACGCAGAAGATATACTTTGATTTTATTAATTGTTCTAAAATTTTTTTGATTTTTTTTAAATTTGATAAACATATTTGGTGTTTTTTATATTGCCTTATCTTCATTGTAACAATAGTAATTCTTTAGATGGGTTTTTGAATTCAATATCTTTACAATCAATACTGAATTCTCATCTTCAACAGCTGATATATTTTTTAATAATTCAGCTTTTGCAAATTACTATAGTCCACAAAAAGATAAAAAGTAGCAAATTATAAGTAAAAAGCTACTGACTCTGACTACAACACTATTATCATGTTTCTATCCTAACCGATTGAACTGAAATTTTGAATACACGTTTAGTTTAGTTAGATTAATGCATGCTTACAGAAATAAAGTTATTTTAAAAACAAATATGACATGTTGGTATTTTATTCCCACTCTCAAATGCTTCTACTGAGATCACGAGATTGAATAAAAGCTTGTTTTTTAAATATTTTTTCAATTTAATACTTCTAGAACTTGAACATAAAAATTTATTTTTACGTTTAATAAACTAGTGATTTCAAATTATGTCTTATAATACAATTTTTTCTGAAAGTTTCCAAAGTTGTTGAGCATTTTCCAGATCATTTGTTGAACTAGCAAATAGTTTTCTTTGGCAATTACTGAAAAACCCACCACTGTAATCTTCAATCCCTTTAGTCAAAGCACAATGTATTGTAGTCTGAGCTCCTTCTTCAGCAGTCTAAAAACATAAATTGTAATTTTGTTTCCTTAGCTGCGTTGATTACTTTGCCATATAACGCAAAAAAAATATCTGATGCTATTTTCAAAAAACTTCCACTGTATCGCATAATTTCGGTTTTAATTACACCAGGATGCAAACTATAAGCCGTAATCCCTGTTCCTTCCAATCTTCTTGCAAGTTCAATTGTAAAAAGAATGTTACATAATTTAGACAGTTCGTAATTGCTGAAATTTTCTACAAATTTATCTAAATCAAGTGTAAATGAGGCGTTGCTAGCAGAGCATGACGATACATTAATTATACGACTTGGTTTAGATTTTTTCAAAAGATCTATGAAAAGAAACATTAAAGTAGGAATCATTAGGAAGAAATAGATAGTAAATAAATAAATAAATAAATGTTGTAAGTAGAGAGTTATGAGTACGTAAAAGAGTTGTGCAAGGTAAAACTATTACCTATCAATAAATTACTCAGAAGAAAACTAGAAAAGTAGTTAACTTGCATAGTCAGGTCATGTCCATCCACACTTTTCTTGTCTCCTACTCCAAGAACTGCAGCATTATTAACTAAAATATCTATACGGTTTTCACTGGAAGTTATATCTTTGACAAATTTTCTAACAGATTCCAAAGATGCCATATCAATTATTTTAACAATTACATTTGTATTGTCAGTTGCTTCAATTATTTTCATGCGTGCTTTTTCTCCTCTTGTGCTGTCTCTGCAAGCTAAAATAACACGCGCTCCTCTTTTTGCAAATTCTAAGGCTGTTTCATAACCTATTCCTTAAATCTACTATTGGTATCTAATCTCAAATTATATTATAGCAGAATAGTTACCTGTATTGGCTCCGGTAATTACAGCAGTTTTGCCTTTTAAACAAATTTGACTTGTACACCATTTTGTAGTCATTTTAATGAATGCTTTTAATAATAAGTGTAAAACAATAAGTAGAATTGATAATTTAATTGTAATGCATATCATGTTTGCCTCAAACTTTGCACTATATACTAATTCTTGATATATTATACTTTTTTAATGTTTGTTGTCAATTCTCGAGTATTTATCGGTTATATAATTTTAGACCACTTTGCCACGGCTTGATAAAAATACAAATAACTAACTTGCACACGTTGTAATTGTATAGGATTTCTAGAACAATGTATGAAGAGAACCTTGATAGCAGTATTTATTTGATTGAAGCAAAATCCAGCTGAAGCTCATTAGTTGTCCTAAAAGATTATTTAATAAACTATCATTGTTCAGAAGGTTATTCGCGTTTTTAAAAAATAAATAAATATTCATGGTTAAAAAATTAAAGACTCATTAAATAAGTTATCTAAATGGTTTTCATGTTGTAGTGTTCTGTTCAACATAATATTTTTCTCAAAAAAAAATTTTTTTTTTGAAGAATAGGTCGACCAAGAAAACATTGATTAACATAATCAAAGTTTTAAAAAAATAATAATTGTTTATCGCATATGTAATTAATATGATTCGCCAATAAAATTGTTCATCAACAGCATTTTGGCGTAATTGATGGCACATGCCGATACGTCGCTGCTTCTATTCCGTCTAAGTTCTCTAGAAACTTGTCCAAAGCGTTCTGTATCTGCTTATTTAATACAATGCAGATGATTTTCAATGTTGGATTTTGAGATCTGGCAACCGACAAACACTATTAGATTCCTTTTAGTAGTTTTTTGAAGCCAGTCTTCAAGATTATAAGCTAATAGTTCTTTTAATAAACAATTCTTATCTTCTAGACTTTTATCAAATTCTTTATAATCAAATGTACTTAATTATAAATTTCTTCGTGTAACTTGGTGAATCAGTGATGAATAATAAATAGGCTGTACAGCATCTGTATGGCCTGTTGTTTATTATTACCTGTTGTTTATTATTACCTGACCTGACCTGACCTTCCACTTAAAATACATTTTATTAAAAAAACACAGACAATTTTTTGTAATCATAATTTTAAAAACTCTTTAAATCTGAGAAAAGAATTTAATGTAGTTTTAACTTACTATAACCGCAGAATAAATAATTTTTTAATAAATCATTTATTAAATTTATATTTCATAAAATTTTACAGAAATGGATGATTGCTCATCAATAGATCTAATAGATAAGCTTTTAAAAAAACAAAGCGAGTCGTTGTTCTAAAATTTCCACAAGCATAAAAAATACCAACATTCTTATAAAGCCGTCTGGTCTAATTTCACAATTTGACTCGAAACATCCCAAACCTGCTTTGCCAGTTTTGAGCTTCTAGCAGTATAATACCTGGAAACTTTCCGGCAATTATCAAAATGTTCTCCATTGAAACGCTCTAAGCCTTTTGTTACAGCCGCATAGATTGTGGTTTGAGCTCCTTCCGCAGAGGTCTAAAATAATATTTTTAATCTAGAAACGAAAATACACATTAATTACCAAATTACCCTAAAAACTTTGTCTTTAAAAAAGTCAATAATTATTTTTAGAAAGCTCGTTGCTCTTCTAAATATTGCAGTTTTTACAAGGCCTGGATGAACTGAATATGTGGTAACACCCGTGCCTTCTAATTCTTTAGCCAGTTGAATGGTAAACAAAATATTGCATAATTTAGAGCAATTGTAACTATTTTGCACTCCACAGTAGTCATTTATTTTTTTTATATCAAAAAAAGCAACAGCTGCGAGTGAAGACGACACATTTATTATCCGACTTGGGGCAGATTTTTTAAGTAAGTTTATTAATAAATTTGTCAGCAAGAAGCTGGAAAAGTAATTTACTTGCATCAATAAACAATTACCATCAATGGTTTTCCGGTCACCAACCATCCCAACGCCAGCATTATTTACTAAAAGATCTAATCTATCTTCATTAGTAATTATATCATTTGCAAAATCTCTAACAGAATCAAAAGATGCTAAATTGAGAATTTTTGTTATAACATTTTTATTTCCTGTTTCTGCAATTATTATATTTTTGGCTTCTTCCGCTCTTTCAAAATCGCGACAAGCCAAAATAACACGAGCGCCTCTTTTAGCAAAATTCAATGATGTTTCAAATCCAATTCCTTCAAGAATTACTTACAAAATATAAAACAGAAAAGTAAGCCATACCTGAATTGGCTCCAGTAACAATAACAGTTTTTCCTAAAAGACATGTTTGGCTTCGACACCAATTTGTTGAAAACTTGAAAAAATACCAAAGAAAACCATAAATTCCAAAAATTAACACCGCAGCTGTGAATAGTAGTATTTGAAACATGACAGAGCTGAATTATGAAACAATGCGTATTATTATTAGGTTTATAAATTTTTTGAATATTATTATTTTTTTAAAATATTGATTGTTCTATTGACAAATGATTTTAAACTTTACTTAATAAAAGTTTTTGTTATTCTATCATAGTTCCGACCTACTTGAAACATTAACATAAACTTATGACACCACTTCTGTGATAAGGTAATCACGAAGTTCATGGTAAAAATGATAAGCGTTTATATATACTTTTAAAGTTGTTTTTTATCGGCTGCAGAAGCACAATTTAAAACAAAATTGTTATTAAAGATACAATTCAGTATTTATTAAGCTGTTTAAGATTCAAAAAAAATGTTTAAACTAAGCTCCAGTGAGTTTAAAAAAAATATTATAAAATAGTACGCTTACGACTTCAAGACAAACAAAAGCAGAGGAGCAGAAGTTGTTAGTCACAGAACCTCATACCTAGAATTAATAGAAATATATCTTATTATCTTTTAAGTGAAAAGACGCGCAATCAGAAGATATACAGAATCTAACTTTGAAATAAATAATCAAAAATGTGGCTTTGACAGTTAAGCAGACATATAGAATGCGAAGGCAAGCTAAAATAGCTAAACAAGAATAGCAATGCTTTTTTCTTTTGGATGTTTAGACACTTGGGAAAAAAGGGAATCAAACAAACTATAGTCTATTCAATTTCAAGAAAGAGTGCATGAAAACAAATGCATGCAGGCTCCACGTGATCACATCTATAAAGTAGGAGATGGTTGACGATTTCTCGGACAGGTCAGGCCGCAGAAAAAATCGTATATTTTATTTTAAATCAATTTCAAATGGTTTAAAAACTATTCAACATTCAAATGACCAAAATACTCTTTCTTGAATCTGAACAGACTATAGTAAAGCACATATATAAAAAAAATTAAAATAAGAAGTTATAGAAAATCTCTTATAAGCTCAACAACGTTTTAAAAGCAACATAATATTTTTTAATCGACACGCACAAACACAGACGATAGACTGCTACTCAAAGTACCACCAAAGACCTAGAAGTTTAAATATCCAAATATTACGCCACATGCAAATCGAGATTAAATCTCGAATAGAAAATTATTAAACCTGAGCAAGATTTAATCTGTTGGCTCAATCTATTTTAAATTGATCGCATTTTTCTCGCTGACTTTGTTTCTTCTTATCCGTTACATTCTACCATTTTTGAAAATTTTAATCTTAAAGAACACTAAACGCATTCAAAAATAAAAAATTGTTGTGCAACGTGATTTGAATATTTTCAAATTTTTGATAAACATTTTTCTAATTTTTCTTTTGTAATCAATAAGTTATTGTTTCTCAAAAGTTTTCATCTGTTAGATACACTTAGGAAAGTTTTTGATAAGTTATGTTCTGGTAGGCTGCACTACATTATAGTAAAAGTGAATGGTTTATTGAGGTGGAACAGCTTATCTTCGAAAATTTGGTGAGAATGTCAACGTTCGTGATGTTGGTGTATTAATATTTATAGGTGATTTTTTCTTTATTTTATTTTACCATTTTGGTTTTAAATCCTCAAAAAAAATTTAATTTGAATTAAAATAACAAAGACAACATTATAGTTTTATTACTTATGTAAGACTCTTTTTATTCTAATCTTACGTTTTGCCAAATTTTAACAATTAAATTGAATTAAATAACAGTTAACTCTTTCTCCATAATAAATTTGTCAGGATGTCTATGTTCTACGATTATTAGCCTTATTTATTAACTCAAAAACAGTGTACAGAATAGCAACAGCCAGCTACATTATCATCAACAATCTACTTCAACTCACCCCTCTATATTCATTGTTAGAGAAACGCTTGAGCAGTCAGACGGATCGATTGGGCGACACATGAAACATATTTACATATAACGTACCTGTCAATAATACGTGTAAAGTAACTCACCGGGGGCTTTTCTCCCCCTAGCAGGATTCTCTTCCTCTCGAACTGATAGTGGAAGACATCACCAGGCTCATTGGACTTTGACAACCACTCCATGGACTCGATTGACTCAATCTTCACCCCTTTTCTTTAGCATCGTGTTCTCAATGATGTCTTCATTGTTTCGGTACCTTATTATTCCATCAAAAGGCTCATTGGACTTTGACAACCACTCCATGGACTCGATTGACTCAATCTTCACCCCTTTTCTTTAGCATCGTGTTCTCAATGATGTCTTCATTGTTTCGGTACCTCATTATTCCTCCGAATGCACAGCACTGATTTCACAATATTTCACCGAATTCAGGGAGTCACAACTGAATTCACATTATTCCACCGAATTCAGGGAGTCACAACTGAATTCACATTATTCCACCGAATTCAGGGAGTCACAACTGAATTCACATTATTCCACCGAATTCAGGGAGTCACAACTGAATTTACATTATACCACAAAACACATATGATCAAAAAGATCAACACGTTAACTATCTTTCTCTTTCAATAAACAATTAACAATTGTTAATTGTAAATATTCATAATACTGCCCGTCCGACCGCTCTCTGCCTTTTTAATCAACATTCTTACTCTCGCCCGCTCAGCTGACTGACTGGACTCCACCCTTCCAGGGATGCTAAGCCCATGTTCTCCCTCTTTTACTTAAGATGCCATATGGCCCTCATCGAGATGATTTAATTATACAAGCGATTTAGCGCCTTATTGGCTTATTTTTACTTAAAAAAATAACTATAAATTATTATAAAATCAAAAACTCTCACACTTAATTAAACATAATCTGAATCTATATGTAGTTGTATTACTTTTAATTACATTTAAATTTAAAACAACTCAACCCGGTCTTTTAAATTTTGGCGAAAAGTATTGATTCTCGGGCAGGTCAAGCGATAACACAGTTTTTCCTGTCGTTTATGTGTTTACTAAAATTTTTATAATTGTCATTTATAATAAGGAATAATTAGTTACGCTAAGTTAACAACTTAATTGAAGGCTGACTTGACTGGTAACGCAGAAATAAGAATTTATTGCGAGAAAAGTCTCTTTATCGCAAAGTTTAAATAAATTTAAACGAAATTATGTTTGAAACTGTGTTGTTTACAATTATACTTTATATTATTGCACTATTATTCTTTAGCATTATTGTGGGTTGGTTTTACTTTAAATTTTTGACAAATTGGTGTCAAAGTTCAAAATGTCTAGTTGGCAAAACTGCCATTGTTACTGGAGCAAATTCGGGTAAGGTTTGGTTTTCATAATTATGTTATAGTATAAAGTTTAAAGTTGAAAACTTTTGCCGCTTCAGAAAGTATTATTGTAGACAGTTTATTTAGCTGAAATATTTTGCTGCGTTAAACAATATTATCGAATCTGCTGTAATATTATTTTGATAAATACGAAACCGCCGTGTTAATTAAAGCGAGAGTAATATCAAAGTTTGTCTAAACAAAATAGTTCTGCTGCAGGTTGATGAGAGAGTTGGGTGTTTATCAAATTTTGAGTAATGCTTCAGCTTTAATTCAAAATTACAATGTTGTTCAAATGTTATAAAAAAATCGTAGCACAAAGCAAGATTCATGTATCATTAAAAAAAGTATAATTTTAACTATTCTTATTGCTTTCTTTATACGATATATAAATAATTTTCAAATTAGTTTTTGATTAAAAATATTAATAAAAATAAATCCAGATACGATTGTTAAAAAGTTTTCAACTTTAGCCGTGTACGTACACACAATTTTAATATTAAATAATTGTCTTAGGAGTTGGTTTTGAAACGTCCATAGACTTTGCCAAAAGAGGCGCTTGTGTAATTTTAGCGTGCCGTGACTTTAAAAAAGCCGAAGAAGCGAAAGATAAAATTATTAAAGAAACTGAAAACGCAGATATAAAAGTGAAAATTTTAGATATGGCATCATTTGATTCTGTTAGAAGTTTTGCAAATGATATAATTGCAAATGAAAATAGAATAGATATTTTAGTAAATAATGCTGGTATTGGCACTACTTCAGATGAAAAAACTGTAGATAATAATTCTTTAATAATGCAAGTTAACTATTTTTCTAATTTTCTCCTTACAAATTTATTGATAAACTTGCTGAAAAAGTCTGGGTCGAGCCGAATAATAAACGTATCATCCGTCGCAGCTAGTTTGGCTAAATTTGATATCAAAAATATTAATTCTTTCACTGGACCTTTCAACACGTACTATTGTTCAAAACTATGCATCAATCTTTTTACTATACAACTAGCCAATAAACTGGCAGAATCTAAAGTTACCATCTATTCAGTACATCCAGGAGTTGTAAACACTGAATTTTTCAAAAACGCTCAAGGCATCTTTAAAATAGTAGTAGACTTATTAAGAAACATAATTTTTCGAGTAAGTAGTCAAGCTTTTGTTACTTTTTTTCATTAACTTTTATAGACTTCAAAAGAGGGGGCTCAGACTATTTTATATGCTGCGTTAACCAAAGGAATTGAACATTTAAGCGGCGAACATTTTGATAATTGCAGAAAAATACCTCAATATCACACAGCAAAAGATCCAGCATTGGCTCAGAAAGTTTGGGACATTTCAGCAAAAATTGCAATATTAGAATAGATATTAAATGAAATAATGTTAATATTGTTCTTATTGTACGTACAAACAATCTATTCTCAAGATGTTCTATTGAATTTTTTCGAACAAATCGATTTACACTTTTAATAATATACTTTTACATAATAAATATTGTAATATTATTTCTGACATACATCAACTTCTTATTTAAATATTTATTAATCATCCAAAGTATGTTTTAATCCAAATAATTTACCACATTTTTCCTACTAAAATTATTATAATAGTTATTTATGCAAACAATAATTTGTTACGCTAAGTTAATAGTTGAATTGAAGGCTGCCATGACTGGTAAACAAAACTAAAGTTGTAATACGAATTTATTGCTAGAAAAGTCTCTTTATCGCAAAGTTCAAATAAATTTCAACGAAATTGTTACCTAGTAAATTATGTGTGAAACTGTGTTGTTTACAATTATACTTTTTATTATTGCACTATTATTGTTTAGTATTGCTGTGGCTTGGTTTTACTTTAAATTTTTAACAAATTGGTGCCAAAGTACAAAATGTCTTGTTGGCAAAACTGCTATTGTTACTGGAGCGAATTCGGGTGAGGTTTGGTTTTCAGATGATGTTATAGGATAAAGTTTAAAGTTGAAAACTTTTGCAATTCTAATACATATTTATGTAGACAGTGAATTGAACTGAAGTATTAGACTGCTTCAAAGTTCATAAAGTTAATTAAGTTTTTAATATTATTCTGAAAGATGCGAAACAACCGTGTAAATTCAAGCGAGAGTAAAATCAAACTTTTATAACAAAGAACCCCTTTTATATAGTATAATCGTTCATTACTACATATTATCATTTTTTCTCTTTTTAAAGCTATTGCGATCTAATTTAATGTTATTTTTTTCAACTTGCTTATACATACATAAGTTGTGTATTTTTTCTGGTTCTACTTATGTTTCCTATTTTGTTTATAGTATAATAAACTCCAAAACGAAGTTTTTCATTACTTACACGTTTTTAAAGAATGTTATTTTTTTGTGCTACCCATGTATTCATGTTAGCCATGTAATTTTATGTTGGTTTTAATATTAAATAATTGTTTTAGGAATTGGTTTTGAAACGGCTTTAGACTTTGCCAAAAGAGGGGCTTGTGTAATTTTAGCTTGCCGTGACTTTAAAAAAGCTGAAGAAGCAAGAGATAAAATTATTAAAGAAACTGAAAACGCAGATATAAAAGTAAAAATTTTAGATTTGGCATCATTTGATTCTGTTAAAAATTTTGCTAATGATATAAATGCAAATGAAGATAGAATAGATATTTTAGTAAATAATGCTGGCATTGGTGCTACTTCTGATAAAACAACTATAGATAATAATTCTTTAATAATGCAAGTTAATTATTTTTCCACTTTCCTTCTTACAAATCTATTGATAAATTTGCTGAAAAAGTCTGGGTCAAGCCGAATAATAAATGTATCATCCGTAGGAGCTAGCTTGGCTAAATTTGATATCAAAAATATTAACTCTTTCACTGGACCTTTCAACACGTACTATTGTTCAAAACTATGCATCAATCTTTTCACTATACAACTCGCCAATAAACTGGCAGAATCTAAAGTTACCATTTATTCAGTACATCCAGGAGTTGTAAACACTGAAATTTTCAGAAACACTCAAGGCATTTCAAAGATAATAGTAGACTTATTAAGAAACATACTTTTTCGAGTAAGTAGTCATACTCTTGTTACTTTTTCTTTATTATTTTTTATAGACTTCAAAAGAGGGGGCTCAGACTATTATATATGCTGCGTTAACCAAAGGAATTGACCATTTAAGTGGCGATCATTTTGATAATTGCAGAAAAACATCTCAATATTCCACAGCAAAAGATCCAGCATTGGCTCGGAAAGTTTGGGACATTTCAGCAAAAATTGTAGGATTAAGATAGATCTTAAATTAAATAATAGTAATATTGTTTTTATGTGAGAACAATTTATCTCAAGATGTTCTATTGAATTTTTAAAACTGATCAAACTTCTTTTAATAAATACTTCTTTTAATATTATTTCCGACTGTGCTTTTCTGACATCAACTTCTTATCTAATTATTTATCAATCATTCAAAAATAAATTAGTTTAGTTTTTATAATGATTGAAATATTTCTACAGCAGTGAGGTGCTTTATTGTAAAGAATCTTTGCAGTTTTAGAGTATTATAAGACTGTTTATAATTTATATATTCATTTTTAGACATTTCAATAATTTATTAGCAATTATAAATCTTATTTTGTCCCAACCTATGTGTCACCGAGATATACAATTCTATTTGTAATGTAGAAACCTAAAAAAACATTTATAGCTGCCTGCTACGTTATACATTTTAGAATAACTGATTTACAAAATAAACAAAAATTTAAGATAACTACCTCAAAATGTCAAAAATGTGTCATTCTTTATTAGGAAAAACTTGCGTTGTAACAGGAGCTAAAGAAGGCATTGGTTCTCAAATAACTTTAGGATTAGCCGCTAGATATGCCAAGGTAATTATGGTAGACTATCAAGATTTAGAAGAATCAAAACAAAAAATTGTTAATTCTACTGGAAATACAAATATAGTAGTAAAGTATGCTGATTTTACTTCTTTATCTTCTGTAAGATGTTTAGCTGAAGAAATAAATTCTGAAGAAAAAAGATTAGATGTCTTGATCAATAACGTTGGAGTTTTCTGTTTGGGAACAGAGAGAACAGAAGATGGTTTAAATGCTACAATGCAAGTAAATCACTTTTCTCCATTTTTGCTTACAAATCTTCTAGTAGGTTATAAAGATTATAAAGTGTACGCTAACCTGTTCCATTTTGTAACAATTTTTTAGATTTGGTAAAAGAATCAGCTCCAAGCAGAATAATTTTCACAAGTTCTATTACAGCATTTTGTCACAGATTAAACCTAGATACAATCAATTGTCCAACACAAAGTTGTATACCACCGTTATCACCTTTTAAGTTATATTGTAACAGTAAACTTTGTAATATAATATCCGCAAATGCTTTTGCCAGAAGCCGGTGTATCATCAAATTCTTTTCATCCCGGAATGACCTCTACTAATTTATTATGGAAAAACAAACCTTTTAACAAGTTTCTCACATGCGTCTTGCAAGTTAGTTGATTTTTGTTTTGACCGATTTTTTGCAAGTCATTTTTTAGGATTCTGCAAAAGGAGCTCAAAATGCTATTTTTTTGGCAACTTCACCTAAACTGACTCAGACTACAGGTAAATTTTTTGTAAATTTAAGAGAACATCAGCAACCTCAAATAGTAACAAATAGGAAATTTTGTGAGAATTTGTGGGAAATTACAAAATCTTATGTAAACTTGTAAACAGATAGAATAAATTTGTACAAAAATTGTATGATATAACGAAAAAAATTGCACTTATTTGAAAACAGTTTTCTCTAATTATCGGCTCTATTTCAATGAGTTGCACGAATCAGCCATCTAAAAACACGACAAATATGAATCACTCTATTAAACACTAAATCAATTCTTATAGACAAAATATCTAGAATTATGGTGTCAATATCACGTATCTATGCTTTCTTGTACAAGAACTTGATTTTTATCGCTAACTTTGAATTCCGGATTATTCCCTTAAACTTACCTTATCCAGCTTTTGCATTCTTACGTGATAGAAGTAAGTTGTTTTAAAGGTTCAAATAATCTTGTATAAATAGTGTATACGTATATTGATATTATAACATTATTGGTACACAGTTGATTTGGGGTCACAAATGACATTAAAAAGCTGATAAATAAAAAATCTTGTTCTCATAAGTAACTAGTGACTAGAGCTTGACTTGACCACACTGACTTACAAATAAGTTAAAAACCTGACTACAATCAATATAAAATTATTTAAACTAGATTGTAAAAGTATATACAAAAATTCAATACTATATATAGCTACCAAGTGTATACTTCTCCATATAAAACCTAATCTAAAATTATTGTGTACTTTTCCATGTTTATTGTATGCGTTATAAGAGTGATGGAGTATTACGATATGAACAAGTGATATATATGAGAAGTAAATGCACGTGGTCCGACATTAAGTTAGATATTAAGAGTGGTACTGATACATACCACCTCCTTTATTAACACCCGTATAGATGGGCTCATGAAGATTACTTTTGATTGGTTCGGCTTGTTTACACTTAAATCTATTTACGTACGGATTCTGAGGATGGAATAACTTCACTCCGTTGTGATGTGTAGGTAGTGTTGTGTGTTGTCTAGAATAGACATTACAACTATTTCCTGCTACTAAATTTACACCATTAGGTATGTTTGTATGTTGCGGAAGAGGCATAGTGCTACAATGGGCGTATACGCTTTGTACTGGTTGGGTTGGAAAATGTGGTAGTGTTGCTGATGAAGCCTGTATATTTGCCATTTCATTTTTCTCCATAAACGATGTCATTCGCATGTTTGTGGCACGTCCAAATGGTTCCTCTTTAACTCCAACTATTGGTCCAGCTTCTACCACCATCTTACGACGGATTAATACTGTACTTTCAGCTCCAGGGTTTTCAAGAATTGGCGGTGGACTAGTACTTGGATTTAAAGAATTTCTTTGCAAAGAAGAAGATTTCCATTGAATTTCTTCTCGATTTTGGACTAGATCAACAACGCTAGTAGCACGCCGAGTTTGTTTATGATGATCTACACTATCATTGGAGTGAACGCCACTAGAGGTTTCACTACCAGGTGGTTCTGGAGGAGTCGTTGAGCTTTGAGTGCTAAGAGTATCTGACTTTGGAGTCAATTCTTCGTGAGGCATTCCGGAATCAGTTCTTCTCAAACAACGAGGAGTTTGACCAGAAGATTGAACCTACAAATTGGAGTAAAAACCCGGCATATTATGAGTGAAGCTTCTAGATCTCACCTGATTTTCATGATTATGAACAATGACATTTGCGGGAGTTTTTTGCGCGTATAGTGGTTCTGGTGTTAGTAAAGGACTTGGGTCTTCGTAATCTACAGGAGGGATTAGATCTTGATTATTACTAGCGTATGTTACGTGTTCATCTTGGACACAAGCCAAAAGCTGAAGCAATGATGATTAAATGAGCATAATACTAATGGTTAGTAAGCAGCTATATCTTACCTTGCCTTCTTCACTCACTGTATCTTCACGATTCTCAGGTCTTCGAACTGGTGCTGGCAATGGTAACTCTCTTAAAGTAGCATAATCCCCATCATCCTCATCCATTGCTGTTAGTCTTCTTCCCCGTATTCCACCATTTTTATTACTAAAATTTAAAACATTATTGGAAACGGGGTTTTCTTCCCAATTGGCCAATAATTAATTTGCACTAGGAAATTTATATGTTTCATTTTAGCATGTAAAATTTAAAAGCCATGCTATTTTTAATTAAACTTTTTAACAATAGCTTCTTGACAATTTTGTGAAAAGACAACACAAAACAAAAAATAACAACAACAAAATTGGCCAGAGATTTATTAATTTTTTTGGTGAAAAAGCAGAAAAAAATCTATTCTAATTTTGCTCAAAAAATTTAAGGTTTATCAAATTTTTGACTGAGCTAGGTTAAAATGTTTTTTTAAATTAATGAATTCTAGATTTTTAATCTTTTGAATTTGAAGAAAGTTTTATATATTATAAGGTTTCTGCTTCTAAATTTAAAAACTTTAGAAGTAACATTTTTAGCAACTGTTTAATAAGAGCTTTTGCTTAAGATTAGTCAGCTAGAGCGATTAGTTCTTTAAAAAAAAAATTACATCGCTTAGACAATAAAAACAAAGACGTCTTAAATTGATTTAAGAATTATAATGGCTTGTTTAGATAAGTTAAGTTATCTTGTTTTAGAGACTTTTATATTATTAACACAATAATAAATCTTTTTTTAAATGTTTTTTTTCTAAAAAAAAGATGCAGTTCAACAAAAATATTTCTAATAATTACAATAAATTATCAAAATGTTGTCTCTTGTGCGACAGAGCAAACAGACAATAAAAAAAATATGGGTTGTTTAGAGCTGTATGATAATATAAATCAGAATAAATTGTTTTTGTATATAAACATATGTTGTAAAAACATTAAAAGTGAAAATAAATAGACTTATACAAGCAAATATGGTTACAATAGATATTGTTAACGCTTTTAATAAATTAATCTTCTTTAAACATAAAACGCGTATAACTAGAAACTAAACAATAAAACAGCCAACTTGAAAAAATGATTCAATAAAAAGATAACCAAAAAATTGCTGAAAAAAATGCATAATTTTTAAAAGTAGTACATAATAAAAACAGAAAACTGCAAGTAGAAGACTTACACAACACAAAAGATAAGCAAGTGATTGATTCAAAACACAAATACAAAAAATCTTGTTTGCATATTGTGGCAAAAAATCAACCAAGTTGATCTAATTTTTCTATATATTTTTATTTTAAGAATTTAAACAAAAAACTACAAATCAAAGAAATATCGAAAGCTTAAAATTAAACTCATTAAAATTTTGGCACAAAGAAACGGATGTTTACCGCTTATTTGAAAAAGTAAAATTCACAGACACTATTGCTAACTGTTTTTGTCATAAAAATATTTAGAGAGTGTCAACCTTATGAATTACTAGATCAAAATTTTGGCATTATAAAGAATGATATGTAATGCCTGGTCGACATTATTAAAAAATACGCAGTCTTATTTTTGCAAATGTTTTTTTTCTGTTTATTATCACAACAAGTGTATTTTGCAACGGAATTATCAAATACAAGATGTATCAAACACCGGAAAAAAATTAAAAGATTTTAAAACTAGAATTGCTATTACTATTACTCAAGTTATTGCTTCTAACAGACGTCAGCAAGAATTTTGACTAACAACAGAAACAACAAAATAATATTAGCAGCTTAAAATCATTATTCGTTGTCAAATTATATATTGTAGAATCTAAAGCAACAAAATCTGCATTTTCAAAAAACAGCAATTACCGAGACAACAATGTAGCAGAATTATCTCTAAAATTATTTTTAAACCGACTAAATATATCTACCAGAGTTAAATTGAGCATTGCACCATCTATCTTTACGATAGCTTAGATATTCTTTTGCTTGAAGCATAATTTCTTTTGTTGAAAAGCTAATAAAGGAATATAAGCAGTAGATAAAAATCTTTCTCATTCTCTAGACAATAAAAAGCTTGTTTATCTACTCTTATTAGTAGATAAGAACAATCTTCAACTTTCAGTATAAAAGAAAAGTTTTTTTTTCAATTAACATTTGTTAGGTACTATTTGAATAAATGTGTTGTTATAAAGTTATTAAAAAAAAGTAAAAAAATCATCAAAAAATAAACTAAAATCAAACAAAATATAGTGTATATTAAAACCACATACATTTTAAATTAATTACCACTGACTACTTCTTTTGGTTTTTCCTTAAAGACTTATTATGAAATGTCGAATGTCATTTATTCAACAATACAAGTCATTCATATAATTAAACCTAGTGCAAACATGTGTTTAAGAAAACTACATAAGAAGAAAATAAATACAAAAAGCAGTCAAGCGGTAAGTAAGCAACAAAACACAACACCTATTAAGAAGAAGGCGTTACCGATTGTTAGACGTACTAGTTGTTTCATTGAAAGTAACTTTATGCTTCTGTTTATTCTTAAACCAGCAAAGTTGCTTGGCTTCATCTGGTGACGATTGTGGACTGACTAGTGCTGGTCTTAACCAATAGATTTGTTCTTCATCTTCTTCCTGGTTTGAGACAGACCCATTAGACGCTTTCTTACTCATTGTAGCTTTTTGAATAACGCTCATAATAGCTTTTTTAGGTGACGTTTCTGATATGTTGTATGTTCTGCCATTGCCAACAATTAGAAGAGGTTGATGGGAAAGATCTTCAGCTCGTGATGTCATCAAGTCAATATCTGTCACTAGTCTAAGAGACCGGGCTTGACGAACTGTAGCTCGACCAACCTACATTAATACACATCATTAACTACAGTCAACCACAAAATAATATTACTTACAGTAACACGCAATTTAAAGATCCAAGTTTGCTTAATTGTCAAAAACAACCAAATAACAATCCAAAAAAATAGATGAAGAATTCCCCCAACAATGCAAACTAGAGTGGTTTCATCTAGACTTCCTTTATATAATACGGTATAGTCATGAAGAAGAGGAGCGTTGCAAATTCCGACAGAAACCAAAACACATAGCGCAGCGCAATGTGTGAAGTAGCTCCATCGGTTGTTATTACCTTCTTTCAGCATAATTACTTTTCTTTCTCTTTCTTGATTGAGAAATGCATTAAATCTACAATAACAACAATTATGAATTTTCTAATCAATATTTAGTGAATGATCTTACCTGGTATGTCCATATAAATATAAAACTAGACTAGACGATAATATAAGAAGTGTTGACATCATATATAAAGCTAAGGTAACTTGGGGATTTAACAAAAAAGGTGATAATTTGCTAAATGTGAATAATGTACTTGGTTCGTGTTTGAGCAAAGGTAAAGATTTCCAACCTCCAACAATTTGGACCTGTTTAATATAATTTAAATAGTAAAAAAATTTTTTGTAAAAATCATTTTTTTTTACCTTATATAAAATCGACATTCCAGTATACGCCAAAAGAGTATGTATTCCATTAATCAACAATTGAAAAGAAAAAATTGTGCCTAGACATTTATTAGTAGACCAAAATAGCGCAGGGTATCTTATAGAGTAGACCATAAGAGCTATAACCAAATTCATATATTCTACACTAACTGAGCTACCCCATCCATTCTCAACATGTTTACTTTCATAATTCGTATGATTTTCATGACCAATAAAGTCTTTTAAAGTTTTGATTACTGTATTAGTAACAGCTGAGTTACTTGTAAATGGTAAAGAATTGGGGTTTAGAGGATTTGATGTTGTACTTGATATTCTTTTGATTTGTGCTGAATTATTAGCGGTCATAAAACTCAAGATCACCATTCGGTCTTTATGTAGACCCATAAAATCTAGATCTGTCCGCCAAATCCAATCTATTAAAAATTCCAATCAGTGTTATTATAGTTCATCTATTAACTACTAAATCTTACCTTGAGATAAAAAGCCTGCTTCAATCAGTCTGGCTTCCATAAGTAGCTTCGGCACCAAAAGACAAAAAGCAATGACCAAGTGAACAAAGGGAGCTGTTGGCCCTCCATGACGAAACAATCTACAGCTTCCGTTATTGGCTAAAATTTCCTTAGCTGGTTCTCGACTACAAGTACTTAATTGACGGCCTAATTTAAAGCCATCATTTGCTAAATTTCCTATTTTAAATAAAGTAGCTATGAGAAAGAGCGGCAAAAGTAAAATCGCTGCTCCTGTTAGACCTAAGCTACAGTTCAATTCCAGATATGGAACTGACAAATCTTCAGGCCACGACAAAAATGAGTACCCTAAGATTCGTTTAACACATTTTATGGCCGTATATGCTTGCAATGCAGTACCAAAAATACCGTACCACAAAGACCATAGGTTATTTATATGTAGGCAGCTGCAGCATTTCGATGGTTTTGATGATTTAGTTAAATATTTAACATTTGGAATAGGTTGTGGCGAATTGGTAGTTCTTGTGTCGGTCATTTTGCCATTGGCAAGTTTTAAGTCATTGTTGTTTTCGTATATGTTAGGAGTACTTCGCGAGGATGAAGACATAGCGTCTTTACCTCGTGGCAGTAGAAGCAATACCAAACTTTTCTGAAGGCAACTGCAAAAAAACAACACTCATAAAGTATTTACTAATAAATAATATATTCTTTAAATTAATAAACTTTTTCCAATTATAAACACTCTCAATTATTTCAACTCTTAAATAAGGAAAAAAAAAGATTAAAATCGGCTTAGCCGCTTGGCAGCTACAACGCGTCAGACAGATACACACTACACTATTATAACACTTCAATGTCAGATAAAAAATTAAACACCAAAAACTTCATCAACGATAAGCTTGATTCTACTAATAAAGTCAATTGAATTAGGTCAAGCTATAATTATATTAAACAAAGTCTAATACAAAAAATTAAAGTCGACAATATAAAAAAAAATTAATAAATACATATAAAATATATTATTTTTTTAAATACTTGATATAACGCAACATCTTACTGAAAACTAAATTAAGTGTAAAATGAGAGAAGACTAGAAACTAAATAAGTAAAAAACCAAACTTTTTATAAAAAATAAACTTAATACATAAATGTGACTTAACATCTTATGTTAATTAATTTAGCTAAACCAACTGTAATGTTATATTTTAAACCATACTAGATTAGTGTAGACAATAATTCTCCGTAACACCAAATTTTACACTAAGCTAGAAAAATAGCTAAATACATTTAAATTTACAATTACAATCAAATGTAATAAATAAATAATTAAACAAATTAAACAAAAAAAAAATTGAAAAAACCGGCTTCAATATGATCACTTAATTACTATTTTAATTATTTAATTGACTCAAATAGATTATAAACTAATAATTAGTTATATTAAAAACAATTTCGTATATTTTTAATCTCTTAAAAATTGCATTTTATAATCAATTAATTAATTAATTTGTAAGTGTCATATTAACATATGTCAAAAAAAGCATTAATAAGAATAATTTAGTTTTTAAGTTTTTCTTATTAATGCAAATTTTAATGGGACCAAATAAAAACCATCAGCTTCCAAATAAGAAAAAATCATCAAAATCAGTTCACTCGGAAAAAAGTTATGAGGTTATTGAGACCCTCCTTAATTGCTTTCAATATAATCAATTTGAGTCAATTAAATAAATAAAATAATAATTAAGTATTCATACTGAAGTTGGATTTTTCTAAATTTTTAATATGTTCTATTATTTTAATACAATTAGTCCCAAAATAAAAATTTTCAAGCAATCCAAAAAATTAATTTTTCTCTAAAAAAATTAAAAAATCAAAAATCAAAATAGTTTATATGCTGCAATTGAATATCTGTCAATAAAAAAATCAAAATTTACTCTACATTATGTGGTCTCAAAGAATTATAGAGTTAGAGCACTTTAAAAACTAAGAAAACTGCAAAAATAGAGATATTTTGAAGATAAAGCACAAAACTTCTTGTTTTTGACATTTATTTCTATTTTAGAAGATTATTTTGTGTTATCGCTGGTTTAGGCAATTTTTTTCTTCTTAGCTGTACTATTCTGATGAACTGTCAAATTTGTTTAATTTTTTAATTTTTAGACTTATTTTTGTGTGTTAACTTTTAAATATAATTAAAAAATAGTTTGACTGAAAAGCCAAATAACATGAATGATTTTCCTACAGATTATGTTATAACTTATAAGACTAATTTGAATCCGTTGATTTATCAATTGTCGTTTCTTAGTTTAACACTTTTTTGTGTTTGAAAGTATTATTTGAATCCCAAAATGTTGAATTAAAGATTTATGCAAATATCAACATTTTATTGAATGTTTGTGTACGTCTGCACTATTTAAGCTCCTAAAAAATCAAGGTTGATAATTGTTATAAAAACTGATAAAAAAAGTTTCAATATAAAAAACCGAGAAAGCTGTTATAAAACAGATGACTATCAGCTTGGGGCTTAGGTCAGTTAGCACTCGTCGCGATTTACAACAGCATCGTCTTTTGGTTTTTAAAGAAAAAGTAGTGAAAATTGTGAATAAATTACTTAAAATCAGCAAAAATTTTCGCAAACTTTTCGTAATTCAGAAAAAAGTGTATATAAACATCAAGGATTAAAAGTGCATTTTTCTCATCTTTTTTCAATCGTTTAGTGCTAAATAGAGAGTTTCATTCTATAGTTTTTTTTGCATAGATAGCAATGTAAACGCAGGTGAGCGCTATTATTATAGAAAGTGATCACTTTTGTGGTGTTATTTATTATACCAATTATTTCATAATGCAAAGAGACTATTTTTTGCAAATTTTTAATACTTTTTTAACAAAAAACTAAAACAGCATAAGATTTTTTGAATTAGTTACTGTATAATACAATTGAGTCTCATTTGATTAGTTTTTTTCAAAATTTTAAACTTTTTTTACAAAATACCATGTTATTTAGTGCTATACATTGAATTTTTTAAGTAAGCTCGCATAGATGGCAACGTAAAGGTAGGTGAGCGGTATTATTATACAGAGTGATTACTTTTGTGCTAGTATTATTTATTACATCAATTTTTTTATAATGCAAAATGACAATTTTTAACAAATTTTTAATACTTTTTGACAAAAATTTAAAAAAACATAAGATTAGTTAATGTATAAGTCAACTGAGTCACTTTTGATTAGTTTTTTTCAAAATTATAGACTTTTTTTTTAATTTTTAAATTTAAACAAAACTCCTTGAATTAGTTAATGTATAATTCAACTGACTAGTTTTTTTTTTATTTTAATCTTTTTTTACAAAACATTATGTTATTTACTCCTATACATTTAATTCTTTAGGTAAGCTCGCTTAGATGGCAACGTAAAGGTAGGTGAGCGCTATTATTATACAGAGTGATTACTTTACTGCTATTATTATTTATTATATTATTTTTTTTATATTGCAAAGTGACAATTTGTAGCAAATTTTCAATACTTTTCTAACAAAAATTTAAAAAAACAGAAAAGAGTTAGGTATAAAGGTATAATAGTTTTTTTTATTACAATTGTTTCTTGCTTTGCCAAGAATAAATCGGCATGGTCTACACAATATTTTTCATACATATGACATATGTATTTGAGGGCATGTTAAGGGAGATTTAATGCTCTTTGCTGTTTATGTATTTATTAATAAAACATTGTAAAAAACAAATGTCTTTTTTTGCATAGATTGCGAACGCTTAATTTTTTTTAATATTTTTTTGTTTGGCCTGTTGCGGCACCTTTAAATATGTACATGTCGATATTAACTGTAAAGAAGCCAAACTAGATAAAAGTAAACAAAAAATAACAAAAAGTAATAAAAAAAACATTAAAACTTGTATATTAATATTATTTGATGTTAGTATGATGGATATATTTATTTTGAAGTGTCAAGTTCAGAATATTATTGAAGAAATAATCTTTATGACAAGATGGCATCTAGAGTCTTAAATGCCTAACCGGAAGTAATAGACTATTTTAAAGCAATTAAACGTTTTTTACTGATTATTAAAAATAAAGTTGTTTTTTCTTTTAAATGTTTTTGTTTAATTTTTATTAGCGTTTTGTGCTTATGTTTTATCTACAAAAATTTCAGTTAAACTTTAAAATGCGCACAAATGGCTGGTGTCGTTTTCTGAGGGGAGAAAACGACACCAGATGAAAACGACTACGGATGTGAGATCGTATCAAAAAAAAATTTATTAGCGTTTTTTCTTATTTCGGCAGTGGATTAGGCCTATTCAGGACACCATTATAAAAAAACGCACCATGTACTGTACCTCATTAAGTGGTGTGGAAATTAGTGAAATAGTAAAACAATGTATCATAATAATTAAAATTTTACATTTTAATATAATATTTGTAACTCAGTTTTTAATTTTTACAAATAGATGTAAACTGTTTTATAATTGACATAAATGTAGATATTTATTTTTAGATTTTTGAAAAAAGTTGTAATAAAATCTATCTTGTATATTGTTGTTTTCTTTCCAATCTGTAAGTAAAATATAAAAAAATATATATTTTGTGGCAATTTCAGCTAAAAGATATTTGTCGATTTTACTCAAGTAGTATAATGTATCAGTTACCCGGCAAGTATGTATCAGTATTATCCGATAAATTTTGTTAAAGATAAATTACATTATTTTTATGCATGTAATAAGTCACTTTTTAGAAAAAAAAATTTGTTTAGTTACTTTGTCAAAATCACCTTACTTACTTCTGAAATTTATTAAATTCTTTTTATTTCATATTATTGTTTTCTTATTTGTGCTGATTTTTTAATATTTGTGAAATTTGGAATAATTATCTATAATAAGAGAAGTTTTGTTTACATTTTACAGCACAAAATCTAAACACAACTTCTTTTCGTTTATGTAGCACCTCTTCTATTGGTCTATTGGTTACCTTTCTCTTCACAATTGCTTGTTTTACTTATAAGTATTTTATCTAGAAATTTTTGTTGTTATTTATATTTTTTATTCCATTTGAAAATAAGTGAAAGCAAAAAAAAGTACAAGAAAAAAAGTTTTGAGATTTGAGATAAAAAATGTTTTTGTTTAGATCTTTATGACTAGCGGCACGCATAATTCAATTCATTAAGTCAAGCATACATAAACGTATTTTTTCGTCTAACCCCCTATAGAAAACCGCACGTCAGGTACTTAAATCAAAGTTAATGAAGCATGTCTTGCACACTAACGATCCAAAGTGTGTTCAAAATGCCGGAAGAAGACGAAAACTTAGTGTAGGTAGGTATTTGACAGCGTTTATACAATAAGACACCTAATCGATAAGCGGATATTTAAAAAGATGTATCGCATTCCACCATCAACAGTTGTCCAAAAATCTTGTGTGCCAGACCACACCTAATCCAAAATGAAATTAAAAGTACAAATTGAAAATTCGTTCAATGCCCCACAATAATGCTCGTAAAGTTATTTCGAATCAGCAGCAGCAAGAGTAAGCAGACCGCGATTGTGTTTGTAGGATGCAAAATTATACAGGGTGTGCATAAACTCACCATTTTAATCAAGCAACTAGTGCCAGCAGTTTTCCTTTTTTCATCACTCTTCACATGTCAATTAAAAAAGCAAAGGACACTTGACATAAGCGTTCACTTATGTAGAAGAATGCCGACACATAATATACATAACCGTACGCGCCAAGCCGTCTATTCATTCAGCGTCGCGAGCGTCGCGGAAGTTGAGTTTGATAACATAGAATAATAGTTGAGATCATGCGCATTTTCAAAATATTGATTCAAGCGTCGACTTTTCTACATGTGTCACATTATTTTAGACACCTACAACCCGGAATCAGTACTGAGCTAGGGCTAGAGAGGGAAAGGCAAATACCGTCATTACTTACTTTTTAATTATTCACGCAAGAATTCGATCTATTTTTTAATCTTAATTATCAAATATTTAATAACACGTATTCTAAAAAGTTTTATTTTTTACGTCATTATTCTACATCAAAATTAAAAAAAAACAAATCAAACGTATAAAATTAAACTGGTTTCAACTTGAAATCTATTCAGTTTATAGAGTCAATTTACTGAGTTTAAGAGTTAAAAGCACAAATAAGTGATATTTTCATAGCTTTGAAACAAAAAATATAAAAAAACAATTTGTTGCACTTGTCATTTTGGCAGTAAAAATATTCTTATTTTAAGAATCTGAGATTTTAAACTCAAAGATACTATGTTTAGCCGAGAATACAACTTTGCATCTTTTGACGTCGTCAAAGATATATAAACGTTATAAAGTTGTTGCAGAATAACTTTGCTTTTACAAAGTTTTATGAAATCTCGTTTTTTCAATGATAAATGTTTTGTAAGCTGTTTTAAAATTAAGCTCAGTTAAACTTAAAAGACGACCTTTACTAAAAACGCTAACTTCTAAATATTTAAAAATATAATCATCTCAGTATTGAAAAGTCGATAGCTTACATTTCTAATTCTCAAAACACTTGACGTTGTCACCCACGGTGTTTTTTAGCTTGTTTTTTATTTCTAATGTTGACAGTTGTTTCAAAATAAACAAATTAGTATTAGAGTTATTTAACGATATTACGTTTTTTCAATCCTGCGAAATGTTTTTTTAGTTTGTTTATTATTCCTATTGTTGACATTTGTTCAATTTTTTTGTGTTTTTTGCATCATATCTCTAAGCACTAGAGAAAAGTAGCCTATTTTTATAACATGTAAAGCATACTTTTCTAAATGACGTACCTACATTAGCTTTTATTTTGTATCAAGCGTACACTTTTAGTTTTAAACTATGTCAATCACCTAAAAACAAAAATCACAATATTTTTGCATTCAGGTGAAAAACACCAATTATATAAATCACACTTTTCTGCAAATATTTCGCTTTTTTTATAAATGACATTCTCTTCAACAATGGGAAAACCGTGTTTTATTTAAAGCTAAGCCGCTAAAGCGACATTTTTAAAAATTTAAATGCGTAGGACCATTAATAATAAGTTAAAAGCCCGGAAGCTTAAATAACAACACTAAATTTATCTTAATTTATGTGAAAAAAAAACGCTTTAATTAAAAATAGAAAAAAGCTTATATAATTAGATAAATAACATTTCAAAACAATTTAAAAGCATATGTAAGTTTTGTCACTACTAGGTTCCTCAGAAAAGTCTCAAAATAATAAAGTTTTTTATTAAATTTATAACATAACAAAATTAATACATAAAATAAAACTCAGATATCAACTACCTGACAGCAACCAAATTTAGTTGAAGTAAATTAGACTACATAAAAATGTCAAAGTCTAAAACGTGTTTAGACTTACCAAATTCTCATAAAAACAGTTTTTATGCCTTGCGTAATTTTCGAAAAGTCTTATTAATCGTCCGGAAAGTAACATTTGCAAGATTAGGTCGGCAAACACTTAGTTGTTGATTTTTAACATAAATATAAAGCTTGTTAATTTAATTAGAATGTAGATCAAAAATGTCAAAACAAATTAAGTATTTAGATTCAAAGTGTCTTTAAAGATAAAAGCTGTGCAAACAATCTTTATAAGTATTGTGCGTTCATAAATTATTTAGATGAAGTCTTTCTTTTATTAGTTCCTACGCAGAAACGTACGATATTATAGACAAGCTTTGACGTTTTTTGACAATAAAAATATAATATCAAAAACAATGAGTCAAGCTAAATTACACAGCAAGACTCTATCTAAATAATGTATGAATGTTATATAAAGGTTATCATGGCAAATCTAAATTAGTACAATTTAGCCCTGAGGTACTGGCACAGATTACTGGTATAAATATATATCTATAGAACTTGTCAATCTATAGCCATAGCATTGAACTGTCAATTAGAAAATGTACTAAGCAAGGAGAGCAGTGTAGCTTCCAAATTAAAACGACATCAACTGCGCATAAGTCTCTTGTTTATGGCACAAAACACGCTTTTCTGATTAGATTATTAATACTCAAAAATTGTAATTTGTTAATTGCTCCAATTTGTAGTTAATTGTGCAAAAAAATATTGTTATTTTCAGAGTGGGAAAAACTAAAAACACACTTGCTCGGTTACAGATAAAAATGTTTAACAGCGTCAACAACCACAAACCGAATTTTGAAAACGTTTCTAACCGCTGAAGCGCATAAAGTTATTTTGGCGCAGTTGTTCTTATAAGTTATATTTAGTAATCAAAATCTAACAAACTGTTAAGTTTCTGTAACCTGGCATTGATAATGATTCTTTTAAAATATTTTATGTTTTTTCTTCAACTTCAAGTCCAGTTAGCTGTTAAAAGAAAGTACATAATTCTTGTTGCAGTTTACCTACTTTTTTTAACACAATGGTGTCTACTTGTCTAAAGTGTCTGAATAACACAAAAAACACTGTAGCAAGCCTTTTCATACGAAGTTGAATCAATAAATTGATTTAAAAATTCAAGATAATTACACAGCATGAAAATAGCTTTTACAGCAAGTTGCCTATTTTAAAGCAGCTTCTGTACAATTATTGTTTGGCTTAGAGCAGTAAAATGTTTTGAATGGTGCACTTTCATTTACGACTTCAGTAGGTATTTGCAATTTTCCGAGTTTATGTTTGTTTAAAACATGTAAACAGAGTCCGGGAATTGAATTGAATCTTTATGAGCCTTAAACTAAATGTAAAAGCATGTGTGGTCGTTTAAACAGAAAAATGCGAGTTGAGTGAAAGGATGTACACCGTAATTTAGCTTGACTATTTTGAAAGGATAATTAAGTTTTAGTAAAAACACAGAAATGTTTTTTTAGGAATTTTCTCGGCTTTTTCTAAAAACATTCTACAAAAAACACATTTTTTTTTATTAAACTGTTTTTTGTTTCTAGCAAAAAATTGTTTGATGTGCCTTATTCCTGAAATACTTAATTTTCTACATGTTTTAACAATCAGAAAGAGGCATAGCTTTTATTCTTGTAGAAAAAACTAATATTCAACTTGTGCTTCTTTTCGATCAGGTGTCAAGAAATTGAAATTAATCCGTGATTAGAAAAAGTAAACATCCTTTAACTGAGAGCTTGAGTTATGTTCCTAGCCAGTAGAGTAGCTGACTGATAAAAAGTGTAGTTCAATAAGCCAATCAGATGCACCTGATTGCGTTCTCATCCTAGTAATTGGTTCAACTTGACAGACACTATTGAGTACAGGTGATTATTGCCTAATAACAATTAAGCATATTTGCCAGTTTTATTTTACAAAGTGTAAGTAACAAAAATAAATGTTTTTAAATGTTAAATAAACATGAAAAGTATTAGAGTTTGCAAATTATTAAAATGTCAGAGAAAACAAAACTTCTTGTTTTAATAGATTTAATATTATTTAGCAATAATATTAAGAAAAGTAAACCAAGTAGAAAAAAATCTAGCAGTTGTATTGTTGCGTTGGAACAAGAAACCTTGGGTGCCACAGATTTGAAAACTATTCTGCAATAGCTTGTGGTTTGACACAAAAAGTCTCAAACTTACTTTTTTCGCAAAATGTCAATTTCTAGCCTTACAGACAGCTAAAATTCAAAACTTATACTTAGACATCAAAATAAATAAAAAATGTAATGTTTCTTAGTTTTTTAAGCCGAACTACTATAAAGCGACTTTTCCAAAATTTAGCAATAAAGTTTCTTAGTTATAGCAAAGATTAAATACTACATATATTATATTTAATCTTTGGTTATAGTGTAAAAAATGATATACAGTGTGTGCCATTAAAACTTTGACTTTTGACACTTTTTTGAGGCATAAAAATCAATTTATATTTAATTTTGTCATTTTCTTATAAACATTTTGAACCAATTTTTAATGCTCTTGTTTTTGTAATCCGATTGATTATTCCCTCAGTTTCCTTTTTTCAACCCTTTACAATCATGCCTAAATGTGTGACAATAATCGCTCGCCACGCTCAAAATATCAATTAAATTAGTCTTTGATGGTGTTTTGAAAGACATTCTTGTCACTTTAGAATTGTTCACAATCCGATTAAATGCATCGTTGAACTCAAAATTAGAACCGTCCTCAAATAGCAGCTATTAATAGGTATGGGATTGTCATTTATTAATTGTAGCGTTAAATTAGAAAATTGGATTTGTACATTCATCCCAGACGGCCGCGCTTCCGTTATTATATACCATGCGGCCAAAAAAAATTCAATACAATGCTGTGAAAATGCAGATTATGGTAATCTGATGATATAAAATAATGGATAAAGTGCCACACCTGTTCTTTATTTCAAAAAGGATACAAATCAGGAACTGAATTTTTCCGGAATTTTAATTAGATGAAATGAACCCGCGTTTTTTCAAGTTGCAATAACATTTCCGGTGTAATTGAATGTACAAATTGTCTCGCGAACACTAAAAGAAGTTTTCATTGATTTACATTCTTCAAATTTAAATGTATGTAGCAGAATTATAAAATTCAAAATTAGACTACTTATTGTTATGATCTATGCTTATTTGACCAACTGCACGCTTTTTACAAAAACAAATTATAATTACAAGAGAAAGCAGATAAAGATAATAATGTTTAACTTTAAATTCAATTAGGTAATTCGACTGAATTCAAGAAATCTAATATATTTAATAAAAAATAGTGACAGCAAAAAAATTATTTTTAGGACAATGACGCAACTTGTCACAAACCTAAGCCTCAGCATATCAAGTTGACAAAAGCAGGTTAACGGTAATTGGGCAATAATATAGCAGAAGTAATTCATTCATTCACTTGACAAAAATAATTGGTACCAATTAGAATATAATGCTTAAAAAACAAGCAAGGCCTGCAAGTGACCCATTGTCGGGACGCCATTTGTTATTTGAGGACTACAGGTTTATTACCCTTGGCAGAATGCACGTTTAATAATATATAAATCATGCTCGAATCAACTGGAAAAAAGCTGAGAGGAATAAATCAGGTTTTATTGTATAAATATACGGCAAAGTATATTTTTCTTTATGCTATTTATGAAACAGGAGGATCTGCGTTTTGCTGCATCTTGATTATTGGTTTTTTTCATTTTTACATTTTCGTAATTGTCCAATAAAAAAATGTTAAAATCATTGCACTATTAAAAAGCAATTAAAGAAGGAAAAAATGTGGTTTATAAATAAAATTCCAAAGGGTGCCAGGCATTAATAAGACATTACTATTTTATAATCATAACTTTCATAATTGCGTGGATATATACGCCAATTTGAAATTTTATGATAACATTAACTATAAGTTTATAAGCATGTGTTTTGTTACAATAAACAAATATTTTGCAAGCAATAAATAGCAACTAATATTTATTTAGCAATTAGTTTCTTGAGCAAATAAGAAATATTGGGATAACTAAACAACAAAGCATCAAATTGAAAAAATTAAATTAATATGATCAGTTTTACAATAATTGACTAGATGTTTTTTTTATATTTTAAATCAGAAACTTTAAATATTTGATTGAAACCGATATAAACAAATTTAACCTGGCTAAATAGAATTTACTATTTTTTGCATATTTGTTCCCATTTACCTAATTTTAATATTTAGATTATAAAAACAGAAATGTTTGATGCTAGATTATATACGTAGCTGTTTATTTTCAAAAGAGTTGAAACATCTAAAAGATAGGTACCTATGTTTAATTATATCATTTGGAACATATACTTCAAAATTTACATAAAAATTATTATCAATTTAGTGTCGCCAGATTTATTTAATATTTTTTTGTGTTTTATATTAGTCAACAGTAAAAAGATATTTTTAAAAAATATGTTGCACACATATTTTTTTCTTCGATGTTATACAGGGGAGCCTACCATGCTAAATGTATAGTAACAACGTTTGTTAGATTTTGTAGAATTGAAGTTGAATCTTGATTCAGTTGAGTTAGTTTGAGCATTGAAAGTTTTTATTTTAAACTTAGACATAAAGCTTACATTTTTTTTTAATTATTAATTAGTCACCTCTCTAATAAATATTACATAAAAGACGTTTTTTAATTTTTTTTGGATTTGTAAAACTCAAATTACGTGAAGTAATAAAATCATATAAAATATCTATAAGCTGTTCATTTTAAAGAAAACCTTTTTTATAACGTGCAATTATATATCCCCCTGCTTTCAATAATTAAAATGGCTAACCAGCACCATGTAATTTATTTGTTGTTATTATTCTTGGCGCAACTAGTGGTCATAGCGCTAGGAAGAACCACCCCTATCATCAGTGTCCTCATGTTTAGCTAATTAATTTATGCACATATTTATTAAAACGGTTATTTCGGTTCAAAGATTTTTTATACAAGAAACTTTATGAATTTACTTTGAATAAATTTTATAAATACGGGCCTGAATATGTGCTTTGCAGCTTGCTGATTTAAAAAAAAAACTAATTTCAATTTTGTGCCTATATATTTGAAAACTGTAAAAAAGAAATTGAATGAATTGAAGCCATAATTTATTTTCAATGTGACAATGAATACTATAAATTATAGTTCCATAATAATTAGCAGTCATAATTAAACGATTTTATTATAATAAATTTTATTAACATAAACAAAAAAATATTTGAAAGTTGGCGGATTAAACTATTTGAAACTGTTTATGATAAGAATGCTCTCTAATGTGTAATTAAAAAAATTAATTAAAAATTTTGCTAAGCCCAATCATCACTATCACTGCAGATTAGACGTTTACAGATATATACATGTAAATAAGTAAAATTAGTCAAACTTTCTGTCAAAAATAATTTATGACACTTTTTATTAAACTATTATTAATTACTCTTTGATTCAACACTTGATATATTATGAAATTATGATAATATCCTTTTTATATAATTATAATTGCATGTTTGTTTGCAAAACAAACATGCATTATAATTGCATAGCTGAAACATGCAATTTGAATACTAATTTTTTTGCGGCAACCGTTAGTCGACATTTAAATCAATTTGATTTATAGTAAATAATTTAATTATTTGTTAAAAATTAAACGTAAAAGTAGTCTTACTAAAATAAAACAATAATAACAGCCCTTTTTCAAACTTTAATAAACCCCAATAACTTTTTTATACTTATATTATTAACTTAATAAGTTGACCAGTTAAAAAATTCCACTAAGAGCTAAAAAATTCTAAAGCCTTTAAAGAGTCTCAGCTTTAAAATTTTAATCAATCTAAAAATTATTGTCATTATACTAAAATATAAATCTGTAAATTATAAAACAGAAAAAAATGTTAAAATATTGTAAATATTTAATATTAGTAGGTATACAAGTTAGTATTGAGAGTTTTTTACCTTTTATATACGTAATACTTTAGCCCTTAACTTCACACAACTTTAATCAGAGAAAAAACAGAATAAATAAAAATCAGATAGAGAATATTTTTGTGACTTTCCTGCCTACGATCTAGAAAAGAGATGCTCATAGAAAAACCCAATGACAGATTAGTAGTCCAAATCTAAGCTTAAAAATTCTATACAGCTATTCCCTAGGTCAGTATTCCAAAAAGTAAATTATTCAAATAGAGCAATTTGCAAAATTTGTGTCTAAACTATTAAGATATAATCTACAATTGATCACTTCCTTTTGACAAAGTACTCTCATGAATAAATAGAGCGGTAAATAATGCACAGAATAGTTTTCATACCTCGACACAACCTATAGACCCCATTGTAAAAGAATGTTTATTCTCCCCCATTTCATATCGTTTATTCAAAAGTTGAATGCAAACAAAAGAGTCAAATTTATTTGAAAGCAAAATGAACAAAAGCTTGTTCGAAAACTCTGAACATAAGTTTAAAGCACAAGAACTTAATATAAAAATGTTTACAGTAAAACCTTTCTATAGAAGACACGCACGAAAACTGTCAAATAAAATTTCTATAGAAAGTTTAAGTTTAAACAAGTCACTTATTTTTCAAAAATACACCAAATGTCGAACAGCCACATCAATCTAAATATAAACGACCAGATGCCAGTCACCCTTGACCCTTGTGCCCTTTAACTATAATTTTAAAAATGCTGATATCACGTATTGAACAAATACTGTAAATTTTTGATGACTTTTAAACTGCTTCAATGTACTTTAATATAGTTTTGTTGCTTAAATATAAATTATTCCTAACTTAATTTATCACAAATTTTTGTGACATCCCCCTTAGCAGTACACATATGTGCAGATGTTTTCAAAAAAGCCCTTCGTTGCTTATCTGTTCCTCAAATCCCTTACTAAATCACGTATGTCAATTTTAAAATAAATAGTTTACGCATAATTTATATTTAAAGTGACTTTTATATTTATTTAACTTCTATCTAAAAGCTGTTTTGTTGTCTAACTACAACCAAAATATTTCTATGTTAATTTTAACTAATAAGATTTGTCAAAAATAAAAATTAGTCACATTATGTATTTTTGATAATAATAGTCTACCAAATATATTAGATTTACAAAATTTTTGGAGATTTTGGATTTTTGGATAATTTAACAAAAGATATTCATTCAATCTTCTTCAAATAATATTTTATCAATAAAAAATTATAAAATATCATTAGAAACAATAAACAAAAATTTGTCAAATACAATTAATTGAAAGTCACCGGGAAAACCCAAAATTCACAATTTCTTGATTAAAAAATTTACTAATTTTTACAAATATTTTTTAAATCATTTTAACAAATTTATAAAAAATTCAAAAATATTTTCGCTGAAGGTATAACCTATTTGAAGCCCAAAAAAAATGACGCCAAAAATCCGTCAAATTATAGGCCTATAACGTGTTTGCCAACATTATATAAACTGTTTACATCATTCATTAAAGATCTAATTTTTAACCATTGCATAAATAATAATATTATAAATATTGAGCAGAAAGGTTGCATCAGTGGTTCTTTTGGTTGTAAAGAACAATTAATTATTGATTCAGTCGTAATGGAACAAGCTATAGATTAAATAAACGTAACATCTACACTGTTTTTATTGATTATAAAAAAGCTTATAATTTCGTTCCTCATTGTTGGTTAATAAAAATTTTAGAGTTGTATAAGATCAATTTAAATTTAATTCAATTATTAAAATATATAATGCAATTTTGACAAACTTCACTTTATCTTTCAATTAGAAACGAATCAATAAAAACTGCATTATTACCAATTAAACGCGGAATATTTCAAGAAGATTTATTAAGTTCTCTATGGTTTTGTTTAGCAATTAATCCATTGTCAGATTTCCTTAATAATTCAGGTTGTGGTTATAAACTGATGACAAACCATATTAATTTTTCAACTATTTGTCATCTTATGTATATGGATGACATAAAAATATATGCAAGCAGTAAAAATCAATTATTCAATGTAACAAAAATTACTGAGTGGTTCAATCAAATTTTATCTGATACAACTAAGAACAATGAAATTAATAACAGTTTAAATCAAGAAGAACTGTACAAATATTAAAGTTATAATCAAAATTCAAAAACTTGTCAAAAAGGCATTAAAAATAGTATAAACAAAATGTTTTTCAACAGAGTTATATTACTTTTAAAAACGCAATTGAATAGTAAAAATTTGATACATGCAATAAATTCTTTTGCTGTTCCTCTATTAACTTATTTCTTTGGTGTAATCAAATGAACCGCAACCGATATTAATAACATTAACATAAATATTTAAACATCATTTACTAAATTTAATAAACATCATCAAAAATCTTCTATTCAACGATTTTTAATTACTAGAGAAAACAGAGGTAGAAGAATTTTGAACATATGGTTAAATAACCAAATTTCTAAGATGCAAAATTACTTTCATTATTATAAAACGGATAATAAATTAGTAAAATTTATTGTGAACACAGATACACATCTTACATAATTAAATTTAAAAAGTAAAATTATTACAAATAAATTAGATAAACAAGATAATAATTTGTTATTAAAACTTAAACAAACGACATTACACAGTAGATTTTTTAAAGAAATTGAGTTAGTTGAGATAGATAAAAAGCTGTCATTTCGGTGACCATTAGGAATCTTTATAATTTAAAAATGGTAAAAATGTTACCTTTTGAAAATTAAAAGCTTGTTTTTCAACAATTTTTATACTATTTAGTAAATAATATTGTCAATATCATTACTTGTCAAAAACCGTAATGGTTTTTGAATCCAGCAAAATTGCTGTGCCTCCAGGACAGGGAAGATTGAACATAGAATGATAATGCATAATTTGTTTCCAAATTATCATAAATTGATTTGTGAAATCAGAAATGCAGTGTAAACTGTTACAACTTTGTAGAAGCTCGAAAGTTTTTTACTCTGCTTATCGCTAAAAAATTCAAAAAAATCTTAAGTAAAAGACAGTTTCAAGAAGCAAGTCACATTTCTAAATCTTAGAGAATCAGTAAATCAAAGCAAACATTATGAAAGCTTATTATTAATTTATAAGTTAATTATTTTAATTACTTGTAAATTTATACTTTAAAAGTCTAATTACAAATTTTACACCCGGTCTGTTGCACTGTCAAATTTTTGTGTGCTTTGTACTTCTATAGAAAGCACGCAGTTTAAGTAAAATCGAAAATTTTACAGTTTTAACGCAGCTCAGATTGGTAATTATTGCGTTTTAGAAAACTTAAACTTTTTTAGAAATTTTTTAGAGAAACTAGAAGTAAAGTGGTGATAATTTAGAAGAATTTAGTGTTATTCATCTTCTGATAATAACTTCATGGAAGTCAGAAGAGCTCTCAAGATTAATTAAAAGTATCTTTTTACCAAGTAATATTCTGTATTAATAATTTATTGTCAAAGATTTCGAAACGATTAATTTGGCGTTCATGACAACTGACAAGATCAAAAAAATCAAAAACTTTATTAGAGCCAAAAAATGCCTAAAAAAAGCCTTGGCTCTAATAGCCCTAGTTGGATAAAATTCGTGATGTTTGTAAATTGTAATTATCTGCTACAAGGCTACAAGTAATCCAAATGTAAAGCTGCTTCCGATCCCATAAATGTTGCTGTAAAACTTAAAATTAAAAAAAAAAATATTTTAATTGAACTGTCATCATGTTGAAATTGATTCGATGCTAATAAACTTTGATGTTAGTCGATAACAGTTGTTGGCTGTTAATTTTTAAAAAACAGTACAATTTTTTTCTTTTTACTGTCTTTCTTAATATCACATTATTTTCCAATCAACCTCAATACAAAATAGTCATCTTTTTTTTTGTCTAAAAACAGTAATTCATATATTTTTGCACTAGATGTGGCCGAAATTAATGGCGAAAAAGCAATGTGTATCGCAATCTGCTAAAGATTATTTACTTTTAGTTCGGCTTTGCCTCTAAATCGGAAATGAAACTTTCAAACCATTTCTGGCAGTATGTTCCAAAGCACTCAACTATTTTTAAATTGCGGTAGATCAGGATGGGGGAGTCCCGCAACCGCAAACTCCTCCGAAAAACTTTTCAATTTAAAATTGGAATTTTCGCAATAGTGATATTTAGTTTCGAGATTAAATGTCCAAACCTTGAAAGGTAATACTCTCAATATTAAAACGCCAGGTGTTTACCGATAAGGTGTGCTTTCGACCTGGACTGAAGACAAACCACTGCCGGAATCTGGCGTTTATCTGCTTAGTTTTGCAGCTGCTGAGCCGCCATGTGTAGCCAATCACTGCATGTTTCGGTCAGCACCTGTCGTTGCTGTATAATTTAAATCAAATAGGACAACGAAACCAAAAAACATAGGTGTTTACTATCTACGAAAAAACCCATTTTTAATACCATTATTTCTAATTTTATGGAAATATTTTCAAAAAACAAAAACAACACACAAAAAAAACAATTTTACATTCAAAAAAATCTCATCTAATGAATATTCCCGCGCTACAATGTCAACAACATTTAAATTATTTTTTTATGTTTCATTATAAAATCCACGTGTTTATTTAAAAAGCTATAATTAAAATTTGTAAATAAACTTACTAAAGGAATTCCCAGAGAATACCACCATTAATTTCGTATTAGCCGCGAGAATTGAATGAAGCACTATTTTCCGTGGTGCACACCGTGAGTAAGGATGAAGCACTAAAAGCTGTGTTTCGGACTGATGGGCAAAGTAGTAGGGCTGGCCCAGCAGATGGTAATTTTTGTATAATCTTCCAAAATTAAAGAAAATTTCAATTTATAATTTGGAGAGAATTTGTAATGAGAAATGTTTAAATTCTATTCAATTAACAGAGAACAATCTGATGCACCCAAATACCTTCCTCTGAAAAAAAACAATCTCCTATTTATAACTTGTTGTGTTTTTAAAAATAACTCTTTAAGATTAATTAGGATTGTCAAATGTAAAATAAAATTACAGATAAAATATTTTTCTATTTATTCTTTTATTATGCGGAGGTCACAGCTGGTCAAGAAAAAATCTTTTATTAATGAATATTAGTCGGTGAATACTTAACCATTTCCAAAATGACAACATTTACGAATTTTATATTTGATGCAAAAATATATACCGCAAAACAACCGGATGCTTTTGATATAGAGTGTGTAAAATTTACCGGAAGTGTTCAGTAAAATCTCACTTCAAATCATAAACTCCACAAATATCTTGTAAACTTTCCGCACGCTATTTGCGGTACGATATCACCTTGTCGCACTGAAAGCACATCAAAGTGCAAATTATCATTTTATTAGAGATGACACAGTAGAATATTATTATAGAACCTAGAACCTCAATTCAAACTGAGAAAAAGAAATCAACCGTATCACTTTTTGACTGAATTTGATTTTGACCGATTTTGACTGAAAAGACTGATTTGCATAAAGCTCGATCAGTTTTTTTGGCATCTAGATTTAATGTGATATTTGTGTCAAAAGTAGTTGTGCTTCTTGCGTTAAGATATTGAAAACTTCCCTTATGGTTAAAAAAATAAGTATGTACTATATATTGAACTATACCAGAAAAACTCTCAAGAAAATTCTTTAAATAACGACGTCTTAGAAACAAAAATATAAATAATATATCAAGAAAATTTCATTTATTTAATGACATTAAATAAAAAAAAATTAACAATTTATTATCTATGATTATTTCTAATGATAGAGACAAATGAGACGATGTGAAGTTTCAACATTTTCGTAAAGTGCTGTTGTCATTTTTCCACGTTTTATGTCACGTTTCACGTTTCTACTATAACTTCTCGTTCATCAATGTTTCAATAAGATATAGACAAAACCTGAACTCATTAGTGAAGATTACATTACCTCATTTTAATTCATTTCAATCTAAGTGTTTAGTTGTAAACAAAAGTTATTCTCTGTGGTGTTTCCTGGTAACTGAAATACTTCTTGCATATGTATATAAATGCAAATCAGTTTCTACAAGTCGTATATTGACTTATTCTGAAGCAATAAGACCCAAAAACTTTTATTGCAATAAACTGCTAATCTCACATTTTTGCCTCAGCGCTAGTAATTGGATCCTGTGCTCATTTTCGATTTCTTTGCAATTGTAAAGGTAAACTATACAATAATTGCGATATCATGCCACAAAGTCAAAAAATACCCTAAGACACTCAAGAAGAAGATATTGAAATAAAATCTCTTACTTTAAATGCTCGTTGCAATATTTGGCGACATAATTTTATAGTTTTTTATATTTATTTATTATTTTTTGAATTTTAAAATTTTTTAGTTTTTCAAATAAAATTTAAGTCTATCTGCGTCAACTGACTTCATTTTTATCAATGTCAAAATTTTTAGTAATTACAATCAATTGAAAAATGGGCTAAATTTCAGTGCATCTAAAACCAGAATAAATTTTTTATACATAAAACAAATAAATGAAAACACAATTGAAAAAAGAAACGTAAAAAATACTAAGAATTTATTCAAAAACAAATTTTAAACTTTTTTCTATTTTTTACTATTTGTGCGACTGGATAACATGCATACAATTTTTTGAAAAAAAGAAGAATATGTTACGTATTTAAAAATGCCAAATAATGAAAACCATTTATCAAAAACTTGCTCACCAACAAATTCTAATATTTCAATTAGCTCTTGTTCAGAAACAGAAATTAATTTGTCCGACCCAGATAAACCTATACCTTTCTCAAATTTTCCAAAAATTATTCATCGATATGAATCCGTAGAAGAATTAAACACATCTTCAGAAATAGATTTTATAGAGAGAAACGTTGAACAAAATTTGAAACTGGCCAAGGTACAACATTTAAGAAATAAAAATGATGAAGACACAGACAACACAAGTTGTGAGTTATCCGATCAAAGTGTCACGCTAAAATAAAAACATTACGTATAGAAAGAATAAAGCTAAATCAAGTTAATCTTACAATCTACAAAATCTGATTAAATTGTAACACATTAGAAATAAGACTGGCTCTTTAGTAAGATTGTCAATTGGTTTTAATTTAGATATTAATCAGATGTGATTAATTAAATTATATTTGGATAACTAATTTTCTTTTTAACTTCAACTTGGATGAAAGTTTGAAGACCAATGTGGTTTAATAGTGCTTTGATGGTAATTGAATAGTTAAAGTTATTGTCGATGCAAATGTTCAGAGTATGTGTTTTGTGGTTTCGATATCTGGTTCTGCTTCAGATTTCTGAAATTATAATACCACTCGTTTTTGTTATTTCTAGAAACTTCTCTACAATATTGTTTCCGAATTTTACTCCAAACCTAATTCTGCAAAATTGTTTTCATGTCTACAGAAAGTATAGTTAATTCTTTTCCAATTTCTTTTTTTTTTGAGTCAATCGGCAGTTGAAAGCATTGTCGTTTGCAGATCAAAAAAATAAAAAACACAAACAAGCAAAAAAAGCTAAAATATCTGTGCCAAGATACAATAAAACACATAAATAAAAATAAATAACAAAAAAAAAATGCAAAAAAATACACAAAACAAGTCTTATTTGTTTACAATTTTTGTAGAACAAAAACATTAAAACGTGTTATGAAAACTTTCTAGATAAAACAGTTAACGAAAACCAAAACACAATGACTTCGGATAAAATCCGAAAAAAGTTTTAAGGGTTTGGGTTTGGGATAATCAAACTTCTCTTATATTAAAAATATGTTATAAAAAAAATTATCAAGTAAAAATTGATGGCTGTAGAAACCTTCGTTTTGCTCCGATTGCTCAGAATTAGTTTCCAAACCAGAAGACGTTATTTGAGCCAAATTCTACCAAACATTTAGTAAAAAACGCTCAAATCAAAACTGTTCAAAAAACAAAACTATGCAACTTTAATTTTTTTTTCGCATAAGCGTTTTTAGTAATTTTTGTCCTAAAATGCATAAAAGAATGAAACCATTATATTATAAATAAAAAAATGTATATTTTTCTATCTCTTAAATTAAATATAATAAATTAACTTATAAATTGTATAAATAAAAAAGCTAAGCAGGAGCTTCTTAGCGAGATAAAAACATCTCTTGCGTCTTTAAGCTTAAATACCTAATCTTAATTAAGTTTCAATTAAACTCAAAAAAATGAGTCTTTTTGCTATTTTTCTAAAAGCATTTCCATCAGACTAACTAACTTCTTTTAAAAAAATCAGATTTTTTCAAAAGCAGGATTTGAAACACTCCCCCAAAACAATGTAGCGGAAGTAGCTTCATGCCGAATAAAAAACGCAAACGGTCTATCCACTAAAAAATTCTTCTGACCGCCTATGTAGTCAATGGTGCTTGCCGAAATAGCAGCTGCTTCTGTACCTTTTTCATTAACACTTAGGAATACTTGTTGCATAATATTGTCAACTCGAAGAGGTTTATCAGCAGCATTTGTCAAGAAAAGGTCATCTTGTTCGGAAATGTTATAATTGTTAAACGCTTCAACTTTGTATTTTAAATCATCTACAACGTTTGAAGCATTAGTTTTAATTTGACCACCACCAGCCATCTTATATGCTTGGTATTTTTTCAGTTGATCCAAAATACTAAAACTATTTCTGATGGTCATTTTGGGTAGCTTAATTATGACATCTCTTCGACGTGACTTTTGAACAACTTTTGCTACGATTTTCGAGCTCAGATGCTGAAGAAACCCTTTCAAATCATACTTAAATCTGCTGTTTTCATTTGGCAACATTATGTACATCCCTAATTCTTCATTTTTATAAGGCAGTCCAACAATGCGGTATTCGTCAGATTCTGAGTATAGTACACTTTCAAGCATACCAATCATGTAAGTTACGTCAACTTTCTTGTCTTCGTTAACGCTGAAACTACCTCGCCGGTTTAAAATATCGCTAAATGGTATTTCCCAATCTGCCTTGAAGTAAATTGCGTTTGAAAAGATAGCAGCTGTGTTTCTGGTAGGAGGTGTTGGCAATATCTCTGGAATTAAACCATTGGTATTATCAACAGCCCATTTGTTAATAATTCTGAAAAATAATAACAATAATAATCACAATAGAGTATTAGGAAACGAGTGAGAAGATAAATCATCCTGACAAACGCAAAGTCTAATAATTTTTTCCTAGTTTTGTATCAGCTATAAAGCAAATTGTTAACCCGGTCTTAAATTAAAAGTCTTAATAAGTGTTTTTATCCTAAAGTTAAATTAAAACAATGTTTAAGAAAAACAAAATTTGCTGCAAAGATTGTACAAATACAATAGTCAACTCAAGACTAAATCCACAAAACATGTAATACAGTCAGATATAGAAACTTAAACATTTATTTAAAAAAAATTAAAAGTTAGATGTTTATAAAAGCTTTAAAAATTCTAAATAAAAATAATAAAAACAGATTAATAAATAACAATAAAATTGTTGTCAAAGCATGTCATAAATTAAAAATTAAAACTTAATAAGAGTGTTTTAAAAAATATTGAAAAAAGTTATTTGTAAAATGTAATAAATAGAGATACTTCTAGAAAGCGTCTGCAATGAATTAACATTGAGAGACCAAGTTTCTACATTACAATCATTCAAAGTTTGTTGACGACTAATGTCAATGTTTCTGCGTTGACAAAAAATTGTTTATCAAAGCTTCGTTTGACAATGTCACTTTTACAGCCAAACAAACCGTATTAAATGTCAATTGTCTTCTATTGGTAGTTTCCTTAAAGTATTAAAAGTTTTTTTCCGTCAAAGTTTTGTATTCACTCAAAAATTGCTCAAAATCTTAAGCACACATACTAAACCGCTCACTTTTAACAAGCGTTTTTGTCATTCCAGAGCAAGATTCTTAAACCGCACTCTTATAAACACTTTTCTGCCAACGCAGTTAGTGTCATCTGTCGTCAGCAAATCGAAATAATGGATACATGAAAATTTTTTCGCGACATTGATTTATTAAAAAAGTTCTTAAAAGATGTTTTACGTTTACGTTCAAGTTTATGAGGCACCAGAATCAAAGCCAATTTATTCAACCAAAATTGATTTATTCTTATGTGATATTTATACGTAACTGAATTAAATTGTTGTTTTTATAATGAATGCTAACAAGCACAAAACATGTAAGAATTTACACATATTTAATATGAATTAATTTGCTTTTATTTTATTACTTTCCAAGTTATTTGTGAATAAAATTAACTATAGAAGATTTTTCAAGCAAATGTATAAAAATCAATAAATGAGAACTTATTTTTTTTCAAATTGACGTTCTAATTTTAAATTTTAGTGAATAAAAAACATTCAGAGATTTTCATTAATTAATTATTTATCTATATTGTATAACAAAATGAAAGCGGCAGCTATATTATTTCTGTGAAAATTTTTTCCTCAAGTGTGTGTGTTTAAAACTTACTTTTGGGCCTTGGATGGGTTGTTGAAGTTGATCTTAACAATTTTTGTTTCATAAAAATGTTTCGAGCGACTAATGAACTGTTCTTTCAATTTCAACTGTTGATTGTAAAATAGAGCACTGCTTTCTTTCAAAATAAACTCTTTTTTAATTAAAGGGTTTCTTAAATGGGTTAATAAACTTCTCATTTGGAGATGTATGCTTGCGTAGGGCAAAAATTCGGTACTATTTTTCCCTGCATATGTGTCAAGAGTAGTGTTTTCATGAAGGTGTGCGTTTGGTAATGACAACAAATCAATGAGTACTTTTTGAAACTCGTTTTCTGCTCCTAAAGCAAGTTGGCTAATGATAAGAGCTGTACTGAAGGGACTAACAATAATGTTTTCATTTCCTTCTTCATGCAAAAATGTTTGAAGACGTATGCCAAGAGTGAAGATGGCTTGCAGTGCTAATTTAAAATTGTCAACTAATGTGCCATTAGCTGTCGGCAACGGACGAACTGGCGGTGGTAGATCTTGAGCCTTTGTCAAGATAAACAGAACCAAAAATGACACCAAAAACAGGCAAAAAGATTTGCCCATTTTCCTCTAAAAGAATTCTATAGTTATTAGTTATTAGTGAGATTAAGAAGTACTTACAAACAATGACCTTTAAACAATTTGCGAATGATGCTCGTTCAACGATGTTTACTATTTACTGCTATAAAACTGGTGTGGTAGATACTGCATAAATTTGAATTTGTCAGAGTGGGAGAGAAAAAACCAGAATGGAAAAACCCGGATTCGATGAACAAATCTCTTTTTCACTAATCACCGTTGTCTTTATAATTTATTAAAAGACCTTTCTTATCACAAGTTCATATTATCAAAAGAAATGGATAAATATAAACTGTATTTCACAAACGTTCACAATGTTGAACGGTTCCAGAAAAAACTGGAATTACAGAGATGGATTTGGTATATCCCTCCATACAGGTAAATTACCCAGATTTAAAGACGTCATTTTGATATTTTTTGTTTATAATAGAGATCAAAGGAAATGAATGGGCTCCGTTGATTTTGATTCCGCTTCTGGCAGCGATAATGCTTGTGGCTAGTGTCCTTCTACTGATTATCTTCAGACAACACCCCTCTCTTGTGATAACGACAGTTGCTGGATGTTTAGTGGTTGTTACTATTTATTTAACTTTTTCAGCTGTTGGTAATGTAGACGTAACATACGCATAAAATAAACCTTTTCATCATTTTCTCAGAATTTAAAAACATTTTACAATTTTTGTTTTCCACCGCATAGATTATTTTTTTCCAACTTTTTCACAATTCTTTTTATCTAACCGCTAAAGTTAACTTTTTTTACTTATTATCTATCTGTGTCACACAATAACACACTTTAATGATAAATAATTTGTTATTGCTTTATTCAGTTGGGAAATCTGTCAATGTTAAAATCATTTTTGTTTATATTTAACTAAAAAATGTACCATAAGTACAATTAAGGTTTTTAAAACCCTAATTTTTTAAATTTATTTAATTTTTGACTATTTTTTATTTTAAAAACTTTTAGGTTTTTTTCTAATTTTATATAGGTAAATTTTGAAAATTAACACAATATATATTTTTTTAATTAGACGTTATGAGAATTTTATTTAAACCATTGCTAACAAAATTTATTAACGTTTTTTTAATTACTTTTAGTTTTAGTAAACTTTTAATTTAAAGTTAAACTTTTAATTAATAAATTATAAGATAAATTTAAATTTAACTTATAATTTAAGTTTTATTCACGTTAAACTTGGATAATAGCTCGCTGTTATCCAAGCTAACTGTTAATTAAATTGTGATTTTTGTCTTGTCAAACACAAATAAAAATTTATGGAAATAAAAAACTATATCAAATTATTTTTTAAAAAATTGGAAAACAAAGACAAAAATATAGATAAAAAAACACAGTATAGAATAGAAAAAGATAAAAAGAAGTGGCAAATATAGCAGCACATTGTGGCAAAGTATGGAAGAAGTGTTTCTCTAGAGATATGTGAAAAATTGAAAATAAAGATTATGAAATAGGTGAAAAAATAAAGTCCGCTTATACCGCTTTTCAACACGAGGTATAAAATGTATGCATGTGCGTGTGTCAGAAATGCCAAGACAATTAACAGAGAAAGCAAAAAGCTACTAATCAAAAAAACCTATAAAAAATATAAATGCATATTTACCCTAATAATAGAAAATAAAACTAGAAAAAAAAATTCTTAGTCTTAGATCTAAAACAGGATAAACACTATAGTTTACCAAAAGTCAAACACCACATTAAATTGCTCCATTGCTTTGCGCTCGTGTTGAACTAAATTCTGAGCTTCTTCTCGTTAAAGTACGGCTTAGTTTTATAGGAGAGAAACGGAGTGCTGCAAAAGCTTTCAGGACCACTTCGTATGATCCAGATAACCGTAATTGCGTAAAAACACAATTTTTTTGTATTTTTTTTATGGTACTAAAAGGCGAATTAAGAAAGAATGCTAGCTATTATACACTATTCTAATAAACTAACTTATTACTTTAAAATTTTGAGATAACTATAAACAATTATCAAAAAAAGCTTTATTGTTTAAAAACCCACTGCTTCCTTTGCTATTTAATGGTAAACCTCAACCTGCAATTTTCAAATTAACGTTAGTATTATAAATAACATTTTGTATTGATTTTAATTGTTTTGTTAAATTTCTACATTGAATCCAAACAGAGACGAGTTGGTACATTTGAATTGAAGGTTTGGTGACGTTTTCATTTACAATTCGAAATTGAAATTTGAGAGCTTTTAGAAAGCGAATTGTTTCGATTACAAAATGGAAATACAAAACTGATGTTTTTACAGTTGAGTTCCTTCAATTTAAAGTCTAACGTTAATCAATAAATATATTGTAGTGCGTGTTAGCTCTGATCAGAGACAAAACCACAAAATAATCAAAAAAAACAACATTTCCGATAACAAAATCAACCGTACGTTGATAGTATAAGCAACCTTAAGCTATAACAAACTCTAATTACTTGCTAAATTAGTGGATAAAGCTGCTAAGTCCTGCAAGACTCAACAGGTTTTTGGCTTTATATTTTTCATTGGGAAGACTTAATAAGGTTAAGGCCAAATCGGCTGCAATCTGCCTAATAAAGTTTACTGATGTTTGATGGAAAAAAGCTCGTCGAGGGCAAAAACTATTAATTGAAAAACTCTCTACATTTATTGTTTAATTTATGACACAGCTAACATAAAAGTTGGTGCAGCAATTTAAAATTGTTAGCCTATTTGTCGCTTAAAAACTGTTTAGTTTTTATAACTTTTTTAATCATTAGTGCGTTAAAGAAATTATTAAGATTTTTAATTATTAAATGTTGTTAATTTAAAATAAACTAAAAAATCTAATAATAATTCATAAAAAAATGTTTTAGAAGTACCTAAACGGCTTTACTTGAGATAAAAACGTTTAATAATTTATTATACGTCAGTTATATAACTTACTAGTTTCTGCTATTATATTTTGGTTAGATTAAAACAAACAATTTTTTATTTTAGCATAATAAACACATTTTCTCACAATTCAAAATACCTAAACAACTTTTATGAAATACTTATTAAGTAACTTACAATAGTTTTTCATCTTCATTATAAACCGGTTTTTGTTGTAACTTTTAATATAATTTAAGAATTGTAAATGTTTTATGATTATCATATAAATTAAACAAATTATTAATGGTCAAAAACTTTATTTTTTAAAAAACATTGTTTAATTTAACATTGCTTAATTAGGCAGTCAGTTTTGCACTTACGTTTTGTTATAAATATTAAAAATAAATCTCCAGGTTTTACATAAATAGTGGCTTTATCCCTATTATAAACTATTTTTACCAACAAGGCCAACTTACTTTTTTTTTAAATAGCAACAAGGGAGTCAGCTATATGGAATTAGCTGCCATTAAATTTTGACAAGCTATTGAAAAGTGGTTGGATTTCCTTATAAACGTTCCAATGTTTATGAATTGCCGAATTTTTATGTGTCTAGATAAATAATTTGACTATTCTAACACAACAATTTTTTTAGCCAGCTAGGCTTTGACGTTGATTAAATTTTTATTGTCATTAAAAAAACTGTTTTTTGACATTTTGAAACAAAAAAGGTTAACATGTATTACATTGTTAAACACAAAAAAAATGTTTTTTTAAAAATGTAAAACTTTAGTCTAGTTGCTATTTAAAAAAAAGCAAGTAGACCTTGGATCTTTGAAACAAAGGAACGTATTTGTTCGAAAAAGTTACAGCTAATAGATTTTTTTAAATAAATTTTACGTGCCAATTTTGTTTCGATTTTAAAAATATTTGACCGTTTCCATACTTTTGCCCAAGTCTGTATAATAATAAATGATGATTTTAAATTTGTTTGAATGGTAAATCGTTCAGTTTAATTAGGTTGGACATTGTTGCCCGTCAATTTATTTTTGAGTTTATAAAATTCAAAACCAACAAAAATTGCTCTTCTAATTCTGATATAAATTATTTTTGACAATAATTTTAATTATTATCAATTTATCTAGCTTCACTGGTGTAACGCCAGCCAAATTAGAACAATAAATTGTGCTGTGCTTTTAAAGAAAAACTGTTTAAAAACAAAAAAAATTTTTTTTTATGCTTGCCAAAAATTGAAACTTTTATGTTACTATAATCAAATTCAAAAAGCGTAAAATGCCATTCTTAAGAATATTATAGATCCTTAAAGCCCGTGGTAAAGTAGATATGGTATCAAAATTAAATCAATCTTTTCGTGTGTTGCATTCCAAACAGTAGGCAAAAAAATTTGTTAATTTTTCAATTTTTTATTATTTGTTATCAGTTCTCTAAACTCAAATGACAACTTTTTTGTAGTTTTATGTAACGTTCTCAGTTGTTTTTTAGTCGTGTTTAAAACTTTGTGGCGATAAGACGTTAATTGTGTGTGACAATAAAATAATTTAGAATATTAAATATGTGATTATGCTTAGTGCCCTGTGGATGCTGGAGAAATCGTGTTTGTTATTTGACAGATTAATCTGCAAGCAGGCTTGTTTCTGCACAATGGAAGCAACCTTGGAAAGGAAGAAAAGGTCAGTGAATATCTAAAAATTATTGTAGAATTGACAAAATCTTTTTTTTTTAATAAGAAATCAAATTTATTTATACATACGCTTTTAAAAAGTATTACTTTGAATATACATTCTGATTTTCAAAAAATGTAGTTTACTTTAAAAAAAGGAAATTTAAAAAAATCTAGAGCTATTTAATATTAAAACAAAATTTATTAACTCGCATAAACATTCATCTGATATCGACACATCTCATTAGACGCTCGCTGTGCGGTCTTCAAATAAGTTTCCAAAAGTTCCGTTAAATAAGAATGCTGTTTCAAAAACGGCTGTTCTGGATCCGTTTCATTTATCTGCTTCAATTGATCGATTAAATTAACAAAACCCCGAATTGGTAAACAAACAGACGATGCAGTAACTTGAACCGAATGACTAAATCCATAATATTCTTTCCCATAACCGAGAGCGGCCTTCATATATTCTCCCGCTAGGTCAGCAGCCTCTTCCAATCGCCCAGAATTGTATAGTAGTCGAAATAATTCCGCTGGATTTCTCTCTTTATATGAAGCCAGCAATGCCTCAGGAATCCACATGTGTTGCTTGATTATCTGCTTGCAAATCGTTTTATGAATTGACGACATTTTGTCTTCTTCATATTTCTCCAAACAATGCTGTAATAGATTCCAAGCGGTAGTTGAGGCCGTTTGTGCATTTCCGGGCAAGTCTTGCAAGTCATTTTCGGTTAACCACTCCCAACCAAGTGAATCACTTTGCTTTGTTAAAGAACAGCAACGTTTAGTGAGTGAATCAAACACTTGTCTGTAAGGGAGCTCAAAAGCGGCGGCTGTAGAAAGTGCTAGCTTATATAGACCGGCGTTTGTTAATAGCATCACCAATTCGTATGGATCTATAAAAAAATATAACTAATATCAACCTATGCTAACAATATAAGCTAAAAAGACTATTATTTATTAGAAACAAAGTCAAAAACTCAAACATACTACTAACAAGAAAAAAACACAAAAAAAGAATATGTTTGGAAAACAACAAACATAACAAAATTTTACATTTATCTAAAAAAAACAACGTTTAAGAAAAAAAGTAGAAACAAAACCAAGCTCAATAAACATCAACTAATACAAAGATTCCGACTGCTTATGTTTTAATCGGTCTCAAAATTTGTAATATTTTCCCTAATTTTCATTGCCATACTCACTGGTTATTTCAAAGAAACTCCTAGGATTGAAACGTATCAATTTAAGTTTAGCACTGGCAAAAATCAATTCTTTTGTCACCATTTCCAAATTAATTATGTTAATTTTCCTCTCCAAATTAATTTCTGTCGGTTCCTTAAATATAATCAATAAAATTTTAAATAAGTAAAGTTATGGCATCTTACATCAACACTGGTTCCAGCTCCCAATAACATTGGTATATTAATAACTTCTTTTTCAACCAAATCGACTGGCATCACAATATAAGCAGAATTAGTATCGCACAATGAAAGAGCATTTTTTGCTGCTAAAAGGCATTTTACTTGTTTCTCTAAAGCATCGCTATCCGTGTACTGATTTAATCGAAAAGCTTGCTCGTACATTGCAGAAGCAGCTAGAAATAAATTATAACTTTATTCGATCTACTCTCACAAACGCAATCAAGAGCACTCCTCCTCATAAGAAGTGCTCTTGCTCCACACAAGCAATTAAATAATCTTCAGCAGACTACTTTAAAGTAACAAAAATGTTCGCTTAAAGTGAGGTTTTGGGGTTCTCAACATGATCCATCAACAAAAATAAGTTATTGTTTTCTTACAAAAACAAAATATACATTCAATTAAACATTAAAAGTAAAATGTATACCTAATCGTAGCAAAAGCGAACCTCTTCTAATGTGATAAGCATACAAAAATTCATAATATACATTATTCATAGCATCTGTAGCTCGAGCTCTTGTTGATATAATTTCACAAAATAATTGTTCCAAATTTCCATAATTGAAGTCCATTAGTACATCTAGTTTTTTTTCGTCGAGCAACTTTTTCACCAAATCTCTTAAACTGTCATGTCGGCGATCTGAATCAGGATTTGAATTGAGAGCTTCATAAGCCATTAAATAGTCTTTCAACGCCAAATGATGCTTAAATTTTATTGAAAATAGCGTAGCCTAAAAAAATATCAGAAAAAAGCACGCCTACGTAAAAAGATAATAAAAAAATAGGCTAACACAAATCAACAGTTAAATTATGAAACATTCAAATAAGTACAAAATACATACCACTAAAGGGTCAACCGAGCTTGTAGCATTCAATGCAGTATCAGCCAGTTTAATCGCACAATCATAAGCTTTGTGCAACTCAAATAAATGTATAATTTTCAAATAATAGCTAATGTATGCTCTAGTTTCACTAGTTTCCTGTGTTAACATCCGTTCAGCTAAAAATTGTTCAGAAAATATGCCTTTAGCAGCTCCTTCAAATAATTGAAGTGCCTTATAACTTTCTCCATTTGTTAAAAGAGATGCCGCAAGTAAAAAATTATTCGTTGAGGTGTTGCGTTGACTCCAATTGTTAACATAACGAACATATTGTTGTAGCCATAAATGTTGTCCACAACTTAGTAACCATTCAGTAAAGATAACATTACCACTCAAAGGCCATCTTTGGAAAAGTTAAGAAACTAAATACAATGTTTACTACAAATTTGTTAAATTAACCACTATTTAATTAAGTTTTCAGCCAATCACTCTCATTATCACCTTATAAAAATAACAAAACATATTTTTTAGAAACAAATTAAAGATGTCACGTAGGTCGGGTCGGATATGATCATTTCGGCGAAGTCTGTAAATGTAACAAAATTATGTTCGCTTTAACAAACACTTATCTATTGATTCCAAAACCCATTGAAGTTCTCTACTGTGCCTTTACACATATATGTGTAATCTTTGACCTAGCTAACTTTATTTACGGTGTAGTAATAAGACTCTTAGCTAAAAACATAAAAAACATGTGTTTTTAAAACTAAAATTAAAAAAATAGGATACATAATGTAGAAAAGACAATTTACATATGGCAACAGTGACAACTGCCATTGGGCCAATGTATCTTCATCATGTTTTATTCTTGCAAAAGCTCTTCGCGCCGCATAACCCCCAGTACTGCCTCCAAATAATTCAAGTAACGAAATCGAATTGATAGAATTTGTTCTTAAATTAAAAACTGGCTGCAATTTGAGTGAAGATAAACGTTGTAAAGTGGTTTCCCTAGAATTGTATGTCAGCGAACGTTTAACATTACTTTCCACAAATACTTACATTGGTAGACTAGTGAGAGCTGTTAGACTTGATAACCATATCATAACATAATTGGCTTGTGTTAGTACAACTATTTCAGGACTAGCAACCGATCTAATAGCTTCTAAAGTATTCCAATCAAGCTCGGATCTTTCCAATAAAATATTACAAATTAGTAATAAGTTTCTACAAATAGTGAATCTTATTTGAGCTTGTTGCCGTAAAGATCCAGATACTGTTGAAATTCCAAGTTGAGATGTAAAAATATGATTAATAGAAGGTTGAACATCATCTTGTTCTTCAAGTTCATAATAATATTCAACCCGCAATAATTCTAAAACCTTGTGAATAGCTTGGTACAAGTCTGTACATTTTGTCAACATTTCAGCAATGTAATCCGAGAACTAAAAAAAGAAAACCATTGAAAAACCATACACGTTGCTGATTTGTGCTACTATTACAAAAATAACATGACATAATATCTATTTAATTATTATTATTGATTTAGAAGTATAAATAACAAATATATTATGCAACAATTTTCATCGATACTAATCTGAAAAATTCTAGTAGTCAAATATGAATTCAACAGTTTCATCTTCCCTTTTGCTACTTCTTTCTTCCCATTTCCGCGGACTAATTATAATAAAACTTTTTTGAAAAAAATGATTAAAATCTTTGTAAGCTTGTCAATTTCCAATGAGACAGTAATTATACTATAAATTCAACGTCTCAATCTAGGTCCCGCAAAGGTCTGTGCCCGAGTTGAGTTGTTCAGTTGTAGTGAAATAACTATTAATCAATAACATAGAAAGTATTGAAACATACTTTCTATGTTATAATAACACAACACTTACTTCATTATCCCCTTCATTTTCTATCTGAGTCAATAGAAAAGACATTATAGCATCGGGTGACTTCAACAAAGACATTTCCTTTTCAAAAGTACAAGCAAAAACGTCACTCATTTGTTGCTCGAGATAATTGATGACTTTGAATAAATTAACAACATCATCAGTAATATCAATATCTACAAAACACATAAATCAAAAATAATAAATGCAGATTAAATATGTAATTACTTTCACTTAATAGAAAATATCTTGTAAACTGATCTTTGATAATATAATCATTTTCGTAAACAAAATGCTCAAAAATATCCATTGGACGCAAAAATGATATCATCGACTTTTTTAAAAGAACCGCTCCTGATGCATTTGGCAATAACATTAGACCTAGTGGTTTTAATCCGGCTGCATGATATTGAACGCAACATGAATAAAATCGTTGCCAACAATAATTTACACATTCAGTATACTCTTCATCCATTACAACAGATTCTTTCAACTCATTATGAACTTCTTCTTCAACAGCCATAGAAATTTGTTGTTTCAAATTTCCAACCGATAAATTCACATCGTTGATAATAATACTTGATCGCTTGTATATCTGGAAAAAGTACAAAAACACCTTTAGACTTACATAACGTCATTGCATGACACATTTATTAACATGACGTGAAATATTCAAATATTGTTGAAAAAATACAGATTCCTGATTAATTCCAACACTTTAGATGTATAATGCTAAACTCTCTACAATTAGATTAAAATAATATAGACCTTACAAATAAATTTTATGCTAATTATGAAGAATGGGATTCAAAACAAAGAAAAATGTACTCAAATCATGCGGGCTAATCAACTCGAATATTCTTACAGATTAATTAAAAAACACGTAAAAAAATATTTATGAAAGATAAAAAAAAAAACAATCATGGTTCTAAAAAATACGTAATATTAAATTAAATAACCAGTGGAACAAACTTCTTTCTATTAGATACTTTTTGAGAATGTAGGAAAAAAAACAAGGGTTGTGATGTAATAACAAGAGATGACGTACCACGCTTCTCATTTCGGATGACCTGTATATTGTTAGAAGATGATAAAAAATCAATTTTACTTACGTTTAAAGCTTTACTGATTATATGAAGTGGAAATCTCCCAGGATGAAATATATACTGCAAATAAACTTGCCGTGGATCCGACTCCCCATCAACATTTGAGGGTTCTGTAGAGTCAGGTAATGGTTCCAAGATAACTGGCATCCATTTAGTGCCAGATTGAATTGGTGCCCAATAAACATTAGAATCACCATCTTTTCCCCTCCAAACTGACCATATTCGTGATGTTGACAAAGCAAAATCAATTAAATCATTTTGAGCTAAGTACAAACTATTGACACGTGTAACTTTAATTTGAGAACCATTTACAAATGGTTTGAGCACATGCAGTTGACTGCTTGTAGAAAAACTCATAAAAATCCCTAAATGACATTCAGTATCAAATCCATCGACAGCTTTGCGGAGAATATGATTTTGAGCACCTTGAATCTGATGGCGGTTATAATCACCAGTTTCGGAAAGAATATCAATGACAGCTACACATTCAGCTCTTGAGCAAGACCAAAATTTGATCTGTCCATTGCGGCTTAATGTTATGACAAAAGTTTCAAGACCAAATGTGTGAAGTAGAAGACTTACAATACTATCCCCTTCTTTGTCTTTTTGTCTGTAATTAAAAAATCAAAGTATACGTTCAAATACATACTAAGAATCATCAAACTAGAGCACAAATTAGAGCACATTAGTTACATATTTCAATCACCAATACATAACAAAGCCCATCATCACGCCTTTTTATCATTCCAAATGCAATAATTGTTGCTAATTACCTTAATTTATCGGCAAGTCCCGACAAAAATCTAGGTACAATTGATTCATTTTTAAGTTCACAAGACTCTATTTTCCCATCCCGACACTGTCTGATCAACAATATTTCATTCGATGGATATACCAACACAAAAATAGCCTCTTCCTCAGCCAGAGTTAATGACGAATCAGCCAAATGCGGCAATTGTGAACTCGAGTTTGTAAAAAAATGAAAAGTTGTAGGATCTCGAGCTTCAGCAGGTGTTGCCTCAGAAAAAATTGAAGGCGCTGCCAAATCTGGGTGAGTATCAGCCATATCATCTTGTCTGTGATATTTATCTGGATGAGGAAAGACTAAACGATGGACACTGCACACGGTAGGTACTAAGACGACCACATTCTCATATGTTTCGTGAATAGAAACTCCATCCAATATCGGTGTATCGACAAATTTATATCTGACACGATTTCCGGCAAGATTTACGTCCAAACTATGCTCGACAAGCTCCAAAACGTCGTGACAAATTCGCCTGAAATTAAGCCATGAAATACATTAAATTTATAAGGCATTTATTACCAATAAATAAAACGATTTCGGGTATGATGTTTACTAATGTCTCTGTAACAGAAACCATTTGCTCGTTCCGCTACTTTAATATCTTGAAGAGTCCCTTGAGTGCCGCCTATAAACATAACCTCAAAATACATTTAATTAAAACAAGAAACTACCTGTGTTAAAACTTATTTCTTTCCATGGATCAGACAAGGTTTGATCCGGGATAACTTCCCTATAACCCATTGTAAACTCCTGCATTGTTTTTGATAATATTTCAAAAGATTTAAAAACATAGGTTAAGCAAGAAACGGTTGCCTGTTATTAAAATTTGACGGTTAATTTGACAATTTTTGACGCATACTTGACGTTTGTCATTTATAGCGTTTGATGTATTTCTCACAGCCTGTCGTTTATGTATCGGCTTTATTACAGTTGAGGTTCACTCTTTTCCCGTAGCGCTACCATATGCTACACTTTAAGAGCCCGTAGATACAGTCAAATGCAATAAATTTTGGTTGTCAATGTAGGTAAGATATTCAAAAGTTAAAATTGAAGTGTTTCAATGTTGATCAAAAGATAACTTTGATGTCCCGAATATATTACAGTTGTCAAGCTAAGAAACAATTGAAGATGCTGTCAAATCTGGGTGAGTTATCATGATCATAATTTTAAAGATAATATAATCTGTTTGTTAATCAAACCAAGATTTTTTTGTCAATGTGGAATCTTTTTGATATGTAGCCAATTACAACGTTTGGAAATCTTGACATCCCTTTCTTAAAAAATTCAGCAAAAAACTTGCAAACACATAAAAAAAAAGGCATGGAAATCCTAAAAGTAACATTTACTGGCGGATAACTACTAAATGTCATATATTGACTATGGCAACAAGTCAAAAAAACAATGACTAACTAACCTTTAAAATAATAAGAAACCAAGTAAAAAAATGCTTTCAAAATATGTTCACTCACCTAAATTGATAGTAAAATTTTATTAAATTTTCACATCTTTAAAAAGTGACTTTATGACGTTGACGAAATTATTAGCAATAAAAAAAATCTTGTAGTGACTTAACCAAGTAACAAAAACAGTGACTTAACTTGACTCAAAAATTATAAGTCGGTTGGCTCAGGTTCTAATAGAATTTTCACACAGAAAATCTACACAATTTTTTGTTGCTACCATAACTTTTATAACCTATTCTGAAAAACAACGTTTGCTCTCCCTTTTCTTTATGTGGAGTGTAACACTTTTAGCGACGTTCTCTACTTTCCAAAATCTCAACAAGATGCTGAACTATACGTGGTACGTAAAGCTTTTTTGTTGCTTACTAGTAAAATATGGAAACACTTTTGTTTGCAATCTTATTAACAAATAATTGAATTAAGAATTAATAATTATATATATTTATAACATAGATTAAGCTGTACATTATATATCTGCTTTTAATCATTGTAAAAACTGAGTAAATCATTTTAATTAATTTGAATTAAATTTTGCAATAAAAGCGTATTATTGTAAACATAATAAAAATGAGAGAAAAATCAACATTTTTATATGCTGAATTGCATGGCTGACTAATAGCATTGAAAAAATTATAATTTAATTGTTCAAAAGCAGCATATCCGTAACAGTGTTCAACAATTACATCACCGAAGCACTTCCTCGCTGTGGCCAACGCTCTATAAAAAAAAAGTTTTTTAATCATGTTTTTTTAAATTTTGACAAACCTGCAAAGTATTGGCTTCTTAAGAGTTTTTTTCAAAACATAAACTAAATCGGTAAAACAAGTATCGATTTTTGGTCCAGCCGAAGTACTGTTAAGAGTGTGTCTGCAATCAACGCCTTGAGGACTATAAAAAACTAAAATTTTTATAAATCAAATTGATAATTTTTATGGTAAAAGTAAACTTGAATACTGTGCATATTTTTCCCTTTCAAAGAACAAGCAAACTTTAAAAATGATTTCCAACTTTCAAACATAAATTCGGATAAATACTTTTCTTCTTTCAAAAAACATGGTTGAACATCCTTCGATAAACCTCGCATATTTTCTTTAAGCTTTTTATCGCTACAAAATTGATCTTTTTGTTCTGGGAGCTTTAAAAAAGGCGAATTATAATAGTCAAAAAAATCATGACGATATAATAGTGCAGTGGTGACATTGGCTCGACAACGTGCTTCCAAGAAAGTGCTTACGGCTTTCTCGATCTCTTTATTCATCTGTTTAGTATTACTTGGATCCAGAAAAGCTGAAAATCCATTAGAAAATAATATTCCTGCAAGAATAGAGCTATTACATAAATTAGGTATGATTTTCCTCACCAAATATCAAAAAAAGAGTTTTTTCATCCATATCAACTATCGATTATTCAAGCGGTACAAAAAGCTGTTCCTGATATCAAAGATTAGGATTGTGGACACAACCAGTTAATATTAAATTTAACGCACTTTCTAAGCTGATGCAAAATCTAAAAAACTATTGATGCACAGGAATCTATACAAAGGCGCCTTTATACCGCCGCCAATGCGACGCCTGGCGTCGGAGAAGCATTGAGATGAACTCATTTTCATTTACGTAAAAATAAAAAATTCTCTGCAGTAATTAGTATTGCTTAAGTCAATAATAGCACAAACAACTACTCAACTATTTAGAAAAATATGAAAAGCAATTATTTATAATTGTTATCTAGTAATTGCTTAATTATAATTAATTTGTATAGAATATACGGTAACAAAGTGGTATATTTATTGAGTTAAAATTTCAAAGTTTTTCAAGTGAGTAAGTAACTATTTTAGATTAAATTATTATCATTTAAATAATTAATTAAATTTATAAAGTAAAAAATTTTTTGAGCATATCGGGCGCTTTTGGGTTGGAAGAAAACGATATGTAACCAATTTAGGTTTAGTTTGACTGAATTCGCGCATATTGGGGGTTCAGTGGTTGAATGCTCGACTGCTACGCAAGCAGTCGTGGTTCAATTCCCGGCAACAACAAATTTTATTTGCATAAATAATATGTATATAAAATTGTTTTTAAATATTATAAATAATATACACAATATTAATTAATTTTTAATAAATCTATGTTACGTTCAGTTATAAATAATCTTTTTTTTATGTAAAACAACGCAATAAATTACTAGCTATAATTTGACAAAAAAAAACAACTTCACAATAAAAAAGTTGATATTAAAATAAAAACATTTTTGAATTTAAATGCATTTTCTGGCAATATGCAAGCTAAACAATAATTTCGCCAAAGAGTTTTATTGGCTATTCAACGTGGAAACTAAGCCAGTATCGGAGTACACTTCCAGTTTCTGGCTCTTTGGAAATAATTTTTTCTATTCCAATTGTTTTTTTTTACTGTGTTATTGTTTTGAATAAGTATATTTTTGTGTATACACACTAAAAGCATTTGACTTGACTTGTCAGATACCTCTCAAGGTGACAGTTATGCGATTTTGTTGCTGTAATTTATTTGAAACAAAATTAAAACGCTCTTCTCACACCTTGCACAATGTGATCTATTCCAAAAAGAAGAACCCCTGCCTGAAAGCCTTATTCAGTTTTATTTTTGGTGTAATTCTTGGAATTGGATTTTACTACTTAATTTTAGTCGATTTGAACTTCGCAGAAGGTGCCGCATTCTGCATGGGAGTTTTAATATGCTTGTTTTTGGGCATTGGAAATGCGTCTTCAGCTCAAATACGTTGTATTACATTATTAACACTACCAACGTTTTCCGGAAAAGTCGGACGAGGCGTGATTAAAGCATTTGCTTTAGCGTTTATTTTATCAGGACCGGTAGAAAATATGTCAAATAATGGGAAAGAGGTGGTACGTGTGTTTGCTTGCACTACTTCTTTAACTTTTAATTTAACTAAAACAAGATTTGAGTTGATGTTTAAACCATTTGCTGAAGCATTACTCGGAATGAAGACAGAAGTCAATGAAGTGAAAGATACTTTAAGGAGTATGAGAATTGTATCAGCTCCAATTGTTGGAGAAGTTGAAGATGAAACAGAGATGAAGAAATTGAAAGAAGAAAATGATTATATAGACAAAAAATTAGGCGACACTTCTAGAAACCAAGAAATATCAGACAAGTATCAATCGATTGGAGAAAAAACAGAAGCTGAACGTTTCGAAAAAATGTATTTAAAGAAAATCGAAATGAGATGTGAAGACCAGTTTTCAAAGGCAGCTAAAAATTGTAGACATATGTTTCAAAAAGCGTATAATAAATGTTATGATACTGTAACTTGGGTTGCTGCTTGGTTATTATGTTGGCCTATGAAACTAGATTTTGTTTGTAACATAGCTCAAGCTCTTGGTGGGGCGAATAGATGTGATCCTTCCAAAGAAATAGATCCAGGATTTGGAGAAGGATACACGTACCTCAAGAACTCAAGAGAACAATTCGCTCAAAATTTTAAAGGCGTTAAAGTTCAATACCAACTTTTAAAAATAAAGCAATTTATAGATATTAAAGATACAAGAGATGCCGCAAAAGCAATTCTCCATGCCGTAAATATTAAAAAAGAAATGTTACATAAATTACTGGTAATAATGAAAAGAATTCTAGCGTTTGCTTTTCTTCGTATTATCATAAACGCTTCAAATTATTTAGATAAATATTTGCGAGATATACAATTTGATAACTACTATATTACTCCGTATTTTAGAAAACTTGATGTTAGAAGGAGAAAACAAAGTAAACACACAGTTCTACCGTTAAAAAAAATTGAGAAAAAGAAGCTGGTTGATCCGTGTACGCCATTCCCTATTAAAAACGAAAACAAACAATTGCTGTGGCAAACTGCACAATTGCTTTTAGAAGTAATTACAGCTACAACTTTTATTTTGATAGATAGACTGTTCTATGAAGGTCTAGATTTAGTGAAACGACACGCAAGAATTGATTATGTTCAAACAGGCAGACATGATATGAAATTAGAAGTTAAAGGTACAGGACTTATAGCTAATCTATTGCGTTCTGTAATTAAAGGATTTAATATTAAGAAAAGAATACATATTGAAAGGAGCAATGAACAATGTCTACCTCAACCCTCCGTTCTTTCCAATTACTACATTCTTAAAATCTACGGAACATATTTTGTTATATGGTTACTAATTTTGGCTAACATGTATACACAAAGATTTAGACGCATTATTTGTGGACTGTTTTACCAGAAACGAGAAAAAAGACGGGTGCTGCACCTTTATAATGAAACATTGAGACGACGAATAGGGTTTTTTAGGTGAGTGCTTGGAATTTACAACAAGCTGATTAAGCATAAACTATCTTGTTCTTCAGAAAGTTTCATCTTAAACATGTCACTTTCTATAGACTTAAAGGTCGCACACTTGTCTATTGTAAGCTCTTTAGGTTTATGAAAAAAAAAATTCAAAAGTTGGTCCGACAGCGTCGCCTCCAAGATGATCTCAATGTATTCAACATCTTAAAACTTCGTTTTCCACGTCTTTTTAAATGCTTGAATATATTTCCTGGTGCTAGGCGTAAATGTTTAATGTGCAAAGAAGTTGAGCCTTGCTGTTCGTCTAAATTTCAAGACTGTGATAACAGCTTGTGCCACTTTGCTTATTGTCAAGAATGTTGGATTGATGCAAAAGAGAAATGTTTAGCTTGTGCTGTACTCGATGAAGACACTAGTAGTGGACTAGATACTTCTGATGATAACGAAGAGTAAACCATATTTAAAATTTAATTCAATACAAGCCCACAACAGTATCTAGTTACAATTTGCACTAAACCTATATAAAGTTGGTTTTAGTGCAAAAAAGGCTGGAAAATAATTCTAAAATCACTTTGATGCGTGTACGCATATATCTTATACAGTTTTTAATACTTAAGCAATATGTCAATAATTAAGCTCATACTCTTAAATTGTATAGTTACGCATTAAAAAAAACTAATTTAATATTACAATTTTATATTCCAACTACCAATACAGTGGCTGAAAATATAAATATTTTTGTTTAAAATGCTGTCGTTCTAAGTCTTAGCTTTGAAATACGCCGTAGAAAATATCATTTATTATAACATAAAAGTAATGATTAAAAAAACAAAATGTACAGTATCAAATTTACTTTTAGTGAAAACATTAAACAATAAAAAAATTATTTAACTCCAAAACTCTCAAATGATGATGGTTTTCTATTAAAATCTGTTTTCTATTTTTAAATATAAAATCTAACTAAAATAACAGCTATAAACAAGTGCATAAATAATTATTTTGTTGCGACTATAGATTACGATCTTAAATAAAATTAGAGAACAAGAGCTTGAGAACCAACCATCAATGATGAATTACCTTTTTTTCTTTTCCTTATATTTTATTAAAATTTATTAATAAGCTATTAAAATAGATTTTTCAATACAATTAAAATCCTTGGGTCAAAAAAACCTGATAAACAAATAAACAAAAAATTAAGATATCGTAGAAATCTTAGTTTTATTTTTATTTGAAAAAAAGAAGCTACAATTTCAATTAGTAACTTTACTGAATGTTTTATGAGACTATCATTATATAATGAAAAAAAAAACCTTCAAGCTATTCACTAATCGCCAAAATAAAATAACACTTTTTTTTAATTAGGAAACGACAATATTTATAAAATAAAAGAAAAATTAACCTTAATCATTAAAAGATGCGAATCGCAGATTATCATTACTGCTCTTCAACTTTTTCTTTCTCTGGTTCAGCTTCTCCTTCAGGACCTTGTGGAACTTCAGCTTCAACCAACTCCTCCTCTTGTTCAAGCCTTTCAATAATAGCTTGGCGGGAATATGCCTCAGCACAGAGTACAAAAACTTCGCGATTATTCAAATGAATGCAATCTTCCTTGAATTTTCTTACAACATTATTGAAACCGTCAAAAAAGGTTGGAGACCCAGCAGGGAGTTGGATCGCAGATTTCAATTTCTTGTAAACTTCCTCTGATTTTGCTCTGATGCGTTGCGCATCATTATTAAATGTTTCAAGCTCGTCTGGAGAGAGATTCCATTCCTCAACGTTGCCAATATATTTTCGAAGTCTTCGTACCATTTCTACAACATGAGGATGCTTTTTTAGCATGATTTCATCTACATTAATTTGCATCATTTGGTCAAGCAATTCTAAAGCCTTTTTAGAATCAGCTTTCGTCAAACCTAAGCAGTTTTTAATTTTAGCATCCATTTCAACCAAACTGGATTCATTTCGGAGTCTTTCGACACGCTTATATTTACTATTGACTTGTTTCATTTCAGCATCTCGTTTTATTTCAGCTTCGGTAAGGTCAAAGTCAGGCAGGAATACATCCGGATCGGTTTCCATTGTTATAACTCCACTGTTTATTGATTCTTTTAGTAATAATACTCTGGACGCAGTCTCGTTATCATACATAGCACATTCGTATTCATTCGAGAAATTCAAAGGCCAAGTCTGGTGTAGTTTAACACCGGTGTATTTTCCAGACGGCAATAGAACGGGAAAAACTTGATTTTCAAAGTATAGACGCTGATCTACTCGTCTTGCTTTATACAAATCAGGATTTTCCTTCACAGCATCAGCATAGATGATCCAATTTTTAAGATTATTCTCAGATACAATTTTAACATTTGGTAAAAATGGAACATCATCGTCAACTTCAAGATTATTTGTTTCGGAAACGACAGATTCGGGTTCTTCTTTCTCTACATCCGGTTCTACCTTGAATTCACTCGGTCCATCTGCACTGCCTTCTCCTTCACTTTCAGACTTTTTATCCTCTTTTTTTGTAATAGTTGCACTTACTCGTTTTCTTTTTGGCGCTGGACCCTCCTCTTCTGCGTCTTCGTCTTCTTCACCATTATCACCATCCACACCGCCGTTTTCTTCAATCACTTTTTCAATTTCCTCAAGTGCGTCTTTAAACTCCTTCTTTTTCAAGCCCTTCGTCAATTGTTCCTTATTTTTCAGAAAATAGAAAATATCCTCCGGTCGAATAACCCCTGTTTCACGTGTTCCGTAAAACTCGACTTTAAATTTCTTTCCACTTTTTCCGGTCACTTTTGCGGGCCATGGCGGGTAACCCTTGATTTTGGCAAATACTTGGTCTCCTTCATTAAAATTTCGAACCTTTTTCATTTTCTTTTAAAAAGATGAAATATTCCAACACAAACTAATTACCTTTAAACGAAGGTAATGCAAATTTCACAGGGTTTTTCTAAGGAAAGTCTGGAAAGTAAAAGGACGCTTCTTTTGCCGGAAAATTTGCATCAACAGCCAATCCCAGCGCTTTTTTTGAAGAAGTGGGCAATTGACTAACTTAATAGTTCCAACGATCGCCGCTTTGTCATTTAGCAAATCCATAGAATATTACAATAAATGTATAACTAATAATACCAGTAAATAGTTTACCAGAGTTTACCTTCATTATCTGTTGTATAACATGTGTAAAAAACTGTAACTTATTAATTATTATTAAATTATTCCTTTTAACAATTTTACATAACAAGTATTTTATAAAATACAAATGCACACTAGTAAAAAATAATTAAATTTTAAATACAGTGAGCGAGCGGTTTCCGCTTTGTCAGCTGAATAAGACCATTTTACTTATAAAGTGTCAAACGATTGTCTAAATAAGCAAATCAACAAAAGAATCTATGGTAAATCTCAACAAAACTTTTAGGTTAACTCTGACTATTATTTATTATTTGAATAACATTTTTGACGCTAATTCTAAAATAATAAAGAAATGGAAAATCATTTATTAGACGATATTCTCACTCCACAGAGCTTTGATAGTGTATGCAGAATTTGTTTAAAAAATAAATGCAAAAATCTTTTATCAATCAGTGCAACAGTCGTTGAAGACTTAAAACTGACTAGTTTGTTAGAATACTGCTTATCAGTGCAAGTATATATTTGAATAAATCAAATAGTTGTTATATTTATAAGAATAATATTTTAGATTAATGACAGTGACCCATTGCCTTCAAATGTTTGTGATTGTTGCCTGATTATCTTGTTTAGGATGTATGAATTTAAAAAAGAATTTAATGATAACCAAGTGGTTTTAAGCGAAGTATTAAATGAATTTGTTGCGAAAAGCTTAACAAAGGATACAGCAGAAGACTTGAAGTTTAATGAATCGGTGGATATTCAAGGTGGGGGTACTTTGATAAGCGAGCCTACAAAAGAGAAGTCTTTTTCTGAATTAAAAGAGGGTTTAATCAATGAAAACGATGATAATGAGAATGAAATAATAACAATAATAAATAGTTCTATAGCAGACGATGATGAAATTTTACCATTGAAATCTGATTTATTAGCAGGGTCTAACATAGCAGGTGATGATAGCATTCGGTCATTGGCAAATCCTACATTAGCCGAAAATTCAGTGTATGAATGTCTTTCATGTAAGATGAAGTTTTCTAATACTAAAGAATTGCTCATACATCGAAAGCAATATGGCCATCAAGTATACAATCAAAAATGCAAAATTTGTGCCAAATGGTGTAGGCGAACAAACATGGCTCACCATATGGCAATTCATAAGAAAAATAGAAGACATTTTCTTTGTGAAATATGCGGTAAAGCATTTACTGTCCCTTCTGTCTTCGAATACCATAAAGGAAAACACGCTGATAATCTTCATTTTTTATGCTCGATCTGTGGGAAAAGTTGTAGTAAATTATCCGATCTTAAAATGCATGAAGAGATCCACGCTGACATTTCTAATAATATTTATGAAAATATTGCTGAAGAAGGTTTTTCCTATCGCTGTAAAAAATGTGGAGAAACATACAGCACTTTTCGTGCTATTAAAAACCACGTACGGTGTCACAATAAAGATGCTGAAAATGATGAATTTGCTTGCAATTTATGCTCACGTCGTTTTAAAACACAGGAAATGGTTGAGCATCATATTAAAAACTTACACGCCAAAAACACTTTTTTATGTATTCATTGTGACAAACAGTTTCTCACACAAACCGTTCTACAATCTCACATTCGAAGACATACAGGTGAAACACCTTACACTTGTGACGTTTGTTCAAAAACATTCCATTCTCAAACCTCTCTGCAACAACATCGTTTGATTCACACGGGAGTAAAAAGCTTCACGTGCATTTTCTGTTCAAAACAGTTTTTAAGAAAAAGTCAATGGAAAGCCCATGTCAGAATACACACAGGAGAAAAACCTTACAGCTGTAAAGTATGTGATAAACGCTTCATACAAGCTTCGCAATTGGTATACCATAGCAAGATACATACGGGGGAGACACGGTTCAGTTGCGATACCTGCGATAAACGTTTTATTCTAAAATCCCAATTGAAATCTCACTCTAAAACCCACACAGGAGATAAACCGTACCCTTGTTTATACTGTCCTAAAAGATTTACTCAAAAATCTTCTTCAATTACTCATGTGCGACAGGTGCATACACGAGATAGACATTACTCTTGTGAGTTTTGTTCTAAAGCGTTTGTAACATCACATTTGTTGCAACAACATAGACAAATTCATAAAAATGAAAAGTCTTATAATGGATCTAGACCTTTTGCTTGTCATCTGTGTGATCAAACGTTTGCTCATTCTTCAAACTTGAACAAGCACAAGTCAAAACATGAAAAAACTTATAACTGATAAATAATAGGCTATAAACTGCTTCAAGCTAAAGGAATGAAATTAAAAAAATATTTCTTAATCTCTTTGAGAAACGATGAGTTTTATCGTAATAATAGAAAGTTTATACAGAAGCTTTGAATTTTCCCCGCGCGGCACATATGAATGAACAAAAAAGCTAAATTAAACAAATAAAATATTAAACTAGATAAACGGCGAGGAAAAAAGTTAAATCACTTTAATTTTTTTATGATTCATTCTACCTACCGCTTCTATTATTAAATATTTACTCAGACACTTAACATCATAAAAAGATTGTGCATAAGTCTTAAATACCATCAAATTTACAGGACAACGTACCGAATAAAGTAAAGCGTGGTCAACAATGGCTGTTATCAAAATTTTGTATTTTTAATTTAATAAATTTTTTATTGCAACGTTGACGCAGTAATACGGGGTTAGTCATTTTACTAGATGTTAAGAATAAATACCGTGACCTACTTCAATCTGTGACGTATCCTCCCCATACGTCACTCAAATAGTCTATTTGAGTGACGTATGGGGAGGAGTTTATGATGTTTTTAAGCACAAAAGTAAGGTTATGTCATTGAAACATTAGGATTGTCGATAGTAGATTTTTTCTGATAGTGCGGTTCAGTTTACTAAAAAAGCTTTATCGTTAACTTTATGTGAAACTGTCACCGTTTTTAGGTTTACGTGGCCATGGCTTTATTTATTTGGAAACATTTTTATTTTTGTGAGCTGTGACGTCAGGCTTAGGTAGTCTATATGTGGTAATTCAGAGAATAAGGTTTTGACAGATGACAGTATTGACAGTTTTGTTTTGTATGATTCATAGATTATTCAGATAGGTGATGTTCTCATGATAAGCTACATTTTTAGTTTTTACATAACCTAAAAAACACGTGTTTCACATAATTAAAATTATAAAACATGGTATCAAATCGCAAGAAAAAGGTATTAGTATTATTAAATTGAATCAATTTCATTAATATTGTGTGTTTTAGTATACAACAGGCGAAGGATCTGAATATATCAGTCGCAAGCAAGCTTTAAAAAAGCTTCAACTGTCTCTTAATGATTTTCGGAAATTGTGTGTTTTAAAGGGTATCTACCCTCGTGAGCCTCGCAATCGCAAGAGAGCTCAGAAAGGTCAAGCCGGAATCAAGACTTTATACCATGTAAAAGACATTCAGTTTCTCCTGCACGAGCCAATCATTTGGCGGCTTCGAGATTACAAGATTTTTAATAAGAAAGTTGGTCGAGCTAGGGCTATTCGTGATTTTGAATCCTTGAAGGCCTACCTAAATAATCATCCCACATTGAAATTGGACCATATTGTAAAAGAGCGGTATCCAACGTTTTTAGATGCTCTGCGTGATTTGGATGATTGCCTCACGTTATGCTTCTTGTTCAGTACATTTCCTTCGATTCCACATGTTCCACGAGATCAAAGCGCTTTATGCCAACGATTAACCACTGAGTTTTTGCATGCGGTAATAGAAACTAAAGCACTCAGAAAAGTATTCATTTCTATTAAAGGATACTATTATCAAGCCGAAATTAAAGGCGAAACCATCACCTGGATTGTACCCCATCATTTTTCATTCGAACCACAGAACAAAGCTGAAGTTGACTTCAAATTAATGTCCACTTTTGTGGAATTTTATACAGTGATGTTGGGTTTTATCAATTTTCGATTGTATCATTCAGCTAATTTGTATTATCCACCGAAATTCACATCTCTAAATCAAACAAATGATGAGAAGTCGCTAGTAGATGAGTCTGTGTATGTGTCTGAACGTGTCGCGGCATTAAATTTTCCGATCTCGAAATCAGTAAATACAGAAGTTGAAGAAGACATAGAAATAGACAATTTTAACATAGACGATGATCCAGAAAAAATACAAGAAGCTAAACAAGAAGCAGAAAAAATTAAGAGATTAAAAACGTTGTTCAAAGGTTTGAAATTCTTTTTAAATCGAGAAGTACCACGAGAACCTTTAGTTTTTGTTATTCGGTGTTTTGGAGGAGAAGTGTCATGGGATAAACAATTATTTGTTGGGTCAACTTTTGACGAAAATGACGAATCTATTACACATCAAATTGTAGATAGGCCTTCAATGGAAAAACAGTATATCTCTCGATATTATATTCAACCGCAGTGGATCTTTGACAGCATTAACACTAGAGAATTACTACCTGTTAACAAATATTTCATGGGAGAAATACTACCTCCACATTTGTCACCATTCTCTGACAAAACTCGAGATCAACAATATATTCCTCCCGAGGAAAACGCATTGCATGACCCTACAGTTCTTGAAAAGCTACACAATAAAGACGATAGTGATGATGATGAAGAAGAAGAAGAGCAGGAAGAGCCTGAAACTAAACAATCTGATGCAGATGAAAACGGAGAGGAACTTATCGAAGATTCAAATGACACCTCCACTACAAATAAAGGCAAACTTTCAGTCACCGCGGGAGAGCTCTATAAAGAGGTCCCATGGGATAAAAATAGGCAAGAACGACAAGAATACAAACTGCGAGAGAAACTAGTTAAAAATAAACACAGAAAACTCTACAAAAGTATGATGGCTGGTAAAAAAGAACGTGCAAAAGAAATCTGGTTATTAAGAAAGAAGAGACGATTACACGATGAAAAAGAGAAAAAAGAACGTATATTAAAAAGGAAACAACAAGCTTAATACAATTATCATTTTAATGTCCAACTTGATAAACTACACATAAATAATGTTTCATAAATAAAGAGAATCGATTACTTAAAATACACTTATTCAAAAAAATTCTATGAACTAATTCATTCTAAACAATAACAATTAAAAATTGTATCAAATTTCCTAGGTATATCAACAAAATCTTTTAAAAAAATATCAGTTAATCATGTGACATATTTAAAATCAAATTTAATCCTCATTTTCGCTATCGTCATCTTCGTCTAACTCTGCCATTGGAAAACGAAGAATTGCTGCAACACCCGTTAACTGCTCTAATTCTGAAAAAAAGAATCCAATAAATTAACTTTGCTCATTAATAAACATAAAGCTGTTATAATTGTGTATTTCTGTCTATAGGCGATCAAAATTTTATAAAGCGACATCTTAGGTGGCTTTAGTGAACTACTGACTTTCACCTTTATATGCTCTACTGGCCAAGTTGATCTACTCTATAAAATAAATTTCCACAGCAATGACTTGAAAATGAAGAAAATAATACTTACGTTCCCCTGATATATGTAGACTTGAAAATATTTTCACATCTCCTCCAAACTCTTTAACAGAATCGACTAAATTCACATATTCCTTACGTAAATTAACATCTTGACATCTACAATACATAAAAATTTGTTTATTATCGCTGTAAAATACATGTATTCTCAGACCCAAAACCCGTACTATGCAGTCATGGTTTATGAAATTTTTATTACTATTTACCTAAATAAATTATCTGAGATTAATAAAGTTTCAATAGCTTGAGCTTCATTAGCCTTCTCCACATGTTTTTTGCCGTAGAAAGCTTTATCTGGTTCACATTGAAGAGTTGTATAAAATTGCTCCAACGCTTTCACTTCACTTAGTGCTTTGGTATCCGAAATTTTATTCATAACAGCTGGATCTTGTAAGATTTCTAAAAAATATACATAAATCATTAATTTTACAAAAAACGGCAAGTTGCCTACCGTTCAACGAATGCTTAAATCCAGTAGAAGAGTGTACGAGCATAAACTTTGATTTATTTTCTATTAAAACTTTGTTATCTGTTTTAACCGCCATTTGAAACATATAGTCATAGAATTGATCCCTCACAAAGCCTGGCGAAGCAATTAAAACACATTTAACAATCTCAAAATCTATATGCCGCAATATCGCTTGTATGATATTTTCATAAAATTTACTCAAAGCTTTTTCGTGTTGCTGAATAAAATTTTTGCGTTTTCGTGGTATTGTTGCTTCGATTTTGCCTCGTACAAGTGTCATGCTGGAAGTTATCAGACAGATTTGTGCTAAGCCATCCTGCATGATAACAGCTGCCACTTCAGCACTTTTTGTTGGATCACAAGCTGTATCTACGCGCTCTAAAGCCACGGAATCCCATTCGTGTTTCGATAGAAGAAATTTTCTATTCATTTCCAAATCTAAGGTATGATAAGCCCCCATTTTTACATACTGATTCTCTTCAATATTCCGCCCTTTGAGTCTTAGCATACAAGCTTGTGTATCAAAATCAATTGTCTCCACCGCGATTCTTAACATGGTTCTAACGCGGCTTGATGTCGAGGATCCCGTTGAAGACTCGGATTGGACTTTCCGAATTGTGGTGCTGCGTACTGAATCTCCTTTCGATATGAGATTGTAAGCGTGCCACATGTCTTCAGGCTCTTCAGGGACAAGGGTCACATACCTAAAATCATATAAATCCGTGAATATCTTAGATGTATACATAACCCCATATTTATTGACAGGTGTTTCCATATGCTAGACTTACCCTTGTCCCTCTTTATCGATAGATTTGTCAATAAGTTTCATTTAGATGAATATTTTAAAGTAAATTCACTGGCAGAAATTGGTATTTTTAAATTCATTGCAGAAGAATAATTAGAGCACTTTTCAAGGACAAACATGACAGCTTTGGCAAAAATTGTCGCCATTCAATTTTTTTTCAGCGATTCGTTCCGAAGGGAACACAATCTGTCATGAATCGAGTATTTACGGTTCTAAACATTTGACGAACGACATTTATAAAATATACCGTGAGATACAAAAAATTGCAAAAATCATTTTTGCACTATGCTGGCAGCTCAAAAAATTTTGTTATAGAATGTGTGTAATATATGTAGGTAACAATATTGTGCACTCAAAGTTGGTGCAAATTAGTATTAAAGGGTGAACATAGTACATTACATACCGTGACGGAAAAGTATTAAAATGCAACCGTCAAGGTATGTATACTTTTTTACCCACAATCACTCATAATATTCCTTTTTAATTAATATAATTATTTTGACATTTGAAATTTTTAAATATTGAAACAATTGAAGGTTATTATAAAATCATAGATCAAGTAGGCTAGGTTTTTTTGCACAAGAGAGGGAAGTTGCACATTACCTACCTTTTACAGGTCTGTTATTATTCAATTACAATACTGATTGAGGGTAAAAATTGTTACATACCTTCATGGAGCGCTGTCAATTTTATAAAATAGCGTTCACTTTTAAGTATTGCATGTTATGCACATGACTGTTATTGTTATGAACAATATAAACACGATCTACATATCGTAGATCGATGCTTATTCTCGTTAAATTATTCATTTGTCGGTGAGGTTTATAAGTTCGTAGTGTAGAAAATTGTGTTTCTATTTCTGTTTTGTATTTGTAAACAATAGGGTGAATTTGTCTCATTGAGTTAGTGATGGGGTGAGTAATTTTTATTATTTTACATTTTAGTGGTTTTATTATTATTATTATGTTTAAAACATTTTTCTTTGTCCTAAAAGCTTTATACAAGTTAATAGTTTTACTATTTTAACATGATTTACGATTTTTATACGCATATTTTATATATATTTTACCTATATTTATGTTTCCCAGCCTAGCAGCCTTTTTTCACGTCCTAATTGCCAACAAAAGGTAGTATAAAAAAATGTTTAAATGAAATTTAAAAATATTTATTGAATAAATAATTAAAACAAATATTTAATTAGATAAACTTAATAATAAAGCAGTAGCTCTTTTTATCCAATGGTCGGCACCTGCAGCTCCACTTTTTAAATCAACAGCTACTACGTACGCTGGTCGATTAGGTGCTCCGGTGCGTATAGGAAAATAATAACATGGACAAGAATACAAACCTAAATTTTTTATATTAAGATTTTTAGAATGATTTGTATGGCCCTACCTCTAATTCTTTTTTTCAATATTTCCATTGGTTTAAAGTGAATAACTGGCATGGGACACACTAACTGCATCGGTTGTGGTTCAATTAAACAAGCATTTTTTTTATCCCATCCAGCACCTTCCAGAAACAGGCCTTTTATATAAACTCCTGTTTCTGGATTAGTAATCAGTTGGTTTTCCTCAACTGTACTAACAGTGAAGTCCCAGCTTAAAGTGTCAATAGGTATTTCGTTTGCTCTGGCGGTTGTCTGTAGCACAGCAGTAAGGAATCCCGTCGGAAATGTGTACGCCGATAGCCAAAAGAATTTTGGAGGATGTGTAGTTGTTGCCCATTTTTCAAAATGTTCCACTCTTGCTACCAGATCACGAGTCCAAGAACCAAGAAGTTTTTGACTAGCGTATGCTGTAAATTTTAATTACAAAAGCAAAATTGAAAATTAGCAAAATTAAAACCTCTTAGCCAAACGGATGGTACTCTTCCTTCAAAAATACAATTAAATATTTCTTCTAAGCCAGATGACATCACTACCAATCCTTTTATCCCTTTTTCTAAATCGTCCAAAGATTTCAAGATAGACACCAACAAATTATTATAACGTTGAATCTCTTGCAAAAGGACTACTTCAAGAGGTTTTTTATCTGCTCCAATTAATTTTTCAGTATTTTTATAATCTATAGGATGTGGAATTTTGGCCAAGACTTCAGTAGCAAGCTGAGATACTTTTTCTTCTTTTGATTCTGAAGCGCTCGCTGAACTTTGAATTTCTAAAGACATTAATGTTTCGCAAAATAATCGACTTTCCGTGATTAAAGATGTAATATCTGCATTCGGATGTTGTCCAAAAGCTTCGGGACGATCCACATTTGGTAACAAATGTATGTAATCTTGATAAGATTGGAGTGAACCGTCCCGAGGAATATAATATGTTGATAGAGAAGATAATCTACAATATACAAAAGGATTATTAATATGTATATAATTCTACGTTTCCGGTTAAAATACCGATAATAAAGTGTGTTTAAAGCATCATCACAGAAAAATTGATTGATGTAAGTCAGTAATAAACGTCTGTCCCAATCGTCAGTTACGTGACCACCATAGTTGACACCTGCTATTAGGTACTTTAGGGCATCCCAAGGAGTATTTTCATACTCATCTAAATAAATTGTTAACAAATTTTCGGATACTTCAAAATCTGAATCGTTAAAACTATAGATGACATTCCAGCCAAGTTGTTGAAATTTTTTCCTTTCTAATAGCACAGCATGAAAAAAACAAAGACCAAATAATAATTTCTTGTATTTTTCTTGAACTCGACATAGATTGAATTGTTCTTCAGTTACAAGTTGATATAGACGTTTCAAATTGGCTTTTAAACCCTATTAAAATGTATATTTAAATAAAATTATAATAGTGCGACATACCTTTGGAGGTTCGGTGGTCATTTTAATTCCATTTTGTAAGATAGAAATTGGAAAATCTGGATGCGGACTAGAACTCAGCCATAATCGAAATTTAGGATGAACTTTACCCGAACGCAATGCTTCTACAATTTTGTCTAAATGAGGCATCCAACTTAAAGAGAGATGACAATTGGCTAAGAAAACCCAATGACCATCTTTAGTACCTCTCTGAATCATTCTAAAAAAACTGTTTAAACTTTTTTATTCACAACAACGTATAACACTAAACTTAGTTGCAATTGGTGCTTGACCTTGCCCTAAACTTAATGAATGAAAAAAATCACTCATTCCAGAAGCTTCAGCCAGCTGAGCAAGACCACCAGCTGGGTCTACTCCAGGTGAAAGTACAAATATTAAAGGTGTTTGAGGCAATGATTCTTCAAGAACGGTACGAATATCCAAAACTGGAGGTTCTACAAACTTACTGCCTAACTGATTTATTATAAAACTTGTGATACAAAAAGACATCCGGTCCTGACGTAAACTTCGTACAAATAACATTTTTTGGAAGTTGTTGCATACATCATTCCATTCAGCTAAAAGTAGAGTTTATTAATGGTATTAGACAAAAAATGATATATTTCTTCATATAATTTTCGAGTCCTAGGTTTCGAAATTATTGTCTGCATAATGTATAAACTCCAGAATAAACCAAGAACAATTATTGTTTCTAAATTCTTACACTTCTTAGCTTTTGCGTTAACTAATACTCAACAAAAAAGTTAGAGACGACAAAAACATTGAATGAAATGAACTTGAACATACCAACCAAAGGCAAAGTCTCTGGTTCTGTATGAGTATACCATGTTTGCCAATCTTTTGCATATCGTTCAAAAGAATCAATAATTCCATGAAATCCTGGCAATTTATCCAACTCAGTAATATTGTCCCAAGCTTCTTCAGATAACCAACGAGAACAAGGATTATCCATTTGATTTTCTCTATCAAGAACAACACCTCCACGCAATAAAAAATTGTACTCAGCTTTAATAATTTTTCTTAAATTATCCAAAATTTTGATGCACATGTGAAACGAGAAGAGTAATTTGTGATGTTCAAAAAGCGTTCGACATGTATTTCTGTAAATACATATTAGATTTCCTCAAATTAAATTTATAGATTACCTATAAACTGCATAAGTATGATATTCATTTAGAGCATGTATTCTTTCATCCAGAATTTGGCTTTTTGGACTATTTTGTATCGATTTTCCAAAAAGTATTATATAAGAATCTAAAGCAAATTGATACATTGGATCTATTCGACCCATGTCGTTTAATACAAAGAATAATATTGATGCTCTTTCAGCACTTGTTCGATAGCCCTGAATAAAAGAAATTTTAGATAAAACAAAATGATCGAAAAATTTATTTACCTCTCTGGCTGTATCAATTTGAATTTCTGTGGTTTCAGCAGTTTCTAAACTTTTTTTAACTTCTATAGAAGTAGCTTTTGATGTTTGTAAAGTTGTGAACAGCTCTACATCTTCAAGAATAGATCCACGACTTTCGTTTAGCAGCCGCAAAAGTTCATTTTCTAAATCCACCAGTTGCCTCTTGCCTTTAGCAATAGCAGTTACCAGTTTATCCTTCTGTTCTTCTAATTGTGGTCTTTCTTTCCTAACAACAATTCCTAAGAGCTGCCCTTCTAGACCTTGTTCTTTTACAGCAAAATTAACTAAAGTAGTTTTTGTAGAAATTTCAGGAGGATAGTGTGGATTTGTAAGTTTTGTGGTTAGGAAAAAGCGAAAATCATTGTTGTATGACACCATTTTATCATCTAATTTGATCAAATTCATGCCTCCTTGTTTTATAATTGCTTTAGCTAAGATAGAGTCTAAGGAGGGATCTATAGTTTCTAAAATATTTTGTAAAACTACAGGGTAGCCATTTATAACAGCTTCTTCTAATATTTTCATATAATTTACCATGCCTAAATCAATGACTTTTAGATTATTCTCAGTTTCTTTATTTTTAATCCATATTTGAGCTTGGCTTTGAGGATCAATTAATAAAGGCCACCTGCTACCACTTGTTACTATGATGCCATTTTCGGTACTAAAATCATCTGCCGGAAGACCTTGTACGTTCCATTCACGTATAGTTGTCGCATCGGTCAAAAAAGTAATAACACCAAAAGCAGCTGAAAACGGTATTTCTAATTCTGTGATTTTAGTTTTCCAAAGTTTGAGCAACTCCTCTCGATAATTTGTAACATATGGACCTAAATAAGAAAGAAAAGCAGTTGCTAAAAGACAATCTCCCGGTAAACAATCGTAATCTGCGTCCAATTTAGTTACAGTTTCTTTCCATCTTTCTCTTTCACCAGCTAGACATTCAACTAAAATGTATGCACGTTTTAGTTTTACTTTCAGCATTTCGGCCTTTTTATTTAATTCCTCTTTCTGCTCTAGTTTCTCCTCGTATTCTTTTTGTAAGCGTGCCAACATTCGATTTAATTCTGCTAATTTGGCTTGAGCTTCTGCTAACATTGCTTGTTTTTCTTTTAGTGAAGCCACAGCTTCATCAAATTTTTGCTGCTTAGGTTCTACATATCTGAAATAAACAAAAATATTTGCAGATTGATCATATTTTAATAGATAAATTACTTCCAAACTCTTGCATATTTCTCAATAGCTATCACCCAAAGACATAAAGATTTTGCAGCTAAAGACACCGTACCCACTTTTTCAGGTACAAACTCAGGATTTTGAGTATAATTTGCAATTTTTCTCAGAGTTTTATCCGATATGTGATTTCGATCAAACTCTTTTAAGTCTTTGAGAAAGTTGATTTCACCCAGTTGTCGTTTAGATTCTGCCCAAGTTGGCTCAACTTGTTTTAATAACATCACAGCTTCCATTACCATTTCTACTTTTTGTGGTGGTTTTCCATAGGACTTCATTTCACTGATATCTTTTTTACTAAGAGCATCTAAAGCTTTGATTGCTTCGTCTAAAGCAGGCATTGCTTCTTCTAAATCAGCTTGGGCTGCGTCTGCTAGTTTTTGACACTGCACTTCATCTTCTCTAATTTTAATACTTTTTTGGGACACTTCTATCTGTAATTGTTTTTTAGTAGCGACAGCATAGTTTGTTTAAAGAAAACCTGTTGATCATCTGCTTGTTTCTTTTGAGCTACTATTATAATTAGATACTCATCGCATTGTCGCTGGAATTCGGCAACTTTTACTTGTGCTTCTTCAAGCTCTACAGACATTGTTTGAACTTTACTACGACAGTCTTCAATTTTTGAGAGACCGTTTCTTAATTTGTTGGCTTGATTTGCTATTTCGTTTCGTTTGTTATTAAGCATGCTGAAAAAAAAAATAAAAAATGAGAATTAGATGTTTTCTTTTATTAACTTTTTATAGCCGGCCACTAATTCCAAATAATTTGTCGGTGTTACGTAGGTGTGTCGTTTCATTTCTATTGCCATTCGTTTAGCACATTGTGCTACAGAATCATGGATTGTTGCAAATATTGCAGCAACATTTTCTCGTAGTTTATCTTGGCTAGACAGCAACACTGATTCTTTTCGGGTTAACTTTAAAAAAGCTATTAGCAAATTTCAACACAGTATGAGTATGAAGTAATACCGTCATTTCTCCGGTAATTGTTTGCACAAAATTTACATTATTTATATATTTATTTGCCACTTCGAGAAGTGCAACTTTTGGCCACTCACAAAACCAGTCTATTGTAGTACAATTGACCAAAGCAGGATATTGACGCAGTCTGTTTCGGAAAGCATCGCCAATTGGGCTCATACATAAAATAATATGTAAATTTGCTCTAACTCTCTGAATTAAAAAGTTATATAATGATTCATTTGTTTGTATAATTCCTGCTTTTACAGATGCATTGAACAAATTTGTTTTTATCTACAACAATATAGGTAACAAAAATTAATCAAATGTTAAATAAAAGAGAACAATTTTGACAACTGCTTTACATACGAGTAATTGGAAAGTAAAAAAGTTTAGAAAAAACTTATAGTTATTAGCAAAATTAGCAAAAGCAAGCCCGCACATTAAAAAATAGAGACTATTCTTGATTGTATAGAAGACTACTAAAAACAATCTACTGTGCTGATTCGGGAAAATACGTGAGATAAAAGATAACTCATAAATTACTTTTAAGGTTTTTTATTACTTTATCTGCCGTAAAGCCTTTAAGGTTTTCAAGGCTTGTGTATGAAATTTTTGCAGTTGGCGAAAATGGTTTTTTTTCTGCCTAATAATTAGTATGTAGTAGTAATTATTTATTAAAATAAAATGTTTAATATTATACCTCTTCAAACTCATCTGCTTTATACAGATTTGCAACTTCCCCAGTACTAAGCATATTGTTGATAATTTCTAAAAAGCTTTCTACTGTGATTTGAGTGTCGTTGAACAAAAACGATGTAGGTTTATTCTCAACTCCAGTAGCTTTATACAATGATTTCATATCTTCGCGAAACTCTGGAATATTGTAGTTTCTGGCTACTGCAATTTGAAAGGTATTGTATTCGCAAATATAGGCTGCTATTCGCGATAGTGATTGTCTTCCACTACCACCGATTCCAACAAGTAACATATTTCCTCTAGGTTGCGATATAACTCTCTCAATTCGGCAGATGTGGTCTATAGCGTCTTCAAACAATACCAGATCCATTTTTATAACACCAGGAGAAACGTTATATTCCTCCATTTGCGTTGCAATATATTTACGTAAAATGTCAAAATCTTGTTGGTCTTCATAGATACGGTAAGGATTAACAAAATCTGCAAATATTGGAATTTTGCTTTTCGGGCAGACATTGTGAAAGGTAAGCTCAAAATGTTTTCCAAGCTGGATCCCCATTTGGTTTATAAACCATTCTCGGTCTCTAGAAATATCATAAAAACATACCTATATATATATATCCTATTTGAAAAAATAGTATATTATATATTTTTTTATACTAACAATTCGTATAAAATATATATACATAACTCGTTAAAAGTAAAAGTTGGTTAGGTTTTAATTTTATGTTCTAAAGCCAAATCTCTCTTTTGGAGACAAAAACCCTTAGGTCAGCAGGGCGTCCTAGTGCTACTTCTAATATAATCTACTTTCTACTAATAAATCTTCTAATACTTTCTGTATTAGGTATTAATTAACTATATAGTGCTAAAGTTCAGAATAATCACATTTGTAGTAATTATTTTACTATTGTTGTGGATTGGTAGAAGTAAGAAATAGAACCTTACTGTTTAGATGACAGTACGTAGTACAACAATAAGTAGCTGACTGGTTGTTGAAATTCAGTTACGTTAAAAACAAAACGACAGCAATCGGTGCGCAAAAAAAAATACTTAAAAAAAAAACAGAACAAAAGTATATGGTTATTGTCGTTAGAGACAATATAGAACTTTTTTAAACTTAAGACTACTAGATTCTATCTCTAATTTGTTGCAAATACGTTTTTCATTATATTTAGAAATATAACTCTTATTGGATTTTGTACAAGCAAGGACTTACCTGTCGTCAATAAGTCGGTCGTAAAAAACTCGAAAACATTCGTGAACCCATAGTCTTAAAAGTGCTGATCTGTTATCATGGTATTCCTTGTGTGCTCTTAGTAAACCCTGAAAGACCTTAGAAATGTCTCTCAAATTAAAAAGATAATGGATTTTAGTTGGTGTCGGTAGCATCTTTTCAGTTACTCTACCATAGAGGTCTATTGTGGTTTCTGCAATTTCTCGGCCCGTAATTTTTACAACTTCATTATATTCCGTTAAATGTTGCCCAAGCATTGAACCATAGATTCTCAAAATATTGACTTCATCTGGAAATGTAATATTAATAACATTGAAGATGCTTAAAAGACGTTCGGATATTTTTTCTCTGCCTCCTCCTGGTGGTCCCATAGCAGCCATAATATGCATATTCTACAAATTTTTACAAATATAGCGGTTATTGTTATTCACAACTTACAATAATGTATTTTCTAGTCTGTTTTTGACGATCATACCAAAAATTATAATCTAGCCATTGGCGTAGCAGTTCTAAAGGGGGTTGAGACCCATACGTTTCTTTAGCTGGCATATTTAAATCATCAAGGAAGGTAATTAATGATTTTCCACCAATTGGAGCAAAAACTCCTTTTGTTCTTTTTTCTAAGCGTCCTTCAATTGCATCTTGAAGATTAAAGGATGTTGTTTGCGCTGACATATTTATATTTAGCACTGCGTATTTGTCAGGATTTAAACTTGCTAAAACTGATTGCGCTGTCGAAGTTTTGCTAGTTCCTACGGGACCTGTTAGTAAAACAGGGTAGCCTTTTCCTAATAAAGTGTCTGTAATGTATTTATATCGAATTGTGTCAACGGTCGGAACTATTATCTCATAAAAAGGGGATCTAATATATTCAAAACGTTAGTTAGGTTTAAGCTGGAATACCAACGTACCCAGAAACAAATTTCCAGTTGTATGGTAGCTTGGTTTCCCACAGAGCAAAACATTTATTGGATACATCTACAAAATATTCATAAATTGTATCTTTTATAGGAAAAACACCTTCTTTTTCTCTTATGTATATATCCAGCTTTCGTCTACCCTCTGCATTAGTTGTACAACAAATTGACCAAATTAGACTGTTAGAAATTGTTTTAGAAAAATATTTGTAATAAACGTATTTACTTACCAAAATAGAAACCAATATTTGGTCATTTCGAAAAAAATTTCTTCGTCATTTGGATTACAACCATTTTCAACAGTTGTCAAAATTTCTAGTAATTTACACAAAGACATAATCAAGTTGATTTCAACACAATTAGCCGTTTCTTCACAATTTAGTCGTTTAAAATCTAAGATTTTTTGAATGTAGAGATCGAAAAATTGCATTACCTGTAAAATCGTTTTTAAACAGTTGTAGTGATCAAGGTAAAACAAAAGTAATCAATTGATTGATAAGATTTAAGTGTGAGTGTAAGCAAGCATTTTTCGGTTAATTAAATTGTTAATAGTGTTACCAAAAAATACTTTTTAGTTACCGTATCCTGATAAAGTTTTCCCTTCTTTTCTTGCTTTTGAATCCATGATCTGACGTAAGGCAACCAGCTCCAATCTTTATAATCATTGTATACCATGCCGCACCTACTTACCGTAGCGGGTGATGCTACAGATAAATCGGCAACTTCAAAAAGAAGTGATACCTGTTCAGGCATTGTAATACGGTCACTATTAATCAAAGTAAGAATTTTGTTATCATCCATTACACTATTCATATTTTCAATCCAAACGGCATCTACAGGACCATCAAATAAAATCCATTTTTCGTCAGGAGTTTCTTCTGCAAATTTTTAATATAAAAAAATGAGATAAATGGGTATAAAAAAACCTGCGCAAGTTTGTCGCATTACAGCACTTATGACACCATCTAACCATTCGTTGGTGCTTAAATTATATTCACCGTACAATTCTCCTAAATTTAACGCTTTCGGATTGATGGGATAAACCTGAATAGTATTAAATCCCGTTTTTCCCCATTTATACAATTTGGTCAAAGCACCTTGTAGACATTGCCAAGTTGTAGATTTTGCTGAACCTGTTCTTCCCAAAATCATCACAGAATGACGTGAAGATTTAGTTTCGTATAGTTGTATAACTTTGGTTATAGCGGCTGAAATTGGCTGCAGTTCTTTCTCTTTCATTACTTCGGTTATAGCGTTGGTCATGTCTAGATAATCTATTGAAGGAATAGACACTCCAGGAAATATATCGGACATTATTCCGTTAAATAGTGGCAAATCATCGGCTGTTAATCTAGCTATGTTCATGTCACGCATTGCCAGATATATGATCTCTTCTTCGGGTAAATGAGATAATTGTCGGCGCTTTCGTCCACCATATCTCAACAAAGCTACCATAGACCTCAACCCAAAATCATAATGGTCCTGCTTGCTGAGCTGTTGAATTGCCAATTGATAAAGCGTGTACACCTTTTTGGCTAAAGCTTTTGTGTTTTGAAATCCATCACTAAACAAAATATTTTCAGCAATGATCCCGCTATCAGGTACCATCATTGATATAGGACGAAACATAGATTTTAAATTATCTGGTAGCTCAGTTCGACCGGCGTACCCCGGATTCATTGTAATAAATATCCCACAAGTGAATTTTAACTTGATTTCAGTTCCTTCAAAAACAAAATTTTTTGCTCGTCTCGCAATTGCTGACAGTATAGAAAGAATTTGCTGAGCAACAACCGATAATACTTCAATATTAATTCGATTGAATTCATCAAAACATCCCCAAGCACCAGTTTGTGCAAGTCCAGAAAAACATTTGCCCATGCTTTTATAATCTAAACCTTCCGAACAATTGTTCACAATAACCCACAGACCCATTGCCTTGCCCAAATCTTTTACTGTTTCTGTTTTGCCTGTCCCAGCAGGACCTTTAGGACTTCCACCTCGATATAAATGCAGTGCCGTCGTCAAGGTTATATAACATCTGATATAAATACTATAGAAAATTTATTGCAAATGAAAACTTACCTGTCGGTTAATGGTGTAATTACAAGGCGGCCCGAATTTCCATTATACTCATAGCCGTACATAAAACTCGTATTAGTTTGTTTGATGATACAGTCATCTAAGTCTCGATCCCAATAGAATCTAAGCTGGGAAAACCACTCAAAAGCGTTTGTATCTCTGCAATCTTGAAAAGTTTACATAATTTTAAAATCAAATTCAAAGTAGGCTTAATATTTTTAGGGTATTATTGATGAACACACACCTTTGTAGAATTATCAAAAATTTATTTTCTAATACAATTATCACCGTACGTTTTCCTTGCCTGAGTCTATCATCTTCAAAAAAGGTATAAATGAATTTTTTCCCTCATTTGAAGATGATTGCATTATAATCAAAATTGATTTTTAGAAATAGGAAACCAAAGAAAATTTGGCAATCAATAAATTTGTTCTAATGGTTTCCAGTATTGAATATTCGAATATAATCAATCGGAAATTTAGTCAAAAAACCAAACTTACTTGCTTTATACATTCGATCAATTACATCACGACTATGAATTTCAATAGTAATCAAAGCATTTGCTTTCAATCTTTGTAATTTGGTAAGATCTCGTCTACTCAGTTCTGAGAGCTTTCCCAATACACTGTTTTGTTTTTTTCGTAATCGCTTTAGAGGTTTCTTGCTTTCTAATAGTTTGGTATGTACCAAAGCTCTAGTGCAATCTGAAGTCCATTGAATTTGACTGCAAGCATTGCATAATTGTCCACAAAATGTCAATAGCCACTTATCTCTTTTATTCAACATTTTTTTAAGAGCAGTTCTGCAAGGTTTAAATTCTTTTTTCAGCGTTGCTTGCATTTGATTTTCAACTTGTAGTAACCATGCTTCAACTGACCCTTCCAAAGTAATTGTCTTAGGAAATTCCATATACTCTCCATCTTCTGAAAACATTCCCATACCTTCCATTTTATTTGTTACGCTATTTTTTTGCATCTTCAATTTATTGATGTTATCAAAAAGTTTTTTTAGATGTGGCTGAACTGCTTCTGGCTTTTTAGAATTACCTAGAATTTCAAGCATATCGTCGTTTGATATAAAGTAAAAGCGTGGAAATATATGACGTTTAGTTTCTAAATATCTTTCAAGAGCTCTCTGGATGAGTTCCAATTTATCATTCATTTGACCAAGCTTGTTGAAAAGATTTGGAGCAGGCTCATAATGTGTGGCTTTTATTGCAGTTTTCCCTAAATACATGTTCTGAGTGATTTGTTTCCACTTGTCAGTTAAGCGATCAAACGCTTCGGCTTCGCGTGGAAGCTGTTTTCGAATATCTTCACCAAAGAAGATGTTCTGTTTTTAATGAGATTAGCATACTTAAATCTAATTTTAAGTAATACAGTACCTCAAGATATAACCATTGTCGCTGGACAGTCAAAGCTACCTCTATTGTTTCCATAATGTAAGAAAGTGTTCTTTCCCAAAAATCCACATCTTTTGCAAATGGCTCAACAAATCTGGTGCTTTTCATTGTTGACAATTGCAGCATATGATCTTCCAGTGTTTGAAAGCAATCATCAACATTTTTTATTCTACCAAAATTTGAAAACATATAAACGCGCTTAAGTAAATATTACACTCAAAAATTACCTGAACACTCCTTTATCTTTATGGGGAATCATTTCTATATGCATGTCATTCCATATTTGTGCTATATTTGCTAATCCTTTCTCAATTTGTAACTCCATTGTGGCACAGTTGGAAATGTCATTAATTTCTTCAGCGTATTTATGCATTTCGATTGCATAAATTGCTTCCAAATTAAAACTCGGGGATGTTTCGTCAAAATCGTCCCCAACCACTTTACGTACTCTATCCCAGTGTCTTGGACGCATGGATGGATTTTTTAAATTACCAATAAGAGGAAGCGTTCTTCGAAACGCGTCTACACGTTGTCTGGAGTTTTCCACAATACTCCAACTGCAAGAAAATGAAGAATTAATGTTTACATTTTTCCTCTTTTTGTATGACCACAAAGAGAAAGATTATATATAAATATCTTCTTAAATATCATGCAGAGAAAATATATGATATAAAACGAAAAAAAAAAGTTTTCTACATCAAGCGAAGAAAAATTAGTTTTACCCTTTATCTTTTAATTCTCTAGCAAGTCTAGTCAATTTCCTAAATATGGTTTGTGCCGTAACTTCCATTTCTTCCGTTTGGATTGTCCAAAACTCACCAGATTTGTATTTCTCCCAAGTTTTATTCCACTCGTCTGTGATTTGCCATACAAGTTCTATCGCTGCAATTTCCTGCATAAAAACATTTTTAAGATGTCAAGTCTAACATAAAGTTTTTTACTTTTTCAAGTTTACTTAGCTCCAAATTATCAGGCAAACTTAATCCAAAAATGCTTAAATCTTCTCTCAGTTCTTTTTCAGTTTCCCGCATAGCTGATACTTTAGTTTTCAGATCTTGAATGTATTTTAACGCGTCTTCTGTGGACCAATTAGTAGAGAATGGGCCATTGAGTATAAACTGCTCAAACATTGTCTTTCCTTCTTTTTTCATAACTTCCACGTTTTCAAGCAACTTAGTTTTAAACGAATCCTATAATAATTATTGTACTAGTAAAAAAAACTTAAAAAAAACCTTCGTGTCTAAAGTGACAAAAAAAATCTTTGTGTTTCATTGATGAGGGTATTATTTCTGTTGAGATGTGCGAACTAATACCTTTGAGTACCCCAGCATTTTATCAGCGTCAGCCAGTACATCTAGGTATTTAGCCCAAAGTTCTGCTATTCCTTTTTCCCGATTGCGGACTTGGGAATCCACAGTTATGTTGTATTTTTCAAGAATAAGCATTTGGTCTGTTATCATCGGAAATAATTGTGCTTTTTTGGGTACTTCGTTGGTTAACCTTTCATGCAGAGAAATGGCCTTTCCCATATCTTCTAAATGTTTTGGTTCTTTCAATATTCTGCAATTAAAAGTATGTGAAAATGCGACTGCAAGTTTTGGCTCATAAGTAGGTATATAATTGAAATTGAGTTAGGTTTGACGCTTTTGGTCAACTGAATAGGTACCTCTAGAGTTTTGGTGAGAAGCAATAATTGTGCGATAAAGCTAATTGTGAGCAACTTACTCTTCAGAATTGAATTTCACGTAGTTGTAAACATGGTCTATATTTCGAATAGTAATAATATGAAGCAGTTCGCATAGTTTGAGCTGCCATTCAATGCAGTGCTCTATGATGGCCTTTTTAAGTTCAACGCAATTAATTCGAATAAAATGTACGACTGTTACAGCTTCTTGAATTTGAACATTATTTGCAATTTCAGTATATCTTCCAATGTTAGCGTCAAATTGCGCTGCTGTAGGGTTTTCGGCTTCATATTTTTTCATAAATAAATCTTTATCAATTTCCCAAAGATCGCGGAACGGTTCCCAGGTTTGCATGTATTCTTGAATCAACTTTACATTTGTCCTGACCTCTGAAATTCAATTGTAAATCTACGGTTAATAAATAAAAATGGAAGATTAAAAAATATATAATGAAGAAATTGTAGTCTTGTTACATATAACTATTTTGCACAGAAATATAAACAGACTAGAACTCATAGTTGCAGGCCGAGATAAAGAAAAAAATCAAATAGCAACTCCGATTCTCATTCAAGAGCCATTTCTGAAATCTTCAGACTAAAAACTGTTTGTTATCCACCAAGAGAACATAATTTAAGATATCGAGGCCAGCTTCAACTAATCATCGGAGAACGAAGCTAAATTTTGCCAGAGAGCATTGTAACAGGTTAGAGGCCAAATGGCAACAAGTCTAATTCACAATTTTGTTTCTACATCAATATAAGCAGAGGACCCCTCAACCAACAATAATATGCTTTAATATAAGAAAAATCTGTAATGACCTGTAGACGTATTTCTTTAACTGCTCGCACTTTTATAGTTATGTAATTGTTCTATATATTTTTTTTGTGAAAAAACTTGTGCACCTACCCTCGTTTAACATTTTTTGGTGATTTTGACAGGTTTCATCTTGCTCAATCAAACAATAATATGGTATAACATCAGTTTCGGCCACATGAAACTTATCATTTAGGCGGGGCAACGTTTCTAAAGTGTTTACAATATTAGGAAGGATATTAGCGATGACTTTAGCTACTTCCTTTAAGCTTGGCTCAAAATTAACCTAAAACAATTATATTGAACCAACTATATAAATTTTTAATGGTATTGTCAAACTCTATTTTCTTTTAAACTAGTTGTTAACTCAAGAAGAGGATTAGGCGCCAATGTATCATCACCATGAAGGCATTCATACATAGCACTCAGAGTATTTCTGCAACAGATTTTAAGAGCTTCTTCAACTAAAGTATCAAAATTATTAATGTATGTGATCCATTCATTTGCCATCTAAAAAAATCATTTTAAAAACTGACAAACTAATTTAAAATACGAACAGTGTTCATATAATTTTCAAAACCCTCAAAAACCAGAATGAGAAATTGGATTATGTTTTGGTAAAACTTTACAAGTTTTTCAATGATCTTTTCTAATTCATTTCCTATGTCAACTACAAGCTCTTTTATATTGAATACGTGATTCGGTTTAATTTGAAACATATAAGTATCGCATATTTTTTCACAAATTGCTTCGATTTGTAAATTGCAGTTTTTATAATCATCAACAAATTGTTGCAACTAAAAATAAAAAAAGTGTTAATCTTGTGTGTCTTAAGTGGAAACTTTAATACTTCAGCTGTATTAAAATAGCATTCGGCGATGTATTCGTCAGAAACATCAGACGACCAAGTTAATTTAGATAATCCAGGTGATATCTTTTTCTCTACAATTGTTATCAAAGGTCTGAAAAGAAGCCGTTCATGATCGCTTAGTGAAGAAAGAATTTTATTGTAATCAATAGCAACTGCCAAGACGTTTTCATAAATAAATTTTATGGAATTAGCTTTTTCATAAATGTTTTTAACGTGTGGCGGAACTTCAAACTTTAACGATTCCCAGTATTTTACTTCCTCAAACATATTCAGAAGAGATCTATCGATGTTACATTCAAGTAAACCTGGCTTAGATGTGCTTTTGCACAATAGTGGTCTGTTTAGTCTTTTCATAACATCACCACCTAAACTGTCGTTCCAACTTCTATACAAAGCCAAAATTCTTTCTTTGATAGAATTCATAAGTTTTTCGTATTGTGAGAAAATTTCTTGAGAAATACTGCAAGGCATCATCCAATTGGCTTCAGCAAAAAGCTATAATTACATAGATGAAATACCACTGACAGCTACAGAAGGAAAACATATAAAGATATGATAGACACGTTAGAAAAGTATATGAGCAGAAAAAAACTTGAAGTAAATTTAAAGAAAATAAGCGGTGAAAAAAGCAGTGTGGATAGTGGAAAACAGTATAAAAAATTAAGGAGGAAAGAGGAATCTGATAAAAAACATGATGATGTATGGGGCGGAAGTTTAATACTAGGTAGAACAAGAGAAGATACAACCGAGATATCTTGCAGATATGTAATGAAGCCTAATAAAAAGCCTATGTGTTAGAGAAGTTAAAAAAATAGGTTAAAAGCGGTAGCGGGAAAGAGAGCCCTTTAAGCGAAGGAAAAATAGTATACCTACAAGATATTGGAAGAGTGGAAGATGGGACTAATGAAAGACACGTATTACAAGAGGTGCGGTGCGGCTACGCATGTATAGATGTAAAAAAATTATGTTAGAAAAAGATGTGTGAAGAGGCAATATGAAGAATTATGATTATCCGGGAACAAAAAAAAATAACAAAAGCAAAGTATAATGAAACATAAGGACAAAATAATAACGAAACGGCTATAAAAATATTTATAGTCATAAAATCAGAGAAAGAGAAGACTAAATCAAGTTTCTTACATTTCTGATAAACATAAGCCTACTTTTCTTCATATTTGCAACCATTGCCCGTCCAGCAAAGTACGGCAATCTTGCCGGATACAATTCATTGTTGGTCAAATCATTTTTGCATTCATGAATTTCTTGCTTAAACATTTCATAGACGACCTTTGTTTTAGAATCAAATAATTGTTTCAAACTCTCCCGTTTGGAGTAATTATATAATGCTGCCAAACTTTCAATGCCTTCTTCAACATTTGCTACTTCCTCAAAAACGGCATTAGTCAAATTTTCAATGACCACTTCTATATCTTTCATTCTGTTTTTAAATTGAAGCATTTGGTCATACCAATCCGAGTTTTGCACATCCAAAATAGTAGTTTTTACCTTTAACAAAATGAAAAATAAAGAATAATTTTCTATAAAAAGTGATTGCACGGAGGCAAATATAAAGTATCTTGGACGACGGTACTCTGTATAAAATATAAAACACCTAAATACTTTCATGCGCTTAAATTATCAGTTGCATTAAAAGAGTTACATTTAGAAAAAAAAGGTTTTTCACTTTTTGATAATGTGGTAAGTGATGAGACAAAAAGTGAGTCAACGTTAGAAACTGGTCGACACTTGAGATTTTACTTACATCATGTACAGCTTTGAGACTTTCTTCAAACATATCCTCAATTTTCGTACACCATTCCAAAAATTCCATTCGCTTGGAACCGCCGAAATTTGGTTTTGGGATTGCGTCAGTCTCGCCATGTCTTCCAAAATGTATCATTGCTTCACAGATTTCTATCACATCATGACATCGTTGCATAAATGAATCGACATGATTAAAAATAGGGGCTTTATCCAACAGCCAAGGTATTGGTCCAAATTTTGTATGACTTTCCGATATTAAAACATACGTTTTGATATAGTTTGTCAAGCATTCAATACAAGTCTGGAACATGCTTATGCCCGATATACTTTTTTTCTCAGTAAAAATTAGTTCTAAATCAATATATTTTATGCATTGCAAAATCAATTGATTACTTAAAGATCGACAAAGGGATGTAATTTTTTCCACAGTATTGTAGAAAGGACTATTAATCCATATAAATCTTATAAGCTGCAAGACTTCACCCATTTTGTTGTTCATTTCCTTGGGGTTTGCAATGGCAGCTAATTCCGCACATGGTTTACGTAGAACGGCTAGATATTCTATATTGGACATCGATTCTTTTACATTACCTTCAATTTCGTCTTTTAAAATGATAAATTGATGAACGTATGTTGATTGAACTGATATTAATATATCACAAATGTGCTTTAACATTTTATTTGATAATTGAAAATTTAAGCCAGACAAGTTTTCAACTAAAAAAATTTGTTAATTTAAACTATTAATAATCCGTATTGTAGGCGGACTAATAGTATGCCAGAATGTTAATAACATTTTTTATTTTTTTAATAAAAAAAAGTATAACTGCAGCCCCTTCGATCTTTGTTGAAGCCAAATTCTCGGAAATAATAGGACCAATTGTTCTCTATTCTACGCAGTAGTGTGTCGTAGAAATTAACAAACATCGGCAATTCGGCCAGGATATATGCTATCTGCAACATGTTATGTTGATCCACTGCACTTCAAGGAGTTTTGCCTCAACAAATATCGTACAAACTGTAGTTATAGTAATGAAGATGAAACCAAGAAAATATGAGTTGCAATTACAGAAAGCCTCTAAATAATTTGATTTTAATATTAAAGTTTTTCAAGTAGAATGTCATTATGTGAAGCTGGCACCTTGAGGAAATTGAGTGCTAAAACAGATCACTTTGAATTTTTTCATTAAAAATCGAAGGAAATGATATTTTGATGTTAGTTATAAAATGGTTTTATAATCGTTACTCTTGAATAAACTTTATCCATTTTTTCAACATCTTTGGCAAACACTTGTCCCTTTACATTAGACTTACATCTATAGACCCAGAAATCATATTCATCAATTGGACAAAGCAAATCATCTGGGGTGCTTTGATCTTGATCTTGAAGTCCCACTCGAATTTGTTTCGTCCAGTACACAACAATTGCTTCCAGACGCTTGATTAACTCCTTATCTTGCCTGGCTTCATCTACAGATATATACATAGCTTCCTTGGGTATGTATAGCACAGTTAATCCAAATAGTTTACTATGAACATCGGTAAGTTTTGATAAGAACATGTGAAGATTATGAAAAAAATCATTTTTAACGCCTGAAATTAATATTTTAACGAATAGTTCAGATATGGGAATTAAAGCATGGTACTTTCTGGCCAATGATGTGACTTGAAAAACACAGGTGCATAAACATTCTCGATAATATTTAAAATACTTCCTTCAATATTATCGTCCATTGTTCCAAAATTGATTTCATCGAAAAATGTATTAACATCAAATATTTGATTAGGCATTCTCAAAAAATATGTCAAATCCATTACTTTACATCTTGGAACGCCTAGAGAACAAGTCAACTTGTCATCAACATTAAAATAAATTGTCAATAATGGCTGTGCCGTTGTCAAGAAAAATTGTTTTATCACTTCATAATTCTCTTCATTCCAATCGTCTGCCCTCAAGTCATAGAGAGTGGTCATATTTTTTATAAAGCCTACAAATTTATTCAAATCCTCCTCACTGTAAGTGACTTTGATGTGTTCACTAGTTTCGTCTTCAGGTGTTTGAATTTTTACAGCTTTTTCTGTATGAAAATAGTTTATTGAAAAATGACTTTGGTGAAAAATTAACAAACCTTCAGATTTTTCAGAAAAAAGAGAATCCTTCTCGCTCTCCCCTTCTAGCAGCGGTGAAGCCATCGCTAGAAGATTTTTCTCGATAAAAGATATGAAAATACTTGGAAGAAAATGGCAATTTGTTTGTGAATAGCACCATAGTAACACCGGGTAACCGTGAAAAACGCCTTGTAAAATAATAACACTATTTAACAGGTGGCAATTATTAAAATCTCAATGAAACTTATGTTGGTTTTAATTTTTAATTATGTTTGTTAAATATAAAATTAATTAGGTATCAAAAATATTTTTTTATTTTCTTTTTTTTTATATCTGAAATAGTTGAAAACTTAAAATAACAAAGTTTGCTTTGTTTACTAGTTTCAGGTAGTCGACTTTCGCCTGAAAAATGTGATTTTTATTTATTAAATTCTAAAATCAACAAAGTAAAAAGCTTGAAACCCAATGATATTGACTAAAAAGCAAAACAAAATTGTGTTTTTAATTTTTAAACAGATGCAAAAAGTTATTAGTTGTTGTACAATGTGGAAGTGCAAATTAAAAGGAGTTTTTTTTAAATGATTACGCGTAGTTTCATTGTTTCAACACTGCAATGTCGTGGATCAGCCCATCTGGGACGTTATTGGAGTGAATATAAATAAACTTTTATGAGGAACATTTTCTAATATTTTATTAGGTTGGAACATTTACAAACTAAAAACAAACTAAATAATAAATTCTTTTCCTTTAAAATATTTATTTTTCTTAGAAATAAATTACACAGCCAATTGATTACATTTTTTAACAAATCGCAATAAGAAGAAAACAGAAGTAGGCGTAATTCCTGGTATTCTGCTAGCGGCTGCGATCTAAAACAAAACTTTCAAAAATTAAGTTAACACAGTGTATATATAATACGGTTTGCGGTTGAACACGAAGTAATTTTTCTCTCTCCTCCATACTTATATTTAGTGAATTAGAATTATAATTTAAATGTTTTGGAATTACTAAAGCTTCGTCTCTTCTTACTTCATCTACAGCTGCCGCTTGTTCTGCCACCGCAAACTCGTACAATGCTTCAATATGCAGTCTAGTTTCAAGCATGGGATCTTTTGTTAGATAATTCAGCTCAGAAGCAGCTTTAGACAGCTTTGAAATTGTAATTCCCTCACCATTGATGTCTATCATATTATAAGCTCTATAAATATATAAAGAGTTGACATTTCAAGCTATGAAGATATGTTGGCAAGCAAAGAAGGTGGGGTAAAGTTGCAAATATTCAATGATCACGTGGAAAAGTGCTGTGAACTGTATAAAAGCAAACAATTGTTACGGCATTAGTACACTTGCAAAAAAAAAGTCAAGTGCCTTTAGACAAATGGTCTTTTAAGCAAGTTTACCAATAACTGGTAAAATTATTTTTTATACTTTTTTTATTAAACTTTTTACTACATTTTTTATAAAATACTTACGATTTAAGAAATGTACTTTTTGTTTCTGGTAGTTCTAATACTTTTCTCCATTGCTGAACAGGTTTTTGTATATCTTTCAATACGGCTAACCCGTCGATAATTTTTTCTTTCATTTCCATCATTTTATTATAACGTGTTTGCGATACACAACCAATTTTATAACCTTTGCCTGTTAATCTTTGATCGGCATTATCTGGGCGTAGAGTCAATCGGAATTCAGCTCTACTTGTAAACATTCTATAAGGCTCAGTAGTACCTTGAGTTGTTAAATCATCAATTAATACTCCGATGTAGCCTTCCGTTCGACTGATTGTCAAAGGAATTTTGTTCAGAGCCTAAAATCTTCTTGTTTTACAAAATTGATAAATGCTGACAGATATAATACTAAAAAAACATATCGCACGCAACAAGGAGGAAAACTTCTTCAAACACTAAAAATATTAGTTCACAATATCATATAATGTTATGTATTTTCATAATTAAAATAAGTTTCAAAAAAACATATAACCTGGGTTAAAAAAGGGAACTCTAAAAAGGTAGAAACTATATTACCAGTGCACTTGAATTAATTCCAGCCACAATTCCTTGCGCTGCAGCCTCTTCATACCCTGTAGTTCCATTAATTTGTCCCGCCAAAAATAAATTATTAATTCTCTTTAATTCTAAGGTAGTCTGCAATTGTCTAGGATCAACAAAATCATATTCTACTCCATAGCCAGGTCTAACAACTTCTGCTTTTTCTAATCCAGGAATTGAATTCACTAATTGAACTTGTAACTCCTCTGGCAATGTACAAGATAAGCCATTGGGATAAATGAGATTACTATTGAGACCTTCAGGTTCTAGCCAGATTTGGTGTTCACGTCCTCCAAATTTTAAGACTTTAGATTCGATACTCGGGCAATAACGAGGACCTGTAACCTCTTCAGTTACATGTCTATTGACGTGAAGATTATTTTTAACTATTGATTCAATGGACAGTGATGTTTTAGTAATATAACAAACTAATTGGTCTTCAGGCTGAAAAAAAAACAAGTGAAATTTTCGTTTTACTTTTCTGCAAAGTAAATCTTTGAAAGATTTTTATTTCAAAAATTCGAAAAAAAGTTCACTAAACTTTCAACAATAGACATTGTCATCCATTGCAACACTTTACGATAAATTAATCATTCTTAAAATATTTAAATCACATTTGTCAAGATATTGATATACAAACCTTAATCCAGACACGTTCATTTATAAATGAAAAGGGAAAAGGTGGATCATCTCCCTTCTGTACAGAGCAAACACTATAATCAATCGAAGCTGCATTTAGTCGTGGCGGTGTTCCAGTTTTTAAGCGCGACATATTCAATTTTAATGAAGCTAAAGTTTTTGCGAGTCCAATCGAAGGTTGATCACCAATTCGTCCAGCTGGATAAATTCGATCTCCTATATTAATATGAGCATTCAAAAAAGTTCCAGTGGTAATTACAACACTTTTAGAATGAATTTGTGTACCATCATTCAAAACTATGCCTTTACAATCGACAACTGTTTCTCCGTTTGCATTAGTAGTTGGATTCTCAACAATTAAATCTTCAACTGCTGCTACCAAAATATCTAAATTAGGAGTATTTTCAAATAACTCTTTTTGTATGTTTCGTTTGTACAAATCGCGGTCAATTTGAGCTCGGTAGCCCCAAACTGCTGGACCTTTTCGTCTATTTAATACTTTATACTGAATGCCAGATATGTCACATATTCTTCCACAAATTCCGTCCAGGGCGTCAACTTCACGCATTAAATGGCCCTTTCCTATACCTCCAAAAGCAGGATTGCAGGACATTTCACCTAATATGTAATATTAGTTATATTGTTTCATTTTTAACACATAGGTTATCGAATTACATAAAACATTTAGTGTATAGTACATCTATATTAGACCCCTTTAGGCAATAAATAATACTGTGTTCGCTATATCAAAAATAAATTATCTAAGAGGTCTCTTACCAACCGTTTCCTTTTTATGCGTGACAAGAAGTGTTTGCGCCCCCATTCTTGCAGCAGCAGCGCAAGCTTCACTGCCGGCATGTCCACCCCCAATAACAATAACATCGTACTTTTTATTTGTTGTTGCTGATGTAAATTTACAGCGTTTAAAAGCATTGAGGTTAGAATTACAAAATAGTTTGAGCCATTTTTTGGTACTATGCATTGCTTAAAAACTCGTAATAATGTACTTTCTAATAACAAGTAGAATACAGTACAGGAAAATAATAATAAAGTATGAATAAAAGCTTTGATATTTGCATAATTTTGTGAGGTTAAGCTAGATTATTTTGGCAGATAATTCAACAATTTCAACATGGCTGTTTCAGCATTGTATTGTATATTGTATAAGTGGTCTATTGAAAAGTTACATTTAGGGTTGCGTTTTTTAGAGGACGCAATTTTATTTTTTTGATGTGTAGGGGGGGTCAGTGTAAAGCTAAAACAACAATGCTAAAACCAAGTTTGTAGGGTCGCCATCGCCATTCTTGTACCACGGCCGCCATCTTGAAAATAAGGGTTAAAAATGTTAAAATGGTTTTTACAATATATCTCTTAAACTATTTATTTGATCAAAAAATTTGTCAACTTTTTTTATTGAAAATTAAATTTTCTACAACTTTGGCTCAGTAACTTTTTGTCTTAGAACTATAAATAAAAAAGTTATAAGCAAAAATGTTCAAAAATTTAAATTATTTTTATTAAAAGTGAGTTGATATCATTTTTTCGAAAAATGATAAAAAGAAAAGTTATATTAAAAAATAGAAAGTTTTTCTCAAATTTTTGAACATTTTTTCTTATAACTTTTTTATTTATAGTTCTAAGACAAAAAGTTACTGAACCAAAGTTGTAGAGAATTTAATTTGCAACCAAAAATGTGTTTTTTTATCAATTTCCTTTTATAAAATAAATAGTTTAAGAGATATATTGTTAAAATCATTTTAACCCCTATTTTTAAGATGGCGGTCGTGAGACGAGGGTGGCGACCTCACAAACTTGGTTTTAGTTTTACACTGACTCTCCCCCCTTTACACACCAAAAATATAAAATTGCGTCCTCTAAAAAACGCAAGGTAAGGTCTAAAAAATGTTACATTTCAATGGACTAAAGATAATTGTTGAAGATTGAACAAACTAATTCAACATTTTTTTATAACTTTTATATGCGGAAAGTATTAATGAGCTCTAAAACGTTATTAAAAAAAAAATTAACCACAAATGTTTTGTCAAGCGTATTTTGAGTTGCGTTTAAACTTTATTAAGCTTCTACTGCTTATATCTAGGTAAAACCGGTAAAAGCAGATTTTCAAACCTTTGCTTTTACTTGCTTTGATAAAACACAGTATGCAATTATTATACAGCGTGGTCAACAAAGACTGTTTGAGTTGGCAATTCTACATTTTATTTTAAAATAGTACAACTGCAACCACTTTCTGTTGTTGACAGCATCATTGACAAATGCCAATTAAAACGTTAGTCGCTGTGACATAACCTACATTTTTTTTTATTAGTGTTATGTCAAATATTTGTTAAACAAGCGTATTCGGTTACAGTGTTGCAACTAGGCAAATAAAAAAAGTTTCTAAAAAGTGTTGGCAACTCAAACAGTTATTGTTTACCAGGCTGTATAAGAATTGTTCTAAAGTTAATTTAAAAGGTTTTTTTTTCAAAACAGCTGTTAACAGCTTGACAGCTGGTTGAGACTTAATTTTTCTGTTAGTGCGGCAATGCAAATATTAATCGCCGCTTGCGTATTGTCTGATATCCAACTTTTTGATGGAATTCACTAACTCATAGCTGTAGTTAGTGTAAGAACGTCCAGATAATCATTGGAGAATTTTTGTTTTTGGCAACTTATTTCATCGGATGCTGGTTTTGAATTTTTTTAAAAGAATTGATTTAGGTTATAAATGAAAAAAATTTGAATGTTTATTGAAAAACTGTATTAAAAAAATAGTATTCCCATAATGTAAATGACTAAAAACTAAAATGACTACCACTTACGTACAAAGTACATGATCCTTACACAATATATTTACAAAAAAAAGTACAGAACCTTTGGTCTTCTCCAGCTATCACAAAATAAAACAAAAAATATTATATAAATTTCGAATTTTACAACATTCCTGAGCTTCCTAACTCACAAAAAATAAAATAATGAATACTTTTTGTCTACAAAAATATACATTATTCTTATATACAACCATTCAGATTAAGTTAACATAATTTGATAATTTATCTATACAGTCTTAATTTACAGATTAATTACAGAATATACAATGAGATCAAGAAGAGCCGAAAGTTTTTTAGAGCCGTTTTTTAAACGGCTACAATTTTACTAGGATCAACTTTAACCCTAATAAACATGGTATCATCTTTCATAAAATGTCTTTTCTTTAACATTTCGTGCGACACAAATTTTGGAAAACCAAATCCCAGAGAATCCGGTTCTTTGCTTGGCCTTTGGAAATTTTTCCACGTTGGATCGGGGATGAAACTTTCCACAATATTGCACGCCTTTTCTGGACAGGTTGATTGGTCAAAAAGAGTAAATGAAACTGAATGTGCGAAAGGCCAACGAAGAAGGGCATCGTATTCACCAGGGAGGATTTTTATATACACAGAAATATGCGAGTCTTCTCCTGCTCCATTTCCGTTCGGAAAAAGAGAAGCCTAAACGAAAAAATAAAACGTAACAATGTTGTCTTAAATTAGACATGTTTTTATTAATTACCTGGAGTTTATATCCATATTGACTAGTGTAGAAAGGTGGCGAAACCAATTCCATGCCTTCTTTATTCTTAGCTTCATTCATTTTCTCAGAAAAATCGCTTATTTTCCAAATGAGAGTTCCTGAATAATTTAAAGATAGTCTTGATAGAGCACTTTTCAGTGAGCTAATTTGATGCTGCTGTTTTGTTACAACTGTACAAAGTAGAGCTAAGTGTTGTTGACAACTATCGTCTAGATGTTTTTCCATTAGATATCGCGGCCCTTTAAATCTACATCCTGCATCTTTGTAATTACAATTAAGCACTGAAACTGTGCATTCGTCTTTCAAATGAATTTCCAAGTCCTCTTTGGCAAGAACATTAATATCGCAGCGGTTAGGGCAAGCAACAGGAACTCTACCACATTTCAAATGATGAGCTGATAACGTATCGGCAACAAACTCTTTTGAACAAAATCTGCAGGGAATTAGCCTTTTGGAGCATTCGCTGATTTTATGTTGACTTAGATGCCTTCGAGGAACCTTTACTCCACATTTATTCTCACAATATAAAGGCTCGTAACCACAATTCCCAACATGATTCTCAAGCACCAACCCACTAAATTCCTTATTACAAAATTGACATCTCGCTCGACGCTGAGGACATGTGGTTTTTAAATGTTCATCCATAATTACACGCGGAATTTGAGCACCGCATTTACCAGTACATGGAATTGCATCGTGCTTACATGAATTTAAATGAGCCTTTAATTTTCGAAGCTCGTCCGACCATTTGCAGCCTTCTTTATGGTGGATGCAATAAACCACAGAGCTCATAATCGCCTTCTCGGATTCGGGGTCAGGATATATCTGAAACAACAATAACATTTTTAGAGATCTTCGGCGATGATTCAAACATTCGTAAGTGTAATGTGAAAAAAGCTCGACACTCAAAGTACTTAAACAAATTAATGCTATTCCTTTCAAGAATAAATTAAAAATATATTAAATTTATAGATACTTTGACCGTAAAATATTGTGCCACTTTCAAGACCACTCAATAGTAAATTTCTGCTTTATATTATGCTATTAACATTTTAGCTGTGCCATCAAATAAGATTAATTGTTCATGTCTACCAATAAGTTTAAGGTGTCATAACCGTATTGTGCCATTTTTTATAATTATTTTTGATTTAAGAGAGTCGATTCAGTTTAAAGATGTTTACAAATTTATAAATATTACTATTTTAGATTATAAGGGAAAAGCTATTATTACACACTTTATTTACAACCAACAATGTACCAAAATAATATCTTCTTAATTCTAATAATCATATCAATATAAAACTTTGTATCTATATGTACTATTGGTGACAATACTATAATTTGGTATGTAGTAAAACGTGTTCAAGTTTTTTGACATTAAATTAAATAATAAAGACATTTCTACAGACATATTTTGGTTTATAAGTATGTGTATCTACATATTATCGTTTTGAAGATGGCTTACATACTGGCTTGATGTAATCAAATTTTAGGGTTTAGACTTTTAAAGAACTGTTCACAAATTGTCGATTGTTGAATCGGCTGCTACTCATGAAAACAGCATGAGGATAAAAATGTTTGAAAAAAAAATCTTTCAAACAGCAACACAAAAAAAAACACCATCTTTCACAACATTAGTATTTTTTAACATTTTCGTCGCATTATTTAGATTGGTTTTTCTTTGTTGATAAGGTGTTTTTTTTTAAGTTTATGTGAATTATATAAAAGTTTAATGCTTAAATAGTGTTAGTCATCTGGAATTCCCGGAAAGCAGTTGAATAAATAAAAAAAATCATTATTTACAGTCCAATTACATTTTATCGTGTGTCTTATGTAATCAGAGCAAATCTTTAATTATTTTTTGCAGTTTCAAAATTTTCTAGAGGAAGTAAAAATGTAAACACGTTTTTTTCATTGTAGGTAAACGCCGAAAATAAACTTGAATGTGCAAGAAAAGTCAATGAACAAATTTACTGGTAATTTATATCGCTCTTAAAATTTTACGTATGTACCAAACATGTAAATATTTACTTTAGGTTTGAGGTCTACGTGATCAAAATCGAGATCGATACTGTGAAAAATATTGACATGGCGATAATAACTATTTTATTTAGGGTAGGTAGGTACTTGTGGCTGAAAATAGGATAGTAATGTTGTAATTCTGCTTTTAAATCTATTGTTGGCATTGCCAACACCTTTTTTTCAAAGCATTGCACTAAAACTCACAATAATTGTACGCGGTTGGCAAAAGAAAATTAGATACAGACGATAAACCACCCTAGCTATTTGTCACCATGGGGGACTCTTGCTGAATAGGTGGTTACAGGTTTTTACCTGAATTTAATGATTTTCTCGATAATTAGTTACAGTAAAAAGAAGAATAATATATTTGTCTATGACCAGTCTTACGTGTCTGTCACACAACGCCCATTATTTTTTGTTTTTTTAATTTAAGGATGAATTTCAGTAGGTGTACTTGTAGAAATGCCTTTGAAATAAGACACCTGTTTGATTTATTAAGTGGTCTATTTTTATAACACCCACAGAGCAGAATTCTACGAGGTGTCTCCCCCATAAAAATATCTTTGCTAAATTCCAATTAAACAATCCGCTGTTGTAGACACCAAAACAAAAATATTAGTACTATTAATAATATAACTTCGATGTGCTATCTGATGATGATATTTCAAATAGCTCGAATTTACATTATTTTGCTTTTCTCTAATAAAGCAAATCTTTAAAAATGTAACTCACTTTTAGAGTTTGTTTGATGGTATTAACATTCTATGAAATTCGATATTCGAAAATACTTCTTGATTTGTCGCTAAAATTTCCATTTTTTTTGTCAGATATTCTGAAAAAAATTAGGTTGTTGACCGGTAAGCAGAACCGAATGTAACCTTTAGATTTTTGTTGATTCAAAGACATTTTATTTTAATGTTAATTAGAATGAGAGTTATTATTTTTTTACGATCATATTTGAAACAATATTAACTAAAAGGTCGTTTTTTTTAATAAACCACAAATTGATTGAAAAATGGTTTAGAAGCATGGTCTTTCGAATGGTAAAAAATTAAATTTAGACAATATCCTTTAAGATCCAATCAATGACCGCAATTTATATGACAGCCTTGAATTACTAATCATATATCTTGCAAAACTAGAAGTAACTTGAATGAAACAAGTCTAGTGACTAATAAAAGTCAAGTTGGTCACATATAAAAAAATCTAAGAGTAGGTCGAAGACATATTACAATAAATAAAGTAATACGCCTGCAACCGAAATGTTTAAGCATAAAATTTAAAAAATTAAATCTATTTCCGGTGTAAGAATGAACTTTATTAATAGTAATACCAGGAGAATGCAATTACAAAATGTGAGAAATTTTCTGACATCTTGATATTGAAAAGTGTCTATAATTAATTAGTTTACAGTTAATAAAATCTTTCATAAATTATTTTCAATCAAATAGCTGCAATTATTGACGAGGCTTTTTTATGAACTTGGAATCTGTTTCTAATTATTATTGACAAAAATGTGTATTATAATTTAATAGAAAAAGATCACTGAAGCGGCAACGTTTATTTCCTAGGTCATTACAAAATATAAATTTCACTCGAATAACTTTAAAATTCTAGCATAAATATAAATAATTATTGTGAAGGACGTTTTTCTTATCCATTATGTAATGTAAAAAGTATTTTTTTATCGCTGAAAATTTGAAAAATTTTTGAAACACTAGGTATACATAATCTGGAAGGTTTATCAACCCACTACCGTTTGCTTTTGACTTTGCACTTCATTTACCGATGATAGCATACTATTTTATTGATTTAAAGCAAGACGGCCTTATACAAATAATTTTTTGTAATCGCCAAAAACCTTATTTGTTCAGAAAATATGCACCCTATATCCTTTTCTGCGACTTCGGCAATGTGTGTTCAAAATTTCATGATGATGGATTTAGCAGTTAAGATATGAAAGCGTAACAAATATCCAAACAAACTCACATTTGCATTTATAACTTAATTAGAATTAAATTTATTATTTACAAATTTCTTTCCAAATTTTAATTTTTTTAAATTTCTGCTTGAATTTAAGTAGGTTTTAAGTTTTTTTGTGAGTCATTTGAATTTTTATATGTATTTGTTTTCTAAAACTGCCTTTTTTTCAAGTTTTGAAAAATTTGCTCAAGACATACATTTTTTCATTTGTCTAAATTTTACAGTTTTTTAGAGTTTATTATAAAAACTAAAAATAATCGTTGAGTTTAAAAAAAAATATTTAAAATTGTATAACACTCTCTAAGTATAAATTTTTTTTAATAAAATTCGTATCTTTTTATCTTTTTTTTAAACCTCTAGGTAAGCTTGAGTGCTGAATAAAATTAGTTCATTGTGCAAAAGGGAATGAAGATTCTATCTAGCTTATATTCATTCAAAATCTTTAAGCGGATGTGTCCCGAATAAAATTAGTTCATTGTGTAAAAGAGAATGAACATTCTATATAGCTAGCAGGTAATAAAGTGGGTAGAAACATATTTGAAATTTTTATAAAAGTCTAATGCTATCATAATGGTTTACAAATATCTCTCTGAAATAGTCTTACTCTAAAAACCAGGTTACCGTAATAATTCGGTTACCAAGAAAAATTCTATTGATTTTCTCTGAAGAAAGGCTAACATTTGACTATAGACTACATTGACATATATATATGACACGAGATTTTTATAAGTTGCTTCAACTTTTACAAAGTCGTTACAAGCTTTGCATAAAATTGCAATGAAGAGACAAGATACAGTTTGAAATAAATTGAGAGAAAGAGAACAAATAAGGCACGGAGATAAATAAACAATAAAAGAGCGCAGAGATAGCAAAAGTAGATATAATACAAAGTATGACAGTACAATAACAGAGAATCTGTTAACGTATGTAAAAAGAAAAAGACCATATCAAGGTTTAAATATGTAAATAAAAAAGAGAGAACAAGTTTTAGTTGTATAAAGAAATAAGAGCATGGAGAAGGTAAACAAGTAAAAAAATGTGAGCTATGAAAACAAAACTATTGAAAAGGCATATGAAAATGATGCATATGAACTAAAATGTGTGAAAATGGATAAAAAAGCAAAAGAAATAAACAAAAAACAATACTGAGAAGGCGGAAAAATGTAATAAAATAAAGAGCATCTATGCCTAAGCAGGATGACTATGCATGGCTAGCTATGTTGTCCAATATGGTAGACTCCCAAAGATGGCAGAGTAGTTGTTTTTTAAGTACTTCTGCGATATGGGTATCAAATGAAATGTTTTGCTGAGAAAAAAACAAAAATTTCAATACCTACGTAACAACAAAAATATTGAATAAAAGCTCGTTTTTAAAATGTTTTTTAATATAATAGTTATTTAATTATTAGTTGATCAGTACATATTTCGAATACAAATTTAAATAATTAGCTGAAATGTTTATGTGACTTTGGCCGTATGGTTAAGAATTTTTTCTTTAATGTTTATGTGGCGTTTTTCACTAATGTTTATGTGGCGTTAAAAAAACAAATTTCAATACCTACGTAATAACAAAAATATTGAATGAAAGCTCGTTTTTAAAATGTTTTTTAATATAATAGTTATTTAATTATTAGTTGATCAGTACATATTTCGAATACAAATTTAAATAATTAGCTGAGATGTTTATGTGACTTTGGCCGTATGGTTTAGAATTTTTTCACTAAAGTTTTATGTGGCGTTAAAAATTTAATTTATATTAAGAGGGTTTATATTTTGTTGAATGGTGGATAAAGCAACTAGGTCTGTTCCTAGGATCAAACATCAAAAGGGAGTTTTATGTTTGTAATAAATACATTACAGAGTTTACAGCACATGTATACAATGTTTTGTAAGCTAATTTTACCTCATTTGTTTACAATGATTATATTTCAAAGAAGATATTTTATGCTATCTATACTGTGCATTTAAATGTACCTTTAAATTGAAATCAATTTAACTTTTCATTAAAAAGTAACGAGGTCTTTTAAATTTTTGGAGTCATATATAACAAGAGAAGAAATTCTTCTCACCCTAAAATAATAGTGCTGTTCGTTACAATTATTGATAAGATTGTGACAAAGGTATAAGCTTTAGATTAGGTTCGCTTACAAAACAACTTTTATGTTTTTTTAGCCAAATTACTGTCTAAACCAAATGAACAAATCGATGACAATCTGAATTATCATTTAGATAAGGAAGACGAATTGTGCTCTACTAACTGCAATGGAGGTGCCAATGCATTTATTTGCTTCAGTCAGTCAGTACTATTTTACAATGTATAAACTGGTGTTGCAAATATATAAAATAAATAAACATACAAAGCAGTTATTGAACCTAAACATAACTTTCTAAGTTCTCCTGTTCCTTATTTCAAACATAAATAATCAATCTACTATTTTTATTTCGCTGCCAATGAACATGTAGCAGGTGAAAACGATATATTTGTAATTTATTTTCAACTACAATAGCAAAGTAAACAAAAGACATAGATAACCCAGATCTTCAGGAATTTAACAAAGCGATTACTTAATAAAGAATTCTTTAATTAAGCTGATAGCGTTTATTCTTGAAATAAATAAATTAACAAATGAAACCATTAGTCCTAAAAAGAATAATAAAATTCCCGTTGGCATTGTCTTCCATTTAAAGAACGTTTCGCGTCCTTGATGAATTTTTACTCGTCCATCAAACCGTTTTCTCTCACATAAAATAAAATGAAAGAAAAGAAATACCGAACGAGAGAAAAAAAATGAAAACGGAGACACACCACAAGCTCAAGTAAAAGTAGTGCAAAATAATCATGTTCTTTCGTATAATTGCTGTTGGTTTCTCGTTTAACGGATCTACAAATAAGAGGTCGCGGTTAAGAGCAGGTCGATTTGTAGGTTTCCTGATAATGTAACATTGAATGGATATGGTATTATTTGGTCATAAACACAATTTACTTTATTCTTAATAAATCCAAAAACACAGTTTTTTTTATAAATAATAGAGATCCTTCAAAAGACGAGTGTAGTATGGTCAGAAACACAACAATAACATCATATTAATGTTATGTTTTTTATTGTTATTGAAGATTTTAGTGATCCAGTTTCTTTAAGTACATATTCAGAAAACGGGAACCATGCAAAGTTGTGTAAAAACACACGATTAAGATAATTGACTTCAAATAAGTGTTAGAAACTGAAATTTTCTGCAAAGGTAATTGAAGTTCACTGTTCGACTTCCTGCTGCTAGTTTCTATAATTGCATAATGTCCGGTTATGAAGATATACAATGGACAATAGTAGAATCTAGTAGGACATCACACCCAAAACATGAACCATTAGGAAGGTATACTATTAGATGTATGTATTTGAACTATAATAATAGATAAGATAATAATAATAGTTGGTTACATTAGAAGGGTCACACGGCTTCTTATTCGAAAAGCAACAAAGAGCACATTTATTAAATAACTGAACAGAAGTAATATTGTACGTGGACATTCAAGTGGCATCAAAGAAAACCGCAGCTATGGCAAAACGTTCTGTCCATTAAACTGATAGACTAAGCAATACTACAAAATTCCAAACCTATTAAACTGTTTTTGATTTTAAAACAATTGTTACGCTAATGTGTTAAGTACGTCATTACTGTTATTACTTATAAACATGCTCGTCAGCAATTTTTCTAAAATGTACATAATTTTTAACCTAATGTGAACTTAGCGGAAGAGATATTTACAACACATTATAAAATACTGCCAAATAATAAAGTAATGTCATAAATCATTCTCAAACTAGATAATAGCGAACTTACAAATTTTTATACATTTTTTAGAATGACCCAGATACAGTTTTTCAATATTTGAGCTATTTACGACACCAAGCCTCAAGCTTGTAAAGAAATTCAAAAAATAAGCTATTGTACAAAATACTAAATACAAAATAATAATATGCTAAAAAAATTAAAAGAATAACTGATTTATGAACTAGATAGTCAAGGAACAATCACAACCTTTTGGCTTTTATAAATTAAAACAAAGTACAAAAAATTATCTAATTAGTTTCAAGCAATATTCCTTACTACCTTAATCCCCCAAACACTATTTTTTTAAATTCAATGAAATACGTTATCGTGGGAATGTGCAAACCACAATGCGGTTTTTGGTTTAGGTTGCGTTTTATCATATCAGTTTTCTTGCACTATCAATTAATTTTTCTATTATTATAATTTATAAGTATATCATATTGTTACCACTTGTAAGTGGGGGTGTTTTCCCCACCCATCAGCGTTGCAACCCTCAAGACGACAACAGTCTATTCGAGATTGTCATTCAGTCTATTCGAGATTCACTATTTCACGATCTACGAGAAACGTTCTCACGAGTCGCAAGTCACGTTGACGAGCGACAATAAACCTTTATAATTTTAAATAGTTGTTTTATTTGTTAACCGCCGAGGTAAACAATTATTATCAACATTTTGGTCCTTCATCGAGCCGGATAAAGAACAAGCGAATTATTCATCACCGAACACCGATCCAAGTCAAGCAGAAATCGTCAGGCAGAGCAGAAATCGTCAGACAAAGCAGAAGTCGTCAGGCAGAGCAGAATTCTTCAAGAAGCAGAACATTAATCAAACCGCTTAACAATTAAGGTCAGTTACTCATAATTATACTCACAAAATGTCGTCTGAACTTGCTGATATGAAACTCGAGCGTAGGGTGGTAAAAGCGGCTATAACTCGTTTACAAAACAGTATTGACACAAGTAGGGATAAATTTACCCTACAAACGGATTTAGAAACAATAACGGATTTATTTAAAAAATACAACGCGGTTCAATTAACAATTGAAAAATTTCAAATAGCCCAAGAGGGAGCGGATGAGGAGACTCTAGAAGCGGAAAGTGATAAAGAACGCGGCAAAGTTGAAGAACAAAAGCGAAGTATTGTCAGTAAAATAAAATCCCTTCTAGATTCTTCTAATTCTGTGTCTAATTCAAGTGTAAATATGGCGTCGGGTCAAAATTCAAATGAATCGAGCGGGTTTGCATTAAATCTAAAACCTATACCGTTACCTATTTTCGAAGGTAAGCATTCAAATTGGTGCGCGTTCTACGAGTCATTCAAAGCTCTAGTAGGGGATGACGCAAGCATTCCAAAAATTAAAAAATTTCATTATTTGCGAAGTTGCTTAAAAGATGATGCTTTGCGAGCAATAGAATCTTTGTCGATGTTGGGCGACAATTATGAAAATGCAATCGATGTTTTGAAAAAGCGCTTTGAAAACAGGAGATTAATTGTGCAGGATCACGTATCAAATATTTTAAGCATTAAAGTCATATCAAAACAATCATCTTCCGAACTACGCAATTTAATAGACACGGTAAACAATAACATCGCGGCTTTAAAGGTACTTAAAATAGAAACAATTCATTGGGACGCTTTATTGGTACCGATTATTGTTGAAAAATTAGATTTCAACACTAAACGTGAATGGCAGTCGATTTTAGAAAAAGAGGTACCTTCGTTCGATTATTTCAACAATTTCTTAGAAAAACGGTTTCAAATTCTCGAGGCAATGAACTCCTTAAAGTATGACAATTATAATTTACAACCTAGTTTCAAAAATCCCAAACCTTTTTCTAGAAATATGCAAGCGTGGTCGAGGCCTGTGACAAATCCGGGTGTTAAATATGAAAAGTTTAACACAAATATCGCGTCAACAACATTATCTTGTTTTATTTGCAAAGAGCCACATACGGTGTTTCAATGTAAAGAGTTTACAACTTTAAGTGTTTCAGATAGAATTAAAAAAGTAAATTCACTAAACTTGTGTAAGAATTGTTTACGAAATCATAATATTGAAAAATGCAAATCAAATAGTTTATGCAAAGACTGTAAACAACGACATCATTCTTTGTTGCACATTAATGAATTTGTACCTGCGCCCGGTACTTCCGCTTCGACCCTTATTATAAACGAAAATAATCAAATTTTGTTCTCAACGGTACTCTTACTGATCGCAGATAGTGAAGGGAAGTTTTGTCAATGTAGAGCCGTTTTAGATCAATGCTCTGAAGTATGTCTAATTACCGAAAGTTTATGCAACAAACTAAAACTACCGACTAAACCGAGTAATGTTTCAATAACAGGTGTAAATATCTCCGATAATAAAGTTAGCTCCAGCTGCAATGTTAATATAAAATCTAGAGTAAATAATTTTGGTGCGGAAATTCAATGTTACATTTTGCCAAAAATTACTCGTAGCACGCCAGCTGTTTCCTTCGACAAGAACCTTATTAAATTGCCTTTCGGAATCAGTTTAGCTGATGAGCAATTTAATGTCTCTCGTGAGATTGATTTATTGTTAGGTGCCGAACTATTTTGGAAACTTTTACTAGGCGCACCGATTCAATTGCATAAAAATCAGCCGTATTTGCAAAACACCTATTTTGGATGGATAGTAAGCGGTAGTGTAGATGTAAGCGGTGATCACTCGTTTTCTTGCAATATTTTATCAAACTCGACAAATTTAGAAACAGCTGTGGCAAGATTTTTAGATACGGAGCAGGTAGCAGAATTAGCATTACAAACCATCGAAGAACGAGAATATGAAACATATTTTCAAAAAACAACCTTTAGAGATATTTCGGGTAAATTTGTCATAAAGTTACCTTTTAAAAGCACTATAAGTCTCGGGGATTCCAAAGCCTCTGCAATAAAACGCTTTTACGCACAAGAAAAAAGATTTGACAAAGACGAAAGGCTATCTACCGCTTACAAAGGATTTATGACGGAATTTTTGCAAATGAATCATGCGGAAAAAGTACCTATTTCAGAAATTCCCAAGAAAGCTTTCTATCTTCCCCATTTACCTGTTTTTAAACAAACAATAAACGGGCCCAAAATAAGAATTGTTTTTGATTGTGCGGCTTTGTCGTCAAATGGACAAAGCCTCAATGATAATCTTCAAACGGGCGATAATCTCCAGAAAAATCTATTTGATATTTTATGTCGGTTTAGATCATATAAATTTGCGATAGCAGGAGATATAAACAAAATGTATAGGATGATTAAGGTAAATGTAGAAGATGTAGATTATTTACGATTTTTTTGGCGAAATAACTCACGCGAACCGATCAAAATGTATAGACTAACTACGCTAACATTCGGATTAACTTGTGCTCCTTATATCGCAATTAGATGCTTAAAACAATTGGCAGCGGAAGCGCAGGAAACGTATCCTGAGGCGAGCAATGTAATTAACCGTGATTTTTATATGGACGATTTATTAACTGGTAGTAATTCAATAAGCAAACTTCTAGAAATAAAAAATCAGGTTTCTAAAATATTGTCAGGCGCAAATTTTAATTTATGTAAATGGAGCGGCAATCACTCGCAATTAATAAGCTCTGACAATAATCATTCGCAAGTGGAATTATCTAAAACCGATGACGTTAAAGTCTTAGGATTCTGGTGGAACTGTTATAATGATGAGCTAAGATATAAGGCAGATAATGCGTTCGATTATAAATTAACGTCTAAGCGAAATATTTTAGGTACCGTGGCTAAGATCTTTGACCCATTGGGTTTAATTAATCCTGTTATTGTTAAAGCCAAGATTATTTTGCAAAAGATTTGGGTGTTAAAACTGTCATGGGACGAGCAGGTACCTAAAGATATTGAAACGGAATGGAATCAATTTTTACGCGATATACCAGAACTTAATCATTTTCGCATACCCCGAAATGTAATGATCTATGATTGCGGTGCAAGACTAGAGTTACACGGTTTTGCGGATGCTTGTACCAAATCGCTTGGTGCCGCGATATATGTAAAATCTGTTAGCGAAACGGGTGAAGCATCTGTATCGCTAATATGCGCCAAAAGCAAAGTTGCGCCAATTAAACAAGTTACCCTGCCCCGATTAGAGCTCAACGCCGCTTTGTTGCTTTGCAGATTAATGAATAGAGTTAAAGAATGCTTGAAAATCGATGTGGTTTATTATTGGACGGATTCAACAATTGTTTTGTGCTGGTTGGCGGAAGCCTCAACTAACTGGTCCTCTTACATCGCAAATCGAGTTAAAGAAATTCAAAAGAATAGCGCGTTTTCAGCTTGGCACCATGTTAAATCGGAGGATAATGCAGCGGATATAGTGTCGCGGGGCATGTTACCAAGCCAGTTAAAAAAATCAGAGTTGTGGTGGCACGGTCCAGCTTGGTTAAGAAACGATTCTACAAAATGGCCACCAAGGTGGCAAATGTCAAACAAAAATTTAGTCTTAGAAAGAAAATCAAAAGCGATTAATATAGTATATTGCCAATCGGATTTACCTATATTAAATAAAATTTCTTGTTTTTTAAAATTAACACGAATTATTGCCTATTGTTTAAGATTTGTCAGCAATTTAAGAACGAAAACAAAAAATAAAGCAAAGTTTCTATCGGTGACGGAACTTAGGAGCGCTGAATACTGTATTATCAAGCTAATTCAACGCAATGCGTTTTCGGCGGAGTTGATTTGTATGCAAAATGATAAACAATGTAAACCAGGTAAAATTTCTATGTTAGACCCATTTATAGATCATAACGGCATTTTGAGGGTGGGAGGACGTTTAAAACACGCTCCTATTAACTTTGACAACAAATATCCAATATTACTTCCTGAAAAAAATTACATAACAAAAGCCATAATCCGTAAAATCCATCTCGAACAATTGCACGCAGGTAAAGAAGCCACCTTGGCCGCGGTACGACAGCAATTCTGGCCAATATCGGGTAGAAATACAGTGCGAAAAATAATTCACGCATGCATTAAGTGTGCACGATCAAATCCAAAACCTTGCCAACAAAAAATGGGTAATTTACCCAAAGAACGTTTGCAACCGCTTCGTCCATTTTTAATTTCCGGCGTAGATTATTCGGGGTACTATCTAATAAAATCTTCGAATTTACGTAACGCGCGAAAGGTAAAAGCATACGTTGCTCTATTTATTTGCTTTTCGACTAAAGCCATACACTTAGAGTTAGTGGGCGATCTTAGTGCCGATAGTTTTATTGCGGCATTAAAGCGATTTACATCTCGTAGAGGGCACGTGCAGGAGCTATTCTCCGACAATGGGACAAATTTCGTTGGGGCGGCTCGGCAATTTTTGAAATCCAAGGAATTTGAAAAAAGCATAGTTTCGCATTGTCTAAATGTAAAGACAAAATTTAGTTTCATACCGGCAAGGTCACCGCATTTTGGGGGATTATGGGAACGACACATTCAAAGCGTTAAACGACACCTACACACAGTATTGGGAAACGCGAGTCTCAATTACGATGAATTTTATACTTTGCTCACACAAATTGAAGCCTGCTTGAACTCTCGGCCTTTAATTCCGGTCTCAAATGATCCCAATGACTTGGAGGCTTTAACCCCGGGCCATTTTTTAATTGGTGCACCACTGACAGCGCCCATCGAAGAAAATTTAGCACCGCTAAATTTAAGCCGTCTAACGAGGTGGCAAAGAATTCGCCAGCTACACCAACATTTTTGGCGAAGATGGCATCTCCAATATTTGACCCAACTCCAAGTTCGTCCTAAAGGACTGCAAAGGGAAAGGACAGACGTCGTCATCGGGGCATTAGTGGTGCTGATTGAAGAAAATCTACCGCCTCTTCAGTGGCGTCTAGGTCGAGTGATTGAAATCCATCCAGGGAGTGACGGTGTTGTGAGAGTGGTAACAGTAAAAACAATTTTCGGAGTGTTTAAAAGAGCTATTAAAAAAGTGTGCGTTCTTCCAACAGAAGCGGACTAATTCACAAATTGACTGTTTTTATAATTCAACTTTATTGTTCTTGTTTTTTTTTTTTTTTATTCTTTCCTTTTTTTTTCTTTTCGCTAGTGTGCTAAAATTTTATTTGTAATATTGTATTTTTTTTTTTATTGTTTTATGTAGATACTTAGGCTTTTATGTAATATAGTTATGTATTTATGTAATATAATTATGTGTATGTAAAGTTTTGAAGTATCTCAACTTCAAGGGGGCGGCAATGTTACCACTTGTAAGTGGGGGTGTTTTCCCCACCCATCAGCGTTGCAACCCTCAAGACGACAACAGTCTATTCGAGATTGTCATTCAGTCTATTCGAGATTCACTATTTCACGATCTACGAGAAACGTTCTCACGAGTCGCAAGTCACGTTGACGAGCGACAATAAACCTTTATAATTTTAAATAGTTGTTTTATTTGTTAACCGCCGAGGTAAACAATTATTATCAACACATATAGCAAATTTGTCGCTCGGATTGAAGCATTTTTTGTTAACTTTTGAATTTTTTTTGTTGTTTTTGCATATTTTTCTTGTGTTTCTTTCTTTTGATTTTTTTTTGTTTTAATAAACTCTAATCTGCATAATATGTTTCAGCAATCAAATTGCCATGGTTTATCTAAAAACTTCCCTAATTTGTTTAGACGTCATTTTATCTATTTGATTATTATTAATTGCTACAATCGGGTTTATTATTTTTTTCTGTAATTTTGAAATATCGGTTGCTCATTGTTAATCACATTGTTTTTCTAGCTTATGTCTTTCGTAGTTGAAACTACAGTAATTGAAAGCCACAAACTATAAAGTATAATAAAAAAAAATAAAAGTTAAAATAAAATGTTGAAGAAAAAATTCTTCTAAGTTTGTATTCACTGAAAAAATTATAATTCTGCTTGATTTTACTAATAACATAATAAGAAATTGGTTTTTGCTATAATTCAACCACATATTAATAATTATATTAATTGATATAAATTATTTACAACAACACGTTTTTAACGGGCACCGGAGGAGCGCGCCAATCTCTCGAAATTCGCAATTATTACCGGAACAATTATTAAATTATTACAACGAAACTATCTTTAAAAAATCTTTCTAACGTAATAGTTAGAAATAAAAGTAATAATCCATTTGAGTTAAAAAAAAAATTCTAATCATTTTCACTATATAATATAAATGTGAACTCAAAGTAGAGCTCTGATTTGATTTGTAACTATAAAATCAAAATAATTGCCCTTGATCGAAAATAAAAAAATATCATCAATCACTTTTTTTCACTTTTTTTTTATCTAAGGTCTAGAAAATAAGTATTTTTTTTAATAGTATTTAATTCAACAAAACTCTATGTTTTTGACAGTAGAAATCTTCAACTTCTGTGAAATTAAAACCACTTTGGCAAGTAGTACAAGTATTGTGGAGTTGTATGGACTTTTCTAAAATTTTAAAAGTATAGGCAATAAAGAATTATATTTTAGACACGTCATATGCAAAATATAAAATCTAAAAAATTTGAACATTTACAAAATAACAACTATGAAATATCCTTTTACTACGCAAGCTTATAAAATATCTTTAAAAATACATATTTTTAGTCATACTTTATTGCAAACTTTATAAAAAAAATGTTTCTGTAAAATTTCTTACTAAATTTTACATCGTGTCAGTATTAAAAAACATAAAAATTGAACACGATGGGTGGTTTCTATTAATGACTTGCAACTGTTAATAGCAGTTCTTAAGTAATGATATCTAAATGAGTGATTTTTTATGGCTTGTGTCTTGCATTTCTTTAAAGTGACCCCAGATTTATTCGAAATATTTAAATTAATGAGGATGTTGTTTATATCACTTTGATTAAGAATTTTAATGGAATGGTAATGCAAAATGCAACGATAATTCAAACACTCCCAATATTTTGAAACGTGCAACAAAATAATTTATTTGATTAAAACCAACAAAGATGATAAATTAAATACAAATGTACAAAAACAGAGGAAAGCCATATCATTCTTAAATTCTCAAAAAACCTTTAAATTTCAAGGGTTCCATTGTTCTTGCTCAGCCTTAGCGAGTGCTAATAACAGAGATAATACTAAATGAGTGAATTTTAATATACAATTTTTTATAAGTGCTCTCAAATTAGAAACTTAAGTTGAGATTCTGGTTTTTGTATCACTTGATAAATTATTTATAACGAGATTTAAATTTTTACTGTAAATATAAAAACAGTCTTAAAATGTTGACACTTTAATACTAAAAGTATGTCTTTTAGTTGAAAACATTATCAAACCAAAATTTGTATAATTTGCACTTTCTACGGCCCTATAATACCGAAAATATGTTGATTGCAAAATAATCTGGGACACTCTGTTTATTTACATTACAAAAAGCAACAAAAAATTTGTAAAAACTGATCATACAAGGTGTCCTACTTATTTATGTCATGCTAAAGGTGTACATTATAGTGAATGTAGGTATTTCAGAATATGGCTTAAAATTGTTTCAAAACGTCTCTGATCATTAATACAATATTTAATGAACTTTACGTAGGTTTAAATTTATTACATCATTACTCATCGCAAACATTTTCATTCAAAGATTTTCCTTCTGTCATCCAAATTCTATGAAAGAAAAATATTGAGTAATTTTATTTGTAGTAATTGCTCATAATAATTGTTTAATTAAAAAAAAAACTCACTTTATTAACTTCATTCATCGAATTATTCTTCATAATATTAAACTCATTCTTCGAGCATGGAGACGATAGGGAGTTATTACTCGGGGTGGGCGTTAACGTAGGGCTAATAACACTTTCTTTGGAACTTTTATTAGGTGAAATCCTTGCAGGAAAACTTAAAGTTTTGGTCCATTGGACTAGACTGCGTACCATTTTCGGAACTAACAAACACTTTTCTAATAACACTAATAGTACGTCTCTATACCTCACGTCTATAAAACGAACTGTTTTCAATTTGCTGTTCTTCGGCCTTTCGATGGCCTTTCTCCCACTCTGTTGATATTTGAAAAACAGCTGGTGCTTAAAATCTAGAGGAGTGGGAACAGTAGATCCTTTAACGAATTTTTCGAAATTTGTAGAAAAATGAGGCAATAAAAGGGGAGAAATGGTCATTTTTATAATCGCTAAAAAATGTAATAAGTTGCTTAAATATTTTTTTTTGAATATTTGTTATGTCGGAGATAGGTATTATTATACATGATTTATTTTTGCTCTACTTAATCTTTCATAATACATTGTGTAAGATTTTAATTGTCAACGCACCGTTTCACTCGTTATGTCTTTAAACCCGGCACTGCACATCCTTTGATACAACACAATAACATAACTGTTCTTATGCTGGAAAAACTTTCAAAAATGTCGAAAAAACGGTGGAAATACGGCATTTTACTGAAAAAAAAATTGCCTATTCAATCTCATGAACGTTTAATGTTGATTATATGGTTAAATTATCATTTAATTAATTTACTAGAAAATAGTCTTTTTTTGCCTTGACTATCTGGGAACCTGATTAGAATATATTTGTCCCAATATGCGTAAGTGCTTCATCACGCAAACTTGACCCTATTTTAAAACCGTTTTGCATCGCATTTTCGAAAAAAAAAATGGCAGTTATTGATGTTCAGAAAAAGTAAAATTAAGATGAAAAATGAAACACATGTTTTACAACCACTGTGTGTCAACCAGAGATATGGGTGTCAACTTGAATTTATGCGTGTTTGAGTACGTATGGAAAGCTGTTTGAGATTTTGAACAATTTTTAACGTCATTTTTATAACTTCATACCATCATAGACTAAGTAAATTATATATTTAGTCAATGATACCATAGAAAAAAAAATGGGTTTATTTTTGTGACCACACGATAGACAGAAAAAACATCTGATTTTTAAAAAAATAAAATTTAAATACAGGTATAAAACTTTAAGCGAAAAAATTAACATGAAGTTTTCATTTAATATTCATATTGTTGGTTTTGTTACATGTTTTGCTTATTAATTATTTTTTTTTAGTTAATACAAAAATGAATTCTTAAAAATGTATAGTTAATTGTTGTTTATGACAATCATGGCTTAGATTATCTCAAAATAACCAATATATAAATAATTATATTTTAAACTTGTTATATTTATTTCAAAATTATGAAATGGTTAACAAAAATTAAAATATATATGTATTTGTAAAGCTCTAATATCAAAAAATAGAAAGTGGTAAACAACCTGTTTAAAAACTTGAAAACTCATCATACACTTCTAAAAAACTACTAAATGTCCAAATAACACATGTTTTAGTTAATCGAAAACTTACAGACTATAGAATAATTATTAGAATCTTTGGTCATGGCAAAGATAATACACTGTAGATAAAATTCTATTGAACTGGTAATCTTTGGTACAAACTACAATAAGAACTTTTGCTTGTTTTTGTAATCAGAGATGTGTGTGTGTGTGCATTAAAAAGAAAGTTTTTTAAATGTGTGCACTGTAACAACTCTCCTAGCAGGATTGTCAGTCTGCAAAGAAAATCATTCATAACTGGTTCTAAAAAAGATTAGAGGCGTTAGAGGAGATAAAATGAAAAAAAGTAAACAATGTACTTGTGATTCAGTGATTAATGTCTTCTAGAGGCAAATTCTTCCAGAAAAAAAATCCCATTTAATTTCCCTATATAGTTACTCTTATATTAGGAACCAACTTTCAAGCTCAGAAGCTTTTCCACAAGATCCACACTTTTTTTATTTAACAAATTTGAGATTGACTTCACTTATGAAATCAGTCAATTATCTCTCTTTCAGAAATTATTATGAGACATAATCTAAAATCTCTTTTACATATCACTGATTAACTTTTGTTGTGGCATCTTTTTCAAGACTTTGATATTCTAAAGCGGTTTCAAAAAAAATTTCTACTGTCTCTAAAAAGCTCTGGAATCTACACAAACATATATTACATCTTTAATTTAATTTTTTATTTAGACAGTTTAGCATAATCTACTATCTTTGAAAAATAGTTTGTCTATTATTATTAATAAATTATATATATTATTTATAAATAATATAAATAATTATTAATATTATTGGTTATAAACAGTTTCCAACTCTCATTGTGTAAATACTTTCAACACAGGATTAACACAGAAGAGACCACAATACTTATTTGGAAGATTAACTTTACAGGTAGATTTGTATGAGGCTTTTTGTCCAGTGACTAATATTGTCACTGAACATTAGAAAAGTTTTACTAATTTTATTGCTATCTTTAATTTCGAATCTACATATCTGTGAAAATGCAAACTCGGTTTATGTAATTAATTAAAAATTAAATTTTTATAAAATTATATTAATTTTTTAGATAATTTTTAGACCTAAGCCAATCAAAATTTTAGTGAAACTATTGTGCATTTAATAGTTTTGACAATCGAGAACTCTCTGTGGCAGTCTCCTACCATAAATCAAAAGTTAACACAACTAATGCTTTGAACATCAGGATGGGATTAGGACGACAAGTCTGAAATAAGCACGTAAGCAAAAATATCAAATGTTTGCGTTTACTAAGCAAAACGTTTATAATTTTTTCTATAAAATGCATAATTTTTTTTCTTCTAAAAACGTGAATAGTATGATTTTATAATTAAAAACCGAACTTACAATATTCTATGCCAAACTTAAGAGGATTAATAAGGCTTATTCGTAACTCATAAAATCACTAAAATTTAGGGTCTTCTAAGCTATTATTATTTTAAATCTTTCTTTCTATTCAAAATAGGCAAAACACAAAATGTAAATACAACAATACAAGAATTGTGGCAGTAGGTTTATGACTTTCTGAAGATTTATGACACGTTGAAAATTTGCCGCTCTTTGTCGGCAATTATAGCAATGCCAAAGTTGGTGCAATTCAGCACATTTTGCCTTTTACCGTTCCCTCAACGGTCATAAAGACATTATTGATGTATGAATAATAATAATAAATAGATAATTTAACAATTTTGTTATATTATTTTTTAATTTAGTAATCTATTAAACTTCCTAATTTTAGATTGAAAAAATGCTGTGATTTAAAAGTTTAAAATCTGGAATTTTTGAAGCTCACTAACTTAAAAAGTTTGTAGAAAATGTAAAAGTAAATAATTAGACAAATTAAATATTTGTCAATTATAATTAGGAGTGTGATAACTTTTATTATCAAATTCAAGAAAGGCAGCTACTTGAGAATTATCCACATCTTCTCTAAAAGAAACTTTATCAAAACGTTTTTATTGCTACAGAAAAAATCAGAAAGTGTGCAATTTTTTTTCTTAAATCGAAATAAAACAGTTTTAATCGTTACATTATGTTTAATCACACACATTTAGAAGATTATATTTCACTAATAATGGTCTGTTGACTGTTACTTTGTAAGCGCAAAAGGGACCAATAAAAATATCGAAATCATAAACAGTTTAATGTGTATTTTAATTTAAGCAATCGCTATATTTTGGTTCCAATGTTGGTTTATGTCGAATCTTGCAAGCAGAATTAGAACTTTCTATTATATATTCTACAAAGTTGAATATTTATGCAATGACAATGCATTTAGAAAAAAAAACACATTTGAATTGGTCAAATTCTTTGCGAACTAAGATGCTGCAGACCAATACGCAAACATAGGTTTAAATTTTTAACCTGATGACATTTTTTTATTGAAATAGTTTGTTTTTTAAAACAATTATACATCTAGTTGTTTTATATTATTTTTTTAAATGCATATTTTAAAGAAAAACTTTAAATGTTTTAATTTATTACATTTCAATCTAAAATCTGCAAAAACATTGAGTTATAAATCTCTTGATGGAATTATTTTTATTCGTTTATATTTGTTCTGCACTAAATAAGTTGTTACGATATTGGCTGCCAGATTATTTACACACATCAGCCTACAATAACAACATTCTTATTTATTAATTCTAAAAATGTTTATATAAGTAATTGCTGATTAATTTTATGTAAAATAAAAAATAATAACATGTCATAATAATTGTGTTACTATGACATGTATAAATATTTTTAGAGTGGCAAGTCCATAGATTTTTTTACATTAAAATTTTTACTTATAATAAAAAACTGATTCTTTTTTAGATCTAGATTTGCGAACCATATGATTTGAATGCAGTTCCATTATTTCTACTAATTTTTATGAGGATTTATCCAAAGGTTTGTTTCAGTATTTAGAAAAGAGTTTTGTAATCGTAAAATATAGTTTTTAAGAATGTAAAGTAACTATAATTTTAGTTATAAAATGTGATGAGCTTTATCCTATGCAGCGTTGTATTTGGCAACCTAGAATAATAATCATGATTTTGAATTGTAAATGACTTAAATTTAAATTAACCTATTGTATGACGACACCAGTTAATTGTTACGCCATATTTTTACGTAATTTAATTGATGTGAAGCTTCTATAGCACAATTAAATCTAAAGTTTTTACCTTAAGATTCGTGCATGTACTTTTTACGTAATGCTAATGGAATGATGGTACAGTAGATCAAATAGAAATTTTCCGTTCATTGATGAAGAACGTTAAATCTGAATAATAATTAAAAACCGTTGGCTCGTCGGTTTCAATTATTCTGTCCCAACCCAGAGCTGTGGCCGGTTCCTGTTGAAACCTGCAGAAACTTAAGAAAGTGGCCTTGCCCGAGGCAAGCAGCTCATTATCTTCCACCTTTAAAAGAAGACAAGTCATGACTTGGATAATTCTAAATTCAAGATAACGTAACAAGTCGACCATCTATTGTCTTTCTTTGTAAAGAAAAAACGAAGAAGAAATGTCATAAATAACTATTTATGGTGCTTTGTTGAAAAACCTCTTCCTTTTATAGCCACTAGTTGACAGGTAGAACGAATACAAACAATATCTTCAGCAACTATTATTAGGCCCATCGTGCGTAATGGGTGTCCTCAATTATTCACACGTGTGGACATCTCTTAAACATTATTGATCTCCACTGTGAGTAAAAATATACCGACAAGCTTAATAAAAGAAACTATGTATGTAACTATGTATATCTATTACTAGAATTAATAGATCATTTCTCCTTAATTGTTCTATCTATCTAGAGTTGGTATAATATAATTATTATAATGACGCTTTTGTTTTCAATTTTGTCATCGATAATAGACTGAACGCAAAGCTCTTAATTCTTAAAGTTTTGATATTTGAAAAAAACTATAACCCATAAATCTTAATCCTTACTGGTTATAATTGTAATCACTACAGGTTGATACCAGTTGATACTCGTTGATACCTGTTTGAATCTCGATGCAACCTGTATGAACGAAGCCGCCTACATGTCCTACAAATGCCGGCAGCTCTTTTGTTCTTTACTGGTCCAAACAGGAAGACACCGCCGACTCTCTAACAACGGTGAAAATAAATGAGTAGGGTTCAGTTCAGAGAGGAAAGTAAAAAAAAGACCGCGAGCTTTATTTGCCAACATACCCAAAAGAGGTTGTCTGGCTTGAAAACATAATTTTGGCAGGTCTAGAAAAATAGATTGAAGGACCATAGTAGCAAATAAATAAACTGCTTCGGCACTTTTTGTGAAAAAATGCTTGACATAGAGTCATAAAGCACAGCTGTGGATGAGTCATCTTGTTGAAAAGGGAAAAATCGTTTGGGGCTTCCTATTTGATGCAAGAAGAGTGTATTGGAGCGGTGCACAATAAGAAGGCAAACTCTGATGGGGGTCCTCTTTAGGACAATGATTTTCTCGTAAATACAAGCAATAAACTTGCCAACGTCAAAATGAGGCAATTTTAAAAGGCAGTAATAACACTATTGAAAAAGGTCTCATTAAGACCCAATTATTCCGTTTTTTAAAAAACGCTTAACTTTTCTTTGCATTAATAATAATGCAACATCATTAAGTTCATCTCATATTCTTCGAATGTTTTTGAATAATAAATCTATAATAAAAAATAAATCGTAAAGGCGTGGGAAAACAAGATACCTAGATTGACTTTGAAAAAAAAATTTTTTTTTGGTGTTTTTAAAATATCTTTTTTCACTTCTGATTTAAGTTCATTTTAAGCTAATTTTTTACTCAAAGTTGAAGTTCTGATTTTATTTTATTCAAATAAATTTTAAATTAAAAAATATTATAAACAGTGAAATAGCTGTATCATGCGACAACAGTACGGTTTAGTTAGATAATAATAAAGGGGCTACGTTTAGCCAAATTTTCAGTAATCAACCATTAAAAATTAGCGTTGACTAATATTATTGCTTTGATCATTTTTAAATTTTTTGAAACTAAACTTCTACAACACTTTTTACAAAATGTTGACAATTTGTAAAATAAAATTAAGAAAACTAATAAAGTCGGTTCAAATAAATAAATAATTAATTGCATCTTGTAAAGTTAAATAAGACTAAACAGTGGAAAATAAACTTTAAATTTAAAATGTTAAATTCTCTTATTGTTAGGAATGTTTGAACAAAGTAACTTTGTGTATAAATAACAATGCGTGTTTTTATTTGAATAAAAAAAAGATACTAAAAAAGAAAAGTAAAGAATAAACCCTGATTGAAATATTTATAAATATGTTTAGATGTTTACATAGATTTGCCGCCGTTTGTTCATAAGAATGTTCGTCAAGTAATAAAGAATAAATCAGTTGGTTTAACAAACCCACCACACCTTTTTAACGTTTGCAAAATATTTGTTTAATGTTTCCCATTCATGGTATCAATTTTTCGTAACCGAATTCCTACGTTATGTATTTTTGAAAATACCTATCGTAATTTGATTAATTCCGCTAATGGCCTAAAGAATGCATTATATGGAAATGAATTTGAACAGTTATTTTCATCTGAATCTTACTATAATACAAGGTGAATACTTATCAGTAACAAGGTGAAGTACTGTGGGAGCTTCTTACTTCTGGAATTTTTTAATAACGATGAGAACATTATGTTATTGAAGTCAGGAATGCTTTGTAGAGCGATACTGAAAAATATTGTGACAGAAACACGTAACAGATGTAATTTTTTTTTCAAAGATAGGATTCATTGAAATTCAAATTTTATTGTAACAATAGTTTTGTTTTCTTGTTAAGTATTCTATTGTTTGGAAAAAATATGTTAAGAACACGCGCCATTTATTAAGAAGGAACTCATCAGAATATCAATTTTTTCATTTTGTGGTTACCATTTAACCTTCGATCTCAACGGATTTAATTTTTTTTGTTACCTTCAGCTGTGGACAGGTTGTTAGTCGATAGAGAAATATATAATAAAATAATTTAGGAAAATAAATTTCTGCCTAAAGAAGTTATAATTTATTAATCTGTATAGCATTTTTACTTATTTTTTTGCTAATTCTTGCGTAAAATAATATTGGTAGCTTAAAATAATACACATAATTTAAATATAGCAACCTTTCAACAAATGATGGTATGATTATCATCCTCACCTAACATGTAACTACATTATTCTTCTACCAGCTACATATCAGATGTACAAAGAATTTTTTTAAAAAACCTGAAAAAGAAGTGATAAGAAACAGAAGAAAAGGATTTTAGCTTAAAGCAACAATTACAAGAAATGAGAAAGCCAGTTTTGTTGATAACAAGCAGTAGACTTTTGAAAATTATTATTAAATGAAAACTTTGAAAAAAAGAGTATGAAAATGAGGATGAAGCAAAAGAGAACGTTGAAAAAGACTCATAATTTTATTAAAGACTTTAAGAAAGCTTAAAAATTATAAAGTTTTGAAAAATAATAAAAAATGAATTTGTAAAGTTAGAAGAACTGATGAAAACCAGTTATACCAGCTTACCGTACTGTTATTAGAAAACAAGTATTGAGATTTTTAAGAGATTTAAGGGTATACCTAAAACATTGCTAAAAATTCTAGTAATGATAATTTTTTGAGAAACGTCGAGTAAGGTAAGATAGATAAAAAACATTCACAAAACTTCAAAGTAGAAGTGAACAAACAAATGTGCTGTTGACAAAACTTTTTAATCTGGTTCTTGAAAAAAGTTTTAGGCAATAACTAGATAATTTAGATTGCTGATTTTAAAAATGGCATTGATATGATTGCCAGAATCTGCAACACTAAAGCTGTTTAGAAGAGGAAATAGGTTTTAATTAAATGTAGAAAAAATTAAGAGTCTTTTAAGTAGGCATATTGAATGAAATCATCTCCAACAAAAGACACAGTTTTGAAAGATGACAAAGAAAACAAAGTCAAAGCGATGCTTGTCGTTATTAATCTTATTAAACGCTATTCAACTTAAAAAAAATTTCTTATATTTGTTAATATAAGTGAGATTGGCAAAGAATAAAAATTACTTGACATTTTTGCATTAGTTTTTGTTTTACGAAGATTGTTTGTTTTACTTGTAGCTTAGTAGTCCAGGGCTCTATCAGCTGATGAAAAAAACGTGAAAACTTTGTTTAGAACAATGTGGAAAATTTGATTTTTAACTTCGATTCATAAGAATAGATGTTTTAATCTATTATAAAATTGTCTAATCTAAACTATTTAGCAAAACGTAATTAAAATTCTGTCTAGAACCGCTTGATAACCGCAGAATTAGTTAAACGAAGACAAGTTTATAAAAAAACTTTTCACTAATGTTTACAATTTTTACTTTCGCTTTTATTTTGTCAGCGATCATCAATAAATTAACACAATGATCAAATTTTATTGACGATCAAAATGACTTTTTAAAACAATTCTAAAGAGTTTGTCTAATTATGGTCGGGATCTAAGTTTACAATCACATGGTTTTCTATTTATTTTAGCACATGTTTGCAAAAAAATTCTTAATGTCAAGCTTTCAGGCCGCTAATCAACACATTGAAAAAAAATTATACAACTTGTTGACAAAATTAAAGCGGAAACATGAAATGACTTTTACTACAATCATTGATAAGCTAGAAATATGAATAGAATGCGGCGGCGACGGCGGAATGAGACATTTGAAAAAAAAATGTGAGGCAATGTTTCTTAGAATTCGAAGAATGATAATGTTATGTAATTGTGTATAACTACATTAAGAGGATTAATTTATTATTTAAACAAGTCTTTAATATAATAATGATAGTCATAACAAGTGACAGGGTAAACAATCTATAATAGAAATGTTTATCAAAAAGTGTGTTATTTGCAGAATCTATTAACTATTATTAACAATTTATACATAATTTGTTAAATTAAATAAACATTTATTTTTAAAACAGTTTTGCAAAAAATTAACTGAAATAATACATAATGAGCGTTATACAAATCTGCAAGATTGCACTAAAACAAAACAAAAAAGACGTTTGACAGGATCAGATTCCATCTAAAAGGTAAGCAAACAAAAGGTGTGTTGGTGGCAAATTTTAGAGCATCGATGAACAAATTTTGTCACATCCATTCTCTTTTAACGTATTTTGGTAAAAGTAGACTATCACCACTCATCTCTAATTTTCTCAAACCGCATCTGAAAGCTTATTGTATTTACATATTCTAATTAGCTTTTACCACAAGCATTTAATTGTTTACACTAATTCAGAAATTGGGTCGAGGTAAAGGTTACTAAGTTCTATCATTATCGTTATCTACCAATTTAGTTACTCAGGGTGACATCTTTATTTAGCATCTATTATAAAAACGTAGTGTAATTGCCAATTATTATTAAATTATTTATTTAATTGTTAGCTAACGCAATATTATTAGATTGATAAAAAATATCTATGACATCCGGTTGAGTTTAAATTGTAACCAAAGGGTTTTCCTGTCGGATTTTAATGTAATAACAGAGCTTTCCCTTAACCTTCATATTAACGACTTTTGTAAGAATAAGCTATAAATTAAACATTAATCAGCTGCTCGAACTATACGAATTTCCGGTAGTAAAATTACTAATCAAAATAGAAAGAAAAATTGAAAATAATTCAATTATTAAATATTATTCTGAAAAAAAGTGCCGTAAACCACCCTTTAGAACATAAAAGTTCTAGAGGTCGAATAGTTGAATAACAAAAGTTCTGCAATTAAAAATATTGGTTATAGTTGTAATAATTTTTTTAACTGAATACTGAACAAAAATATTTACATAAATGTGTCGCCGGGCAGACATCGTGAGAAGTCAAAAGAGGAAGGAGAAAATTATTATAAGTAAGGTTAGTGACATCGTGCGCTAAGCTAAGGCATCTTGATGGAGAGGTGGGTGCAAAAGACATAAACTAATACGTGTAGACTCGCCTTTACATTTTTCATATTAAATTTTTTTGGCATTTTAAAAAAATCGCGCAAAGAAATTTAAAAAAAATTATGCAATGATGGAAAAGAAACAGGTACTCTTTCATTATTCATTATTTTATTTTTTTAATAATTCTAAGTAAAGTTTTTTACTAGAAAATTGAAAAACGGTCAATCAGCAGGTTGCAAAGGTATTCCAATAAACCTATTAAAAATAAGAACAGATTGTAGACTGACTACTATATTTATCAAAAACCTAATATCAGGAGAAGATTTACTAAAAAACGAGAAATAGCATCAATGTTTAACCATCATCTATAAAAAGAAGTTTAAAAATACAGAAACATGTAACATCACTATAACAGCTACTAACTGTATGAAAGTGTAATCATTGAGATATGTACTAGAAAATACTAGAAATAAATGTTGAAGCAGAGCATATCGGCTTACGGCAGGCTTATGGATTGACTCTGAAGCAGCTTATAAGAATAGAAAAACCAGAAATAGAGAAATTAATTTGATTACTCATATCATACACTTATAAAAAACCTATTCATACCGTATTTTAGCTAAATGAACAAGTACTTTACGGTGTTTTCTTATAGTAAATTCTATCCTCTACCTATTGAGTGTTTGATTTAGCATTCAAATAAATATTTTTTTTTTTCAAATTTAAAATAAAAATTTATTATTTTTATTGATTGAACATATCCGCTATGCGATTTACGCTAAGAAAGTATAACTTCATGCGTGCCTAAAATAAGCACACATTTTTTACAATAGAAAACAATAAACAATCAATACAAAAACAGGGCTTGATATTTATATAATCGGTTTTTTTAGTTAATTATTAAAACTATTTTAAAGAATGTAACGAAATCAAATATGTACAAGGATACGAATGAGATCAAATGCACCCATTTGAAATTTGAAAGGCATAAGTTGTCTCTCAAGAATCCAAAGAACAGGAATAAACTTTACTTTTTAATTATGTAAAAAAAATATTTTTAAAAGTTTTTGTAGTAATTATTGTACTCCATCATAACGATTCAATTGTAGAGAGTTAGATTGATCTGGTTTTTATTTATAGGTACCAATTTCTTTAATTTTTATTTAATAGAAGTTTTAATTTGATTTATATAGGCAAAAAAGTTAGCAATATTTAATTTTAGGTTTGGTTTCTCTTGTCAGGTACACATATTTAATGGTGTATCTATCTAATGCTAGTAGTAAAATAAATATTATGTGGAAAATGTGATAAAGATTTTATAAAAACATTAGTTCATAATTATCTTCAGTTTATCAGAATTGTTTGATACCTTTAATTATTTTAAGTGAAATGGGTTAGTCTGTTTTGGTTTAAGAATCCATCAGCTGGTGAAAGAGCTGTTCTGAAAAGGTGTTGTTACGTATGCATTCATCAAAGCAGCTGCTGATCCACCTGTCCTTGTAGAACCTTGCCTAACCCAGAAACGAGCACAGCAGCAAACCCATGAGAGGTAAAATGTGCATGGTCGTTTATGTTTCCAATATTATCAAGAATGCATTCATTCCAGCAGAATTGCTAGATTGTTGCTAGACCAACGTCCTTGCAACTCGTATAGAACGGGTTTTCAACGTTCTTCACGACCTCTTTGTGCCTATTTACAAGTACAAGATAATTACATTAGCACCACAATGATCTCTCATGGTACTCTTTGCCATTATTTAAACAAATACAAATTATCACTTTTTTTCTCACTTTACAAAGTCAAAAAATGTTTCAGTGAGTGCTACAGCTATTATTTCCTCAATTTAAAGCTCTACACTGTCGCACAATGATTAATCATTTTGTATTTATTGCAATACCTACAAAGGAAAGTTTTATTGTCTAATATGATACATTTATTCCAACCATATATGTAAATAACAGTATACACCACGACACCACAATATCCACAATAAGATTAACCATTATTACACAATAACGCTAAGTTTTGTATCTAAACTTTGTAAATGTTTTTAGATTATTAGTCTATAATGAATTACAGCCAAAACGACAATTTTTTCTAAATTATTTTTCTATTAATAAAATTCTGTATAAAGAAAGGAAGATAAGACAAAAAAGCACGAACCCGGAGCACACGTTAAGATGTAAGTGAGACAATAAGCAAACAAGAAACGATACAACTATATTTGAATATAAAAAAGAAAAGTTATAAATGGAGTAGCAGAACAAAATATCAGATAATGTATACAAGAAAGAGTTTAGGTTACGGCTTCAGCAGAATAATATAATGTAGGTAAATTTACAAACTGTAGCTTACAAACAAAATAAGGCAAAAATTCTTGTGTTAGTTTTTTTTTATAATAAACGGTACAATGACAAAACTGTAAAACAACCTTGTCTTTTTAAAAGTTTAATCTTTGGTATAATATTTGCAAACTGTCTGCTCTCAACAACAATATACTACAGATTCTACACTCAGAAATTGCAGCTTAGGTTAAAACGAATCTATAATAGATATAAGGAGTAAAGCTTGTTCTGTAGAATATTTCCAATGAAAACTCTTGCTTATCAACCAGAAAAATCAGCTCCTGTTAGAAAGATGTTAGTATCACTTTTATTCAATGATTCTAAAAAACACAAAAATGAACTGTTTGTTCTCGATGAAAAACAAAAGCTAAGACCGTTTAGAAACTTTCAAATCCCAGAGTCTTCTATGAATCAAACAAAAAGCTTCAGCGAAACCAAAACATGTTTTTATTTTATTTTGAAAGTTAGAAAGAAAATAAAGCAGTTACACTCAACAGCAAAAACAAATCAAATTTTGCATTTCATAACTATTAGCGACATACAAATTTTTGAATTTTTTTTTGCTTTTAACCATAACGCCATGGTTCTAGTCTATGAATTAAAGTGGAATATTAATCACTATTGTGCATTAGAAAAAGCAGCTTTTAAAACTAATTCTGGCGGCTCAAAAAAAATTACTTTTGGGTTGCAAGTTAGCAAGCTTCTTACTATCTAAAAATTTGTTACTGCTTCTTTGTGCTTTACATTCTTCTTTCTAAAGATTCTAGTTCTAGTTCAGGTTTATCTGTTAAAAAACCGTTTAAAAAGTTTGTTGAAAAAATTGTCTCAAATAGCAATAAGCTTGTTTGATTTTATAAATATAATTTTTTGTAAAGCACACAAAATTATAAGAGGAAAAAAACCTAGCTAAGAAGAATGTTGAAGCTAACAAATTTTTCTTTGATAAGTAAATAAAAGCGAAATTAAATATATTGTCATTTAATAAAGATTTACAGCTTTAAACCTACAGTTGCTGGTTGCTATAATTAGTTCGGATTATCGAAGTTATATATACAGTAGGTACAAGTTTGATAATACAGCATAACAGTACTTACTACTCAATATAGTACAGTGATGGGTTATGTATTCTCAACCTCAATCTAATGTTAAATTTATAATCTTTTTTATTTATAGACGATCTAGAACCTGTATATAGTTTTTTGTCTGATTAAACGGTATGGTTCGATAAGGAATTTCACCTATTTTAGGTTAAAATATTTAAATAATATTCAAGAATCAAGAAAATTGTATTATACGTCTTGTAATTTCAACTAAAAGAAAATGCATCGTGTGAACATGCCCATTTCCGGTGCATTATACATTCTCAATGCATAGTCAATCCTGTCGTCCACTCCTCATTTATGTTTTTATTATAATTATGTGATGTCAACCGAGTCAAAGTTTAAATTTCACAAAAAGACAGCGACACTATTATCCAATCTGCAGAAAAATCTACCCCAAAAATTGACCGGATATTAGTGCACGTGTTCTCAACATGGGCTTCTTATACATCCTTCTTGTCTTTCATTGTTCCGGTCGAAAACTTGAAAGTTCGCTTCACCCAAGTGTTTTTGATTAGTCTGCCACCCTTGAACTTTATTGTCTTGAAAAAGGTACTTTATGCTGGTTGCCAGATGGGCAAAACTAGCAACAAACCAATAAACGGCAATTGAGACGAGAACGAGGGTTGTATAGTAGTGTACGAAATAAACCAGATGGTCTTTATTGTTCCAAGAAGCTGTAAAACTCATTTATAATTATAATAAATTCAAAAAGAAATTAGGTTTTATGTGCTTAAGTTGTTTTAAGACCATTTCTTGTGACAAAGATTATTTATGCCGTTGGCTTCTAATCGTTTTCTCGTTGATATCTTTTCAAGCAGACCTAGATGAATTGCTGCTGTCATTTTATGCTTTGAGAAGCACAACTACAAAAAACTCATTTATTAGATTTTCTAATGTGAAGCTTGGTAACATTTTCCGACGACTTTCAAACTACAAACGTTATAATTGAACCAACGTTCACCGTTTGCAGATTTATTATTTAAAAATATAAAACAAAAATTTGCACAAAAAAATGTGGAATTAAGATTGACATCCTATTTTATGTTGTTAAAAGAAATATTTGATTTATTTAAACAACATAGAGAACATTGAACAATATATTGTTTCAATATAAATCTTTGATTACTGTTTATAAATTTTCTATATCATTTTTATTCTTTGTTAAAATCTTGAGAATTTTTTGTTTAGAACTAGATTCAATTACTGCAACATATTAATTTTGAATTTCGATTACACTTTGTTTTAGTTTTTCTTACTTTACTTCAAAATATGTAAAAAAATTTAAAATGAAAGAAAAGAACACAATGTTGAGATTGAAAATTAAAATAAAACAACTTGTCACAACAAGCATGCAATGTGTTATGAAAGTGTTTTTTGCAACAAGCTCTTCTACTTGTCTACTTAATCGGAGACATTTCTGTGAGTTAGCAGTCTTTCAGTGGATTCTCTTTCCAATAAATTGTAATAATTTAATTGACAGATGATTGACAGAACTTTGCATTTCAAGATTAATAAAGCCTTACAGAAAAATCTAAATACACTTTTGTACAATTAATGAAAAAATAGTTCTTGAAAAACTTTACTACTGTTTATTAAACTTCCGCCAAAGATGATGATAAATTAAAAACACATGTCAAAAGCTATAACCAACTCATTCAAAGCTACTCATCTTTCAAGAAATTTAAGATTGACACTACAACCCATAAAACTTTGTTATTCTAAAAACACTTTAAAATTTACCAAGTACAAACTTTGCCAGCCGCCATTCATCATTTCAAACATTGTTTACCCACTTCGTTTCCAACAGCTGTTTCAACCCTCCTCCGAGTGGAGTTTTCTCGAGTCTTTAGCTATTAAAATTAGTAGTTATTTTAAGTGGTTTCATATTACGAAAGAGCTAAAGGTACCCTTTCATCAAATTTCAAAGCGGCGTAAAAAAATCAGTATCTCATTATTTACTCTGCGTTTCTCCCCTTTCATTAATAAATTTTCAACCATCACGTATTTGTATCATTTTTCACGCACAAGAACCATTTTCCATGGTCACATCGGTATGCTTTGTGTCGTTTCTATAATACCTTTCTCTTTACACATGAATCATCCATCAGCAGCATATTTGACCTGTAAGTCACTTGAACTCTATTTTTATTTTTGGGATAGATTCTTGACAATTAGGAGCTTTGCTTTGCTTTCATATTTAAATTATATTCATTAGATAATACCTCGAAGACATCATTCAAATATTACCCACAAAAGAAATTCCGGATGAAATTCAATAGCACCAGCAAAGAGATATTTGTTTAAGGGCTTAGCTAGAGTTTGGTGATCCATATCAAATTTTTTTGACCCCGTAGACATCCGCGGTGTTTTTCAATTTTGGTCTCTTTATTCGGTATTTTGCTTTGATATGTCTCGGATAAGAGATTATCTTTTAAACTTTTTTTTTTAATAAATGCGGTATTATGTGAGCTTTAATAGAAAACGAAAAATTCTTAGCTTGTCGAGTGCCTCTCAGATTCAAACCCCATGATAATAATACTTTTTTAATGGGGCTTTTGTAGAGTTTTGATCATTTAGTAAAATTTTTATATGCTTTTTTTAGATTTTCAGCTGGAAATAGAACTAATGTTAGTGCTTGCACTTATCCTAAATTAAGCACATTTATTTGTCAATTATTTTTGTTTAAATGATTAAATTAAAGTTTCTAATTAGGATATAACGACTGAGAACGTTAAACGTTAAAATATTATTTTAAGTTTGGTGCAAATAAAAGCTTTCAGAAAAAAGCTGAGCTTTTTAGTAAATTTAAGACAGTTATAAAAGAATAACTTGAAGCTAAATAATAGATAGCTAAAGGAGGTGTAGGTCTTGGGGTGTTATTTCATTCCATCTTCCGGAGTGGCGTGTGCACATCTGCTACTAGAGCTAGAGAGTAGAAGCCCCAAATGGTATAAATTTCAAAGAACAACCTTGAAATTAATGAACCCCATTTTACCTACGACAAGCCTAGTCTGACTGAACCAAAAAATATTTTTTTATGTAATAATATAAGTTTTTCTTTCTTTTAATTAATTCCTAAGCTTTTTAGCATGTTGTATAAAAAACCAAAAATAAATAAGTGATTTGGCAAGTGATTAATGTTCTATGTAACTGTACACTGCACTGCAGAAAATTAATTAATGTTAGATTGAAATCTTGACAAGCTATAGTAACAGTTTATGGTTCTTACCTAATTTTAAGCTAAGAAAAATCAAAGGTAAATTAAATTAAATATAATCTTACAGAATAATAAATAACAGATTTTTTTAAATTAAAACAAATTTCTTAATTAGCATACTATCTTGATAAAATTGTTTAAGATTTTTATTTCTTTGTTACTTATTAAATGTATTTTATTTTGTTTTCCAAAAGCTGTATAGCTTTTTACACAATTAATGATAGCAAGAAATTAGCGTAACTAATTGGACACTTAAAATGTGAAAGTGCTTGATAATGCATAGCAAACTTATAATTTATAAATTGGTAAAAATAGGTCATTACAAAATTGTAGTATTAGTTTCGATATAATAAGGAAAAAAATTAGGAAAAACTGCATTTTATTATTATAAAAAACGGCTATTGAAGAATATATAATTAATTTAATTTTTCTCTATTTGAAAAAATTATACAAAACTTTAAAAATTGTGACTTAAAAGAGGTTGCAGAGGCCTGCATTTTTAAATAGCAATTTCCATAAAAACAAAAAAGTTATAATGTTTATTGAAAACATTTAAAAAAAATGCTTTTATTACTAAAACCAACACAACAACAACAAAAAAATAAAATTGTATACAAAGTAGAGAGAAAGCAATTTTATACAAATGTAATAAAGTGAAAATGCATCATTATCTTATACAATTTATTGCAATTGTATGTATTCTTTTACTATCATTAAAAGCTAATCAGTTTTAACGATATAACTTGATATTTATATAATTTTGTTAAATGGATAATTTCTAATAATATAGAATTAAAAATAGAATTAAAACTAAACTTATGGTTTCAAATTTGCTATCTAACTCAATAAATTAGCTGATTTATTATTATAACACCGGAAATGATACAAGATTGTGAACTTTATTTGCACTTATTTGATAAAATAAAAACTTACCTATTTAACATGTATTATTTTTATGAGCTTAGAAACTTTACTTTTAAATAAAAAAAATAAAGCATTTTTAAATATTTATATCGCAATATAATGTAATAAAAGTTAAAATACAAAGATGTTTTGGTATAGCTAATAATTTTCACCTAAACTCTGATAAAATAAATATACATAATAATTAATAAGTACAGACACCCCACTCATTATATAAAATATTATTTAAAAATATAATAACATCAACAATTTGCAAAAAACGTATTTTGAACTGTGTTTTACTAACAACCTTGTTTTGTTGTTCCGTTAAATTTTTTATACATATGACTTTTTGAAAAATATATTAATTCTTAATAATTTAATAATTAAATAAATTTATACTTTATTTTTTATTAATATATTTATTTTCAGTGATTAAGCCAGAATGAGTAATAAAAGATCTGTAAAAACTTAAAGCTATTGTTATTTATTTTATAAAAGCAAAATTGTTTATTTTTTAATAACAAAGTCATTACACCTACTTACTACATGAGAAAATAAACAGGTGCATATATGTATGCACATTACATTGCACATAATTATGCAAAATAAATAATGTAAAAAATTTAATTTTTACATATTTTTGAAATAAAATGAAATGTGAGAAAAATTTGTTTTCATGCAGTTAATTAACGCTAAATTATTTTTAGGTAATCTTTGTTAACGTTGCAATGTAATATTAACGATTTAATTTTTAATTATATCGCGGACATTGATTTTTTTAATTTTTTATTTTTCACAGACTGCTAATAACCGACTTTAAATAAAGAATAAGGTTTTTAATTAAAGAGCATTTTTTTAATTTGTATTTATTTAGTTTTTATCTGAATATCTGAATAGTAGTTTTTGGGATATTCTTAATAATACCTTTTTTACAATAATGTTGGACACTGACATCTTTAAATTATAAAAACAATTAAATCAAAAATTTTAAAAACTAACTTCATGAATTAAAACCAATGAAACAAAAACAAATTTGTTTGAATCAATTTAATAAAAACATAAATTAATAATTAATTACATATATTGAAGTCGGTTTTTTACAAACTTTTAATTTTATCAATTATTTTGATTGTAATATTTAAAATGTTATCTTTATTACATGTTTACTTTAAATTTATTTTTTAAACATGTTTCAAAAGATGAATATCATTTCATGCATTTTTTAAATCACAACAAAATTATTATTAAATCAAAAATTTCTTGTATGTATTAAAAAATTGAATCAAAAGAAAGACCACAAATTAGAAAAACCCAATTTTATGTAAAATTGTATTGCAAGCATATATTTCCTAAATTGATTTTAATTTGTTGCTAAGTTTGTGTATTACAGTGTCGCTTTTTGTTTACTAGTGTGTTTTTATTGTACTGAAATACTGTTAATTGTATTAATTCATTAAATATTGTTTTTGTTTTGTTTGATAAACACAGTAAATGAGAGTTTCTAGGGTATCTTGTTCCTATATAGCATTGAAAATATACATACCTTAGCGTAATCGACAGGAACACTATTTTCCGGTCCAGTAAATAAACCCTCGCTGCAACAAAAAATAAATATTAGTTTTTGATTATTTTAAGCAAATTTACAGCCAAATTTAATAAAATAAGTTCTTTAGAACGAGGTGCTACAGTCGACGCTTATATGATAGCCGGTTTCTCGTAAACGGCTTTTAAACGATTTGAGTAATACTGAACAATTCTAAAATAAAGTAAAATAAACAAAAATAAAATTTAATTTGGAAAAAAAATACTAGGTTACAAGTCGCCGGGGACTGCAATTTGTAATTTTTTGATTTATAAAGTTTTGTTTACTGTTTTTGACAATGGTCTCATCCCCATAATTTTTTAGATTATTTTTTTTCCAGACTGGTTTTACTCTTTCTGGAAAACAGTCAGTGCCATAAGAATCGTTTATTATTTTATTCATTTCATCAAGTTTTGCAGCTTCTGATTTTAAAGAATTAAAAGGGGTCAAACCTTATTTTCAGATATATGATATTTTTAACACACATCTGACTTGTCTCTCACGGACTTCAAATTTGAATTATTATTTATTATTAAAATGTAATTGTACTACTTTTTTGATAAATTGATTTTATAGCATTTTGCAATTAATATTTGCATACAGTATCTACAAAACCAAGAAATGCAATTAATGCGGCGTTTTTAAATAAATTTAATTAATCAAATTAAGATAACAAAGAAAAAACTTAAGATTTTAGTAATTAGTGGTCTTAAATAGATTAGTCAGTAGAGCAAAAACAAAATGAACGGATGCTTTCAATTGAATCCTTTAATTCATTGACCATAAAATTATTCATTGTAGGCTAAGATGGTATTGTACTGAAATTATATCTTTAGATAAAATCTGAAGAGATTTATTTAAAATTTATTTTCAGGAAGTTCAAATACTTACGGTTTGTTTGGTCAGGTTTGATACAAAAAACTATGTCAAAAAAATATCTGTTAAAGATTTTATACTCTAATATTTCCAAAATTCTAATTCTGACAAACTATATGTCAAATTATTATTCATTCAAATGAGCAGTCACTTGACCCCCCATGATGTGAAAGCTCAATGTTGAACAAAGAATCATTTTAAATTAAAAAAATTAAAGACAATTAAGAGCAATGCGAATCTTTTCTTCAGTATCAGTCGCATTAATCAACAATTTAAACGTTTACTATTATTTATTCTTAGAATTTGTATTATTCTATTTTTAGCAGCAAAATGCTAAAGATAAGACATTACTACATGTATCAGAGACAGGCATTGTACACTGCATTTTAATTAAATTTACATCTGAACAGACTTGTGGATTAACAATTGAGCTATTGAATAAAAGTAATTAGGTAATCATTAGTTTTTATTTCCATTTCAAAATTATCATAATGTAATGGAAAACTTAGTCACAATTAAACCATTTTTGAAATATATACATATTATAATCACAAATACATATTAATTAAATCACAACCGATGTGTGGTTTATTGTAGTGAACTTTAATCGTTTGGAGTTGGCATTTTTATCATTTTTAGAATAATAATCAACAGATTGTAAGTCATTTTTTTTTGTTACAATTGAACCAAAACGCTTTTGTCTTGTGTTTGAAATCGTTTGTAGTTTTATCTTGTAGAAGCAAATGAAATATTCTGTTTGGTTTAAATAATCCAAAAAACAATAATTGCTTAAAACCATAGAAAACAAGTAAATATTTTTTTTCTACAAATTATTTCAAAACATTTTTTGTGTAAATTTTATAACAAAAATTGTTTTTTTTCAATAATAATTGAACATTCAATTAAAGTTTACTACAATTAATTATATTATTTTAAACTTGTTTTGAGACTACTAATTTTTTTTAAACAAAATATTAATATTTTAGCTACATTCTAGATGGTAATAATTAAAATCCTTAAGACTTTTTACTTCAGAACAAATATAAGGTTGGAATTATTTTGCTTTAGTTTGAAAACTTGATTCAAATTTTTAGAGACTTGTTAAGCAGATTTAAATATTTATTTTACAACTGAATAAGACTGAGTTGATGGTTTTTAGGAAACTTTAACGTGCGTGTAGACAACACACTCATTAACAAGTAGAGTGAAACAAAGATTCAACCAAAGATTCTAACAGCAATTTGCCTTCTAAATGATTTTAAAATTGATAACTTATTTTTGTCCAACTATTCTAACACAAAATCTCAAGATCAGATACAAGAAATTGTAGCTTTATGATCGATTATGTCATCTGTATAGTAGAGATTGCGAATCATATCTAGATTGACTTAAAAATGTTCATGTTAAACAGAGACAAAGATATTAGTTGACTCAGTCCAACACACTTTTTACTGTAACTGACTAAAAAAAAGCACTCAGAAATGACCGCTTTTGTCTTTTACTTGCATGATTTGTTATTGCCGATCTAGACATACCCGGTGATATTGACAATAATACCGAAATCTACCAACACAATAGACGTACGTACCCTATAATATTTATAAGAATCATTCAAAAGACAGCAGGCATATGTTAAAATAATATTTTAAAATTATGTTAGAATTAAAATATGTTAAATTATGTTCAAATAATATTTTAACATATGTAGCAGAAATAAGAACCGACACAAAAAAAACAAAACTAAAATTAAATGCTTAAATAGAAACAATATAAGAATAAGCGTTAGCATCTGTATAAAGATATAAATCAAGAAACAGAACGAACATACACACAGAGAATGGGTCATAGAAAACATTTGTAAGATCATTAAGTCTTTTAGTAAAAATTTAATTAAAACGTTACCAAAAAATTAAAAAAACAACTTACAGTACACTTAACAACAACAAAAACAGAATAAAAAATAAACAAGCATAAAATTGTTAAAGATCATTTTCTCTGTTAGTTTTTATGATATACGCTATGTTTTTACCACTGACTAAAAAGTTATATACTTACCTCTTAACTATTTCTCAATTAAAATTTTGTTTTTGTTATAAAAAGCATCATTCTTTTTCTGCAAACGACTAGATTATGCCCAAAAAAGTGCTTTAGAGAAGTTAACAGACATTTTTTTGTGATACAATTATTGTGTTAATGCCAAAAATCTCAAAGCAATCAAGGATACTAGAAGAATGAGAAAACTTGCATGGAACTCCAAATTGTTTATCTCGATGATCAAGTTAGAACTAGGAACTGAAACTTTTAGGTTTTTGTTATGAATAAATTAAAATTTTCGACTTAAACAGAAGTACAGAAAAGATCGTTTTAAAAAATCACCGTTGATAAAGTAGTTTCAAGAAAGTGTGCTTGAAAGAGATGGTGTTAAAATCTGCTTCTATATAATAATATATTTTTTGTTTAACCTTTTTTTTTTACCGCACGGTATAACACACTGCTGCCTACCACTGTATTCTTCTTAGATGAACAAAACTATCATCACAATTATTTGAATAAATTGCTGAAACGTGAAGATTTTACATTCCGTAAGTTGAGGACGATTTCCCTTCTGACATTTGCAAAATAACAATAGTTTAAACGAAATGTGCACATCAACGTACAATAATTATTATTCACCTAAACTATCTCTTAATTACCAATTATAATAATAATCCTCAGAAATATGTTCCAGGCAATTGTACACCACTTTTGCACAATACACGTCTTTTTGCAAACTTGCGCAATGAATGATTGGGTAGTAAATCAGCAATTAAATGCTTCAATTAAATCAGCCATAAGATTTTAACAAAATACTAATAAAACGATCGCTGTCCCCAATTTTTTATACAGACAAATGACTCATCTCTTATACGAATAATTTTGCATTTCTAACAGCCATGATGTCACTAGTTGTCGCGGATAATAGTAATAATAATAATTTGCACATTAGAGCAAAAAAATTTGAAATTTGTACTAAACTTACCTAGTTAGATCATAGACAAGTCCTACTGGCATGTTGCAGAATTTAATTTATTTAATATTAACAACCACTCACTTCAACTGCCGATTTTATAGAAACAAAATTTTTAATTTGTATCATGGATTTTTGAAAATTTTGATAAAATTGTGCAAAATGTCGTGTATATTAGAGTGAAGAGCAAAGCGTGACTGTTGCGTACGAGCAGGTGAATTATAAAGTCAGGTGTAGTGAAAACCTCCAACACCGGATACATGGCGGGGAATAGCTTTTCAACAATATGGAAAAAATTACATATGTCTTTCGACAAAAATTGAAACTATTTTTAGTTAGCGTTCTTTTAATAATATCTTTCAGTCTTGTTTGAAAATTTCGTGTCATCTAAGAGAAAAACCGAATTTTTGACCGGATGCTTGTCTCACATACAAATTTTTATCCCACTATGACCAGAAAACATATTCAAATAAGACAAGTTTTTAAACAAAAAAGGCTCAAATGGCTTAGCGAATTCATTAATTTTCTTTCAAAATCGTCTACCGACCAGTCTCAACATTTTTGGCCGGATGTTTGAGTCACATACTTGCCCTGACCTTACTCCATCATTAATAATTAAATACGTACGGACTTGTTTATTAAAAGAATTCAAATACTTCCATAAAATCAATTCTGTTTAGTGCCTTTACACAACCGATATGTCGGATATGTCAATGTATCTTTTTTGAAAAGGGTTCTTGAGAAAAAATCTGTTAATCAAATTGTTTTTTTCTGTCTACGTAACCTACACATATTTTAGTATTTTTTGTCAAGAAATATTTTTATAAAGCTATAAACTATAAGAGATTTTTATTTAAATGAGAAAAATAAAATATAAGTTACAAAAGAAAAACAAGAACTGACTTTGATATGGTTCTTAAAATGTCCAATATTTTTAGAAAATGATAATTAATTTAAAAAACCGTTTTTTATTTTTATTTTAACTATCTTCAAAATAAAATGAGGCTATCAATTTGTTTATATATTTGTTACGCTAAATCTTCGCCGATCCGTTTTTATCAATTTTTCCATTGCTGGAAAAAGCTTGCTCAGTTCTATTGTCAATGAGTGATTATAATAGTTAATTAGTTTCTAGAGAAACACTAGAAAAATAAATCTTTTGTTTATTATTTAATTTAATAATTTAATTTCTACAAATAACAAAATTAATATTTTGAAAGTTATGCATTTTCACATCTCGAATACTCGTGTTTCGGTCTGTTGATTTAAAAATAAAAAAATAATTACTGATAATATGATAATAATAAGATTTGTTGCTTATTAATTAAGATATATGTAAATTTGACTTGTTCTTACTTTCTTTGTTTTTAACTTACCAGCGAGTAATTTAAGTATGTATTTACAATTCATAACAATTTTTAATGTCAATGACAACGTAAACAAATACATTTATATAAAATATAATAATATTGCTTTAAATGTTCTGTTTGCTTTTTGCCTTCTCAGACACTCGTTTTTACAATAATTCTATTAATTATGTGAAAAACTTTAAATTGTGTATATTAAACAATGGGCTTTAATTATTAATTTACAAATTGGAGAAAACAACAGCAGATTTCAGACAAATATAAACAAAACCACATTATAAAATATTTAATTTTAAAAATTAGAGTTGTTTCCACGTTTTATCATTTTCAGAAAAAAAAAATAGTCAAATAACTTATTAAAATACCAATAAAATAGATTACTAAAATTCCATTCGGAGTTTTAGTAATCTAGCAGTTTGAAATTTGATTTCCAAAAGTGTTAAAGTGAAAATCTATAGATGTTTGTACATATTTCTGGTCTAGACAAATTGTAATACTAAAATTAATCTTCAAAAAAATGAATTTAATAGACACTGTGCTTTTGTGTCAGTTTTGTCGCTGTAAAGTATTTAAGAAGGCACTGTCATAATCGCACTAGAGCGATAGGCGAACTATATCTACTCGGTGGATAACCTTTGATGCTTTAAATAAGCATAAAATTTAGCTTTAACCACATTTTATGTTTTACATCCAAATTGTGTCTTTATATATTTTTTAAACATGCAGATTTATTGGCTCATTTTTATTTTTGAATTTATTCTGTCGCATGTTTTTTAATCTTAGAGTTTTTTTAAAATTTTTATTCTCATATTTTCGCTCTATACATTGTCAATTGTAAAAAGTTTAAAATATATTACTCTATAGTAAGAAAATGTACAAAAAGTATAGACCAAAAAGAGTGTAAAAGTTGAGCTACTAGAAGTATTACTTTTAAAACCGTTTAATTAAAAAAAATTATAATAAATTACAATTGAATATCGACTGATGAGCGATTTCTAGTCAATCAAAAAAATCTCTTCAATAACGATTAATAATGATCTAGAATGGTTTTTTCTTAGCTTAATCATGTTGACGACAGTAGTTTTTTAAGATCTTTTTATTGTAATGTATATTTTATTTTATCTGTTGTTTTTTATTGTTTTTTATTTTCTACTTTCAGACATCTTGCTAATGTCAATTGTCAATGTCAAAAAGCAAAAAAATCAACTAATACTGAAGAACAAATTTGAATATTATTTCTATTTCAACAAATAAAATTCAGATGAAGAGACTCTAATAACTTGCAATGTGTTTTGTATTTTACCTAATTTTTACTTTGAATTATCATAGATAATTGTTATTTAGCGTTTAACCTAATTCTATAATAAACAACATAGCCTTGATATAAAAACATGATAAAAAAACATTTAATTGTATATATCATCCCAAATCTACTTCATAATTAACTAATACAATACATTATCATTTTCTTGATATCTCGTTAGGTTTTATAATGATTCAAAGAAGGCATAGAAGCACAATCATATATCCATCTTTGGGTAGGCAGCATTGAGAAATTTATTCGAAAATCGAGAAAAAATTAACAAGGTGTGTAGGCTGATACCTTATTTGTGACGACTCGACTGAAGAAAAATTATTTTATTTAATTGAGTTAATTCTTTGTTGTAAAACAGCATTGTTGCATAATTTTTTTTATTGTAATAATTACAATAGACTGCAATGGGAAAGAAAGTTGATTTAATTATAATTTACTTAACGAAATAAATTGGGAAATTATACATTTTCTTATTACAATGGAAGCTGAGATGCGATCCTAGATTTCCAGTATAACCAGATGATTCATGGAAGATTAAAGAAAATGAGTATGTACCCCAAATGTAGAGGGTGATGTAAAAGCGAATAGTATTGATTTGGAGGATTAGTCACAAAAGCTGCAATTACTATCCAATATATGCACTTAGAAATTTATTTTATGTTTATTAGCACCCTTAGTTGTAGCTATAGAGGGTTCATTGTTTAATTTAATCAGAACATATCAATTTCTATAATTGTTATATTTTATTTTTTTTTGTGATTATAGCACAACAAACAGTGGTTTAATGAGAATTTGCTTTTTGTTTACCTATATAGAATTAAAATTTGGGTTCTGTTGTCAGTAATTAATTTTTTTTTTGTCACATTTACTTTACTTGCTTATAATAGTTGTAATAAATAATAAAATATTTTTTTTGTTTGAAATATTTTCAACAAATACAACTCGATATTGCTTAATTCGATCGAATAATTTTATTTATAAATCTAACCAATTTTTTTATATAAATAATTGATAAATTGATAAATCATTAAAATGGTAAGTTTTGGTGAAATAAAGTTTTTTTGATTTTAAAACAAGGCGTTGCAATATTATTGGCTAAAAAATCTATTACTTTTTCAAAAAATGGTTTACAACTTCTAAATTAACTTCAAATTGATCTTAATCTCAAACTGATTTGTTTATACAGTCTCTTTCTTTTGTTTTCGGTTAAATAATAGTTACCATAACCACTATTTTATTCTTTTATCAGATTTACACCTCCACCAAAAAGTCAACTCTTTCAATTGTAACACAATCATGATAATCCGAAGGTTCTACACAATTAAAAGTGGTACTAATGTGTTGAACCTCAATGAGCTTCCGTTGATTTTTGCACAATAACAATAGTTGATAAAATTAGAAAAAAAGAGATAATTGTTTGTCAGAAAAATGTATATAGTTTTGTTTAATTAAAACAAATTATTCAAGGTGAATTTTAATCTAAATTTATTTTATAATTGCAATTGCAGCAATAGGATTGTGGTAACTGTGAGTTAGATAAAAACAAAGGCAATAATTATTAAAACAGCCTTATGTATGATTAATGTTTGTTTCTATTTTGCAATTAAGAAACTTACGTTAAAGTAATTTTATAAAATATGTATTTTCTTAGTGTTAATGCTGTTAAATAACAATATTGAACAATTATATTTGTTATATATGGTGTACTGTTATATGATTGTTTCAATACTTTTTATATTAAATTTTTTATTTTTATTTAAACATATAATTTTGATTATTTACAAATTATTTATATAACAGTAAAACACAGAATAATCAGATAAGGTTGCGCCAAGCCTCCTAGTTGAGGCTTGGCGACACTTCATTATTCTCAGAGAAGGCTTTATTTGAGAGAATTTATTTGTGACCCAATTGTTTTATTTAAATTGGTTGTTTCCTAAAAATACCGACTTTTAGTCAATATTGAAAAATTTTGTTCAACAAAATACCTACTCAAAAAAATTGGTGAGTGGAGCTTCAAATCAGTGTATAGAATTTGTAGAAGAAATAATCTTACCAAATACAACAGAAGTAAAACCCAATAGAATAAAAAGCCAATAATGAAAAGGCAAATCTTGTGAGACAGAAGTTTTTGTTAAAAGTGTTTTTTTTTATCGCAAATTTGTTAAAACTGTCTCCATGGAAAATCACTGGATTTTTTCGTATTTACTGGAATTACTTTTTCTATAACGGGTTTGTTACTTGCCAGGAATTAGAAACACAAACTGAAAAGCTGTACGGCCTTATAAAAATTTAAAGAGAAACCTGATTTTATTCACAAAACTACGCTTATTGCTTTTATTTAAATTTTTCTCCGGAGATAGTTTGCTAAAATATTTCTCGTGCACATCGAATTCTTCATAATTTCCTATCGTGCCGCAAAAAAGTAAAAATGTCAAACCATTACATTAAAATTAAATACTTTGTGTATAAAAAATAATATAAATGTAATACTTTCCTATTGCCAATATACTTTTCTAATTTCTGCAAACGTCGAAATTATGATTTAGGTGAGGATTCTAGCGAGAAACTTAAACCCCTTCACCATTGTATTATCGTGTGAAAACTGTACAAAATATCTATTTAAAATTAGCAATTGGGAAAACAGGACGATAATGGAATATGGAATATAGTTATAGAATATACCCGGAAGCCAGGTGAGGTTGACAAAGTTCGTTGCCGCAGTCATAACTACGAGGACTATGGGAATCAAAAGCCGGAAAGGAGTTTCATAAACCGGAACATATAGTAATCTTTCGCATACTGATTGATATTATTGAAATGTTATTTAATTTTACAATGCCAGAGTGCCATATTTGGCGGATGTTTGTTTATTTTAGCCATATTTGATGGATGTACATTACATTGTAATATGAAAATGTGACTTAATGTTTGTAATTATGTGCTCAACATTATAATGGAAGAATCTTGTCGCTGCTGTATTTTTTTTAAATGTTTTGTAACAGATCCATTAAAAAGACGTTAAAAATGAAAGTGAAATAAATAGAAGATGTTAACATTTTTTAACAATGCCAACAGAGATGCTTGTCAGAGATATAGTTTACTCAACAATATTCTTGAATAATGGTAAACTGTCTGTTTCCACATGAATGACACAGTTTGGTCACCTTTTCAACTTGAACTGAAAATAATGAAGATTTTTCATAACACTCTGTTTTCTTCAGTTGTTATTAGCAAGTAAGCCTAGTGTCTAGTGGTTCTATAACAAAAAACAAAGATTATATTCGCTCGCAGTAGCTTAATTTCAATAACTTTTAATTCCGTCAATATTTACTTTGTTCACTTTACTAAAATAATATAATTCAATGTTTAAAAATTAGTAAATTTTAAACAAGCTGAACGAGAACGCATCAATATAACAGTTGACATTTAATGTCGAAGGTAATTTTTAAGTCAATAATAGTGTTATGTTTTATTAATTTATAATTAATTTGTCCAATTAGATGTTGTTTGTGAACACATTAAATTGACTGTTAGCTAAAAATAAGGCAAATTTAAATTGACAGTAACTCTTTAATAGAAAAAAATGGGTATAAAATACGTTTAATTTTTTCACTCATTACATTCATATATTTTTTTAGTGATGATTTAGATAGAATTAAATTTATTGAACCAATTAAATTAAAAATACTATCTAATTCCAGAATAATCTTAAATTCTACAAAATAAACTTGAATTTGCTATTTCAGATTGACACTGTAAAGGCAAAATACTAAATCAAATATCAAAAACTGACTAAGTATATAAATTGATGACTAATTAAAGTAATTAATACACTTCTAAACTAGAAATGCTGTAAAATTAATCAAATTTTTTTAAATGAAAACAATCTAAAAAAATGTTTAAAATTTCTTGAGTAAATTACAAAAGTCGCATTTCTATGTTAGATTTTAAACTAATTGAGACGGAAACCACAAATTTACACCTACTAATACACTTATTTGCACTCGTCTGGATCTGTTTCACTAATTTTTTCACTTTAAATTGATTAGCAATTAGCACACGTTGTTATAACATAACTTTTTACTTCAATCATTGATGGATGACTGACAGATTGGCTAAACAGCTATCTATCTAACTTATTATAGAAACATTGTTTATTGATATCTTTTTTTTTGACAGATTGGCTAAACTACTTAGAAACATTTTTTATTGATAAATTGTTTTTTTGAGAGGGCACTGACTTATTTATAAAAACGGCTTTTTAATTTTTGATTGCGGTTTCTTATTTTTGCCCGACTTCTATTCTACCAATGATACTGTAACTTTGTGGAGCCTCTTTTAAATTTATCAAATGTTCTAGAACTGTTTTTAATAACAATTTTATGATCATGTATTTTTTAACGCTTTAGAAAAAGATGTGAATTTTTGAAAACAATTTCTACGTTTTTATTTAGTCGAAGAAAGGTTTTATTATTAAAAAAAAACATTAGAAACTTTAACTTTAAAAATCAAAAAGATTAAAAAATAATAAATCTAAATATAAATTAAACAAAAATTTTGATGAGCACTGAAGTTTATACTTTTTAAACCTTTTAATACATTAGAAAAAAACTAAACAATTTAGAATAATAAATAAATTAACATTTTATAAATTCTTCAATTTCAAGTTTAAACAACGAAAACAATACAGCATAGGTACATTATTTAAAAAAAAGAATACATTTTTTTAATTTTTTATGTTGTTGTCTGTTTGGTAGTGTTAATAACAGCAAAATAAAACGCTTTTAATAAAAAAAACTCAATTTAAAAATAAAATGGGTAAATTGGCGCCTATTTCTAACGTTTTCTCGCATAAAAAATTCCTAATGAGTCTTCACGACAAAATGTTGGCTCCACGTCCACGACAAACAGTAATAAGAGATAGTGCCCGACATTTATACACATACCGTAATGACCCTTAATAACTCAAAAATAAAAAGCTTCTTTCAGTTATTTACGATAATAAAAAGTCGATTAAACTGCTTAATTTGTAGCATAGATTAATTTCCTGTAACCTCTCGGCATCATCTTGTGCCCTTCCGGTCATTACGCTTGACTTCATTTTAGACAATAGCTCTCGCACATTCCTAAAATTTCTTCCCACCGTCATGTTTTTAATACTGCAATTAGCGTAGAACGTTACAATAAACATCAACGATTGCAATATGTCAACCGCAAAACCTTAGTCACTTTTGTAGTAAAGACGGCTTTAGTTTTGAAAATACGCCAAAATTGTATGTTATTTTGATAAATTACGAGAACAAAAGCAAACTTCAAAACCAAAAGATTTGCTTTGAGGCAAATACTTGTTTTTATTTTTAAAATATTGAATAAAATCGTGAAATGTATATAGCGTGTCGATTGTCAAAAACATGAGAAACGACTTTAAAAATAAAAAAGTGTAGTGAAATGAAAAGAATATAAAATAAAATATGGACATATGCTTCAATGTATTTAGCATGCTAAATTTTGGTAGCGGTTTTCCAATTAAAAATGGTCTTCTTGAGAAAAAGTAAGGTTCTCAAAATACAAACATTTATGACTGCAAAATATATATAGTCTATCCTTCTAGTCAACGAGTCATTTGATTAAATTTAGGTTTAATAAACATAAAATGATAATGACATCTTTGGATTTTTATTTCATCAAACAACTATAGCCTAATCTTAGTTTTTATTATATTCTCCAAATAAGAAAATTATAAATATGTAATACGTAATATTATTTTTTAAACAAAACATTTTTTGAATCTTGTAAATTTTTTGTTTTTGTATTAATAAAAAAAAGATTAAAAAAATGATTTTTTTAATATGTTTCTTATATTTTTATAAACTAAAATTATTAAAAAAATACTATGTGCATTTTTTTGTAGAAATAATGTGGTTTGTTTTCATATTATTTTAAACACTTTTTTTCATTAATTTATTAATGCAATATCAGGCCACGACTTTACGTCCTTTTTGTTCTACGTTAATCACTTAACAAATTGAGGTTTTAATCAAGAGTCTGGATAAATTATTATTTTTCTTTTTTTAATTAGATATTTATAAAAAAAATTCAAATTTTTTTTTAAGCAATTTAGTCTATTAGATTTATGTTATTTTGTATGAGTAAATGCAGACATTTATTTATTATGATAATAAAAACCTTTAATTTTTTATGACGTTTTGATAATTAGGTAATTATTAAAATAAAATAGTTTTATTATTTAGAGAGCATTTCCTATGGTGTATAATTGGGTGGTTATGGTAAGTCCTCACAAGATTACATAATGTTTAATAAAGATATATGTATATGTATGCCAAATAAAAACAAATATAACATAACTAAAAAAATATCAAAAAAGTAGAAGCATTAAAAATAAATGAAAATAGCACTTAGTAAAATTACAAAAACCAAACACCGAAGAACATGAATATTTGAACAAAGAGGGAAGAGTTAATTATTTATTAATGCCTGAACATAAATCATAGGCTTTTTCTGATAAAAAGCTTTCGCACCTGGATCCTAGAAGAGTAGTTTCGTGACATCAACCCTCGATATTGTGCTATCAAAGACATTCAAACACGATTATACTTATCTAGGTAGAAAGGTAAAGCATAGACGAGGTGAGGGCGGAAGTTGTATAGTTCCAGCTGCTGGCCACGTGACCATATGTGCCCCTTAGCAATCAAAAGACACGTGTATAGTTGACAGCTTTATTGCTCAGAAAAAACACATAACACGCAATTTCTAAGCACTTTTTTTGTACTTTACAAATTACTGATTTTGCATAGTTTTAAAAAAGTGTTCAAAGCTAAATGTTTTAAATTATTGTGTATAACCTAAACATTAGTACGTCCGGCAAACATCTGTCTCGACATGTGCAACTGAAATTCCTTTTCACCAGGTGCCCACCGTTTCAATTTCTTTCTATTGATGGATTTAGCAAAAATAGATTTGTTTGTGCTGAATTATTCAAGATTAAGTCGAAACAAATGCAGATTTTGCAAGCTGTCATAAGATTTAAATAAGCACTTTGTAACTTTTTTTTTTATTTGTACCGTAGCATTGGGTTAAAAAGTTCAAAAATTGGGATTATCATACATAGATTAATATTAATTGCTAAATAAACAGAACGTTTCATCACTTTTTTTATACATTGTGATAATAATTTAGGTATATTTTTTATTTTGAAACTAATTTCAAATCATAATTTATTAAAACGAGGTCTGCGCAAGGTGCTAAAGTGCCTTTATTCTTCGTTCTCATTAAAGATCTGGTTTTTCTAATTATCTAGTTTTCATATTTAGTCAGTTTAATATTCAGTCTTCAAATTTTTTTAAAGCAATTGATTTATTTTCTGCTTTTGAATGTTAATAATGGGCGATAGGCATTTCTATAAGATATTAGAAAAAATTAGATAATAAAACCTTTAGCTCTATTGCGATTAAAAAAAAATTTTGAGAAAAAAGCAAAAGAATCTATACTATATTCAAGTTAAAGATGAAGCTGGAATAAACACGTGCGGTTTACGTGATCTCCCACCACAATAGGCGTATCTGTTCTTACAGGGCTGTCTTCAATGAGTGTTATTCTTCATGTTATGCGTCATCTGAACGTTTCTCACAAAAAAAGCGAACTATAACTTAAAAGTCTCTCAGGCCCTGTCTCGTCACTCAAGCTACGTCTTTAGCTGGTCTTTCCATCCAATAATTTCTATACCACCCCACCATAGGATACCAAACACAAAGTGATCATGGAGTGTTGTTTGTTTATTTCAGCTTCATCTTGAACGTGAATATACTTTAGGTGTTTTTTAGATTGAAAAAGCTTCCTTATTATACAAATGTTTGTTTTTTTTTAGATTTTTGTTAACAGTCTTTAAATTAAAGTTACCCTAATATCATAAAAAAAAGTTGTATTTAAAGTTTATAAATCTTAATTTTTGCAACAATACCATAATGAATAATGATTCTTTTAAAAAATTACTATAAAGCTTTATAGAAAATAATACTAATTTATTCAAAAATGTTGAATCTATAAAAAAAAAATGTGAAATTTGCATAAAGCGCTTATATAAAGTAAAAAAATGTAATGAGCCTGCAGCACAAAATATAGTTGAATTGTCTAGCGTAGGTTGTAACTTTAATCTATTAAAAAATGTACATAATGCTAAAAAATAAATTAAAACTTTAAATATTTTTGATTTATTTATTTTAGCAAACATTATTTGTTAGCTATTTTCGGCTTTTTGGGTTGAATTTACTTGAAGCTTTGCCATTTTTTTAAAAATACACATTCTCAATAATTAACATTTCTTCTTGACAATTTAGTTTTGCAGCTTAGAACAAACAAATGTTTGCACTTTGTTTTTTATAAAACAAATATTTTTTGTTTAAAAGAGAATATTCCTTGAGTAGTCCTGTAAAACTTTGGTGATGATCAGACAACCAATTTTGGCGTGATAATAGTAATTGTATCTCAAAAGTGCAGCAAACTGTTCTGTTTTCAATTTCTATCAGAACAAATATTTGTGCATAACTTCGTTGTTTATCCTATAATTTAAACAACTAAAAATATTTTAATAAAAAACTGTTGATGCGCTGATCAAAGCATCTTGAGATCACACCAAATCGCTAGATAATTTTTTTTATTGAAATTCTTTCATAAACAGAACAATATTCATTTAAATATTGTGCATAGATTAATAAAATCATCTTTTTTTTCTCATAACACTTTACATTGAATTAATATCACAGTCTAAAATTTGGAGTTTAGTGTCTTTTGCTGAACTGGTTTTAGCTAATTTATTAATTAAATTAATAATTAATTATATTAGCGTTTTTTTACAAATTTTTTAAGCAATTGTTACTTGTCTAATTAGTATTTATTTGATTTTTTAAATTTTAACCATCAAGAAATAATGTTGATGTGCTTTAATGTTATAAAAAAAATTACAAAAAATAAAATTTTAGCCTTACAATTAAAACTATATGACAAAAATAGCTATTTGGGTTTTAAAAGCGCAAAATGATATATTGCCGATTAATAGAAAGAAAGAGTGTTCTGTCGCTCGACAGAAGAGCGCGCCAATCTCTCAAAATCAAAATTATTTCTACAATTTTCTTAGCTTAATATTCAAAAACGTTACATTTTTCAAAACGGTTGTGTTCAAACTATAGTTGGTTTATCAGTGTTAAGAAATTGTGGCACATTAGTCAGAAAAGTTCGCTTTTTGTGGATTGTCAAATCAAACGCAAATGCCAACTTATGTAGAAATAGAAAAATAATATTTTTAAATATTTAGAATGGGTAAATAGGTTAGCCACATCTTAAAAAAATTCATTTGCAATTACTAGTGAAAATTTAGATTGTAGCTAAATTATTTTAACATTATGAATGACAAAAAACGGTTAATTAGATAGAGTAGGTGCAATATTTCATAAGCACCAGGTATGTTAAGCTGATAAAACAATAAAAATATGCATAATGGACAGGAAATAAAAGCATATGAAAAACATACCCATGTATACTTAGATATAAAGGTATCTCCATTATTTCCACAAGAAAACAATTTTTCAAAGAAATGCTTACTCCGTCAAGGGCAAAGAAACACTAATCACTGTTATTGTCTTTCTTATCACATTGGAATACAGTTTTAATAATTTTTGTCCCAAATAAATAACATCTTATCACTCTTTCGAAACTGCCTTTACCAAATGGCTACAAATACAGAAATGCATCCAAAAAGACCCCATGCGATAATATACAACGCCAAATGTTCACATTTGTCCACACACGATCTTCTCAAACCCTGATTCACATCAATACAAGAAGGCTTTAATTCACAACAGATGTTGAACACATTTTTGTATATCTAATTTGAAAGATTAGAAATTAAAATTCAAAAAGTCGGTAAAGCACAGAGCACAGGTGAAATTAGCCAAGTGTAGAACCTCTAGCAGTTATCAAAGAGTGGAACGAGATTATTATCTTTTCATTTAGTTCATTATATATATTCAAAGTGAGAAATAAACTAGAGCACTATAATATCTTAGTTCTTGAACTAAAATGTCACGATATTTTAATAACTCTTTGATTTATTGTAAAGTAAACGGCAAAAATTACAAATATGCACAAGAAAGATATAATTAGTTATTTTATTATTATTATGGATATCAGCTTTTGCTTTTTCTTCATTTTATTGCAATTTTAATTAACTTCTAACAATTTATTACATTTTATAATAATAAGTATGACAACATTAATTTACTTCTGAATATAGTAACGCATTGAGAGTGGTAAAATAAGTGCTACTCGCCTCAAAACACTGAGAATTATTGTTCTAAAATCTATATTATCATAGTAGACTAAATATTTCTATAAACTGCAATCTTTTGGGCTTTAACAAAATACAAATATACTATTCTGTCCTTCTAGTTATATGTTTGTTGCCTTTATTTTATGTAAATACGAATTATTGAGTAAGTAAAAGAATTAAACAAGGCTGTTTGCTATTAATAAATCAGAAAATGTATTATGCCCATTGACTTACTCTATGATAATAAGACTCTTTAGCTAGACTGTGTAATGATTAGAATTTGAAAAAAATGCATTACTATCAAAATATTTTCAATAGGTACCATAACAACTACTTTTTTGATAATATGCTGACAAAAATAGCTTTGTTTGACTCACAGAGTGGCTTTTTGAAGAAAATCTTTTTTTTTTAAAGAAATTTATGCACTTTTTATAACGGTTGAAACTTTTATTACGTAAGTTTGTAAAGAAAAATTTCTATGTCTATGCTAATGCATGTGCAATAAAAATTTTTCGAACAAAATTGTAGACTACTCAAAAGAAGAGCATTGTATTTTTTCCTTTCTTTAATTTAAAGATGTATAGTTGTCTTAACCCGTACGAGACTTTCCTGAAGCGTTTTTTTAGCACTTAGGTGTTCACCTTTCCACAATAGAACACTGCATATACGGGAACAGTATTCGACTGCGTGCTGTTGCACTGGGCCACTTTGTCAATACAGATGGCCGAATGGTGAATCAGTTAGTCAGTAAACAAATTGTAATGAGTAATGATTGATATAAAAAAAATGAAATGGCCGCTTCTACATTCGGATAATACCCGAGCCGTATATTCTTTGCTTTAACAATATTAATGACTAAAGTGCATTTTCCTAGAATTAATTATACTACAATGCATTTTTGTACTACTTACTTTGTTGTTTAGTTCATTTACAACAGATGTAATGTATTTTTTACAAACAGCAATGAAAAAAGTTTATTTACCTATCTGACTAGTGTTTAATTAATGTATTTTGCTTATTCTTTACCGAGAACGTGCATTGTGGAGGATATACGCTCTGACGAGCCCCTTGTTGCGCGGTAATGACGTTTAGTAAAGCAATTTGAATTTTTAATACCTAAGCACGCGACCTAACAATATGCTTTTAATTTCATGCATTCTCTGCCAAATTACTTAAAGAGTTTAGCTTCATTCATGTCTTAATTGTCTTTTTTGTTTCAATACAATATTAGAAAAGAAAACATTCTATTCAAATCATATTACAGAAATAATAGGCTAATAGACACTTTACTGCAGTTTTCTGAAGAGTTCTAATAAGAACTAAAATGGTCAGAAATAAAAACATTGAGCATATATGTAATAAAACATTTAGTATTAAACAATTAAATAAAAATAGAGAATTGTAGCTGTTAACAATCTTTTAAGCCGGCCATTTAGCCTCATAACAATTGTCAAAAAATCACATAGTTACCTAAAATTACATAACCAAAAAATAAATTTATATTGAGTAAAATTATTAAATATTGAATCTAGAATCTAGAAGATTTTTTTATCCTTTTTTTTAGAGGAAGAATGGTTTTGTCATATTTATGTAGCATCACAAATACCTTATAGAATAAAAAAAAGATTTGTTAAAATCGGACTTTTTTGTAAAAAGTTATGCGTGGTTATAGATAAAAAAATATATAGTAAAATACAGGTTGGAAATATATGATATACCCGGCAGTAAATTGTATTGAACTAATGTATCAGAAAATTTGACACACGAAACCACAGTGAACAATTAATGAAGATCGTTATTTGTTCACGGTACTACTCAGCTACCTGGTTAGTTCTACTCATATAGGCAAAGCCCACAACACTTTGTGCTGTAAATCTTTCTTATCTTGGTTGCCCCTCTTTCTCATTATTAGCAATAAAATTTACTGTCGGGTATATCTCAAACGTTTCTATTATACATACAGGTTGAATTGAGAACTTTTTTTTGTAGAAAAATTTTAAAAAATCTTGAATATGTTTATTTGAAATATTTATTTACTTGAAAACAATTGTTGCTGAGACACTTCATTCTGTCAAGAGTGTCAAGTACAATAATATTTAACAAATAGATGACGTTTAATAAATTGTCAGCTAATTTAAAACCAATGACTTCAAGAAAATTACCAGTTTTTGCGCCTTTTGAAGTAGTTATCCATAATGCTCCTGTAGATTGCTGGGTATCATTTCTGGGAAAAGTTTTTGATATCACCCCTATTATTAAGCAATATATCTCTACCCATCAAGAAAATATTATTAAACCCCTTTTAGCTTTTGCTGGTAAAGATTTAAGTCATTGGTTTGACGAAACAACCGGCGAAATCCAGCATTTTGTACATCCCATCACTGGAGTTCGAGTACCATATTGTCCTCATGGTCAAATTCCCGATGTATCACCTTACCAAGTACCTTCGCCTTTGTGGGAACCTTTGAAAGAACTCCCTTGGTGGAGAAATGAAAAATACCAAATTGGTACTTTGACAAAATTAGTTCGACCTCTTCGAATCGTAAATATGTTAATAAGAAAGGAGGTGGTCATAAATGTATGCTGGGAGGACAACTTCTACAGGATTTTGGAACGGTACTCGATGTTTAATTCAGAAGCCGATAGCTATACGTGGGTGTGAGTTATGATTTTCAATTAAATTTAATCACTTCAGTTAGTCTTTCTGAAGTAATTAATAATTATAGGAATTTATTAACGAAATTACTTCAATAGTAAATTGAGAAAGTAACAATCATATAATTAAAATAATTTGTTAAAAAGATTTTAAATAGGTACAAAGTATTTAAGCCTAGAAAACAATACACTTTTTTTTTCTAAAACATGAATGCTGTCTGTATTCTGAATCATACAACATTTTTAATCTTTTTGTTTTTTTTTTAATTATTTTTTCTGGTACTAGTTTTTTGCTTTTTTTTAAATTGTTTTAGATATATTTTTGTTTTTTTAATGTTTTATATTTTGTGTTTTTTCTTTGTTTTTTTGATTTTTATATTTATGTGCATTAGTTTTGTTAGTTTTCTTATTTCGTTTAGAAAATATTTATTTAGCTTCAGTTTCCGTAAATATAAGACACTTTATTACTCAATCATATTTTTTTTATTCTAAAAAATGTATTTATTTTTTACTAGCTGACCCGGCGAACTTCGTACCGCCTTAGCGTAAATTTGATGCTACTTTATTTTGTATAGCTGACCTATCTTATGTATGCGTACCTATTCAATTTGAACTGGAATCTATAATATCCTCCATATAAAAATGAATACCTATTTCCCTGGTCTCGTCATACCTGAGAAGGACTTTACTAATTTTATTAAATAAAAAACAAAATATATATTTTCATAATAGTATTTATTCCGTAGGGTTCAATAATTTCACTTATATTTTTACAAAACGCTATTGAACAACTGAACATTTTGAAGTAAACACTGAGCTCATTATCATGCGCGCTCTAGAAAGCAACTAATAGCCTCTATACCCTTCACTGCTTCTCTCTATTCTAATGCTTTTTGATAAACTATATTTTTAGTTTTATGTTCTGGCGCGTAAATAAATAATGTTGATGGTTTTCCGACACGGGAACAGGCGACATATAATTGGTCATGTGAAAAACATGGATTTTCTAGGTTGATGCCACATACACTTAGCGACTGCTCTTGCGATTTATTTATTGACATTGCAAATGCAAGCCGCACTGGAAACTGTAAACGTTTAAAACTGAATGGCATATCGTTCGGTATCATAAGGATGTGTGGGATTAAAACATCTTCGCCTTCGTACTTCCCTTTCAAAATGTTTGAAAGGGAAGTTAAATTGAATGACGTTGACATTTGTTAGCGAGGTTATGTCTGTGGTGTCATAGATCACCACAGAGTTTTTTGTTTTAAATTGAATGACATTCGTAACGCGCTTTTTTTAAAATATGCAAAATTAAATGTATATCTTGTAATCTTTCTGAGAGATTTTCATAATATTTTTCCGCAAAAACCTTGTACAGACTATTAGAAAACTACAAAAAAAAATCAGCCAAATCGGTCAAGCTGTTTTCATGCTATGTCGTGACAACGAAAAACGGGATTCATTTTTATATATATAGATTTGTTTTATTTTTAATAAATACATATTTAAACAAAGTTTGTAATGTAAAACATGTGTCTCCATAGCTGTATGATTTGATGTTTTTCCAAAAATTATGAACTTTTTTTTGAAAACTTGACATAATAATTTTTTTTAGGTTTTGCAATTGAGGCAAAACTAAAAAACCAAAAACAAATTAATTGAATTTAAATAATATTTTTTTTATTTTGAATTAATATGATTTCTTAAATAAATAATTTTATAGTGTTTTTCTAAATTTTTTTATGTTTTATTGTTTTATTTTATATGTTTTTGTTTTTTTATTTAATTATTCGTATTTCTTCTATATTCTTTCTTATTGTTTTTGTCTCCTCAATGTTTTATTTATTCTATCGTTTCGGTTTTTTCCTACAGTTTTTCAACTTTTTACTTGGTGTTCTTGTTATTTTATTTTATTTTTTTTAAACTTGCATTTTATTATGGTTTTGTACCTAATGTTTGATTATAAGTTGTTATAATGTTTAATACTAAAACATTATGATTGCAATACCTTACTCTTTAGGTATATGGATAAACTGATAAATATGAATAAAACAATGGACGAAAATGGTATTTCTGACGACCGTGAGACCATGACAGATTTGGGAATCCCCGAAAGTTTTTACATTCCAAGCGTTTGTCTTTACTATAACGACGATTTGCGGCACTTGGACGACGATGTCGACGATGAAGACACACTTTTTGAAGAATTAAATTGTGTATGCGAGAAAATTGAAGAAAAACATTTGAGGAATGGAAATGCAACTTGAGATTGCTTGGTGATAATGCATTTGTAATTATTGCTGCGGATATAATATAATTATGAGGTCATGTGCTGTTTAGATTGTAAATGTTTGCGGACTGTAAAACTGGTAAACCATGTGGAAAACACAACGAACTCTCTTTTCAAGCACATTGTTGTTGACAGAGTAAACAATTTATAAATAAATTAGCAATTTGTCTGTATATACTGTGGCAGCGCTTTTGAGCTTCAGATTTTGGATTTTGTTCAAAAACTTCTAAAGTATCGAATAAATAGCCAACTTCTTAGAAAAAAAAACGATTTTAAAACGAGAGTGGCCAAGTCCAAAAGTTTAATTTTTAAAAATGTCATTTGCTTGATTCAAAGGGATCAGTAGTTATTGCCAACGCAATTTTTTTTATTCTTGAAAGTTACTAATTTTTCTATAGTACGTTTAATACTACGATTGCTATCGTAGTAAGCTTTATTTTCATAAAAAAAATATTTTTTTCAATTTCTGCCTATACATAAAAAGTTAAAAAATGATTTGTAGTTTATAAAAAATATTAAATTTAGTGGAGGCGCCGGGACAAAATTATAATTTATCCGAAGACGAATAAAACTAACGTAATTTATTATATAAATTTAATAGCAGAAATATAATTATTTAATCAATACACGATAATAACTGGTTGAAAGTCATTAATTTATTTGGAAAATAAACAGATTAAAGCAAATTCTCAATCTCAATTTGTCTCTATAAATTGTAACCTATAATGCCAGCACTTTCAGAAACCTAGGCTCGTTCCGTTTATTACGTGATATGCAACTAGTCATGCATAAACATTTTATCTGAATTGTATAGCTTAATAATCTACATTTTGCTTATTGCTAATAATGTATTTTTATTTTTAAACATATTGTAATAGAAAACTTTTTACATAATAAATAATTTACATAAAATGAATATTCTAATGTTGGTATCACCATCGCCACGCGGTGTACATGGCAAGGTCAAATGTGACAGCTCAATGACAGATGTCGGATTTTGCCGTGCACTCGTTGACAATTATTAATGTACACACCACTTTGAAAACGTAAATATTTATTACTTTCTGAAGTTTTTTTTTATCAATTCTCCTCAAAACAGTGATTACTTTTCCCAATCAAACGGTAAATACCAATCAAATTACCCTTTCAAACCCTGCTTCAATGTTACGTTCAATTGCAACATATGTAGCATATATCCTAGCTTAATTGCATCAGTTTTTTATATAAAAACTCAAACATTTCCTTATTGCATCAGTAGTTCATCGTTCGTGATGTGTCTGCTTCTTTTCAGTGATACAGTGATGCAAATAAGGAGGAAGTTCTGTAACTATATAGGCTTCAAGTTTTGGATGGAATTCTGCTGAAATAGTTTCTAAAAAAAGTGGCAATAATGACTGACAACAAAGACACATTAAGTTCGTTTGTGGATAAAGAGCTGAAAAGTTCGGAGTTTGGAAAGATTTTAGGAAGGGCAATTTTGGTGGCACCAACAGAAGAGCAGTTCGACCTTTTGTTGCAGAGATTAAAACAACAACTAGGGGAAGGAAGGGGTGAAGTTATTTTAGAGGTATGTAGTGCAAAGGACGTTGAATTCGCTCAATTAATCTCATTGTTTTAGATTGGTTTATCTGAAGATGGTACAGAAAATGGACTGTTGGACGATGAACTTGAAGCGGCGGTGGCTACTTTACAATCCTTGGCAACGACTTTAGAGTGTAGCTGTGTTAAATTAAGAGAAAGAAAGGATTTGAGGGGGGTTGTGGCTCAATACTTAATTCGCAGACTGTTGGGGCAAACAGGTAATCATATGTTAGCGAATGAACATAGATTAATCCAGCAGGTCTTGTAAATTTTGAAAGTTAAGCTTGAAACCATTTTAGATTACTCTGATAACACTAAACAATGAAATTTCTGATTAATATTATATGATTGGAGAAAATAATGTATCTGATGAAATATTTTTTTTAGATTTTTTGGAAATAAGAGTGGCTGTGGTAGGAAATGTTGACGCCGGCAAATCGACGCTACTGGGTGTACTCACTCATGGCGAACTTGACAATGGTCGTGGACATGCTCGTCAGAAACTGTTTCGTCATAAACACGAAATGGAATCGGGGCGTACAAGTTCAGTAGGAAATGACATTTTAGGTTTTGATGGAGAAGGTTTGGAGAAGCCTTACTGTTGTGTCGTGTAATATAACATACTTATATTTTATAGGTAACGTTGTGAACAAACCTGAACATGGTGCTTTAGATTGGGTAAAAATTTGTGAGAAAAGTTCAAAAGTAATAACATTTATTGATTTGGCTGGTCACGAGCGGTATTTGAAAACTACAGTCTTTGGTATGACTGGACATGCTCCAGACTTTGGAATGCTAATGGTAATTTTAGAATGTTGAAAAAGGAGTTTGGTTATATTGACAATTGTAATAAAATTTTGTTAGAAGGCGTTGGCCTCAAGGAAGGTTATTAAATGTTTCTAAAACATACAAATTGTATTAGAACGCTACTTACTGATTTTACTTGACATTTGGCCAATCTCTATTTTGATTTGATTTCATTAAGAACATTTGTTTGTTAGGTTGGTGCTAATGCAGGAATAATAGGAATGACAAAGGAGCATCTTGGTTTGGCGTTGGCTCTTTCGGTGCCAGTTTTTGTTGTAGTAACAAAAATTGATATGTGTCCAGCAAATGTTCTACAAGATAATTTAAAAATGCTTATAAGAATTTTAAAGTCTCCAGGTTGCAGAAAAGTACCTGTAATGGTAAAAACAACCGATGATGTAATTTTGAGTGCTACAAACTTTGTTTCTGAAAGGTAATTTTTTTAATTTGTTTATGTTATAGATATGATACCCATCGAAGTCGAGTAAAGAATTGACAATTTTTTCACTCGAGACGGATTATCTATAAGGGATTATAGTATTTGATTAATTTACTACAAGCGTTTTTATTCTTTTTGTTTTAATGTTCTTAGATTGTGTCCGATTTTCCAAGTTTCTAATGTTTCCGGCGAAAATCTTGAACTTCTTAAAACTTTTCTCAATCTTTTGACAACGAGAATGGAATATCACGAAAACGAGCCTGCTGAATTTCAAATTGACGATACATATTCCGTTCCGGTAAAATATTTTGAAATGACATTAGTAAATATAGTGATATTGTTTTTTAAGGGCGTGGGTACTGTTGTTTCTGGAACAACCCTTAAAGGTGTAATTCGCTTAAACGACACTCTTATGCTTGGACCGGATCCATTAGGTCATTTCCAGCAGATAGCTGTAAAAAGTATTCATCGTAAAAGAATGGCAGTTAAGGAAGTTCGAGCAGGGCAAACCGCAAGTTTTGCTTTGAAAAAAATTAAAAGGTCTCAAATCCGTAAAGGAATGGTTATGGTGTCACCGACATTAAATCCTCAAGCATGTTGGGAATTTGAAGGCGAAATTCTTGTTTTACATCATCCGACCACTATTAGTTCAAGATATCAAGCCATGGGTAAGTCAGTCAACAAAAATATTCATAATTTTTGCTACATTTGAATGTTTTATAAAGTCACTACATTTTTGTTTTCATCGAAAAAAATAAAATTATAAAATATTTTAATATAAGGCACATCAAATTATATAATGATAATGTATTGTATTTTTTTTTAATTCTAGTTCATTGTGGAAGTATTCGTCAAACAGCCAGTATTGTTCGAATGTCAAAAGATTGTCTCCGAACGGGTGACAAAGCCCTCATTCATTTTCGTTTTATTAAACATCCGGAATACATGACTCCAGGTCAACGAATGGTGTTCCGTGAAGGACGTACAAAAGCTGTTGGAAATATAGTCCGAATAATAACTCAAACAACACCCACTCATCCAAACGCTCGAGCGAAACAGAACAAGCAACAGAGATATAATAGTGGTCAAGCGAACCATGCCGGAATAAATAAAACAAACAATGCTCCGCAATCAGGATTACAAGAAGTAAACTGCAAGACGTAACAAGGTGTATTATATTAAGTGAAATATAGTTTGCAGAAATTGGTACGTCTGCGAGCGAAACAACATTTGAAGGTAGTGTGGACAAGAGAGAGAATTCTGCACAAAAAACAAATTCGAGAAAAGGACGTGGAAGAAGGGGCGGTCGAGGGAAGACCACTAATCCTAATGCTAACAATCCGAAACCTTTAACAGAAACAAATCTTAACTCCATTTCTAATCAAAACACAACTAAAGTGCAATAAATTTTATGATACGAGCAAACGTACTATAATGCACCATATCATCCACAGTAGTACAAATTTTTGGATTTAATTTTGTGTTAAGGTTGTGCAAATTATAAATCTGAAATAAAATAATTTATTTAATTTCAATTTTATTTGTTTATTTTTACTGTTAAGCTTATAATTATACCTACTAATTTGTAAATAATTATTATATTATATATAGTCAACTTTAAATTTGGGCTAAAAAGTATAGATTGAAATTACCTAGTTTTGCTTCAGTCATGTATAAGTTTAAAATTTTTTTGATTAACAATCTAATAGTTTTTTGGACAATGCGTTGGCAAGCTTGCGGCCATTTTATTTCATAGATTGAAAAGTAATATTTATTATTTTTTACTGATAAGTGACTACAACATATTTTATTGTGTTTATGCCTCCGTGGGCTTGCGTAAGCGTTACACTATTTGACATTTTCATTTTTGACAGCCATGTGCTGTGAACTAAAATGGTGGCTTTGTTCAGACTTTTATTAAAGAGTCTTTATGATTCTCTTAGTTTTTCTTTATTAGCAAACTATCTTTGGTTTTTGTGTCAAACTGTCATATTTTTGTCATCTTTATCTTAACCTGAAAAAAACAACAGAATCAAAATGCTTGCAGAAAAATTATAATGGAAGCGGTAGAAGAACAAAAACCCGATATCGACAAATTAATAACCGTGGAAGATTTAAGTATTGAAATTCTGCCAATTATTTACGATATAATTCGAAGGTAGATTAGATAAGATGACACTAAAATATTGACATCAAAACAATTCTTGCATAATCAATTAATCATTATAAATTTCAGCTTGGAAAAAGACCACCACGACAATACTGCGAAGACTCGGGAGTCACAAGATTGTTCCCAAAAGGTGCTGGAATTACAGAAGCGTTTAGATCAAGCCAGGGCTGAGGTAAGAACTTTTAACTCATACAAAACTCAATTCACACATTTACTCTGAAATTCGTAGATTCGTATGCTTCCTGGTATTGACTACAGCAAGGAACAACAACTTAACAATTTGGAAGCTTTGAAAGCTCAATTAAAACTCAAACAGGAGTTACTACATAAATATCGCTATCTTTGCACATTTGAAGTTCCCAAATCGTAAATGTAAACTATGGTACTTCGTCTTCTAATAAGAATCCTAGCAAATAATGAGCAATTGGTACAAAAACTAAGTGATTCTTATCCTATGCGAAAAGCTGCTCAATTTGTAGTGCGCGCCTTCTTCCAAAGCAAACACATTATTGAAGATGTTGGTCTAGATAAGAAGCTGTCACCAGAAGAGTTTCGAGTGGCTATGCGAAAAATTGCACAAAATCTGCAAGGTCAAATAAAAGACGCTACCGATGATATAAAAAGAAGAATGAAATAACCGCAATAAAATGTCAAGTGTAATTTTTTTAGGATCGCCTAACAAAACCTCAAAAACCGACCCCAATCATACGTTTAAACATTTGTTCTATGTTACACCAAACGATGTCATTTATCGAATTTTTGCCTCTTTTATGCTCCCACTCACGAAGAAATATCAGAAAGTGTATGTTGATCTTATGGGACCAATGCTGGCCGTAGTATTATTGGGTGCTTTTGTAAATTATGGCTACCTAAATAAACATGAGAGCTCGAATAATGCGCCTACAGAAACTGTTTTAGGCTACTGTATTATAATGCCAGTATTGGCTTATGTCATGTGTAAATTAAGCTCCTCTTATATTACCTTAAATGAAATCGCTTGTTTAATTGGTTATAGTTTGTATGGTCATATTTTAACATTATTTATATCCTATTTGTGTTTTGACGAGGAAAGTGATTTTTTTTTCTTCATTTCGTTGATCGTTTTCTGTGGATTAAGCACGATGAGATTGGGTTTGATTATTTTGGGTAGTATAACTGTACCAGCTGCTAGACTATTAGTTTGCTCGATTATCTGTGTTATTCATATCTTATTCTTAATTTTTCTTCATTTCGCTTATATGCATCCGACGTTTACATATAGACCATCAGCTGAAGACCTTGATCTTGTACTTTAATAAATTAAATATACATTTAGTTAACTGGAAATTCTTTTTAATTTGTAAAATCAAAAAACCTGCTATTACTTATTATAATTTATCTATGAAAAGTTAAGTGGGTAGAGTTGGATTGCTGTAAGAAAGAGACCGGTGATTAATTGTCATTGAATGCGCAGTGGTTTGTTTACGTTCGGTTGCTAAGTAACGGCCGGATTTCATCGCATTCATTGGCGTAGGTATAAAGCTCGCGCATCTAACGATGATTCACCGGTCGCTTTCTTACGGCAATCCAACTCTAGCACATTAGTACCTAGTACTTAATGTGGTATGCGGACACTTGAAATTGATCACTCTGTATTATAAACAAATTATAACATTTAATTTAAAAAACCTGTTTTTATATATTTTTGTACTAAGCTGTAATTACCATGGAGCTATGTAATTACATGAAGACACTCTTATTTTAGACGAAAAACCGTTTTAAATTATGTACACATTTTTGGTGAAATTTATTTTCATATGCTTCTTGCTTGGCAACCCTGGACTGTTTATAGATTTGACATGACATAAAAAATTGACATATGTCAAACAGCCAAACCAAAATATGTCACTTTAAACCTAAAGGCTTTTTTGTGTTTTTTTCTCAAAATATAACTTTTGTAAACAATAAAGTCAAATGGGGGCTTTAACAAGCCGTCAACACGCTGGTGTGGAAGAGGTCGATGTCGTCTCAAACCATGCTTACAAATACCCACCTAGGTCAGGTAAGGCTGAATATTCATTGTTGTTTACCACATTTTTACTTAATTTGTAATTCAGGAAATTACTTTGGAAGTCATTTTATAATGGGAGGAGAACGTTTTGATACGCCACAACCTGAATCTTATTTATTTGGAGAGAACTCCGATTTGAACTTTCTTGGCAGTCGACCTACACCCGTATGGGGTTGTCTCTCTTTGAACTGTTCAAGATTGCTATTTTTACTGTTTTTAGTTTCCGTATCCACCTCCTCAACCGAATGAACCGACAAAAACATTGAAAAGTTTGGTAAATATTCGAAAAGAATCGTTGCGTTTTGTAAGAGCTCCTGCTGATTATTCGAAGCCAATCGATAAGAATGATAAAGATGTTAGGGATGTAGAGATTGGGAAAAGTTCTACATTTAATATTGAATTTACATTCGATTGCGATGTTCGCTGTGCTATTACAATTTACTATTTTTGTTCCGAGGAGTTTACACCTAGTGGAGTGTCGTATGTTTTATTAAAAATGCATAATTGTGACATTTGGTATTAATATTGTGATTAAAGGTATTCACCGAAAGATACGTCACTGATAAGTGAAACATTTCATTATAAACGAGGCGCTAATCAGCAATTTTGTCAAATGACTCACATATTTGACCCATCAAGATATTCGGAAGAGGAGTTAATGTATGATGTTGATAGGGATATTATACCAATTGCTATTCATTGTGTTGCTGAAGAAGGAGCTGAAGGTTTGTATTCCTATTTGTAGAAGGAACAAATAACTAATTTATGTATAAATGTTTTACTTTGTGCTTGAACATGAATATGAGAAGTTTTAAATACTTTTTTTTTAAATTGTTCTACATGCTTGCAGAAATGAGACAGTCGCATACAACAATCGCTACTGCTGAAAAATTATCTGATGGCACCTATGTTTTAAAAGCTTTAAAACAAAAATTATTTGTAGATGGTCTGTGCTATTTGTTGCAGGAAATTTACGGAATAGAAAATAAAAATAATGATAAGGTTTTTGTGGGTGACATAAGTTAGTATTTTTTTCTGAAATATTATTTCAGCAATCTGGTGATGACGACACTGAAGATAATGGTTCTGAATGTGTAATTTGCATGTGTGACGTCCGTGACACTTTGATTCTGCCTTGTCGTCATTTATGTCTATGTAATTCTTGTGCTGATTCGCTCAGATATCAAGCAAATAATTGCCCAATTTGTCGAGCACCATTTAGGGCATTATTGCAAATCAGAGCATTACAAAAATGTGTCAATCCCACTTTGGCTCCCATAAATCAACCAGATGTAAGTACATAGTGTAAAGCAACATACTTTTGTAATTTTTACATATTTATATATTTTTGATATAGGGAAGCTGTGACAATATTCCTCCTGGTTATGAAGCTGTTTCTTTAATTGAGGCATTAAATGGCCCATGTATTACACGGCAGCCACCGTCTGCTATGCCTGATCTTGTGGAAACTCCAGATAGTGAGCATGCTATTCAGGCTGCTCAAATTTTGAACAGAAGCATTGATAGAGGGCATATGAAAAATAAATCTGATCCAACAACGCCAGAGGTATTTATCATTACTTTAACTAAAAGTACATAACAATAAATCTTACATTTTTCAATAAATGATTCACGCATGAACAGATCATTTTAACGTTTTATTTATAATTGTAAACAATGATAGCAAGGAACAAGAGTCATTTTAAGTTTTTTTTTGTTATAGTATGGAGTATTAATGACAACTCGTATCGAAGAAGACAACAAAGAGACACCAAAATGTCCACTATTAAGTGAGAAAGAGGCAACAAGCCCTCGCATTAAACATCGTGCTCGTGACGCAATTAAGCATGTTAATGAAAAGTCAGAAAAAGACGACGAAGACAGCGAAGCTGAAAAACTATCGCCTCTCCTTCAAAAGAATGAAATTCGAAATAATGGAAACCTTGCATTAAATATGGAGGATGTTGTGGAACCAATTGACGACACAGACACAGAACATGAAGAGGGATCAAAGCAGCGGTCTTCAGAAAAGTCGAAGACTTACAGCAGTAAGACAACTGTTTTATAACATAACTTTTTCAATGCTTGTTATGACTTTGAAAGGGGGCAATGGGGAAGAGCGTGGGGATGAATCTGATTACTATACACCAGAGGAGGCAGCACCATCAATGGGAGGTGCTCTTTATGAAGGTACCGGAACGACTAGTTCTTTGGAAAGTACACCTCAAAGGGTGCCAGGAACGCCAATGTCTCATGCAAGTGCCAGAAGTAGTGGAGATAGTTATACTAGTGGTTCCAGTACCAGACATCTCTTGGCTGTTGTCGCCCATAATGGAATGAATGAAAAAGCTGTACATATCTAATATTAACAATTAATATGTAAGTTCTAATGCAAGCAGCACCTCTTCCGTACTACTACTACTGCAAATTGGAAATACTCTGTTGTGATATATTTAGACAATTAGATGCAAAATTTATTAATTTTAGTCGAGAAATTGTAGGTCAAATTGAATCATAATGATTGTGTATAAATTGCAGATTATATATAAGTTACTAATCAAAGTAGGATTTATCGGTTTGGAATTTTAGAATCTGGTTTATGTCTAGATTAATGAATATAGTATCGAGAATTATTAATTCTATGAATATTACTTACGTTGTAATTTTAGAGTTTCAAAGCACCACTTCTAAATTTTTATTTTATTGTAGGGAAATATATGATTTTAAATTAAATTTAAAGATCGTTTTATTTAATAAACACTAAAAAATAACTCTTAAGCCCAATAAAAAGCAGCTGTTATTGAATTTAAAGACTTAAAAAAAATTATAAACAGAAATCTGCTATAAAAAACAACTATTGTCTAATGCTTAAAAACCAAAAAAATAATTGGTTGAGATGCGTGAACAACAATGACGGTTTGAGTTGGCAACACTTTTTAAAGACTTTTCATATGCCTAGTTGCAACACTGTAGCCGGATACGTTTGTTTCACAAATAGTTACATAACATAACCCATAAAAAAATTGTAGGTTTTGTGTCACAGCAACAAACAGATGTCAGTGTCAAAAGTGTCACCTGTCAACAAGAAGTGTTGTATTATTTAAAAATAAAATGTAGAATTGCCAACTTAAACAGTCTTGTTTGACACGTATATACATGTCAAGAATAAATTACTTTTAGATTTAGGAATATCGGTAACTAGCTTGTTAAAAGATTTATTAGGTCGAAGACTATGGGATTCTGCAGTAAAACAAAAGACATCGTAATCATGTCAATAATTTAAATTAGATTGGAACTATTATTATTACAGCGTGGTCAACAATGACGGATTTTAATTGGCAATTGGCATCTGTCGATGACGTTTTCACTAGTTTTAAGTGTCAAAGGTGTCACCTGTCAACAACAGGAAGTGGTTGCAGTGTTTTATTTTAAAATAAAATGTAGGATTGCGAACTCAAACAGTTTTTGTTGACCACGCTGTAGCTTGCATTGCATTGATTGACAGATGGCATAGTCAGTGCTGGACAGTTAAACTTTGTTTTGATTTGATTTTTTGAATTAAGGGGCTGGGCTTTTTTCGCGCTTCACATGCGGTGTTTCGAAAACATGCTCAATGGCCCAATGCACTAGAAGCTACTACTACCACTAGGAAATTGCCAGAGATTTGGAGGGGGATAGACTAGTGCGCAGTTAAAAAATCCTGGACAGAACGCTGTCATGCTGTGGAAGTGTGGACGCGGCCATTTTTACTTTTCAATGTTTGAGTTTGAGTGTTTCTTTAATAAGTTTTGCTTGTAGCTATAAAAGTTGAATTATAAATAAAACAATGGCTTGTTCAGCACCGGGTTGTTCAAATTTTCGGAGATTTAAACCGGAAGGTATTTCTTTTCACATGTAAGTATTTAGCTGTGGATTTTGCTTTTATTTATTTAGTTTGAACGCAATCTACATTTAGGTTTCCCCGTGGGGATTTATTGAATACTTGGTTGGATGTTCTCGGAAAAAACAAAAACACTTGGGTCTGGACAAAACATAAGTGTGTCTGTTCAGCGCATTTTTCCCGCAAAGACTTTGTTAAGGGCAAAAAAAGGATCTTGAAGCCACATGCAATACCTCACATTGTAGCTACTACATCAAAAAGCTCTCATGCTGCTTTATCAGAAAATTTAGAGAGAACATTCAAGATCCAAGAACATTCCATGATACAAGCAGAGACAGGTAGATTTGTTGTAGATGTTACTATTACTTTTTTAGAAGTCTAAATTCAAATTTCACGAAATATTTTCAATTTTAGGGTATTGTATTTACCTTTAAACTTCAATTTGAATTTCGTCAATAAGGAATCCTTTTAGTTCAAACCTCTAAATATAAAAAACTTACTAACTCCAACAGATAAACAATATTAAGGGATATCTTTGAAATAGACTTTTTATTCTTGAAAATTCCTAATCAAATAAATAATGATGCTTTCACTTTTACATTATTTTTGTATAACATATGCTTGGGTTGCTTAAATTATTATTGGATTGTTGCAGCAGAAACACTACTAGCAATTGATCCTGTTCCTCCTGAATATAAAGTCGAAATAAAAGAGGAACCAGAAGAGATGCCAGAATCATTTTGGACTAATCCGCGTTTTAAGTCGCTGCAAGCTTACATAGAAGGTATTTTTTTCTTTTTATTTAGGAGATCTTTTTTAAAATAAGTTTATTTCAGATGAAAACTCTTTGACCAGTATTTGCCGCATATGTTTTCAGGCAATTGTTAATGATGTTTCTCATATTCTTACAATGGATGCAGCAAACGTTGACATTAAAATTCAAAACAAAGTGAAATTCGTATTACCTGATATAGATTTAGATGTGTTTGCAAATTCTGTAATTTGTAAAAAATGCGTGGATTTGGTTAATAGCAGCATTGAATTACGAGAAAAATGGGTACTGTCTCAAGAGCGATTACAACAGATTATTGATAGAAGAAGAGTTGATAAACTTTTAACAAATGATATTATAATATCTGTTAGCACGGCTGCAGAAGAATCACAACCTAACCCGATTGTTCAAAATGAGTCAGAAGTCGTTCAAATTGAAAAAAATGTCCAATCTTCAATCTTATTTCAAAATCAAAAACTAAGTTTTACCACCCTAAACGAAAATAAAGAAAATTTTATTAGAAATTGCGGCAACATTAATCAATCAATGGCGGAGACGAATACCAGATCAAAAAAGAGAAGAAAATCCACGAACAGTATCACTTGTTCTGTTTGTAAACAAACATTGCCAACTATTTCAAAATACATTACCCATTCTTTTCAACATCCGGAGCTGAAAAACAGATGTTACCGTTGTAATGAATGCTTACAGAATGCAAGACGTTTATTTATTCATTTAAAAGTTTGTCGTAAAAAAGAAGAAGAGAAAGATCGGCCACTCAGCAAAAATACAAAATACTTATGTGAAGTATGTAAAAAGGAATTTCTTTTTGCTTGGTATTTGGAACGTCATGTGAAGTGTTGCACAGGTTGATTTGAATAAATTGATTTTATTTTATTAAGGGGATCCTCACGCTAGAAATGAACTTGAAACTGTGATTTTTCGGGGGTGTGTTCATAAAATGTTCAATGTTGATTTATCGCTTTGAACTGCATCTGATTGGATAAACAAGAATGACACATATCCTCAAGTCCACGTGGACTGTAATATGATCTTTTAAGTTAAGCATCGGCTGCTGATAACTTTATAAACTAGAAAAGCCGATAAGCGCTACTTGATATCCCGTGTTAGTACTGTGTGGCCAAAGATAAAAATATAAAAGCTTTATAAAACTCTAAACACTAAAAAAATTTTAAATTTTTTTATATGATATCAGAAACATTTGCAACATGTTTAACATGTTTAAACATGTGTAAAACATGTTCAACTAAAGCACATAAAACGCACATATTAAACAAATTAAAATATATACCGTGCGTTATTTAGTTTGGATTATTATCTTTAGGAATAAACTCTAATGTATATTTATATCAAATATTATTATTTACGCTCAAAAGAAATGCCGACACTGTTCGGTGACGCCTGTTCTCACCTAACCAGTTTAGTAACATCTCTACAGCTCGCTCAAGTAAACATGAGCTACGGAAAATATGCAAACTGAATTAGCAAAGTCAGGAGTAAATTCAAATTATCCAATCGGTGCGGTGTGTACATGAAACCTAAAGCGACCTCAGGGTAGATCATGCTTCTTCTGAGCTCATGTTTGCTTGGCTGGACTCTACTAACTGACCGCTGGCACTCTTTTCGAGGAGATACTAATAGCAGGCTTCTCCTATATTAATTATGTTTTAAAATTTCTGGTATCATTACGTTATAATAAAACTCATTAAGTTTTGGCAACATTGCGTTCCAAAAGTCTTTGTCATATGCTATCTGCAACAAAAAATAATAGTATATTATAACATAATTGTGTTAATTATGCAATATCTTACTTTATCTATATTTTATATATATATAAATGAATCCTTATTTCCCTTGGTCACGGCATCACGCCTGAACGGCTGGACCGATTTGGCTGATTTTTTTTTTGATCTGTTTGTTATTATCAGGAGAAGGTTCTTATGAAAGAAAAAATTGGGGAAATCTCTCAGAAAGATTGAAAAATATACATTTAATTTTGCATATTTTAAAAAAAGCGCGTTACGAATGTCAACGTCATTCCATTTAAAACAAAAATCTCTGTGGTGGTCTATGACACCACAGACATAACCGCGCTAACAAATGTCAACGTCATTCAATTTAACTTCCTTTTCAAACATTTTGAAAGGGAAGTACGAAGGCGAAGATGTTTTAATCTCACGCATCCCTATGATACCGAACGATATACCATTCCGTTTTAAACGTTTACAGTTTCCAGTGCGGCTTGCATTTGCAATGTCAATAAATAAATCGCAAAGGCAGTCGCTAAGTGTATGTGGCATCAACCTGGAAACTCGATGTTTTTCACATGGCCAATTATATGTCGCCTGTTCCCGTGTCGGAAAACCATCAACATTATTAATTTACGGGCCAGAACATAAAACTAAAAATATAGTTTATCAAAAAGCATTAGAATAGAGAGAAGCAGTGAAGGGTATAGAGGCTATTAGTTGCTTTCTAGAGGGCGCGTGATATTCAGCTCAGTGTTTACTTCAAAATGTTCAGTTGTTCAATAGCGATTTGTAAAAATATAAGTGAAATTATTGAACCCTACGGAATAAACACTATTATGAAAATATATATTTTGTTTTTTATTTAATAAAATTAGTAAAGTTTTACTCAGGTATGACGAGACCAGAGAAATAGGTATTCATTTTTATATGGAGGATATTATAGATTCCAGTTCAAATTGAATAGGTACGCATACTTAAGATAGGTCAGCTATGCAAAATAAAGTAGTGCATCAAATTTACGGTAAGGCGGTACGAAGTTCGCCGGGTCAGCTAGTCGACAATAACTCCTAAAGGCGTCCACACAACAAAGTAGCAAAATTTAGCTGCACTAAGCGCTAATTGACCTTGTACTTGGTTGTAATAGTTATCAGTTTTTTTAAGGCGATAGATTCCATCTGCACATGCTTCTAAACATTTAATTTTTTTTTGGAAAACTCCTTCTTCTGGAGTTAACTGCCGACTTGAATACGGGCATTTAATTTCTATAATATCTCCCCCCGAAAGTAATCCGTCTGGACTGGCTCCTAGATGTGGAAAGTCCGCATCACCAAAGAGGCCGGATTCGGTAATTGCTTCTTCGATCTTATAATATTCTATAAATTTGGCTTTGGCAATAGGTTCTGATTGTGATCTGAAAGTGATCTGATTGATTTTTTCAATTATTTACTATAAATATAGTCTTGACACTACTGTGAGATCTTGCTTCTTAATTAAATTATTATTTATTATGTGCATTGAGTTAAACTTACAAAAGATAACTAGAGCATTCTTTAGATTGACCAATGCTTTATCAGAACTATTAATGTAGAAATAAATTATGTTAATTGCAAAATTTAAACTGTGATATACTTATTTATTGATGACTGAATTATTAATTACTTAATAACTAAATCAACTGACAATACTACATGTATTGTCAGCTGACATGAATAAGGAAACCCTCATATACACATTAATTAATGATATTTTACTTCGTAATTTAATAACTTTGAGAATATATTTTATTTTAATTAAATAATTTCAATATAGTATAATAATTGAAAATTCACTTTTCTGTGTTTGGAGCTATTTAAGATTTTAATTAATTTTATTAACTGACTTATATTGATAATTATTGGAACTACATATTCAACTAGTAACTCATCACAACCAGTATAAAGTTATAACAAACAATAATACTCACGCTTGATTTCCAGGATTGCACTTTGTTGTTTATTTTTAAAACTGCACTCGAACACTTATTCTCTTCACTAAGTTAAACCAAATGAAAAATGAATTCGCAATTCGGTCCATATATTAGGATTTATGTTATTATTTTTTTCCCTCTCCAAAAAAAAAGAAGGTTCTGGAATTTTCTTTTAATTTTACCTTTCTAAGAAGTAAGGGTTTTGGGCTAGTTTCGTGGGAAAAAACTGAACGTGCTTCAACAATGGGTATCTTTTTGCTTTTATTATATAGTATAGTTTGTCTAAACATTTTGTGCAAATATGGTTTTATTGCTACGTAATCTTCACTAATTTTTATGAGGGTTTAGCGCAGGGTTTTGCCTGTGCAGAATCTTAAAGATACTGCCAGGACTGTATTCAGGTTGCTTCTATTTTCTTCGCCTGCATGTTACTGAATATAACAATAAAATTACATTTAATTCTCTAGCCAAAGATTTATTTATTATTGAATAATATAAAAATTATGTAGAGTATTAAAACATTAGTAATTTTTATTTAATCATCTGCATAAATATCAGAATCACTGTTACTATCATTATTAACTTGAATTATTAGTTTTGATACTATTTTTAACAAATTACGTAACGACTACAGTTTTTTCAACTTGACGGTGAAATTTAGTCCGGCTAAAATTTTCATTACGGTCCATGTTGACAAGAACTACAAACGCATTTGTCGGCTACCAGTTTGATGCAAATAGGGGTTGCAAAGTATGTAAGCAGGCAAAATTGTAATCGTACTAAATGTTTAGCTAAACTATACCTTCTGAGGCTATGGCTATACCAGCCCGGCTATTTCCTTCATAATATATTTATTGCCAATTTTATTTTTTATTTGTGTTGATATTCTTTAAACGATTAATGTTTATTTAAATATCACCTATTATTTTGTTTATGATTATATTTATTATAAATTTAAATCAAAATTTTCATTGCGATACACAATTTAATAAAATGCATATTATCAATTAATAATATGTATAATAATTTACTTTTATGAAAAGCACAAATACAAAAGCGGTGATCGCTTTATCTAGCCTAACGTTAGGTCTGAAACATAAAAACAATCATCGTATCCTCGTATAGTAATTCGAGACAAGTGGTTCTTAACACCCTGACAGATAAGTTGAAACCATATCCGTGATTTCTCTTAATGTGACGTCGATAATAAAGCTCTTGGAGGAGGAGTCAGATACATTCAAACGACACACCTCACCAGCTAAAATTTTCAACTATTATCCGCAAATCACTCCCTTATTTACAAAAATTTTGAAAAACGTATATCTTAATTTTACCTTTAAAACTACATTTTGAATACAACCGTTGATTTAGATTTTCGAGTTACCAATTTTTACGATTTTTTATCACTTTCTGATAACAATTTCAAAAATCGAAATCAAGCAATCCAGTGAGAAGACATTAAAACTTTTATATTCAAAATTTCATTTGATTTGCGTAAAAACTAAGCTCATAAAACGTATCCCATGTTTCCAAGCATTTTATCCACCGTGAAGATCCCCTTAAGATGTGGATCTAATGCGACATGAGAAGACCTGCAAAACATCGATCAGTGAGCTCAATTCTTAAAATGACTGCTAGAATGGTAGCGCTTATGACAACCAGCTCTTTTCCGAATTTCTATTAAAAGTGTAAAAGTAGTACATTATCTCTATTTCCTTCCATTCCTCCTACATTTTTAAATATTATCTGCATTGACACTCAGTTCTTTCTTCTTTCTATACTCTTACACATATCTAATGTTCTCTTTCACTCTTAGTTACTACTGCATTCTTTTTCAGTAAACTTTTTCTATTCTTCCCTAGTTGTTTCTTGACTTGTTTCAGTTTGCTTACTACTTTTCCCATTTCTTTTGCGACGATCTTTCTATTTCATCGCTTTTTTAAATATTTTTTCCCGTCTATCTACTTTATAGCCTCTTAGAAAGTTTGTGTTTTGTTTGGCTTTCTTCTTTTGTTTATGGCAACAAAGAAGTTACTACGCCTCCTTCTGTCAATTGAGGCTTTTTTTCATTCAAGATTATTTTAGTGTAGACAGATTCTATTTTTTTTAAACCAATTTAAGCTGAAAACAAAAATCAGTATTTAGGTTTTATTAACTAATAGATGATAAAATTAGAAAGAAATATTAATCGTAACAAAAAGTAAAATATAAACAACAGCAAAACTAAATTTAAATAGTTTCTCCTCCGAGCAAAGTTGGATTTGGACTAGGTGTAGAGCTAACCGAACTCAAAGTTTCTTCTTTTATCTTTTTACTCAAATCTTTATCCTTTCTATCTTTGCTATGCTTATGCTCATGTTTGTGCTTATGTTTATGTTTGTGCTTCTTTTTGTCTTTTTTCTTCTTCTTTATTTTGTTAGCATCATTTCGATGTTTCCCATCAGTCTCTTTTTTAAACATCCCTGGCTCAAAACCAATAGGACCACTTTGTCCCATTCCTGGCAATGAAACTGAATTATCAGAGAAATAGTCTTGTTTTCTCAATTCTTTTGTGTTGTCTACGTGCATTTCCAGCGATTCCTCTTTATGGCTGTTACTTGCAACAACTTCAACATTCATACATTCAAGATTTTCATCAGCTACTATTGGATTACTTTCTTTCTGGCTGGGAGAAAAATTCTCAAAAACTGTTGGTTTTGCTAGATGTGGAATGGGTTTTTTTAGATCCGGCTTTTGGCTGCTCATCAAAGCAGCTAATTCAGGAATTGGTAAGCAAACCGGGCGGCGACTACCATAAAGGGCATAATATAAGTCCACCAAATCACACCGTAAGCGAGTATCATGTGATAACATCCCACTAAAAATATATGATAAGAAACACAAAAAACAACAACCAATTATGTTTCTGCCAAAATAAATAAAAAACTTACTTTATATTGCCCCATATTCTCTCTACTAACTCCGGAGTGTCCAAGCGTTCTCTGTGCGCTCGTTTAAATGGTGGATTTTTTATCAACAGTTCCACTAATTTATGTCGCAATCCTGGATCAGGATCACTCTCCAAAATGTCTAAAATATCTTGCACATCATTCCATCGACCGTCGGCTTTTACAAAATCTACAAGACACTCTAAAGCAGCAATTCTCACATCAATAAAATGTCCATAGCCAGCATAGAATTTAAAAATGGTTGGTCTACTCGGTAAATGTCCAAATTTTTGTAACTTTCTAATAGCTTTAAGGCACGCAACTGAAATTGTATATTTATAACAAGGCAGAGCCTTTTCTATGTTCAACATTCTTGTCACTTCCTCCAAAATAAGTCTTGTATCAGCACTTAAACTGTCAGCGGTGATTTGAGAACCTTGTTGAATAACTGATACAATAGGTGTAATAGAGCAACCTAGTGCTTCGACTAGAGTTGCTCTATAATAATTATCTGAGTACCGATTTTTAGAATTATCATTATATTTAAATAAATCTAATAAGAATCGTATCACATCTGGTGGACAAATACCATGTGAGTTTCTTAATCCTGCCATAGCTAACGGAATCGTTTTTTGCAAATAATAGTGTTGGAAATTAGTGAAACTATTCTGTTTGCTAATATGAGGAGCTGCAAATGATCCAAACAATTTTCGGAAAAGGGCCAACATTGCAGGAGGACCCGCCCAATTCGCCACCATTGCATTTGCCACTTTAGTTAGACAATGAGCTGCTCGACAGCGCACTTTATAAAAAGACTGTTCACTCTCTATCGTATCCGTTAAAGCTAGACGTGTCTGAGGTGTTGGATAACGTTCCAAGGCTAGAATTGCTTCTGTTTGTGCTGTTACGTCGCGTTCGTGACGAAGTTGGTATTGCCATTGATAGTCGGGTTGTTCAATTACAACAGATCGAAGAAGAGTCATTTCAGGATCAAGACGTATCCATAACACTGGAGAATCGCTAGAAAAATTTTAAATATTAATTCAACCACACAAAGTTATTTCTAATTAGTGCTAACCACAATAAAATGTGCCAAGATGGTAAAAATATGTATTTTAAATAACTTACTCCATTGCACTCAAATCCATATCGACTTCTTCGCCCGTACATAGTGGAATCTTTTTCTTTTTATTTCTTCGACTTTTTGAATGACATGTAATATCAGATTTAACAACAGTGTTTTCAATTTGTAACATATGTTTAAATGTTCCATCTAATTCTTGTAATGTCACTAATAAAGGACCTACATACTTCCTAATTCCTAATTGGGTCGTCGCATCTTGCCTGATTTCCAATTCTATAGTATTCCTAAAATATAAGTAGACTGTTTTTATAAAAAATTGCATATCACCACCATGAAATAACTGAGCGAAGCAGAACCAGTCAAAAAAAATTTTTTTTTTTAAATTTAATTTAAATGAAAACGCACTGAAATTATTCAGTTGTCAATTAATGATTACAATAATCATTTTTATGCACATTATATTACATTTTTATTTTTCTTTGAAGATAAGCCGTGTTATGTAAAGTACATTTTTTGTAAATGTTCACTAATTGTTTTGTTTTCAACAAAAAAAAGTTTAAAAAAATACTCTTTTGTTTTACTTTTAACTGAAAAAAACAAAGTTTTTTATACAGTTTGTATGAAATCTTTTTTTTTCAATTTTTCGTTCAAATTAATTCAATGGAAGTTGTGTCTATCGACATTTGCTAGAAAAACGCATGAATTGCGTTACCTTGTTACGTTTTTTTTAACTCAATATCAAAAACGAAGTTATACCTTTTCCTATTGAAGACTGACGTCAAATGAAATTTCGCATGTCCTCCTGTTCTCACCCACTGGTCAACAAACACTGCCATGTCCTTCCCAGTCACAGTAAAAATGGCTTTAGTAAAAACATTCGTACTGATTAACATGTGACCCCATAATCCACTTCCTATTTTTTGTTGAGCTGCATTTGTTGCTAGTGATAATTGTTTGTTAAAAACTTGAAGCAATAGTTCTTGCCCAATTCGGTGTTCTAACATCCGCATCACTAGCAATGCTTTTTTATGCAACGCCTCTATGTACATTGGAGACATAGTATGTAAATTTCTCGTTGAAAAGTAAAATTTCTCTTCATTTTGTTTTAGCGTGGCTTGTGTAGTACTTGATCCCGAAGGCAAAAGAGAGGGTATTTGACTTGGATCCAATACAATTCCTCCAAAATGCTCTTCGTATTTTACTACATCCTGCAACGTTGCTTGGACCCAATGTCTGTATTCGTTATTACCAAAACTTTTTTTGCAGTATAATCCGCATAAATATTGGCTTATTGCTTTATTGAGCCACATATCCGACCAATTCTGCATTGAAATAAAACACCCAAAAAACTGTTCAGCAATTGCCTGAGCCATCACGGTTCTTGTTTGATACACTTGATCAATAATTACTGCGGAATGCAATAGATTAACACTCAAAATACTCATTGTTGCGTATGATCGATAATCATCGTAGGTTTCATCAACGAAAACTTGCTTATAGCATGAATATGGATAGCGATTAGACAAAGTTTCCTCATAAAACTCAAAAGCTTCGTGCATGTATCGAGTGGTAACCTTAAGTAGTGGCAACAAATTGGGAAGACAAAAATGTGTAACTTCATGCATATAAGGATCCACATAAATTTCAAAAGGCCCTACAGCCAGAGAAATATTAGGTGCACAAGTAGGAACACTTAAAGCGTAATGATAAGTCTTTCTTCTCATATCTGGTGTATAAACGGCTTCAATTAAATCTCCGTTAGAAATAGCCGTCATTTCTTCATCAACCGTAAATTCTAGTTTCCACGTGCAAGTTTCAGCAAAACTATCGACACAAGGAAACCACAAACGCGAAGAATTTTGATGTCCATAGGTAAACAAATGTACGCCTCGTTCGGCAAAAGTTCCCTCTTTTGCAGGCACCACAAAATGAATGCCTCCTTGGGGTTGCTCCAAAGAAAACTCTATGCCTACTCTTAAGGCTGTACCTTCAGCGACTAAGTGAGTCGCATTAGACGGTATTGTTATAACTAATTCTCCAGAATTATTGTCAGGGTCGACTTTTAGAGCAGAGCTCAAATGATGACTTGAAAAATGTTCCAAACTACGCCTAAAAACATTCGTTGAACATTAAATTTACTGCTTTACAATTATAATGTTCCCATTCCTAATTTGGTTTTATGGCACTGCATTTGTAATTATTAAGGGTTAAGCTTGTGGTTTCGCGACCAGCTATGAAAATATGTGTTACAATCTCTTAAAGTAGTCACCTATAAACTTGAGTCGCTTTTGGATGACCCGGCACGAACATAAGTATCAAAGCCTTTATTACAATATTGGGCTGCTTGCCCACTGTACACAAATGCAACAATAGAGCGGGTGGCAAAACCAAAGTAGAAATGGGTAGAAAAGTATACTTTTCTACAGTACACTTACGTTTCTGTGTCCGATTGACAGATATCTAGAAATGGATCAAAGTATTGGAACGGAGCTTCAAAATCATCATTTAAGACTACTCTATAGATTCGGCACTGCTTCGCATTTAATTTTACATGCTTCAAGTTGTCTCTGACCGGCACCACTGTCAATTCAACAAATCCCTAAAAAAATCAAAAATTGTTTGCCCCAAAATCAAAGAATTTAAATGCTTACAATTATACTTCTTCTCTCAAAACTGATTCCCGTTAGGCTCACAATTTGATGGGCTGTAAATATAAACATCATTTTATTTTTATATTAAAAATTTACTTTACACTAAATATAGATACTTATAATTTAAAAGGTCGACAGTTGTCTCCTGTACGTTCACGTTTCATTGCTGTTTAATGATACGACACTAACAGAATATTTTAATGTTTAAATCGTTTTTCAAAATATTTAAGGCTAGCATCATTGACTGTCACTCTTCAATCAGCAGCCATCTGCAAGTGTGACAACTGACAATGACAGTTTTAAATTGACAGTTGATCCAAGATCACTTATAATGGGTGCGTTCGATAATTACATCTGATAATTGAACATTAAGTAAATTAATGTTTATTGCGTGACATTAAAATAAAACAAATTGGTTCAAAATTAGCAAACAAAATATTTAACAATTAAATGTTTAACTGATCTTAAAATTTGTATTGTTTTAAAATGATATATAGATACGCTAAAATTAGTGTTAGAAGTAAAACTTTTGTGGTTTACAAAGGCTTTATTAGACTTAATTAATGTAACAATCTATAAACAATCTCAATCTAACGCTAAACTAAGACTGGTTTTAGTTTAGCGGCACATTAAGGATGTAGCAATTAATGATAATAACAATTTATTACGTAATAAAAATAAGTATGTATATTACGCTATTAATTTTATAAACGTAAAATTAAATTTTGAATAATGTAAGCAAAATTTGAAAAAAAAATTTATAAATTACAAAAAATAAATAGATAATAAAAAATTACAATAATATTTGGTCAAAAAAAAAAATTGCAACAAATTTGAGCAAAATTTTTCTTGAAAATAATACGTTGTAATTTTAACGTATAATTTTTGCATTTTTATTAAAAGATTAATTTGGCTGCACCAGCTTTTAGCATACTGTAGATTTGTCATTAATTATTTGATAATTTTTAATACTTTGCGTAAAATTATTGAATATTTTTAGTTTAGTAATGATTTTAATAGCATTATGAACGATTATACCAACTCATATTTGTATAATTCTTTTTTAAAAAATTTTATTTGAACAAATTGATTTTGTTGTTTTAATTTTAATTTTCTACAAAAAAATTTCGAAGAACGAAACCAGTCGGTTTTAATATTTGGTTTTTGACAGCTCTATTGTTATTGGCTACATTTTTTGTGAACGTCATATTTGACAGTTGGTTTCTGTCAATGTCAAATTAAAATAGTTTATTTGACTTTTGTTAAGATGTTATTCTTTCTAGAATTGCAGTTTTTTAATTAAAAAACTAGGATTATTGTTGTGTTTTTAAATAAAAGTTCTGTAGAAAATTAGTGAAATGCGTTTGTGATTCCCTTCAGGACCTGTCAACAAATGCCACTCCCTGAAAGTAGTTCAAAAGTCTTTAACAATAGAATTTTTGAAATAGCCCCAGAAACATGTTCCATTGATTAAATTGCGATGTGCTGCCAAACACTACTTTTGCGGGCGCCTCTACGTCCCGGCGCCTTTGCGTCTGTCACTATGGTAACCGGAGATAGTTGAGGGAAGAAGATGTGGTATGGAGGGTTGTTGTAATGGGCAAACAGGTTATGGATAAAGAGATTGGTAACATTGATGATAATATTGTGGATGAAGGGGGCGCAGGGGCTGTGGAATTTCTTAAGTGTAGTGCTGCGGCAGTGAAGGAACCAGCCGAGTCACCTATTTATGTGGAAACATTAGGGGCAACTGATGATGGTGGTGACGACAATGGACATAGTGTGCTGAAGAGGACCACGGGGCTCTGCTGGAGAATTTTTGCTAATCAAGGTGAAGATGGGACTTGGCTGCTTCGATGGGATGTACCAAGGCAGGCAGAAAATGATTTTGTGGCCTTGTGTTATCAAGGTAAGAATAATTATAATTTTTTTTGTGAATAGTTACAGTAATTATATTAAAAGTCTTATGCTGATTGGTATTTTTGCATAACTTTATCGCAGCGTCAATTATATTAATGTTTTGTTTTATCTCCAAGCGGATATTTCGTTGTATATTGGGTGTTTACAATTTATTGCACTGTAGTAAAGTAATACGAAAATGACACTAAATTCAGGGCATGTTTTGTCATTCTCTCATTATTATAATTATAATAGTGTTAGAATAATTATATATACTACGGTTTAGTACTACTTATAAAATCAGTGAATAAAATTTTGAGTTGGTACCTCTTTGGAAAGTACATAGGTAATATTAGTTTTTTATTTTTTTGTTTTATGTGGTGGCACCATTATTTTGAAACACTGCCAAGCTTAGTGAGAATCAGTTAAACTCTTACAATTGAAGCACAAAACCTCGTATTTTAATATAAAATCACTAATTTTATTATCGGAGATTATTGTGCCTATCTAAATTTTCATGAAGTATGTCATTTATTGTTTCTATAAATCTAAAACATCTGAATCATTTTCGTACTAACCTCACTCAAAATGTTTTTTTCTAAACCACAAATGTTATTCTTAAATTAAACATTTACTATAATTTTGGAACACTTACACTGAGTATTGGACCATAATAGTAATAATGCGTTTGCTAGAATCTTTCGATTTCAATTGTAAAAATGACGTATTATTTTTTACCAAAGACGTAGTTTTGGTATTTTAAAGTTAAGTATACGAGATGACTTTGATATTTTAGAACCTGCTGTCATACAGCCTACACAAAACTTTTTAGCAATATTTTGAACATTGATAAGTTTCTATAATTTTTTTAATTTATATAGAACCACTAACAGTAAAAACAAAAGCTAAAAATACAATTTGTAAACATTTGTTAAACAGTTTGGCTTATGTAACCGATAAGCCGAACATGTCATTTATGCAAAATACGGGGAAAAAAACAATAATTAGTGGTTTTTAATGTTACATAAGATGTTTAAGCGGGGTATTTTCTAACAAAAATAATAGTGTACTATCTGGATTATAAGTTACGTCATGTATTGAAAAAAATGTATAGAGCTTACTTGAATTTTTGGAGTACTGCTTGTTTGGATTGGAGAGGCGTTATTACAATAAACGGTTTTTTATTTTTTAGTTTTATTTAATTTTGTGTTTTTTAGTAATTGCATGTAAATGTATACTATGAAAAAACTCGATAATACTTATTAGAGCTTATTATACAATTAATAATATAGAGTTTATTAAATATATATTCAATGAGTGAAGGGTTCTGATAAATATTTTGGTTTAGGAGTCAAACCATTCGATGCTCCTTGAGAGAAATAGAACTCTTCATTGACATTTCAAGTTCATTTCGCAAAAATAGAGCTTTATTTATACATCTTGAAAAGTAAACAAATGTAACTTTAAAACCGATCAGCAGCAGTTCAGTTCGAAAATCTGTTCCGTTGACTTTATAAATAACCAACTTTCAATGTACATGAAAATTTCAAAAAGGATGTTATTCTTTCCATAGGCGAAACATAAAACAGAAACAGGAAATTAATTATCTCTATAATTATGTGAAAAAAATATTCGAAGCGAACCTTTCGTAATAGCAAAGTGAACGACATCAATTAAGGATTTGTTATAGTCACTTTAGCAGTCACTAAATAATCATTTTTGTTATTAAAAAGAATAATTTAATTATAGAGAACTAAATAAATTGACTAATAACTATATCAGTTTAATACAAAGATTACGAGCTGAGACAGCATCTAATAACATTGTGGAATATGTCATTTCATTATATTTGTTCAAATTGATTTTCAGGGAAACGGTTTAATTTGAGAAATACACCGTTACGTGAATTTTAAGGTGCTCATAGTCGCCTTTTAGAGTGCTTTATTTCTTAAACTATGGATAATTTTTGGCTGTACGTTTAATCTACAGAAAAAATTTCATCTCGTTATTAAACCTGTTATTGACGAAATATTTAGTTTTAAGATTAGCACAACTTCCTTATAATTTTATTATATGTATTGATAAGGATAGACTCACTCTATGCACCCAGAATATAATATTTTTAATGTTTCATTAAAAAAGTTGCGATGAGGATAACAGATTTATAATTTTCTTTATGATATTTCCATATTTTGAGTTTTTATTGATTCTAAATTCAATTAATTTTATTGACTATTTTATTCATTGATATTTCGACCAATAGCGTACTCTCATTCAACAATTAATCCAAATTTCTAATCGACAAAATTAATATGATTTAGCAAAATTTTTCAGCTTTTCTGTCTAATAGAATGCCGTATTGTTGTAACTATGCGAATTTTGATAAGCGAAAATTTTTTTACGGATTTTAACGTTTTGATAGCAATGGAGAAAATCCCTCAAAGAAATTGAAAGCGCCATTATGAACTCAACACCAAACAATACGGTGAAAACTCGAGCTTCTATATGGGCCCAAACTAAGGGGTTTTGCGAATCAAGGAATACAAACTTTTGGCGAAACAACTTCCGACTTTCTCAAAGATTGGAGATTTAACATGAAAAGAAAGAATGTCAACGATTATAAAGAATCATATGTTAAAACAATATGGAACACCTCAGCGAAAATGATACAAGAAAAATATTTTAACGAATACCTGCCTCAGCTGCGTCTGGCGATAGTTTATCTGGTTCAACTATTAGTGACATCAATAAAGATGCTTTTGGCTCATTTTATTATTACATTCAATATTTATAATAAGGTGAGTCATGTACCGCTCTTTATTTTTGAATTTATACCTATGTTTGTTGTCTTGTTTATAATTTATATTTTCACATCATAACCACTGTCTTGTAGTTAGTTTAGTAATTATGTATGTTTATATAATATTAAATATTTTTTTTATACGTCGTTCTTGGTTTTTTTATTCATGCATCCCAATACCATTCATTGGTAGTAAAAGTTTGTCTGGCAAATTTTTACGATTGATTTACTCGAGTTTGTTGACAATTTATGTTGCGACATTGAGTAAATTTTTTTTTGACAATATCGCTCGATAAATTGCTACGCAACAAACTCTTGCACAATCTGAAAATTTTTTCAACAAAATTCAACCACCAGTGATATTTTAAATGAAAACTTAACTATTAAATTTTAAGCAGGTATAATAAAGATAAAAGAGTGTCAATATTCTGATTAAGCCAAATGGTCGTATTTTTAATTCACACGCATTTATGTAATTAGGGAAGTGTTGATTTCCGGAAAAAACATTCTTTGATTCGGTTATGATATGGTTAATTTGCTTAATGAAATATTACGAATAATTAGCTCAATAATTTTTTTTTTTGAAATTTCAAGGTTTTCTTATTCAGATTTGGATTTTTCAAATTAAAAAACAAAAAATTATTTATTTATTTGTCTTTAATTTCTACCTGAGACGAGGCAGGTATAAAATACAATGCAAGTATTTCTTTAAAAAGAGGGTTAATAATTCAAAGATTATAGATTACAAACTGCAAAAGCTTAATCTATCGTCCATAAACAGGAAGCCAATAATAATGAAGGCCATAAATTACAGTTTTGAAATTTAAAAGAGCCCTGTTGAACCCTGTTCTAATTTCAAAATGCGGCGATTGAAAAACACTACATGATTAACCGTCATACCTTTTAATAACAAAAATATATTAAAATATGCATTTTTTTTTCTATTTTTTGGTGTATAAAAGTAGCTTTTTATAGGTGATAGGTGTCAAAAGCAAAAACACTGAAAATATATGATTAAATTTGTAGCCATCTTATAAGTAATCCATCTAATTCAGACATGTTCAGCTTTAATTAATTTATCTCAGTATAATATAATTTCAATATAAATCTATACAGAAAATAGTTTCACAAATCATTAAATACTTTTTCTTCATACCTCGCTCGAAAGTACGTACTTTCGTCCCTAATAACAGAGCCGAAAGTTTAACTTTTAGTCCCTGTAAGATGTACACTTTCTTCCCTGTATAGCGGGAAGAAAGAATTCATCGTGTTTATTTATACTCGTAACTATGTTATATGACTAGCAACACTCGCTTCGCTCGTGCCGCAAATGTCGCGGCAGGCATCAAAAACTGTCAGCATAAAAAATATAGCATTTAAAGTTAAAAAAATAAAATTAAAGTACGTACTTTCGAGCGAGGTATGAAGAAAAATCGTATACAATACGCGGGACAGAAGTTGAAATCTCGGTCCTGCGCGCCATAATGCCCTCGGCTTCGCCTCTGGCATTATGGCGCGCAGGGCCGAAAATTCAACTTTTGTCCCTTGTACTGTAATATACTATATAATATATTTTCTAATTTCTTTTTTTGCTGTAAAAACACGCAATTCAGGAAATTTCACAAACTATTTTTTGCAAAATTTATTTTTCAAATTATCTAAAACGATTAGCTAAAAAAATTTGCTGACGTAACTATTGCTTACTGCCTTCATTTCTATGAATGAATGAGTTCATTCACGGTATTTAGTGTATCCGTTAATGAGATTCAAAAGTAGTTATCAGTTAGCCGTAATCTTTCAATATAAATAGGACAGACATTAGTTACGCGAATTTTATAATTATACTAAGAAAAGATAAAAATATTATTTGCTGAATGATTCTGAAAGTATCGTGTGTTCGTTAGGAAATTTTTAAGTAAATTGACTTTTAAAGACTTAGCGGTCTGCCAGGATGTTACTAAAAATTTTTCCACATCTTTTTCTAGTATACATAATTTTTCATAAGTGATTATTAGGAATATTCAATTTTCGCATTTGATTCGTTTAGTTTGCTTCAATATTTTTGAGAAATTGGTACTATAACTTCAAAGCAGGCGTTTCTTGACAACAGACTTTTGATTGTATTGACGCGTCCATAAAAAAACATAATGTTAAGACATTATTCAAATTTGATGTAAACATTCTTGTTATTTGTGACAACGTTTCAATGGCAATATAGTCTCAAATAATATTTTTTTTAGAATACAAAACTTTTTATAGTTGAAACGGATTTATACACTATAAAAGTCATTGAAGTTACTAGATTTGGTTACATGTATTATTTTTGTAAGATTTATATTATATTTTGGAATTTTTATTGTTATGTTTCTACTGGTTAGCTATGATAACGCGGATAATGGTGCTCCTATATTCTTTATCATCTAATTTTATCTTAATTAGTCAATTTTATGTACTTTAAATGGACAGATTTATTTTTAAAGATTAAGATTGAATACAAAACAGTGTTTTGTTGTCGCAAGTTGGTGTTGGCGAAAGTTGGTCAGTGTCACTGTACATTAAAGAAAACATTTTGGGATCTAACAATTGGTTTAGATGAACTGTGATGAGCAAAACGTCCGGCAATTGAAATTTATACATACTGATATTATTACTACTAGAGATATTTAAACATCCCTTAATATTTATTGCCATTTTGAAAATTTGTTAAACATCTGAGGATGTTTATTTTGCTGATATTCAGTGAATGGTTTACCAAGCGGATACTAATTTCACCTCATAAATAAAATAAACTACTTCCGTTGCGAGATCTAGAAATAACCGGATGACATAGCGTCGAGATCACATGCATTTTTTAATATTTTTCATAATATTATTCAACGTCATCATTACAGTTGTCAACAAAAAATGACTTTTTGTCATTGGGACAATATTGTTGAGCAAAACATAAGATAATGAAATTTTTGGACCGGAAGTTTTGATGTTCATAATAATAATAATAACACCATTTATTGACCGCAGAAAATAAGCCTGATTTGATCAACTTCAAGGTTATATTATAAATTACTCTATTTTTTCTTCAGAAGTCTGTAATATTTCAGCACACGTAAACTTTATACAATTTTGACCTCTGGCTTCATCTCTTAATAGGTTTTAATTTGTCAGATTTGAACGTTAACGTTTCGAAGGCGGATGTGGGCTATAATTACTTCTAACATTTTATTATTTCATAGAGTCTTTAAGTTCAATGGATCATTTTTTTCAATTTATAAAAAACAAATATATTCAAAATTTCAATTTAGAAAAATTAAAAATTTTAGTTAACTTTGAAAAGTTTACAAAAATTTAAAATGATCTTTCTACGATTGATGTAGTAAACTATTGAATGTAAGTAAAATTCAAATTAGTGCAGTGTATATATTAAGATATTTTCTATATATGAGGTATAAAGACGAAGCAGTTGCAACAACTAGCTTTTTTTGTACTTTATTATTTACTACATCATTTTTATTTCATGCGTTTTTCTTCTGTTATTTCAAGCCAAATTATAAAAATGATCATTTGGGTTTTATAAGCGTTTTTTTTTGGACATCATTTCTACATTATAAATTTGCCAAATGGTAAAAGACTGTTTATCCGGCGGTTTTCACCTGGTAATCAGGAATGAAATGTGCGTAACTTATAATGACATCGTAAAGGAAGATGTATTTTTGGACAATTACCAGCAGTGTAGATGTATGTAAATTATGTATTCACAGATTAAATTAGCAATTCATAGTTTCAAAATCGATCTGTTGGACAAGTAAATTATGTTCAACCCTCTTTGTCTCGAATGTACAGCAATTTTGCTGGATTCAAAAATCAGACGAGTAATGATAATGACAATATTAATTTTTTAATAATATGAAAATATTATAAAAGTGGTTGAAAAACAAGAATTTTCAAATCCACATTTAATATTTTGAGATTTTTACTTAATGATATACCTATCAACAACACCCAAATTTGTAATAATAAAAATAAGGTAAAAATTTTGTTATTTTTAAATTCTAGTTTCTAATGGCTACCGAAAGCAGCGAATATTTAGATATTTTTTTATTAAAATTATGAATAATATTATAAGAGCTTGGAATAAAATTTATGCCATAGATTCATTTTAAATCCTCATCATTGCGACGTTGATGCTATGTTGAGATGGACTCATAATTTACTTTTAATCTGAAGTGTTTGATTTTCTCATTTTTTGCAAAATTCATGTCACATTATTGTTATTGTCGTCGTTTTTTTGTTGAAAGCACAATAAAATAGCTTGGTGGATTCTTAAAGAGACAATAAGTCATTGTGATGTATTTGATTTCGCCGTAAAAATAAAGATTAGCAAAAATTATAATACCACTGAGTGAAAATACGTTGAACAATAGTATCTATCAATTTGCAATATTTATAGGCCTATTTTAAGTCGATGTTCAATTGTCCGGAAAACGACAATTGCACCAGGTGCAAAATGAACTTGAAATTGCGTTTTTTTTTTCTATATTGGCCTTATTTTGTTCTTTATAAGCAAATAAGTTTATTTGTAAGTATCTGAATTGTTTACTTTACAGTTTTATAAAGAATACATTATTTACAAACTTGAGAAGATTAAATAAATGTGGTAGTATAACAATTAAAAGATTTTATCGTTATACAATGGTAATCAAGTAATTCTATCCAGTAGCAAATATTTGTTTAGTATTCGGAAAGTTTACTTACACAGGGCATTGCATAAGTGCAAGTATTTTTTTTAATTTGCGCTTTGCGAAATGAATTTAGATTCTGTCCTTGATGTAACCCTTTTTGCAAATCGAGTTACATCATTCTTATTCAATCTTTCTTTTCCTTCCGTTCCTTCTTGAATGTCCTCCTTTCTGAAACTAGGCTTAGAATTATTAAAATTGTCGTGCAGGAGACCCGACCATGGGGGACAAATCTGCAATTAGACATACTTGTCACGTGTACAAAACAACTGTAAATCGCGGATGTCATTTCCACACATCTCCAAAATCGTGACTCTTATCACGTCGGTTTTTTCGATTTAAAGAAAACGTAAAGTTTCAATAAGGATTGCAAGAACTGCTGCTGGAATGAATTGATATCGTAATTTCAATGAATTATGAGCGGAAATGGAATCGGTTTTTATTTTTTTCTCTTTGCTTCAAATGAATTTGTAATTGATATCTATGAACTCTGTGTATCATCTATAACTGTTCATTATCTAGATATTGTTAACGGAAAAAATATTGCATACCGCTACTTAAAAATGAATAACCGGAAATTATTTTATAACATTTTTAGTCTCCTTATTGCCTCTCATAATATATGCAGCTTTTAATGAAATTATCCGGTTATAATTACATCAATCAATTAAATACGTTATGGTTCAGTTAATTATAAGAAGATACAAAAAAGCCTCGAGGATAACCTCCGCGGACAACTCAAGGCGAAAAAAGAAAAATAAGGGAAGAATAAGAGAATCTCAATCCAAAGGTTCTCAATTTGGCTTTTTTTTGTTTTTTTACCTCAGAACTTTCGATCTTGATGTTTTTTTTTATTTAAGAGCTGATGCCTTTATTTAAATTGATCAAGATCTAAATACTAGTTTTTAAGTTATTCTTTTTAATGCTTTTTTTTGACATAGATTTTTGACATCAGTTACAATTGATTATAAAAACAATTGAGATATTAGAAAAATATATTTTAATATAATTAAATATTAGTTAATTTATTTAGTTAACTTAAACAAAAAGTAATTTGAATTAATAAATAAAATAATAGTTGATCATATTGAGTCGGTTTTTTCCAAATTTTTAATTTGCTTACTTATAATAGATACAAGTTTAAAATCCAAAAATTGGTCTTGATTGAGTTGAATTCATAAAATAATAGTAATTTATTGTATAAGTGTTTCAGAGAGCATTTTATCCACGCAAGAATGTTTAAACGCGAGAGCTTGCTCGAGCGTTTAATTTTCTTAAGTGGATAAAATGCGAGTGAAACACGAATGCAATATAACGTTTTATCCACAATTACAGCGATTTAAAATCAAAAAATGATTTGACATTACACTCTGACAGCGGATGTCACCTCAAAAATCATTGAAATTAACTAAAAAACATGGGAGGTGTTGAATCGTCGCTATTTATTTTCGATTGTTTATCGACTCCATTTGTATAAAACCGTTGAGTGAGAAGTTATAATATATAACTTCTCACTCAACGATAAAACGCTGTGCAAGTTGGTGAAAATGGAAGAAAGTGATACTGTTCCTGAGACAATTCTTGAGGAAGCTGAAGAAGCGACTCGCCAGTTATTGCCTGCGAAGTCCAGGGAACATTATAAAAAAGTATTTTTAGAATTTAATGAATGGAAAGAAGAACGGGAGGTAATGACAATAAATGAGGAAGTTCTGCTATCGTATTTCTTAAATTTGAAGAAGAGGTATGCAATTTCATCTATGTGGTCGAAGTACTCGATGCTGAAGGCCGCTATAAAGGTCTATAAAATGTATTGAATATATATTTAAGAATGTATTGTTTCATTATTTCACTAGTGGAATAAAGTGATTTCATTATTCCACTAGTGGATAAAGTGTTACTTTATACGGTTTGTAAGTGTGGATAAAACTTCAATTATAAGGTAATTGTGGATAAATATTTTTATGGAATATTTAATTTGCAAAAATTGACATATTTTTGCGCCAAAGAAGTTTAGATAACATGCACTTGTTTATATAAAGTCTGATACCAAGATTTATAATTTCCTCTTATACTGTTTAAATGTACAAGATGCAAGGTTAAATTTATGTTTTATTTACGTAGACTTTTAATTGCTTTCTTGTTATTTAAATGTGTCAGACTTTTTTATTTTTCTCATTAACATAGAGTAGCTGGAATTATGTGTTTTCTTTATTTTTGTTTTTTTCATTGTGCCTCGAGCAGTTCTTAGAATTTATTTTAATATATTTGCGTGTCATATGCAAATAAGATTTGTTTTGACAAAATATATTAAATAAAAAGCTGATGTTATGACGTATATAATAAGTTGATCGCAGATCTTTTCAAAGATGAACAAAGTTATACAATGATGTAAATTGAATTTCTGAGATTTTTTTTTTCGTTAAAAATTTCAATTTAACGTCACTTGCACTTGATTTATGAATTGACATGAGCGATTTAATTTCTGGAATAAACTTTTTTTTTTCTGAAATGGAAATAAATAACAAACTTACACAAACCGAATCTCCGAATTTACAGTTAAAGAAGATTATTTATATTATATTTGATTTAATTGTTGTTAAATGAAACATAGAATTACTACTATAAAACATTTCTTCTTATGATTTTTTACATTGGCATATATTATTAAAGTAATTAGGAATAATGCTTTTTAGAGTGCTTTGTGTCAATAAATGTTTTGTTTTTATAAATTTTTTACAAGAGACGTGAAATTTTTTATTCATATTTGCGTTATAGACTCGTCTTTATTTACGTCAAATCAGACTCTCAAAGTCAATGTTTTTTTTGTCGGAACGCATTAATTTTTTTTTAACTTTAGTCTGCTGGTTAAAAGTTTTTAGATACACTATTGTCTACAAGTTGCATATAATTATTACTAATTACAGTCACGACTGTTATGTATATCCTTTATTGCTGTTTGAGGAACAATAAAAATATTGCAGATTCATGCTCACTCATTCAAAGTTCACATTTTTATAACTGGGTGCCGGAACAGGAGTTGCACTTATAAGTGCAACACGTAGTTTCTGTTAGATTAAACGGAAATAGAGTTCAAATAGAGAGAATAAAATTTGAGCTGACAGTGCGATAACCACAATAAAAAGAAGAATGAAATCAATAATACTAACCTTTGCAGGTATAGCTTCGAACTTCGGATGATGGAGAGCATTGTGTGGAAGCTAAATACTTTAGCAATACTGGACCACCGCAAATATTGCCCCTCCATAAATTAAAAATTATTCTTTTTATCTGCGTGCAAACAGGTTGAAGTATTACTGTGTAATATATCCCCTTAAAAATGATTTTTATTTTATTAGGGGGCAGAAGTTTTGAAGCATTTTTCAGTACTTAGCTTCTACACAATGGCCTCTATCGTAAACGCATTATTTAAAATTTTCAACTTTAAATACTTGTCGTCCTATACGCGATGAATGAACTTCAAAGTGTTGGGCGGCTAAGAACTTTGGACTGCTTTAGGTTTATTGCGTCTTGAATTTTGCTTCAGCCGAACTTTTACTATTAAAAATCTTTAAAATACATAATTATGTTTTGTTTCTTTCTATTCACATTATTTTCTTTTACTTTAATATATATATATATCATCGTAACTATTAGAAAGAAGATGTTAGTAGCAGAATTTTTGGTAGATTTCTTTGTACATTTTCTTTGAGTACAAATAAGCGGTTATATGATCATACATAGTGAATTTTTGATCATAAAAACAATGATTTTGTTCACAAATGAGTTTTTTTTTAAATTAGTTAAAAGCTTTTTTTCATTTTTTATAACTATTTATTACATATAAAATAAATCATATTCATAATAAACTTTAATTTGGTAACAAGATGTCATGAAGAAACGAAAAGAGTTTCAATTGGCTCTAAACAAATCCACGAATTTCGACGAGAATTATGGGCTATCCTCGATCATGAGCAATTGTAAATTTTATTGTTAAAATTTACAAAACTGACAAACAGTGTTGTAGAGATCACTTGTCCCATGTGGTAATCAACCTTTTGTCTTGTCTATCTAACTAAGCCATCAGTCGATAATGAACTGACAGGGCTATAATTCTGATATATTTTTTGTCGAACTATGCGACCTGATTGAAGTTAATATTTAACCTACACTGTACAACATTGTTGATTAATTTTTTTATTACTTTGAGAGCTTTTTTGTTTTTAATGCCAAATATTAATTCATATTGTAGTGTAAATGAAGAGCATAAACAAAAGTGAATTTGTAAGATTTGACTGATTGGATGTTGATTCGACCTCTTGGTGATTAATGAGAAATATTTTTATATTTATGCAATGCATCAAGTCTGAAGAGAATCTATTAATAAAAAAAAGCAAAGCTTCAAAAGTATCAACTTACAAAATCGGAAATTGCGTAAGCAGAGCTACTGTGACTAGGTCGAATGGGGTCAATCAAAACGATTGTACAAATTTAAAAGAAAAGCAACCATTCATAATTTTCGCATTTGAATTCAAGGATTTCTAATTTTGAAAAACACCTATTCGTTTTCTATTCAGTAAAACGTTTGAACATGGGCGTAGATAGATAGACACACTTCATTCGGTTCGTTAAGTTATTTCAGTAAATATTTGTAAAGTAGATGTTTATGCGGCCTTGGCACCTGTGTTGGTGTATATGTCAATATATGTGAGTGAGATCGTGGTATAGTGGTGGACGAACAGGTAAAGAAAATATCCACCACCAAAAAATAAACGAGAGTAAAGAGAGAAGAAAAAAAAGTGCAAAAGGATGAAACCCACCACCATCACCACCACCTTCCGGCGACTTCTTAATTTCGACGTCCGGTCGTTCGAGCAACCGTAATCGGATTGTCTTCTATTGGACCACTCCTACCATAAAAACAGAACAAAAAGATTTTTAGACACCTGCTGGCTTTGTTCTGTTCTTCTAATGTTGACTTTACGACTTATGTGTAGCCAGACAGACAGAACGGACGTGAGAAATTTGGACTTTTTCAGAGAGCAAATAGACTCAAATTGGACGATTTTTTAAAGACCAAAAGGAAAACGGCATTTCCGTTTGCTAAGTTGTCTAAATTCCATATCTAGATCATCAATCTTAGTGGCTCAACAAAATCACACAAATAATTCAAAACATAAACTCTAATAATGTGACAGATTTATGATACTGAACACAAACATCAAAATTATTTTTATATTTTGTCTCAACAACACCATAATTATTTTAATTATAAAGAGGTTTTACGGTACCGAATCTACTGCGATTATGGTTTTTAACAAATGTGTTTTCGGGATGCAATTTATCTAGACTATATCATTATCTCTACTAATAAACGTCGTTCCGAAAAGTGAGTTTTACGTGTTTCGCCAAACAAATTTATTCTCTGTTCGATTTTATCAATATGACATTTCCTAAGTGACGTTTTATAGTTACATAGTTTTATCCGAAATAGATTATTAGTTTGCTCCTGTTGCTAAATGTTTAATTATTCGCTTAATAATTTATTAAAAAGAATTTTTGACTACAATATTTTTTATATCATTTAGTCATTAGCATGCACTTACTGGCAGCTTTAACAATATAATCTTGGAGCTGCTTGGCAATTAGCGGTAATACAAATTTCTAAGATGTCATTCATATTAAACAGCATCAAATTTTTGCTGATTTTTATGTTTTTATGTCACAGATGTGTTTTATTTAACCCAGCTATGATAATTATGCAGAGACAATAGTTTGTGGATTTTGTTGAAATCACGTCTTAAGATTGCTAGTATGACGGTTTAGTCATTTGCGCCACCAGCTCTCTCTAAAAAATTCTATTATAGTAATTAGCGTTTTCTTTAGTTCAAGGGTTACTAAAGTGTTGGCACATATAATAAAAATCCGCATTGAAAAAGTAAAGTGGCGAGTATCGATGTAAGTTTGCACGACTGGTAATAATATATTTTCTTAATATGATTTATTTTGTGGCGTATTTTGACAGTTAAGAAAGCTACCTATATGAGTTTGTAGTATGATTGAGCTATACTTTATAATGACATAATAGGGTTCCAGATGTATTTTTATGTGGTAAACTTAATTATCAGGATGTCTCTAATTAGGAAATAATAACAATTATTTTTTTTAAAAGACTTCTGATGTCTTTTTCAATGCCATTTTAGATTTTAAGATTTTTTTAAGTGATATGAGGCATAACTTCACTGTTTTTTTTTTTATTGATTTGGCGACAAATAGTTTGTTTTGCTCTTGTCAAAATCTTTTATTTACAACCACTATAAAAGTGTCTGTTTCAAACTTTCAAACCTTTTAAGGGTTTTGTTTGAAACTATTTTCAAAAGTTTTTGTTTCAATATTTAATAACTATTTCTTTTCAAAATGTAGAAAACATGGCTATTGGCTAACTATAGCTAGTACATAATTTCAATAAAACATCAGCTGTCACTTTTGGCAATAGTACCGGGTGTTTTAATTGGTTTGAATAGGAACAAATGTGCCTTGCAGAATCGGATTATCAAAATTTGTTTTCTTATTTAAGCAAACAGGGTAGTTATGAAGGAAAAAACATACAATTCTCGGCTAAAACATCATCCTGTTTCGTCAGTTTGGGTTGACAATTGCAGGAAGTTGTCTTGCCTTAGAATTATAAAACAATTTTACACATTTGTTTAATATACTCACTCAATCCACTTGAAAGTTTTTTTTTCGTATACTTTCCAAGCTTTTTTTTGAAAGGTTTTTTGGATTTATTTTTTTATTTTTGAAAGGTTGAGCTTGTGGCATATTTTATTACGAATCCTGATTCTATGAGCAGATTGAATGTAACCTTGGTTTTTAAGGAGTGGATTTTGCCTTTAAATTGGTATTTCGAAAAAGAATCTTAATTTTAAGTCTTAATTCGGCTGTGAGACAAACGGCTTACATTTTTTTGAGTTTCGATAGATAAATCCATTTGTGCTGGCAAGTACTCTTTTATTTTAGTTCGCAAGTTTTCTGTTTTTATTTATGATTTATTTTAATAATCGATAAAAAATCTTGAAACATTTTGTTTGTGGGTCTCATATGTATTTTGTTTTTCAATAGTTTTTTACTTTTTGCCTGATTTTACTGTACCAAATGATTTATTTTCTCATAACTTTTCTTTAACAAAATGCGTTTTTAAAAATTATACAGTAATTAAAAATTATATCTTTTAAATTCGAGCATTTATCTCAACCAATAAAAAATTTTGGTGGAGAATCATATACGTTTGACATAAATATTAACATTGATAGATGAAACAATAAATACCGTGGCAATTGAAAGATATATTTTTTAAATTGATATAAGTTTAATATTTATTATGTAATGTACTGTTACTTTCTATAAATGCTTATTAAAATTGCTTAGAATTTGTAGTATATTGTAGTAAAACAAAACAAAAATTAAATCATTTATTATTTTTTGAAATATTAACCAATAGACCTCACTCGTGCTCTGATGTGATTTTTAATCCGCCAGTTCACCCGAGAGTTAATGAAGAATGAGTGTCTTTCAAAATTCGCAGTTTTTTATATTTATTGTTCAAGCTTATAAACGATCATTGTGTAATTGAGGACTGATTGAATTGCTGATAAATTATGTAAAGTTCAAATAATAATTGTCTATACATTAGTGGTTTTAAAAATCGATATTAATTGTTGCTATATAAAGTGTAAAAATACATATAGAGAAAGTGATGACCTATTTTTAATTAAAAATAAAGCTATGAACTTTTAAATTTTTTTTATCAAATTTCTTAAGGTTTTGTAGCTTCGTAGTGTTATTATTAAAAAATAAAAAATAATAATGACGCATTTTTACACTTAAATGAAAAAAATATTAAATTTAATGCTAGAACCACCCTATCTGGGATCTGGCAGCTAGATTTTGCTAGTCAGGTCAGGTATTGCAGGTATTTGTTTTTTAGTAAAACGCAAGTAGATGAATGATTAATGCAAATGTAATAATCCATTAGTCTTGAGTTGCATACAAACAATTAGCTACTATTACCTTCAATTAAGAATATCTATGGTAATTGGTTATTTTTTATAATTGAATTCTTTATCTTTTATATAAATTAATTTTATAGGTTGTTTCATGCGAGCTAAGCGTCATTTCAAAGAAAATAATGTAGAGAATGTGAAAGAACAAGGGTGTTACGACAATCGCAACAAGAAACACCCCACCACCCACTACTGTCAACTTTTTCTTGGAAGAAACCTCTAGTTCCCAGGTGTAAACAGGAACATATTAGCAATTATTTAAGCTTATATGTTTTTTATTAAAATATTATACTGAAGCAATGTTGTTTTCTGATTGTATATCTGTGAAGCGTGGATATTTTATTATAATGAAATGTTTCACGTATAACAAGGATTCATTTTTCATATCACTCATTCAAAGCGAAAGTATATTCAAATCGGGCCACTGCTTGCGGCTATTTTCTTGCGTATAATCATGGACTATTGTGTATGTGTGCAGCAAAAATTGAACTTTAACTTAATAAAATATTTTTATTGAAAACATATGAGTGTGAACAATTAACAAAAACATACACTTGCCTGGGACATTGTTTGTAGATACATACTTGGCGACTAGAGGTTGCGGCTAACGAACAGCTTACAATTCTTTATTTTTACATTTGCCACATTATTTTTATTCAAATAGCGTATATGTCACTTTGAAAATGAAATATCAAAGTTTGTTAAACTTAATTAAATTACCGGCCGATTATATTTAATATAAAATGAATTATAATAGTTATATCTAAAAACTCAACTTTACATTTTGTATGATTGGAACTTTTAGTTTTTAGCGAGGTGGTTTTAACGCAAATCTTGACTTGATGAGGCGTTTTCAACCTTGATTTTTAAAGAGTGTATTTATTAGATCATTGGTTTTAAATTGACTTTAAATGAGGATAGCTTAAAATTTAAAAAAAAAAAGATTTTAAATTTTGTTTGTGAGTTCAACGGCTTGCATTATTTAGCTGTATATGAATTTTATTAGAATATTGTTTATGTAGGTCTTAAATTTTTACTTTATAGCTTAGTTATATACTAAGCATATAACTTAATTTGAGGGGGGAAAATTGAGTAAGTATTCCTCTCTGTTTTCAAATTGCAAATTTTGAATTAAAAGAAAATGCACAAAAATGTTTTTTGTGGTCAAATAATCTATAGAAGGTTTTAACTTTCTGAACCAAGAGGGCTCATTATAAGTTTTTGGTTAGTTAAGGATTTGTTAGTACATGTCATAATTGCAATTTTTTTTAATTGGAGCAGTTGTAGAAAAGGAAGTAAAAGCGGTCATCGACTTGTTTGTAACCATATACTCTTTTGGGACGACAATAATATCTGTAAAAAACAATACACCACAGTAACTATAAACCGGGTCTTTTGGCCGGTTTTCCAAACAATTGTTGAATGTATAATGTTTATTCTATAAAGTCTGATGTTATCAGCAAATCAAATAAATACAAGTTTTTTTATACAGGGTGGCGTGTAATAATACACATTTTGCATTGTGGAAATGGCACTGGAGAAGACTAATTGTAATTTTTTTTAGTTTTTTCATTTCTGTGCAAAAATTAAAAAAAAAGTCACAAAATCATTCAGGTCGACTTTATAGACAATGAAATGCACTTAAGACAACTCAAGAAAGAATTTCGACGTATTTAACCGCAGCACTAAAGGTAAGACCGGATCTCGTCTATAGCCCCCTTTCATCCCACCATCCTCTTACCTCGTAAAGGTCGTGCGATTATGAATGAACTCCCTTCTTTGCCCCCCAGGTTCCTTTCCCCTACTCGAAACCTATTCTCGTTCATAAAGTCCCCTCCACGACAATCGAAGGCGTGTGCTCAGTAACTCAGTTGTAAATTTGATAGCAACGAGTTAATAGTAGAAAAAATTTGCGCGCTGTTTTGACACATTTTTTGAATTTTTGGTGTTTTTTCAAAAAAATATATCAGAGTTATTTGAGTGCGATGGTACTAAATTGGATTTTGAGCTAAATACCGTAAGTATCAGACTTTTTCCAAATATTATTATTGAATCTTATCGTTTTTATGAATGAACTCAGCAAATTGATGAATATACTTCATTTTAATTGATACAGCACGTTGTTCATTATGAAATGCCACGTTTCTTCTAATGGTCATTTGTCTCTTTACGTTGTAAACCCGTAGAATTGCAAAAATTATCTCTTCCGGTACGCTCCTTTTCTGTTAGGTTGCCGGTTAGAAAGTAAATCCAGAGCCGCATTAAGTGACATAATCACCCGGATATTTTAATGATTTGAAATTAATACGGCACTATTTCCTGCATTACATTGATATCAAGTTCTATGTTCATACTTTGTTACCTGGTAATTGTTTAAATTTGGTCTCTAAAATTATATTGCTTAATGGACGGAAGTGGTTTTTAACCAATTCTACCATTATTTTCCTTCTTTGATTAGAGACTTTTAATAATATATTACTCAGTTTGAGCTTTATATGTCATTGTGGTAATTTGAAAAAATGCTACTCATAATGAGGTTACTTAATTTGGAATTCTTTTTTAAAACTGACATGACTGTGTTTCTATTGACACCACATTTAAGCACAATAAAGCGTACCATCTTTCTTTAATTATTTTTTTGTGCACTATTTGTTATTCTCTAATATTATAAAAGATGTAAACAAGATGATATTTGGTTGTTGTTTACAACGCACATTCTACATCTTTGGAATTTGACACTAGAAAAACAACTCACCGTGACCTACCTCACACATCTTTAATTTTGTGCAGGTCCACAAGATTTGAGTAGTAAATAAATATATATCGTAAAACATCTTCAGTATGCTAGAACATTTAGTACACTGAAATTTATAATTTGCGAAAAAAATTTGGGTTTGATTTTCTTGTCTTCTAATGAATAGGATAGGTAGGTAAGTTCAAATAAGATTATAATAATGAAGATTTACTTCAGGAGAGGCAAACGATTTTGCATTTGATCGACAGTCGGCATCAGGCACCTATTTTCAGAAATGTCTGTGATCGTAAATATTTATTATTAAAAGCTTTACTGTTTCATGGTACTTACTCTAAACTTATTTGAAGCAAGAAGCTTAAATCCCAATTTCTCTAAGCGACTTTTTATCCAGATTTGTTTTCTATACACTTGTCTCTAAGTATCATGAGAATGATACTTATATAAAAATAATAATTTTGATTATATTGTCACCTCACCTGTGAATGTTAAACACTTTAAAGGCAAAAGTTTCAACATTCTACATAATTTTTCCTGTTAATAGAAAAAACTTTGAAAAAATTTAAAAACTAAGAGAAGGAAGCACTTAACCGTTTCCATGCGCCTATTAATCCATAAGAGAAAAAGCTTTTTAAAACCTGCAGGTGTCAAAGTCAACATAGATATTAATAAGCTGTGTTACGAATGGTTCGATTAGGGTAGAAACTTAAACTGATGGTCTTTATTAAAGTTTGTTGGTTAAATCCATAAATAGCTTAGAAGCATTGTATTTTCTATAAAATCTGCATGACAGGAAGTGCCACTCAACACAGTTAAAAAATGTTTTAAGAAAGCGGGCTTAGTGCAAGGAAGTACCGATTTAGAAGATAGCAATCACTGGTTTGATTCAAAAGATGATTCTCATAATCATACTTAAACATCAGCCCTTGAGAAGGTTCAACGTCGACTGTCAAAATATGGTACTTTTTTGATGGATGATAGATATTCTGCTAGGGGGTTCCCCAAGAAAATCTTTTATAAATACTGAACCTTTGTTCCTTTTAAAATAAAGTATAGATATTTTCAATGCATTTCTGTGTAAATTCTGGCATAGCCTTGACGGTTCTGAACTGTTATTATTATAGCGTAAACGATCGAGAAACGGTATTGACAAAAAAACTAAAAATATTCTAGTGTTTATCAATAGGTGCACTTTGGCGATATTTTTAATGTAAGAAATAACTTTTTGAAATTTATATTTAGAATAAACTTTACCCAAAAATAAGAAAATTGTAAAAGTGAGTTAATTTCCGTAGTGGTGGACTCGTGTATCTTGTTTTTTTTATTGTTTCAAGTACCATTGAACTATTGAGATCGTTTTTTCGTGTTGAGCTTTGAAAAAAAAATGGCGAACTTGGTAGCACTGTCTTAGATTGTTTTTAGTACTAAAGTTTCTAAAGCAACTAATGATTAATGAAGATTTTTTTGCATTGTTTTAGACGTTTTTTTTACTTTAATGAAGGTTTAAAGAATTTACGGACTTAAGCTCTAGTTAATGATGTTTTAAAAAACAAGTCGGTGGATAGATACCTAAATCTTGTTACAATATTTCGACAAAATTTATACATTTTGGTTTATTAGTCTCATCAGTAGAACTTGATTGATTTTGGCATTTATCTACTGCATTATATCTATTATGGCTTTTATGCATGAAGAAATTCAGAGATATTAGAGAGACTGTATATATTATTTTGAATTCACAGCTGAATCGAATTAGATAAAAAATTCAAGAGGAATGTTGACAATGTGATTAGATCCATATGTATACCTCACTAATTCACAAGAAAATATGTTAGACATTAAAAGATGTCTCTATCTATTATACAACATTGTTTAAATTTTCGTCATGTGATATGTTAAGCTTTCTTTGAACAGTGGCGCTTCATTTAGATTTCGATTTCAGTAATTAAATCAAGCCCTGCATATAAAAATTATCAAAATAATTCCTTTCCATACAGTTTTATAAAAGTTATACAACCTACTCCCTGTAGAAACGAGAACATGCAGAGGTGTCACTACTTCTAGCGACATTCAACCTGCTATATTCCCATCTCGGTGAAAGACCACTCAACCTACACAAAAGGCCGAAGAAAAGTCTTGGGTTTTTTCTCTCTTGCTCTCTCTTAGTCAATACCAATGACTTATAAGTACCGAAACGAATGGGTGTAATTTTGGTGTTTGTACTTGTGCCCGCAAATTTTTCTTTTCGAATTGACCACCTGTTTTTTACCACTGCTTTTATGAGCTACGCCAGTGATATCGGATGATATAAGATGACGTAGCTTTTGGCAGGAAGTGGTGACATGTGCAGCCTCCGAACAACGGATATGACACGCCGTCACTGGAAGGAAGGACACGAGCCTAATAATAATAATTGATAATCGTGATGCGTTAATAAGTTGCAAGAGTTGTAATTTTGACGATCCTGGGAATGCAGGTGTTAATTGGTATGCGGATTGAGTGGTGGAAGTCGTGAAGGACGAGAAAAAATAATACTATTTGGTGCTATTGCTATCGACTTCATCCTTCTACTATGAACAAACCTAGATAACTTTTTTACCATGCCCCATTTTTAGAAAGAACCTTATAGGCATCAAATACCATATCGTGGGCATAGTACTATAACTGGGTATCTTGAAAACAGCAATTTTTTATTTTAATTGCACTGTTTTATTCGTCTAGTTATGAAAGATTATCAGGTGTTTCTATGTTTTTTACTTTTCAAGCATTTTAAAGCTGGCATTCTATTCATACTAAACTTATAGGCAACTCGAAAGCGAACAAAATTGTATCCAGTTATAATAATATAAATGTTATTTGTGGTTTTCTTATTTATTGTTAAAGTGACATAACCTTACTTCAAGTGTCAGTGGGGTCAGCATTAATTTAAGTGAAAATAAGTTATGCCAGAGCTTAATTAATCATTTTGCGCAAAGCAGCAAATTCAATAGTTATATTAGTTATCAACTAAAAATAACTGCTAATTCTAAAGTTCAGAATAAAAACATAATTATCTGATGTAGACATTTTAGTTTTTAATAAGTACGACGGTATGAAGAGCCATAGTTATATTTTAAGAATTGTGTTCTAAGAAATATCATATTTGGCTTGGCTTCCAAGCTCATCTTTGAAGAAAAGCAAAATTTTAGGAAATTGCTTTGGTCTTTAGTTCCAAACGCACAGTTAACGAAAGTATTTCAGAACGAAGTTGGTTCACACGAAATCTCGATTCTGCGTGAAGAACTTTTTTGGCAGTTTTATTCTAATTTATGCTTTTATGCAAAACTATTAAAATGAATTTTTTAATGTTGGAAGTTTGTTTGCAGTTATTTCTTATATTGATTTATATATATTTTTTGTAACCCAACATTTGTACTTTTGTGCTAACAAGTGCTTCTTGTTTTTTTCTTGCTATCAAATTATATTTTCAAGTTTTTTTTATTATAATATAATTTTTTATTAGTTTTCTTTATTTTTTGAGATTTTAAAATAATATTATCTTCTGTATTTATTTTCTCTGCTACTTTTTTGTACTTTGCTTTAATCACATATAATTTTATTTTTAACATCCGACGATGGAAAAAATATGTCTTTTGTCTTGTAAAGCTGAGTTAATCTTAAAGATTTGTGTGCACCGTTTCCCGCATTGCGGTGTTTATGACTTTCTAGCAGAAATCGTATTATTACTGCACAAGATAGGTTTTTTATTCGCAAAAGCTACATTTTGGATGCGAAGATTTTTTAAATGTACTTTTGGGTTTTCGAAACAACCAAATGTCTGGCTGGCCACTTCTAACATAATCGATTATTGTCCACCCTTGCACTTTTTTTTTAAACCGTTTCTAATATGTTACATTAGAGCTGAATCGTTGAAGCTATTAAAACTAATTGTCTTTTAAATTAGAATATTAATAGTTCTCGTTTAAAGCATGAGAAGAGACCCTTATCTCAGACAGGATGTGCGTGGGCCTCCTTAAATTTTGATTCTGACCACACAAAATCAGATCTTTGTCACTTGTGTGATTTTATTTTGTCTCATATCCTTTGCAAACAAAATTTAATTATTGACACAAATACTCGTCGATCAGATAAAATCGAAAAAATCGACTGAATACTGGTTTAGGAAAATTATTAGACTTGACGACACCTCTTTTTTGTTTTGGCGAGCATCACATTCGACAAAGAAAAAAAAATTGATCCACCACAGCTTCAAAATTAAACAGCATTACAATTACGTAAACATCCTGTGTGCGCTCAATATTATGTGGAAATTTCGTTTATTATATGAACTAAAAATAGTGGAAATGTGTGGGAATTATTATTACTACAATAAAAATGTACACCTGAAGAGTGGGCGAATGGACCAAAATTTCTCACATTGTATTTTGAAGAATTTATAGCTGATTGTTCTATTTATAATGTTAAATTGTCCTCTAGTGGGGGTGCTGGAATTATGAAATGGACATTTTAGACAATTTAAAGCCTGTGGTGCAAGGCATATTTGAATAGAATTATTCAAATATATTCATATTTTCTATATTTTTTCAAAACATTTGCAATATTTATGTTTATCTCTTAAAATAACTTTAATTTTGTGGACACATAACTATACTGAAAGGACACTTTAAATAAATTATTTTGTTATATTATTGTGTGAAATTATAATATTTAGTTAGTCAGTTAAACAAATAAGAAAAAAGCATAAAAAAATTGGTTGAAATTTTGTTAATTTAGTAAATTAGTTTGTAGTCAAAGGAACTAAATCATCGACCAGCAACTAAGAGGTCGTGTGTTTGGAAGATTACAGAATGAAAGGTAAAAGCTCTTTTAAAAAAAGGAAAAAGAGAGAAGGAAATAATGTAAATTGTACACTTAAAGTGTATACTTAAGATTGTCGGATTTGATAGTCTGAGAAGATTTATTGTGGTAGAAAATTAAATATATAAAAGAAATACGAAGTATTCAGTATTATACTGCTACCGAGTCAGACGTTTGAAACTAACAAATTATTGTGGTTATTAGTTTAGTACTATTACACAAGGTGATCTATTAACTCAACGACAAACTTTGAAGGAAACAATTTATGTAATTGTGAGAAAAAACATTGAATTTAATCATTCAAACATAGGTCGAAATGCGAGATCTAAACAGAACAACACTATGCTGAAAATATTTTTTGAAATTAGTAATTAAGTACATTTTTCTATTTTAATGTCACAAATTGTTTATTGCGAAACTGAAGGTAGAGTAACACAAAGAAAGATTTTGTGTTATTTTTTAATTAAGTACATTTTTACGACTTCTATTAACAACGCTGGGTTTTTTTTGAAAGGGCACAGGTTATTCCTAAACATTATCTTTTCTTACACTGGCTCATAGGTGAATAGACTTTGGTGATTTTTTTTTCTTTGAAAGCTGGTGTTTTATGTGGTAATATTAATTTGATTTAGATCTGAATAGTACTTTTGGAGTTATCTTAATATTGCGTTCTTTGACATAGATTTTTGACTGATTATAAAAACAAGTAAGAAATTAAAAATTTTGAAACTCTACTTTAGTATAGTTTATGTGCTTAACTTATTTAAACAAAATAAATAAAATAATTAGATTCAATCAATTAAATAAACAACTTTATAATTTATTATATTGAAGTCATTGTTTTCTAAACTTTTTATTTGTTATTCATGTGCTTATATTAACGTGCTAGTTGGGAGACGACTTCTGTGTATCGGTTCTATATTTTTTTCAATTTGACCAAGTAATGAAAAAAATCTTGTAGTTTGCGGTTTCTTTTGTTTGTAATGCCTTGCCTTGGGTCACACGAATTAAATAATATCTGCTTAGAAGCTGTGTGATACACACTATAATAACAAAATAAATTTTCAATGTGTGACGTTATCCACTATACTGTCATGCTAAAAACTGTGCTGGATACGTGGTAAAACTTTTCAAGAGGGATTTTTGTCGGAATTGACTGTTTAAACACACATTCAATGCGTGTGAGCACTTTGATTGATAATGCGTGTCTCGTTTAATCAGTACACTCGAGAAAATCCAATCAGTTTTATCAGGCCATCACGACAAATGAACCGGAAATTAGTTTGTGGTGTTATTGTTTTAGGACTTACAATGGTAAGCTTTCCAAAATACTAATGTTATCGCCACACGATTTAAATTTAAAAAGCGATTATCAATCTCATTGTTAAGACAATCCAATTAATAGACATCAGGTATGTATTTGCGTATTTTTCTAACATAATATTTTTTGTCGTGTGAGAAAAATAAAGATTTTAACAATTGAAATCACCATTTCAAATTGTTCTTATTCAAAATCCTACAAGATTCCCATGAGAATTTTTTTTTCTTCAAGGGAATTGTATTTGAGAAAGGAAGAAGGGTTGGATGCGTTAATGGACAACGTCAACGCCACGACGAATAATAACTTCATTAGGAGCTCGTCGTTAAATTTCCGGTCGTTGCCGGAAGTGTATATACAAGCCATTGTATCAGTCTTCAAGTGCGTGTGGCCCTGATTGAAAAAAACCGCTCATTCATTGAACTACCAACCGCGGAATTCTATGAATAAGCAATTTGGAAAAACATCTATGAGAAAGATTTTTTAAAATGTCACATATTGAACTTTCTGGGCGAGCAGCGAACTTGATCTTGTTAGAATATTTTCATATTATTGGAAATTTATTCGTCTATATAAAATTCTTTTTCTAAAAGAAAATTCTATCTTTACCGGAAGTATCGATCGAAAAGCAGGATACTAGTGGCGTCCGTGGTTAATTTTATCTATTTAGATGACAGCCGCGAAATTCTAACAGCCGTACTTCCGAAAGATTGGGAGGGCCTGCAGATGTCGAGGCGTCTAGTAGAAATAGATATTTAAAAACAGACAGCTTTGATCTATAAATAGGGGTTGCTATTTATTGGGATAGTGATTAATTGCACAAATTTGCTAATATTGTTTTTCAAAACATGTGTAACTTACCGATTCAGTCTGAATCTAAGTACTATGAGCAAAATATGAACATTGTTTCAAATTGTTTACTAAATACAAATATTTTTTATGTTTGACTGTATAAAATAGATAAAAATTTGGTGGTTTTAGAGTTTAGGTAAAATTAAAATAATGAACTAACTTATTTGGAACTGATTTATGACTATGATAAAAAAATATATATGACCTACATTAGGACTATTCTAATATCTGATTTTATTCTATGATTTAATCGTAAGACAAATCTTCTTCACTGTTGCTACTTGTTAGTGATATAGCTGTATGTCCAAAAATTGCGAAACCCATGTCAATGGAGGCAAGGTTTTATTATCGAATCTAAGAAATACTGAAAAACTAAAGATTTCTGAAGATGAAGCTTCTTATTCGTGTTTTATTTTGGAGAATATAGCAAGAACATTTTTCTAAACCATTTTCTATTTGGTCCTATTTGACCAAGATCTGACCAGTAGTTTTCAAGTTATTCTTATTAATGCTTTTGTTTTTAAGATACATATTTTTGACACTTTTAATTAATTGATTATAAAATTCAACTGAGAACTTAAAAATTGCTTTCAATATAATTAATTATTAGTTTTTAAGCAATTTGAGTCAATTAAATAAATAAAATAATAACTATTTTTTTTAAGATACATATTTTTGACACTTAATTAATTGATTATAAAATTCAACTGAGAAATTAAAAATTGCTTCCAATATAATTAATTATTAGTTTTTAAACAATTTGAGTCAATTAAATAAATAAAATAATAACTAAGTATTTATAATGAAGTCGGTTGTTCTAAATTTTTAATTTGTTTATGCTTTAAAAAAAAACTTGAGGTAACTTTCTCATAATTATAGCAAACTATAGACTTTTCCATGTGCATATTTTTACAATATTTGAAGCACATCAAAATGCTTGTCTGTACTAATTAAGATATCATGTTTAGAACTGATAATTTAAAAATTGTGACTAGAGGGACAATTATTGTACATTTTACATTTTATTTAAAGTTTAATAAAAAAGTTTTACAGAACTGACTGAAACGGGTTTTTCTCATTTTACCTTTTTTTTGCCCGCAAGATAACAAATGAATATACAGTAGCGATGAACTTAATAGTTTATTTTAAGAAACTAGTTGCTTTTGTACAATGTGTGGCTAGAGAACTGCTATTCAATTACCTCACAATATAGTTTTGATATAACCCTGCAAATAAAATTTAGTACTAAGTGACAATAACTTAAATCATGTATACAAAAAAGTTATCTAACAAAAGTGTTTCCATAAAAGTAGGTCAAAATGGGCTGTACCCCAGTAAGGGCCGCTGCACAGGTCTAATTAAGTTGCCATGTGGCTCTTAAATTATCATGGGCTTCACCGTAAACCAAATGCCAGCGTAGTCTTCTTTAGAAAACAATTGTGACAAAATTTAAAATTACCAAATGCGACATCGAAAGTGTCATGGTTGTTGCAGTAACTCCTAATAAAGAAATTGCAATTTTTGTTGCTAAACAACTACAATTGCTCCCGATTAACTCACTAACGTACGAAAAGACATTTGTTAGAAAATGTGTTTGTATATAACTTTTACTTATTGTCAGCTATTACTAAATTTTTTTGCAGGGTTACATCTGAACTATCTGTATATATTTTTTTGATGTTACCTATGGGAATACTTTGTAAATAGTCAAATACTACGTGAACGTCTGTTATTTTTTTGTTAATTTAACTAATTACATGGACGCTAATAGTAGGATTTGATAAGATCTCAACATATTAGACATCTAAACTGATATAATTATTTTTTAAACATGTAACCTCAAAAATGTTCCTAATAGTGAATTTGACTTTAGTTCTAAAACCGTATTGAAATAATATTTTTGGACAGAGAACGTGCTTACGAATAAAACTGATGAAATTTAACGAAAGCATATCTCAAGCAAACCAAAATATTTTAGTCTTTAGCACGTTGTACCAGTTCCTTTTTCTTTTGTCATAAATTTAGAAATCTGGTTTTCAGTATGCAAAATCTTGCACCCTTGTGGGGAGTGTGCCTACGCTTATGTCAAGATATAATATATCCTTTTTCGGCCAGATGTTTGAAAGGGAAACGGAACTGGTATTGTTACCTGGGACTTGTAAAAGCCTAAATCGGACGTCCTATATCCGGTGTTATATTCACAAAAGGACCGGAAGAACGGTTATACGGCGGAATGTTGCTCATTTCCGAAAACCGCAATTTTTTCTCTCTTTGACTCACCAGAAGTCCGAAAATTTTTGTGGGGGTAGCGCTTATTTCCGTTTTTTTTCTCGAATCATATGTCTATGTAGATAAAAAAATTTTGTAGGAATGTATAATAGTTCTACAAATATTTAAATTTACTTAACAAATTATTTTTATGTTTCATTGAATAATACTTAATGTTTGCCGAATTAAATTCTTATCAATGATGTTGATGGCCTTGTCCTACAAATTTTTAGTATTGGCTTTATTAATGGATGCGATGATATCGTTTTACAATGAATTGACCTTGCTCAAAACGATTATGGATTGAGATAAAAATGCGTTGTTGGTTAATCAATTTATACATTCATGTAACGTATACTTTTTGCGATGCAGAGGTGTATTATGTTTCTTCCACTATTATTATGTCAATAATTAAGGTTTGAGCATTCTTGTGCGAAATTTAAATCGATTTAATCATAATTATTATTACTTTAAAAACTTTCGTTTTTATATTTAATAACAGAAATTATAATTTAAGGTTTCTTATTTTCACTTTTTAAATTTTAGGTTATTGTCTTAATTGGATATTACTAGTGAAAATTTATTGGCAAAAATTATTCATAGCGGTTGACTTTTTTGGGGATAATAAAATGCATATTCTATAGGTAGATAATTGTAAGATTTAAATAACCAGCAACTAATTTTTTGTTGTATACTTTTGGGGTTTTGTTAACAAAAAAAAAAACGAAAATGGGGATATTTATGAAGATAGACACTCAGTTATCATTGACAAACATACTCAAATGTTTGGTTTACGACACTGTTAAAGAAACCTTACAAAAGCCGCCCCGTAATCCTTTAAACAGCTCAATTATGTGATGCATGGTAGCCACAATAGATAATATAAATTATACCTACCAGCTTTTCTAAATTGAGTCTTTTCTTTTTCAAGGTACATATACGGATAGACCATGAATGAGACATATTTGTATATTGAATTTTGTACAAAAAGTAGGTCATTTTCGAATTTTGCTTGTCTTTATGGCACCTATATGCATATACCCAGCATATTGGAAAAAAATATTTGCCTTTCAACGTTTTTGAGCTTGATTTGAAAGATAATCTTATATTTCATTCGTAGAAAAAATGCGATTTTGCTAAGATTGTCGATGGTCGGACTGTCTGGACTCTTACTCCTAAAACAAATACATATAACTATTTTATCTTAGAATGAAACAAATAATTAATTTATCTCCTGATCATTTCTTATTTCTTTGTATCTTTAATTTTTTCTATCTTTGCCAACTAAAAAAAATTTGAGTGTCCAAGTCATAGATGTGTCTCTTATCTAAGAAATTGTTGATCGTACCATATAACAAACGTGATTTACGTGGAATAAAATGACAAAATCTTATATTTTTTTATTAGTTTATATATATAAACTGATACTTTCTTTGCGAAAGAAAATTCTAAAAAGAAAATTAATGCATGAGAATTATGCAGTTAAATATTACGAATTATGTATTATATAAGTATGGACATAATAATTAAATATAAAATTAAATATCAAAAGCGCCGTAGCCGACAAAAAAAAAATCTGGAAACTTTTTCTATGATGGTTGGAGCTTGTATAACAGGATGCTCACATTCCATTGTAATTTAATTATTGGTCACATACGTACTATTTTCTCACTATATAGAAAACTATCAATTTCTGAATTCGGAAAAAAAATTAATCTAATAAATTTTGTTATTTCGTCTTCCAGGTGGTCTTTTCTGGTTTAATTTAATTTATAGTATCTAAACTATGCATTTGAAAAAATGACAGTGCAACTGATTTATGTCTTACTAACAAAAATTAACTATTTTGTACAATTATTATTATTAGATTATACTCTGCGTCTGTTCGGTAAGCCTATGAAAGAATTTTGAATCATCGCGTTCTTAATGTTTTGTCTTGGAACTGTAAGTCTCTTGATAATAATCGCTTAGAAAGTAGAATGTTTAAAGACTGTGTCATAGAGATTCATTATTAACAGTTCATGTAATTTATGTAGTGAAAATGAACTCAAGATTTTTGACTGCTTGTTTTAACGATTTTATTTATTTCAGATAGCGTTAGCGTGGGAGAGTGCCTGGCCAGGCAGAGGGTTAACGGCCAAGAATCCAGCGTTATGTGGCTGCTAGATATACCTTCTCACAATGGTAGTAGAAAAAAATTTCATTGTACGAAAATAATTATGTTTTTTTAGACTGTGAAAAATTGCTGTGCTTCCGATACTATGATGGCTCAACTTTAGATTACTTAGCACAAACAGACTCTCTAATTATCAAACATCCAACTGATAAACTAAAGAAATTAATTAAGGTTAAAAATAGGCATAAGTGCAATGGTATTGAAAACGATGCCTTCCAAGACGAATCCGAAATTCCAGCTCTTAAAGGTTCAAATTCTTTAGAAGATTTAAATACAACGAGTGATGAACTATTTGCTGGAGTAAAAAAAAAGTCGGTAAATGGATTAGTTAGGTCAGAAAGTACGAATATGGGCGGTACAAAAAAGAAAATACGTTCAAAATTTGCACAAAAAACACCAAACAAAGAATATTATCAGATATGGACAGCTTATAGTACGGAAACCAAAGATAGTGCTTGTAGTTTAGATTTTGATGGTCAATTGGCGCCGCCACTTCCCCCAAGGACTTTGCATCGACCCTTGGAAAGATCGCATGCTCTAAATGCTAATTTTAGCCCTCCGGAAGTGTTAAGGCAAAATAAACCCAAACAAATACAAAAGCCTGAGGATACATTTAATTTTGAATTAATTGACACTGATGAGGACTATAAAACTTCATCACCGGCATCTTCTGTTTCGGATATAGATATAACGTTATCGACAAATAAAATTAAAGCGGCTTTTTTAGAAAATGGTAAAAAGCTTATAGGAAGTGATAACTACATTACGACGGTTCTTTCAAAGAATCTTGATTCGAATTCTAGTCCTATTTCTAATAATGCTCATTTATGTCTAAAAAGTCAAAATAGTCACAGTTCGTTATCAACGCAAAGTAGTAGTTCATTGGATGCAGTAGACGGAAACGAAGCTTCCGATTTAAGTTTAAAACCACATAAGCCTTTAACGCGTCAAATCCCAGAAGGAGAATCTCATACTCCACTGCATAAAGTCAAAATTGATATAATGAAACCTCACAATAAAATTTTAGAGCGAGTAGCAGGTTCTAGTCCTATTTGTCCTCCAACCCCAACACATCGTTCTAGGAAATTACGAAATGTTTTAGAACTGAAGCCACCAGGCTTAAAATCGGACATACAAGACGCTATGCCAGCTATTGAAGTTAGACAAGCTGATGTCAGACATTTAGAAAGTTTAGAGGATGCTGAGAGCGAGGCAAAACCTGCAAAAGATAATCCAAGAGTTAGTATTATTGCATTATCAGAGCTAAGAAGTGTAGATAGGAGAAGTCCCGAAATGAGAGCAGAAGCAAGTGGGGGAGTGTCTCTTCCTTTACAAAGATTAACTACTACACGGTTGCCTTCAATACCGGAGCGAAGTCATAGAATTTTGACGGTTGCTGAAATTCCCGGAGAGCATGATGAACCCTTACCTCCATGTATGTATAATTTTTTTTATGAATATATATGCTTATTTAACAATTGTGTTTTTGTAGCGTGGGAAGCGAGAATGGATAGTCATGGTAGGGTCTTCTACATAGATCATGCAACTAGAACAACATCTTGGGTTAGACCTGGTGGTAATTCGAGTACAGTGCCTAATGGAAGCGGTGCAGAACAACATCGCCGTCAATTAGATCGACGATATCAAAGCATTCGTCGAACGATAAGCTCAAATAGATTAGATGAGGTTGATTATCTTGCAGCACCACCCGGTTGTCGTCTTTTAAGCAGACCGGATTTTTTTACAATTTTACACATGAATCAGGTATTTTATATCGAGTTTCAATTTTCGAAAAAATACAAAATAATTGCACTTATAGGATGCCTTAGCTTTATATAATCGAAATCCTACTTTGAAGCATATGATTATTCGAATACGACGAAACCCACAAGCTTTTTTTCCCAAATATCAGCACAACAAGGAGCTAGTAGCTTTGGTCAATTTATTCGCGGACACTACACTGGATTTGCCCGAAGGTTGGGATACGAAAAAAGACCGAAATGCAAAAGTATGTAGTAATTTTTTGTAATATTGTGTAACTAACAGTACTAACATCGCAGCAATTTTTTATTGATCATGCCAATAAGAAAACAACGTATATGGATCCAAGGCTTCCAACGGAGCCGGTATCACATTACATTATTAGGGTATCGGAAGAAGGACAGGTATGTCTAAAATACATCGTAAGCATTTTTTTGAGAAATTCAATTATAAGGACATTCGAAAAATATTATATTCTAGATTTCTAGAAGCATCACAAAATCTTAAGCAAAATATTTTATTTTAAAGATTGATTTTTTTTAAATTGATTGATTTTGAAAAAACACCGCGGTGCGGGAAAAACGTTTTTCGGTGCATTGAAAACGACCGAAAACTCCCAAACTTTGAGCGATGAGTGCAAAAAAAAACGTTTTTGATCCTAGTGCGTAAAAGAGATTGTTCAGTCTCGCAAAAGGTGGCCAAAATAGCTCAATTATTAATAATTCGTACTGCACTTCTTACATTAACGTTTTTATATTTTATTTTTTCTTGATCAAGCTAAAATAATAATAATAACAAATATTTTGTCATCGGTCTATTAATATAAAAGAATAATAGGCTAATAAATGTTGAGTTGCATTTTAGATTTGTCAGGTTTGTTGTCATAAGTGTATTATTCTGTATATTTAATTTTAAAGTATAATGTTTTTTATTGTTTTCAGGCTCCTGCTCCACCTCCACGTCCTTCAACCACATCGACAAGTTTTGTTTCTGCTAATAATGCACCTGAAGTTCCTGTCGCATATAATGATAAAGTTGTGGCATTTTTACGGCAACCAAATATTTTTGACATTTTGAAAGAAAGACATCATCCCATAGGAACATCGCCTACGCTTCGAGATAAAGTGAATGCTGTTAGAGTAGAAGGGACTTCTGCTTTAGATCGTCTTAGTCATGATGTACATCTTACCATACTTTTAAGGTAGGATTTTTTAGCTTTTTTTATCTAGATAAGATTTTGATCATATGTTAATTTTTTGGCAGATACAGACGTTGTGTATATTATTCGACAAGCGTTGACGTCTAGCGGCAATCATACCATGAAAGATAATTAATAAATATCTGTCGTCTAAATTGCACAAAAAGTATTGATCTAAATAATTTATAAATGTACGGTATGATTAGTATTCAAGCTCGTATATATAATTGCCTATGCTGCTGTAGGTTAAGTGAATATTATTTTAAGGTACTTAATCAATTTTCGGACAAAAAAATTAAGTTTATGTAATTAAGGATCATTATAGTTTTTTTATATTGTTATCTGCAATTTATATTAAATCAATGCAAAAAAAGTAGCAATTGAAAAAATTATGATTAAGTACATTAGAGCATTGACTTAGAGTTATTTATTACTATTTTGCGTATAAAACGTAGGTTGCGGAGTTTTAACCGTATTTTCTTGAATACTAAAGCGTAAAACTGGACGTTTTTAAATATATCCTTTTAAAAATATGCGAACCAAATTAGCACACTCAGGAGTAAATTCAAATTAATTAATCAGAAGCTCGCAAAAGATGAGGTGCTTGCGGTGGCTACATGTCTCTCCAGGGCTCATGTTTGCTTAGAAGCACTGTACATACATTTGAATTGAATGATTTAATTTGACGTCAGGTGTGAAATCACAACTGACGGGTCAGTCAAACTTTAGTACTATTTTGTTGTTGATAAATTATTATTAACCGCATTTAAATTTTTTATTAAATTGCCGTTCTTTATTGCTTCAAAAAAGCCTATTCTATTTCCAGAATCGAAGTTCAAAGATTAAATAATGCATTTTTCACATCAGAATGAGATATGTAGAAATTATTTCAAGTTAATATGGTGATCTCTCATGACTATCATGACTCATATGCTCATATTAAATTTCATGACCTTAGAGTGTAAGGCCTGAACGTTAAACGTGTTGCCTATAACAAACATTTCATTCTCTTCATAAAATGAAGTTTTTTTTATAAAATACAGGTTTTGATTTCGTTCGTAAAAGAAGCAACTGTGATTGTTTTAAAGTTTTTTGCAATTTAGTACTAAATTGAATTACTCAGTTGAATTATAGTAAACCAATTAATGCAATATGATTTATTACGATCAACTAAAGAGAAAACATCATTGAAAATGGCAGGAAAACCCCATAGCTTCTGTCGTGTCTTATAAAATTTAAAGCAACTACAAAAAATAAATTTATTTTTGTTTATTTTTTATATTGGCTACTTTCTATAGTTTACTTGAGAACTTCTCTTCTCTTGTCTTATTTATAGACCTTAAGCCTAATTCAGTTTGTCTAATATATTTAGTATAATATTTTGCTTAGTGTTTTTTAAAACTTTTCTTATTCTAGTTTATTATGATTTTCTAACTTGGTGTTTAGTTCAATCTGCTGCAGATTTTAGTCCAAAGCAAATAATGAGAGCAAAGCTCAGTATGTTTAGTTTAATCCTTGAGTGTAAAGTTTAATTTTACAGAATCTAAAATTGATCTTAAACTATTTTTCCTAATTTAATTTTAGATGTTTTGGTCTGAGCAATGAATCTAACTTTTCTAATGTGGCAGCTTTTGTTTTTTTTGCTGTTTTTTAATTTTTGAACTTATAGACCAACTGTGTGTTTTGGCTAGGTTTCCAAATTTAACTCTAGTTGAGTCTAGGGCAAGCTAATAGGGTTAAATCTGAATGGTTTTCTAATTTTAACTTTCATAAATAGATAATCAACTTATTTAAATAAAAAATAAAGAATGAATGTTACAGAGTTTCTGTTGGAAATTTATTTCTGTTGCATGCGTGTCAGCAAACAGATGGGGGGAGGGAGACATTTTGAATGTTTAAACCACAACAATTGAGCTAACGTACCAGATGCATTTATTTCGAATTTATAATGAATCAGTTTTTTTGTATCCCTGTTTATGTTCGGCTAAAAAGTAAAGTGAACTATATAAGCTTTTCGGGCGAAAGTTAGATATATGGAATTTATCAGAAACGGAATTATTTAAATTGACGCCGATCTTTGTTGGAAAAATTTGGAAACTGCTTATCTATTTAATATTTTACACTATCGTTTTTTTTTGTTTCTCAAAACAACACATACTTTCAAAGGAAATGTAGAGCTTTGGCTATCTTTCATGAAAAGAAATTATTAATAAAGAGCTGCGTGATTGCTGCAGGAAATCAAATAATTTTTTGCTTTTATTGGCTCAAATTCAAGTTTAAATTCGAAAAAGCCCAATATTTACCTAACAAATTCAATTTGCGGAAATTTTCTGATGAGCTAATAAAAAAAATTAAAATGTTATTTCTGTTAGCAGGTGTAAATTGGTAGCAATGGCATTCTAATTGGCAATTACCTATAGCTTTTAATTCACAAGGTTGATATTAACAAATTAACACCCTAAGCCCTAAAAATTGCGTCACATCCTATATCAAGGTTAATATTTATATTGAAATCTAATTACAAACATATAATTGAATATTTCGCACGTGATTTAATCAACAAAACAATATTTGACGAGCCCGTATGTCTCTTAACATTTAACGTATCGTATGTGAATTGGTGCATGAAGTGGCGGTTAAGTATTCTTACTCATTAACGGCTACGTGACGTAAGTTGATTTTGTATGCACCCTCATTGTCTGTCGCTTATTAGTCTTCTTACTTCCTCTTTTTATTATTATAATTTTTTTACTTATCGCATCTGCTATATTTCAAGGACCTTATAGAAGATGGCACTTCGACAGGTGTCTTGCAATTTTAACATGTGCTTCTTTGATCCTTAAATTTATATTATCATACATACCTATATTTTGAAATGGCACAATTTATGTATAATTTTTTTAATAAATGTCTTTAGTTGACAATAACATCAAAATTGTTGAGAAATGCTTGAAATTTTGTAAAAGACTTTAGTGCGTTTATTCTTTTACTATATTCTCACGATTATTGCAAAATGGAGCTAAAGGAGTTATTGTATCTAACTGCCAATGTATTATATTTCTTTGACGAAAATTGAGCCGGCACTACTTTTTTTTGTTTACTTATTTATTCTTACTTTTTTTTTTTTCATTCGTTATTTATTTTACCGTAGGAGTTTATATTATAACAACCAGAATACTGGAGAAAAAAAATGTTTAAAGTAAGGCCACGCTTATTTTTTTAAATTTTTTTTCTTAGTTTTTTTTGTCTACTTTGGCGTGTTTTTATGAACATGTTACAAAATACGCCACACGCAATACGTAACTTAGTTCCAAGATGTTATTATTCTTTTTTTTTATAAGTTTTGTTTTCACTTCTTACATTTTGTTTACTAAATTAATAAACTGTAACGTTTTATTGTGGTTTGACTTTGGGTTTTTGTCTTTTCATGTTGAAAACAAAAATCTAGTTTCTCTGTTTTTTTTTTATAATTTACATACTTTGCTAGCGCTAAGACTTGTTTTCTATTTCTTTATTCCTATGCTCAGATCTTAAAAATTTGTATTTGGTTCTCGTCGTTTCTTTTTATATACTTTGGTAGTTTACCAGCTCTACACTTTTTTTTCTTCTTTTGTTTCTTTTTTTTTATTTTATCTTTTTGCGTTCATCATTTAATGTTAAAATTTCTTATTTTTTTTGTTCAAATTATACTGTGTCATTTTCTTTCTATATCTTATTTTTTCTCGTTCTTTGTAAATGTCACAATTACTTTAAACAAATAACATTTTATGACCTTGAAATAAAAAATATAAATTCTACTTCTAACTTCTCGTTTGTTGTATTATTAAAATACTTTCTATTAGAACAAGTTGTCTGGGTTTTTATTTTGATTTTCACATTATCTAACTTTTGCGTTGTCTTTAGCTGTTTCTATAATATTTTCTTATATTTTTGCTATCTATCCCAAAAATTCAAATTTTGATCAATTGATTTTTTCTGTTTTTACACGTTTATTTTAAATTTATTGAAATTAATATAGTTTTCAGTTAGAATTTAGTGTTACATTTAAACTACTTATTAAAATCTACTTCCCAAAGAGTGGCAGGGATGCGATTTTTTTGCAACTGTACTTATTGAAGCTTTTAATATTTGAGTGATGCCATACAAATGGTAACAAATAATGTGTGTCCCACACTCTTGAAATGGACAGGTGGTAGTTTTCTTTTCCAAAAATTGGGGTATTCTTTTATACACAGGTAGTAACTAAGCGCACAGATTGAAAAGTATTTTATAACGGGACCTCTTTCCTTCCTACCTGGCTATACTGAAATCGAATCCGTTTTTACTTTTTGATTACCTTATACTAAACACCGTTATATGATGGAATTTCTTTAGTTTTTTTTTTTATATAAAAAGATTACCTATTATGAAATCGACGACTCTCGCAATTATGCATACAATGACTATGATCATGAATAAAAATTATTTGTTGTAGAGGTTAAATACGAAAAGAAAACATACATCGTTAGGTAAATAACATATGAGACACGATTCCATTGTCAATGAGTTGGTTGAGTGCGAATTTTTCAAAATAATGATAAGGAGATTTGAGATAATTATAAGCGAGGGGGACATGATAAATTACGCTTAATTTTACTTGTGCATGCCATAAATTGAATGTTTTATCTTTCATAAGAATGATTACTAAATAGTGTAGTACCTATTTATATCTTATTTAGTATAAATACTACCAATAATCCAAATAATAAGATGCTCAAAAGTCAAGAGCCAAAATAATTACTAATAAGATTCATAAGGTATGTGAACATATAATCTCGTACCTTATTTGTTGGTAATTAAAAATAGCAGTTGAACCGAAAGATTTTTCACTTGAAAAAACATTTTTTTAAACCTAGAAATTAGGTCAAATACGGGAGTTATAATTAATTATATTATAGTTAAGTTAAAAAAATGTTCATTTAATGTACAATTTTTGTTTTGTTTTATTGTTAGTTTTTTAACAAATAATTTATTAATTTTTATAAAAGATGCTGAATGAATAGGAAAATCTAACTATACCAATACGTACTCTAATTAATAATTATTGTGGTAGCAATTTTGACCAATTTTAAATAATGATTAGGTACAAGAAGATTAAATCTAGGTTTTGTTCAAACATAGCCATATTTTGAAAAAAAAATCATACTTTGTCATCTCTTTGCCAGCGTCCTTCTATACACAACATTGGCTGGACGCTGTTTTCAGTAAATGAACAGGATTGTGTGTGATATTTGCTGTGGCAGTAAAATGAGGCACTAGGAATCTCGTCTCTAATGGCCTTGGAAATTTTATGCTAGACAGCCTTAGAATAAAAATTTTTATTATGATTATTATTTTTGGAAATGTTTGAATTATCTTAAATTTTATTTATAAATCAAAAGGGGTTTAATTTAATGGTGCTAAAATTTTGATGCCATAATGTCTTGTCTAATTGGATCATTTAACAACGGAAGTGCAAGTTGTGGTTGGTTAAGAAGCAACTTGTTTAGACTGCTAAACAAAATGTATAACAATTTTAATTCAAAACCTTGAAAATAGATATATATATTAAGCACACTATTAACAGAGCGAGACACAAAATTTTGAAAAATAGTTGAGGAAATGTAAATTACGTCCAGAAAGTGTAAGTTTAAACAAATTTATTTAGGGTTAACGCTCCGACATGTATTGAGCTTATTAGTTTTCATCACTGATACTCAACATGCTAAGACTAATGCCGCACATCTAAATAGCTAAATTTTATGATCTTTTGATAATATTTAAATCTTAAAAATTACGTGAAACGGCTCTAAAACGTGAAAGACTTTTAGTATATAATATTTCAACCAGGCATTTGGTATCATTCTATAGTGAAATACGTTGGTTCATGCGTTGAAACGGCATTACAGAACACGTGGCTTTTAAACAAAAAAAGCTATATAGACTATATTTTGCTTGAAATGAGAAGCTTGAATGATATGAACTAGATTGAGCAATACCCCATAAACTTCCATGTAATTAAAAGTTCCTATTTGGTGATCATCTGCCTTATTATAGTACCATTATAGTACAAAAAATCCCAAACTTGAAATATAAACAAAAAATAAAATATAGAATCATGATAAAAATGGAATAGATAGTCATAAAGATAAAAGATTAATTGAATGTTTTAGTAGTCTCAACTAAATAAGTCTTGAGAAACGCAGGAAAAAGTAAAATCGGTTTGGAAGGGAAATATTAAATTTTCCTTTAAAGACAAAGATAGGAAAGTTTACCAAGAAAAAAGAAACGTGCACCGGGAAGATAGATGTAATAAACATTTTGGTAACAATTAATTTTTTTGAAAAGGAATTTATTTTTTTATGATGAGGCATTTTATGAATTTTAAATCATCTTTTTGAAGTATACCAACCTTTGTCTGGTGCTCAGATTCTCATTCTGAATACAGTTTTATTAGAAAAGGAATGGCTCTGCATTTTAGTTTACTGTTTGATTTGTATTTAGGCAGCTATTTGTTAATAATTATGTCAGTTACAAATGTAATATGTATGTGATTTGATAACACACTATAGGAAAAGTACATGTTTTAACGATTTTTTTAATAATTGCCATTAATTTCACGGTTTTATCACAGACGTTTTTTTTTTGTTTTGGTTACGCTATACATAATTCTTATTTTGAACAAAATCAGTTATGAAAACATTTGATAAAAAGGGCAAGGCTCGCTTATTTTGATGATATAATGAATAAATTTGGCGGAAGGTCATGTATGTTTTTATTTTCGTTATAAATTACTGCTTTACTGTTAATTGGTACTTATCTGGTGAAGATAACAAAAAAGGAAAGCTAAATAATAATTGTTGTTCTTTACTTTTACTTTGTTAATTTCAGTGATTTGTATATAGATACATAGCTTTGTTTGTCTTTTTTTTGCGAAAAACAAGTTTACTTAAAATTGTTCTTAAAATAAAGCCATTGTTTATTAAATGTGTGAGCTACTATTATGCTAGGAACAAGCATTAAGACTTCATAAAATAAGATAGAAAATAATTATTATAATTTATGTCAAATATTCTTTAAAAATTATTTATCTGAACGAAGATATGTTTCTATAATTGTTTCTATAATTTTGTTTTTATTATCTGTCTTTTCGTATTTTTGCAGATGTTTAATTGTACAATTATTTATTATTTTATTAGGGAACTAAGTAAGTAGGAAATTTTGATTAAAAAAATTAAATCGACATTTTTTGGTTATTTTGATTTGGCAGTTTTATGTTTTGATTTATTGGACAGTTTTTGCTTTATGGTTTTCAATTTACTTTATACTCTAGATTTTGTATGGTGTTTGTCGTCTTTTCTTTTTTACATTTCTTGGAATTTTTTTTCCTATATTTTAATGGCTGTATAATTGACATATTTTTAACAAACTTGAAAATTTTAGAAATTATTTGGAAGCTTTATAAGTAATAATTTTCAAGTCTTTGTGCTTATTTTGTCTTTTGTTAACATATAACAGGTGTTGTGGTGTACCAGTTGTTTACTGTTCAATTTGAAAAAAAAAATAGTTTTGTTTATGTTATGGACCTTCAAAATATGCTTTTACTATTGCCATTCATCATAGTTCTTTTTATTCATGTGTAATTAGGAAAAAATATTATAATAGTAATATGTTTACTGTCAATGCCAGTGACTTTATAACCCAGTATTTTCGAATTACGCCCATAATTAATAACTAATTCAAATATTAGTTCCACTAACGCACTCTTTAATAGAGTAATCAATTTTTTATTGTAACTCAATCCGCGTCCTAAATTGTTGACTTAAAATATGAAAGTAAAAGGTACAAATTTATAGATTTTACTGCAGTAAAGAACAAATAATAACAATTTTTAAACTAATCAAAAGTAAACATTTACACATTTTTTATTAAATTAAATATTGACTTCTCTCTATATTTATAGACATAGTACCTACAGCTGTTGAAAAGGTTATCTGAATCTGAACTTGTCGGAAGTCTCTCCCACTATGTAGCCAATATACAATAGATCAAAAGATTCTTTTTCGTTTTTGAAATCTGTGGGGATAACAGAAAAATGCATGCGCTTGCAGCCCTTCATGCCGAAATCTGTTCTATTATTATGGTTAGGGCAAAATGGTCAAACCCTTTCTTCGTAATTGACCGTCTCAAGCAACGGCAAACCTCTTAAATGATACGTTTCTGAGCAAAATTTATGAGTTTACAAGACCATATTTTTTGGGATATTCTAATTAAAATTTTTATTTCGATACCTGTCTTGCGTTTAGGGTTACAAAATTGCGGTAGGGTTGTAAAGTTTTATTACTTTTTCAAAGCATGACTACTTTCACTACTCTAGTTTATGGTGGATGACCACACTTTGGTTTATAAAGGGTAATAAATAACAATATCAATGAACTTTCAATTTTGTCTGAACATCTTAACGCCGTAACGGTAAAAATCAGTAAAGCAAATTTATACAATTTCTTAAGAATTATTTTGAATATGAATAGACCTAGAAATGTAAAATACAGGGATTTTGGAGACTAATTGAGTCATAAATTTCAAAACGCGTCGTTTGACACATTGCATCATAAATTTGGACAGTCGAGACTTTAAATCATCATATTTAAAGCAAAAGTCTCAACTATTTGAAGCTTAGATTTGAAAAAATAATAGGAAATTAGGAGAGTTCCACAAAAAAAAATTGAAGATCTTAGAAATTGTGAACATCAGAATAACTTGGAAAAAAAAAGAAATAGAAGAGCATTTGAACTTGTAGCTTAAGAAAAATGAGCGGTAGAGAATAACCATGAAAATCGGAATAATGAATAATATCAAAAAATTTTGGTCATCGAACATATTAGGGCAAATATAAAGACAGTTTTATAAAAAAAAATTCAATTTTGTAACAAATTCTATGAATGTTTTGAAATAGACATCTGTCCAATCTAATAACAATCCGACAGGGGTCAACGAAACTACTTGATGATTTGATTTAAAAGCGACAATTAAGCTGCTTATCATTTTTTATTATAGGTGCGTCCACGAGGAACAATGGGCAGCTTTCGAAGCAGGATGGTTTGTAAATCGGAAGCTCAATCATTAAACTGACCTAAATTCTATTTCAAAACGTAAAGAAATAAATAAATAGTATTAAATGTATGTTTAGAGATCTTTGATTTATGTAATTTGGCATAATTTTGTTTTGAGATGTTATGCGAATTCGAGGTATTTTATATTTATGGGAAAGGCTAAATTACAAACAGAAAGTAGGAAGAATAATAGCCATATTTTTCAAAAATTTTTCCGGATTTTTTCATTAGACAGTAAACATTCTGTAAAATCATGCAAAGGGTAAATATACCAATTTAAGTGCAAAAAATGATTCTGAATCATGCTTTGTTCTAGTGGTAACGTGCAGGAATATGTTATGTTAAAATTATTTTCCCTTATTTATCACAACAATAAAAACCGCAGTAATCACTGTCATGGTCATTATCATTTCCCGTCAAGGTCATGTTTAATTACATTATGTCAGGAGGTCATCGATTTTGTCATCTCTGGTAAATTTGTGTAGGAAGCTTCACGGCGAAAATGTTCTGTTTCTTCAAATAAACCTTGTATGTCATTCTAGATTGTTATTTACAAAATATTATAAATCTGCTCTGTTTGGCTAGCTTTATCCATATATAAATATTCACAAATGGAATTTGAAATAAATAGATTATTATTCTTCTGTCATTCTGACAGAAATTAAAAATTTTCCACATGGGTGATGAGTATGAGTGTGTGTTGCAAAAGAAAAATGGAAAAGTTTTTAATGTGTGCAAATATGAGTAATCGTTTTGTGTTGTGGTTTTTTATTATTACGGAAGTGCAGAGAAAAATGTGATCATAGTAGACTACAGTTGTGACTTGCAAAGTTTTATTAGGTCTTACTTAATGTCAAAATAAATTTCAATAAAAATTATAATTTACAAATAAATAGTTGAGAAGCTCCTAAATCTGCATCAACGTGTTCAATTTAATTTCACACACAAAATAGAAGTAAATGACTATAAATAATAATAATGATGATGATGATGATGACGGCAAAAATTGACCCATTAACTGATTTCACTGGTATTTTTTTTCCTGTGTTTTCAAATCTGTCCAGCGTCGAATATTTGTCTAATTTAGTCTTGACAAAAAATAGACCTTGTCTTTAAATGTACACCACATAACTTAACCTTCGCGATGTCATTAAATCTATTATGTGAAATATATTATGCTTAGGGGTTGTATGTTCACCAAGGTAAAAAATTCACTGACTTTTTTATACAGCGTTCAACTTCTTTTAAAAAATTTTCCTCGTCATTTTCGTACGGCTATTTATATGAGCGTAAAAAATTCGAAAACTAAAGAGCGGATAATGGATACCTCAGTTGGACAATCTCTGACAATTGATATTAAACCTAATAGGCATCTTAACTCGATCTAGTATAAATATTAGGTTTCTTTAACTGTCTACTTGTTAAGATTTTAAATTTTAATATTCATATCAAGAGAATAGTATTAATTTAATAGATATTTTTCTTTAGAATGACCTAGGAACATTTTATGATTTTTATAGGTAGCTAGAGATATGTTGTACTAAAATATTTGTCACATTTTTATAAATAATGAAATGCTGTAAAAAAAGTCATCTAACAACATTTCATAAATCCATTGGCATAAGATCAATGTTAAGTTATCTATTTAAATGTTTGTCGAAACTATGAGGCTTATCAAAAAACGTACTCGAAATTTTTGTACATAAATTTTACTATGTATTGATGAACTATTGTGTGTTTTTGTAATAATAAGAATACTGTACACTTGAAACTTTTTTTTAGCAGTTAACTTTGAAATTGTTATTTCTTAATGACTACTGCTAACGCTTTACAATATTTTTATGTACACTTTTTTGATAAGCGTCGTAAGTTTTGCTGTAATATTCAAAAATAGGTCAAAATGTAGATAGCTAAACTTTGATAATTCGTTTATTTTCACAAATGCTTTGTTTATGAAATAAGTACTGACAAAATTCTTTATTTGCTTGCGATTTAACCTTTCATAAAAATACTTCATTGTATATTTGTAAATTTTCTATAATGCATTGATAGCTGCTTTTATAAGTTAGAAGCATCAAACAATTTTATTTATCAATTTAAATTGGTGTTTGCAACATTGGGGACTTGCATCACTCAATCTTTTTAGAAAATGTAATTAAAGTTTTGACTAAAACAGCCTGAAAACTGTCGGATTTATTAGAAATACAGTGTTTATTGCTAACTTTTCCGAATGTTTATAAATTTTTACAGTTCACTTATGTTTTTATTATATTAACGGCTTTTAATAAATCAACACAATGGCAGAATTTTATTGAGAATTATTATAACTTCTAAATTATTACTGAAGAGTATTTTATTGGATTTACAATATTTAAGCTAAGACATATGTAATTTTTGATGTTCATATATTTTTAAAATTATTTTTATTTTGCTATTAAAGCACACTTATCAGGTAAAAGCAAAGAAAAAATTTAGCCACGTTAATTGGCGACACATACATACTATATTTTTTATTTTCATTAAATCATTTGGTTTGAGGGTCCTTCCTTAAAACGGTGTTTGAAGCTTTGACCTTAAAAAAATTGTAGACAACATTTTTAGTCATACACTTATCATAGTCAATCTTAAATTATTAAGAGAAGATAAATTACGCCATTGTTTTTATTTTGCATTTAGAACAGACCTTTACTAGTTTTTAAGCTGTGATAGGTAATACAAAAAAAATTATTTTGCTAGAATAATGACAATCTAATTCGATCATTAAGAGTTTTAACTTTCAAGATTCAAAAGTTTATAAAAAATGGGATTTATTTGGAACCTTGATGACATATTATTAAGTCAACTTAAAAACGGCTGAAATAAAGCAATAAAAGATTGACATCTGAAAAATTGATAACATCTAAAAAATAATCGCTTGTGATATTAGAGTCTGACAAATTAAGACAGTTTAAAATTGGGACTGAATTTTGTTACTATTTATATGACAACTTTCGAGCTTTAGTGTGAATATAATTTAGCAAATTTCTAAAATATTGTATAAATTATTTCAAAGTATTGTTGTTTTCTTACGATACAACTTTTTTTTAATTTTATTAATAAAACAGAAAAGTATAATAAGACTTTTTTTAAGCATTTTTTATTTTTATGTATTTTTGTTTAAAACAGAGCAATATTTTTCTTAATAATTTCTCAAATTTGTAAATTTCCTGTTGAAAGCGAAACTCAAGTATCTTCCCACCTTGATCTACTTCAGTAACTTCCCTATATACATCCGAAAATATTCTTACTGTTTTCTCAAGGCAATAATTTTTTTATTTAATTTGTAAAGTTTTAGAAATGTGGGAACTTTGAAATGGTCCAATCATTTTTTAAGTTCTCAATTTTCCAGCATTTCGGAACTAAACTAGTCCAGGTTGGTCTGATATTAGTATAGAGATGCACCGGATAATAAAAATAATCCCCACTTTGCTTCCATTCCTGTCCGCGTTTACGCCGAGTAAAATGCTATAGTATTGTAAAGCTATAGCTATAGTAAGGTCGGCATGTACGGCGGGTGGTGAATGAATACAAACAGTGTATACAAATGTAGTGAGAAAATAATATAATTTTTTTTTTTTTGATTTGAAAAAAAGCTACTGAATCATTGTGCGGGTTCAATGGCTTTTGAAAATATTCTGTATGACAAAAATTTAAATGTGAAGTAGTAGAAAAAAAATGGGAATTGTTACTAAAACAATAGGAGTCATATTTAGTCTGTGAGTATATAGTTTTTTTGTGAAAAAAAATCGCGTGTCGGGTTGCTTCAGTAACCTCATTGCACTAGATGCATTATTTTTATTATTTTAATTAAAACGTTTCGCTTTTGTAATTGAATTATGGATGATGTACTTTCGTTTATTTGATGGTGTTCTTACTTTCATTAGATATTTTTTTTGTAAATAAAAATAATATTATTAAACTGCTTTAATAAAAACCAAAAAAGATAACTTTCAATTAATTGCGAAAAATAAACGATGCTGTCAACCGGAAAACATCTTTGACTTTTGGTGCCCTTTTAATTTATTTATTTATAGTTTCCGTTCAGTTGTAACGGAAATAAGTTTTTTTTTAATTGATTAAGAGGGAAATAGAAAAAATGATATTTTTTAAAAAATATTTTTTATATTATCAGCAGTTAGCCGGTACAGGCTATCTGTCCAGTTTCATATTTGTTTAAAAAAACAGCTTAAGAGAATTTGAATCGTTCTGATGTATTTTCAAAATCGGTAAGTTGGTCAAAGCCGGCATAGCTATAATTATTATAAATTTGTCACTAAAATCCGGGTGCAATTTTTACCAATATTTTATTGAAAATAATTGAAAAATTTTTAAACGGAAGTTTAAACGTTAGTTTAAATCATCCCTTATAACTTTGAGAATCTAAATTTATTTTAAAATTTAGATGAGAATATTTCCTATGCAGAAGAACAAAAATAGTTCAAATTGACTTTTAATCGGCGAATGGTACAGGCAACTGACCGTTGCAAATTGACATAAAATGGTTCGAAAACTGCACAGAAGACAAAATGGTGCCAATACATTTTAGTTAGAACAAATATGATGAAAAAAAAATGTAGCAGACGTGAGAGTTAAAAGATTTTTTTGAGTCAAAAATAAGCTATTTTGAGTATTTGCGCCTGCGTCTTACAAAATTTGTATAAAAATTACAGAAAACAGCTTTGAGTTACAAAGTTGTGCAAAATTCTAGAAAACATTTTTAAGAAAAATTTTTTAACTGTTGTAAATACTACTTAATTAATTTTGTTATATGAAAGGATTCAGATGATTCGAACTTTTAAATGCACTTTGAAAATATAGAAAAAAAAATGCTATAAATTGATCATGAATTATTGGAGCGCAAATTTTTATCTTGTTGAGAATAGAATCTTGAAATAAAATAAAACTGGTTAGATTCTATTAAAAAAAACTTATGTTTTTTTTAATATTGGGACGTTCTATGTGTAAATGAATTGCAATATTTTTTTAAAAGTAAAGCTGTAATCTTGTTCTTGAAATAAGAAATGTTTTCTATTTCATCTTTTAAATAAATTAGAGACTTGTTAATCTTACAGCTTAGGACTTACAGCTTAGAAACTTTCAAAGAAATCTTACATCTTAAGAATTTTTGAAAGCCTGTTCCTTCAGAAATAAAAGAACAAAATTTGTTTAATAGTTACATTTGTTTGTGAATTTTGTTAATAGTTACAAGTTGTGATAATATCCACCTTTTTGTCTTTTTAAGGAAATCAAACCTTTGTGTACAGCACTTCTCAGTTGTTTGTTCTGTTCATGTCGGATATAATTTAATGTTTAATCTAGAGTTTTTTTCTAAGAATTTTCCATAGTAAAAGCAAATGATGGCACATGGCGGTGGTTACATCGGTATCTTATATGAACATTATGATAAGCCTAGTGATAAGTGGTATCGATTTTTGTGGTTTTATTTATTTATTTTTTTTGTAACAATGAGTTATGAAAATGGGAGTGATGTTGAAATGCGGCACAGATTCATACTATAAATAAACAAAAAATACTCAACTTTTTTTTTACCATAAATTGTTGCTTTAACCTAACAATTTTCTAAGAATATGCTCTAAGTTGTATGCATCTTTGATTTACTATCCTGCATATTATGTATAAATTATATATTATTATTTTATGTATAAATTTTTGACAATTAACATATTAAACTTAAAATTGTAGACTTAAAAAATGTTATAATCAACATACAATACAAGGGTCTAATTTGACTGACGAGACTTGAAATTTCGAAAAACTTTCAACTTTTTAAAGTTTTTCTTATGACATAATTGTCAGTTTATAGCGTTTGTCTACGCAATCTAACTTCTAGTTTTTTTTTGCATAAATTTTAGCTTAAGACAGTCTGTATCTGTGGGATTTTTTTCGCTCATTTTTTTTATCACTTTGTCTGTTCTTTTTCTTCGTTCAGTGAGTCTTTGTTTTAGTGTTGCTGTGTTGTTTATCTGACAGATGTAGAACGTAGTAGTTCTGTTATATTATCATTTATATTATCACTCCTTTTCTGTTTCTTATATTGTGCTTTTCAATCTTTGTTGCTGCTTTACTTCAGATATGATTTTTTTCTCTATGTCCCTGTTTTGGGAGTTTTTGCGTAGCAAAATAATATGGCTACAAACCAGCTACTCAAAAAACTATCTTCACCACTTGATATACCAAATCGAATGGCGATAACATATTTTTTTTATTTTCTGAAAATTTTGTATTCAAATCAAAAGCTTTCTAAAAATATAGTTCTAAAATAGGTCTTTTTCTCCGTCGATCAATTTCTCTATAAAGTGTCAGTTGGACAAACTAGATTCTTAATTATATCTTTTTCATCATTTGTAAAATTCTCAGCAGTGAACGTCTCTTAAGCAAATTGGCATGAGTTCTTTTGTATTGAAAATTAAAATATTGAACGTTTTAATGAAAGTCTATTTATTGAGAAAATATTTTATTATTTGGACAGACAAGACATATGTTTTATCGTTTTACCATTCCTAAATAAATATTTATAACATTATGATTATTTTAGCATACAAATCACACATCTGCTACAACAATATTAAAAAAAATCTATTCTGTAAACTACAGATGATCATGATGAAGATGATGATAATAAAACGTAAAGTAAGTCAATGAAATGGGTCTGTTTTTACATCTTTTATATTTTATGATCTGCAATTCACTTTAATTATTCTTTTTCGTTCTTTCGCAAATCATCAAATCCTGAGAAAACTGTCCTATAAAATCAATTTTTTACGATGTTTGGAAAAACAGTGTGTTGTTTATCGATTATGAAATCATTTATAGATCATGAAATTTGATACAAAATCTGTAGCGTCTTTGACTAAACTGATGTGGAAACAAAACGAAAAAAAAAGCAACGAAAGCAGGATAGTAGTCCAGAAATATCGGCGGGAGCAGCGCTCGACGCAAAATAACAAAGACGGGATTGTATATTTAGATACCAACGAAGAGGTGTTGATATTTTTAAAAATTTATAGAAAATAAAAGCATTTTTTTTTTATTTATAGTTTGCAGCACGCAATTGTATACATACTATTCAGATATATAATATTGATTGAGGCAGGAACATTAATAATAAAAAATATTTGGTGCTTCTGTTATAATAGACTGAGAGGTGATACTAAACCAAAATAATCATAAATTGCTATAATTTGCTCTACTATTAAGGTATCTTTTTCCAAATAATATTTTATCTTCAATAAAATTGTTTTGTCTACTCTATTATAATTTAATATTAGAAGCCTACCGATCATTGGTGCATTTTAATCAAAATAATCTATCTGTATTGGTATACTTTTCTGACTTCTACACTAGTTTTTCTTACTCTTTTTCACTATGCTACAAGGTTGTTCAGAATAGTTGTGTTGGGGTTGAAGTTCAACGTTATCGATATAAAATATAATAAAACTTATCGACTACATGCTTAGCAGTCTTATGTCTCATGACTTTTTTGACAATTATTTACATTCAACTATAGAAGAGAACATTGGAGAAACTTAGATTTGATTGGATTGGATATCTGCTCTTCTAGTAGACAGAATATATTCAAGACGTCTCGAACCTAGCAAATGATCTTTGCAGAAAATTATGTCTGGTTGAAGATCTCTTTCATTTAGTTCAATATTTTTGTACTTATGTTGTTTAGTTAGTATATGTCATTTCGAGAAGTGTTTGCTGTTTGTTTGTTGGTTACTAACCAGTTAGTTATAGGGAATAATAAAAATTTAAATAAAGTAACTCTTTTGTGAAAATGTATGGTAAAATATTTTGTACCAAAACTATTGAGAAATATACGGGTAATATATTAGCTTTTTGTTTGATTTTTTTTTCTATCAATGCTGCATGGCGATTATTTAAAATAATTAACATTAATAATTCAACATTCTTGTCATAGTGAATTCTAGAAGTGTTACCTATGTCAGATTGTTTTGTGTGAGAAGCAGAAAATTCTTATTGTAGGTAGATGGAATTGCTGTTTAGTTTTGTTGTTTTTCGAGTTCGTTTAGGTTACCTCTCTCATAAATCAGAAACTTTATAGTTTTGATATCTTCTGGTTATATTATTATAGTCGTTTCAATCCCTTTAAGCAGTTCATTAAATTACTTTTAAAAAAGATTGAATATGGTTCTAAAACACAACCTTGAGGAATATATACTAACGACTTTGACTGATATTCTACAACCTGGTTTCTGATGATTCAAATCGAAACTGTATAGAATTAAAGACCTAGATAGTCAATTTCCCGTAATTACCTACAAGAAGATGAGAGGAAGCAAATTCATGTAGTAACTCCCCAAAAGCAATTATTCTTGTCTTTGCAGTGTCTGTTTTTCTATAAATAGAGGTCGATTTTTCACGCTCTGAAGCCATAAAATGATTTCTATGTCGAAATTTTACACATGTGGCCCAATTTGACTAGTACGATTCAAAGCATTACAGCAAGAAAGCTATTTTAATTCGGTTGGTTGATACCTACTACCACCATCGAAAAGTCTTTGCCGACCTTGACCAACGCTTAGCCAACATATAATTAAAATGGTATCATCATTTTCAAACTACCTGATTCTTTATTTGTTTCACGCTTAAAACATTTAATCAAGAATACAACGTTCTATGAGAGGTACAGCCTAATTGGTATTTATTTGCGTGTGTTATCTTTTTTTTTTGTAATGTATGATTTCTACGATCTTTTTTTAGCAGGTACATATTATTATTGTTATTAACGCGCTGTGGGGCTGAATGGAAATTCTCTCCTAGGGAATTGTAATTATATACCTACTGTGGACAACGCCGTTTTTAGTTGGATAGGATTTTATCACGTCAACTAAGTCACATTTATTGAAATTATATGTAGGTACCTAGGTATCAATAATTGAAGTTATGTAAACGCGTAGTATATTTTGTCATGGTCATACCATTAGCGGATTTTTACAAAAATAATTAAGCAGAAAAAAGATAAAGCACTTGCTTTGCTCTCGCTAGTCCCACTGCTGCAACTCGGGTCATTTATCTCAGATTAGTCACTTTTAATACCTTTTGATTGATTACCTCTCCCAAGGATCGGATGCACCTATAAATCAAACGGTTCTTGCGTGTATTTACTTACACACACTTTCTTTTTAATTGACGAACATTCAAGGTCTTCGGATGTGTATAATTGTAGTTAATTAAAGAAGGTATCTGCCACGCCTTGACTCATTTATTTTTTTGTTGTTTTTAGCCTATTCGAACAGGAGATTATGTCATATGTCCCGGCTGTTGATACCAGAAGTACCAATACGGGAAGAAGTCCAAGAGGATCACCGCAACCTTCACCAATTGCTTCACCTGGATTAAGTCGACATCGAGTACCCGCACCACACAAAAGAGACTTTGAGGCTAAGCTTAGGAATTTTTATCGCAAGTTGGAGAGTAAAGGATATGGACAAGGACCTGGGAAATTTAAGTAAGTTTTTATTTAAAAAAAAAAGAATTAACATATTTTTTGAATCATTTTTAATTTTATTAAAAATTTTCGCTTCTTTAATGGCAAAATAAAATCGCAAAACGCAAATATAATTTTTTTTCTCAAAATGTTTTAATTGTTTTTTTACTCGATAAACCCAAGAACGTGTTAACTAAAAACAATGGAGAATTCTCAATCTATCTTAATAATATGAAATAATATACATAATTATAAAATTGCAACTTACAAGGTTTATGTTATTTTATGGTAATTCTCTTATTCAACTTTTAATTGCAGGGAATTAATTTTTTCACAAATTTGAAATTTAATTAGAAATTTTACTGAACATGAAAGGGTTGGTTGTCAGAAAAAATCTGGTCAAGATTACAACGGGGAAATCATCTTTATTATTCACTTTACGGCAGTCATTATTCTTTATAAAAGTTTCTACTTGTCAAAAAAATTAATTGGTCAGGTTAAAATATGACATCAGATGTACAGGGGTTGACAAATTAAGAAAACATGAACATTCTTCAAGAAAGAAGAAGTACTATTATTTACAAAATAATAGAAATACAAAATTTTTAAAAATATAGTTATTTATTTTTGATTATAAAATAAAAATTAATCGAAAAAAAAAATGATACAGTTTTCATTACAAATTTTTATTCTCTTTGAAAAATCACCATAATTTACAATTGTTAATCAATTTTTATTTCAAAAATAAAAAAAAATGTAAAAGTTTTTTCATTTTTGATTATTTAACTTTAATTAATAATAATTGTAATTTGTAAGTGTTATATTGGGCAGGCAAATTTTTTTTATAAACAATGTCTTTTTGTTTTAAAATCAAAAATAAAAATACTTTTCCTCTTCCGAGGTCATATTGTATAATAAATTATTATGATTTAGTGAAGTAATACTTTTATCAAATGGAAACTTTTATTACAATTAATCAGTTATAGTAATAATTTCCAATAAGTTTTAATAATTTTATTTTTCAATAATTTTCACGTTACTGCTTGAAAGGTAATTTACACTGGACATAAAAAAATGTCAACAAAAAAGTTTATTTTTCAAAAAACAACGAGTAGGCTAAGAAATGGAGAATAATTAGTAAAAATTATATTTATGGAGATAAACCGCCCGTTCCATACTTTTTACTACTTCTGTATATTTTTTTAGATTTGATATTACATGCAATAGGGTCGATTCGAATTCAAAAGTTGCTAAATACATTACCCTCGAGATGAATCTGAAATGCCTTGGAGTTATAAGATTTTTTTGAATAAATTGCCACAAAATTTTATATCTACATAATTATTATATTGCGTAATGTACATTTAGCTGCACATTGCAAGAATACAACTTGACTTAGTTTATGTAATTTACCGGTAAATGAGGAGTTTTAATTAATTGAACACACTGTATTTGGAAACTAACAAGCAATTGCGTTCTCAAAGTAGAAATTTTATATTATCAAATTGATATTTCAGACTTCACATACGTCGTGAGCACCTGCTAGAAGACGCTTTTCGTCGAATAATGTCAGCAAATAAGAAAGAATTGCAGAAAGGGAAGCTTTGCGTGGTCTGGGATAATGAGGAAGGATTAGATTACGGAGGTCCGTCCAGAGAGTTTTTCTTTCTATTGTCTCGTGAATTATTTAATCCATATTATGGCCTTTTCGAATATTCGGCCAATGATACTTACACCGTACAGATCTCACCAATGTCAGCTTTTGTTGATAATTATCACGACTGGTAAGCCATCATTTTATTTATTATTATTTAAATTACTTCAAAATAATTAAAATGACAATGACTGTATGGTATTGCAAAATAAAATTAAAAACCGTATAAATGTATAATAATTTTTTGGTCAATTACACAGAAAAACATTATTATTTATAATCTTTTTAATATTTATAAGCAAATTTCTTGCAAAGTGAAAACACTTTTTTTTCTGATTTATTAAATACCGTTTAGTTTTTTCTTAGACATTTTTTCTAACGATTCAAAAACGCAGCATATTACTGAAGCTTTGAAAATTAATCTTATTATTGCTTTTTATTATAAAACTATTATTATCGTAAGTAGATACTTACTTCTATTTTCTGTCTGTTTTTTTAAGTAGATTTTGTTTTAGTTTAACTCAAATTCTTGCAATAATCATTGTTATCTGTAAATGAGCAAATAAACAAAAGTGTAATTTAAGATTGTCTGGTTTAAAGTCAGCCTCAATGCATTTATGAACAAAAAATAAGCGAGCAATGAATGAAAAATTGGTTTTTAATTGTAAGTCAAAATTCAACATAATTTAATTTATAATAAATGCTTCTAAAAAAACACTGTTTACAATTTGATACAAATATAATAGATTTATCAGTAATTAATTTCTATGTGAAACAATTTTCTTGCATATGCTTCTAAATAATTTTTTTTTCAGGTTTAGGTTTAGCGGTCGTGTGTTGGGCTTGGCGCTCGTCCATCAATACCTTTTAGACGCATTTTTCACGCGTCCATTCTACAAGGCACTTCTTCGCCTTCCAGTCGCTCTCTCTGATCTCGAAAGTTTAGATTTTGAATTTCATCAGTCATTACAATGGATTCGTGAGCACGACGTATCGATGCAAGGCGAACTAGAACTTACATTTGCCGTAACGGAGGAAGTCTTTGGGCAGGTGTTGGAACGCGAGTTGAAACCGGGAGGGCGAAACGTTCCTGTTACAGAGAAAAATAAAAAAGAATATTTAGAGAGGATAGTACGATGGCGATTAGAGCGTGGAGTCTCTGAACAAACCGAATCATTAGTTAGAGGCTTCTATGAAGTTGTCGATCCAAGACTGGTTAGTGTTTTTGATGCTCGAGAATTAGAGTTGGTGATTGCTGGTACGGCAGAAATCGATTTGGTGGATTGGAGGCATAATTCCGAGTATAGAGGCGGATATCATGATCTACATCCTGTCGTTGTATGGTTTTGGCAAGCTATTGAGAGGTAAGTTCGGTATTTGATTTGCTTCACACGAAATACTATCTCTTTTTTCATGTTTAGATTTACCAATGAACAACGCTTGAGGCTGCTACAGTTTGTTACCGGTACGTCTAGTATACCGTTTGAAGGTTTTTCAGCATTACGAGGCTCAATAGGTCCGAGAAAATTTTGTATAGAAAAATGGGGTAAACCAAATAGCCTCCCCCGCGCTCACACGTGTTTTAATAGATTAGATTTGCCGCCTTATCCTACTTCTGAAGTGCTATACGAAAAACTGCTTTTGGCTGTAGAGGAAACAAATACTTTTGGGATTGAATAGAATATTGAATGATGATTTATAGTGATTTTTCTACTTTTGACTGCGCCATTTATATGCGTATTGTTCACATACAACTATTTCATTTACCAAATAATTTGTACAGTTTTGAATGTCGCATTTATAGGTTTTTGTACATATAATATTTATTTTTTGTTTTTTTAGATCTGATGCAAATATAATATGTGGGTCTTGTTTTTTAGTCATTGTAGAGAGGAAAATTGTGTTATTTATCTATTTATTGATGACTTTTATAATTGTTAGTTACCAATTTCATTAGTAATTTTTCTCTTTATATTTGTATTATGAAATCGTTGTGATTTATTTAATTCTAGTCAGTATGGTTAATAATGTTTATTTAATCTATTCAAAATGCACAGAACGTGTTTTTTATGATATGCCAACATTTAGATTGTAATTTTTGTGTATTATTATATTATTAGATGAACTAAATTTGTTTGTAACATTCCAACAAAATACATATTTGTTACACATTTTAAACCTTTTTTTCTTTTTATATTTAACATTTCAGCTGCAGTTTTAATGGCGATTAAGTTTCTAGCTTTCTGCATTTGTCCTTGTAGCTTCGACGTCACAAATCCAACATTATTCAATAATCTAAATTTGATGTTAAATGACGAATAATCGCGACGGCAAAGGAAAATAATTTATAAAAATGCACTTGCAGTAATACAGACAGACGAAAATTGTATTGCTCGAAATGTGATACTTTGACTAATTTAAATGTCACAACAAAATCTTAAAACATTGCTGGATTTTGCATTAGGATCACAGAAAAGTAAGGACATATGTAGATATTTAGAAACTGATATTCTAGGCAACTTGTATATCAAAAATATTCAACTCTTCGGTTTTCTGTCATTCTAATAAATGGTTGAAAAAGTTTTTACATTATGTTTCATAAAACGCTAACTGATTAAAGAAAATCCTTTGAGCAAAAGCGGCTGAGCCAAAAAGAATCGCCATAACTACCGCCAGATGACGGCTACGTCTTCTTTTTTCTTTCTTCAGCTCCCTAACAGTTTCTTATTACTGTTAAGTTTGATTAATTTGAATTGATTTATGAATAAAATAATGAAAAAGTAGTTTTATACTACGTATGACGCGTTATCAACAAATAAACAATGGTTAAAGGCCTGGATGAGTTCGCATTTTTTTAATAAAAAAGTAATTTGGCGAGATTTATAGTATTTATTATGTTAGACCAAATGGTTCTTCGATGGTAAAATCATTAAAAGTATCATCATATTATATAATATTTCTTCGCTTTAAGCCCATATTTGCTGTACACTCTTCTCTAAAGTAAATCTACTTAAAATTGCTATTGTTATCTAGCTCCTTGTAAATGAAGTAGTCCCAAAAAGTACCCCTCCGATTAACGCTACCACTGTAAACGCTTGTGCGCCCACTCGAGACCTCATCATCTTTTGGGACATTTGCTGATTGCCTTTCTGGAAGCTCCAGAGTCCATAAACCAAAGCAAATGTGGTTGCCAAACATCCTAAAAATCTATTGTTGATAAAAGTTCTATAATTTGAAAAACTCTTTTACCAATTGGAACAACTGGATTCTCTGAGAATTTACGAATAAGTTTCTCTTTTTGGGTCTCGTTTGGATGAGTACTGCCTACGTCTTTGCGTAGTTGGATCCAATCAAATTCCTTTAAATCATCTTCCGTCAGTTTCTTTTCCATTTTTAAGGATCTAGAATTAACTGAAAATGTATATTGAAAGTCTATTTTTATTAAGACGTATCAACTATCAAACAAATTTTAAGGTTAAATTAACATAACATGACGTAACCTTGAACTTTCTAGGGTTGTTTATGACAAAGACAAAACACAGAAATCAGAAAATAATAGGTTAGATCACAGAGGTTAGATGTTTGTCAAATGTCAATTCACTTTTTTAAAATACAACCACAGAAAACTTGCTAACAGAACCATCCATAGAATAAGTTATATGTATTTGCGATGGTTTGCCTACTATTAAACCATAGACTTTAAAATATATAGAGTGGTAATCAGAATGAAATAATGAAGCTATTTGGCCACCATTCTCCTTATAATCATTTTAACGATGAATTCAAAAAGTCAGATTTATTTTAATAGAGAGTTATTGCAAAGCAGATTTTAAGTTCCTTTATTAAAGGATTCCTTTATTTTGACATGTACGCAAGCGCATAATGCACGCCGTTAAAAGTCGACCTTTATTCTTTATTAAAATACAGGCCGCCAGTATTTAATGTAAATACAGGAAAGGAAGTTTTTATTTAAGGCGCCCTTATTTTGACATTTAACAGTGCAAATCCGCTAACAGTGAGGTTAGAGTGCAATTCTTTGATTGTTTGCACATTATATTGTGTTCATCTGTGTTGTTGAAATGGCTAGTGATTTGAAAAGAAAGCGTGCAGAAGTAATTGTTCAAGTTCTTCCTCATTTGCACCTAACAGTATAGCAACTTGCAACTTGTAATTGGTCTTCCCTAATAACTAATTGATTTAGGATTAGGACCCACAGCACACAAAAAACAATTAGTTATTTGTTAGATTAGGTCAAGTGTCAGAAACGTCAAAATAAAGACAAACAGTCCCTAATAATATGCCACGAGCAATAAGTCTCTTTATAACACACACTTACAGGCTACTTTATTAAAAGAGCCTGTAATAAAGGACAGACTCCTAGCATGCTTGCAATAACTCTCTAATATTGTTTTTTTTTTATTATAATTTTTTGCTTTGACGTTTATGTTGTAAAATTTGTATGTTATTTAAAAAAATTTATGTACTAATAATTATAATTATCTTGCCACATTTACTGAGTTTATATTAAAAAAAGATATCATTTTTGCTTGACTGGCAACATTTTTTCCTGATTCTGCTCTTGCTAACCTTTTTAAAACACATATGTTTTGATCGAATATAACATTGTCAGATACAATATAACAAAACATCTATCTATATAATAACTGTCTTTATATATATTCAAATAAAAATTTATTATCTACAAAATGTGCAGAACTTTGTTCTTGCTTGTTTTCTACTAATATTACTTTTTGAATATACAGAAGAACAATACAAGGTTTTTAGTTAAAAAGTAACCATTTTTTTTTTAAACATTTATTTTTCAAGATGTAAGTAAGTAAAGTAGTCCTTTACAGACGCATTTGTTTGAATATAAGTTAAAATATTTGCTTATCTCTTGACTACGACAATTATTGATAGCTAATAAGATAGTTAACCATATATTAATTATATTAATCTTATGTAGTTAATGCGACGGTGGCGCTTAAGTTTAAAAGTAATACTTTATGATCACACTATATATCTGCCAGTTTTTTATATTTGATAAAAAAGGTTGAAACTAGTTTTTACGAAACAGATTTCAGATTTTGATATTCCTCTTAAAATTATGGTAATTTTTTATCTTATTTTAAGTCATAAACCTTCCACTTTTATTATTTTTTGTTGCCAACATTATAAAACAAAACAAGTTAATAATTGAAATTTTAATTACTAAATAATAACGTATCAAAGAATCAGCCACCCACTCAATAACAATAAAAAAATGTAATAATAATTTTATCGTCAACACAACAATTAACATTTAAATATTTTAAACGCGGCGCAACTCTGCATTTAAATTAAGAAGGCGTGTTTATCAAATAACAAATGAATCGAGGTTTGAGTCAGCGGCGGCGCTTCGCATTTGTTTCTCTGTCTTTAATGAAGACAAGTGGATTTGAAGTGATCTCCGCGATTTAATTGCTTCAAAAACTGTTTTGTGAGTGGATAAATAGTGATGAAAATGGCTCAAAATGCAACGAATTTTCCGCCGCAAACGTATTCGTCTTCGTTTTTTCTTAATTCGTTAGTTGACGTAAGTTTTCGAGGTTAGGTTTCTATTTATAAAGAGGTGCATTTAGGACAATTAGGTGTATTTTCCCATTTTACCTCAGTGCATTTACCACATAAACCAGAAACATAAGTACGCAAGTTATATGGGGAATTTTGGTTTTTTCTTGTTGGGAATTTGAGTTTTTTTGTTAATATTTGCAATAAAAGAATAAATAAAAAGAAGTAATTCCACACGGCAATATTGCCTTCTGTGCAGCAATTGGTTGTTTTTGGTTTTGTTTTGTGGTACATTTCAAAAGAATTTCATCATTTCTTTATATAGGGACCGTCCATATATCGCTTGCGTTAATGACATTCAACACATTTTATATAAAAAATTGACATTTGACAATTTATTGAGGTTATATGTGCTATGTTGAGGTTGATGTAAATTGTGCTTTAGCAGAATTTTTGAAACTATGTGACGCACTTCCATTAGGGAATGGCGCTTCAAAATAAGAAACTAAACGAAAGCACGGTAATAGATAATAGTGAGGTTAGTTTAGCTTTTTGGTTTTCTGCCTAGATTAACTTCAGACTTTCTGGCTGTATGGGCCTTTTGGTTGCAAATTAGACCTTGATTTTTCCGGACGCTAGAGCGCTCTGTCGAGTGTTTGTAAAACTATTTAAAAAATTTGAAGTTTTTATATAATCAAGTTAGTTTTTTATGTCAAATCCAAAACTACATCTGTTGATTTTATTATTGTCACATTTGTCACATCAATCTGCGTTATTTTCAAATTTGAATATGTAGTTCGTCTTTTCTAAGCTAGTTCGTTGCTTTACGTTCTCGTTCTTCGTTGTTGGTTTGTTGTTGTATTTAGACATTAAATAAGGAAAATGCCTCCAATAAGAATAATTTTGACATATGTCAGCTGCCGCTTCAACTTTAATGTTATTTTTAATTATAATAGTGTCCTTTGATTCTTCAAGGACACTGTACGTCAGCGCTATTCGGCTAAAATAGCTATGCCTGAAGCTCGCCGTATAGAGCTACAAAGTCTCAGGCAGCCGTGGGCCACGTTGGCAAGCTTCAGGCATAGTATTCCAAATCCTTATTCCTGAATCCTGGGTGGTTACATATTTCTCTTCCTCTTGCTGCACATCAAAATACTGACTATTACTGACCGATGTGCTTTACCATCCTGAAAGACACAACGCAGTATTTGCTTGAACGTTTTTTTTCCACGAAACGTTTTTGCGCTTAAATCAAAATAGAATGATGAAAATGCAATAGTTTGCGTTAATGTTTAGTTTATTGTTGAATAAACTAAATTTGTTTTTCGGAAATGGTGGACGTGCAGAATTTTTTTATGAAGAACCTTTAAATTGCGATGAGCAAAGAGTGAAGATTAAAATATCTTTAATGCATTGAGTTAAAAAGGTTTTGTCTGATCTAACAAATTAGTTAATTGTTTAATAACAAGATTTTAGACTTTGAATTCTTAGATTTTCATTGGAATCTACAATTGCTGCTTGTGAATCTAGTCACGTGCTGAGCAAATGTTTGTTATATACGTTACCATTTGTTTCACATATTAATCAAAATATAAAAACATTTTAATGAAGTGCAATTGAAACAGAAACGTAATCAAAAAAAATACATGTAGCTGCTAATTTGTTTTTTGTTTTGCAAAAATCTATATCTTATTATTATCTGCCGCGTCTGCGCCGACCCGGATCTTTTTAGATTTTTTTTTAATCACAACAATAGATGGAAATTTAGAAAAATAATGATTCTATAGTTGGCGCTAATTAATTACAGGATGAAAAATCCGCCTCAGTATCTGGACCAACTGGAAATCCATCAACAACAAAACGTCAAAGTCCTCATCTTCTTGATTGTTTTCTTTCAACGGTAAGTTTAATAAATTCTGTTTCCCTTATCATCGCTATATTTAAAACAATTGAGCGATTTTAATTGATTCAATTATATTAACGCATTTGCGTCACTACATTCTCTTGACCTTTTTTACAATAACAGTGCTATGATATACCAACTCCATTCACTCCGTTCACAGAGGTTCTCAAAATACAGTAGAAAAGCTGAAATCTTCGTATTTTATTTAGAAGAAAATAATACTTAGATTAATATTAATCTGTTAATTAACTATCAGTTTGCATAAAAATTAATTGTCAATTTAAAATTAATAAAACTGGAACAATTTTATTTTTTTGGTTCGCATTGACGTTATTTTGTAACCTTGCAATTGTTTTTTCAATTAAATTGTAGTTTATAATATTAATCATAATATTTAAAAAAAAAACTCTAAATTATTACGCTAAAAGTCGTTCAATTTTGGTCGTTTTATCAGTAAGTAACATTTTTTCAATAATGCTTATTAAACACTTTTTATAGGACGGCTTTGTTTAAACAACATTCATGACGAATAGTTGCGTATTTAAGTGTTTTTTAGTAAAGTGTAAGTTATTAAGTTGCTGTTTTAGTTTTAGTTAGTGAGTTTGGTTTTACTCTCATATTTTAACTTCTGGTAGATATAAAATAAAAACACAATTTATAATTTGTGTTTTTGCTAAATTATTAGCTGAAACTATGCGAGAGATTAACATTTTTCTAAGCTACTTTTTTTGTCTCCATAATATCCTGTTTAAGTGTTTCTATAAATTTTTCCTTGTGTTTCTGTGTTTAACTGCTTTCACATGAGCTTTTTATTTTTTTAGGTTATACATATTATTTTTGCTTTTTAGTTATAGTGTTATCATTAAATATGATTCTTGCCTAAGGGCACATGCAAACGCTATAAGCTATACTACTTTTTGATTCTCATACAAACACAGTCAGTAAAGCGATAGCGTTAATTATAATATCTTAGTTCAGTTGTACACTTTGTGTAATTGAGATTAGTTTTGAATGTTTTGTTAAGCGGTTTCTAGAAAATGTTGTTCAATAAAATATATTTCTCAATATAGTGAACGTTTATTTATTAGTTATTTAAGACAGTAGGTTCCTGCTTTTGACAACGCAAAGTGAACTTGTCTGATAAATGTCACTTTGTCGTTCTTGTGCGACAAAAGTACAACACGCTCGTTGTCCAATTAATCGAGTAAGTTTTTTTTATAACTGCAGGTCAACAAACTTTGGTGTAATCGCAAACATTTTAATTTATGATATTATAAATAAAGATTTGGTAAAAATGTAATGTTTATAATTATTGTGCAATCTGCAATAATTGTATAAAAATCTTGTGTGTGATGCAAGCCCAATAGTTATTGCTGATTTTGAGAGATTACTAGACTCTTTCCCAATTGACAATGTATCATTTTGCGCTCTTTATACACAAATAGCTGTCGTTAGTATTATTATTATTAACAATAGATATTATTAGTGCAGGTTGATTTTTGTTTTATCTGTCCAATTATAGGTAGTATTTCTTGTGGTAGTTGTTGTTTATAGTTTTTACGGTATAGCGTTTTTTCTTAGTCCTAACTTGATATATTGTTTGATAACGGCTGATTTTTATGTCTTTAGTTTTTTCACGGTTGTGGTGACAGCGTCGATTACACAACCGTGAGTCTTGTTTTTTTCTGGTCGATAGCTTTTGGTGCGGCATTTTAGACATGCTTGCAACTTCAAATAAGTTTTGTGATGGATACAAACATCCAGGCTGTAAAGCTCAAAGTGACGTCAGCTTGTACATCCTGGTTACTTTAGCAAAATGTAATACGTTTTCAGAAAAAGAAGTTGCTTTGTAAGTTTTCTGCATCAATAGTGCCAATTTTTGAAACTTTTATGTGTGGCATCATAGTTCTCTATGTATTTTGTATTGTTTTTGGCCAGATGTATTGCTACGCAGTTTGTCTCTACCAGAAAGACGTATTCATACGCGTAATAAACGAATAAAATTATGAAAGTGAAGATAGAATTTTCTAAATTCACCGAATTATTAATGTTCATAAACATTAATGTCATCACATTACACCACATACTTAAGTCTAAAAAATGGATATGGTTTAATATTGCCATTGAATAGCCATATTATTCTAATGAATCGTCAATATTATTCAATTGGCAATAATACCGGTCATTACTTGCCGAAATCGATTTGTTAAGCTATAGGTTATAGCATTGAGTAAAGGAATATATCCTTTACTCAATGGTTATAGATAAAAGATTTAAATGTATAATTAAATCAAGGTATTAATGTGAGGCGCGTCAGCTTCATAAAATTTAGTTTGATTTTATTATCTAGTACGTAATAACACACGTTTTACGCTAGTTAAATTTGATTTGCTTAAATCAAAATTTATAAGTATGTAATTAACTTAGTAAGAAAGTTGACATTCGAATATATTTTTACCATAATTTATGCAAGAAATGTTGGTTTATGGTTGTATATGGTTACTCCTCAAAGTCGGTTTATTAGTTTATCGTTAATCGAGGCAAACATTTTGAATCAATAATTAATTACTATAAAACTTGTTTTGAACTTTACCATCACATTAACATTTAGGTTTATAATATTGAAGTTTTATACTTAAAAGACTCCATTTAAAAAAATTAATGTTACTTTAAATGTACAACGTAGCGCCGCATTTTTTTTTTATTAAAAATGTGGGTTTTTATGCCGATGGTATGGTCATGGTCTGGTTGAAATTGGAAGTTTTAATAATAACCATATTAATTGTGTGAATTAAAAAAAAGCTTTTGAATGTTGGTACTTGTATAACGAATAAACATAGTACAAAATTAACTAAATTTCTTCAGGGGAACTAGCGACTATGAAATCAATATCGTAATATCGTGATACATTTACTCTCTTTAAAAATATTGCAGTTTAAAATAGAATTTATATAAAATAAATGTTCTGTAACATTTAGCGGATCGAACATCTATTTGCAAAATTCTAAGTCATTCTCGTATAATAAATATTTCAGACTGAGTTTACAGAAAATAAACTAAAATAACTAACCTTTATATGTTTATCACCTAAATTTAAATATTTGATAAACAATAGTAGAACATTTGGCTTGGACAGGACTTTTATTCTAAGATAAAGAGGCTACGGTGTTAAATTACTATCTAGCCAAATATCTATTAGAGATTTGCCGTTAAAAATTTTGATTTTTTCATACAAAGTTATGTTGATTGCAACATTACAACTAATTATTATTGCCTAATTAATCTTATAGAATGACTTAAGAGTTCACTAAATTAGCAATTCTTAAACAATATTTATAATGTTCACACGAATAGTAGAATAGTCAAATAAAACAACTTCTCAAAAGTTGGAAACTTGATTGTTTAATTTTTTTACGTGATTTGACGTTATTGTATAACCTTGTGCATTTTTATCAAAAACATCGTTAAATTCAAAAAGTACATGTTTATGTTGAACGTTATTATTATATATTAATTATTGAAATATATATAATTATCTATGATTTATAGTTTTGTAGGATCTGATTATGTATATTTTCAATTTTAGTTTTCTTATTTTTTTTTATTTTTGAATTTAGAATTATGGTCAATTTAGGTCGAAATTTTATGAGGAGCATGATTCACTTAAAGAACTATAAACCATAGGTGTACTGGGCTTGCTAACCTTATTTTGGTATGATTCATTTAGCATGTTATTAATTAATTCTCGAATTATTTTTTGTAAAAGCGAATTAGCTCTAACATTTGTTTTGTTATTTAGAGGTCTCTATAAATAAACCTAAAAGTATTGTTAATGTAGCAATTGAAACAAATGATTTTTTAACAAAGCTTAATGGAATTTGTGGTAGGTAATTGATAAGGATTATCTTGCTCAGACAGTCCATACTATGTGTATGCAATCTTTCAACTATGGCAGTTGGAAAGATTACAAAAACAGGTTGGAAACATTCTAGAGCCTGGTGCTTCTAGGATATTCTTCATATGGTGGCGGGCGTGGGCGTACAATTTTATAGCGAAAATTTAGTTACTAAAAATGTTGTCTGAAGTAGATACATATAATATCCATTGTAATTTTTAAAAGGGATATTCTAGGTTCAAAGAGTTTTTTCTTCTAGAGTTTTTTATCTGATTAGTAAGTAACATGCTTTTATGAATTATTTAGATCTAGTCTTGCTGCGTAATTTAGCTTGACCGATTTTTATTGTCTTTGATGGTATGATTGCCGACAAATGTTAAACAAACGTCAAAGCTCGTTTGTAATATCGTACGTTTCTGCGTATGAACTAATCAAAAATGAACATACGTTCAAAATTCCATGGCAAGACTTGATCTAAACAATTTATGAACCGACTGTATAATAGAGTGCAAAAGATACTGGCACAAGGCGTGAATAATTGTAGTGTAATAAAAGCTTGTCAAGCAAAAAAAAAACAATTACACGTGTTGACACTTACTGATTAAGTGACATTTATAAAATTAATAATTATTGTAATTGAGCGATTGGAAAAAACTACTGTTATCAGTCTGATGTCAAAACAGTAACAATTGTTTAATGGTAGATATGATAATAATAGGTATATGACTTTTTTTTCTAAGCATAAATAGTTCTGTATTGGTTTTTCAGAAATGACATAAAATATACCTACGAAACAATTTTTGTTTGATGTTTGATTGTCATCCGAAGCCATACTTCAAGAAATCATCGTTCAGTTTTTGTTATTACAGACAGATAATTTTCTAGTCGAGATGAATTTATTGGAGTTGGCTAAAATGAATATTACACCAAAATTCATCTGACATTTAATTTTTGTAAAAGTAAACCGAAAGTTCTATAGTACGCCACAGTCGTACCATTTTAGACGATACTTAACTACTGCACGATGAAGAACATATATTGCTAAAATAAGTACAATTCAATAGTCACCTTGCTTTTAATTAAGAAATTTTGTACTGGAATATCTTAATTTTGTTTAAGTAGAGCTTCAGCCGTTTTAGACTACCTACATAGGGACCATAGATCGATTTAATTTTTTTATTTTGAAAAAAAAATCATTGTTTAGCAATGTATGTTGAAACTCCATCTGTTATTAAACTGTTTAATTATCATTTAATGTTAATATGTATTCGATATTTTTTACAAAAACAGAACTAACTGGTCATTTCTTATCATTTATTAAGTTGATAAGAGACCAGCTGATGACTATTGAATGCTGTTCATTGTAGTTTGAAACGTTTTATTTACAAGAAATATTTAAAAGTGAGTAAACTGATTATGTACCTATTATTGGCAAAGTTATGCATTTTATAATTTTAGATGATTATCGATAACCTGGTAGCTCTTTTTTTATCTTTCGCAACTTTTATCAATGTATCAAAATTATGTGAAATTCCTCACGAGCAAAAAACCCGTGTCTTCAAATCTTTGAAAGAATATCAAGCAAACACACTTCCATTCAAATTTGGGGAACCAGGTTGGGTTGGTAGTAACGTGGACTTTAACTTTACCATCGAAAAATTGCAAACAAACGACTTTAACACCTATGAATCTCAGGCAATTATCACTTTAAATTTGACGGACAAGAAAATCAAACAAATTGATGAAGGTGCTTTTAACACATTAACTTGTTTACATACATTGCTCCTTAGCAAAAACAATATTACAATATTATTAACAAACAATTTTGAAGATTTGGTATTTTTGGAGTATTTAGATTTGAGTGAAAACTACATTGGGGATTTAGAAAATCAAGTTTTTTCTAAACTTCATCAACTGAAAATTTTGAACCTAGCTAAAAACCATATTAAAATATTAAAATCATCAGCTTTTCAAAATTTAGGAGCTCTAAAAGAATTGAATTTGGAGTATAACCTAATCAATGCTCTACCAGACACTATCTTTCAACCTTTGATTAGTCTAGAAAATTTAAATATTGCTAATAATCAATTAAAAGATGTAGAATTACAAAAATGGAAAGGTTTACTAAATCTGACAGATTTAAATTTATCTGGCAACGCCCTATATAATTTTGAACTAAATAACAACTTATCGTTTTCTGAATTGACTCACCTTAATATAAGTTTTAATGATTTAACACAGCTCAAGGTTCCTGCACTATTACGACATTTTCCAAAATTATTAGTTATCGATCTTAACGATAATGCGTGGTCGTGTAATGGATTAAATCTGATAATACAACAACTGAAAAACGCAAAAATTCTGTTAGTAGCAAGAAATGACTCAACTTCTAGTATAAATGGTATTGGATGCAACATGGTTTCTACAACTGCAAGAAGTAGTACCAGCACCACTTCGAATGGCTCTATCTGGGTAGACAAGGAATTTCTGGAAAAATACGTTGAGAAGAAAATTCAAACAAGTAATCAAAGCATTTCTAGTTCCATCACAGCTTTGGAAACATTTGTGTTGTTATGTTTTGTTATAATTAGTTTAATGATTTCATATGAGATTTATATTAAAACTGATTTGTGTAGGAACTGTGGAAGACGATCACAATATTTAGATGAAAGTGATGCGGAATCTGTGAGACTTTTAGACCGCTGATTTTATAAAATTGAAATTTTGTGTTATATTTTAATATTCTATTGTTGAGAATTTATATACTGTTTTTAACCATGTTTTTTATTGTATTATTTTATTTTGGAAAGAAATGTTTACCTAATAAGTTTCTAGCCTTTTTTTGTTTTTGTTTTTTTAATAAATAAATGCATACTATGAGTTAGTTGACCAAAATTGCTGGTCATAATGATGTCTATGTGAATAATATAATATATTTTTTAAAGTTTAACTAATAAAAGATTAAAACTATAGATTTAAATTTCAGAAGGAAAGAAAAATCATTTGAGCTGAAAACTTATAGATTTTTTTGAGTTACTTATTTTATGTAAAGCTCTCGTGTCATAGTAAATTTTTGAGTGAAAGTGTTTGAAACAAATACATAACGACTGCCTTTATATGACTTTTATGAGGATGGTTTTACCGATTGGAAATTCAACTAGAATTAAATTTATTGCATTAAAATTAAAAAACAAGATTTTGTATTGGTTGTTCTCAATCACGGAACGAATTAACTTTAATTCCTATTTAATTTGAATAGGAATTAAATTTTGATTATTTAATTGCGTTTTATAAAAGTTAATTGTTGTTTTTGTTAATTAAGCACCTAACAATAAAAATTTTTTATTCATTTGTTTTAGTTCATCTCTGGAAATCAACACGAACCTCCAAGAATTAACAGTTCAAAGGTAGGTGGCAAAACTTTATTTAGTTTACCGCTTGACGAAGAGATGGCAATAATACGTCTAAAAACATTAAACTTGCTCTGAGAATTTTAATTATAGTTTTATAGACGTCATTTGTTGAATTTTGTACTAATTTATTATCTATGTTTAATTAGGTAAAAATGTAGTAAGTGCTATAATTATTGCGAAAGAAATAACACTTCATTAAATTTGATTAGCATGTTTTTATTTTGCTTAGTTTCGTCTGGCGGTGTCTTTATTGTTCATATAAAAATAATATTTATAGTAAATTAATAAAGCATTATTATTGTTACATAATCTGCGGCTATTACTATTACATACTATTAAAATTATTCCTGTTTTAGCAATTTTATAGAGTCTTTTTTGGTCATTTCCAAGTTTTATTTTAAAATTAATTTTATAAAATAGAGCGTTAACATCAGCGGTTTCTTATTGGTTTTATTGAATATACAGGGTGTGCCTTTGATTAGTAAATTTGTTGATTATCATAAATAGAAAAAAGTCAGGAATACGAACAATGCAACAAGAATTATCTTGAATTTTTACAATATTCTTCCTCTAACAAAAATCATTATACTGACTACAGATTCAAATGTGCCAAAAAACTACTTGAAAAGGTGTTGTATTTGTTGTTATCATCATAATATTCTCTACGTTTAACAAACTCTTGTTTACGGTAGTAGTAATATTATATAGTACCAGTATGTATATTATAAGACAAGATTTCTATGAATAGATGTTGTCAAATAGTTGTTTCTTATTTAAACATGGTTCCAGATCGATGACTGGGTGAAAAATCATCTAAAGAAACAATACTGACAAAAGCGCTTACAAGAACGAAAGATGCTGGTATCATAACTGTTATATTATGTCAAGAACCCATTGTGTAAAATGCAACACTAACAATAAAGTATTGCCTTTTGAATTTTGGATACATTGTATAGCATTATTCAAAACACTGTTCTACTGTTTTTTTACTTTGGTGCATTCTACAAAATGTACAATTTAAGATTTTTAGGATTTGAAAGACGATGCTAGGTCTGGTCATGTCAATAAATATTTGCTTGGAATAAAAATTTGTTGGTCTAAATTATTTTATCAACTTTATTATTAACTTGTAACTAAGAACATAAAAATATTTGGTTATGATAATATAAAAACTGTTTTAAACATTTACTTTTTGTTTCTTTATGGTAGTAAATACCATAACCACCGACCGGAAAAATAATCACCCGATTCTATATTTTGACGTACGTACTTCTAAGGTGTGGAACTATAAAAAGAAGCTTGAGTAAATAACATTTTATTTTATTAATCATTATTAAAGCAGCAAAACATAGAAAAAATATGAACATTAATTTCAGTCGGTGCCAATTTTGAGATGTTGATTATGATCAAAAGACATGTTACTACATTTATTTGGCGATAAAAAACATTTTGCAATAGGTTTATCAGGTCATTGTGTTTTTGGCATTGACAGAGAAAGAGGTGCGGTTGTGCTTAAGGCAGCTTACGGGATTAGCGGGTGTAATTTAAATTATCATTTTTCATTCAAGGCAATATCAATAAAGGTGAGCAAAACAGGACAGGTTTTGCGTTTTTATGTTGGTAATAATAAAGAAGATGCAAGTTGTTGCGTTGCATTTTTATTTCTTTTTTTTTCTTCCTGTACTAACTAAATTCTATCTTGGTTTCTAAGAACACATAAGTATGTTGTATATTAATTATAGTCTAAAACCCATTTGATTTTACGAATGTTTTTTTTCTTTGGTTTTCTACCTGAAAAACTGACAACTTATATAAAATTATATTCCTGTTGAAAAAACAATTCAATGTGAATCAAGTCGATTTCCGATATAACACGAAACATTTTTTTTAACAAAACAACGGTATTTATTTTGGTAAAGTAAAGTTGCAAGTCAGATCACATCGTTGATGTTTAATGTTCAAATTTATAATAGCAAAGAAAAAAAAATTGAAAACAAGATAATTAATATACCAGTAAAAAACCTTTAAATATTTTAGAATAAAGAACTAGCAAAAACATAATTACTGATATTAATGGCAATATAATCGGATCATTAACTCAATCCTCGTTTCAAAAATATGTTATTGGCTTTAAATATGCGGCAGTGCCTATAATGGTACCTAGTTTGTTTTTCAAATGACAAAAATATGTTTTTGGTAAAATTAAATAAATGTACATCCAAAATTACTGGCTAACCGACTTTCGCATATATTTAAACATCTATAAAAGAGAACGCCGAGAGGATATGAAACCATGAAAAAATGGTTTTGAAAAGTGTCACGTGATTGCGATTGACGTCAATGATGACCTCCGTGTTCCCATAACTGTTGGATGGCTATTGGTTTCTGCTCCAAATCCTAAGACCTTCCTTGATAGAAAATACGAAGACACTTTGAAACTGCAGGTTTTTGAAGAAGATCCGGATATATTTTTTTTGTTTAGGGCATCTGCAAAACTACCTACTTTGTTTTTTTTTCAGGAATAATAAAGGTAATGATTAATTAGCCAAGTGTATAATCAAGAATTTAAATTTATGCGATTAAATTAATTTGACATGGAAACTGATTGCTGCGGTTATTTTGTAACAGAAATTAAATATGTGGTGTCGAGCGAGGATAGTGTTGATTATTCATTGAATTTGTCCTGTTGTTAATTAAACGTAATTAATTTTGGGAGTGTTTTGGTTTTTCAGTTTTCTGTCTGTTTTCTGAATTTTATAAGTTGAGTACGGTTAATCGAGTATTTGATTAATCACAGATATGTACATATAATTATAAACTCTTTTTAAAAGAAATTTTTTACTTTTATTTCATCAAATTTTATTACATGTGGGACCTACCAAAAACAGATTTTCTTACTGGTGAATTTATTCATCAGGTTGACGTCGTTTTCGTGAAAAACAAAAGCCTAGTATTAAAACAATAATTTGTTGATGATGATGATGACAAAACGGGAATGGGAGCAAGTGAAATTTTTCGAATAGTAGTTTTTTGGTGAGATTTTTGGGCTTTTAGTGTCTAATTCTTTCACACTATAAAAGCAGTAAATGTCGATAAGCCAATAGCGTTCTAATATCGTTAATAGTGCAATACCAGCCAATACTGCACGAAAATAATACTTATGTCGGCTTCATAACTGCATATTCTAGCGAAAAATACCGTTGCAGACAAATTTGTTTATTTTTTTTTTCGAGAAATTTTAATTAGAATAACCCAAATGTTTGTTGTTTTAAACAAAATGAAAAATTTCTCAAAAAAAAGGGGAAATTTGTCATAATATGACGATGAATTGCTAAATTCGACGAATATGGTTCAAACTGCGTTCTATTGGGTCTTTCTTCTCGTTTTTCAATTAAATAAATCTTTTAGTTTATTGAATAAAGAAAGCATAGGGTCAGATTTGAAACGGAAAATAGTTTTTTTGAGCGTTGAATCACTATTAAAAGGTCTGGTTAGTAATCTAAACAGATATTACATTTTTTTGCATTATGCTAGATTTATTAGATTTTTTAGTGTTACGAATGAGTTTAATTACCCAATAAGAAAAAATAAATATCTACAGCTGTACCAATCGTTAAATTTTCTGAATATATGAAGAGGCACATGTGTAGCATTATAGGCAATAAACTATATTTTTGGAATACCGGGAAGTACTTATTCTAAAGTTATCAGTCCTCTTGGTGTGGTTTTTATTTTCTGTTAATAAAATGGAGGGAACAAATGTAATGTACACGGTTAAACCTGCTTCTACTAAAAATATTACTTTTATCAACGGAAATAATAAAATAGTTGGCTTTGAATTTAAAAATAAAAAATACAGAGAAATTAGTAATCGTTATAATTTATGCTCAGTACATTATTATAATTACTCATTTTTTAGCATAAATATAACATTTCTTTTATCAACATGCTTGTGAAAAGATAAAGCATTAATTTCAAAATCTGAAAATGTTTATAATTTTGAAATGTAAAAAAACATTTATTTTTAATTTTTTACCCAAATGTATTAAATTGTTCTTCAAAGAAACATAAAATTAAATTTTAAGAAACATTTGCGAATAAATTGGAGTTGGATTGATTGATTGATGTATAATGCTATACATTCTGACTGCATTGCCTATGACGTCAATGAAAGTCAATGGTCGACGATTCTAGAGTAATTTATTTAGCATAAAATAAACCTGAAAGAACAGACATTTCCGATTGTAGTAAGAGTATTAACCTTGTCGAGCTCATCTAAAATTAATATTTTTTTATCCGTCAGTATTAATTGGGAAATGGGCAGTGACATTATTTAAATATTTTTGTTCAAAAATATTGGTACCTATTTTTTTTTTATTACAACTGGTCGACCAAATATTTTTTTTATGGTACTTCACGAGTGTTTGGTCTTTTTATATGAATTAGGTTCAATTGACAAACATAAATGATTTTTGTTTCCTAACAGTCATAACTTTTTTTGGTGAACCAAAATGATTTTTAAACTTACTTCACAAGAACTATTATTAAAACTTGTTTAATAAATTTTTGACTTTTTAAAATATGGTTTTTTATTTTTGGGTCACTTACTAAATCTCTAATTTTGACTACGATTAACAAACCGCTCTATAACCTATATAAGTAGTTTGTTAATCAGATATGGACACCGAATATAATAATTGTAAAGGGTAGAGTAAATGAAATAAACAACGCTAATAGGCTTCTCTCCAGGTGTTTGTTTGAAATGTTAAAACTCGGGACGTTTCTATCAGGTCAGGGACAAAAAAACACTTCTTACAGAAACACACAATTGAAATAGACTGATTTGCCTATCTCAACTATTTGTTCTATTTGCATAAAAAGCGACACAATTTATTTTTGGAATTAAAATGTTTTGAAAAATTTTTTTCTGAAAGTTTAGTTTCTTTTAGAAAACTTGTAGGAGACAGTTTAATGTTTTTTGTAACAATAAGCAGAACTTGAGATGTTCGTTTTTTGAGGCCTTTTGAATTTTGAATTAGGAACCAGCTTTGTGATCAACAGTACCTAAATTACGAAGGGTGTCTAAACATTTGTAAATATTTACAATAGCTGTCTTGTTATGTTGTTATCAACACTGTCATCAATATAATTTGAAATGCATAGTCTACTCTTATTATGAATTCAAACGATGACGTGAAACTAATCATCGCACAAAGTAATTCTCAGCAATTAGTAAACAATTTTCTGTTTTATGATTTATGTTTATTTTAATTACTTATAGCAACAGTAAACTTTAATAATTGATGGGCAAATTATTAAGATAGCAAGTTGAATTGCATGTTCTTGCTGCAGTTTTACATTTAATTTATAAAAAGTGGTTTTAAACTTACGCTAAAGTTTATTTAAATAGAAAATATAAGTTTTTTATAATTTTAATTTTTTGGAGAGACATAAAGTACATATTATATAAGGTTATCTATGAAATGAGCAGAGGGCTTTGCGGTCACATACACACTCTTTTATGTTGCATAAATCTAGCTGCATTTGGTTAATGCAGCGTTTAATTTTTTTAATGCCGTAATTCTACTAACTGCTTAATAAATTATTCCGTTGTGTTAAATCACATGATTATGTAGGCCAATTCTAACAAGCTAAACGAAAGAATTCATTACTAGGAAATCTCAGAGAAACAATATAGCGTTTACTGAAGAAGAAAGAGTTTCACGACTAGAAATATTGACATCTTTTGGAAAAGATTGTGTCAAATTTTTTTATGAATGGTCTGTCGGAAAAGTTTATAAAATTTTCAGACATCTAAAATTTTGATTTTTTGTTTAAAATATCACTTTTCAACTACCGGGAAATGTTTTTTGACGATCTACTGCTGTATTGCTTGTTGAAACATTTTTAAGGCACTCTCTGTGGAGCGCATTATATTTTTTCAAAAGCATTTGTTTTTATAGTTGAATAGCTAAAAACTAGTTTCTTATTAGAGTTTAAGTTTATTAATTAACTTGACTATGCTGATGGACTACCTTAAGCCTCACGGCATAGCTCACGTAGTGGGTTAAAGCGGTGACAGTTGCATACAAGGTTACCATTATGTATTATTTTAGGCTGTGGTATCTGTTTTTGGTGAAGTGGGCGGCACTATCACAAAAAGGTTGTAACCTAACTTTTGTATTTGGAAACATTCAAGTCCTTCCTATACGTCACCACTTAGGTAGGCTATACAGAATACTTTTAGTTTAGTGGTAGGTGCTAGTGATAATGCATTTGTGTTGGGTTATCTATGTTTTTTTTTCAATGTCTTTTTATTAGTGGACAAATCCAGTAGAAATAAAGACGCCTGTTGATTACTGTAAAATTACTGATAATTTATTGTTACCTCTTTGTTTACTATATAAGACTGCCGTATTCCGCTGTCTAATTTATATTGTAATCTAATATATCTGGGATAACGTAAAATTTGAGATGTTTACTGAGATATTGTGAATATCAAAGTAAACTATATTCATCAAACATTTTATCAGATGATAAAAATAATCCTAGATAAGACACATGTTTTTCTTTTGTAATAAAAAATCTAATGCTTTTGTAAAGTGGTGCAAGATCCAATATTATTGAGTAAATAAACCAAGATAAAAGTCAATTTTTATCATCAAACATAATACCTCTGCTATCTATTCAGGCCGCACATCCTATTTCCGGTTAAATATTCTCAAGAATTATTCAGAAGAATTATTGGATAAATCAAGAAAGATGATAGTTTGTATAAACTGTTTATAAATTACTGCAGAGAAAATATAATGAAGAGCCTTAATAAAGAATAAGTTTCGTAAACAAATTTTTTCTTTCGTTTATACGTATGTCGTTAATTCAAAATCACAAAAATTCGTCGCGTTACCGACTTTAGTACGAACCGATCTAGGACCTGATGCGAAAAAAGGATGGCCGTCTTTAATTCATACACCCTGAACCGCGCTTTTTTTCGTTTTGCTATTTTGAAAATAATTTTGTACGGTTAATGTTTGTTTTTTGTTAGACAGATTTTTAATAGAATTTACGTTTTTAATCGTCTTTGGCAGCCAATCAATTTTTTCGACAATATTTAACAATTGTAAATTGTTTAAAATTTATTGACTTCTTTAAGATTCAGTGTTTTGGAATAATGAAATCACTGATATAGTGATATAGATAAATGAATTTAAATAGTTATTGTTGATTATGTTTACATGCAAAAAATTACGCTAAATTTATTATTGTATGAGCTGTAATATCAATATGTACACATTAGTGAGTATAGATCATATCTACAAACGAAAATTTACGAGCAAACTGATAGACAATTACAAACATTAAATTTATATAAATAAAATTTGAAAGTTAACAAATTATCTGGATTTTGACAAAATCCTTAGAATCACTCACCTTGTGTATTTCACTAAGTTTTTTTTTCTCGCACAAATAAATATAATGTAAATAGTCCTTACACTAACAAATTTAAACAAGCCGTCTAAAATTATTTATAAATTTCGAAACAAACAAGATTTCTTTCAATTCATTTAGACATGTGGTTTATTTTTTCTACCTTCTCACGGCAAAATTAGATAAACCTGATTTTCGCCACTGTGCTAAATACAATTATAACTGTAATAATTGTTTATGAAAAACAAGTACTTTGAATTTTCACTTTTAAATATAAACAAACAGCTTCATTTAATTGAAGCTAAGTGATAAACTAAGCTGTGATTTGTTATTTGTAATTATTTGCCAGAAAACAAAAATAACAGTTGAAGTTGTTGACAAGAATTCCATTTTTTTTGTATCAATAACATAACTTAAGTTTGTTCGAATAGTCTAAAATGGAAATTTTAGCAATTAAATAAACTTGAAACATAGCAGCAAAGTTTTAGACTTCTTGGCGTAAAAAATTATTTGTTCGGATAGATTTTGGTTTGAAGTGAAACTTGATTTGGAACAGCTTAATTGATATAATTATATAAAAATTTATATTGAGTTAATTTTAAGGAACTATGTATATCAATAGAGGAAATTGAAAAAAAATTATAAATAAATTAGTTAGCATCGAAGCATCCATAATCGTATGAAGCCTAATCTTAGATACGTAATATTGGCCATCAACAGAAAGGCAATCGTTTTTAATAGGTTTTTAGATTTTGGATAAGCATTTATATATATATTGAACATTAGTAGAACATTGAAATTTAAGCAACATTATAAGTTCTAGAAAAAAGTACTCAACGAACTTAGTTTTGGTTTGAAGAAGAATTTCTTGAACAAAAACTATAATTTCTGCGAGTGGAAAATTAGTTTTTCAGCTCATTGAAAGCTTTTGCTTGTGCGTCTTTCAAAATCTTTGAATGGTATATACCTACGTCATCGTTTTTTACTTCAATTTGGATGGTCTTTTCTAAGAGGGGTAAATTTTCTTCATCGCTACAACCTCAGGACTGTAGTCCGACTTCTGTTATCTTTCTTCCAACAGTTTGATAGTTTGATGTACATAACATGAAAGAATCTAACTATTTATAGATATCATTTCTTGTAAAAATGCTGTGCGTTTTCAAAATATTAGGATGTAAATATGTAGTCTTTTTTTCATCTCAGTATGCAAAAAAGATGATAACAAACAAAACAAAAGTATTGTTTTTTTGAAAAGAAAAAACCTCAACTAAATTATTAAATGTAAATATATGGAATATTATAGTAAGTAGAAAACCGTAAATAGATCCGACAGCAGGCGAACCCAAACCGAAATGACGAATCTTATACAAACAATAATTTTTTTTTTAATATTTATTTTTCATGAGTCAAAAATACCCTAATTTGAAATTTTTCGAACTTTTAAAATTCTCCAAAAAGATCAACTTTATCGGAAAAAGTCATAGAATCTTTTGGCGGGTCTTGGGCAGACGGTGCCGCTTCCGATGATCCTCCAGATGTTATGTTTTTGGCCGCTTCGGCTAGCCGACAAAAATAGTGAAACATTCAGAAAAATTTGACTTAATAGAGGCTGTGTAGAATACATGCCATTCCTTTATTTTTGTACATTTTTTAATAATTGAAAATGCCAATTATTGAAAACACTCAAATGCACCGTTGTAGCTGGTCTATTTCGTATTTATTAGATCCTAAATCAATGAATTAATCCTTTTAATTAAGGTCATAAATAAACTGCTTTCAAAAACATTTTAAAGTTTACAACACGCAAGAACGAGCTTTCTCAATGATGAAGATATTGTTAAAATTTAATTACATGACAATGACAATTGACGCAATGGGATGAATTCTACCATGGACTAAGTATATATTTAGTCAATGCTTCTACTAAACCTCTAAAACACTGTTTTTATCACGGGTTTAAAACACCCTTTAGTCGGTAGAAAAAACCTTTTGTCGCGCTATACGGTATGAAATAGGTATATTGGCCAAGATTAGGAGCAAAATTTAAAATTCAAAGTTTTGGTAATTTTCAAAGCTAATTATGCTCACAAAACTACCTTCAAATTAGAGATTTTTCCAAAAAAAAAATTATTGCGCAAGTACAAATAATACAAACCCTGGGTCTTATCCTACCCGCACGATTTCTCAACTCAATTGAAATGGGCCGCTTCACCCAGCGAGTCATCGGTATCGCAGAGAGAGAAAGCTTTGCATTGACGTCAATGGCTACACCAGTGGCTCACGTTTCCATCTAGACAAGTTAACAATACAATAACAGTTTTGAAATTTCGTAGACCTGTCGTTATATAATATTGCAAAAATTAAGGCTGAAATAATCTAATTGATCTACTTAAAATAAGTGCCGCGAAAGTTCTGAAATATCTCGGTTGTTTCGCTTCGTTTCGATAGTGGTGATGCTTCTTAAAAGATCCAGTGCCAGTGCTGAATGCGTTCTTCCCAAGGGATAATGGAGCAAATCTTCTCATTGTTGACACTTTCCGGAAATTTGAAGGTAGCCAAAGTGTTTCTTTTTTTTTTGTATTTCTTCAACCTGATTGACGTCAATAGGTACTGAACCCGATAAATAAATGCCAAAATATTTTACTTGTTCATGAATTTTTATGGCATTTTCTTATCACTTTCAAGTGCTTCGTTCTGGTCTGGGTAATAATTACATAAATTAAAAGAGAATTACAAGTTTGACAAAAACTTCTAAAGAAATAAATGTTTTGCGTTTTGACTACCGTTTCCTTATACCTTCCAACCGACATTTTTCTTATAATGGTCACACCTGTTTTGTTGCCTATTCCATGATTAATATTTAATTCTTTGCAATAATTGTCTTTTAGAATAATTGTTTACATTCTTTTAAGCAATTAAATTCAATTTGTTAATTGTTAAGTCATTAATAATCAGTTTGAAATTTATAGTAGGAAAAAGCTGCAACTTTAAATGAAATAATTTCAAAACAATTATTTTTTTTTAAATCATTACTTTTTTGAAGAAAAAAACATTTTGTAGGACATTCAAATATTTTTTGTTATTGAGTTACGTTATCAGGGCTGCTATTAATTAACAACAAAATAATTTCTAATCACAAAATCTAATCTCAAAAATGTCTAATCACAATTTTCTTTTTTTTTTTCAACAATTTATTGAATCTTTTGTTTTCAATTAATTCTATTAGTTTTGAATTGTTATATGTATATATATTTTTAGTTTACTTTGAATTGTGTTCGCGTTTTTATTTTGTTTTGGTTACTTAAAAGCTAAACTAGTTGTTAAATTTTTATTATTGATACAATATATTATATCAAGATTTTTAAATCATTATTTGACAATTGGGTTTTTTTATGGTAAAATTATGAACACTTTTTAGCCACTTGAATTTTAGAACATTTTTGCAACCTTTATTATTTTGTGTTTTTTGATGACTATTTAATTTTTTGCGTGTAAAATTGGCACTTTGAACCTTGAATCAAGCTCTCCGGTCAAATTTCTAAATTATGTACTTGAAAATTTATATTAGGAAAGTCTAAAAAAATCTTAAAATGCACATCGGCGATATAAAGAAAAATTTTAATCCGAGAGAAAACAGATTGAACCTGGAGGAAAGGCCGAAACAGATATAATCGAGCTTAAAATACGGGTTAATTTTTTAGAAGTTAGAATGAAAACAAAATTCATATACTTTTTTGGACGTGGTAAATTTTTGTAAGCAGCTTGTAAAACTTGAAAATCTCATGTGACTAATTGGCTGAGAACCCCAATAAGTAGAAAATTACAATGCTTGCTGAAAGTAAAGGTTTTCTTTTTGTTACAAAATTTAAAGTTGGCTGGCATATGGAAAGACAGTTTTTTTTGTATTAATTTGATTTTAAGATTTGTTAATTTCAATCCGTTTTTGTTTTTTTTACTTATGTTACTATTTTTTTTTTTATTTTTTATCTTCTAATTTTAATTTAAATTTTTGTTAATTGTAATTATTCTGTGTTTCTGGCATTATTTTTTATTATTTCATTTTATCATCTTATCTAGCTTAGACGACATCTCATGAATTCATCTGAAAATCTTAAGCATGCAGCATGTTTTATAAAAATGAAGCCGGCAACGCGAATCACATTTAATGCTTCTTTAACAATTTGTTGTAAATAGATACAATGAAAACAAATTAAACATAATTTATTCAAGTAATCTTGTACATATTTTACAACTCTACTATTAATGATACTTAATAATGCAAAATGCAACAAAAAGGTGTGACTGTTATAAAAACATTAATTGTAGTCACTGAAACATTAAATTGCAAATTAATTAAAAATTGAGCATTAAGTTATTTAAAACAAAAATAAATTTGTAGGTTTCACTTAATTGTTTAATTTTCTGCACGTGTAATGGAATAAGTGGCAGGAAAAGCGATTAGGTTTTTGCATGCGTATATACATTGTTACGCGTTTTCTCTAAGTCTTTCTACAGTATGTCAACTATTCACTTCTATTTTAACAGCATAAAAGGACTTTAACTGTACCCAACTATTAAGACTGTCAAACCTTTGTTTTCAATAAGAACGAAACAGCGCTGTTTTCAGGATTTTCAGAATCTGCAACTTGAGTCAGACATGCAACTTTCATGAGATATTTTGAACTATAACATTCATGTTTTATAAATTTTGAATTAACATGTTTACGAAGTTGAGGTACATTGTGCATGCTCAAACCAATTAGTATTAATACATATAATTATTTTATATAAATTTAGATTACTAAAGTTGCATTGTGAATACGATGGAGTATAAATGCTGTATGAGAACATTTCGAAGATAGTTTAAATCCTAGGAAAAAACAAATATTTGTTCTAATAATTACGAACGAACTAACAGAATAATTGATTTTTTAAAATAATCTATCAGCTATAATCTATAAAACTGTGGTCGTTTCGCTAGCAAACTTTCTGAGTGTGTTGTAAACAAGGTGCGTACTTAAAATTAAAGTTTTTTAATTCAGACTTTCTGATATGAATCTTTATGCGCACCAAAAATTTGCGACGCAATTTTATTCAGAAGAATCCGCATCTACAGAGAGAATTATTTTATGAAAACATTTGTTAAATTATTTGTGATATTTGAAAGAATGTTCGTGAAAGATTCTAATTAATTTTATTGATCGTGAAATTTGTTTCAAATTGTTCTATTATTTAATATTATGCAATTTTAATTTGATAATCGGTACATAATAGATCAAAAGTTATTTTGAGTAGATTATTATCTTTCAGCAAAATAAGCGCAACTGCCATAATTTTTATCTATGTAATTGGTTTTATAATATAGTTTTTAAACAATTAGCTAAAAAAATATAAAATCATTATTTATGGGACAACTTGCAATAAACATACTGTGACTCTTTAAAAAATGTAAGCACGTGCTGAATGCCACGAAAGTTATAAAAAAGTTTTTATAATTAGCTTGGTTATTAAATAGTGAATTCAATTCAAAACTTGATAACAAAATATCTCAAAAATGAAGATTATTCAAATAATTAAGATGCCAGGATAAACTAAGCGTATCTAAAGTTTATAAAATATTGAAATTGAAATAATGTAAAATATTCAGACAGTATTGTGTTTTAGAATTGGTGCACTCATAAAGCTCAAAAGCGTATTTACTGATTTTTTCTTATGCACTGAAAATCAATTTTCACGTATCCTATTGTTTTTTTTTTGTAAATTCTCGCAATATATGCTTAAAAAAGATATCTGGAAATACAAATGCAGGAAGATAGAGATTTCGAAACGAAGCAGGATTCTTGCTTGTTATAAGCAACGTTTTTCCTCCCAAATAAAGAAAAATTTTTTTGGAGCTGGAGTTTCGCAAAAATGCAGGAATTGATTAGTCACTTCCCGCGCTCAAAATGCGTGTTATTGTTGTTATAACATGTAATACACATAATAAATAGTGTTGTGATTGCTACCAATCAAAACAACCTGAAAAAACGTACTTTTGTTTAAAGCTAATCAATTACATTAGTCGATGACATAAGAGTGATTGATTAGTTTAACTTGTGTTGTGATTGGCTAGACAACTGAATAGCATTAAAAGTGATGTCGGTCTTTGATTAATTTTCTCTTTATATAATGTATATTAATGATTTCATGAATTACTTTTGTAGTTTTTATAGTGATTTAGGGGAATCGGTGGTCTTTATGGTCAGATTGGATAAGAAAAATTGTGTAAAGGAATTAATATTATGTATCACCAAGAAAATTTAGTCTGTTTATGGGGAATTTCATTGAATTGTGGCAATTTGTTTTTTAATAAAGATATTTTTTATAAATATTATCAGAAAGATTTGGTGTAATGGCTCTTACACGCGAGTCGAATACTATACTTTATCTACAACATTGCTTACTTGTGCTATACTAAAGAGTATAGCACAAGTTCATTTAATGTTGGCGTAACGATTGACTAATATTGTTCTATCTCTATCGAATTGACAATATTATTCAATTAACAGTAGTAATTGCTGCTAATACCTACATTACATCGCCTTAATTAATCATTTCATATATCAATGCGATAGTTGATAGGTTTTTGTTAAGTTTTATATTTATTCGAAACAAAAGTGCTAGAGACACTATAACTATGTAGTCGTACCTACTCTGATTTTATCGTCTACAGTGATTTCAGTCATTTCCACTCTTACAAAATACCTATAGTCTACTCACTGTTTAACTTTATCTGAATGTTCTAAAATATTGCAAACAGAATCTGGATTATAAAGACAAATGAATTACCTCATGTTAGGTTTAACGCGACGCTATGGTACCAGAAGTTGAGCGAAGTCTTTTGTTTTTTTCCGTCAAATTTAAAAAAACATTAAAATTAAAACATATTAAATGTAAAATCTTAATGTTCTAAAAAAATTTTAAGTTGTATCTATGTTTTGTGTTATTTTATGTAAAAATTGCAATGCTTTTTTTGTTGTGATTTTTTTTGGATTTTAGATTTTTTCTTTTCAAAGAGCTTTTGAATATGATGCTATATGTTTTTCACATTTTGAAGCTTTTTAGATTGTGCATAATATTTTTTCATAACCGAACAATAATTTTTTCCCAGTTATGTTTGAGTGTAGCATTTTTTTTCCGGTTTTTGAGGCTACCTATTTGATTTAATCGAATAACAATAATTGGCAGAATCTTTATGTAATAAAATATAGCATTGTTAGATGTCGCTAATATATAATATATGTTAAATTTTTGTGCTATTTTAGGTCTAGGAGCTGCTAAATTTAACTGAAACTACGAAGATGAGTTTTCAAAATTTTTATTTCGTTTTGGGAGAGGTTATTTATACAGTTGTTAGAGAGCGCTGTGCTATCTTTTGCACAAATATGAGTTTATAAAGAGACAATATTATGACCAGCACTTCGAATAACAATAATAAACCCGCAAATGTTTGCAAACAATTTATTTTGTTGACAGTGGCATTCGCATTCGTTTGTCTTAAATTGAAGTTTACCAACCTTTATTATTTATCTAAATCTAAGCCAATCAGCCTTTACAACATCCATTAATTCTGTGTTTGATGATAACTCTTATCAAAACGAAAATGCGTCTAGCTTTGACATGCTGAGGAAAACACCGGAAGGAATGGTGATACGATTGACGTCAATAAAGATATTGCTTACCAGCATGAACCGATAGTAATTTAGAGGTCTGAATAGGAATATTTTTATTTTAGGAGAAAATTTATTAATTTGAAATTAAAACGTAAAAAAGTGACAAATTGTAAAAACTTATGGAAAATTTTATAAAATTTTCATAAGAAAGCCACGACAACTTGAATAGAAGCATAAATTCTATGAAATTAGTAAACTAGAAATTTTTAAACTTTGAACAATATTGAAATAATCTAGAGAGAACTCACAAAAAGAGATCCGACGTGAATAAAACAACGAACACATTCTCATGATATGACGAAATTAGACCAGTTGAACAAAACTAATATTTTCCAAAGCTGGTTGAAACTCACTTAAGAGCAAAAAAAGTGGTAGAAACAGCCTAATTAAATTAGTCTCTGGAAGGATTTAGAAGAAATAGAAAACACTTTTACAACAAGCAATAATAATTTAAATAAAGTTTGACGGTTTCTGGTCAAGATCTTTCTGATATTTTCAAATGAATTTTTTCTTTGCAATGACTTATTTGGGTAATTTTTTTTGATTATTCCAAATAGTTTTACGTAATACCTATAAAAATTACGCTGTAGTTGCTATTATTGTTTGTTTTGTGTCCTAAATTCCGTACAAAAACATCCCGAATTTAGCAATGAATCGTTTTTAACATCAAATTTGGCAATTATTGGCAATAAACCCAATTTTGTAGCATTAAACGTGAAACCTTTAAAGTTTTGCGGTCGTCCACTTCTTGGGAGGTTTGTATTTTATTTATGCAACATTATTTCAATTTAATCGTCTGAATGAATCACCAAAAACTCATTCAAAGTTTGTTGTTTTTGTTCAAAAATTTTGCTATTTTAAGCGAATGGTTGGTTCTCTTTGAAGTCTAATGTAAAATCAATATTTTACAGCAATATTTCTTCAAGAATCGCTGCTTATTTATTGACTTTAAAGAAATTAGTCATAGGGAAAATTATATGTTCATATGTTATAATCTGGAAAACATGCGTTGGTTTAGTAATGATCACCCCAGGAAAACAATTTGACTCATTAAGCTCACATCAAATCAGAATCGGCCATGAAATTTCGCCATAATTTCGTTTACTACTTTTACTACTACGACGGCACGAACGACGTTTATTTTCTTTTTGCTCGAATTGTTTTTTGACACGTACGTAGCTAAACATCTTCCGGAAATAATTTATAAAAAGAAAATACAGATGTTAAAGATAATATTTAAGTTGTTTTTTTTTTGGTACAGATTTTCTCGGAAAACGAAAATATTTGTTATAAAATCCCGGTAATGATCCTAGCAAAACATTTGACTACATTTAATGTTTGATACATGCTTTTAGCTGTTGTTTTTCAAGACTATTTAATCACACCTTATGAGATATGGATTAAATCAATTTAAATTGAATTTAATTATACTAGATTTATCTAGATTCATCTGATTTAAATATAAATAATTGATAGACTGATATAAGTTTATACAATTGTAGATTATCTATGAAAAACTAAAACCGAAATGAGCTTTTGACATTTTGTATCTCTTAAATCATCTACTTTTGGACTGAGGTAAGCATGTGTTAACAGTTAAATATACTAATGCTTAGTTGACATCTGTTATCTCTCACGCTTAGGAAGTTATAAGAAAGACTTTAGAATTCGACAACGTTTCTTTTTTAAATTATATTAAATAATGTTATCTAATTTATTTCGAAATAGCAACGAAAACATGAGAAAAAACCACACTTAAGAAATAAATTTCAACTATCGTTGCAGGTATTATTTGAATGATTACGCGGTTTTTATTTATCAAAGCTACGATCAGTCGTTATCGTAAGTCGTTGTCTTTCTTTTACAACTAATGAACTGATCTTAGAAGTTAATATTTATTTCTTGATTGTAAAATGTTTTGAGGGTCTTTTATCCTACGCTAATTTGATGACAACTTTTTCTTTGTTTCTGTATTGTCAATGTCAATTGTCAAATTCAGTGTCAATTTTTTAAATGTTATTATCAATTGTGTCACACAAAAACGGTTATATCGGTCAAGGTTCAACTAAATTTAGGTAAACTACAGTAGACAATAATATATAATCATATGGGAATAAGAGTAATAACTATTGCATTGAGTTGTATCAAGCCAAGACAGACAAGACAACTTAATTTGACTAAAATAGACAAGCTGGGTGGATTTGGTTGACTCACTCGGATTTAAAGTTGTTGAGATACACAAAATGACTAAAATTTAATGTTTTTTTTATAATATATATGATACTGGCAGAACTAGTAATAAGTGAGCAATTTAGGGGAAGGGGGGATTCTATTCATACAAACTAAGAAACGTTAGTCGTAAGTTATTGAAGCACAAAACTTTAGTTTTAATCCAAAAGTATTGATTTTATGTTAGGTAAATAGTATTACTGTAAAATTTACTGTTACACAGTAATTACTATACAATGACTTTTAAAACTAACTGACAAGTTTGACGCTTGCTGTAGTATAGGAGTTGAATATTTCATCTGTTACAAACGATAGTCTTTTCTTTTAAAATTTTAAAATGAATATTGCTTTCTTTACATGATCGTCTAACTCGTTGTGGATGTATGAAGAAACTATTTAAAAACCTTTCGGTTTGGTCGTTTTACTTTGCATAGCTTTGACATTAATTTGTTCTAAACTAACAGATTCACTTTAAGGCTCAGATGCTCAGATACGAGTCACCTCTGTTTATTGCGAATTAAATAATTCATTACAGCAGATGCTTAAAGAATGCCATCAGAGGACAGAAAATTGAAAATTATTTGCTAGACTTCATGTCTGCCTTGTAATACTCATTAAGGTCATCTGCTCAATTTCTGATATTAGACATTTTTTCTTTTTCAATGTATAAAAAGAATCATCACCTCAATTGAAATTTTAGTTTTAATAATAAACGAGTGTAATCTACTTTAAAAAAGTGTTATGGGAGATACCATCTGTATAAACCATTTAATTTCTAAAATAAAGATGTGGTCGTTTGAAAATTTATAGAGCTATATTAAAACACTATGAAAATAAACAAAAAGTGGCAGTCGGTGTAGAGAAGTCACGACGTTTTGGCGTGCTATTAATAAATCAAATTTTGTAATTTGCATTAAGTATGTTTTGGTAATTTATTTAAATATGTGTTAAGTATCAGCCTGCAACATGTTGTAAAGTCATAAAGTTGATGTGGCTACGAAGTTATACATCTCACAGTTTAGTCAAAAAATTCAATACTATTTAGAAAATAGGACATGGATTTTATTTGGTTTTTTAATCTACATAACGCTGTTTAAAGAATTATTCCAGATCTTATAAAATGATAAATGTCTTAAAATCTATGAAAAACTTAAAAAATATTAAAAGAAAATTAAGGGTTGCTTGCCCTCTTGTGATGAGTGTCAAATTTTAATTCAATCGGTGAAATGACAAATATTGGAGACTAATTGTAATAGCGACTAATTAACCTTTTATATTTTTCTATTCACATGAATGATAGTAATCAGTTGAAATGGATAATGTCATTTTGGTCTAAAATAGCTGTAATTTTACACCTGCTGTAAGAATCTTTCTCGGCTGCGGCCACAATAATTTTTAGATCATTTTCACCGCTTTTTTTATCATGCGAAATCGGATAAAAATGGCAAATCATAATATAAATATTGCAGCTAATTCAATTTATTTTAGCTTTCATATTTAATTTATCTTGCTCGTATGGGTCAAATTGTGCAACTGAAACTTAAAACAGTTAAGTTTAGATTAGATGGCAATCCTGGTTAACTAAGTGACGGTCATTTTAAATCTAATATGTTGGATCAGTTTTATTTCCATTTCTATGATACGTGTATTAAATTAAAGGTTTTACTGAAAAGAACACGAATTTACAGTGATGAAAGGCATATTGAATAAAAACTTTCATTAAAGAGATTTTGTCATATAATACTTATTCATTTGATTAAGTTTGCTAATACTAAATAAATTTGGCAAGGTTTGCCAAAAGGAAAGCTATTCTAAATAATTTAGGTGTGCGTGTGTGGTAAATGAGTAATTATATTGTAATTGACAATAACTACGTAATTTGATTCCTAATTTTTTAAATAGGGGACTTAGATAACATGTTTGCTATACTTCACCAGTGTCATCAGCTGAAAGCAAGTTTTTTAAATAAAAAGCTCATTTAGCTGTTTTTGCTTATGTGATCCTACCTTTTCAATTCCCATTGATGAAAGTTAATTATGTAGAATTATATACGAATTCTGAATTATTAATATAAAAAAAAAGGTAATTTTGCTGTTTTTTATGCATTTTATGATATGCTTGATTTTTTAGAAAATGTAGTGTTTTAGAAAAACATATATCGAGACTTCGAGGATTAGAAGTCATTTGAGGATATAATAATATCGTAAGAGGTGGGATAGTTTATCTTATGTATTTTTTCAACAAGCTTTCAGTATATTTTTGTAGTTTACGATATAATTTTTTTTTTCTTTAACAAAAATAGTCTTAGGCTTCTGGTCGTCGACCTTCTATTTAAATATAGACCACTTTATTACAAAGAAGTATATTATTAAACCAATTTAGAGGACGAAATTAATTAAAACAATCTACGTCATTCTAAATTTTTTCTTTGGAGGAGAGACTGAATATTCAATGATTTCATTGTTTCGTGATTATTTTTTGTCGATGTTGATCGATTAAGAAATTAGTTTTCGAGGTAATGTTGGATCGAATGCAATTTTTTATCAAATGTAATTTATAATTCATTGCATGTTTTTAGTACGTGATGTTTATCCTATCGCATCTATGGTAGGCTATGACGTGAACAAAATATAGTGGACTCAAGTATAATTTATGAAAGAAAATATTGTTGCTACAAGTTGAAAAAATTTGTGATTGATTATTGTAAATTCTCACATTTTTATGTAAATCGGGGCTACAACTTCCGGAGCAATTAAATGTATATTTCATTGAGATCCAAATTATTTCGATAGGGCTCAGCACTTAATTATAAGCGGGTAGCTGACAATATTCGATTGCACAATAAAATTTGGCGCACAAATGGTTTTTATTAGATAATTGTCTGAATAATGGTAGCATATGTGAGAGAAACGAGCTTTATTTTAAAATTGTATTATTTTAAGTATGAATGTAAGAAAAAAACTAAACTCTGTGGCAAAGAGTTTTTAGATTGGGCTTAGTATATAATACCTATGGACCTTAGCCTTTATACTTTTAGAAGCTCATCTTTGTTATGCTCAAATTTTATGGGATTATGCTCTACTAGGGAATTTTTGACTGTTTTCAAGTTACAGGAAATAGTCATCGCTACATATTTAACCTAGGATATAGTACACTTTGACAGTTCTCTCTTTGTTTAAATTAGAGTTAATGTGTCTAATTCGGAAAAGACTATGAAGATTTAGATCAAAAGTTGCGACATGTTTACTGAGAAACAATTTAAGCATTTACATAATTTTTTTTACAATTTTTATAAAATCTTCTTTCTGGAATCCAGAGTTAATAATGAAATAAACAAAAATATGTCAATAGTAAAATTGGCTTTGTCACTGTATCTCATTTAGATGCTCAAATTGTTCTATCTAACAAATCAAAATGACTTTTTGTTGGCGTTTAATGAAATGAAATTATAAGCCCACCGCAAATAAACGAAGAATGTACACGGAGTATATTATATTTGTCAAAGGATTATGACTTAATTACGTGCAAGTACTTTGATTAGATAAGATTATTTACAAACAATTTCTGACCTTCAATGATCAAAATTTGCATTTAAGAGAATTTTATTGTATGTACTTTGTGATTGCAATATAATCAATCAACACCTTGTTGAAAAATTTCCGGAGAAAACTATCTAAAAATGTTTTTAAAATTCTATTTAAATTGGCTTAAAATTCTGTTTATAAGTCAAATAATTGTATCTATGTGTGTTTTAAAAAATAATTGCTAACGGCAATAATTCCTACAATATTGTTTTTATTGATTGTGATTGACGCACATAGTGCTTTTATCAATTATTTATAGAACAAGGCGTATTGTTATTATTACATATCTTTAAGAAAATTATCGGAATTGTTACTACACATACAGTGAGAATTGTTTTTTTTTTTATTAAATTAGCCAATGGCCAGCCAATAGAACTTTACGTTGATATTGACCCCATGACGAATGGCGTAAATCTGGCACAGCTATTACAATAATTGCTGGAAAATACTAATTTTTGTTGATAAAATGTATGTTATCGGATTAGTGTAAAATTAGAACATTGAGGATATTTCCATGACTGAATTATAGTAACAAAAAATTGCCAAACAAAGAGAATTTTATGATGTTCGATGACCTTAATACATATACATACATTTTTTATTATTTATCTATCTGCGCATTCTATTTTCTTTTCCTATTCTTTAAAGTAATTGATACTATGCTGCAAATGATTATCAATAAAATTGTGTAATCTATATTATTGATGTCATAATACAAAAATTGCAAAATTTTGTTACTATGTTAGGTCAGGGTTTAGATATATAATTTTGTTGATATTAAATTTATTTATTTACTATTGGAAAGTTTATTTTTTTTTTGGGCTTTGATTCAGTCATTGATCATTTAATGTTTGTCCTTCTACTTCAGTAACAGTTTCCTTCTATAAAAAATAATAACTATCGTAGACTAACTGATATTTTATAATCAAAAGTAACATTTTAGATATTTTTCTGAAACTTCATGATTAATAATTGATTGTTTATTTTATCACCACCCTGTGCACAAATTCGCATATAATCTTGAATATGAGGTGATTTTGAACCGGTCCGCGCAAATTGAAGATTACAACGTCTTTTAAATAAACGAAAGAAGTATTTTTTGATTTTGTACACCTAAACAATTGAATAGTAGTTATGACAACACCAGTTGGTTAGAAACACATAGTACTAATGATTATTCGAATATTGGCTTGTATTCAATAATGTTCGATTGATGAGCTCCGATTGTAACAAAACATGTCTCACTACAGATGGTCTTTTCAGGTGGAATTATTATGCTGAATTCTCACATGTTTTACAAATATGAAAAGTAAAAGATTTTCAACAAATATGTAGTTGATATTTTAGTTTTTATAAACTAATTTTATTCAATATTTTTTTGTAATATGTATCAATAACAATAGATTTTAGAACCAAAGTTCTAAAATAATGCCATAGTAATCGGGCGTGACTGTTGGAACCTTTCCAGAAAATAATATACATAATTGGGAAAATTAATAAATTTAACTTTGCGATGATGTTATTCTTTTGAATATTATCCCGATAATAATTTAATGTTTCATAAATTATAAATTGTAACAATAAAGTGATTTTGTAATACTTTTGGAAAACTGAACGTTGTTTTATCAAAATAATCATTATTTTGATTAATCTAACAATAATCTTTAATTTATTTTTGCATTTAGTTTGAGGCCGTTTGAACACTATATTTTTAACTTAAATGATTCATATTAGGTCAGGTCAGGCTAAACACCTACCGGTTTATTTGCTATTCGTCACAATAATAAGGAATTATAGTTATAAATAAATGACCTTTGATGAGTGTTAAATTTGAATTTCAATATGCAAAAAACCATCTAAAAATAATCTTGTCACGTATTCGGCATAAACCAAGTTTAGTTGTTGCTTCGAATAATAATTCTAATCTAAAATTGGACGTAAATATCAACAATGCAAGGATCGAAAGCGTATTCTGGTCGCGTCGGGGTCGCAGGGTGGTCTTTAATTCTTAATGCTGTGTATTCTTGAAATAGGTGTGAAGTTGTGAAGGTTTATTTAGGCACATCCTGTTATATGTTATGTTTAAAATAATTAAAAGTATCTATAAATAATAAATACATATTGATGATGAAAGTGCCTAATCTCTCATGTCAATATTGTTAAATTTAGAATAGAACGTTAAAACTAAATTAAAAAAGGTTTTGCAAGTTATTTATATCTTTTCCGGCACTCCGTTTTACAAAATGATTTAAACAAAAAAGCTTTGCAGTGGTGGAGTATCATTTATTAGTATGCAACTTCTAGTAATGATAAAGGAGGAACCGCATGAAAGAGGGAAGCGGAAAAAGCGGATTTTTTTACTAAGGAAGTTTTAGATGATGCTGCGGATTTACCGATTAGTTGATAAAACAACGACATTGGAGTTTGAACAACTCAAAAATTGAAATTGCATTTTTAATGTAGTAGCTTTAGGAGATAGAGAAAACTTTTTGCACCATAGAATTTTTATGATAGATTCTACGAAGGAATGTTCTATTAACGTCTGCTAATGTGACAGTTGATCTTGCCGACTGTCGTTCTTATCTGGAAAACCAAACAGTTCTTGAAATCATAAAAAAACAGTTGGTTACAACAAACCCAGTAACAATACAATAAATTTATTATATAAAACTGTTTACAAAACAATTGGTTGTTTAGCACTTTTTTTTCGCATTTTTCTGCAGAGGATAAACAAACAAATTACATGAGCGGCACTTATTGCTTGGAAACACAAAAACAAACTGACTCGTAAGTTACTGTTTTATTTATAAAACTAATTTGGTACATATTTTAACTTTATATAGACTTTATACCCGCCACTGGTTTGAGCTGTTTTCAATAATTAGATATTAAATCACTAATTAGTTTACACGGATATAATTCAAATCTGTTTTACTCATGATTACGTCAATGCATCTATGGAGGTGTGTCGTTTCTAATAGACATTTTACACTTCTTCACATAGTGATTCATTTTATCGTTAATACGGAAATGACACTTATTATTGATACGATATCCTGTAAATATTTACTCAAGATTGTTGGAAAATAGGACGTCTTTACTCTAAAAAAAGCTGCCCTGAAAACGTCAATTCTTCATAAACATTTCCAAAAAGTAATACAAACGGGAATGATATTTGTTTCGAATCTAAACATTGCACGTTATTAATATTCCAAAAACAGGATGTTTTAAATTTGCGGGAAAATTATAGGTTTTGTCTCGAAAAATATTTATAATTGTGGTTAAATAAAAACCTCTTTCAATAATTCCGTTTTTATGTGATAAGATGAAATTTTCTAGAAACGTGAGAAATTTTTAATAAGTGGAATCTGGCAGTATTTTTCAATTTTGTAATCTGGAGTAGATAATAATTTCTCTATACATTTTGTGGAAAAGAATGGTTCCGCTAGTGATTGTTCTCTGACTAATAAACAATTATTGAATTTTCTGTATTAGTTGTCATTTTATTATTATGCATAGTTTAAACTTAATTTTTGAAATCATATCATGAGTCACTGTGTTGACGCGTACTAATCTTAAAAAAAAATCTGACTATGATTTAGTTAAATTAAACCAATCAGTTTTTGTTAACTTACTATAAAAAAGAATTTTGTTAAGCTTTCTGTAATTAGCAGAACAATTAATAAAATAAGCTTAATCTTTGGCAATCTGAGATTTATCAAATTTGGTATTATTGACTGCGTTATGGTCATTTAACATTAACTGTACAAGAAAGCGAATATTTTTTTAAAGCGGAGCTGCATTATGCGAGGCTATAATAATCTTCTCTTTCATGGGTTTAGGTTTAGGTTTTTTACTACTAGCATTGTTTTTGTATTTTAATAATAAACAAAAGCTTGAATTATAGCATTACTCAGAAATACCTACCCACTAAAAACTAAAAAGCTTTTGAATTTGAAAAGAAATGAATTGACACTTGACGTGAACAAATGGCTTCGTACGATTTTGTCATTATGTCAAACACTTTAATAATAATATTAAATCTGATAATGAGCGACATTGAAATTCAGTGTCCTGAGTTTCGGAAGGAAGCAGAAAGAGTTGAATCTTACATACGATAAGCTTTTAGCTTAAAGAATGCAGAAATTAGGTGCTACATTAAAGCTTTTTCTGGATTCAAAGAATGGTTAAAAAATTAATCAATATGGTCAAATCTAAAAATTAAGTCACAGAGCAAACAATGCTTTTTAATTTATCCAAAGGTTTATCCATATTTTTGTATTGTTACTATCTACTCAAGTATCATTTTTACAGTAATCATACTGTAAAAATGTTTTACTCTTGAATTATTGTTTAAATAACCTTCAAATAGATTATGTCATTTTGCAATTCCAATTAGATAACACGCTGATGCCTAAAATTGGCGTCCTTTTTAACTATTTTAATGAACCTATTTTAAACAAAACTCACTGAACTGATATTATTATTGTTATTAGAGTTGTTCTTTTTCAAATGTAGCAAAATAATAAAAATTAGTTGTTTTTGTAGAAGAGAAAAAGTATTATTGGACAATGGTGTAGAAAACCAAGTTTTCGAATTAAAGACACGATGTATCATGGTATCTTCTAAAATAAAAAAATCAATAATTGCGTTTCTTTTTGTCTTAATAAATAATCGATAGTTTAAATACATAATAGATGGTTTTCATTATTAATTGAAATAATAGCAAAGAATGAAAAGGTTTGTTTTCGCTTTTACAAGGTTTTACTCAGCATCATAATTTTTTTTATGGATTGATTAAATTTAAATAATGAATCATTTTATTTTATAATAATAAAAAAGCTGTCTTTGTTTTTATGCTTTTTACTTATAGATTTTGCAACAGGACGTTTTTTTTGCAAATTGTAAGTGGAACAATAGGGTGGTTAGTCTAATATAGCGAGCTTCATATATTACCTACATATATATTTTGATTACATGAAGCAATAAATTTCTCCTGATAATTTTGGTTTATATCTTTCACGTATTGTATTCTAACACATCGTAAGTATTGTGCCAGATATAATTAGCTTTGGCAAATATTTTTCCAGTTTTTGGATGACTCAAGATTACTAAATCACGTTGGATTCCTCTAAACTTCATTAATAAATCGATTTATACGCTGAGTAACCGCATTAGCAAAAACGACAATGAAAAGATTTTGTTTTGAGATAGCTTTACATTTTTGCGCCATTTGATTTTTTTTTGTTAATTAAATTGTTTATTAGTTTGAATTATTATAATTATTATAGTAATGTATGAATGGAAAGTTATGTTTTTTATTTGTTGAAGCATAAACTAGGTAAGTGAAATTAACTAATTTTTTACAATTGCGTCAGTTGCGATTTGAAACCTTGGTTTACTGTTATAATATATATAATTATATATATTATATTACTGCACTATGAATAGTACGAGCTCAAACCGTGAAAGATTTTTATGTTATGAAGAAAAATATTTAGCATCTGTACTTTAGTAGTTTTTATTGATCTGGAAAAGGCTTTACACAAAATCTAATAATGGCCATTGTATGTTACCTACGTCATTTTTTTAACGTTCTGACTCAGCATTGAAATCACTTTTCTATGAACGGTTACACCCATACGGTTGCATTATTGTATTTAGGTGCATCTATCTTTCATTAACTTAATTTATTTAAATGAAGGTGGACAAATACCATTCATATGTTTTGTATGCCTCTTTAATCGCAGCATAAATTTTATTAGAACATCAACAATTGAAGTAATCGTGGTTACAGCTACTAGTTCCGAAAAGTAACATGAATTTTTGTTAATAAAGCAAGAACAATAACTTGAATTTAAGTTAACATATTATGTACGCATGTTACACACACAATAGCTTCACATGCCCAAGCAATTTGTTGTCGTATCTTATCTTCCGTTTAGGCTGAAATTTTCTCAATCATTGATCTTTTTGTCAGAGCTCTGCTATTAATAAAGACAAATTTTGATTTTGGCACTTTACTTGTCTGGGAAATTTTATCCTTAAAATAGGAAAAAAGTCAAATGTCGAGTTTCAAAAGGTCAGTAGCAGTCTGATTTTGGTTGATGTAAAGGTCACTTTTCAAACGTAATGATGTTTATTGATATTTTCATATTATTATTTGCATAAGTCACCTTCAATCTCATGCTATCAAAGATGTGGTTTATTAAACGATAAAAGATGGACAACATTCGATGTATCTTATGCAATGTATATATGTGCTTGCAATCGGGTTCTTTAGTACCTTCTAAGCTTCAGTCTTTGAATATTAATTGAATGTAATTTTTCTTAAGAAAAAAGATGATATACTTAAATAGGTCTGCAATAAATATATTTGATCCAAAGTAAGTAGCGAGTGACTTTTAATGATTAAAACCAAAATATCCTTTCGTCATCTGTCAATAATGTTAGTCTTTATTACCACTTGTCAATTTAAATTTTTATTGACATTTGTTTGGATTTTTGAAAATTGAACTTTCGACTTTTGAAAATTGAAAGTCATCTCATAACTTACATTTGTCAATAATAAGGAAAGAGAACAATGGACAAAGTACTATTTTGTTTTTGAAATTTATTTTAGTTTTTTTTTAAATTACATAATATACTATTATTTTGTAAAATAATTTTTTTGGTATTGGTAATAATAATAATCTGCAGGATACATAGTACATACAAATAAACTCATTTTTTCAATGTTTGGTATTATCATTTTATGTTTAATTATATCTTAAAATTCTATTGGGGTTCTTAACCTAAATGTAGTTTTATGCTAACATAATAATACTTTAAAAAAAAGGTTGTTGACGTCAATGCTACGGTACTAAATTGATAAAAGAAATTTAAAGCAAGGTAAAAGTGACTGTAATAAATTAAACTTTTTAATTGTTTGACGTCACTTTCTTTAAACTATTCTAAAATGGTAATTGCTTTTATTGCTTCTAATTTTTGCATTGTCTATGTTACAGGAAAAAACGCAGCAGATTACATCAGATTATGCAAAGGGTTTGATAAATAATTATTTATTATAGTAGGCTTTGGCTATTGATCAAAAAGCTAACGTGCTGCTTCTAAAAATTACTAGAGTTCTTAACTTTGAGTCTTATGACAATTGACAACGAACAAGGCAAAGGTTTTTTTGTCATAATAAAAAAAACTTATGAATTCAGTAATTTGTGTTGAACATATTGGCTATGACAATTTTTGAAGCTTGTCAAGATTTTTTTGCAAACTAACATTTTAAATTTTAAATTGTCAGTGAATTGGCTTGAGCTCTTGTCAAGCGGTGTTTATAACAATCACATATACATCACATTCAAAAAATTATTATAAATAATACAGTTAGTAAATGTTCATGGATTAGTGAGACAACGATTATTTATGCGGTTGCTCATACATATGGAAGAGCCCTTGACGTCAACCATTAGACTTGCTAACTCCCAAATCGAATAATCGAAAATTAAAATAAAAAGTTAATACAAAGACTTGCGTGGCTATTTAAAATTCAGATCAAACCAAAATGTTTTTTTTAAAAGAACGCTGCTCAGCTACATTGAAGAAATGAATCATGGGAATATAAGTCTAAATTAAAACTATTAAATTGATTTGGTATCAGAGTACATGGAATTTATTTTTCTTTGACGTTTAGCTATTTTCCATCTATTTAAATACCACTTATAGTAATTAGGGAAAGCCTGAGTTAATTGCGATTGACAAGAGAATTAGACAAAAGCTCTATTTGTTCAAGAAATTTATGGTTTTCTCGTAACAGAATGAGTTTACTGTGTAGACCTCACAACGCATAAGTATGACGCATTTGTAATTTTTAAATTATACATTACTTTTTGATTATGATAATCGTGTGTAGTCTGCCAATAATTAACGATTTCTATGCATGGTTGTTTATAAACAGTTCCTTATTGTTTTGAATTATTTGCTTAACAAACAACAGATGTATGTGATGTTGTAACAATAAGAGGTCTTTAAAATTATTGTAAATAAATCCGACTGGACAAACACACATCTTTTTATTAGGGTTACTAGGTGGTCTAAGTCATTTCTTATAAATACTAATAGTATATAAGGGTTTGGGTAAACCCTACTGGTGTTGTTTCAAAACTGATATCAGCACTGCTCCTGCTTCCTTTTCTTTAATTTCTAAAGACCCTTAAAATATGGATTTTTGAATGTAAACTTAACTTCTATGAAATCACTCTTTTAAGGATATCACACCTACTGGAGCTAGCCGGTGTGTTACCTCTGTTAATTGTCATTTCAATACTCAAGTAGAAATAGTACACTTTTGCTAACGTTGGGGCAAAATTTGAAAGCTTGGTATATCTATAATCTAATAATAAAGTTTGGTGATAACTCTATGGGGAAAACCAAGTACTGTATTGTGCAGATTTGTCGATATAGGCGGAACCTTCTTAAAAAATTTATTTGACCTGCTGCAACAATTAAAATCTGTATTTGTAAAACATACCAGAACCGATAAATGAATACAACCTATTTTGACATATAATTTAATAAACCTTATAGTTGAAGATATTGTTTTTCTATTGTTGGGAATAGATATAAAGAGTAATTAACAGAACGATTTCAATTAGGCATTTAGTGGAGAATTAACTTCTAGAGTGTCAACAACTATATTTTTGGTAATAGAGCAGCTTGAATTTTTTTGAGAAAAGAAATAAAGAATTTATTTTTAATAGAGTTTATATGGAGGTTATGTAGTACGTCAAATACTAAAATTTTGACGTTGTAGACAACTCGTTATCTAAATATTTTATGTAAATTTATAACTTACAGTTTAGTAATCACCATGAAGTAAAACGTCAATCGTTAATATGCTGAAATTTATTTCTTTTGGAAAGTGTATACAAAGAAGGCTATGTGGAAAAGTCTAGTTTTGTATAACCTATATATTTTATAACATAATTTTGCAAGTGGGTGCAATTGAGTACTCAATTTTTCTAATTTTTTATCAATAAATTTGAGTGTGTGCCTTTCAGACGTATAGGTAAATGACAATGTGAGACATATTTTGACGTTTTTATTAGTCACATTATAGTGTTTTAGGTACTTGAAAGTAATGTGGAATTTATTCATCTTTTTAAACTTGTATAAGTTTAACATTTTTTGGTATTTTTGGAAAATATGTAAAATTATGAATTATATCTAACAGCTAAAAATTAACATAAAGTTTAAACTTTAAACTTTTAATCGTACTAATTGGACTCTTTATGTATGTGACTTATTTTTTTTTTTGGTAAATAAGCGATAAAATAAAACTGTTGCAATGTTAAAAAAATCACCAGAAGTATGGGTTTTTGCTTTATAGCGGTTACATTTTCCGAAAATATCTATTGTGTTGATTGGATTTTTGACTCAGGGGTACCTATAACGGTAAAGTCGCGTTTCATCAACTGTGTATGTTCTGACGAGGTAAAACTCGAGAAATTGAATCTGTTAACACATTTTCTAGCGATAGGATTTTTATGTTTGATATCTTTTAATGTAACCCTTTAATTTTTATTTAACTTGCGGAAATCTATGATAGAAATACCAATTATTTTTTAAAAAATTACGCAATATAGTTTAATATAATATATGTCATGAAATTGATATTTTGTTCAGTATAGTGCTAATTACTCTATTATTATGCCGTAAATATGTATATTATTAGATAAAAATTATATGTGTTTATAAACAAATAGAACATATTAGTTTTACTAAGGTCGACTATCTTTACGTTATGTATTTAACCCAGTTTTTCTTTTCGTTCAATCATAAATTTTCTCAATATTGAGAAAAACAAATTTTTACGATAAAGGTTAATTTTTTAGCCTTCACGCCGCTTTTCATCACTAATAAGCTTCTAACTTTTTTGATAAACTTCAGATTAACGATAATCAATTATTTCGAGTAAAATAAGCAGAAGTCATACATATACGTTCAGTAATAAAGCTCGCTTTGATGAGATAAAGCTATCAACAATTAATTGACCAGTTTGGGGGGGGGGGAGAATTTTATGAATTGTAATTACTGTAAGATACGTAATTAAATATATCAATTATTATCTTTATACAGAAAGTTAACGAAATTTCATTGAATGTGAGCTTTAGGAAAAGTAGACTTTTAGTTGATCTTTTAAATTCTATCTCGTTTCAATTTAACGATTCAATTTAGATTCCAATTCCAAATACTTAATCCGGTGACACTGTTATTATTTAATTGATATTGTAAGGTATAAAAAAATTTGTTAGCTTTTGAATTTAATATTTTAATTTTAACTTGTGTAACAAATTAATCTTTTTAATGTAAAGTACAAGTACATATTTTATGTAGCCAATAATTCAAACTTTAATTGGGTATTTATTTTGTATGGTAAAATGTATAAATTAATAACATATCACATTTTTTGTATTTGGCTTTTTAAAACATTATATTTTTTTCTTAATAAATGTTTGTAACTGGTTTCTTTTTTCTTAATTATTTCTTTTCTTTCAAGCTAGAGGAAATGCAAAATCTATTTATTGTTTTTGAGATGTTTCTAAAAATTAAAATGTTTTTTGGCCTATTTTATTTTATATTATTTTTCAAAAAATTTTTAGGACGGGGTTTCTTATTCCAAATTAGATTTTGTCTTTTTTGGTATTGGAACAAATATGGATTTCCGTCAACCGTGTGGAATCCCATCAGTGTCACACACAATAATATTAAAAATTGTGACACTAAATGCTAAATACGTAGCTACTTTACAAAATTTATGTCTTTGATTTATTTTGGAATCTAATTATAATTATTATTATTTGTAGATGAAAATGATATTTAGGCCAAGCAGATAAGGTTAGAGACGATATGAGAATTATTCAAATCTCAAGTGAACTTTTAATAATATTACTGAATATTTTAAGAGTTTAGTTAATTGGGGGTTTAAGCGCATTAGGTTGATAAATGTGCTTTTAATTATGCCCCCTTCTATGCTTACCAAATTCTACTAGAAGTTTCTGAATTATAATTATTTTCCATTTAAATGTATTCACTAGACTGATTAAATTCTGATCAAACTGAAATATTTTTTATTATGTTAAAATTATGATTTTTGTGAAGTTTAAGTTTTTAATTTGAATTAAATTTACAAGCAAATGTTTATTGTATTTTAGCAGAAAATTGCAACTTTTTTGTAGGTTTTTTATTGTGTTTTAACTATTTATTTTGCAAAAAAGTTTTAAACGACAATTGTTCTAATCATTTAAACTCTACCTATTTAATATTATTATTTAAAACGCTTTTGATCTCAATTTTAATGAATACAATTAAAAAAAATATTTTTTTACTTTAATTATTTCTGATAGATTTAACAGTTTTGAAAGAGTTACAAAATTTAGTAGAAAATGACGCGACATCTTTTTCATAGAGCGTTTCAGTTTTTTATAAGGCATTATTTTAGGCTTATCTATTATCCTAAGCCGTTAAAAAGCCATAAACTACAAAAATAAAAAAACAATTTTTTTAATGTTTTTTAAACGGAAAATATAAAATTACGATATATTTAACAAAAATAATTTTGGCGTTGTAAACAATAATTTAAATGTACCTAATTAAAATTAATAAATTATTGTTTTTTTTTTCAATCAGTCGTCTAAATTATATACTATTTACAGTTACCACAAATACTGTAACAGAATTTTAATGACATCTGGAGTTACCAGCAATAAAATTAATGAAAACCTTAAAAGGGCAACAGGAGTGTGCAATCCTTATCTGCACTAGGAAAATCCAAACGTTCCCGAAAGACTAAATTGATAGATATAAAAAGCGCAACTAAAACAGACGTTCATTCTTCAATTAATTCACTGGTTGATCAATTATTATTAACTATTAAATTGTAATTAATTGATTAAAAGGAGTGTTTAATTTAAATTATTTGTGAATAGTGCTCTATAGTTAAAATAATATAGACTTTGGATTAACTTTAAGTACAAAAACTGGAAGTGTATAAGTATATCCAGACGACGCATAAACATTTTGGCTTCTTTTATTGAAATTCTACAAAAATTTTACGTTATGTTAGGAGTACTCTCGGTAAGTTAAATAGTATAATTAAATTTGTAATAGATGTGATAAAGCGAAAACTTTTGAAAGAAGCCTGTAGCAGTTTTTTTAGCTTTTCAAATTTGTTTTGTTTTATACTTTATTAAACCTTAAAAATACCGTAGGATAGAGCACTAAAGAATATCCTAAACGACAAAAAAATATGAAACATTATTAAAAGAGAAATTAAAAAGCAATCAAAACGGTTGAACAATCAGTTTTTCAGATTAATTTTTTAGTGTTAAAAATTTTATTCAATTCTTGCAAATGCTTTACTTTTTGACAGCAAATATTCGTCTTCTTGACAGCACGTGTTTTTGATAATATTTATGTTTGTTGGAGCGTTAGAACTTGCGGCTGAATATTGTATCTGAAATAATCAATTAAACTACCCCTTGTTACGACTTCTACCGCTTGATGTGACAAGACAGTTATTAACAAGTTTAAATATTAATCTAATAAACACACTATATGTATATCTTTTTTGACATATTTTCCCAACTTCTCTAAAATTAATTTTCTCTATTTGTTTTCAAATTTTAAATTTATGATTGATGGTTTATTAATAGATATTTCATTTGGCAAGAACTTAAACTGGATCAGTATTAGTACATATAAAGATAGCTGTAAAAACGTGGGGAAAAGCCCTAATCTGCTATTATCTTGTCTGATGAAATAATTCTCAGAACAACACGGAATTTGACTGGGAATCCAGAAATTAAAAAAAGTTATTGTCATGAGTGTGAATGGAATGTTATTGTTTAGTAACGCATTTTAACAATTAAGTAAAGGTGTTGATATTTTGTTAAATTTAATTCACAAAAGTATATGTGATGCATAATAAAATGTAAATATTTTCAAGACTATCTTATATGTATACTCAAAATGAGAAATACTTAAAACTCTTGTTCATAATAATATCAATTTTTTCTAAAAAATTGTACGTTTACCACATAACAGTTGTGAAGAACTCAATTTTTATTGGGAAATTTCTTCTCGCCTACTACGTCAACTACTAAAAATTCGACGTTTGTGGCATTTTACTACTGTATTTACAATTTTTTGTCGAAGTCTTTGACTAAAAAAGTAAGAAACAGTTGTACTTAAAAACGTCAATGTTCGTTCGTTCATGTTTTGTATACAATTGCAATTGAGTTGAGTGTGGAAGTGGAATGTGACGTAAAACTGAACGCCTCATATCTATGTCGCGCCTCGGGAAAGAGAAATCAGTAGAATACTATGATTGAGAGGATATACATCGTCTATAACCTGATTACCTGTGACAATTTGTGATCCTCATTTTTTTGTTATACCGGAACTTAATTTAAAACATGTGTGTTTACCAAATCAACATGGTGCCAGCAGTTGTGAATTTTGTTGCTTCAAAAGGAAAGGATACTTATTCAGGATTCATTTCGGAATTCGGTTGCTTTAAATTCGCTGGTTTTTCGGTAAGTTTTTGTTTTTTGAAAAAAAAATTTTGTTTTTGCGGAATTTTTTTTCTTTTTCATTATTCGGGCATCTTTTGACAGCGTTAATTAGAATTGCAAACAAGCTTATTAAATATCTATATTTATTTAAAAAAAGAACAAAAATGGGTTACAGGGTCGCTCGTTACGTTTGTATATTGTGTCACACTAGGTTAATAACTTCCGGACGCATCCCAGTGACGTTCGTTGCTCTTATATGGCGCCATTTGAATATTCTGAGGTCGTTTAAAATGATTGCTGCAACTGCAAAAAACTCGTTATATTTAAAAAAAGGAAATAATTAAAAATAATGTTTATCTCTATATTTTTGCAGAACGGCGATAAGGATATCGAAGTGGCGGACATATGGAAGAGTCGACATTCGAAACCAGTTAGAGCCCCTTCGCCCCATAGTGCATTTAAGAGATGGCGAAAATCGGCCACAATGAAATTAACCGATACGAAAAGTGCCATAAATGGACAACAGAAAGTAACAGATAAAGGCCAAGAGGAAGATATGTCATTGTTGAAGTTTTTGGCCCTTGTAAGTTTTAAATTCTATGCACATTAACTTAGCACGCCAAAACATAATCATTCTTGTCTGTTAAGCGCGTGGACAAATTCTAAATTATCCAATTATGTATCTAAAAATAATTGTTTGTTTCTTTTTTTAGAATGCTTTGGATCTCAGCGCTCCAGCCAGTGATGTCTTACTGAAAAGTCGTAGTTCAAGTTGGTTTCAACTTAGTGGCCATCCGGACAGTTTAGCTCCTGCAGGACCAGGGACTGTATGGAAAAAACGCGGAGGAGGTTCAGATCATACTGAACGCATTGTTTACGAAGAATTATCTCAAGATCCTATTCTAAGCGATATAATCCCAAAATACTACCGAGAAGTTGATTATCAGGGTGAGAAATTCATCGAGTTACAAGATCTTCTACATGGATTTCAAGATCCTTATGTTATTGATATTAAAATGGGAACTCGAACTTTTCTCGAATCTGAAGTAAGCAAGTCGGCAGCAAGAACTGATTTATATCAGAAAATGGTAGTAATCGATCCTACAGCGCCAACAGCCGAAGAACATAAGCAGCAAGCTGTAAGCAAACTACGCTATATGCAATTCAGGGAGTTGCAATCAAGTACTTGTAGTCACGGCTTTAGGATAGAAGCAATGAAATGTCGTGGTTCGGCGCCAGTCACCGATTTGAAGAAAGTGAAACTTACTCCTGACGTTTGTACTACGCTTCAGCTATTCTTAGGGGGGAGAGACGATGTTAGACAAAGACTGTTAAAAAGACTGTGCGATATAAGAAGTAGGATAGAGCAATCAGACTTTTTTAAAACGCGTGAAGTCGTCGGAAGTAGTTTATTTATTATTTATGATGATAGCAAAGTGGGAGTGTGGCTAATAGACTTTGCAAAAACGAATAAATTACCAACTGGTATCACAGTTAATCATCGAACTCCTTGGGTGCAGGGTAATTATGAAGAAGGCCTACTTTTCGGAATGGATCGACTTATTTCGGTAAGTGCACTCGCAAACAAATAGACATAAATAGTTACTTATGTCTATTTTCTTTTTTTTACAGGTAATGGAGAATATGAAAATGTTACCAAATGAAAAAAAAGGTCCCTTCAACAAAAGCTTGCCTGCTGTCAGTGTTAAATCTTGAGCTAAAACTACTTGATCACCTAAGGAAAGTCAAAAAGCGGAAGCTCTGAGTTTTGTTTGAGGTCTACGTGAGTCAGCACGACGATTTCTTGATGTTTGTGTGTGGCCCGAACGGCTTTTCTTGTATTAATGTTCTGTTATTATGACAATGTAAAGTATTAGAATGAATAAGTGATTTTTTAATTTTTGGACTTGACTTATTACTTATTTCAATTTTGTTTCTCTAGTCATTGATCTTAATTTAATGTATTTATACTGCGTATTTTTTTAAGTGATGAAGTTACCAACAAATAAGGACTTTTTATATATTGTGAGAATGTACAATGATTGATACACTACAATTTTTATGTACTTATTAAATAAAATTTCATTAGTAACAAATGTTTTTCTATTGTCTCTCGTATTGTGTTAGTGGAATTGCCAAATCAATATACGCCCACCGTATGGAACCGTCCACTTTGGATCCAATCAACTTAATTGAAATATAACATAATCAATAACTAACATTTTGTGTTCAAAAAAGTGGGTGCCATTGGCGAAAATATATTCCATTTAATTCTCTCTTTTGAAAAACACTTAGTTGTTCCAATGAGCCGAGCCATTGATCACGCATGTATAGTATAATATATTGTGGAAAAAAGAATGTTTTTTTTGCAATTTGGGAGTTATTTTCTAACAATAAAGAACCAAATCGAAAGTTTAAAAGTCGCAAAATAATAGTTTTTTTTCTGAAACTGTTTGCTTTGTAAATTCAAAGGGCTATTCGAAGACTATTTGGAAAATAGTAAAACTGCTTGACTGGTTTTTTTAGTATAATCATATACTACAGGTTATCTAAAAGAAAAAACAATGCACGTCATGACTTCTAGTGACGTAGCAAACGTGGCGTTGCTGCCAAATATGTTCACAACAGTATGTGTGCAATTAGTGGACATTTGTACTCCAAATTCCTTGTCTTAAAGTTTTAACAATGGGTTTATTGACGGAAAAAGGTTCTCTCGGTCCAAACTTTTTAGAATAAATACATCTTTCGCAAAAGACCGTGCACCTACTTACAAGCAGCGCACCAAATTTAAATTGTAAAGCACTAAGATTGAAGGTAATGCATATTTGGTTGGCACTATTCATGCTTTTATGACGTCATTGCTGACCTTTAACGCTTTTTGTTTTTTATGACCTGTCCTTTACATGTGGTCATTCGATCATTTAACTTTTAAGACTTTGGTGGAATCAGTGTTACCAGATATTTTATTTGTAATATAAAAAAACGATTAATGCTTTTACAAATAGAATTTTGTAGTGTTTTGATTTCAATTTCTTACTTCTTGTACTTTTATCAAGTTTGGTTTTGAGATGGTCAACAACAATGATAAAAGTAACAAAAATAAAAAGTGGTTCCGCCCGGGATCGAACCGGGGACCTTCTGCGTGTAAAGCAGACGTGATAACCGCTACACTACGGAACCTATAACCTAAGTGTTTTTTAAGCTGTACCATCCATTCACCTTGCACTACATAAATAAAATATATTATACAGAGTACATTAGAAGAAAGTTTAATTATTATTTCATAAATATTAAATACGCACAACTGATGAAGTCCAAATTGAACGTCGCTATAAGAGCAGTTTTTTTGTTTCAAAACCAAAAAAAAAAAAACAAACACATAAAAACAAAATTAAAAAAATTATGCAAGAAAGAAGAGTAATACTGTAAAAGATATTATAAAACTAAGAATGCAAAACATAAAATGAAGAGAATAAGTATTAAAAATAGTAGAATAGCGCAAATTTTATAAAAAAAAAATGTTTATTTAAGCAACATAAATATAAATGGACTTGTTGTGAGCATCACGCTTTATATAGTCTCTTTCAATTAAGAGCTCAATGCGTTTTTTTATATCAACTTGTGTCACAGGTATATCCAACAAATTATATAATTCATGCAACAATAAATGATGCTCCAAGGTTTTGCTAGTTTTTAGGACTCGTACTATAGCAGCATCAATTTGTAACAGCCGGTCAGCTACAACTTTGTCTTGCGTTTTTTGGTCTTCTTCAGGAGTATCCAACAATTGAATTTGATTAATCTTCACACGATATAATTTATCAGTGAATTCTTCGTTAATCAAAAAATAATCGTCATGTTTCATCGGGTGTTGTTTCGGTGTTTTTATTAGAATCTTAGCTTTGCCTTCAATGAGTGATGTCAAAGTGCGTTCAAGTTCAATTTCTTCTAATCCAGAAGCATCTTGGATTTCTTTAAACAATAGCTTGCTGCTAGTGTTAAAAAGCAGAAGAATTACAGCTTGGAGGAGAGAAATTTGTAACTCTTTACAACCTTTTTTAAAAGTTGCTGTAACCAAGCAGTAGCTCAGATTGGATTGCCATAAAAGTTTTCTTCCAGCATATTTGCTCAAGTAATATTGTTGGAAACGATCTTGATAGATTTTCAATTGACTTGGTAAATTTACATTGTAGCTGATAAAGCTGGGCCAATAACTGGCTGTTAAAACACTCACATTGAAATCGGAATCCTGCTGATTTAGTTTTTGCTTAAACGATAAATTTATTGATCGGCTTATATTCATGTCTTGGATCATCCCTTCAAGATTATAAGTAAATTGATCCCCACATTCAACTTTCAGTTTAGAAATCATATTATTTTCGGCATCCTGATTCGCTGATTTTCCTAAAAGTAACCTTTTTGCTAAAAATTTTTTGTAGAAAGCAAGAAACATATCTTTAGATTGCAGATGTTTGAACAAATGTAGTAATTTGCTCAAAAGACTATCTAAATCATCGGCACTGTACAGAGAACTACGCATTTTACCATCAATAAATCTAGCCAAAAGATGGGCACTTCTTACACACGCATTGTTCATTACTTTTTTGAAAGCAATACGTACACTTTCGTGGAATTTTTGTTTATTATCAAAAGCTTTACTAATAATATTTTCTAAATTATCTTTAAACACTAATAATTCTTGTATTGTGTCTTTGTCGTTTTGAACACTTACAATAACGGTGCCTTTTGAAATAATGTACTTTTGAAAATACTCTACCAAAAGTGAAATTCCATTAATAATTTTTTCAAAAAGTGTATAAATCAATGATAATTCTCCATATTTATTGTCTTCAAGCAAATCTTCGAACCCTTTGGTTAAAATATCGTCTACGTGTTCTTCTATAAACTGTCTATATATAATTGTCAAAAGATATGGCTCGGTTTTTTTGTCTAAATAATTTCGGATTCTTTCTCGTTCTTGATGTAAACGTCTACTCACATGTTGCATATATTGAAAAGTTTTACAATTTTGAATTAGAGTTCTGCTTTCCCTTTGGTAAAATAGATTAGTAGTTTTCAAAAATGTTTCTTCAAAAAAATTTTCATAAATGTGAATTTTATTCAACATTTGTATGGTTTCTTTCATCAAATCTTGATCTATGTCAAATCCGTAGCGTTCTACTTCAATTTCCGCAAGCATCTCGCCCACTAATTTTGTTCGGATCTTAGAATTTAAAAATATTATCATTTGAGCATGTCCAAAGCAAATGCTTTCGATTAAATTGTATTTGAAGTTTTTTGTGCTGCAGTCAAAATGAAGGAATATGTTTTTAAGGGTAATCACGTCTTGCCGAAACTTTTTCCAAAATGTTCTGAATGTTACAAGTGCATTATCACAAGGAAGCAAGCAGTTTGATAAAATTTCGATCAAATACGTTTTTAAAACATTTTGAAAATTTGGCAAAACAACCGTATACTGTGCGCTGTGCAGATTTTCTGCTGTTTTGTACAGTTCTTCTAAAGAGCCTTCATATTTTTCTGATATTAAAATTCTTTTTATTTCTTTTTCTAGATGGAACCATTTCTGCTCACAGCTTTCAATTGAAGGAAAGCCTACAGCACGAAAGTTCTTGATTAACATAATTGTTGACAGTATGTCAAAATATTGATACATTCTAAGCACATAGGATGTACAATAATTTATTTGCAACAACTCCGAAATCATATCATACTTAGGTTTTCCAGGAAAAAAATGTAAAACATTGACAACTACCTCCTTATCAACAAAAAAAAGGGAAAAATATATCAAATTTTTGGCGTCTTAACGATAAAGCCAAACATAACTTAAACAAAGAGTTTTCAAAAAGGCTTATGGAATATGTAACAATTTAAAGTTGAAAATTAATCTAGCGTTTATGTGATCAATCTATAACATAAACTCTATGTTAATTTTTTAGATACAGCGCTTGTTGGATAAACTTCCGAACATTTCTAGCAATCTTCTAAGATAGGGTATTCACACAATTTTACCACTTGCCAAAAAGCTTGCTTAATAAATCTCGAGAGCTCTTTCAACGACCAAGTGTTACTTGCTGGTCAAAAAAGCTCTCGACCAAGTGTTACTTGCTGGTCAAAAAAGCTCTCGAGATTTATTAAACAAACTTTTTGGCAAGGGGTAAAACTGTCTGAATAGTTTATTGTGTCAAAAAATCTTTTAACTTGAAAGATTTGAAAAAAAAACTGTATTTGAAAATTTATTTTCTATTTTTTCAAGATAAGCGTTTTGTCTTATCTTGACCTGAGAACAGAGGCAAAAACGAGTGGGATAAGTAGTCTTCTTGTCAGTGAATTGCAGATTTCTTTCTTTTTGGTACGACAGATCATTGCTTAGTATATTTAGGAGGTTTTCGTAATAACATTTCATTTCTCGCGCCTTATTTTCGCCTACTTCAACAATATCAGCCATCTTTTGCTTTGACGACAAAGACGGCTGTATCTTGTATCTGAAGTAGTATCTAACCGGAAAATATGTGAATTTTTGGCTTTAAGGTGGCAAGCCATTTTATTCACAATAGTTGGATATACACAACGATGCATTGGTCCCACCAAAACCAAATGCATTTTTTATGGCAATTCTTCTATCCCAATCCCATTTCTGATAAGTAATAGGAATAAAATTTAGTCCAATATCCTCGCTTTCTTCTAAATTCACCGTAGGAGGCAACACTCCTTCTTGAACTGCCTTAATTGTAAAAACACTTTCTAAATTCCCTGCAGCCCCCAATAAATGTCCATGAGCGCCTTTTGTAGATGACACAGCAAAGTTATCTCTATCACCAAACAATGTTTTTATCGCTTTAGCTTCTATTATATCACCTATGGGAGTTGAAGTTGCGTGTGCATTAACATATCCAACATCTTGTAATTTAATTCCTGCATCTTCTACAGCGCTAGTCATTGCAGAGATTGCCCCCGCTCCATCAGTTCGAGGTGCTGTCAAATGAGTAGCATCACCCGATAGTCCATATCCAAGAATTTCGGCATAAATTTTCACATTTCTTCTAAGAGCATGCTCTAATTCCTCTAATACTAAAATTGCGCTACCTTCTCCCATAACAAATCCATCACGTTTTTTATCAAAAGGTCTTGAAGCTTTATCTGGACTGTCATTGGAAGAAGTACTTAAAGCCCTCAATCGACAAAAAGCCGCAATGGCCAACGGTGAAACACAAGCTTCTGCTCCTCCACAAACCATAACATCTGCACTACTCTTTTTTATAAAATTGAATGAATCTCCTATTGCATGCGCCCCAGTTGCACAAGCTGTAGAAACAGCATGGTTAGGGCCGCGAAAACCGTACTTCATGCTAATTTGTCCCGCAGCCATGTTTAGCAGGATTCGAGGTACAAAAAAAGGGCTCACTTGATTATACCCTTTCTTAAACGATTCATTGGTGTTACAAATATCTTCCAAATCTACCATTCCCATCCCTACAGCTACACCAATACGCTTTTTTGCTTCTTCATCAACCTGCAGTAAATTTGCATCTGTTACAGCTTCTTGGGCGGCAATTAATGCATAGCAAGCTGCAGGGCCTATCGACTTCAATTCAGACTTTTTAAAATAGTTTGTTAAATCAATTCGTTGGTTATTTTCTTTAAGAAGTCCCGCAACCCTACAGGGAAGCCCCTCATAATTAGAGCTTTCCAACTTTGTTATGCCGCTTTTTCCAGAAACTATGTTTTTCCATGCTTGAGCAAGGTTATTACCTACTGGACATAGTACACCAATTCCTGTCACAACAACTCTGCGAGAAGAACCCATGATTAAAATGTTGGGTTAATCTATGGGTTACGTTTTAGGTTATCTTATTTTTTGAGGTTATACATTTGATTGACATTTGACATAATGCGTATTTTGACAGACGATACACGTCAAAGACATATGTTATAGATAAATTAAAATTACGTTTCTAAAATTTATTTTTTATTTATTTTTTGGCAAATTTATTTAAATTAGACTTGTAAATTTAAACACGTTTTGTTTTTATTAAAACACTTGAACAACAAACTTAGATTTGAATAATTTTGCAGTTACAAATTTACAATATACATATACAATAGTTAAAACAACTAAACTTTTTTATTGCTTGAAACAAACACAAACAAAATTGAAAAAAAAAAATTTGAAAATATTTTAAGCAATTTATGTAAAATCTATTGTTTTTATAACCATTTGTTAAACAGTTTGAATGTTAACAACGTCATTTAAAAATAAATGCTAAACGCCTTTGACGTTTATTTTTAAATAATCTTGCCAACATTGAATTTTTTTAACAATAATTGAAGGTAGTTCAAACGCATGTCTAATAATAGTCGTATTTTTTTCAACTGTTTTTTAAGTAATCTAAGCTACTTTGATCAAATCCGACAATTAAACCGTTTTTTTTTAAATTAAATTCAACTACACAGCAACTAATTTCAGCTTTTCTTTTCTTTTAAACGTTGAAGAATATCTAGATCACTTTAAGTGTTGTTAAAGTTAAACCACAGATTACCTGTGTAATCACACAGTTATTTGTGTCTCTCTGAATAAAACACAGCACTATTGAACTAATATACATATAAGCTCATAATGTAACTCATGCAGTTTTGGTGTAGATCTTATTATGTTAAAAAGGACATCACTAATATTTAAAGTCTTTGTATCTAGTTCTATACGTCTTTGATACTTTTAAATTTTTTGACATTGTCAAAATTTAAATTGCCATTTAAACGTCAATTAACAAACATCAAACACTTGTAAATTGTCAAACAAATTCAAAATTTTCATAATTAATTGAGATCGTACCGCTAAAAAATAAAACAATGGTAAATAAACTAAATAAGTCGTTTTATAATACTGTGTTAAGCCAAACCTTTTCACCATGTGGTAATTATTTGATTGTGGGAGATATCTATGGAACAATTTCTATATTTCAGTAAGTTAGAACTATAACCTCTAAGCATTACGAGTTAAACAATATTTTTTTTATTTTCAGTCTTTCCAAATTGATAAACCAAGAAAGTACAATTCTTAAGGAAGATCAGATGCCAAAGAATGCATTTACAATAAAGGAAGATGTACAAATTAATAGTTTAGTCACCACTAAACAGTTTCTAATTGTTGGGACAGTGGGCGAAATATATGGCTACAATTGGAAAAATGTGAAGACTAGCAAGCAGCCCCCGTGTGCTTGGTCTATTGAATTTCGAAGTGCGAAAGATAGTTTTGATAAGCCTGACATTAATTGCTTAATTTTTAATAAAGAAAATGATCAATTGTATGTTGCTTGTGGTGACAATAATGTTTATATCATGGACTTAGAAACTCGTAAGAAGGTAAAAACTTTAAAAGGTCACAAGGATTACGTCCATTGTTTAACACAAACGTAAGTTTTTTATAATTTGTAGATTGTTTTTTTATTAATACACAATTTTTAGCAACAATAAAATAATATCAGGAGGCGAAGATGGTTTGGTTTTGATCTGGGACATACGAGAAGGGGCTGCTGTAAATAAAATAGAGCCACATTCTAGAGATAAAGTTGCGCGATCTGAATTAGGCTCTTGGATTGGAGCTGTAGGAATTAATGAAGACTGGCTGGTATTTCATAGAGTGGCAAATTTTTTGTTTTTATAATAAATCGTTTTTTGTAGTTGTGCGGTGGAGGGCCACGACTTTCGTTATGGCATTTGCGTTCCTTGAATATTTCCACTGTTTTTCCAATAGCCGATCGAGGAATTCACGTGGCGGAAATTTATCAAGATAAAATATTTGCTGGTGGCAGATCGCCATTTTTTTATCAAATGAGTTTCAATGGAGATATAATAACTGAAATTCCCACATCTCCGGTAACAACATACAGTGCTGTTCATCAAGATGATCCGTATCAAGCCTTATGCATAGCGGGGTCAAGTCCTAAAATTGATGTTTGCAGCAATTTTATTTATAAGAATCTTCAGTTATCTTTGTATCAACAATCCGTATAGACAAACTGCAAAAATATTATTGAGTCACTGTGTTTATTTGTCTAATAAAAGAGTTATGTATTATTATAGTTATTAAATTGGAAAGACTTTGGTAAAACCTTTATTTAACCACCCTTCCTCTAATTAAAAAAAATTCTATTTCTCTTTGAATACAATACTTATACTGTTTTAAACCAAGTGCTGTCAACTAATATTAAAAAAAAGTAGGTGCTTACAATGCCGAAATTAAGCCTTTTTTTTCTTAAATAATCTATTGACACTTGCAAGTTTCAAACATTTTAGTCAATTCACATTGAGATAAACTTTTTAAATTGACAACATCTTGCTCATTTGCTGTTAACAACATACGTTATTCGACGTGAAAAATCTCAACCGTAGCTGGTGAAAAAGTATACGTAATATACTTTTTCTAGCTGTATTTTATTAAATTTTCAAACCACGTTTTGGACAACAATTTAGTTGATGATAAGGCGATGACGGCTTCTTGTAGAAAGTTTGTAAAACATCAGAGTTTTGTGCTGAGGTTCCGTCAAAACAAAAAAATAAACAGGTGGATTTTATCAATTAAAATAGCAAGGACTATAACTATTACAATTAAGCTAGAAAAAAAAGAATAAGATGGTTATTTACACAGTTTTACCGCTTTCCAAAAAGTTATTATAGAGAGACACATATGAAAGATTTTTCGGCACTTGGTTTAATTTTAAGAATAATAGACAGTTTTTCTATGTTTTTTCTTAATTATTGTCTTTATAATACAACATTTTATAGTGACTATTAAGTTAGGAAAACGTTTGTTTGTGCTAAAAATATCTTGGCCTAAATCTATTTAATAGTTATTTGATCGATTCATGTTTTTTTAAAGTATGTATCAAATCGTTGTTATAGGTAATTTTAATTGTTTTGAACAATAATTATTGAGTTTAAGCACTCTACAATTTAATTATAGGTGAGTATTAATTATTATTAATTATCTTTAAATTAACGTATGAATTATATATATGAATAATTTCTACAATAGATTACAATAATTTCTATTTCTATTTTACATTACATTAAATTTTATGATTTTAAGTTAAATAACATGAATAATCGTATATCTAAAATTTTTCAGTAATTCATACATAGTTTTCCAAAATTTTTATTTATTTTCCAAAATCTGCTTAAGTCACGCGCCTCTGCGTCAAATTAATTTTTGAAGGCGGATAATTATAAGGAATATATACTTGGTCTGGTTTATAGAACAGAAGATTCAGCAAAATTGTAATAAAAAAACAAACAAAAAGGAGAAACATTTACGTTACATGAAAACAGTCACATAGTTTGACAAATTTGCTTGAGTTTTACTTTAAAAAAAGCACCTAGATTTGTCAAATTAATATTCACAACAACAACAAAATGTCTTTAGAATATTATACTAAAAATTCTTGGAACAATTTTTGTTTTTTTTTACGAGCTGAGGACAAAGTAAACAACTATGGTTATTTACATGTAAGTCAATATAGGCTAATAGGATAGCAAGAATTCCAAGAGGTGTGATAAAAGATTCGTATATTTTGTTGCATACTTTTTCAGATATAGGCATGGATTTCATTTGATAAGGAAAATAAAATGTTATATAAAAAAATAATTACTTCTACATATTATTATGTATTTCAATATTGATTTGTGCAAACTAAAGGTAATTAATTTTTATAGACTAAAGCTGCAAAATTGTAATACCTGGTCGGTTTTAAAAAGGAGAAATAATTAATCGGGAGTTAGGTTGCGCACCCTCTGGATCTCTGAATGCCTATTCTCTTTTTTTGGTAAATATCAACAAACGTTGCATACATCTTATGCATGCTATTTCCCATTCACACCTTGTTTACTACCTTTATCCATCTTTTTCTTATCTCATGCGTTTCATGCTTCTTGTTCAGAATTTTGTCCGCTTTGTCTCTTTTTTTTTCTAATTTTAATTTTTTTATGTCATATCTTTTAGTTAATTTTTTTCAACATTTTTGTCATTATTTTTATATTCTATTTTATTTATTGTCTTCTTCAGTCTTATTTAGTTTTTCATGTGGTTTATCTATCTTTTCTACGTACCTAGCCAAAAAAAATTTTTACTTTCTCAGTTGATCGTTTTACCTAAATATGTGTTGAAATTGGTTTTTAGTTTTTAGTTTTAGTATAATAGCATGATAGCGTAGTGTAAGAGAAAAACTACTTTAGCCAAAATAGAAAATAATTTTGAAAATTAGGAAATGTTTATTTGGTTTGAAAGTAGTAAAAACATGAGAGTAAGTATGAATTAAATACACTACTGTACTTAATTAATTTAAAGACGTTTTTATTGATGAAATATATAAAAAAAACTTTACTGAATGATTATTACACGGAAGCAGAGTTCTATTCCCTACCACACAAGCCACGTTTCGCTTTATTTTAAACAATTCACAGTCTGTCGTTGCTTAATTAAACATGGCTGGTTTATTTTGCATTTACCAGATTGATATTTTTATTTACTGAGCGTGATGAGCCGCCAAGATGAGATTTGTGTGATAAACTAGTAAAAAAGACGAGAAAGAGCGTGATACTTTATCAATTCAATGCCCTGTTTACCTAAGTATGTATTTTCTAAAATTTGAACAATTAGAAAATGTGGTTTGTGTATACGGGTCAGGTATACCGTCCGTCAAAAAAATTGTTAACTTTAATAAGCAAGTTGTTATTTTTCTCACTTTTATTCAAGACGACAGATTGCTTCCAGCTGTCTCTAACGTTAAGATTTATATCTTTTATCACTGTTTTCACAACATGTTTAAAATTTATTGCTATTTTATCGTTTGCAAAGATAAACGAATCTATTAAAAAAATCAAAATTTGTTTTTTAAAGATATTACAGAAAAAATTACTAAGGCTAGGTAGCTAGGTTGCACAAAAAGTTTTTTAGCAAATCGCTAGCAGTTTGTTAAAGTGAAAAAGCAATTTTTAACAAATTAGAGCTCAATTTAAGTTTGAAACAGTTAAAAACTAGTTGAATATGTAAAAAAAAATTATATATTTTTTAATATGGAGCATCATTGACAAATAACTTTGCAAAAAAAGTAAAAAAATTTAAAAGTTTCTCTAAAGTTTAACAAGAATGCGGTATTCATCTCGAAGAAGAGCGTTCTCACCGCAGAAGTTCAAGGGTCATTCTTGCGCTCACGTCTGGCACGCCTTTCGCACGCATGTTTCTTGGCTGTACCGCCACTGTGTCTACCGCCCCCGACCTTCAAAATCTTCTCAAGACAAGGCATAAATCCTCACTGTTTTCATGTGATTTCGGCCGGGTCACACGGAGAATGGACGGTATCGGCAATCAAGTAAATATAGGGTGCAGTAAATTGGTGGGAACTTTATACTTTGGCCGGTAATAGCTTGATGGATATCGACGAGGTTCATGCTTAAAGGTTGAAGAAAAAAATTTAGAGAAAAATGCAAATTGGAATAGTGAACGGCATTTTACAATGTATTACAAATCCGTTGCAAAATTTTCTTCAATTTTGACCAATTTCGGATACAACGATGTATTTGGAGCCAGCAAAAACGCGTCGTTAAAAGCGACGGTTGTTGTAATCGAAGCCGTTTTGTAGGTATTTTTTAGGGATTATAGGTCAAAATTCAGATATAAATTTCTTATAAATAACGCTATTATATCAAATCAAGGTAAAACAAAGAAGCAAAATTTACAAAAATACTACATAGATTACCAAAAAGCTGTGGTTTTATTTAGTCAGTAACCTCTTATTTTACCTGTTTGACAGCCTTTACAAAAATTATCTGAAGCTGACTATTAAAACAACTAAAACGCTTAACAAAGATACAAAAATGTTATTTGATCTTGATACGTCTGCTATAATTGTTGGCAGAATAAAGCCAGAAAACCAGCTTAATAAGTCTAAAAACAACGAAAAAATTTATTTTAAAACGTTATGGTACCAAGAAACACTTTTAAAAACTTGAGAATGTTACAAGCTTTAAATCTAGAGCTTATAAAATTAAAAAATATGTTGGATAAAGAATTCAAAAAACGCTTGGTGAGACGATTAGGTGCAAAATTGAGCTCTTATAATCTTATTTATGCTATTTACGCTTGGTAATATAAAACATTATTAAAATCAGAAGAAAGTAAAAGCTCAGTTATTATAAATAAACTTTACAAAGCTCAAAAAAATTTAAAAAATTATATAAGAAACTGGTTCTAGAAATAATGTCAGAAGATAAGAATTTCTCATTATCAAACTTGAAACTAAGAAACGTTAAAGTTTTGTAGAGCTAAGAGAACATTGTTTTAATTATCTATGATTTTGTTTAAAACTCATTTTTCCGTGAATATCTTAATTATTAATAAAGTTAGAATCACTCTCTATTATCACTATTTTGTGCTATTACATATATTGAAAATAGAACCATATAATTTATGTAAAAAACGTCAGCATATTGATGAGACTATAGATAGATAGAGCGTTAATACGGGCGTGTCCAGCATAATATCTAGGTCAGCACAACCAAGTAGCAAAAAATGCAATAATTGGCTTGCAATAAAATACATTATTAACAACTCTGAAACCTACTTACTATTAATATACAGCAAACAAATAAAGTTGCAATAAAAAGAAAAGCAGTTAAGACAAGTGAAAAATATAACAGACGTTGTAACCCCAAAACCTTCTTACTAAACCTGCAACAGCATTTGATAGTCTTTTTTGAAAAAACTGTAAAAACTTGGCTGTAGATCTTAGAAACTTGCCACAACGTACTTACACAAATTCTGATCAGCAAAATAAACTGAGTTGTTTCTGTACAGAATAGTGTTCTGTTGAGAACCACTAGCATTGCAATATTAATACATATTTTTTTAAAGATATGTCATACATAATTGGTCTTTACTAACAGGTCGAACAAATCAAAGTAATGTAAATAAACATCGAATAAAAAATTACAAAATAACAGTTATAATAACAGAGTATCAATAATTATCAAACTTTACAATGTTACCACAGATTTTTGTCTAAAAGTTGACAAAAGAATGTTGAGTCTAGAAATCTTTGCTTTGAATGAATTTGCTTTGACGTTATTGTTATTATTATTTATTTAGGGTATACGGTACACAAGTTGCAATTTTAATCGCAAAACCGGATTATATCTCATTTGCAAACGTTTTCCACAAGATTATGGACAATATTCAAAAATGTATTTTCATTATTATTTCTTCTGTTGTGGCATCGCGCTTTTTGTTTTATAAAAAAGAATATAATTGTTATAAACGTTTAATCTCTAAAATTATCCTTGATATTTGTAAGAATAAGTTAGTATTAATTACAAAACTTGTCGTTTAGTAAATATAAAAAACAACGTAAAATTATTATAGTAATGAAATTTATTTTATAATATTTTATTTTGATCGTTGTAGATTTTTATAAAAAATATTTTATGTATAATGTTTTTGACGACTTTTATTACCAATAAAATTAATTAATTGCTTTTAAAATATTTTTGTGTTTTCATTTTCATGTTGAGAAACTTGAAAATAAAGTAGCTAATTAGCATCATTTACCATAATTAGTATAAAGTTGTAGATACGTTTTAAAATAAGCTGAAAAATAAATGTTTATTAACTAGATTTAGAAAATAGCTATGCAAGTGATTTTTTACACTATCTTTTTATGTGAAATCTAAAAACAAAATTGGGACAGTTTGTTGAATCTATTAGTTTACAAAAAAATAAGTACATTATAGAATTTGCTAGTTCATCCTTAATTTTGTGTCGCAAAAACTTTAAGTAACTAAGAAAATCCTTCACATTGAAGAAAATTATAAAAGCATGAAGAACTGAAGACGATCAGCAGAGGCATTTTAGCTTATTTTCAAGAAAAAATTTGTAAAAACTTTACAATTTTTTATATTTCGGTCAAAATGCTTGATTTTCAAACTCCCACCGCCATTTTCTGTTAAATCTTGTCATAATTTACTATTGCTTCATCCATGCCGACTTTCGAATTTTTTTTAATTGCTTTTGATCTGTGGCAAACGTCAATTTATTTAATTTTGCAAAATACATCTGGCTGGACAAACGGATTTACAAGGAAAGAATTTTGATGCGTTCCTTTTAGTCTTTATGATTTCAAATTTATTTTAAGTTTGGTATAAACTTCTATTTGTGTATTAAAATTGAAAAAAATTAGTAGACAAAAAAAACACAGAAAAAGAAAAAAGAAGTAGATTATGAAGAAAAAGAAAGAGTTGTATAAAACAAAATAATCATCATAGACCGAAAAAGTATAAAGTGATGACAATTTGTGAAACAAAGATGAAAACCGCAAGATATTAATATTTATAAATATAATTAAAGGAATGTGTAAAAAATAAAATAAACGCAAGAAAAAAAAGTAAACTTAAAAAAACATTAAAAAAAAATATAATAAAAACGTAGACTAAAAAAAATACAATAGTTAAAATAAATATGCAGAAAACAATGAAGAATAGATGAACTAAATAAGAGAGAATGTAGATAAAAGCTAAGAAAATAACATAAATGTACAAAAACAAAAAAAGCAAATCAAATAACTAGATTATTTCAGAGTTAAAATTGAGAATTCTTTATTTTAAATAAAAAAAATTCATATATTCATAAAATAACAGTTGTAAAAAAACTCTGGTGTTGAAAACTCTACAAAGTGACGCAGCCAGCAGCGGACAAAAAACCTATATTCAAAAAAGTTAAAAAAAACTAACTGAAAAAGAAAAGACTACGAAAAAAAAGGTAAAATAAGCTACAAGTAGAAAAATAGCCTAAACAAAATGTTTAAAACAAAAAAAATTAAAAAAACCAACAAAGACAATAGAAAAACGCAATAAAGAACATGAGAGAAAAAAATTAATGTAAAAAAATAAGTGAAGAAAAACGGCTGATAAATAGACGCAGCTAACAAAGAAAGTAAGAGAAAAGTAATAATGTGATAAAGATTTACTTATATATAAGTAAAAAAAGCATAGCCAGAAGAAAATACAAATTAAAAATTTGAAAAAAACCGATCAATATAATTAATTATTATTTTATTTATTTATTAATTGATCAAAATTGCTTAAATTAATTAACAAAATCGGCTAGTATTTTATTATATTAAAAGCGTTTTTTAATTACACAAACTTTTATAATCAATTGAAGTGTCAAAAATATATGTCAAAAAAAGCATTAATAAGAATGACTCAAAAACTTCCGATCTTGATCAAATTAAATAAAAAGCATTAGCTTCCAAATAAAAAGAGAATCATCAAATTCTGTTTACTTAGAAAAAAGGTATAAGGTACAGTCACATAAAAAAAGTACAGTCAAATTGAAAACCTTCTTTTTTTTAAAGTCTGTTAAAAACATAATAAAGATGAAGAATTTTGGGAATATGTGAAAGAACTTGACGAAATAGCAATGACAGAGACTGGATTCAAGAAAAAAACTAAATAAAATAGAAGAGCAGAATAAACAGCGAGATCATAAAATATGTTTTTGGAGAGAACATTAAATAATACATAAAATATAAATGAAAAATACTTGAATGACACGATTCTAAGACTGTCTAACACGTCTTTAGTTTGACTATAACAATGTTAAGGAATAATTTTTAATAATTAATAATTTGTAAGTATATATACAAAGTGTCTAAAAAAAAAGACGGAATTATAAAGCTTTTTTTCTGATTTTTCTCATCAAATAATTATAAACAAACTTAAAACTTACCAAAAATTTATCGCATAACTCTAATAGCATTTTTCTAAAAATGACAGTTTATCTGTCTCTTACATTTCAAAAAACATGATTTACTAGAAAGTATTTTTTTGTAACTTTCCAAACTGTTTATATAAATAAAAAGTTTAAAAAAAACAAGTTTTTTTGTAAATGTGAGAAATCTAGAGTTGCTTGTCTCAGCTAGAAGATAAATTTAGTCTTTTCAAGAAATAAATTAACTGCTTAGTGTAATTTTTCAAAAAAATCACAATACATAAAAAATATGTTTGTACCAAATATTTAAAATGTCTCGTTAAAAGCAGCTTTGATTGTTAAAGCAAATTTGTGCTTATTTATCTTTATTTTAAAGCTACGTTTTGTTTGAATTACAATTTAGGTACAGCATTTTCTAACAGATTATTTATTTTATTAGTATTTTTTCTAAATTTACCTAATGTATCGATTCTTTTAAAAGCCAAATTAGCATTTAGTTCTTTTGAATCTCTTAGCAATTTGATTAGCACATTTTAAGGTGTATAAAAATGTTCATTGATTCATTATTTGGGTATGAATAATTTGTATTTTTCAATGTCAAAAATCTGTTTACGGCTATAAAAATTTTACAAAAGTTAAAACTTGTTTATTTTTAATAAATATAAGCAAACAAATTATTGGAAATTTTATTGTGTCAATGAGCTTTATACACATCTATTTTTGTGATTTAGTTTAAATTTACGCCATCAAGTAGATTTAGATTAAGCTTTAGATTAAGCAATGTACTTTTATTAATATTATATTATCATTGATATTTAAATGTGTGTTTTTTAAATAATTTATATATTAAAAATATTACAGAATTATACAAAACTTGTCAATAATTTCTCAAATTATTATCAAGCTTAATAAATTTTTCAGCAGCTGTACAGTGAATAATTTATAAGTTTGGGTCGATTCTGATTGTACAGATGTTCATTTAAAAACTCTTTTATACGTGTATTAATTAAATTTGATTATAGTAATAATTAGCATATTTATATATCTATTAATATTATCTAAAGTCTACGTAATTCAGAAGCACATAAATATTCATTAAGCAAATATTATAATGTATAATTAAGTTTATCTGTTGAGTATCTTGTCAAGACATTAGAATAACAAATATTTAAATTAGTTCATTAATTAATAAATCATTTATGTAAAAAAATGAAGATTTTTCAAAATATGTATGTATAATATAATAGAAGTTACCTATAAGTCATTCATTTGAGAAGCTTTATTATGATTAGCATATACAAACCAGAACTGTGTTCTCACAATTATGTCAATAAATCAATTTTCAGAAAAGACAATTTATTAATAATAAATGTATTAAGTAGGCAGACTTTTATTGATCTAGGCTAGAACACGCTATGTAACACTATAATAACATAAATAATAAACCACGAAATCGATACTATATACGTGGTCGATGAACCATGAACATTCAAAATTAACTTTTTTCTTTTCTTCGTGTCCGACCACTCTTCGAAAATGATCATACTTACATCAAATTATCGCGGCTCTTAAATTCATTTTGAAAGGGTTGCCACAAAATTATGTTTTTTCTTTTGCGTAACATTGTGAGAAAATATGACTTATTACGTACATCAAAAACTGCGCGTATTTTTTGATGAAAACTAAATAATAATTTTGTTGAAAATTGGATAGTACGTAATGTAGTACAGTAGCCTCCCGATTATCCGAAACAGTCGGGACCAGAGCCTCTTCGGATAACTGAAATTTCGGTTAATACATAGTATTAAACACAGATGCTAAGAGTGTATCGTTTCCTGCCTTATTCCTTTAGATTAAGCAATGTACTTTTATAAATATTATATTATCATTGATATTTGAATGTGTGTTTATAAATAATGTATATATTAAATATATTATACAAAACTTGTCAACATAATTTCTCAAATTATCATCAAGCTTAATAAATTTTCCACCATCATAGTACAGTGTAGCCTCTCGATTATCCGAAACAGTCGGAACCGGAGCCTCTTCGGATAACTGAAATTTCGTTAATACGTAGTATTATTGTCTATTTTACCTAATAATATTGCCCAATAGACAACATGATTAGGTTTTTGGTTTATTTAATATATTTTTTATATTTAAAACTGCAATGTGATTTGGAATAATAATGAGACTCTATTAGTATGCATAATTATTTCCATCGCTTTAGCAACGCAGACATCAATTATAGAAAAAATTGTTTATTAAACCAATTATTTTAGTTAATCAATGATAAAATTTGCTTTATATTATCACTGATATTTTTTTCTCGACACATTTGACAGTTAAGTTTTTAAAAATAATAGTTTTAATTAATAATGTTGTTTGCTTTGTTTTTTTTTTGTTCTGAAAATCATCTCTACAATTATAACAACATTTTTTTTTGTCGATAAATTTGTGCCTTTAATTAGAAGAAAATCGATCAATATAAATTTAAATGTATCACTAGAAAGTTTTAGTCAAATAGAAAAAAATTAATTGATTAAAGCAACGAGTGTATTATATATTATTATTGAGAATGTCATTGTTAAATAATTGTATGATTAGATCAAAGTGCTGCTGGTTAATTTGAAGAAAAAAACCTTTATAAATTTTATCACTGTAATCATTAGCTACTTGTGTTAACTGTTATGCTAATGCGGCTAGATGCTTTTCTCAAAAGCTCATTATTTGCTAAAATTACAGCAACCAAGCAAACAATTTAATAAAAGATAAATCTTTCATAGTAGGTAAAACAAAACTAGAAATAATTATAGTTTTAGTACAATCATGCCCGTTACGCTGCAATTCCAGTTATCGTACGGCACTTAACACCTACCAAACAGGAAAAAAAATATCTTCCCGGTATTATCAATCAACCCAATAATTTGAAAAAAAATAAAAAGAAAAAGAAAGAAACAAAATCACTCCCCACAAAAACCAGTGTGTGCTTTACGCTGAAGAAAATGGACGATAGAAGAAATATTTTTCAGTCTTCAAAACTGAGTGATCGTGAGCGGTTGTTTGAATCTTCAGAAATCGTGCGTGTGCGGCTTTTTGTCGCTTAAATTTCGAAAAATGTTTTGTGGTGGAATTATCTAATTTACATACTAGACAGGTATAATTTATAATTTGCCTTTCAATCGCTTAGTTTTTGTTAGAATTTTATTGTTGGGAAAATGAGACATTACTGTCCTGCTTTGTTCTGAAAAGTACCTGACCATATTTGAAGAAAACTAACATTTCATAAATGGCAATGACGCGACTAGTATTTTGTAATAGGTTCTTTTATACTTGTTTGATGAGTGTCTTGTACAATTGCTGTTAATTGTGCCACATTTTTTCTATCTGAAGACATTGCAGACTTGTGTAAGATGATTTGCTATTTTAATAGAAATTCAACTTTGAAATTTCAAGAAAACAATTTCTTTTATATCTTATTCGGAAACTACTAAAAGTGCAAAGTGCAAACGTGCTTTTCGAAAATGCTAAAAAACCACTGCAGAAACTGGCATACTTCATCCAAAGTAGTCTCACGTTCTAAATACCAACACCTATCTCTCTATTTTGCAAAGTTATATGCCCTTAATATGATATGATTAAAGCATACATAATTCAAACTTTTTAAAAATCTGGTATTTTTAATTCTTATCGTACTAAGTATCAAGTTGTGTACCTAATCATTTCATGTTAAATTTTTATGACAATTCATAGCTATTTATTTATCTATATAGGCTATTAGTTCATAATAGTTCAGTAACAAAAACACCAAAAATAAATACAAAAACACAAATTGAACTCACTTTTGGTTATGAATGTGATGTTTTTTGTACCCAATATTATGTTTCAACTTATTTTTCTGTTGTGGTGTACGATTATTTCAGGTACTCTCTTCCTCATTAACTTTACTTGTTACTTTTGATCTTGCTCTTGCAGGTTGAAAATGTTTCTACCTGCGTTGACAAGAAAAGTTGCAGCAACTCTTCTTAAAGTTGAACCTTCAACATTTTTTTTTGGTATTTTAAAGAAGAAATGATAGTGAATGATTGATTGTTTTTGTGCATAATATAACAACGGTTGCAAGGAAAAATATTTTCAAAGCAAAGCCACAAGCCTAACATTGCCATCTGATACAAAGAGTTAAAAAGGATTTTTGTTCATTTTTGATCAAACAACGGTTATCTATAGCTGGAATACTTTTAGTATATTTGCATACCTTGCAATGGCGTGGCTCTAACTATAGTACAATCTTTCTAATCAGCCAAGTGATTTGTAAAACAAAACAAAAATTATTAAACTATTTTATATTTTTCATCGAGTTGTTGTGTTACTTGTGTTTATTGGTGTCTGTTATTCGTCAACAACCTGCTTAAAGTACTGAGTCTACTACCGTGCTAGATACTTATTAGAGTTTTCATTTTTCTAGCAGCCAGTAAGCCTCAATTCACACGATGCCGCAAAGACTCTTCTGTAAATCAAACACGAGTGCAAACTTAAGCTGAGCTTAAAGCTTTTATCTTATATAAAAAAACTTGAGCTGCAGTTTAAGAAGCTTTTGTAGTTTTTGTCATTTCTTACGTTGAAGTCTGCAGGTTTTCCGCCTAGCTCGTCATTAAAGTCTCCTAATGTTCCTACTTCACCAAGCATTGGTTACTCCAAGATTTCCGTTTCCGTCTTCACCTGCCATTGAAATCTCTCAAAGTTTTGATTATTTTAGATTATTACTAACTATATAATGTTACAATGATCAACAATTGCTTAGTTTGTGAAGATGCGATCATTCCTACAACACCTTTATTCAAGTGTAGCAGTTCTGACAAAAAATCTAGTTAATATCCCTGTTCTGTGCACAAAAATAAGATCAAAGTAAATTCATTCAAACTAGACTTGTGGACTTGAGCCAAATGTAAAAATTAAAGTTACTTAAAACTAAAAAAACGCAAGACAATAATAGCATGTTTTTACACATTTCATTCTTATTTTTGCTGTTACGTTTTGCAAAACAAAATAAGAAACATTTGGAGCATTAGGCGGCTTCAATTTTGACTTGCGCCTAACTAATTCTATTAGATTGAGTTCATAATGATATAGAGGTAAATTAATAGACCACTTTTGTTTTTGCAAAAACTTTTAATTGGAGTTGTGTAATACTTTCGACATTTCTTTCTACTATATATTATAACAAACTTCAAAATCAATCTTTTTTTGAAAACATTTAATTTGCCAAATTTTTCTTAAGCAGTGCCTAGTTGTTTAGTTTAAAACAACTTTTTTTCAGAATGTCGACTGCCGTGAAACATCTTACAAAGAACACATCGAAATTTAACAGATGACATGGGTCAAAAGCCATCCCGAATGGGTGGCTCATTTCGTCAACAGTTACCATTTTCATGGATTTTTTCCCGGGAAGAGACTACCTCCCATCCCAATCCCGAACAACCGATTAAATTCCAGTACAAAACACGAAGAAAAGCTCATCAATCAAAAGCAAATAATACAAAAACCTGTCATAGTGTAAATAATATTAGAACAATTAATAATTTAAGCGCTCATTGTAAATCAAACCAAAGCAATAAGAATGTGAATGAAGTGACAAAATGTAGAACTAATTTCAAAACTGATAACGTGATAAGAACTAAATCTGAACCAAATTTAGTAATAGTGGGTCATCATGGGCGAGAAAGGCATAGGCATCGAAGGAAGCGGAAGGATGAATGGGAGAAAGGAGTAGAGCAGTTTGGATATGAAATTCAAGACATTGATGAATTTCTTACAAAGGTAATTATTACAATTTAGAATAGTTTTAATTGTTTTTTGATTTTTTCTTAATTGACGTTGATTTGACACATACCTAATAGAGTCTCTAAACGAAAAATAAACATATATTAATTTTTTGGTTAAAACAAACTTTACAATGCGTTCTATCAACGGGCAAATAAGTTGAAAAAATCTTTTAAAAGTTTATAAAAAAACTTAACCATTTAAGTTTTTGAAAAACGCAACTTTTTCTGGCGGGAAAAAATGGCATAAAAATGTGAGTTTTCAATATTAATGTTAAGAGATGGGTTGTTGTATTTTATTTTATTTCTCATTAAAATAACATGAAAAAAATTGTTTTTTTTAGGATTTTGTAACTCAAATGATAAGGCAGCGCACATATTCTTAAGAAAAATTTAATGCTACACTGTAAAACTTCTAATAATTTTTTGTGAAATTATTTGTTTTTAAAGTTAAGAATGTTTTACAAATTCTTTTTTGATATTTTTAATGCGCTTTTCCAGTCTTAATTGTTTATTTTGTTTTTTTTTGTTGTTTTACTAGAATAACACTTATAATGTCTGTCTTATTTTATAAAATAAAGTCGTAATGATTAGTAAAAGCAATGCTCGGAATGCTACATACAACGGCGTTTTTTGATTTATTTGTTTCTCATAATAATTATTATCTACACTTACGTCAAGAAACGCTCATTTTGATTTCATAAGGCAAGATTCCAGCAGTATCACTTTTCTGTTAAACGACGCAATTAATCTATAATTAACTTTATGAAGCAAAATGATAATGGTAAAAAAGAAAGCAAATAGAAAATTAGCAAGTTTCAGATGGAAACTATAATTAGTCTTTAAAAGCGGTTTCCAGCAAGAAAAGAGATGGGAACAAGACACACACACACGAATCAAGATTAATAAGAAGATTGCAACGACCCTATAATTATCGTTTGTGGGTGTATCATTTTTTCGATATTGGGCAGGTGTTCCTCCACGTTTGTGTACCCCTTGACCCGAGATTTCATTCATTTAATTGACCTCCTGACAATCTAAACACCACGTTTGTGAACTATGGATGCTTAAGTATAGGCCGCATAAGGAATACGATATATGTAAGGCTCTAATAAACAAGACTTGTGAATTATAGCCCACGGAATATACGAATATCTCAAGAGATGTAAGATTGTGGATTATGATGGTAATAAGGACTTAACAAGGTCTTGGATTGCAAAATATCAGACTTTACAACTCATATACAACAACAACGAGTATCTATAAAAATCTTTTTTTTTTAATAAATTATAGACAAAGAAAAATTATAATTGGAAAATAAATTAACCAAGCAAAAAAGAAAAACAGGTTCATAATATTTGATAAAATCCATTAGATTTATAGAGTTTTTTATATTTTGTGTTATCAAAAACGATTTTGTTTATCAAAAACGTTTGTGTTATAACGAAGTGGAATGTTTTTTTAAATAATTTTCTCCGAAGCTTTATTTGAGGTTCAATAAAATGTCTGTTTACTAATATTTTTGTTTGTTAGAGCACATCATAGAAGGCTTGTCAATTTGAAGAAACAAAAAATAATTTTTGAAAACGCTCTTTGAAAAAAACAATACATCTTATTCTTGATAAATTCTAGTTCTAATTTAAATTAATATTTATACCTTGTCTAAGCAATAATTACTATTTCTTTTTCATACAAGACACACATTTTTAAAGATTTTATTTTGTTTTAGAAAAATATTAAAATATCAGCTAATTACTTTTTAAAACTATTTATAGTTATTGAAACACAACAACTATATGCTATATTTACACCGTGGTCAACTTGTACGACCGATTTTTGACAAAATAATTTGCTTTTTTTTGTTTTATCTTAATCGGGTCAAGAGATTTCAAACAGATCTGTCAAAAACCGCAGCAAATCTAATACTGTAGATTCAGTATCTGGCGCAAACATGTTATAAAATGCCAAAAAAAAACTGAAGATAAAAAATATAGATTTAGGTTAATTAACAGGCAGCTATCTTGTTAGTGTGATAAAAACAAAATGTAATTTATATTTTAATAATATTAAGTAAAAAACTGTCTTAGTTTTTATCATGTTCAAAAAAATGTCTGTTTATAATAAGTTTACTAATATTTTTGTTTGTTAGAGCACATCATAGAAAACTTGTCAATTTGAAAAAACAAAAAATAATTTTTAAAAATTCGCTTAAAAAAAACCATACATCTTATTCTTGATAAGTTCTACTCCTAATTAAAATTAATATTTATACCTTGTCTAAGCAATATTTACTAATTTTTTCATAATAGAAGCACATTTTTAAAATTTTTGTTTTGTTTTAGAAAAATATTAAAATATCAGCTAATTACTTTTAAAAACTATTTATAGTTATTGAAACACAATAACTATTATGCTATGTTTACACCGTGGTCAACTTGTACGACCAATTTTTGCAAAAATTATTTGTTTTTTTTGTTTTATCTCAATCGGGTCAAAAGAGATTTAAAACCGATCTGTCAAAAACCTCAGCAAATCTAATACAGTAGATTCAGTATCTGGCACAAACATGTTTTAAAATTCCCAAAAAAACTGAATATAAAAAATATAGATTCAGGTTAATTAACAGGCAGCTATCTTGTTAGTATGATAAAATTAAAACAAAATGTAATTTTTATTTTAATAATATTAAGTAAAAAACTGTTCTAATTTTTATCATTTCTGACCGTCTGTTTGAAAAAAGTTGTTTTTTTTTGAGTAAATTATGTTAAATCAGCATAAAATACAACTAAAGACTGTGACAATAAAAACAAATCAAAAATAAACAAATAAAGAGATATAATATGAATTTACAATTTCAAGTAATGTCCCTACACAGTTTTCTATATTATTCCAATAGGTATGTTCTCGATTTGGATATTATAAAATGATTATTATTATTTCCGTTTGTAATCTGCATCAAATGAATAAAATTTAGTCTTTTTAAAGGATCGCCTTATCTTAAAGACGCACTTTAATTAAGTAAATTTTAGGAAATTTACCAAAGAATCCCATTAGTTCCGAATTTTTAATTAGTTAATTTTGTTAAGCTCTCTTTTCGAAAAATGCGGAACAGATAAAAACGATCTAATAAACATAGAATTGCAAAACATCTTCAGAATTTAACTTGATAGTGATAAATATGTAAGCTGATGTGGAACTTTATGATTTTCGCTTGTGGGTCAAGCACGAGCAGTGTAAAACTCAAAAAAAAAATCTTAAAATTAAAATTTAAGATTATTTAATTATTTTTTATTTTAATTGAAATTGTATTTTAATAGTTAATCAAAAATTTAGATAATCTACTTTAATTTAATTAATTATTAGTTTATTTATTGAATCAATTCAATCTAACCTAATTATTTTTTTTAAATTTTAGCACGTTATATTAATACAACGAGAGTCGGGTTGTGCACGTTCCTGGTGCTTACTTTTGTCTCCTGATTTCTTATTTGGTCTTATCAATAACATTTTTTTTCTTTACTTTATTCTCTTTAGTTTTTACGTTGATTTCATTTATTTTCTTCGAATAAATTGTGTTAAACATCTATTTCTTTACATTTAACTTTATCTTTCTTCACAATTTTTTTCGGTTTTTTGTTTTTAAAAATTGTTATCATTGTTCTACTATTATTTTTTGTTTTGCTTTTTATGCACTTTGTATTTACCTATACCTTTCTATATTTAGTTTATTTCTTCTATTAATATTTTTTCTACTTATACTAAATTTATCAAATTTTTCATTATCTTCCCAGAAATTTTTTTGCCTGATTTCGTTTTGGAAAAACAAATTTTAGTTTTTTTTTTTGTTTTTTATCTTATATCTTAAATCTAAACATTTTCATTAAAATTTAGCACGTTATACTAATACAACGAGAGTCGAGTTATGCGCGCTCCTGGTGCTTATTTTGGTTTCTTGGTATCTTATTTGGTCTTATCAATAAAATTTTTTTTCTTTATTTTATTCTCTTTAGTTTTTACGTTGATTTTATTTATTTTCTGAGAATAGAATCGATTTCTTTAATAGTTATTTTTTGTTTTGCTTTTTTTGCATTTTGTATTTGTTACGTATACCTTTCTATATTCTTCCAGTTTATCTCTTTTAATAATATTTTTTCTACTTATACTTAACTTATCAAATTTCTCATTAGCTTTCCAGAAATTTTTTTGCTTGATTTAGTTTTGGAATAACAAATTTTAGATTTTTTTTTGTTTATATTCTATATCTTTAATCTTTTTTTTTTAAATTCTAAGTTATTTTTTGTTATAGTCTTAATTTTCTAACTTTTTTTTACTTCTTTTTACATAATGGATATATACATATAATACTTGGCGTCTATTGCCAAAACCAATTTTTTTCTATACTTTTTAGAGCGCTAGTGTAATCTAAAAAAGTTTTATATAAATTTTTTTTTTAGGCAACAATAGAAAAACCGGCTAACATTCCAGTTGTTTTGGCATTTCCTAGTACTCTCTACCAAACTCGAATTGGTGGTTACCAAGACGAAATAAATCTTCCTCTTGGGATGGTCGTAAATGCTGTTTTTAAAAATCAACGCTGGTTATACGTTCAAACGCCTCATGCTGAAGAAGGCTACGTAAGCTACTCCGCTTGTCTTCCTCTTGGTATTATTCCTCCTCCAGACGATCATTCTCCAGGTCCTTGTTGGGAAAACAGCACCGACGTTTTTCCAAAGCCTTCAGGAAATATGACTGATACAGAAAAATTGAGTTCCAAATCGGAATACAGCTCAGATACTTATCGAAGACCAAAAACGTCGTTTAGTGCTTGCGGTGAAAGAAGTGTAGACCGATTGTATTTAAGAGCAACTGCATCGTCGAAACGAAATCGCAACCTAATAAGACAGACGCTTCTAGTTATTAATGATGATTACACGAGTAGAGAAAAAAATACCCTTAATGTAAAAAAGGGAGATGTTGTGGTCTTATTGGGAACGTATGTCAACGGGTGGTTCTGGGTTAAAAATAAAAATGAAAAAGAAGGCTTTATTCCTGCTGTTATTGCAGGGCATGGCTTTTTGTAAATATATTTGTAAATATAAAATAAAAGTAATTATTGGTTTTATTATTTTTGCGTTTTAATTTTAATGAAAAACTTAAATATCGCTGCTTTAAACTCTACAAAATTTTGTTCTTACAATCGTTTTCAAGCAAAATATTTTCACACGCAAGTGACCAATACTCGCCTTAGTGCAGAAATAGACCTATTAAACATTCACAGACGAAAAGTTTAGCCAATTGCCGCACTAGTGAATAAACTTGTTCATAACATCTGCGGTAAAACGATTTCAAAAGTTTTGCAAGTATCAAAACTTACTGCGCAAGCTTCTGCAACTCCTGGAATCGCTATCTTCCCGCTCATTTTGAAAAAAATTATATTGAAGCTTTATTATATTTTATAGCAGTGATAATAGTCAAACTTTATCATAAAAAAATTAGCATAATTACATCAAAACTCATTATTTTTCATTTTAATATAACTTCTTGTATCACCTTGCTTAACAAAATATTGTTATTTTTCTGCTTGTAATTGAAAAAAAGCATAACTTTTTTATATTTAATGCAAACTCAAAACAATTATACGGTCCTAAAGCAATTAATATAATAAAAAAAACTGTTCAATGTTAAAAAAAATGTTGAGTCCAAATCAGCAAAATTAAGCTTTCTATTTAAAGTTTTTGGAGTGTAAACTTCTTCCATTGACAGAATCTACATTATATCAATAGCAAAGACGCAAGAGGCCAATTCCACATTGACTCATCAAGAAAAAGATCAGAAGAAACACACCAAAAATCAGGCCAAAAGACCTGAGATGGTTTGATTGTTAATCTACAGGCACTTTTTCTGCTGCTGTTTTCAAAACAATTACCAATTTTTTTTAAAAAGAAAGTCGCAACAAGTGGATTTTTTTATTATTTAAAAGCGATTATATTGATTCTTTTCTTTAAATAAGGCCTCAAACGGTTTTTTTCTCGTACAAAGCTTTATCAGTCTACTCATGCAATAGGGTAAAGAAAACGAGCTATTCTGTTACTACATACATACAGGCTTTATTAACCACATTTTTTTATATAAAATAAATAAAATTTCATATGAGACACTATGTACATTTCTTACAAAATAAAATAAATAAATCAGCTTCTTATGTTACAGTAGTCGATAATAAAAAAAATCTACATCAAAGTTGGAAATAGTTCTGAGACACTAGTATCCCAATCATTTGCCTCTCCGGGCGATCCATACGATTCATAACCATAATCTGAGCAAGGAGAAGTGCTTCCAACTTCTATTGTGGGAACACACAACCCCTTCTCTTCTTCAATCACTACTTCATTATCAACAATCTCACTTAAGCAATCTTCGTCCTGAATAATGATAGTGATACAATTTGTGGTTTCATCATAAGTACTGTAAACTATATCACTTTCAATTTCAGGTATTGTAACATATGAAGCTAATTCATTTACATTTATATCATCTTCAGTTATTTTTGGCAAAATTTCTTTTGGTTTTTTAGGCGATTTTACTTTAGTGCTAGGACGCGGTGACATTTGTGGTTTGGCGCTGTAGTTGTGTAGCAAGAGGTACTGTGAGACATCTTTCTCACTTAGCACCTCACTTCCATCGGTTTCTGATGGATTTGGTGTCTGCCCCACCACTTGTCCTGTGTTGTCTTCTGCACACGGACTTGACTCCTGTAAAATTAACAATTATGTAACAACTATAAATACAAAAAGTGAAATAACAATTGATGACAATTAAGTGCTGATCTTTGTTGAGATCTATGTATTTGTGAAAGTGAAAGTAATTGATAATGTTTTCATTGCAAGTTGGAATAATATTGATTGCATTTTGTTCATGCAAATTGAAATATTGCAAAGCTAATTGTTTAATTGATAGTGATTTTTTTATTGTGGTAGTCACCTTGATTCTTCATATAATTCGCTTCGTAAATCAATTGTTAAATCATCAACGTATCTAGAAAAATTTCACAAAATTGTAGTCTGTTTTTCGAGAGCGTTAACGTAATAGAAGAGAGAAGAAAATGTTAATAATGTTGAAGAAAACTAAGATTGGTTACATCAACTCACTTGAATATCTGCCTTTTCAGCAGCAGCCTCCAAGTCTCTGGCGATATCTTGAAGGAGGCTTTGCGTGAGCTGTTCAAGTGATGAGATGTCCACGTCGTTGTTGAGTTCGTCAAGGAGGTCCGGTAGAGAAGGCAAGCCAATACAATCTTCAACAGAGCTGCGCTCTGTTGCTTCAGAGCCGCTGCTGAGTGTGTGACCGTTCCTTTCGGCCGAAGGAGGGACTCTGCTGATCCTCTCTGGGTCTCACACTCGACAGGCCGGTTCTGATAACAACTGGCGCATGGTGCTGAAAGTCTTGTACGAAGCTCTGCATTCTCAAACGATAACCTCTCGTTGAGTTTCTTTATTTCCATACATTCTTCCAATAACGTCTCATTTTTATTGAACAGATCTTGCAATGCCTTCTCCATTTGGTCCATTCTTGCCTTCTTACGATCGCGGGACGTTTGGGCGGCCACGCGGTTCTTTAATTTTCTGGAAAAAAAAAAAGAAAAAATATTGAAATGTGTGATAGCCACTACTTATGCAACAAATTCTCACAGCTTTATAAAGTGTGAAAAAAAAACAGTTCCAAAACGAATCACTTTATCATTTTCAAAGAAAAACATAAAAATAAGATCGTTTTTAGATTTATTATTATCAAATACCAAATTGCAATTGCTGAACCTCGTAATCGGTAATGATTACAAAAAGTAAATCTGTCTGTCAAATAGTTAGAGCGAGTTGTTGAAGAAGTTCTCCACGTATAAGCTATATCTATCTACTGAGAATCGGTACAACAATTCGCTCGAAACAGAAGGATTTGAATAATCCATTATTAGTAAGAAACGAAACATTAAAATATCCGTTGCTCTCAGCGAATAAAAAATACGCTACATTAATTTTTTCCTTTGTAAATTCTGTGTTCCTGAATTAAAATCATGTAAAATCCTTGTACATTTTTCATAAAATAAAACAGCTTTCTATGATACAGTGACTCAAAATATACAAAAAAATCACTCAATTTAATAAATTAATTTCTAAATATCCTTATGTTTCGATTGAATGATTTATTATATTTATAAAAAAACAGCTACGCCGACAGCCAGTTTTATAATCTATTATTGTTTTTATGTCACTGCAATCATAATCACAAGTGATTGATCTATAATAAATTTAATCCTGATCACTATCATAATTATTTGGCATTACATAAAAATATCTGAATGAAAGATTTTTCAATACTAAAACGATTTGCTTTTTTGAAATCATTACGTATTTGCAAATATTTGTTAATCAGCGAGATATACAGGCTGGACCAAAATTATCAAATAATAGCTGTAACTTCTTAGTTTGAGAAGTTATGAAAAAAAGTTTAATATAAAATTTGTTTAGTTTATTCTCATGCTTTTCAGTTTGTTCCTATCTTCCTTTGTTTTGCTGCTACGCTAACCAACTGTGTTTTTTTCAATTGTGCCTATACTTTTTTCTGTCAATTTTGAAAGAAACGTCTTTTTATCTATTCAATAGTGCAATTTTATAACTATTTGCTAGCAAATACAAAAATTAAAAAAATATATAAAAAGACAAAACATGGATTTAACAATACAACAAAATCATGTCTCTAAACCGTTACAAAATTGTCATTGTCAAAGAAAATTGAAAATGACAATTATACGAAACATGTTAAAATAAAAAAATAAGTATTCATTTTTAGTATATGTATATATTTTTTTAAATGTGATACTCTTGACATGAGTAGTCTTAGTTTTGATATTTTATGTTTTTTTCTCATACTAGCCAAAAAAAAACGCAAATTTTGAAATAATTAAAAATATATGGGTATCATTAAAAAAACAAAGTCAGTTGCCATAGTAACAAAACAAGAAACAACACAGACAAATGATATAGATCAATACATGTCTCGGAATACACCAGACATGTTTTGTCTAAAACATTTTTTCATATTAAAAAGTTACAATCATTATTTGATACTTTTGTTCTATGTATAATTTTATTTCTTTTAAAGTAACTTTGTCCTTTCTTCATTTCATCGCAAAAAATACATAAGAATAAATAGCCTTAAAATATTATTTCCAATGTTTTAGAGTCAAATATTGGAAAAAAAAAACAGATTTATAAGCCATCATATCAGAAAAAATTATGATAATCTATAATAGTGCTAAATCTTGAGCTCTTTACACTAAAATAACTATAAAAAAAGTTATATAATTTTAACAAAAATGTGTTCATCAATAAAAAAATTATTAATAGTTTCATACAAAACAGTGGTAGTTATCGAAAAGAGTTCCTATACATTGTGATATAAATAACTATTTCGCATATTTTCTGTTCATACTACGCCACCTTAGCACTAAAATAATAATTCCACTTTGTCAAAATACTTGGCTTACTTTGATAACAATTCTGATTTGTCAATTGTTTCAGGCCAAATAGTACTTTTTCCGTTCAAAATACGCCACTAAAAAAAAGTGCTCGGAATAAAAAAAAATGACGTTGTGTAAGTTTTTAGAAAAAGCAGCACAATTAATAATGAGTTTTTTTATTTATTTGTCAACTTGTTTTGTATTATAAAGTAGGCCGATCCTTATAGTTCTAAAAATTTGCATAAAGCCATAACCTTTTATTCAAAACAACTTTTCTTAGTAACAAAGTGGTAAGCTGTCAACAACAAAAAAATATTTCACCCAACTAGTGACAAAAAGTTTTCACTCAACTTGATTTTCTAAAGCAAAAATACGTTGCATACTAAGCAGTAATTAGTTACAAAAAGAAAAATTTTAATTCAAAAATGTTTGGCACGTCAGCATCATTATAGTTTCTGGTAAACAAATAAATATGTGTAAGTCGGCTAGTAACACAAAAAGGCTATGCATCTTGTAAAAAATAAAAAACAATCGGGTTTCTACAATGAGATGAAATCTTTAAAAATAAAAATAAGATTTTTATAAATCTTATTTTCCACAATTCTCTCGCTACCCGTCATAATTATCATTGCATCATTATAATGCAGTGTTATAATGCATTTCCTTTATGCAACCCGTACGTCTTGTAGATAAAATAAGTTTTATTTTAAATTTACCGCGGCGAATTCTTTTGTTTTCATCCGTGCTCATTTTTTGCGGTCGTGTATGTTGTTTATGACAAATTAGAAATGGTAATTCCGTAATATTGCATCATCATAACATGATATTACACCAGCAAAATAAACTTTGAAAATTTAAACAATGGTTGCCACGTTGACATATAGCTAAGCATAAAATTATAATATAAAAAACTCACTTTCTTTGTAATTTTTCCTCCCAGGACAGATGGTCCAGCCTTCTTTTTTTCGCTCTAATTGGGGTGTCCATATTTTGATCAATGTTGAAATTACTGCTATCACTGAGATATTTTAAAATCGCTGGAACCGCGTTGGCCATGGCAATTTGAGAAAGTTCGCTCTTTTTTAAACCTATTTTTCCAAAATTTTCAAACACTTTTTATATTATAAAACGATTGAAGACAACTTTACTAGCGAATGGTCTATATTTTTCTGTCGCAACGCAAGTTTTCAAGAATCGAGGAAGGTATTCGCAGTGGTGCGCCGGTTCCCGCAGAGATATGTGGTGCTTTGCAATTGGTAGATTTTTAATGGATCAATGCAAGCCACCAATCAAATAACAAAAGGGTGAATCTCATTATTTTTGAATGAAGCTGTAATAATGCGTGTGAATCATCCGCTGTCCTGATGCAAGAGAAAAAGAAACTTACAAAGGAAATAATTGTAATTCTAATAAAATATTTATTTAGAAAAGTTTTATTTCCACAAAAAAATCAATACATATCGACAATTTGGCTTCCATGCCTTCAGACTACATAAAATCAAAAAGATACAACTCTGGTTACACTTATAATTTTTGTAAACACTGTCAAATTTTTACCTAATATTAAATCTACATGATCAAAATTGTCGATAGGGCAGGTATGATAAAATCCATTTTGATCATGCAAAGCATAAAGACAACACATTACATAATGGACTAATATACCCTAAAATGAATACAGAAAAATCATAATTAATTTGAAGATCCAGCTGCCGCTTTGGAAGCTTTTCCCGCTTTTGCAGGAGCTACTACTTCTTCACCGCCTGAACTATCATCGTCCTCACCTTCCATATCTGGGTCTGGTAGATAATATTGTAAAGTATTCGCCCAAACGTCATCTTTGATAACTTCGGCAATTTTATCGTTTGATGGATCCGCATTATCACTGAACCATGCGAAAAACGATTTGGGTTCGTCCTTCTTCTTCTTACCGCCACCTTTAGCATTTTTCTTTTGTGGTTTGACCCAGTCTATTTTCGTACTTGTTGATGTCATTTTTTCTTGTTTGTATGAGATTTCCTTTACCAAAACAGAGTTTTTGAAAAATGGATTTTCTTTGAAAGTAAATTTAAGACTGTAACCTGAGTTGTTGTCAGCCATTATCACTTCTAGTTTATGCAGATAATGCAGGCAATCTTCTTCCTCTTCTGTTAACAGATTACACAAATCAGGATGACCCGTAAAGACAGTAAACCAAAAATCTGGAATTTTTTCTATAATTTTACTGCGTTTATCGTACGATTCCTGCCGAAGTTTTCGATATTTTTGATCCATTGCTATCACCTCTTCATTTTCCTTTTCATTTAATTTATCCAATTCGTTGTGACACATTTCCAGCTCGATAATCGCAGAATCCATATCGGCCTCCTCCGCGTTCCCATCCTTGCCATCTTCAGAGGTCTTTAGCTTTTTGGGAGTTGGTTCACCTTCAGACATTTTGATTTTATATAGTTTAAGATGCTTCTCCTACTTTAAACCCCAAAATGAGCACTTAAACCCCAAAATTCCACACTTTCACCACTATTTGATGCAAACAAAAATTTGTAGCGTCGTTTGCTAATTTGCCGGCGTTTGAAAGGTTAGGTTAGGGTCACGTGACTTGGCGCTTTCTCCCCAGATTTCGGACGCTCTTTTCAAAAACTATTAAATTACCAACTAAAGCATCAATATAAACATAAATTGTAGCTTTTTTAATCTGAATTTATCACACAAACACTTCGCACAAGCGAAAAAGCAACGATTTACACAATATTTGCTAAAATAGAAGCTAACTGTATAAAACTAAAATCCCCAAAATCCTACCACATGGAAGAACTACGCGCCTACTATTTTATCGCGCCATTTTGTAAATTCAAAGTTAAGTTATAACAAAAAAAACTATAAAAAAAAAATACTTTTGAATTACTTTTTAATTACAAATAATATACCACATTTTACAACATATTTTAATATAAATAATTAAAATTTAAAATCAGCTAATTTATGTTTAAAAAATTAGTAGTTAATATAGTAAGATCACTTAAAGATCTTCCTGAGTAAGTTATTGCTTATAAAACACTAATAAATTATTCACAGTTAGAGAAACTAAAGGTAAAATAGTAGATTTGACTTTTGTTAAAGTAGATTGGCACCGTGGAGCTATTTGGCACACATGACACAACTGTTTGACATAAAAAATTTAAAAAACTTCAAAATTTAGCAAAAATTTATTAATCAACAACAGATGAAAAAATCTACATAAAAAGTTGATTTTTTAGTCTTTGTTTTTGGGGTGTAAAATAAATAAAGTGTGTTTTTAATTTGTATTTATAAAATGACAGTAAAAAACACGTAGCGTTATCTATCGGTAAGTCAAACAATGACAAACAAAATCTCTTTAATTTTAAAGGGAATTACAAAATATGTTAATTGATTGCTTTGGAATCATTTTTGGCATCATAAAATATTAAATAATCACTGTGTAGCTGAACCCTTTTCCCTGACTTCATAGATTCTGCTGACTTTTAAACCTCCAAAAGTGACGTTTCTACTTTTACCTTGAAATTTAACCAAATTGTATGTTTCCATAAGTTTATTTTGGTGCATAATTACTCACATATTTAACATTTTTTTATTATATGATGAAATAGAGGCAACTTGTCACTTTCCGAAAGTGCGAACATTAGGAATTGGGAATGAATTGGTGTTGATCAAATGTAGTGAATTTAAAATTGTTTTTAAATATTCTAGTCAAAATGAGCATTTTACTCTTATATCTTCTCTGTCTTGAAGTAATATCTACAAATTCTAGAACTTCAACGCTATGGAAGCTGAATGCAGATCAAACAAAAATTATAGAAGCGAGTTCTTTTCACCAAATTGTATCATACCCTGGAACTTCTTCAGGAGTGCAGTTTATATCTGAAGACGATCCAGTTTTTAATATAATTACATCAACTGTGCACCTTGGGACTTCTTGGGTCAAGGAGCGCATGGAATACTTTTGCACCAATTGCCATAACATCAAGTACAAATGATGACAACATTTTTTACTTAACAATTAAGTTGATTTATTTAAGGAACTCAACTTTAACAAGATCTGATGAAGTCTTGGACTGTGGCAAACCTGTAAATTTTACGTATTATGACAGTCTAGTCGGTGTGTTGAACCGGCACAAACACCCCAACGTACCTGAGCCACAAGCTGGTCTAATTTTCACAAAAAAATCGAAAACTAAAAAAGATTTTGATGTTGATGCACTCGAACGAAGGCTGAAGAAAGCAAAAAAAGAAAAACCAAAATCTGTACAACTATATAATCAAATTGGCAACTTTTGGAGAATTAAAGGGGATACGGAGAAAGCTATAGAATGCTTTAGACGTGCCCTTGCTGTCTCACCTCATAATGCTGATGTCTTATTGAATTTAGCAAGAGTCCTCTATACGTTACAGTATTTAGATGATGCTATATATCTGACGAGAAGAAGTCTTGAGGTGCAGCCTCCCGATAAAGGTGCTTGGCAGCAGTATTTTACTTTGGGGGAAATATTAAAAGCTTATGGGCATTACCAGGTAAGTTTCTGGAATTGATGTCGCCTTATAAATATAGATTTTCACCATTTTTATTAATAGTGATCTATTCTCTCTAAGACTATTAGAAAAAGACCTTAAAAATATGCTGGCGTAGAAGTTGCAATACTATCACTTGAACTAACAAGAACTGTTAACATTGTAATAGTTATTTTCCCCAGAAAAGAATTTTATTTTAAGTTATTATAATTATTGTGTTTTTTTTTTCAATTATTAAAAGAACCTGTTACCAATTCGAAACCTTTTTTTTTCCAGGAAGCAGCTATTCATTTAAAGCATGCCCTGGAGTTAAAACCTGGTTTTGAACCTGCACTTCGGGCTTTGAAAGAAATAGAAACAATGCCTAGTGCAACGATTCATATCTACACTCTTGTGATAATTATATGTTTGGTAAGGCTTATTAAATTTCAACTATTTAACTTAATTATTGTTGTATTGTTTTCAGGTTTTAGGAGTTCTCCTAGTGATATTATCTTCTGTAGACAACATCACTGAAAATGACTACCCCGAAGTAAAAACGCAACGCCACTTTAACAAAGCAATGGCAATGCGGTCCCTGAGAGGGTTAGCACAAAAGCATTCGAGAAAAAAGATGTTGGCATAGATTTACTTACTGTTTATAGTTCCTTAAGAAATTTATCAGAATTATGAACAATTACCATTTTTTTTACTGAACGGCAAACGCAGTTGTCTGTCTAATTTCTTATCATTACAAATATCTTGTCTCATAAAAAGATGAAAGTAAGCCGTATTATACTTCAGTTACTTTTAAAACAAACGATCAGGTTATAAAGTTTGCGTCAATTTCATCACGAATACGTCATCCGGCTGCGGAATTTAGATGCCAACAGGTAGTAATTCTCATAAATTTCTTGGAAGAACTATAGTTTCCTTTTTTATAAATGAAATACTCTTATTTGTACCTGCCATTTTTGCTCATATTTTGTTTTTTTGACCGAAAATATAAAAACTGACACGTGAAAGTTATAAAATATGTTTTATTTATTAAATGGATCATCGTACAAGCTTTCAAGAAGGAATAACGAAAATAGCTTTAGAGAAGTGAAATAGTAAGTATGTAGTTCAAATAACTCCGAACTTAAGCGGTATTATGGATGCCCAATCTAAAAATGTCATGTTGGACAAAAAATGAATTTCCTAAAGGTTTCAAAACAAATATCTGGGAAAAGGCGTGTGGGGGATCTTCATCGGCCTGAAATAATAATTTATTTCAATAAAACATTTCTAAAGAGGAAACTGCTTTTCTGTAAGTTAAAAGTAGTTCACTCCCATTAATATACAAAACAAAATAAAACAAATAGTAGCGGCTTGCAATGCAAAGCAGTTGTTGACATAAAAACGTGTTTTAGACCTGCTATTAAGGAAGAAAGATTTTTTAATTTATAAGCAGTATCAAATCAAATGAACAGATAATAGATCAACTGGGACAAACGGTGACCTATGGGCTATTAGAATGTATCTCAAGTTTCACAAGCAAAATAGTTTGACATAATTATTAAGTATGTATTGAACTGCTTTAACAGACAAGCCACCACTGCTCAATGACAAAAGACCATGCATTGTTATTGATAATAATCAGTTGTGTCTGATTAGAACGGAGCTAAATACAGCGTTAATTAAAGTGTAAGCATTTGGCAGCCATAAACTCAAATACATACTGCCCTCCACTTAAATTGTATCATGTAGAACTAGACGAAAAGTATCATGCTGCACAAAAAAACTTCCTTCTATTGGTTTCAAGACGAAAGTTTGTATGTAAGCATGAGGCATATCTTCATCAGTCTATTAACATGACTTCATCTTAAATGCTTTAGTTGGTTTTTTAGAGAAAAACCACTCACCTGTAATCTACCCAGAACATTAATTAATACCCCACCGTCAAACATGGGTTGTGAATCTACAGCTGTAATTATTCGATTAATTTTTTGGAAGGATAATCCCTGCAAACAAAAATAAACTTAAAAGAAATTTTTATCCTCTTGGTAACATGCCGTACTGCTATCTTTTCCATTATCTTCACCGACCCTTGCAACTGAACGCCTTCGAAAGTCATGAAAGAACTTTCAACCTACAATTACGTAGATTAGTACCACATTTTTTACAATAATACCGGACTCACATTATACATGTTTGCTAAACTCGGTCTTTGGGTTGGATCGTCAAATAATGCATAATATTGCTGCACAAATCCTTTGCCAATTGCTTCGTATTGTGGATTTAAAGCCATTTTTTCCTAATTTTTTTATATAATTTGCCGCAATTTCACAGGCTTTGGCTTAGCCAAAAAATAGCCCCAAAAATACAACCGTCAAATTTGACGTTTACGATACCATACCAATACCAACTTACCAACCAGATCCAACTAAATGTAACTAAGTAATTACTAATTAGTGTTTTTTTGTAAAACGTTTTGGCTCTGGTTGCGACGCTATTTAACTAAATATCATTATTAAAATTTATTCAACTTTTAACTATTTTTAATTTTAATAAAAAATGTTTTTCAAAATTTGCAAATATGTTAAAAAAAATTATAGGCTCTCAAAATGTTCTGGAGCGACATCATGCTTGGCTTTAGCAAACTACACAATACGTATTATTAACCATAAAGCATTTGTTGCGTTATACTACCTAGTTGGTTTACTATTTTGAAGATATGTTTAGTACAGAGAATCCAACATTATTAATTTTAAGTGTCACTTATTTTACAAACAGATACCTTGCATTTCTTTAGTTATACATCTAAGTAATTTAGTTATACATCTAAGTAGTTCATATTCTACATCAAGTTGAAATAGAGCATTTATAGGAAGATATTGTTTGTATGTATTACTATTGATTAATTATTACAATCCCATTTTGAGGAAAAGATGGAACACTTTCAGAAGTTAATTGAATATACGTAATGAAGCAGTTATAGGTATTTGTCAAAATTTAAATAATCTGCAATATTGTAATTTGTTAATTAGCTATTTTTGATGCCGTTTTTATAAAACTAGACTACAGCTTTTAAATAATGACTTTTGTAACGTGATCTACAGTAGTCAACCAACACCATAAAGTTTTCAATTTAAATTATCATTTATACCTTTAAAAATAACATAATTTTTTTATAAAAATTACTTACAGTAAGTGCAAATACTTGTTTTGTAATCAATTTAACCTATTATTTTTAGAACTGATGTAAAGCAAAGTTAAAAATATATATATATATATATATATATATATATATTTTTATTTTTATAAATATATATATATATATATATATATGTATATATATATATTTATAAGTAAAAAATAGCGTGCACTGATGTAAAGCAAAGTTGAAAATATATTTATAGATAAAAAATAACGTGCTCTGATTGTCTTTTTTATTTTAGTGTTTACTAAAATAAAGGGTACAATATGTTTAAATACTAAAAGGGTGTAATGCGCAGAAGAATAATCAAAATTGGTTTTCAGTCTGTTATGTTAAAACCAAGTTATTAATTAAAGTTGCGTTTTACAAAAAAAACACAAACTTAAATTTTTATTTTAAGCAACGTAAACGTCTGAATAAAAAACAATATGATATAAAATAACAATTGTAAGATTGTTGCAATAATTTTATCTTTTATCATATTGACTAGAATACAGCCAATAAGATTTTTTGTTCATAAATTTATATATTATAAATAAGATTGTTGGTTTTTTAATGGATGTTTCTATATTTTATTATATAACATTTTTTGTATGCTTATATAAAACACTTTAAAATATATTCAATATTCTTATATTTAAATATATTTTTATATTGAATTAAGTTACTGAATTTTAGAGTAAAGCTATTATTATGTATATTAAAAACAAAAATCGTTTTTAATAATGCAAAGGGTTATCTATTTATAATTTTCTTTTTTTTACATGTTTTATTTACCGTCCGACTAATCTAAAATGTTGTACACAAGCTCCCTCTTTGTAGCAATGCATTATTGGCTAAATGGTGTGATTTTTAGAGTGATCGCTGCAAAATAGCGATTTATTAAATCTATTGCCAAGGATATAGGTAGAGATTAAATGAAAAAGTTTTATATTAAGTAAAGTGACATAATAATAAATAATTCTAAAACTATTGATTTATTATATAAAAAAATACTTGTAATGTTGATAAACAAAACTTGTTAAACAAAACAGGTCAAATAAAAAACGTTACAAATAATTATTACTTAGCGTATACAACAAAATGCTTAGTAAATAAGAACATTGCAATATAAATTTTAAAATATAATTATATTTAAAATATTAAAGACAAAAATGTAACATTAATAATTATTATTAAATTAGTTATCTTGCTATCACATACCTCTTACTAAAAATTTAAAATAAACAATTGCTTTAAACAAAAATGTCCTAAAACTCTTATTTAAAAAATGCACATTAAAACAGAAAATATGCTTTAAAGTAAATCAAATCTATTATTTTATACAGTTTTCAAAAATCTAAAAGAATTGTATGGTAAAACAAAAAAATAAATTTAATTAATTTCGACGCCTATTTTTTTTTGATAAGTTTTTTTAATAAAACTTGTGCGAAAGAGCTGTTTGTTAGAAATCGTCACGTAACAAAATGTAATATTTTGTTTGTGGCGTGCGCATAAATAAAACTAATTGAATATATCAGAATAAAATAGAATAAGATAGATTGCCGTATTTCATAAGTTTACACCAAGCATGAATTACTTATTTACATAACCAGTTGGTTGTTTAATAAGCCATTTGCAACATAAAAAATAAGGGCTATTAAAAAAATATCAAGTAATCTATTACTTTATAAAAATTGCATTTTTACTTATATGAATTATCAGACAACAAATTTTAGAAAAAAAAATGCAATAGCGTTATTGAAATGATTGCTAAATTTATTTTACTGTAAAATTCAAATAAATATTTCCTTGTAGCGCCTTTTTTATATAAAGTTTGTTTTAAAAATGATTTTGTTACGTTTATTTGTTTTAAAGCTGTGAATATCTATGAAAACATTTGTACATTTTTATTGTGATTGTATCTTATTGATAAGGTGCTGTAACTATTTGATAAATAACTAAGCTATAATATGCTTTATAAAAAAGCTTATTTTTCTACGTTTTCCCGTTTTATAGTTTGCGCTAACCAACAAGCTAATACAATTCCAAGTACCTGAAAACATAATTATATTAATTGATTTTTCGGAAAATGATTGATGAGTATTACTTCAACAAAAGCAATGCCAATACCAATTCCAATTAGGACCGATGAATTACTGTTGACTTTAATTTTTAGTCTATCATAACATCCAACGTCTGCTAAATATTTTCCTTTGCCTTGTCCAATACACCAGCTATTCACCCCCGTATTCGGTATTCCCTCATAAGCGTGACAACATGACGTTGGAATGGGTTGTCCTGTCCAATCGTCCGGTCCTTCCACCCCACAACACAACAACTAAACAATAATTTACTCTGATTAAAAATACTAATAATAGTGCTCAAATACTTTTGTTTGGACGTTGTCCCAAGAAATTTTCTCAACGGAATTTTCGGAATAGTTGGCCATTGACTTTCTGAGTGTGCTTTTCAAAGCAGTTCCAAAATCATTTTTGTAAACGGCTGCTGCTATCCCAACCGCCAATTCAGCGATGAAAATGATTAAAAGGCACACGGAAAACTGCAATCAAATAATTAAATAATCAATATGGGTCAATACTATTAACATGTTCTTTGGTCTTGCTCGGGTCAGCGGACTTCTATGTAAACACGAATCAATTACTATTTTTAACCGACTATAGAAAAAACACAAAAAAAATATTATTATATATGATATACAACTTTTTTCTAAATTAGTTTCAAAAATTTTTGAAAGCTGGAGGCTTCATGTAGTCCTATATAAAGTTAATCATGATCGGATTAGTAGTTCTCGAGTTATTCTTACCCAAGCACTTAATTTATACAAATTAATTGAATAATTAATTTAAAATTTATATCTAAAGAAATATTCAATTGAATTTTATTGAATTCTTAAAAGTTAAGGCTTTTGTTGCAATGAATTATAAATCATTTTTTTTAGACATTAATTTAAGACAACAGATAATAATAAAATTGTATAGAGAGTCGATCAGTAAACAAAAAAAAATAAAGTAAGTGAATGATATTAACACAAGGTTTAAAAGTAAGAAAAAATCTTAGATAGAAGAAAAAAAGTATAGAAAATATGTAAAAACCAAAAATAAACTCTAAAGCATACGATCATAAAAATATGATCAAATTTTTCACAAGAAATATAAATAAATATTTTTTTCCATATTAAAAAGAAAATAAAATTAGAGATATAACATTGAATAGAAAAAAAGCAAGTTGATTGTCTGAAATTAGGTTATAAAAATTTGTAATTACTATGTATAACTCGAGTTTTTTAAAATAAAATTTATTAAGTTTTAATTTACTGTGTTATTTTTTACAATTTTACAATAATAGATAGAAAAAATATTTGAAACTCACTGTACAAGTAACTTTTGCATTAATTTGCAAAAGTTAATTTTTACGGGCCAAAAACAAAAAATCTTAATTCAAAACTTTTTTTTAGGTAGCTTCTAACAGTTTTTGTAAAGATGTAGTTATTCTAGTAGAAGATTGTTGAATGTCTCTTATTTATAGATCAGATAAGAAGTTTTCCCTAAGATTGAGATTTTACTGGTTATAAATTTATCAAAAGTCATAATTCCTCACTAAGCTCACGGAACAACTTTAGCCAGAGACTATAATAATTTATTTTTTAGCATTTAAATACTTTAGGTTTAAATATTGGAAAGCTTGCTTAGTTCTCCACATTGTTTATTCTAGAAAAACATTATTTTATCAAAAATGTCAATTTGATTTGACACGTAAATCACACATATTTACTATGTTTACAACATACTTACTGCGATCAATAAGTTATACGATTCTCGGATGGCTCCAAAACACCCTAAGAATGCCACAATAAAGACAATGGCTCCTACCACAATTAAAACGACTGGAGGCGCCAAAAGCTCGTTAGACATAAAATGATTGAAATCTCCCACGTCTGCTAAAACTACAGCTCCTGCTGAAATTATTGCAATACCAGAAATCTGAAAAAAACATTCATTTAGAGTTTAGAATAAATAACAACATTATCTAAAAAAAAAATTTTTATTCTACTGTGTAATGTAAATTATAAAAAAGCAAAAGCCACGACTTAGCTTCAGCTTAAACTTTATATTTCTGAAATACTTTTTTTTATATAAATAAATGCTTTGTATTAATTTTTTATATAATTGTTACTAGCTGGTGCAAACCAGATTTTTGAATTTTGTTAAAGTGAGTTATTTAAATGAGCTTTTATGCTAAAAAATGTAGTTTATATTTGAACGAGAAAAAATTAGCGTAAAATAAAACAAAATTTTGTAAAACATAACTAGTCTATTATGGTTAAAAATGATCTCTATCTGTAGTTTTACGTTAGTTGCATTTTTTTTCTACGGTGAAAAATTATATATAAATAGAAAACCTCTTACAATTTTATTTTATAACGTTATTTGTTATTTTTATTATTATTTTTATCCTTACGTTTTATAATTAATTTCTATATAGATAAATCATATTATTTTAGGATATAAAGCACATATGTTTAATTTAAAAATTGTTCAATTAGACGAGATTTGCTTGTTGAAAACAAATTATTGTAAAAAATTAAACTAAAATATTATGAGCATTTTGGAAATTTTTTCAACATTTGTCTGTTTATGTATTTAAGTTGCGTACTTTGTATGAGAAGCTAAGCTGCCATTTCTACACTTTAAAAAACGTCAAATTTTTGGTAGTAATTTTTAACAATAATAAAACTTTAATGATAGTTTTTAGCTTATTTTCAATAATTACTAATCGTTATTTTTAATAATTACATATTATTGACAATTTTTTTTAATTAATATCTACAAATAATTATAAATAATAGTTTTTCAATTTTCTCTCTTACACGTTCTTTAAGTAGTAGTAGTAATAAGATGTTGTGAGATAAAATTGAAATAAATAATTGTGTAAAGTGTCTTATCAATCAATTTTGTAATTTTTAATTATATATTTTAATAGTTAATTATTAATCAATAATTGTGTATTTATAAAATATTAATTTGTTGTTATAATTTGTATTTTACGTAAAAATCAATAATAAATAAACAATTACTGGTTTACTTGATTTTTAAAAGTTATTATTTGCAAACTTTTGTAATCAAAACTATAAATATATTATCTATTTTACATTTGAACATAAGTTGATAGATTTGTTGTAAATGTAAAATATGTAGTTTTAGAGTGAACTTTTTTTTACAATTAATTTCTATATAGATAAATCATATTATTTTAGGATATAAAGCACATATGTTTAATTTAAAAATTGTTCAATTAGACGAGATTTGCTTGTTGAAAACAAATTATTGTAAAAAATTAAACTAAAATATTATGAGCATTTTGGAAATTTTTTTAACATTTGTCTGTTTATGGATTTAAGTTGCGTATTGGACAAATACTTGCAATTATTGTCCATATTGGACAATAATTGCAAATGCTTCATTAATTAGTTATTTAGTTATTTACTTACCGCAAATAACAAATTAAAAATAAATAGCACATATTTAATCCAAGCCATTTCGCACGATTCCATTTTTCTTCAACTTTTGATAGTGCGGCAAGTTTGAACTGCGTGAAAACCGATCCTTAACTGCGCCACCACCAACACAATTCTATGAATCGTTAAACTAAACTAGCTAAACTTAAATTAGGTTTACTTTCTGGATTATCTATTAGTGTTTACACATTATGTTACTATAGCAGCCTTTGGTATAATTATATTTTGATTAAATCTACATCTTATTGTGACCTCTTTTCACACTTTACGTGCGAGATCTGATTAGCTTAAAATATTGTCTTTAGTTTATTTGCATATTTAATTATAATTATGTTAATATTTTATATACATTTAGTATTATTTAATACTAAACGTTTCTTAAAACCATTAACAATAATTATGAATATGAAAATGGTCGTTCGATGGTTGGTTATTAAGATCAGTGCATTCACCTTTTAGGGAAGCCTACTTTTAGTTATTTATAGTCACGTAGCCAAAAACAAAAAAATAAATTTGAAAAAATTAATCTGTACTAGTAAACAACAAATTTGTTAAAATATTCTAAATGCATATTAAAGTAGTAGAAAATTCTGATTTCATCTGATGTAAAAATGGTGGAGGCGCCGGGCTAATACTTTCATTTTAGTTAAATTATAATCAATATTGTTTGTTTTCCATAAAAATTGTTTTTTTTCTGTAGAGGGCTTAAGGCTGAAATTTAATTAATCAATTGTAATGTCAAATATTTAATTAAACCGCTCTGCTTCGGCAACATATAGCTGGTTTCATTTTTTATAATTATAAATGTTTTTGAAAATAGTTAAGTTTGCTTATTAAAATTGACTGCTTGAAAAAGGTCTAATTTAAAAGCAAAATGTTGTAGGCTAATTAAATACAATTTGTACAAACTGGTGCAAATTAACTTCTAATTTATAATAAATATTATAAAACGCATAACTTTTTACAACCGAGCCCTATTTTAAAAATTTTTTTTTTGAAGAAGGTATTTTTGAAACTGGTGCTATATAAATTTACCAAAAAATATGTGTCTCTAATAAGGGGTAAAAAAAGAAGCGGTTTATTGATTGTTTACGCACTGAATTTTCAGCTGTAACCCGACTCTGGTAAAAATTAGCACACATGACAGCCACAAAAAATTTTTTTAAACAAAATAAAAAAAAATATTTAAATAATTATGTTATATGTTTTAAAATATAGATAAAAAAATACTTGATTTGGCTAGTGTTCTAGCTATGGAGAATCCTAACTCAGAAGATGAACATAACATAGAGTTTGTTTGTTTGACTCAAAAATATTTAAACATTTCCATAAGTGTAGAGTTTAGATTATTTCTCTTTTATGTTTGCTTTTTGGTTTTAAAAGATTCTACGGCAATTACACACAATATTTACCAATCTATAAATCGATGGTACATGTCCTATTAATGCAACGAATAAAACAGCTTCATCGTATGTTATTAAAAAATCTAATTTTTTTTATTATTAATGTCTATTAGGACTAGTTAGGTAGTACAATTATTGAGAAAAAAGTTGATTTAAACAATTTATAAACTTGGAATAAAAACTTTTTACAACATTTACAAAATTAACAGAAAAGAACTTTAAAATGAGTACATTCTATCATTGACTAATTCTATTCACAGTGTTAAGCATAACAATATTAAAAACAATATTATTTCGGTTTTAGCTTCATCGTATGTTATTAAAAAATCTAATTTTTTTTATTATTAATGTCTATTAGGACTAGTTAGGTAGTACAATTGAGAAAAAAGTTGATTTAAAAAATTTATAATACTTGGAATAAAAACTTTTTACAACATTTACAAAATTAACAGAAAAGAACTTTAAAATGAGTACATTCTATTCACAGTGTTAAGCATAACAATATTAAAAACGATATTATTTCGGTAATAGTATTTAAATAAAATAAGTTGGCTGCCACCAAAAAAATTTTAAGAATTACGAAATTTTTTTTACTTTACAAAACTTTTATTAAATTAACAAATTTGTAAACTTGATTATAATAATAAACTTTATTAATTTTTGATATTAAAATTTATATAATAATATATTAAGTACTTTTACACCTAATCAACGACTATTTTAAATAGATATTTATGACGAATACAATTATTATTGAAATAACTCGCTGTTTGCAATATTATCATAAATATAAAGTCTTTTACGTGACTTTATAAGAAAAAAAGTTGTACATTTGTGTGTTATCTTAGAACGTTTTTTTATAGGTAAATTAATTTTGACAGCTCTTTTTTTTCATTGAAATTGTAAGAAATTTTTATGTGATTCTATTTTGATTAAGAATATAAGTTTGTCAATTATTTTTAATGATGCGTTTTTTGGAATCGATTTGTGTCTCTGACAACTGATTATAATAACTAACAATAATTGACAAAATAAAAGCTTTAAAAAATAATTTTAAATGTATTAATATATTATGTATTTATTCAATATCAAGTCAGACCAATTCAAGCAAGATATCAATTTGATGCAATTAATTGAATTATTTAACAAATTGTTGATTAAAATCAGTTTTTTTTATTTTTTATTTTATGTAATTACTTTATAAAAATTGTGTGTGATTAATTTCTTAAGTCACAATTTATTTTAATAAATAAGATATTATCATTCACTTGGTAAAAAAACTTATTATAATCTTTTTTTCTAAATTCTCCAATTTCAGAAATTGATGTCTACAAAATATATGTAGGTATGTTTTTACTGAAATTTTAAGTTTTTTTGAGAACAACTAGTAAGACTTAATCGTTAAAGATGGTTAAAACATTTTGTTTTGACTTGAGTCTTTTAGAATTAAGTGACGTTTTATTAAGCTATCTTGTTCATCAACATCGACTTTTTTGCTAAAACTTCTACATTGGCGTAGTAAGCTATGTTGCGTGTCAAAACAAATTTCTCTTTTAATCTTTTTATAACGACCGTCTCTCAAATCCGTTCTATAGCTATTTCCAAAACGGTCAGCTTGGTTTGTCAAGTTTGAACAGAGTTCAAAGACTTGACTTGCACCGACAGAAATCTCCAAATATGTAAAAGACAAAATAGATTATTGAAAAATCAACAATATTTGCAATAACTTTATTAGCAGTAAAGTTGTCCACAGCTTAGGTAAACTCTTTTTCCACAAATCACAAAACACCAAATTTTTAAGTGTAATTATTTATTTATTAAATATATTACAATTGTGTGAACGTTTGCATGCATAAATAATATACCTACCAACATTTTATCAAATTAGCTTTTTTAAAAAATAAAACCTTGATTTTAATTTTTAAAAGCCACGATATGTTACACAAGCACATTTTAGCCCAATATATTATTCGATTAAATTTATGCATAACATCATTCCTTATTCTTGATAGCAGTGGCCAACCAACACGCCAGAATAATTCCAATTACCTAAAACTCGTATTTTCAGAAAATAAATTGTGAAATGCTAAAAAATTACTTCAACAAATGCAATTCCAATTCCAACTCCTATCAAAATTTTGGCTGCAGAATCAGCTTTTGCTTGTAGTTGATAGAAGCATCCGTAAGAATACAAAATACCGTCTTCCGGTTTTGCGGTGTCGCAATGATGCTTTTCGGGTGGCGCTGTTCCTTCGCGAAGAATGTGACAGCAAGATAAAGGTCGGTTGTTGGGAGGCCAATCATTAGGGCCCTCGATTCCACAGCATTGAAGCTATAAATAGAAAACAAAGAGCAAACTATATAAATCTGAAATGTATTTAGTAACAAAAAGAGAAAATGTGTCTGTTCACAATAATTATCAAGTAACCATCGCTACCTGAAAATACTATTGATATTGTATTGATATTGTGCCTATTTCAAAACCTGGGTTGTAGCAATATAACAGCAAAATAACAAGTGTTTAAAACAGTTAAATACTTAAGTTTTTATATATACCAAGAAAAAAATTTTGTATTTTAATAAAATTTGTATGCTGGCGCTGTTGTGTTGCTAGTTTAAACTAGACATAAGAATGATTCTAAAATAAGATTATTATTATATTAGCAAAAAATGCTTTACCATTCAAAGTAATAGTAATTAAATTTAAAACAAATGATTATTCGAGCAGAAAATAGTTGTTCGAGCAAACTAGACTAAAGCAGTAAATTGTTATTAAAATGTTTACAAAAAAAATTGTCTTTTTGTTAAAAGTGCAATCGAAAACCTAACGATAAGACGCAGTATTAAATAATACGTGTTTTAGATATATTTGTGTTTATATATCTATTTTTCAGATATTTTATTGATTGAATTTTTTAATAACAATTAAGAGAGCTGATTAAAAATAAGCGTAAATAATCTTTTACTAGCAAATAAAAGAAGCTTGCCTTAAGCTATTGTCTCTATTGAAATATTATTGATTACATATCAAACTCTCACTTATGGAGATTAAACAAGATATAATATAATATCTTTCAGAAAAGATTGTGCCGGAAAACTTAATAAAACTGTCGCCGTTTTGCATTTTATCAGCAAAGACGCCATCAAGACAGAAAAAATCTGAAGTTTTCAAAAGATCTTAATTTTTAAAAGGCTGTGGAATGTCTTTCTTTTTCAAAAAAATGGATTTATAAATAAGATTTATGTATTATTCTACTGTACATACCTTAGTTTGTACATTGTCCCAGGCAACTTGATCTGATTTACTGTTTGGATAGCGATCCATAGAATCTTTCATGATATTTCTCATAGTCATTTGAAAATCATTTTTGTAAACTGCTGCTGCAATACCAACAGCCAGTTCCATTATTAAAATAATCAGCAGAAATACAGCAAACTAAAAAAATACAGATAAAATCTAGATGAAATTTTGATTAGTAATTGTATTACCGCCATCAGCATATGGTATGATTCCCTAATTGCCCCATAGCACCCTAAAGAAGCTACAACAAAAACAATACATCCAACGACAATTAAAACAACTGGAGGAGCCAGTATTCGTCCTTCCATAAAATGACTATATTCCCCAACATCTGATAACACTAAAGCACCAGCAACAATCAAACCAATTCCAGAAATCTACAAATTTTGATTAAAAAGATAATAATTTATATATTACAATGTTAAACTAACAGCAAACACTAAATTAAAAATAAATAAAATATATTTGATGACGTTGAGTTCACAAGATTGCATTGTGGTGATGCTTTGGTAATCTTTTTGCTACTATTCTTTCTTCTCGCAATTTTTCAAATTTCTTTAATGTTTGTGAGAAATCAGAAAATCTCTATTGGCTAGTTCTTGTGTTTGAATTGATGGTGTTATGGCAACGCTGGACTTTGCTGGTATTTAAGAATAAATTAAATCTTATCGCCAAATCACATTCTGTTTCTTCGGGTTGGATTTAATTTCTTTGTCTACTAATAAATAGTCTTAAAAAATTATTATAATTTGGCGTTATTGAGTTTCACAGTTAACAATTTTGAGCTGAACTCCAAAAAAGATGTGAACGAACTCATCAAATAAGTTGTCGCGTGCTGATTTCTACACGAAAAAGCTTGAAATTCTTATTTTTTTTTAAAGGTCGTTGAAAAACATTCACCCTAATAAATCGTAATATTCATTAACTAATTGTTTTTAAAAAGGCGTGCAAAGGTTAATTTTAGAAATAGGTCAAAGAGTACTATCACCTGCGCCGTAAATTTTATTAGAATAGCCCACAAAGGGAACAATCGATTCTATTACACCAAATAAAAAATATATTCGCTCACTTTCTGCTCTTTTGTGCTTCGTATACCTTAGATTAAATATTGATTTCGTAAACAACTTTGTTCTGAGAAATTTCTTTTATGAAAATTACTCATGTTGACCAAAAAGGGTAAAGGTCGAGGTCGTTCAAAATGAGGGTTTTATAAGAACGAACATCAATCATCTTCAAATTTTTTACAAAAAAAAAAATGCAGAAATCACCACAAATCTACTAACTTTTTTTTATTTAATTGCTATCATTGGCTTAAAATATGAAAAAACGCTTATTTCAACATATTTTGTCTAAGTTAATACATTTTTTTATAAAAGAAGTCTTAAGGATCTCAATTAGATTTTCTTGATCTCTTATTATTGCTAATTTCTTCATCTTTGAACCAAAAATTGCAAAAATCATTCAGTGGTAAAAACTCTTTAGCAGCAACTTTAAACTATTTAAATAAAGATTGAGATTTAAGGCTTGCTTCTATTTTTGAATAGCGTCTCTGACCTACACATACACAGCTTCTTATCTTTATTCAATATCACCACCATCCTGATCTAAGACTGTTTGTTATTTGGCCGTTTGTTATTATCGTACTTTTTCTGTTTATCAACAATCAAGTATCTAAGCAAAATTAACCCAATCATTCTTTTTTATTTTATCTGTCTCTAGAATTCAAAACAAAATGAATAAAAATTGTTAACAAAGATTAAGAATAGTTTTAAAAGTAACATTTTGTAATCTTTAAAATGCAGCCTATTTAAAAAAAAAGTTTTTTCTAGTTGATCCGATTGTTATGATTCTTTTTTTATTTGAAAGCCAGTGTGTGGTTTTCTATAAATTTAATAATTACGTAAACATGTAGCAGTTTTTAAATTATCTTTAATAATGCGTTTTTAAACATTGATTTTTGGTATTGACAACTGATTGTAACAAATTTTAAAATTAGAACATCGGTTTTTGATGATTGATTAATAATTTATCTATTTATTTTTATTTGAACAAATTAAGAAAAAACAATTTTGTTTAAATGTATTAAATAAATAAACAAATAATTAATTATATTCAAATGTTTACTTTATTTTTTTATTTGTTATAATATTGTTATTGTTTCTTTAAAGTATAGAAATCTTTGTAAAAAACTATTTTTTTTGTGTTTTTTTTTAATCTCTGGACTACTTTTTTGTCTAGTTATACCTATCTCTAATTAAAATAAGTCACGCTTACACGTGAATAAAAGATCTTCTTGTTCTCTATTTTTCACATTTTTTATCTTGATTACGTCTTTTTTATTAATAAAGTGCAAAACGTTAGGAGTTTTTTCAAACTCTTTAATACTGTCTTCTCTGAAAGATGCAGCTTTATTCATCTGCCAAGTTTGTCGCCGATAAACAAAAGATCTAATTGTTTTTGAAACATAATCACAAACAATTTTATAACGTAAAACACTGTTTGTATAGCAAAATAGTTTTTAGAACAAAAAAAAACATTATTTAAAATCAATAAAAGCTATTCACGCAATTGTGAAACAGACAAAGACAAATATAAAAAGCTCGTTAAACCTATGTAAAGAATGAATCTAGGCCAAGTTTTTAAAAAGAACTCTAAATGAGCTCATTTTCATAGAAGTTAACAAATGTATAAGCGTGTGGAACCTTTCAGCAAATATACATTAAAATACTCTTTACACAACATTTAAATTTAGTTTATAGTCTTAAATAGATACAAATACAATATCACGTATAATTAAAAAAAAAAGCAGTAGGTATGTAAATTATAAAAAAAGTTTAAAATGAATTGAGCTCAAATTATAATGTAAAAATAAATTAGATACTTGTTATTATATTAGTTTTAGATTTAGATTTTGCAGTTAAAAAGTTTCAAGTTCTATTGTTGTTGCTGCACAAATTTTTTACAATTATTTGTTCTAACAATAATGTTGAAACAAATACAACATTTTAATCTTATAAATTTAAGTACATAAGTATATATTGAAATAATTGTTTTTAAGAAAACAATAACTAATAATTGGTTTTTTACATAAAACTTTTTATTTATTGCACAAAGTGCTCATGTGAGAAATTTCACTTTCCGAACTCGTTAGGTAACACTAACTATTTTGCACTCAAAGTCCGGTTGTTTCCGATCGTTCCCAATGCATAAAAAGCGATTATCTCACACCCTTGTTTTTTTCACTTTGCAATCGAAGCAAGTGAAAAATTTTTAAAACAATATTTTTTTATTTTAATAAAATCATAACAAACAAACAATAAGACTATTTTATGACATTCTTGTTAAGTTCACAAACAAAAACTCACAACTCACAAAAACTCACAAGCAAGTGAAAAAGAATTTAGTAGGAGTAGCAGAAGTGTAACGATGCATAATTATAATGTAGTAAATACTAGTAGATAAACCAAAATAATTGTTATTAGGTTGTACCAAAAATCAGATTTATTTTATTCTAACGCATTTAATAAAATTAATAAGAAAAAAATTGTTTTTTTTTGTATTGTTAGTGTAGCTACGGCGGAGGATTTGATTTGTACTTTGCGGAATTTTTAAGAAGTTGTAACGGGTCATCAAATAAAAAAGATGGAAACACTTAGTTTTAAATTTCCCGCTGACAGATGGCCAGAACATGACTGCCGCATCGCAATACTTTATTTATCTAGGGACTTTATAATAACATAAACTCACTAGATTAATACAATACGTGTTCAGGTAGCGCCATAAGTATTTTTTTATAATAACCATTCTTGTCTCAATAAATTTAGTGATAAACCACAGAAAGTTAACGTTTCGAAATTCAAAGTGTCATTAAATGTTAATAATAATTTTACCATAATGTTTCTCAAGCTTAAATTTACTAGTTATGTTGTTATATTTTTGTTGATTTTGTTTAGTTTCAAAAATAATTTTATTGTAATTTTTTTAGTTTTAAGTCTATAAGTCAATGATTAATGTTAATTTGTAAAAATATCTGCTGTCAGTGAAAGTGATAGATATCCATATTTTTTTTTTGAGGTTAAAATACTTTTAGCATTTTACAAAACACAATTTTCTAAAATTATAAGCTTTTTTTGGTCCTACTCACGTTATTTCTATTTTTCATCTTATGTCAACGACAATTATGTAATAGCGCTACCTGAACACGTACTTAGTGTGTTAATCTAGAGAGCATAGATAACATTATTTAGCGAGACATCTGTGTATTGTGTTAAAAAGTAAACACAGGTGCGTTTTTCTGTCAAATGTTGTTATTTTTTTTTTATTAATTTAACAGATAGATGTCGCGACAGGTGTAGACTTTTGACGGTTTGTGTGCATAATGGCTGACAGTCTTAATTCGAAGGTGAGGAAATGATAAACTCCCAACTTTGCATAATAAGGCGCTTAAAAATATGCAAATTAGTATGCTGCAAATGCGTGCATCTTGTAGTTTTAAAATTATTAAAGCTTTTAGCTTCAGAATTTGGCAAATAGAGAATTTATTTTAGTAACCCCTAATTCAAAATGGATTCTTCCTGTCATAAATCTCGATGTTTATTTTGATTGGATTTTAAACAAATGCGAATTTCAGATGATACCAAACATTCTATAGCACAATGGATACGATAGTGGAAGGGCCCCCTGATGATGGGGCCCAAGATCTCAGTCTAGTTGACACATCTGCTTGGGCTGCCCAGAATGAAGAGATTGTAAATAATAATGCAACTTTTTTATTTATTGCTGTAAGTATTGATTATTGATATTTATGCAATTTAAGGCTATAATTCAAGGTTGAATATTATGTTAAGGATGAATATAAAATGGAACCAGCCGTTAGTTTGGCACAGCCCCAAGACAACTTTCCTGATTTTGAGCCGCATGTTAGTCCTTTGGATCCCAATATGAGTTCCGTCGCGAGATATAGTCCTGTTTACAGCGAAGCGTCAGCAGAATATAATCCTGTTGTCATTCATCAACTTGTACAACCAGATACGAGTCAAAATGATATGATCAATAATCTCACACAGAATTCACCTTTGGAGACAATGCCCGTTCTCTGCAATAACGATATAAGGGAGGTGGTGGATAATCAATTTATGCAGTTGCCGCCACCACCCACAAGTCAAGGCGATATGCAGGTAAACAAACAATGGAATCTTATTTAATCCTATAAGAATCAAACTCTCATTCTTATAGGAATTTCATTTGGCAAATCTAGTTAGGCCTCATCGGTCTAACTATTGGCAAACCAATGATATTGACATGATTTTTTTTTAAATTACTTTACAAGATAATCACTCTATTAGCATTTCAAAGTGTCCCAATCAAATAATATGGGTTTTTATAATTAGTATAGGCAATCGAAACGTTTTAAAGCGACATCTTACATGGCTTGAGTAAATTACTGATAACACTTTGTATAATTATGTACAAATAATTCTACGTAATACAGTACCTATAATTATTTACAAATATGCGTAATACATTCTTAATTGTTTATTTAATCATTTTCCAAAATAGTATAATCATCAACACTGCATTTTTCAATAAAGCTGACAATATTGTTTCGTACTTTTGATGTTTGACATTTTGACTTAACAACACTGAAACAAATTTTAGATTAGATACTTATTTGCAGATTGTTCCTACTGTCCAGGAAGTTGAATTAATGATTGGCGATCCGAGTTCGGGTCTGACATTTACTGTCCGTCAGGATTATTTGGTTGACCGTTGTTTAGAAGATGAACAATTATTAAATGCTTTAAGTCCAAATCCTTTATTGGACTCTCATTTACTAGCATTGGATGAGAATACGCTTAAAACAGAGCTAATAAGTGATGATATTATTAATGAAACTGTCAATTCTACAGTTGGAAATTTTATTTCGAGTCTTACCCAAAGCGATGAACAACAATATAGGATAGAAACCAGAAGGCATCGAAGTCAAGTTGATGAATTTGAGGATCAACTTTGTAAGTATCTTGTATAATAAGCAGTGGTCAAATATTTGCCCATAGACTTGAAACATGAGTTTGTCTGAGCATGTTCTTGCGGTATAAAATTACGTTTGTTTTCTTTATGTTTGAGTATATAGATATGTGTGCTGCTGTCTAAAATATAATACTTGGATGTTCGAGCAGTTCAAACATCATTAGTATATTGATTTAAATTTTAAGTTTTTTATCGATTGGGCACTATTTGTACTTTAGTTTGTCAGTTCCTATTTTAAATCAATTATTAATTATATATCTTGTGCATTTTAGTGTCAAAAGTGTACAGTATCATTGACAAACCAGTACTTTCCAGAGCGCGAGCAACCTTGCCTGAGTCATATTTGGTTATTTGCAAGGTGGATGAAGGTATGTTCAAAAAATATGTTTTTTCTATGGAAGCTGTGAGCTTTATAATATTAAGAGAATTATTGTAATTTTTTATTATATTATTTAAGTGCAGTGTATTATTGGAAAATTGCAAAAATAGGTGGTACTGGAAAGCGCATGCGCTATGATTATAATAATGAAAGTTAACTTGACTTGTTATTACAATTTACAAATTACTTGCATTTCTTAGATTTCTAATTAAACATATTTTATGATAAAGTAATAGTTGCTATTACTCATAAGATTAAACTGTCTTTAGGTGAGGGAGTTTTTGCTAAGAAACCTATACCAAAGAATACTCAATTCGGCCCCTTGTCAGGGGTTTTAAAATCATTTTCACCCGAGATTATAAATAATCCAAATGAATTATATTTTTTGATTGAGGAAGAAAACAATATAATCAACCAATTAGATGTATCAGACGAAGGTATATATTTAAAATATTTTAAAGAATTGTTAATCATTGTTTACATTGTTTTAGAATTGTCGAATTGGATGAGTTTTGTTCGTCGAGCTCAAAACTTCAACGAACAAAATCTTGTGATAAGTCAAGAAGAAACTTGTATTTATTTCACAACCACACAAAATATACATCCTAAGCAAGAACTGAAAGTTGGATATAGTATTATGTACGCCACTCGCCATAAATTGCCATATTTAGTTGCCCCAGAAGACAGATCTTGGTCTTGTTTTGAATGTTCAGCAGCATTTGGAAATTCTGAAGAACTTCAAAAACATTTGGATATCCACGACGACGTTAAGGATGAAAATATCAGACCGAAAAAAAAATATTTAAAAAATAACCACAAGAAAAAGCTTGTGGGTAAATCAAATAGTGCTGTAAAGTGCAATGGTTGTAATGAATTATTTATTCAACCAGGAAAACTTGCTTTAAGACAACATTTAATTGAGAAGCATCTCTGTAGTGGACTGGACGTCATTGATCAATATTTTTCACTAGTCATGTAAGTTTTTGGTTTGTTTTGTATTTCTGACTAAAATGTTAAAATTCAGCATTGATAAAATACATTAATTGAATTTGTTCACATCACAAGATCTGATTTTATATCGCCTTTTGCTGCGTAATCTTTAATAATAATTGATAATGGACGTTATATATTTAATATCAGCAGGTGTTAACAACGCCTCTGTAGATAATATTAATTCCGGGAACTTGATAAAAATCTTCTTCTGTTTGGTGATTTGGGTTAGTGTTAGTCTATTATCCAAGATCTTAAAGTTAATATATTGTTTTAAATTTTACGTTTTTATACTGAGCTACAATAAATTTGTAAATTTAAATTTTTTTTGCAGGAATTGCAAATGCGAAAATTGTGAATACGTTTTCAGTTCAGAGGCTCTTTTAAAAATTCACAATTACCTTCACGAATCTGATAGTTCTGAAGAACAAACAAATCATATTTGTCCAACTTGTCAGAAAAAATTTCCAACGCAACGTCAGCTTGTATCACACGTAATAACACACGCTATGTCAACAGTTAAAGATCCGGGACCAGAAACATTTAAATGTATGGTTTGTCACAAAATGTTCGCTTTTCCCGAACGACTTCGTCGTCACATGCTAGTTCACGGCTCTGAAGAGTCAAAACCTCTACAATGCAAAACTTGTAATAAACGGTTTTTAAATAACTCAGCTTTAGCTGGACATCTTAAAACACACTTTGTTGGAAAAAAAGTGTTTGAGTGTCCTATTTGTAAGGAAAGTTTTGATCATGTGTTAAAGTTGAAGTCACATGTACCGAAGCATTGTGAAAATAATTCTTACTCATGTCCACATTGTTCAAAGGTTTTCAAAAAATATAGTATTGTTCGTAAACACATCAGAGCTTTTCATTGTGATCAGAAGCATGGATGTCCACATTGTTCGAAAATGTTTCCTACTCTAGATAAATTGAAAATGCATTTGCTGCGGCATTCGGATCATAGAGAGTTTTTATGTGCAGATTGTGGAAAGCAGTTCAAACGAAAAGATAAACTGATGGAACATTGTAAACGAATGCATTCCGAAGAAAGAGAAAATGATGCACCACGTCCCCAAAAACAAACCGTTGTTCCCACCACAAAAAAATTGAGTCCAAAAGTGGAACCTACTGACTTTCATCGATTTATTTATAAATGTCACAGTTGTTTGGTTGGTTTTAAGAGACGTGGTATGCTGGTTAATCACTTGGCTAAAAGACACCCCGACATTAGTCCTGATTCAGTACCAGAATTAAATTTACCAATTTTACAAACAACACGGGATTATTACTGTCAACACTGTGATAAGGTTTATAAAAGTAGTTCAAAAAGAAAGGCACATATTTTAAAAAATCATCCAGGAGCTGCTTTACCAATGAGCAATAGAAAAGGAAATTTTCCAGACGTAAACACTTTACCAAATCCTACGTATTCTCAGACAGTTGGTAGTATTACAACTAGACCACAGAGTTGTAAGTGGTGTCATAAACAATATGCTAGTAAAGCGAAATTGCTGCAACATCAAAGAAAAAAACATAGCGATCAATTGGCTATTCAAGATATCGATTGCTATAAAAGAGAAGATAGTCATAAAGATGATGAAGAAGCTATGACACAAGATGACATACAAGTAGAGGAAACATGCCTACAAGATGATTTTAAGGTTAGTTTTTTTAAAAGGATATTTTCTATAGATGCGTACTCGAACTTGACAGATGACGCAATAGGCGCAACTCAGTCTGAGTTATTTTTGCTTAAGTGTAGAAAACATTGATGAGGTGTTTATTTAGAGTATAAAAATATTTTTTGTATTCAAATTACTTCACGCTACTCTGAAATTTGAAAGTAGGGGTTATTTATCACTTATATTTCAGGTGAACGATGTGGACTTACTGAATAGCGCTTTAGACGAATACAGCGGAGACCGAGAAGGTGAGCAGTACTGCCATTTGGTCGCAATTGCAGACACGGATAATTATGAGCAATCCAATGAGCTCGATGCTTCTAATTCACATTTATACCGTCTATTGACTACTTCTAATGGTAATATATGAAAATACTTGATAAGCAGTTATAAAATTAACAATTTATTTTAGAACTTCCAGGCTTGGTGCCTCCACGTTGAAGAAAAAACTGGAATAATTTTGAGTATTTTCAGTGCTCCTCTGGGAGATTTGTGCTCAATGGCATATTGAGTAATTTTGATGCGCGATTTTGTGCCGTGGGTTGAAACCTACGTATTTAATAAATAATATACTAGGCGGAAAGTGGAAAGATGATTTTTTTGAAAAATTAATAATAAATTAATTTAACATTTAGCAATAATTAATTGTCTTAATTGTAAGAAATTTTATGGACAACTAGCACTACTTGTTTGGCTTGGCTGTGAACGTTTTTTGTGTTTAGATTAGTATTTTTTAAATCAATTACTAAAAGTAATACTTTGGACTAAATATTTCTTTAGAAACGCTTTATTGAATTGTTACCTTGCCATCTCTTTAGTAACAAGATTTAGCGGACTAGAAGGCAATCGGCTTAACAATCGTTCTGGTCGTATCCCACGCATTAGATTTGTCAATCTGCTTAAGAAGAAGCGAGTAATTTCTCCTTTATAACATTCAAAATATCGATCCAAAGTTGCTTATGGTTGTAGCAGTGCAGTACGAACCTTTTAACGTATGAACATTCTTGTGCGGAAATAGGGAACTTGGATTCAGTCGAAATCCAATTTTTTATTGGTTTCCTTTTGTGCTCTGCTTTTTTTATTGTTATTAGCAGCTGGATACCAAAATTACAAGTTTCCTATTTCATCCCAATCCAGTACTGAATTTATTCAGCTTTAATAGACAATCTTTCACCGATTGATTCAGCTTTGCACCAATAGTTAAACTGAATACCCTATTTGAACTGGAAATTAGCACTCTCTATTAGGGTATGGTGAGACCTAATATAAAAAATGTTACTAAATTGTAGATTTTGTAATATTGGATTGAAGTATGTATTAGGTTTAAGGGATACTGTACGGGGGAAATCCATAGCTGGGAATATGAATTTTAATCGTTGTCGATTAATTAAATCGACAACTTGTAGTCAGATCTAAACAGACTCATTGGATTCAAAACTGACGTTGAAGTAAATTTTCTTGCTTATCTTGGTTGAATCTGATTACGAAGCAAAAAGTTGTCTGCGTTTCATCATGAATTGAATTTCATGCGGTTAGATTTTGTTGATATAGAGTAATATATTTTTTTTTGAGTGATTGAGACTTCCGTGTTTTACCGTGATTTATTTTTAAATATTTGTACAATGCTGTGTCCTGTGATTGTAAGCCAAAAATTGCGAAAACTTGTTTCGCTACTACTTTGCTGAACCTTTGTCATAGTGTAAATGTGATCTGTAAAATACAAACATTTTACAAATATAATATTTTTATGGAAATTCTGAAAGGAATCTTGTTACAGGTTGAAGCTATAATTACAAAATATATTGTCTGCTTTTTAGATTTTTTTTATTGCCCTATTATACAAATCATCCTTACGTTATCAAATATTACCTAAAGGCAAAAAATTATATTTTTTAAAACAAAAATTTATATCTTCCATGCATCATCTGTGTTGACTCAAAACTTTCTTATAAGATAACTAAGGAGAAAAAATCCTAATGCCATTAAAAATTGTTATTTGTTGGCCACGAATCTGTGTCATTTTGTACAAAAATATCATCCTCACTCGCACTGGTGCCCGGTGAAGTATAGGAAGTTTCACCTACACAGGTGTAATAACTACTTTCCCGTTTGTTTAATGAAAGGTTGCGTCCAATGCAATTCAAACCTTCTGTAGCTCTTTGATTGTTAGGATCCAGCTTCAAAGCAACATTATAATGGTGAAAAGCATCATCATCTTTTTGTAAATTAAAATAGCAATCTCCTAATAATTGATGAAGTCGAGATGAAGGATGTTGTTCTATTTGCTTCATCAGAAACTGACGAGCTTGGTCATATTGTTGCTCCTGCTCTAAGACTTCCACTAACACATAAACGGCTTGTGCTTCAAAATTACTGTCTTGTCCGACAGCTTTTTCTAATATTTTCTTTACAGCTTTACTAGAACTCATTGGATCTTTCAACAGAACTAAAGCATGTAGCTACAATTGAAAAAAATTGTGTTATTTATACAAAATATTGTGAAACATGTAAAGTTATCTAACAATATACTCAAAATTAAAGGTTTTTTATCTCGAGAAAATGGTCTTACCGTTAACGCTTGGGGAGTGTAATTTAGCTGCTTACAAGCATTCTGTGCCATAGTGTCGGCTTCTCTTAATCTGTTCATCTTAAGATAACAATCTACCAGACATTGATGTAAGTCAAAGCGAAACGGACAAATTTGAATTGCTTCTGTACAATGATGGGCAGCTTCTTGATATTTGCTAATTTCCATTAGAGTTCTAGCTTTCAACAGCAAAGCCTCCACATTATAAGAATTCGAAACTGCTATAGCTTGTTGTCCAAAATAGGCGGCTTTCTCGAATTTTTTTGTAGCAAACATGTAATTACCTAAAGTAATCCAATGCTCAGTACGCCATAAAGACATATCAAATCCTGGAATTAATCGTTCTAAATCAGTGATATGTTCATTTGTAGCCGATTTAGCTAATAATGTTGAAAGCAAATCGCGTCCAAAAACTAAATTTTCTTCTATTTTCATTGCACGTTGGAGGATATTTATAGCTTTAGTATCATCGCATATGTAATGATAGCAGTATCCCATGTTGACGAGAACATTGACATTATCTTTCAGTAAACCATGAGAGTCCATAGCTTTGTAAGCTTCCAGAGCATTACGAAAATCTCTTGAATGTAGTGAAGCTTGCGCTTTGAGCCATAGATTTAGCCAACTTGCGTCAACAGAAGCTTCAATCATTAGTGCATTGACTTCAACACCTTTTATACCTAATTTGAGGAGATTCTCTACAGCCTCTAAAGCTAAAGGACACTCCCTTAATACTTCTTTGTAACATGTAATAGCTGATCGCTCCATTCCCTCATCTCTATACAAATTCCCTAATGCCATATTAATCTTTGAAGTGCGAAACCTTGGTGGAATAAATTGTAGAATTTCAATCGCCGCATTTTTTTGCTTTAAAACATAACAACACTTATAAATTCTATATTTGAGTTCAACTTCACTGATTAAATCAAGTCCGGACTGACTTTCAACAATTTTATTGCTGGAGCTAGTCTTGTTTTTGATTAAATTTTTTCGCATTTGTAAAGCTTGTCGATAGAAATTCTCCGCCTGCCAGTATTGTTGAGTTTCAAACAGTGAATCGGCATAGTAAATAACTACTTGAAGCTTTTGTAAAGGTGGAAAAACGTCCGGTTTCTGATCGGCCGCCGAGAGAGCTAAATTGCACTAAAATGTTATTAGTTAAATTTTAATAAAACAAACCTTAGAAAATAATTACCACCCGGGCAACATTCGAATGCAGTTGTTGCTCAACTAAAGATTGTATCTGCTTAAATAGACTAGACATTGTTCGTATTAAGAATAATAATTTCAATTAAAACTTTGAATTAAGGTTATGTAATTTCTCATTAAATGAGTGTTTTGTTTTTGTTTATAATTTTTTATTTTTTTAAACTGAGTGACCACAGATGAGTCACACTCACTATTCTATGGTGATACCACAGAATGCTTAAAAATGCTAGTAACCACAGATTTTAACATTAGAAAAACTAATAGCTCCATCACAAAATAGTTTAGAAATAAAATCCCCTAAGAAACTGTTGGCAACAAAAATTCTGCACTGCTCCCGCTAGAGTGTAGGAAACTAAATGGTTTTAATAGCTATTAATAAATTAGGGTTTGTAAAAGCAATACAATCATAGATTTAATACATTAGATATAGCTATGCATGCTAAACATACTTCGGTTCTCAAAGAAATTGGTACATCTCTCCATTTCTTTCTATATTTAATGAAACACATTTTTCATCCTTTTCATCATATTTGTTGTATGTCGCACACGAGTCTATAGTGATTAAACAGACACGAATTTCTACGATTTTAGTCGACAATCAACGATGCAATGCTTTGCTGTCAACTTATTGACATTTGTCATACACAATCTAATAAAATACGAAAATTAGGTTAAAAATCAATTTTATTTTGGAATGAATAATTATTTATAAATAAAGGTTTTTTCATCAGTGCTAATGATTCTTAATTATTTTATCAAAAAACTCTATTCCAATTTCAAAATTTCACCAACTTTTAGTTGTGTCAGACCCATGTAAACTTTATTATCCGCTTCATCTTTTATCAGCTTACAAACCCACAACTGCATCGTGACAATCACAATAATGAAAATAAAAAAATTCTCTATGAATTTGTAAAATTGAAGTTAGGCTTTAAGAAAATAGAGAAACATTAGAAAGCTGGAAGAAAATAAAAGTTGAGGTTGAAATCTCAATAAATAAAATTACCTTCAAATTATTAAATATTTTTCTTGACAATAATTATTTTCAATTTTTAAGTGATTGAACTAAGTTTTCTGTTCAAATTATGTGATTAGAAAAATTTGAATAGAAACGTCAAAATAATTCTAGTGTCATGCTGACGTAGCGTACTCTGCGTCTACTGATTTCTGCTTTGCTATTGGTAGGAACCTCTCTAAAGGATAGCGCTATCGAATACTAATGCAGTTGAGAGTGAGGGCAATAGACGGTACGTCTTGGCGGACTATCGCAGTGCATGGCTGTATCTTGTTATAATAAATCTATGAATACAATACAAAATTACAGCAATCAAAATTGTATTCACTATAAGATTTTTACATAAAGCTATAATAGAATAGAGTAAAGATGTAGGGAATTCGTTTTCATCATAGAGCTATAATAGAATCAAGTCAGAATTCCCCACTACAATTTGCTTTTGTTGTGAATGTGATGCAAAATTACGGGTAGCGGCTATGGGTAGCGGGGTGCTTCAGCGGTCTGTGAATGAGTGTGAAAGCCGACACTTGAATGGAAAAGCAGTAGCGGCGCAGATATTCAGAAAAAAGCCAAATATGTTTAAAACTACGCGTATATAATAAATCTGTAATTTATGAAATGAATGACTGTCACAAGTTCTGGAATTACAATTAGTCCTTTGTTGTTTACGATGCTTTAAGTTGGATATTCATAAATTAATACGTTATTTAGCGGTTGTGTATAAATTAACAATATTGCTATAAATATTTATTGATGCAATTGATACATGTAATAATGAAAGACACCTATTACCCGTATAAACTTCGTCAAAAAAAAAATTCATAAAGCTGTGACAAAATATAAATTTCTACGCTCCGTTGATGTAAATACAACAATGATCGGCCTTGAGCAGTAACATATTTTTATATGAACACTTTTTGGATCCACACACCACATCCTAATCGAACCATTGTCTTAAGGCTTAAGGTCCGTAATTTTGCATCACAACAAACGCAAATTGTAGTGGGAAGTACAAACTCCATTCTATTCATAGCTCCATTAATTTTTATATATAGCGTGGTGAATAATGACTGTTTGAGTTGGCAATCCTACATTTCATTTTACAATGGTAAAACTGCAACCACTTCCTGTTGTTGACGGGTGACACCTTTGACACTGACAACATCATTGATAGATGCCAATTAGAAAGTTAGTCGCTGTGACATAACCTACAATTTTTACAAGTGTTATGTCAAATAAGCGTATCCGAGTACAGTGTTGCAATTAGGCAAATGAAAAGTCTCTAAGAAGTGTTGCCTGTTCGAAAAGTCATTGTTGATCACGCTGTATAAGAGAACGATTGTGTACAAAATAATAATGAAAAACCGAAGGTGCATGCTGCATATGGTATTATCCTTATCTGTATGCAATGCGTGTGGCTAATAAGAGTTTAAAAGAGAAATCATTGACAACGTAGAAAAACTACGAGACGGACAAGCAGAGTTGCAAGAAGAAATACATAAATTTTAAATGATCAAATTAAATTTTCATATAAAATTGTATATGAAAAATGTGTGCGATGTTTGCTGACCTAAAATCGTATGAAGAAACAAAAAGTAAACTATAAGAGCGAGTAAGTGAACTTGACTAAAAGAGGTTTAAGACAGATGTGTCAAGTAAGTGCGCTATTGCGTACTTTAAGGTGTTAAACATTTTTATTTAAGATTTTTGAAATGTTATAACTTTGTGCGCTCACCTGCATATTTTAATGGCAGTATTAATGAAGGCCATATGCTCAAACAGAAAAAAGGGGTGTTTTGTAGATACGAAGAATAGGGGACTTGCAACTGTGAAAATAATTAGAAGCAGCGTTGCCATAGTAACATACTTAAATGCAATTTGTTAAAAAAGTCTTTTATAAAGTGACAGACAATGGGATCTACCACAGAGAGGTAAATATTGGTTTTGGAAAATTATATATATTATTGTTGCAGTACAAGTTTTAGTACAAATAAAGTACTTTTGGAAAAATACTTCGCCATGTGGAAACGCAAATCAAGACTGACAAAAGAAAAAATTAACAGCATAAAGTCCAAGCTCGAAAATAAAGAAAAACTAAATAATTTAATAAATACTTTAAAAAAATACAAGAAGAACTCCCGAGACAATGATTTTTGTGAAATGTTTTCTTCAGCAGAACCATCAACACCAAAAAACTACAAAAATCGCTTTAAAGCTCAGAAGACAACAATTGACAGGCTTACTCTTAAGCTTGAAGAAAAAGATCGACTTATCCAGGAATTAAAATTAGGAATTTTAGACAGAGACGCTGTAAAATCAGCAACTGAAGCAAAGTTTGAAATAAGAGAAATCTTTGCCGATTGCTCTGTTAAAGTAAGATGTAAAGTATCTCCCCCACAAGACTATAATGAAAAATTTATGATTACAACCCAAAAAGCTCCAAGAATTCTCCAAGAGATGGAAGAGCGAGCGTTGGAAAGAGCCAAGCGTCGGGAAGTAATTTTCGAACGAAAAAGAATCATTGAAGAAAATCGGAAAAGAATATTGGCGCAAGCTTTGGAAAATAAGCGAGTTCAAGATGATGAAGAAAAAAGACAAAATTTAGAAATAATTAAAGAGCACAGAAGAAAAGAATTAGAAAAGGAAAGATTGAGGCAAGAACGAAAGTTGATTTTTTTAGAAAAATATAATAAGGCAATAATATTTTACAACAATAATTTACTAAAATGGACGCTCCGAGCTTTAAGATCTAATTGCTGTGAAGCCAGATACAATGAAGTAAAAAGTTATGTACACTACAAGACAAAATTAATACATATGGCGTTTAAAAATTGGCAATTCTTTGTCGAAGATAAATATCACGATAAAAATGTTTTAGCAGATGCTTTTTTTGCGAAAACAATTCTTTCAAAAACATTTAAAATTCTCTGGGAGGCTCGTATTGAAAGTATAAGAGCTATGCAAGTAGCAGAAGATTTTTACGACCTTTTACTAGTGTACAATACTTTTGTACATTGGCATCGCTTTGTCTGTGTTCAAGTAATGTGGCGGGAACAACAAATTAAAAATGTCACAAATCTTTACAATCGGTAAGCAAAGTATTCAATTTCCAAAATAGTTTATTGTATGCCACAATGATTTAACACTAAATTGAGCACTTTTTGATTGAAGAATAAGGAGGAATAGACTTTAATTTTGTGTTTTTTTTATGTTCAAGGAAATACTTACGTTGGTTTCTATTTTCAGAAAACTCTTATTTCACTGCTTTTACTTATGGCGTACTTTACCCGCCGTTCTTCAACTAGAAAAATCTAAAGAAGAAAAAAAGAAAAAGTGGCGCGCCAAAGTGTGGGAAGTCTTGCCTGATTACAGACCTCCAAAAGATTGAAAACAAATTTTTTTTAATATATTTTTTATTTTATAATAAGTAACATAATAATTTACATAACATAATCAACATCAAAACTGTAATTATCATTACTTTTACTTTCGTCCGCGATAGAAAAATTTTCTAAACCATTTGCCAATTGCTGTTCCGCTTTTTTCTTCCTATTTTGCATTTTCTTCTCTTTTTTAAACTGTTTCTTTTTAATTTGATTCAGTTTTAAATTTCCTTCCAACTCCATTTCAGCATCAACTTTCAACTTTGCATTGCTATTCCGTTTCTTTTTCTTTGTTGGTTTTTTGGTAGAATCCACATTTATCTGTTTGCTTAGCTAGAATAAAAAAAAACTATGTTTTACATGAAAGAGTCTGATTTCTTTGAAGTTCTAGCAAAGCTTTCCATCGTTTTTGGATCAATTATTTGACTTCAAAAAAAGAGAAAGCTCTCAATTCGGCTGTATTTTTTCTGTGTGTTACTATCCCAAATTTTTTTTTTAGATGAACCAATTTTGATGATTTTTTTTATTTGGAAGCTAACGTTTCTGCTGTGATCACATATAAATTTGGTCAAGGTCTTAATAGTAGCTTTTAAGTTAGTGTTAATAATTCAATGATTTTTGGCACTCATAATTAATTATTACAATAACAAAACAATTTACAAATCTTAGAAAACCCGACTTCCATATAATTAATTATTAATAAATTATAAATTATATTAGAGAAAATTTTTCCAAATTTTTGATTAGATATTGGTTTCTAAAATCAGAAGTCAGTCAAAAATTTGGTCTCATAGATTTATGGGATCAAATTTATAAATTATAGTGCAAATTACAATGACAATTAGTTGTATATGGTAGTTTTGATCAGAATTTCGCCATGAAAGTCTTTTGACGAGGATAATAGTTTACAAAATGATTCTAAATTTCTCTCGTCCAAATTATTGACAATGTGGCAAGCACTCGGATACTATTATTGATAAAGATCTACTAGTTGTGTTTTAGCGCTGGCATTGAAATTTGATTGAGTCATTAATTAAGAAACAGCACATTTTTTTAAATTTATTTATTTATCAGGTTCCACGTAGTCCTTGAGAGGTTTTTGGCGCGGCTTATATAACTATCACAGCCAGTTTGCGTTGTTTTTATACATGTTTTTAAGTTTCTTTATGTAAAGTAAAAATGTTTTATTGGTTCTTGCTTATTACCTACTGACTCTGACTACTGAACAGAGGATTTTTTTTTGTACTGGTAAAGAAAAAAGATAAAAAAAGCTATTAATTTTCTCAACTATTCGTTTAAGTTAATTAGAAAGTCTTGGCACGATAGTAACACTTTAACTTTCGTCAAAACTTAAATGAGGAGTAGAACCAAATATGTTCAGTATAATTATTGCTTCTTTTGATAGAAAAATGACAAAAAAACTCCCAAAATTATTACAAAAAACTTATATATTTTATAAATTCCAAAAAAAAAGAAAACAAAGTCTGTCCAGGAAGCTGGTTTTTGAAAATAATAAAAAAAATAGTCTAGCCTACCCAATCATTTTTGGTATCCTGAAAAACCTGTATATTCGTGCATTTTTAATTTTTGAATTTAATTAGATGCTTAACTTAAATAGTAATAAATAAGCAAATTATAATTTTTATTAAAATTTCCGAAATTTCCAAGAAGATACAAGATTAATATCAGATTACCTTGAGTAATTTCAGATGTAAAACTTTAATGAAGCTGCTTAAATGCAATGATTGTATTTTTAAATGCATATTTATAACAAAATTTGTAAATTAATTCACAATTCTTCATATAAATGCCTGGGAGTTTAAGTATTCAAGTCAGTAGTCGCTGTTCAGCTTCTTGTATTAGAATGAATATTGCTTTATTCGCACTTCTTCTAGGCATTGCCACAGCGGAATTTCGTAAGATTTAAACAATGTTTGGTGGTAATTGCTAGTTAACATTTGCTTTACAGCCTCAAATTTTAAAAAATGCAACCGCAAAGATGCCAACTTTAAACCTTGCATCATCGAAGCAGCTTCTCATGGAATCAAACAACTAACCAAACCTTTTCCCAAGCTGAACATTCCAAACGCCGAGCCTCTTGAGGTTGCACAATTAACTATTTCTCCAGGCTCAAAAGGAGTTGTGGCAGTTGAACAAAAGTATAAAAATTGTAAAGTTTTCGGAATAACTAAAGCCAAAATCACAGACTTTGAGTATGTATCAATCACTTTTAGTTTAACAAAAGTTTAACACTTACAAATTTTAGAATTAAGTTTGACGTTAAAGAATTGGTATTAGAAGCCATTATACCTGATATAAAATTTAAATGTGATTATGAACTTGATGGAAAAGTAACTGCTTTAGTTATCAAAGGAAAAGGCCTCTCTACAATTGACATAGGTAAGAGTAAAACGTCGGTGTTATAGCGTTTTATAATTAAATATTTTAGACAATACAAAAATATTTTTGCAAGTGTTTTGGGACGAATCAAAAAGAGCGAATGGTCAAACCGCAATAAAATTTGTTAAACATTCTGCAACCCTAAACCCAGAAAAAATAGAAATAAATTTTGAAAATTTATTTGATGGTGATAAAGCTCTTGGAGATCAAATCAACATGGTTTTGAATGATAACTGGCAAGTTGTATGGGAAGATGTGAAGGATGGGTACCAAAATGTGATTGGCGTTAAAATTCTGGAACTGGCTAATGATTTCTTTTCGACATTGTCCCTAGAAGACGCAGTTGATTAAAAACGCTTTCTCATTAATTAAAGCTTTTGATGAACTTATTGTTGTCTTTCTTTCCCAATCTTTGCTCAAATTGCCACTCTCAATGTGTACGCTTAGGTATTCTACTTTACAAAGTGAAAAAGCAGGATGGTTAAAAATGACCAAAATAAGTTTTTCGTGTAATAGGATTACTTACTATGCTTTCCTTACGAAGTAAAAACGTAGTATTTGCCATAAATATAGTAAAAATCTGTAGTATAAAAATAGTGTTTACAGTTTGTACAAATTTCCCCTAATGTGTTCAGCGTACTTGCTGTGTAAAATTTCGTACCACATGACTATCAATAATCAAAAACTATTTTCTTACGTTGGTCCCATATTTAAAGTCTTAAGATGTCAGCATACTCAATTTTCAAAACAAACATAATACAAATCAGAATTGTACGTTTCACACTTACACAAAGAAAATATGATTTATCCAATAAATTTCAATATATTGTATGATTTTTTCCCACATGACCTAACATAGCAAGGTTAGATGACAGGTGAAGGACATTGGCATGTAAATGACATAGCGATTTCTATCAGAGTTGCCAATTATTTGCTTCAATCATTAATAGTCAGTCGGTATTAATTTAATAAAACTAAATAACTTACCAAAGAACTTTCAGGTGGGCTATCATCTTCCATTGCTTCTAAAGCATTAACTGGACCCAAACTTTCCAAAACAAAAGAATTCTTAGTTGATCCTGTTTCTTTTTCAATTTTATCTAGAGTTTCAATTTCCATTGTCTCAATAGCATCTAAATCAAACTCTTTTGCAATTTCTGTCACAATGCTTGAGCTGATGTGTATCTGATTATCATCCTCAGGTGGCACCGTATAATATTTAATTTTGCCTGTATTCCAATCTTCTAATAAACTTCTTGCGGCAGCAAAAGTATCGGGAATGCCGCCTCTTTTAAAGCGCCCCATTCTCGCAGCTTTTAGACTATAAAACTCATCTGGAGTTTTGTATTCAAGGACATCATACATTTCCATCATATGCTGTTTCGATACTCGGTCTAAAATAGCATTAGCTGGAGTTATAGGATCAGCAATGTTTGCAACTTTAATAGAATTTCGTAAAGAAGCGCTACTGTCGGAACCAGAAGCAAAAACAACTCCTGGAGAATCTAAAAGCTTAATTTTTGAGTCAAGTTGAACTTCTTGCATGGCCTTTGTAACACCAGGTGCAGCTCCAACATTGCACGCACGTGAACGCTTTAAACTATTAATAATAGAACTTTTTCCGACATTTGGTAAGCCCACAACTCCGACAGTTATTGAAGTTTTGATACCTTTATTTCTACAATAATTTGCTAGAAGCGACATTAGTATTTCAGCTCCAACACATGTGGAGCTTTGTGTTATTTTATCGCCTTTTACAAATTTCTTGTGTCCTAATTTGCGCGACTGATCTTGAGTGGACGCTTTAAAAGCAATCGCGGGAACAGTTTTCTTAAGATATTTTAACCATTGATCTAGAATGTTTCTTGGCACTAAATCTGCTTTGTTTAGGACAAGCACAAGACGTTTGTTGCCTTGCAAATCCCTCACAGTTTGTTCAACTTGAACACACCGTGTTCCAACCGGGTCTCTCGCATCCACTACTTCTAATATAACATCAGCGGCCTCCACAACTTTTTTAAACTCTTTATAAAAAGCTTTCAATGATTTTTCTTTAGTTACTTCATGCGTCTTTTCATTATTATGTAGAGGTGTTAAATTCTCGTGAATCTTTCCCCGCAATTCAGCGTTTGCAACCAAATTTTCTAAACCTCCAGATTTCTCTTTTTCCTTGCGCTCTTGACGATTTTGCTGTGCTAGCTCCCACTGCCTTTGTTGTTCCTCCTGCTTTTGCTTTTTCATTTCTTCCACTTCCTTGAGAATATCATCCTTAAATGGGCAAATATTAGGAACTTGAATAAGCTGTGATTTCTGTTTTTTAGGATTCTTTTTTGCTTCTTTTTTCAATTTCCGATTATGATCACGAATTTTCTTTTGGATCTTATAGCGCTGACGTGCAGGTTGGCGCTTTGACGGCTTTTCTAAAACACAAATCTGTTTATAAATAAAATCGTTACATTTTATTCTAAATTACTCAGTTTTAATTTTGCCATTATTGAAAGAAAATGATTAATAAAATTAAAAATATATTCCAATTGCTACACGTGATAGTTTTAGGTTATTATTTTTAACCTAACTTTATTTTCTAATAACTTCTTCTTGCTATAATTATAACCCTACTAACCACATAGAATTGACAACTGACATCCTGATTGACGTTTAAGCCAGAAATAAAGAAAAACTGTTAACAGAAGCTGGATTGCCTCAAGATAGCAATATCTAAAATTATAGGTCGCCATTTTTACGCTTTTAAGCTAAAGAAAGCATAAATTAATGTGATGACGTCTATTGTGTTAGTTGTACTATGCTGATAAGAATATTTAAAAAACATTAAAAAAAATGGCAAACTGTTGTATTTAATAAAAGAATTTTAAAATTGCAGGTGAATTAAGCGTTTGCTTAAAAAAGCTTTTTTTATTAAATTAACGCATTTCTAAATATTTAAAAAAATTGAAAAAACATTGAGAATTACTAAACTACATTATAATTTATAAAAAATTAAAAAACAAATAGTGTAGAATTAACTCTCATAACGATTTATAGTTAGTTATCAGTACTATCATTTTTTTTGCTTTTGTCTTTACAGCCTTTGTGTAAGATTTTGATAACAAAAAACAAATTAAAATTTAGAATCTATAGCCAGTTAGTGATAGAGATTCCTGGCCGGTTGATGGTTTTGTTGATATTTTTCAAGATATTACAAATCTAATAATAAAAATAAAATTTTTAAATATACATATTGTGATTTTAAAGCCTTTAGATATAAAACTTTTATATAAAATTAAAAAAGCTTTTTGCAGTAATAATTGTAGATTATTGATAGAAACTTTTATGTCAAAATTTATTTCATTTTTATGTCAAATACAGAAGTGGTTTCATTTTAAAAATGTCACAAGATGAAACACTCGGTATACATCGTAAAAATGTATATAAACAGCTTTTTGTGCTTTAACAGTTTAATAAATCGTACACATTCTTATTAAAACAATCAAACAAGAGACCATCAACAATTTATTGGCTTTTTGAAAATGTTTTTGAATTTAAAATCATTTTTGTTTGTAAGCAGCATAACATTTGCATAACACAGCTTTGTAAAAACAAGTTGACTATTTATAAAGATTAATTTAAATTTTTAATACAATTTTTGAATGTATAATCATGTTATTACGTCATATACACCCAACACATTGTTTCGTAATATGACATTTTCAAAAGATAAGCGAGTTTATTGCCATACTTTCGAATAATGTCACAGTATAATGTATAAATCAAGTGTTTTAAATATTTTTATATATTTTTTTCTTAGTTCCGAAAAGGTACGTATGCACTGAATTTTTGTAATATAGGTAGAATAGTAAAACGAAAATTATATCGTCAAGATCAAAAGATAACTAACAAACAATTCATAGAAACATAAAATGTAAAATTTAAAATAACTACATTCATATTTTAAATTTCAAATTAATTTTCTATATAATTATAGACTTTTTGTGCGTATTGTTGTTGATTTTGGAATACTAATAATCTTTTTATCAATTGTTTTTTGTATTCTTGTATATTTTCTTCTTTTCATGCACTATTTAGAATTGATACTTCTTGTTGTTTTGTCTTTTTTTTATAATAATTTTTTTTCTTGCATCTTGTATTGTGCTATCTCGATTTATTTGTGTAATTACATTTTTATAAATAACAAAAAATATTTCAACAGTTTTTGTTCCTGAATGTATAATTATCTTATCAGGTTATACCTATATACCCATAAAGTTGTTTTATAATAATATGTCCAGAAGGTTAGCGAATTTACTGTCATACTTTTGAATAATGTCTCAGCATAAATTAAATATTCTACACTTTTTTAATATTTTTTTATTCCTTGTGCTTGATATAGGGTATGTATGCACTATATTTTTATAATGTAGGCGATAGAAAAGTGAGACAATAATAATTATTTAACCAAAGTCTAAAGGTGACGAACAATACATAGAAACATCAAATAAAAAATTGAAATAACTACATATTTTAATTTTAAAATTGAATATAAATTTGAAAATTTTTTTTTTAATAATTATAAATTTTTTGTACCCATTGTATGTTAATTTTAGACAATAATTTTAGATATGTATTTACCTACTTTGTGTAAAATAGCTATTTATGTAACAAGGCAGCAAAGTGACACTTTAACAAACGAGCCAAGCTGCCGTGTTGCATACAATATTTTTTCGGATACCACTTACCAGAGTAAATCTGTCTACTATCTGCAATGCGTAGATAGGCATCGCAGTCACGTTTGATTTAAATTTTAAAGTTGTGCAAAGTAAATTGTCACTATGTAGTTTTGTTTTTTTTTATTTTCAGCTATCCGTTCATGACAATACAATTTTTAAAATATGAAATTTGTCATTTGACTTAACTGTCGCTAGGGTGAAAGTTAAGTCAAATACTTTACCTGACTAGGCAGATAAAATTGGTTTTACTTGACAGACAGATAAAGCTTTATTTTTTCTAGTTAAATAAGTATGATAAAATTGTACTTTTGATAGTAGTATCCAAAAAACTATTTTATCATTTTGGGAACGATCTGTGGGTTCTTTAAAGTATATTCAAGTTTAATTACAAGGCATTTAAAGACTTTATTACAATTTTAAAAATAAGACACTTAAAATATGATCGGTTTGAGAAATGAGTCAGTATTACAACCTAAAATGTAATTAAGAAAGTATTCATGAGCAAAAATATTGCAATTTCTCATATTATTTAATAGTGATAGAAGTAAATAGCACTAAAAATGTAAAAATAATTTTGGTGTATCAAAAATGTAGCTAAAAATACATTACAGTCAAGCTGCTTATTAGCAATAAATATATCTTTATCATGCAAGATACCAGTTACTAGAGCTATTTGACTCCATTATCAGATCACTTTAATAGCATACGACTTGTTTGCTTTTTAAACCTTTTGTTTGTTCTATACTGCTATACTGCAGTATTTGTTTTTAATTAGATGTTTTCATATTGATGCTACTAACTTTGTTGTTTTGTGATTTGAAAGTATTTTAATTTGTTCTATTATTTAGTGCAGGCGACTATGTACTAGAAGCCAATAAAACGTTTGAAGAAGCATTTGCTCAAAAATTAGGTATTTTCAGTTTTTTGCTTGTCAAAATAGTTCATTTCTAGGTCGTAAACTACATTAGATTTCTTCCTATTTGGTAATAATTTACTAAAAGTTATTAGCATATTTGCTTTTTTATATAAGTACTCGTTTTTCCAACAACTAGAGAAAAAATTTGGTTAAAGTTACCATTATGTTGATCTGACGATGATTTTTGTGCAAGTAATTTATTTTTTGCACTTCCAATTAAAGAATTATTATTGTTATTGCAAAATAAAAGAACAAAATTCTATTAATGACTACAACTATGTTTAACAGTTGATTGTCTTTGCAACACATCAAATAGTTGACACTACATATGGACCAATTACCGGCTCTACGTCAAGAACTATACAAGAACCTTATCTTGAGTATATATCTTTTATGGGTATTCCTTATGCTAAGCCTCCAGTAAACAACTTGCGTTTTAAAGTAAGTATCTCTTTTTATTGGCGTGTAGTAATAAATTAATTGATGCTATAAAATTCGTTTCATCTAGCCACCTCAGAAACCCAAACATTGGACTAGAGCTAAAAATTGTACATTTTTTGGAAGTCCCTGTCTTCAGGTCAGCCCACATGACAATTTAATAATTGGAAATGAAGACTGTCTTACTCTTAATGTTTTTACAACAAATATATTTAGTTCTAAGCCAGTAATGTTTTGGATACATGGTGGGGCATATGCTCGTGGCTCAAGTTCTATCTATCCTCCAGATTATCTCATTACGAAAAGCATTGTTTTAGTAACAATAAACTACAGGTTAAACATTTTTGGATTTTTGTCTACACAAGATAGCAATGCATATGGAAACGTTGGTCTGAAAGATCAACTTTTGGCTTTAGAGTGGGTTAAAGAAAACATTGCAAGATTTGGAGGAAATCCATCAAGAGTGACCGTTTTTGGTGAGAGTTCTAGTGCTAATAGTGTTTCTTTATTGCAAATGTCGCCGAAAGCAAAAGGTGAGAGATAACACAATTTTTGATTTTTATGCATGGTACATTTTTTTATAGGATTATTTCATCAAATAATAGGGCAAAGCGGCTCAGCTCTCAATGCTCGTTACTTGCAGAGGTATCCTCTAAAACATGCTCATAGTATAGCTAGGTATTTCAATATTAGTACTACTTCTACAAAAAGCATAGTAGAAGGTCTACAAAAAATTGAAGCCAAAGAGTTAACAAGAGCTGGGAAAACGCCTGAAGCTGCAGTAAAGTATTCTAAATATATTTTATTAACACTTATTTTATTTAATCTTTTTTTTATTATTAATTTTGTATTATTTTCATTCAGTTTAACACTTTCTCGTTCACTTTATCGACTCTTATCATAATTAAATTAAAAAAAAAACAATGAAATTTTGTTTTTGCCATTTTTTTTAGGGTTATATTTAAAAAAAAAATTGTTTAGCTTATTCCTATCTTTCTTGCATAAAATTTTTCTAGATTGATTTTAACTCATAAAAAGTGCTAAAATTTAAAATTGACACACTTAGAGCAAAGTAGCACCTGCATTTCTAGTTTTATTTTTGCTTACACATTTGTTTTTTTTTCTTTTATGCTTCATATTTGTAGGGTTTGTCGTCATACTATTATAAAGAAACTGTCTTTTGTCCTGTAATAGAAGTCAATAATTGCAAAGCTGTAATTACAAAAAGTGCATACACATTGCTTGAATCCGGAAATTTTCTTAGAATACCATTTATATATGGTTTTAATTCAAACGAAGGAATTGTTGCATTTAAAAGTATTATTTGACTTTAACTTTAATTAAAATTGATATAACTAAACACATGATTGCTTTAGCTGAGGCCGAAACGAGGAATTTATCAGAATTTGATATAAACTACAAATTGTTTTCAAGCACTTCATTTAACAATGAAGAAAAAAGCGTTGAAATAGGGAAAAGTGTTCGAAACTTTTTTCTTGGAAACGTAAAAGCAGAAGAAGATATCGACGGATTGATTGAAGTATTTTATAGTTTGATTTATTTTTTAATAATTTTAATTTTTTGTTTTAGTTTCTAGGCGAAGAAGTCTTTATTCGCAGCGTTTTGAAACATTCAGAGCTTATTGCAAACTATGGTCAAGGATACGTCTATAAATTTTCCTACAAAGGAACTCATACATCTAATTTTTCAGGTTCAAACCTAAATAATAGAAAATTATTTTGATTACTTGCTGCATTTTAGGTGTTTCACACGGAGAAGAACTACAATATCTTTTTCCTAGGAAAAATTCAACTTTAAATTTGAAAACTGCAGATATATTAACTCGAAAACGACTTGTAGAGATGTGGACTAATTTTGCAATTTATGGGTATTTTTTTAAATTTTTATATAATAAGATTAGTTTTTCAATACGATTTTAGTAATCCGACGCCAGCAAGAAATGATGTTTTAAATAACCTACTTTGGGAGCAAACAGGAAACAACAGAGAAGTCTATCTAGATATTGGAGAGACGTTGGTTATGAGAAAAAAGCCAAACCAAAAAAATTATGACTTTTGGACTAAACTTTTTGAACACTATGGACAACCACCTTACCTAACATTCTAATTATAAGAATCAAATGTCAATATTGTGAAAATATAACTGTTTTGGTGATATCTGAGCTTTTAATTATTGCTAATTTTTTATGTACTAGATCGTTTTTTTAATACCACTCTTTTATTTATTAAATTTCGGTTTTCTTTTGACTCAAAATTTTTATTGTTTTTTTACTCTTTTTTTATTTTTATTTAGTTTACATTCAGTTTACATAATTATGTTTTATTGTTTTTTTTTCTATACCTAACATGTTTTGCATAGTTTAAGATTACGGTTTCTTGCACGTAATATCTATTTTTTTTTTATTTGAGATATCAAATTACTCAATTTAACTTTTTACACGAGTCATTGCTTTTGATACTTTTTAACATTTTAGCTAGCTAATTAAAAAGCTGATATTAGCGTTATAAAATATGCTTTTTTTGTATTTTACTTACGTTTTTAAACGAGTGAAATTACAGATTGTATAAGGGTTGTGCAAACAACCATATTATTTTTTAGTGATGATGTGTTTCTAAATTAAGCAATTGTATTTATAATTTTTAGCATTATTTTTTTAACAAACTTATTTAGACGAGTATTATTGAGCACTCTTGCTGATAAGATAGATTGGGAGAAAATGATAAAAATATATTTTTGTACTTAACAAAACTTTGTAAAGTACTTTTATTATCAGAACATTCAAGTGTTACATCCGTTATAATTGTTGACAAAAGGAAGAATCCTGTTGTAGATTATTTATTGAATGCATCAACTAATTAAATGCTTCTTTAGATTAAAAAGTTGTTGCCAAACTTTTTTTTTAATTTAATTAAAGCGATATCAACAGAGAAATAAGTTTTGAAAAACAATAGATTTTCAATAGAGCAAGTAAATTAAAAATAATTGTTACAATATTTTTTAGAATCTGATACTAAATAAATTAAATTTTATTATCAGTGATTAATTTTTTTTACTAGTAATATCAGTTTATTTTATAAATAGCAGTTCTAATGAATAATAAAATAATGATGAATTGATAATGTTTGTTGTTTTTAAATATTCTCAGCAAATATAGCTCTACTATGTTTGCTATTTTTTATTTATCTTTTCAATATTTTTGTTTTGTTAAATTTACTAATTGAATTAAAAATTTTGGTTTAACAAAAAACGAATTAAAAAATTTAAAAACCGCGCTTAATTTAATTTATAATTCATTTTAGAGACTTCAACCAAAAAAATATAATTCAAATTTTTTGCCTACGCATTAAAATTAAACAGATAATAATCTGTTTATTTTTTTTAGATTATTTTATCACTAGTTTTACACGTTTGAGTAATTTTTGTCTCTCTCTAATACAAAATCTGCCTCTCTTTGTTGTTATTGTCAGCCAAAACATAATTTTTGTTTGATGTACATTGTTATTTTTGTCTCATATTATTTTTTTACATTTTTTATTATATTTTTGTTGTTGCTATTTTTGATTTTTTTGGTTGTGAACCATGTAGTATATTTCTTTCTCAATTTGGCAAGTTATTATCGTACTTCAATTTTTTTCTTATATGGTTTTTTTGTTCTATTACCTACTGTATATACTAGTAAATTTTATTTTATATTTTTTTTGCTTGTTTTATATTATTTATTTAGTTTAATTTTTCTTTGGATTTGATTTATAAATTTTTGTTTTAACATTTTCTTAAATTGCTTACTCTACTGTAGTTTTTAATTTTGCTAAAAGTTTTTTTATAGTTTTTTGACACTTTTATCGATGCGAAGGTACAGTTTCTTGACAAAGACGTCAATTGTTCAAGCACTTCTGGCGTTTTTTCTGTTTTTTGTATTGTTACTTCTAAATCTTTTATGTTTTTGCGGTTTATGTTAGATGTTTTAAATTTTGTTGTACATTGTAACTTCTCTTCTCTCAAGATTGCAAAAACTAAAAAACCCTAACTTTTATATACCAGCAGTTTACCGTTGAAGAAGAAAAAGCTAGATTTCTTATTTCCATGGTCTGATTAGCTTATATTTATTGCTCCTAAGTTGAATTTTATATGCGCTCATCTGTACTGGTGTATCATGGGTGAGATGGTAGTTCATCATAATTAACGACCAAACTGTTTAGCAGACATTTTCCAATAGATTTTTTCTGAAAAATGCAGTTATTAATACAGCTACCAACTCACCTACAATGTTTTTTATGGTTATCAAAAAGATTTTAAACAAAAAAATTATATTATTTTGCATCTTTTAATAGTTATAATCAATATTTCTAACTGCAAATACACTTATAGCGAGCAAATTTCAAGTGTTTTTACACAATATCACACAAGATTGTATCTACATCTCTATTCACCATGACACGATTTCGATCTTTTAAAATTGCGCAAGAGCAGTTTTTTAACAAGGAACCTACCAAATATATATATAGAGGAAATACATTTTGATTCACATCAATAAAAATGAATTCAATTGTTTTGGTTTGTTTGTGTATTGCCTCAGTGTGGGCTACACCTCTGAAGGTAAATATTTGGTTTTGAAGACTAATATAATTACAAAAATGACTTTTTAAATTTAGCAAGAGGCTGTTTCTATTCAGAAACACTTGGTAGGAGCCAAGGGTCGTATTGTGGGTGGCCAAGTCGCAAAAGAAGGGCAATTTCCGTGGCAAGTAGCTGTATATTTTGATACGAGTGATGGTACTTTCTTCTGTGGAGGTGCTTTGATTACTCCCTCTTGGGTTCTAACTTCTGGTCATTGCACATATCAGTAAGTACTTGTGTTTTCTGATGCTATCAAAGCTCTCCTATGTATAAGAAAAAAAAAACAGAAACATTTTAAAACAATTTTTTTACTGTGGATTTAAGTAAGGCTTTTATTCTAGCGCCCAAATTTTTACTTTGCATCTGGGAGCTAATTCTCTTGTGACGGATGATGACAACAGACTAACCATTGCTGCGACTCATTCTGAAGTACATCCAAACTACAACCCCAATTCGTTGGTAGACGATATTGGTCTTATTAGAATTGATCCACCAGTTGAATTAAATGGTAAGAGGGTATTCGGAAAGAAATTGTAATGTCTATTTTTTCCTCAGATCATGTCAGAACTATACCAATTTCTGATGCCCCCCTTCAAGGTGATGAATCTGTTATCGTCAGTGGTTGGGGTGCTTCTGGAGATTGTGAGTCTTCCAAACACCTATTATTGTTCTGTAATTATTGACTAAAAATTATTATAGGGGACGGTGTTGTTAACGATCTCAATTATGTAGCGTTGAAAGCCATCACAAATGCACAATGCAAACAGATTTACGGTAGTGCTACCATTACCGATGGTATGGTTTGTGCTGTTGGAGAAACCAATGAAGGAACATGTGATGTATGTTGTACTATCTATTTTTGAGATACTGTCTCTGACCATAATTTTTCTTTTAGGGGGATAGTGGTGGTCCTTTGGTGATAACAGAATCTGATGGGTCTGCTCGTCATGTGGGTATCGTCAGCTGGGCTAGCGCAAGTGGTTGCGAAACAGATCATCCTTCAGGATACACAAGAACGTCAGCGTATATAGAATGGATTAAATCTGTCATTGCAGGACATTAGTTTAAACTTTTATATAATATTTAATTTGAATAAAAAAATTTAATTCTTTTCGATTTTGCATAATTACACACAATAGTAGATTAAAATAAACTTGAGAGTCATATTACCAAAAATAATATTATTAAGCTAAATTTTTTCAATTTTCTTCACTGTTTTTTGTAGCAAATTTTCTACTTTCAATCAAAGGAAATTTTTGTCGAAAACAAAAAAAAGATTTAACAAAAAAAAGTGAATATAATAAATTTAAAAAATAATAGAAAAAAAGCTATATTATCTCATTTGAGCGAGTTTAATAGCTGCATGAACCATGCGTACAAAGTACCTACCATTATCAAAAATATAGTCCAGTATAAGAAACCTATTTCCAGCTCGAGTTTCTCTTTATTCCAAAAATAAAAAAAATAGACAAAGTTATATCTTCCAAAGAGACGCGTTCAACGATTAATTTTTTTTTTCGGCAATTGAGTTACGTTAAAGTAAAGCAAACAAAAAACTTTTTTTCAACTTAGAGGCGGAAGAGGTTTTTATTTGACTGTATGTGTGGTACCTCACAACTTCTTTTTAGGTAAATTAATTTTGGTAATTTTTTTTATTTGAAAGTCTCTTATCGTCGGCTTAAGAAGCAAATGGCGTAACTCCTAGAATGCAAATTTTACAGGAGAGCTAAATAACTTCTCAGATTTACAGTACAATAAATAACCAAATTTTTTTTGTGTATAAATGATATCTTGTGTATTGTTTTTGTTGCAATTATGTTTTTTAAGAAAATGGAGTTTTTTTCCTAAAATATGGGAGGTAGGCCACATTCTCTAACAAGATTCCCGTTTTTAGGGAGTTAGGCATAGGCATCTTAATTGCTCAACTAATTTTTTAGTTTCACAAGAATACTTGAAGTAAAACCCAAATAAATAAATAATGTTGAATTAATCTATTTACATATACATTAAATCAACAAAACAAAAGAAAGAAGAAAATTCAAACGTTCGGCAACACACAAAATTATTCCTGTGGAATATTTAGTGGAAATCGCAATACACTTTACAAATAACGGGATAAACTATCATAAAATGCATGATAGTCCTTCTTTATCGAACTTTTAAGTTCGATGAGGTGACGAATTTTTTTCGCTTTTATAGGTATAGGATTAGAATTCATTAATGACAAATCATCGTAATTGCAAACTGCGCTTTTTTTTGTTGTTTTTAAAATTTTTAACACTACAGATATTTATTCTAGACAATTGAAACAATTACTACCAATGATTTCAACACTAGAAACGAGAATTGGTAATATCACAAAAAACTTATTTCGATGTAAAGTGGAGTTAAGCCATTTGCATCTTAAGTCGACGTTATGTAAATTTGATCAAGATCTAAACGGCAGTTTAGATTGGTTTTCAGACATTGATTTTTGGGATTGGCATCTAACTGATTATAACAAAGCAAATATCGAATCAAAAATTTAAAAACCTGATTTTAAAATAAATAATTAATATATTTGATTAATTGAAACAAATTAAACAAAAAATCATTTTGTACTCATTGAATCTATTAGTAATTAAGTATATGTAAATGAGTTTTTCTCAAATTTTTAATTTGTTTTATTATTGGCAATATCTGATCTCTTGATTATTTATTTTTTTTCAAAAATGACGTAGCAACTGGGTGCCATTTGAAAGATTAGCTTGCATTTAATTTAATTAAAAGTAATACATTATTTTTATGTAAATTATTTTAATGTCATGTTTAATGTAAAAGTGCACTTTTATAAAATAAATAATACCTTTATTATGCCAATAAAGGTTTCTATCACAAAATATAGCAAAACTTATTTTTTTTGGCAAATAGATGTATCCAAATGTAGTTTTTAACTTCATTTATTCTAATTTTTAATTTTGTTAGAAATTAAAATACAAAATGTTTTGAGCAAAATAAATATCTCAAGCAAAAATGTATAGTCCTCGTATATAGTTAAAGAAAATTGATATCTAATAGTCTGATTTGAGTTTAAACCATGCGGAGCTTTTTATAAAAAACGCTTTTTTTGTAAATACAGTGATTTGTAGAGAACTTAAGTGGGCATGCTGTATATAAATATTATCAGAAATATTCTGATAAAAAAAACAATAAAGTCGAAATTAGCAAAGTGTTATTTTGTGAAAAAAAAAACAATAAAACCAGAATAAAAAAATACAAAGCTACATTTTAGGACAAAAGATAACAATACTACAAAAAAAAAACTAACCAAAAAAAAGCAAACAGTTTAGCTGCTTTAATTTTTTGCTCAAAATTAAACGATGGGATTCGCTTAAAAACTGAAGAACTTCTTTACAGAAAAAAGCCAGGAAACAAATGTCAATTAAACGCGTTAAAGCAAGCTAAGAGAAGGATTTTGTTTTTCATAATCTTTCCTTATAGGAAATCTAAAAAATTAAAAATTATAATCAATAATTTAATTAATTTATTCAAATAGACTATAATTGACAATTTATCATTTGTAATAATATAATGTTAAATTACGTTTTTAATTATTTTGTGTTGTATTTTTTATCCAATTGTAATGCGAATCCGTTCTAGTGTATCCAGAAGGATCTGTACTTTCACATCCTTTTTGACTGATAAAACTGGCGGTAGCAATATGTACCGAGTGGTTTCCAATCGCTGCTTTGGTTACTAAAGATCCTCCTATATCTCCCTTCAAATCGCAGTTATTAGTAACACGTTGATACCTAATAGAAATTAATCACTTACAAAACATGTTCCTTGGTTGTAGTTTCCATTAACGCAGGTCATACTGCTAGTAATTTGAGTACTGTAAAAAGATTGACAATTTATGTTGGATATGATTGATACCTCTACGTAGTTGAGAGTATCACTTAAACCTGAATTAGTTGCAAAAGAAAAAGAAAAATTTTTGGAAAATAATAATTGTTTTTAGCAACAACGTGTGATGATGAAGACTTGAGAATGTATCACAACAAAAGCATTAGAAATTTTAATAAGTTATTATTAAGGTTATAGCATTATAATTATAATCGGTTTGGCTAAAATTTCTCTCTTCAACCTATTAAGCAAATGCTTGTCTCAAAAATAAGAACACAATTACATTTAGTCTTTTTAAACGTGAAAGAATTGTTTGAAGAAACTTTAAAGAATAAGTTATTTTGTTGACTTTTTTTGTTATAATTAAATATGTTTTGCTGTCTTATTTCCTTGTTTTTTCAATCATAAATATTGAAGAATGCCGCTGATTAGCTTACAACTTTCTAAGTAAGACTGCTACTTAGAACAGATCTCTATAATAAAAAAAGAACCGCAAAAAACTTAGTATAAACAGATAAACAATAGATAGAAAAAGTCTAAACATATATCATTTGCTATAGTGCTTTAAGACAATTATTGAAAAATATAAAAAAAATACTGTTTTAACTCAAGCCATAGAAGAAAATTTTTTCTGGAGTCGTTGGACGAGTCAATAAAGGCGAATTTAATACAAAACTTTATATTTGACTGTTTATCTTTTTGAGTAGATTTATGTCTGATTGTTATTATTGCAAAAAAAAAATTATTTATAAAAATATTACCATCACTAATTTGTCCCCATCCAGTCGCTACGACTTCTCTTCCACTGTAAATGTAGCCTATGTTAGCGTAAACAATACTTTGTATATAGTCTGTAAAAAACAAAGTTAGAAATTATCGATAATTCAAATAAAGTTACCATTAAATGTCACTGGTTGTCGAAGTTTGATAAGACCAACATCATTAGCTAGAGTGGCAGGATCGTATCCACTATGAACAAAATAATTTGAAGTTGATACCACAAGCCTATTGCTATCCGTGCTGCTTAAACTGTTGGAACCCAGCTGTATGGTAAAATCAGTAGCTCTAAACAATCAAACTATTTAGAGCCGCATTTTGTATTTTACCTATACTATGTATGTACCCAGAGACGCATTGAGCAGCTGTCAAAATCCACTCGTTACTAATGAGAGATCCACCGCAAAAATATCTTCCTTCTGATGTCTGCTTGTAGATTGCAGCTTGCCATGGAAATTGACCAGCAAAAGCTAGATTTCCGCCAATAATTCTAGAAGCTAAAAAAATAATAACATTTTTAAATAAATCATTTAGCTATTATTAAAAATACCTGGTAAAGCTACTAAATAGTTTATAAACGTAAAAAATGTAATAAAAAGCAACATGTTTGGTAATATGCACTAAAGTTTATAAACATTTAGTATCATTATGACAATTATTGATAAAAGATTATCAAACTTTATCAAATTAGAAGTCTATAATAGATAGCGTGTAGACACTAATCTTTGAAAAAATAATTTATTAGTAGCTGTAAACTATATAAAATATAATTTACAGTAGGTGTTTTGTATTGACTATAATTATTGTAAAGTTTTTACAATAATAAGTTAAATTATTTTAGTGCAAGTATTGTATAGTTGATCATGTTTTTATTTAGGGCTTTAACGATGCTAATACTTTTATTTAGACAATTTAATTGACATGAAAGGGATGTTAGTACAACTTATTAGTCACAAAAATTTACATTGAGAATTTTTAAGCTTTAAGTTTTTTATTGTCAATTTAATTAGATAATAGTTTAAACTATGTTAAAAGTTAAAAATTGTTAAAACTCATAATTAAATGTAGGCCACGATTGGCATGCAAAAAAATTTATAAAACAAAAACTATGCATTATTTTGATAATGATAAGCCAAAAATGTAAAACTTATTTTTTGAAAAAAAAATTATTTATTACGCGTTAAGAGTCAGAAGCAAATTAAACATTTAGTACACAAATTTAGAAAATTTAGAAAAATTGTGTATCACACATCTAAAAACTTTCCTAATGGCCTTACATGACTATCAATTCTATTATTAGTAACCGGTAGCCTGTACAACAGTATTTTAAAAATATATTGCAACCATCTTTCTTATTAATAAATTTAATATTATTTTAAGTACAGCAATGTATTATTGTAGAATTAATGTTGTTTATATTACGTGCTTTTTCTCTGTTTTTAAATCAATCCTTAACATTCCTAAGCTCAAAAGCCCTTTACTTTGCGCACTTAACATAAAAACAGCAATATAATTTTATGCTTTTTTATTTCGTTCTTTTTTAAGAGTTTGACTTTTTGTTCAAAAACATATATGTTTCGTCTTTCAGTTTTTTTTGTGATATTTTTTTGCTATTTTATAGTGGCATACAAATTAGATTCGTCAAATTTATATGATAATAAGATCAATGCAAATTTATTTAAACTAGATCTGTAGACATGTTTCGTTCTTAGAACTCTTCAGCAAGTCAAAACAAAGCCGTAGACAAACTTGGTCTTATATTTACTTAAGATCTTATAGTATCTACAATCTGAAAATTTATTCAAATTTAAATCTGTGACGACTTGCTGAAGATTTATAATAAGAACAAAACAAGTCTAAGTCTACGGATTTAGTTTAAATGAATTTGCATTGATCTTATTATCCTACGTGTTGGTAGCAACCGAAAAAGGTAGATTACGTTTGAGACAAAAAGTGCTAACGTGATAACTTGGTGTCCAATCAGCAATATACGTTTTTACCTCAATTTGTGTCTATCAAAATTAACATCTGTCATTTAGACTGACCTATATGCATTAAAACATGTAGAAACTTTGTTTCTCAACGATTTCATGAATAGATGCTGTTACTTTCACCATAAATTTATATAGTCATAACTTCAAAGTAAACCTTCTTCAATAAAGATAGAATTGTTAAAATTGAACTCTTCTGTGAGAAGTTATGTGTTGTAATAAATAACAAAATAATATACTTCTTCGTCAGCTAAAATTTTTTGTATTTAATAATCTACGACACAGTTGGTAGGCATTATATAGGTTATTATTTTTATTTTTTGAAACGTAACCAATTGCAAAATAAAAAAAATTATAAAAATCATATTAATTATAAGCTTAAAATTACCATTTACTGTAATGTCAATGTGTATTTACGAACTCGCACCGAGATTATAAGATTAAGTAAAAGAATGTACAAAGTCAAAGATACTTAGATCTAATACCCTGAAAGCAGTATTATTTCAATGTAAGTGCTCTGATAAAAGTCAAGTGACATTTAGCTTAGTATTTAGTAATATTAATGTCGGTCTAATTTAAATTATCACAAATTGCAAAATGATCGCGTAATTCGACGCTGATTCGGTGATTTTCAACAATTGAAGCGCTTTGATTGGCTTAAACTTTGTCATAGTAATAAGTAGTCATAGTAAATTATGAAAACTAAAGAAAACCATCTTTCAATGTTACTACATAAATAAAAAAATCATTTTTAAAAACATATTAAAAAATTAAATTTATTAAAATAAATGATACAAATTAAATATTTAAATTTACTAATAGTATGAATTGTTTAGTTGTAAAAAGCTAATTATTTGCAATTTTATCGCTTATCCACCCTTCGTATGCATCCACTCTTGTATAACCTTTAGGATCTGAATTCTCACACCCATTTCCACTTATAAAACTTCCTATACCTGCAGTTACTAAGCAATCAAATACTAAACATTTTGCAACAAGAGGTGCCCCAACGTCTCCCTTTAAAAATAAACAAAATTGTAAATTTTTAGAAAATTTGTACAAGTTTATATACAAACCAAGCAAATTCCTTCGTTGGGTGCACCAACTGTGCAAATCATGTCATTCCAAAGTTGTTCTCCATAATATTCCTTGCAATCAAATTGATCAATAACTGCTACATCAACATACCGAAGTTCATTACTGTCTGTTGTGTCAGCTGCAATAATTTAGAAAAAATAGAATTTATACTTTTCTCAACTTATTAAATTTATACCATCGCTTATTTGTCCCCATCCCATAGTTGTTAGAGTTGCTGTTGGATAAAGATACCCCATTGCAGCCCAGAGAATAGTCTGAATGTAATCTTGAAACAATTAAGTTATAACTTATTTGAGAGAAAAATTAAAGATTTACCATTAGTTGTCACTGGAGAATCAAGCTTAATTAGTGCTATATCGTGCCAAAGAATATCAGGATCATATTCATTTCCTGCTTCATCATATAGAAAATAGTTGGTGGCTGTTACAGTAACACGATTAGGATCGGTTCCATTTAGGGTCGTAGAACCAAGACTTATTGTAAATAACGTAGCTCTGAAAAGCTCATTAATTACTTCCAATTAACAAAAAAGGTTCAAAAATTACCCATAAGCACATTGGGCCGCTGTCAATATCCATTGCTCCTGCAACAAAGTCCCAGAGCAAAAAAGTTTTTCGGTTGGTTTATCTATGTAAATAGCTGCCAAATATGGGAATTGTCCAGCAGTTGCTACTTGTCCTCCAATTATCCTACCTAAACAATATTTTTGTTGTCAAAAAAATTTAAAATAAATGTTATTATTATTACCGCTTGCCGGTTTTTCTTTTGGAATTGCTTCCACATTAAAAAAAAGTAGAGTAATTGTAATATAAAATACAGCTCTCATTTTTGCTATGTTTTATATTAATAAAGTATTATTTCTCAAATTTTTATTTATTTATATAGTTTTGTAATCTACAGATGAATACTAATTTTGGTGGGAGATGCTGCCAGACGGAAAACAATAAATTATTATCAATTTTCAAGTGGCGATTAAAGCTTCATTTATTAATAGGCTTATTATGTAATTACAGAAAAAAATTAATTACAATTAAAAATTAATTGGCAATTGTGTGAAAGACTGACTCGGGAGACTAATTAAGAAAGCTCAAAAAAGTGGAAATCAATTTATAATATTTTAGATTAACATAGATTTACTTAAAAACTGAATTACAGCTTAATGTTGATTTAAGCTCAACATGTAATAATAATAATTATATATTTTTATTTTATTGACAAAATGAACAGTAATAATAATACAAAATTATAAAATAATATTAATAAACGCTTGTTTTTTAACAATTTTTATATTATTTGATAAATAATATTGCCATTATTATTACTTGTCGCTTGTCGAAGACCGCAATAATTTTTAAGTCCAGCAAAATTGCTGTGCTTCTGAGACAGGGAGGGTTGAGCATAATTTTAATTTAATTTAATTTATTTTTTAAAACAAAGAAAAAAAATTAGAAGCAAAATCAACAAGATTTATTAAAAAAGTATAAATTTTTATTTAAGATTATTATATAAACTTTGTTTAATGTTTAAAATAAAAATATCAAACTACAAAGGTTATAGACGATGTTAAAAAACACTACATATATATTCAATTTTTTTTAAGATTTACTATTTTTAAAATAAAAATGTCAAAATACCAACAATAAATGCCGTTTTCTAATAAATCTGGCTAAAATCCCCATCTACAATAATTCACTGTTATGGCCTACTATTTTTGTTTTTTTATTAATATAATGGGTATATAATAATAATATAAACGCGTGACCAATTTTATTTTTAAGATTAAAAAAAAATTATTTAAAAAATTGTAGATAAAAGCTTCTTAAATTTACAGTTTTTTGTTTGATATTTAATAAAAATAGACTTAGGATTACCTACTATTTATCTTGCTTAGAAATTAAATACGATAATAACATTAAGTAGTAGATCATTCATGATAATAAAATTTCAAGTAGTATTTTTAAAATATGACTTTTGCGTGAAAAATGCGTGACTACTTGCACGCATTTTATTAGAGTGGTATACCTAACAAGTGTTCATAGCAAATTGTGCAAATAATTTTCAGATTAGAGAAGGCATTGAAAATCTTGATTAAAACATTGAAAATATTAAAATTTAAATGTTGCAAAATTCGTAATTTTTAATCTCTGTTTACAATAGACAGACCCAGCATACATAAAAAAAAACTTACAGCGTAGCTTATGGAAAGCAAAATAAGTTTTCTGTTTAATATGTGATTGATAATTTTCATTAAAAGCAAAACATGTCTGACGACATAAAAATACAATGTATTTTTTTTTATTCAATTTAAAGATACAAATAATAGCATTGTTAAAATGAAAAATAAAAACGTTTTATCAATTTCTAAAACTATCTCTAGACAAATTACAATTGCAGCATTCTCGTCTTTGTAAATTTAAGTAAAAACTAAAACCAAATGTGTCAAAAAATCCTGATAAAAATTTGGCATTTTTAAACTTTTAATTAGTAAAATATTTTTAGTCTTCGATTAATTCTTATTTTGTCTACAAAAATTATTAAAAATAAATTCTTTAAAATCAGCTCAATGTTATAAGTAATTTATTTATAAAAGATTAACGTAGATTTATAAATCTTAATTTTTTTCCAGTGTGTGTCTGTGTTTAAAAAGCTAAATAGATAATTATTGATAATACTATTTAGTTAGTTTAAAAATAACTATTTATTGGAATTATATTTTAAGTAAAAGATAGTTTTGTTATTGTTATTTTACTTAATAATTTTATTGTTCAGTAGTTATTATTGTTGGTTTTATAACTTTTTTATGTTATTTTTTACAAATGATACTGAAAGTAAGCATTTGAGCTTGCATGTGACAAAGCAAAAATAAACTTTTTTAATGATAATTTTATTTTGTTAATTACCCGCGACAAAATAGACAGAACGCTTGTCACTGAATTAATAGAGTAATTAAATTTGTTTTATAACAGATACCGTGTTATTCAATGATTAAAATTACTTTAATCTTAGTACAATAAACTTGATATTTGTAATTATTTCAAACTAATTGCATTTTTAAAAAGAACAAGAGAATAACTTGTTAATTTTTTTTTGATAACTATGCTCAATTTAAGAATTTAAGCAACTGCAATATTTATATTTACCATAAAAAATCTTAAATATAAGTTCTAGCTTTATTTTTTAATATTTTTTTATTAGTAACTTTTTGCACTCAGTTTTTGTGTGAGAATATTTACTTTTACGATTGTATGAAAATAATTTAAGCTACGTATGCGTAAAAAAAAGAGACTTTCACGGCCTGAAGTCATTGAAATATTGACATCTTTTGGAAAAAACCGTGTCGGAAAGTTTAATAAAATTGTCGACGTTTCCACGCTAGAGACAAAATTTATTGATAATAGCATGGATGGACAGTAGCACACTAATAAGGCAAAACAATAAGTTTGGCAAAAACAATTTTTTTTTTGTTTTTAGATAAAAATCTCTCATAGAACAAAACATTTTCGTTGCGTTGACAGTTTCTATAAGCAACAATATTTTATTGCTTAATAATCTTAATATATACTAGCTAAAGCTCGACGTATTCAGATAAACATACGTAATCAAAAGCAAGTCTATGTTTGTGATTAATGATGTGCTTAACATCTTTCTAGAAAAAAAATTCTAAGCGTCCTTGGCTGTCAAACTTTTCTAAATGTCAACTATTGCTCTGTCATATGTCATTTGTTATTTTTGAATTTAAACTCTAACCTCTATTTTATATTTATAAATAAAAAAATGTTTTGACCCATGCCCAGTAGCAGTCGACGTTTACCTCGCACATTTCGTAGTTCTTTGCCCCCCATCATGGGGGGCTTTGGAAACGACATGAGCAATAGTCGATACACAGCTCTGGGATCTTCCATCCCAACATTGCCTGCATTGGAGCAACCAGCTGCTCCTAAACATTTCCCATTTCCTAACACACCGGTGGACGACGACTTATTTTTTGAAATATTAATGTTCTCTTTCACTGTTATATCTGGGGGACTTCAATTTTTGCATTTGTATAGGACAGTCTGGTGGCTGCCCCATTCTTACACAAAACAAGCGATGGTGAGCCGAATAAGACTCCTAAAATGTGTTAATAAAACTGTTTTTTTTTTTAGAATTTCTACTTGATTGATTTGTATTTAGTGGCATTTATTCTTATTTTATTGTCTAGACGTTTAATTTATATAATTGGATGCCGAATTATGGAACGATTTGTGGTTGTTCGATATTTTACCTTAGCTTGCACTTGCTACAGACTATTTTTATTTGGTTTTATTCTTACTCTCCTAAGTTGGTGTGCGTACTTTGTCATGCAAAGCCATCCAATAGTGAATATACTGTATCTATGTTATCCGTAAGTATAGAATTATGAACAATTTTAAATAATGTGCAAATAATAATGTTTTAGTATACTGGTCTACCTGATTTTGTTCGGCTGTAAAGTCTCATCGTTTTTTGAACTAGTTTCTTGGAACTCTACTATTCCCCCTCTTCATGCGTGTCGCTCAAATGCTGGTGAAGTCCGTGAAGAAGTGGAGAACTTAAAAACAAACTTTAACAATCGAATGAAACAAATCTTATTCAGCTCTGTACTGAATGCCTATTATACCGGTTTTATTCCATGTTGTTTTTCTCAGGTATGTTTACTCTTATGTTATTTTTAATTTTAAAGTTTTTTGTAATTGTAGAATCATCTTCATTATGATGTGTACTGGGCGACTCAACATGTTATATTCATTTTTCTAAGTAGTTTTGTTGCTTATATTACGCATATTCTTTCTCTTCGCTATTGTGACATTTTACATCGTTCTGCTTTACACTTAGGCAACTGGGACAAATTAGAAACTAGAAGTATGCTTTTAGTAAATAACAATTGGAATGAGGATACACTATGGCCTTATGGCGCATTAGTTAAACATGGAAGGGATATCTACAGAGCACAGGGCGAATGCAATGCGAGCGAGCCTGGAAATGGAACTTTATCAAGATTTTATATTATTTTCAAAAATCCATCATCTCCTCTAAGTGTAGTGTTATCTTTGCATGTTGCTATGGTGTGTTTGCAACTTATTCTTCTGGTTAGAAGTGCCATTTGGTATAACATTGTTTCAATAACATTTTTATTGTTTTTCAATTACTATGTTTTGTATAAGATTGGACGGGATTATCTGGTGAGTTCTAGAATGTATGAGGAGGAAAGAGCAATGCACAGTAAAATCAATATGCATTATTTTCTCTTTTTGTTTATAATTCTACATTTACTTTTTACCTATTTATCCTTGAAAACCAATTATATTAATCATTGTCATCTTAAAATACTTTTGAACATGAATTTTCTTACATAGAAGGACTTTCAAAATCAGCAGATTGGTTTCCCAATGATTACTCAATGTTTTAGCACATTGGCCTTGACGTGATTATTTGGAAAATTTATAAAAACATTAGACTGACACCTCTTACTTTGTTGTTGTTAGTTAATCGTTAAAAAAAAAGTACATATGTATATATTTTTTATTACTCCTGTATAATTAGTTACGGAGATTAAATTTGGGACAATGGTTTTCTATAAAAATTTAAAAATTACATAAAAAAATGTAAAGCGTACCAATGAAAAAGGTGTTTAAGAATGCGTATTATCTAGGTGGATAAATTAGAACTATGTTTGCCTTTTTTTCGACCTAATCTATTATTTTATTTATGTGCTTTTTCATAGATTTATTTGAAATAAATTTTTTTTACGGCTGCAAGTCGTCTGTTGGAAAAGTTTTATATTAAAATAAGCTAGCTTACAAGATTATGGCTACAATAAAACGCTAGTTAGTTGTACGAAGAACATAGTCAATAAATGAGGCATAAATATGCCTTATTCGCTTAAAAATTACACAGTAGTATTAATGATAGATAAAAGGTGGGAATCATTATTTGTAGCTGTGTCGAAGGTTTCAGATATGAACAATGCTGAAAGTAGACCTTTAGTAATAAATAATTGAATTTTTATTAAAAGCACCTTGCTAGTTCCATTTATGAAATCGTCTGGCATGGCGTCACTAACTTGTGGAGACGATTTAACATTGTCACAGTTGATAGTTAAAATACTGTCAATAATTGCTTGCAACAGTTCTTTGGTAGTGGTAGCTGCCGAATTTCCACATACTTTAGCGGTTTTAATAAAGTAACAGTCGGCAATGTCTTTATAAGCTCTTCAATAGAAAATTTGCGTGTTTTATAAAAAATGGTTAATTAAGGAAATTTAGTTGTTTACTTGCAAACGGCAGCATTATCTGAATTTTCGTTCCAGTCGGCAGGCCCTCCACAATCCTCTAAATCATTTCTTAATTCATGCAGACATTTATGAATCTCTTGAAATTCTACAAAGGATTACAAAAGTGAAAAAATATAAATTTAATAAAAAATTGCTTTTTTTAAACGGCGAATCTGTGCATATTTTGTCATACAACGAATCAACTCCTTTTATTAATTGAAAGTATAGATTAGGTTGATTGCTAGGCTTGCACGTTTCCAAGTAATCTTTAATCTTGCCTAAGTTCTGCATCACTCGCTTACAAGAGGGTGCAATGTCCCTTAGTGTTGCTAATTTAACAATGCTCTCTGGATTTATGACTTGAATTTCAGCTAAAAAGTTCATTAAATTGTCATCATTACAAGGTTCAGAGTTCTTAACTCGGCCAAATCGAACGTGGTTAATTTCATCGCTATTCAAAAATAGTGGATGGTAACAGAAAATTTCTGAAAAGTACTAGTTTTTATTTTTAAGACATGGAAAATAACTAATTACCTAAAACATAATAAGTGATAAAAACTGACAATAAAAATAATTCGCGCATTTTTAAAATATGACTGACGGATGACGCTTTTCTGGCAAGATAATATTAAAATATATTTTATTATTTAAGTATCAGTTGATCTTTTGTAATATTAATTTTGAAAGTAATGGCGTTCAATGCGAAAATCTCGGAGAAAATCGGTTTAGGATTTTACATAATTTGGGCATTGCTTGTATATAAAAAAAGGGTTTAATATTATTATTTTACTCAGAATATAGCACAGTATGCAACAATCTTTTGGTTGTTAGACAACAGTTGTTAGTAGAAGGTTGAAAAAATGACATTTGTAAAACGGTGTACTGTAGAATGTGGCGCACGGGGCTCGAAATGCATTGAAGGTTTCTATCTTTTATGAACGTCTTATATATAAGTGTTCTGTGATCTTATATAGCTCCATGGATCTTATATGTATTTAGAGCGTTTTATTTAGTAACTTTTGTTTTGTTAGTTGGTTTTAAGTGCTCTCTGTGGTGGTGCTACTGTAATTTTGACGTTTATAATTTGATTTGTTTACGGTTTTTGGCAAGTGACATTTTATAAATTAGAGAATAGACGGCAAAAAAATGTTGTTTCTTTTTTTTGTAATTTTGCCTTTCCAAAATATTTTAGGAGACGAAATTTTTGCAAGTTCATATTCAGTAACCGACCAGTGCATTAATATATGCAAAGAAAATGCCCTGCCGCTGCTGGATTTGGTAAAAATAGTTTTTTTTTGCAATGGTCAAAATTTTAATGATTTTTCTTTAGGAAAACTACGAACAAATAGTGTGTCAAAGAGGGTGTCGTTTTTTTAACATAATACACTTTAAAAGTGAGTTGAATATTAATACTACAAAGAAAGAATGTCATTTATGTAAGTAGGATATTAGGGGTTAATGCTCGTTGCAGTTTGATGTTTGCAGCTTGTAATGAGTCATATACGGAGACTAAAGAAAACGAAGTTTGTTTGAAAGGCTGCGACTTAATGACCAACAAGCGTCACAATGATATGGCTACATTCCTAGCCTTAGAAGACGAGGATGCGAACAGTATAGTTTTAGCTGAACCCGATTTAGAGATTTTAGAATCAGATATTCTATCAGATCCCAGTATAAAAAGTCAGCTGGAAATAGGCTTTAATATTGATTATAAAATTCCCGAGACTCATATTCGCACCATGCCTATTGAATTTAAAGATGATGATAGTTCCATCAAAAGCAATGAATATTCAGGTGATTGGCTTGATTGTGCTAGTAGGAATTCGGGAATACCCCGCTGGATCTTGCTAACTGCATTTTTATCTGCAATTTTGGTTGCACTGTGGTTGAGTTTTTCGACCGAGAAGCGCAACTCTGATGAACTCGTTGACATAGATGTTTCAGACGATAAATTAATTTTAGGAGACGAAGAAGAAAAGGATAAAGAGTTTGAGTTTTTAGCTCCTCCAAAATACACAGTGGAAAGTGAGAAGGTTTAATTGTGTTCTTATTATTGAATACTTAGTCTCGTGGCCGTCTTATTTCAAATGTTGTTTCAAATGTTCTAAATCGTTACTATTTCTAGTCATTAAAGTAGATAGTACTCCACTCGTTAGAAACGCTGAAATTGTTATTGACGCACATTATTTAAGGGACTTGAGTACGTTTAATACATACTCCCATTGGAATAAAAATTAATATTTTCCGTAATAAATGTACTATTTTGTAATTGTATTACTTAATAAAAAATGCGATTAAAGTAATGTTTGTTAATTACTGTTTTCCTATTCTTGATTACCCGCTCAACAAATATAATTGACTCGCCTTTTTGAGCAAAGTTTGATATGCTCCGTCGAATTCCTATTTACATCGCAACATAGGCGCTAATCTATCGACGTGCGTTATTAATGAGTTTGTCGAGTAATTTTATTCAAATATGATTTAGACCTTTTATGCTTTGACAATATTTTTAATTAATAAATATCTTATATACAAAATAAATCTAGTAGTCAGCGGCTGTGTTTGCTAAGTAGTCCCTTCGGCCAATGTTAGAAGCTTGTTTGTTCTGCAACGCTTCTAATTTAGGACAGTCCGTGATTCTATGACCTAATCCTCCACAGTAACTGCAACCTCTTTCATCTCCTAGATTCAAATATTTCTCACTCTCTGAACACAATTCACTGAGGAATGCAGGTACTTTTTGCTGCGCTTCCATAAGAAGATGTTTCAGATCCAGAAGAACAGATTCATCATTTGATTTGTTGATGAAAGTTGTTGCTAAACCCTGTTTGCCTGATCTTCCTGTTCTACCAATTCTGTGTACTGTAAATAAAACATATTATATACTCATAAAAAGAAACAAATGCGACAAAACACGTTTGAATGATTTTTGTTAATTTTATAGAATCTAAAAGTATAATTTGAAAAACGTCTATTCACTTTACTTCTGTATGCACAAAAATGCTCAAGTGAGGACGTGCAAATTAATGGTTCGCCGCATAAATTTTGAATTATGAATTCTATAAAATAATGTGTATAAAATTGGTTTACTTACCATAATTTTCAACATCATCGGGCATGTCGTAATTAATTACATGCTGAATATCTGGAAAATCTAATCCTTTAGAGGCCACATCAGTAGCAACAAGAACATCTTTTTCATGCTTACGAAATGCTTCTACCGATCTAGAGCGCTCTTCTTGATCTAAAATCCAAGTAAAATTAAACATTTGCATTATAATTTATTTTTTATAAATACCTTTTCCACCATGTATTGCAACTGCTTCAACTCCTTTTAATAATAGATATTCATGTATTGCGTCCACATCTTGCTTTTTTTCTGCAAAAATTAATACCGGGGGAGATGTTTTTTGTAAACATTCCAATAAATAAACCACTTTTGCTTCTTGCTTTACATATTCAACTTCCTGATTTACATTCATTGAGGCGGCACCAGCACGACCAACATTTATGGTAATTGGCTTTACTAAAGCTGAACGGGCAAAATTTTGAATTTTTTTAGGCATAGTAGCTGAGAATAGAAGAGTTTGACGTTGACCCTATAAAAATATGATTGATGGAAAAATAAATATCAATATGTTTTTAAAATCTAATTATCATATCTATCGTAGTCAAACTTTGCGGATTTGAGCGTATAGTGACTGTAGTTGCTTACGTTAAAATAGGAGAAAATGGTACGAACGTCTTCTTCAAAACCCAAATCTATCATTCTGTCTGCTTCATCCATACATAAGTATCGACATACAGATAATTTGACAATTTTCTTCTCAAGCATATCCATAAGACGACCCGGTGTAGCAACCATAATATGAACACCTTTTTGTATTACATCGATAGCTTCAGATACTGGCATTCCACCAATAGCTAAACAAGATTTAATTTCTGGCAGTCCATGTGACCGTAAACTATTACAGAAATGTTTTATTATGTCGAATGTTTGCTTAGCCAATTCTCTGGATGGACAAATTATCAAACCATAGGGTCCTTCATTTTTTATAAATGGGAGTTTAACTTCTTGCTCAAGACAAAACATTACTAATGGAAGCACAAACACCAGTGTTTTACCAGACCCCGTAAAGGCTATTCCAATCATATCACGTCCAGATAATCTGAAAGAATTTCATTATAGCTTAACTTAAACTTGTTTAAAAATATCAATCTTCAATAATAAAGATTTCTTTTAATGCACATATTAATTATACATTGATGTGTGACATTGTATTTAAATGTAAATTGTATTTAAGTTAAATGTGGTCTTAGACAAGCCGAGGTTTAAAAAAGTTATATAGAATTATACAATTTATGTCCATTCCATCAATTAAACTTTTAACTGAACTCAACCTTGAAAACGAGTTTTTTCCTCTTATGCGTTTTCGCTGTTATCTCTTACAGAAATTAAACTTGGTTTGCACTACCTTTATTAATAAATAGTTTTAAATGTTCTACTTACACCGTGGGAATGCCTTGAATTTGAATAGGAGTAGGTTTCTTAATTTTCTTTTCCTTTAAAGCAAGAATAATACCCTCATGAAGTTTCATTTCACGAAAAGACTTCAAAGGAGGTGGAATATCTTCACCTTCTACTAAAATCCTAAGATCATTGCGTATTTTTTCATGTCGACTGTGAGGCTTTGCTAAAACATAGCGTGGAGGTCGCCAGCTGGTCTTAATAGCTTCACTGTATTGAATGCCTTTGGCTAATTCAGAAACGCCCATCAATGCTTTTTTCTCGGCAACTATTTCAAGAATCTCCTCTTCTTTTTTAAGTTGTCGCTCAACAGCACTCACCTTTTTGGCTTGAACATCACATTAAAACACTTGCAAGCATTGGTTATTTCTTACCTTCAGCCAATTTTTTAAGTTCTGTATGTTGATCCAACAAGGAAATATTATTTTTTCTGCCCCACACTTCATCCTCTTCATCATCGTCGTTAGTTTCATTTTCGCTTGAGGATTTGGCTCTATTCAGTTCAGCGTCTTTAAGCTAAAATATTTTAGATATCAAATTCCCCTCTCAAAAACCCAAATTAGTTAAAATACTTGGCCTAGTCTTCCCAGCTTCAATAAATTTTGCTTTTTGCGTTCTTTTACAGGAACGTATGGAACATAATTGTCGTCCTCTGATTCCTCTTTCTCTTCATCTCGACGGTATCGCTAAATTAATAAAAAAATATATTTATTATATTTTTTTTATTAATAAAAACATACCTTTACAGACGGCCCGTCATCATTCATGTTTATTGTAATGTTCGATTTCTTTTCTTGTTGTTTTTGAATTTTTAAACCTAACCTATCTTTAAAACGTCATTACTGTCAAAATGCTGTCAAATCTATTTTATAATGTCAAAATTGTCAAACTAACCATAGATTAAATTTGATAAAAGAAAGTTTAAAAATTTATTGTTTTCTTGTTGGATATAAAATTGGATTGTGTAGACTAACGGTTACTTAACGGTTATTGGGTTGGTAACGTCAAAAGTTAATTGCACAATAACGTCAACTTCATGTCACATATCAGTTTTTAAGGAGAAGGCATATAACAATGATTTTAAAAAGCAAAATAACTATAAAAGACTACAAAAAATTAATAGTAGTATCAAATTTAGAAAAAACTTGCGACAGCAAAACGTCACAGTTACGTAAAGTTTCAAAAACTTTGTGGTGTTTAACTGATTACTAATGTACAACATGTGAAGTAGTACCTGTATAGTATAGTAATTAACTCAACCTATTGTGATTGGTGGGTCTACCTCATATTAATCCTAATATTTGCCAGTTAAATCAAATTTGACATTTTTATGTAGCCTAATTTATTCTACCAAAATTATGCTGTATTAGTTTTTCAAAATTTAACAGTACATGTACCAGTTGAAGACAATCATCCAACACTTTTTTGTGATTGTGAATTTAGAAATACTTGCATAACCTTAATACGGGTTATATAAGAAGTAGGAAGGAATTTAAGCTAAGTAAATTTATTGCTTTTCAAAATATATCAAATTCTAAATCGCCTGATGTTTTTTCAGTTACATATGAACGTCTAAAAAGTATAATTTATTATCAATTTTCACTTGGTGGAAATTTTTATAGAAAGAAAACTATTCAAATTAGATACAAAATTTAAAAACAAATTTTTAAAACGGTTATTTGCATTGTTTTCAATACCTCAGCTATTCTAAAAAAGGCATTATGAATTGACTTCCAGTTTATAAAATTTACTGTTATAATATTGATTGTAATGTTTATTAAAAATCATATAAATTTAATTCCACCGGGACAAGATACAATCTACTTAATTTTATAACTAGCTTTCAACTTTTTACATTATATTATACAAATCGCTTTTATTTAAGACTACTTTTTTTTCGAAGAACCAAAACCAGCAAAACCCATAATACTAGCTAATTCGCTTGACGGTTCCTGCGTATCTTCCGACATTTCCTCTGCTTTTCGTTTTTCTTTCCGTTTTTCCCTTCTATATTCGCGCAACTTTTCTTCTTCCTCCGCAATTTCTTGCATTCTGGCAGCCATATCGTAGTCTTTCTTTTTTTCTTCCATTTTTTTCTTATTTTGCTCGAATCTTTTTTTCACTGAATCGAGACTACTCCTTTCAACCCTCATTGACATTCCCAAATTCCTCTGATGTTTTTTCCCATTGATATGATCTAAGAAGTTGATTGAATCTTTAACTACACAGTCACAAACATTACAATAATAGCCCCCAGATTGAGAAGTTGGTGTGTTCTTATTGATTACGATACTTTTGCCAAGTTTTGAATCTAAGTCTACTTTATATTCGCGAGTTTTTAGTAATTCGCGCTTGACAGGGGGGCCTTTTTTCTTATTCGTTTCTTCTTCTATCCGTTCGATTTCTTCTCTCTTCCTGTCTTCGGCCAAGCGCTCGTACTCGTCTCGATCCCATTTGCGACGGTGATCATCTGGACGCATAGTCATTTTAAATAGTAACTGCAGCCTCGGGTCCCAAATATATTATTCACCCCAGGGGTAGTATTTTAGCTATTTTGTGATTGTCTTAAATTGTATCAAAACAGTCCCAAGAGACTACATAACCTTTTTTAAGTGTCAATTTTTTTTGGTTACTAGTTACCAGTACCAGCATTAAAAAAATGAATACAAATAAAACAATATGTCACTAGTTTGACCTTCATAAAGCCATAATGTTTACTTAAAATTCTTATACTAATTTTTGTTCAATATAAAATTAGGATACTTATTTAAGTATGCTTTTAGTAAACAAATACAATTTTTAATTAAAATTAATGTTAACAATTCGTTTCGTAATTGGTTGAGTTTGCTGCAAGAAGAACCAATCAAACATCTGGATTTAACACGACAGAAAGACAGCGCGGGAAAATATGATTAATAAGAACTCATGCTGAAAATTTCAAAAGCAAAGCCTAACCTCAAAAAAGCGAGTGATTTTTAAAATTTAAAAGTGTTTTTATGTATTAAATAGTTATTTAATAATCTTGTCGTCTAGGTAGGCTAGTTTTATTGTTATTTGAAATTGAAAACAACTTTAGTTTTATTTTAGCTATGCCAGAAATTGTTTGCGATCATTGTGGGGGCACTGATTTCTACAAGGAAGTCGGTTTTTATTATTGCAGTGGCTGTCAGATACAGTCACAAGACATTCAGGAATATGCTCATGATATCGAGTACACTAGGACTACAGACGCACAGGGCAGAAAAAAGGGGCGAAAAGTTCATAGTGACAAGACACCTAAGGCTGACAACAAAATTACGAGTTGGGAATGTTATAACTATATCTTGCTGGGTCTTACAGAAGAGTTAATTAATTTAGGAGCTAACAAGGAAATTAAACCGATAGTCCGTATTTTATGGTTGAGATATCTAGAAAAGATGGAAGTGTTCAAACGAGGCGAAAATGCACTACCGAAACTGCAAGGAGTAAACTCCGAGTTGTAAGTGTTTGACTGCTGAAGTGCTGATTACAGTTCTATATATCATTAGGCATGTTTTGGGAGTTTGAGGAAAATAAGTTTTAGCGCAATTTTCATTGCATTTAATTTTAACATTTAAAACAAAAAGAATTATATATCTATACAAAAATATTACATTTTAAATAGTTTTCCTTATGCTAGCTAGATTGTATCTACCAAATTCTATTTAACAATAAATAAAATTATTAAATATGATCTGCCTCAAAGTAATCAAGTTAAAATAAAATAAAATTTATATATGAAATAATAATTATGAATTTGCAAACAATTATAACAATGATACCTCTAATTCTATTCAGCTCTATCAAAACTATGACTATAGTGGGCTCAATATGTAACAAAATTTAATCATTTTGAGAATCAGGTGATGATCCAATTGATTTGTGTTGAGTTTTTATCAAATTAATTAGATATATTTGACAGGGATGCGGAAATTGTTTACGGCCATCGCAGAGCGAAAGTTAAACGCAAGAGGAAATCTTCATCGAGCGAAATGGACACCGCCTCTATTCCTTCCACATCTTTACGGTTTGAACGCTCAAGGCGTAAACGTGCTCTTATTAGAGCACAATATGATGAGTATTCGCAAAAATCACAAGGCACTCCATCATTACATACAGAAACCTTAACGAGTCTACAAACACCTTCTGAGAAAAGTACCGTGGCAAGCGCCATTCCACTTTTATACAATAAGTACACTTCTAAGCAATTGAAAAAACTTAAGCCCTCTTATTATCACTGGAAGCAACACAGGCACGATTTTGACCGTAAAATGAATTGTCATAGGGTTTCGGGTAACAAAATGGGTTCCGATTTTAGGATCAGTCCAAATATTTTATCAATAAATAAGCTTTATGTCATATTATACTTGGCCTTATTGATCGTTAAAGATAAAATACAATTATGCGATCTGCTAAGATTTATGAAAGAAGGTAATTTAAGTTTTAATTACTACAATCATTTGTTGCCTGAAGAGTATTTGGATAAAGTTTTGAATTTTAAAAACTTTAAAAAACCTATTTATCTAACAAATTATGCATTTCGGACTGTTTGTGCTAAAATGGCTACATTTTTGGAAATTAATAGGTATATTCAACGTCCAGATTTGTGTGACTTATGCGAGAGATATTGTCAAGAGTTGAATTTGCCAAGTGAAGTTTGTTTGTATGTTAAAAAAATTCTTTCTTTAAGTCAAATAAAGATGCGTTTTGGAAAACGTATTGCTAGAATTCCCAATTACGAAGGTCGGGTTTTATCTATTATTATTTTTCTTATCAAACTGTTATTTGGACTGGATGATATTACAGAATTTGAGCTATCGAACTATACTGAGATTCTTAATTCTTGCGATTATGTGCAACCTAAGTTTTTTGATATTGTAGAATGGCTGAAATTTATTGAATACAGGCAATGTGTATTGGCCGAAAATTGTCTTCCTTATGACGATGGTGATGTGAAAAACATCAATTTACTTGCTTTTTTGCAAAATAAGAAAAAATATGAAATTAACTTTAGAACTAATAGTAGGAACGACAATTTCAAGCAAATTTTAAACAAATTAAAAGACGTATTGCCAGAGCCAGAGGGCATGGAATTCCCAGTAACTTTAACACCTTACTCAGACTATATAAAACTTCTACCAAAAAACAATTACTTGGACATTTTAAATAGAAACTTTTATTCTAGCAGCTTACTTCACATATTAAAGCCTGATCCTTTTTTGTCATTAGTAAATAAAGGTGAAAGGCCTGAAATCATCAATGGAGGAGCAAATGAGAATTGGACATTGGAAAAAGTTATTTCTTGCACAGATGAAACTGTCCTACAGAGAAGAGCGCAGAGGAAATTGGTGACGGTAAAGCTTAATCTGGATAAAAATTGTTCTGTCAACACTACTTTTTCCACACAAGAAAATACACAAAATTCGAATATTTTGAAAGAAGATTTCAAAGCATTGAACGCGTCTTCTTTTAAAAAAAACTTGAAGCGTTCAGAAAAACATAGCGCACATATTGATTTTGACGTTGATAAAATTCAAGTGGATGATCTGAAAACATCGAAAACTTACCCGAAGCATTTCAACCCTTACGAGAGATTTTGGTTGAGAAATCGAATTCGTTTTAGTTTTTTGGCGAAAGAAGATTTTGGGATTTTCTTTAATCAGTTTTCGTTTTCTTTTAAATTACTAGTGAAAGAATGTTCTCGAATAGCTCAGCAAACTGAGCAAGAATTTTTGGAGGAGTATCAACTAACGGAGCTTTTCCTAACTTATTGTGTTGTGTTCAAAAAAATAAATCGGAAGAGAAAAACTAGAGACAATTTAATAAGATGTTGCTTACAGAAATCTATAGATTTGTGGTAATTATTTATTTATAAATGCTTCAATCAAATAAGCGCTATTTTATTGTGATTCGCTCGATTGTCCCTCATGTGATTTTAGACTAGTTGCTAAGTTGAAAAAGGTAAATAATTTTGCCGAAGTGGTATCTGATTTTGCACTAGTCGCGACCAATTGAAGCTGATTTGAGAGGTCTTTAATTTTGATATCTTTCGTATCAAGAACTTTTTCGAGTTCAGTTAATTTGTTTTGGAGTATTTCTAAAGCTTGGGTTTTTTCATCCAAGTCTGATTGCATTTTTTCAAAAACAGCCAAGGAAATAGTTTTTCTATTACCACTTGTAATCTTTACTCCAATATCTGAAAATATATATTTTTTGTTATACATTGTCTAGTTTTTTTTATTTAATGACAATACGTCTTCTTTATCACCCAGAGTTAAGCCTCGTTGAGTTTATTTGGGCTACAGAAAAAATGAAGTACACAGTAGCAAGAAACTTCTTCTTCAAATTAAATGGTGTCAAGAAATAACAGAATTAAGTAAAATATTCCGTCGATGTAAAAAAATATGTGCTGTTTAAAACAATTTTTTTGAAAATGAGTTTCATTCTGAAGAATTAATTAATAATTTATGTGATGACAGTAACGGTGATTATCAGTCTGATAGTGAAGCGAAGAATGCAGCAAAATGTTATTTTTAGTGTTTATCTTGTTATTTTTTTAACTTATATAATATTTTAATTACTGTAACGTACTGTAAATTTGGTATAATTTTTATGTGGTATTTTTATTTAGTTATTTGAATAGCTTTATATCGAAGGACACTAATGTAAAAGAGCGATTTAGTGTAAAGAAATTTTACTAGGTTTTTACAAAGCAAAAACTTAGTGTGGACAAAAATACATACTATTTGTGGGGTTTTCCAAATAAATCACGCTTCCATCATCTCCTGCTGATTTGGCGTCAATCTTTTTCTTCACTTCTATCAGAAGTTTTTCAATTTTTCCAGGTTCCGCTTTCGCTAGCTCTTCAATGCGTTTTTTGGTTAAATGCAAGTTTATCTTTTTTAATACTTTGTTGTTTAAAGTTTCCCAATTAACTAATTTCTGACCATGTGCATTTTTTGGGCTGTAATTATGCTCTTCTACAAGTTTCGGGTAATGCTTTTTTAAAATTTCTACCAATGGGACTAGCAAACGTCGGTAAATAAGTAAAACAACACATTTGATACTTACTAGCATCGGAAAAGTCTCGACTAATATTTCGTTTAGGACGTGTTATTTCATGTTCTTCAATCCATTTATATAATTCTCCGTAATCACTTTCCATATTCAAAGATTTTAATAAAAAAAAATATGTATAAAAGTCGCAAAACGTCAAATGATTTTGAGCACAAACTACCTACTTTAAAAACTCTATAATCTGTGATTTTGAGTTTTAAATAAACAAATAGAGTCTAGGATACACAATCAAGTATTTGATAGAAGTTATAATGCGTGTGATATTTTAAAAATGATTTAAATATTTAAATATGAAACACTTCTGGTAGAAACCATATACTAGAACTAAGGTCATAAACATAATAGACTCTATATATGTCTAGAGAATAGTCTCTTTTTAGAGTACAGACTTTATGTATAGAGAGTCTATATATAATGAAGAGTATAGAATCTATTCTAGAGTATAGACTATGCATATATAAAGAATGGGGTTCTTCTTTTTGCAGGGTACGATTTTTATTTTCTGAAATATTATCAATCTTTAATTGTTACTTATTTTACGAGTTTTTGTAAATTGGCATTTTATATTAGTAGTGCTATTAAACGAAGTGTTTAAAGCTCACGAAGTGGAGTAAAATGCACAGTTTACGAGTTAAATACAACGTTTTATTGCACGACACAACATCTTCCAAGCTCCAAAATGTTCAAAATAATTTAACGTTTTGTTTGGCAATTTTTTTTTGAAGTCCGCTTACACAGGAGAATTATCTGAAATTTTTAAGCATGCTACAAAATGTTTATCTTTGTTGCCATGTAATATGTATTATCTTAATTGCAAGGTGTATTTGTAGAAATCAAAAATTGTTATGAATATTAATGTTTTTTTAATTTTGATAAAAACTTATTATCTAAGCAAATGATGTGACTCATGAATTTTTAAGTTGATATCTTGAATCTATAAGCAGTAAAATTTACTTCAAATTAGATACTTCATTGTAGGGAAAAATACATCAATTGTTTTTATAATTTTGCGGAAACAAAAATACGAAATGTTTCTACACGCCACGATTTTTACACAAAAAACTACGGAATATTTTTCCACTGTTTATTGCAAATTTGCAGTAGATTTATCAAAAAATTCGAGATTTAGTATTTGTGCTAAAAACTCATTAATTTTTCAAAATTGGTTATTTAAAAGCAAAAAGTTTATTTGCAAGTGTTTTCGGATATTTTTACACAATTATTAAATCAAGTTTTGAACGATATATTATACAACAACTGTATAGGTTTAGCTGTCTTGATTGATACCATTAGTAAGATGCTTACAGCTTAATTAATGCTGTAGCGCTGTAGGGAGAAAGAGTGAGAATTCGGATTTAGGCCAGCTCTGACCGAAATATATTTTTTAAATTGTCATGATGACATTTGCAGATAAAAAAAAATAGTTAAGTAATTTGTTTTACGGTTTTTTGCTGTCAAAATGGCAAATTTCAAAAAAACCATGTGTTACAATCGTATTAAGGAAAAATATCATTATAAAAAAATGTTCAAACAACATTCTACATAATGTAAGAATTATTTTCACGCAATAAAATGGCACAGGTTCTGATTTTGAAAATTTACACAAATTGCTCTTATGAACTATGTTTTTGATCCTATCTTTTCTCCGGCTTAAGCGATATTAAGCGGATGAAATACGTTTTTAAATTGTATTTTTGCAATGAAATAAAGGAAAAAAGTAATCACAAATAAAAGGTGGCACTGAGAAACTTAAGAGTTGGATCAAATTATGGCTATTTATTAAGCGCTTACCTATATCTGCAATCATGGCTTTATAGGTTTGTAGTTTGCAAGTAAAGTTCATAAATAAATTGAAAATAAGGAAAACTAACTTATTTTTTGCTGCAGTGTAATAAGTTTTTCGAAAAACTGACAAAACTGTTACTTTTGACTATTGTTCATCTTATAAGTTTTGATGTTATAACGCCACACTTAGGAAATTTGTAATATTTTTAGTGTATGATGCTAAAATAATAAAAAAAACATTACTTAAAGTTCCTGCTTTAAGTAAAATTTGTTTTTTTTTACAATCATGCGGTGATTAAATATTTATCATTGGACAATATTCTACATTTTTGTAAAATACACATAGGTACGCTTTGATTGGTTCAGGTGTTGTGACGATAATTACTTATAATTTTCAAGATAGACACCTACCATGTAATTTTTAATCTACGGAAGTAATTTTTGATTATTGTGAATCGCTATAAAGCAAACATTGCAGTCTTGTTCGTAGCATACTTTAGAAAATATGTTATTTTTGCTCTTATTTGTCTTTAACTTGAAAAGTAAGTTTAATGTTTTAAGACTTTTTATAGGTGGTAAGTCATATTGTATTACTTAAAGAAAATATTTAAATATTTTTTTGTATTGCGAATATATTTTAATTAGTGAGGTGTAGAAACAGTTATAGCAATAAAAAATAAAATAAGATTAATCGTTTTGATTCGCATTAATTATGGCATGCATAATTTAATTTAACCAGTTTATTATAAAGATAATTAGTAACAGAAACTGTTCCTTATTTTAGTCAGATTTAACAGAATTTAACATAATTTGCTTATTAGATGGATTTTACAGTTAGAATGACGGATACACACTTTAACATGCAGTTTTTCCAATTTGCTCACACTTCTTAAAAGTTGCAAACGTGAGATGAAGTCTTTGACTAAACTTACAAATAGATTATGAAATTGCAACATTTGTAAGGTGAAACTTAATCAAATTAAAGTGTTATTTAATATACAGTTTTTGTTTATTATTATTATTTTTTAAATATGTTTTTACGTTATTTTTTCGAGGCACAGTTAGATATTGTGTTTGTGCGTCTGATTGTGTTTTGTGTTTTTTTTCTAAAAATCAGTCATTTTATGTCAGGTAAATATATACTGTGTTCTCTGTCTTTCCTTTCAAGAATTAAACTTTTTAGTCTTTACATTTACATTAGTGTAGGTCTTAAACTAAAAAATTTTTTGTGTTTTGCTTTTCAATTCCGTTCTTTTCTGGATTTTTTTTTTGATAAAAAGTTTTTTAGTTTAATCATTTTGTCTTTATTTGTTTCAATTTTCTTTTATTGTTTTTTCAAATTATTACTGGTTTCTATATCATTCTTTTGTTAATGTTATATTAAATTTTATGTTTAGAGCCAACTTTTCTTTCGAAAAATATTTGAGATAAAGTTTATACTTAGTTATTTTTGTTGATAGATTTCTCTGAAGCCAATGAAATTTACAGCAGGGCAAACATACAACACCGTTTTCCTGGTTTTGGAAAAGACTATATTATTTTGAGAGAGGAAGAAAACGGTACATATGCCGTTGGTTTCCTCGAACAATCGGGCACACGGGGACTTATGTCACCTGAACCTAGTGAAGCAGTAACTTTTACTCTCTTTACTCGAGACTATCCAGACGGACATTTAATAAACATCCACGAAAAGCCAGAGATTTTTGATCCGTCAAAGCCTTCAAAGTTCGTAACACACGGTTGGATGTCGAGAGGTACTGATGACAACTGTGTGTTACTAAAAGATGGGTTTTTGAAAAAATATGACTGCAACGTTTTTGTGATGGATTGGAGTGGAATTGCTGGCATTGTTTTCTATCCTATTCCAATGAAAGCAACAACATCGGTTGGAGATTATTATGCGGCTTTTATTAATAAGCTGGTTAAGTATGGTGCCAATCCCAAAGATATGCATTTAGTTGGACACAGTTTAGGGGCCCATGTTTCCGGTTTTGCTGCCAGAAAAGTGATAGGCAGAATAGGTAGAGTTACGGGATTGGACCCAGCTCTTCCTGGTTTTGAACTTAATAGATCGAGTGGTAATTGTCTAAACAAAGAAGATGCTGAGTTTGTTGATATAATTCACACTTGCGCGGGATTCTTAGGTTTGCCAGATCCTATAGGACACGTCGACTTTTATCCAAATGGAGGAAGTGTGCCTCAACCAGGGTGCGACAGTATTTTGCCGGTGAGGATTATTTATTTTAAAATTGTAAAATATTACTATGGTTATGAGTATTAGATAGTTGGTCCTACGTATATTATTGGTTGTATCAACAGTATTACAGGCACCAGTAGGTGTTAGTATAGTGCAACAAACCAAATAAGAGCTAGCAAAATTTTTTTGAGTTTAATTATCTATATAAAACTGTTAACTATTCCAAGTAGCTTATGACCGATACATCGCCTAACAGTGCAGCTGCTTAAACAAAACCTGTATCCCTGAGTAGGCTGCTTAATGTTTAGTAATACGCTCGTAAAACGCTAGTATTACGCTTTAGTTATTTAATATAATAGTTATTACTATTTATTAAGATTGAATAAGCACTTGTAAATAAATGTGGATTTGTTTTATAATAAAAAGTAACTTATAGATTTTTGATTTTCAGCTAATGGAAGCTTGTAGTCATGGAAAAAGTTGGAAATATTTTGTATCAAGCTTAGATGGAACAAAACTTTACAAAGCTTTAAAATGCAAGTCTTTTAATTGGTATAAAGAAGGCAATTGCGATGTTACCGAAATTGTTGAAATGGGGGATGCTACTCCTCCTACAGCTCGCGGCTATTTTTACTTAAAAACAAAATGATAAACAATATTTGTTTCTAATTTGAAATTAAAGTTTAATTAAAAACAAAATGAGTTTTTTTCAATTATTCTGAGACTATATCTTAAAATTTTCCACACAGTTTTACCGCTTGTTAAAAAGTGTGTTGAGCTGATGATCACCAATATTAACACTAAATTGTATTGCTTTATTGAATAGTTTCAGCGGTGTTTTTAATACACTAGTATTTCGCACTGTAACAATCAAAATGCCAAATAAATTACCAATAATATTAAGTTGCCTGAAATTAGAATTAATCTTTTCATAAAAAAAGTTATTGACAAATACTTTAAGACCTGAATGAAAACTTCCTTTTTTCTGTCGGTTGAAAAAAAACAATATACGAAATAGATTTTATTATAGCTAGGTAAAATACAAAAAATTAAAAACAAAATTTTAGACACAAGTGTACCTATCTAATTACATCCATTTATGTCAAAAGTATTACGTTTATAAAATAGTTTTTATCTTTTTGTAAAAATTAAAAACGAGTTACGATTACTTTATTAAAATGTAAAATTTTATTTGAAAATTGTTTTACTATTTTACTGATTTCCACACCACCTTTGAGAGGTACAGTATGAGTGCGTTTTTTTTAAGTGGTGTCCCCAGTAGGCCTAATCTACTGTTAAAATAAGAGAAAGCCCTAAATATTGCAAAATCAAACAAATGTTTGCTGCAAATCTCACATCCGCTTTCTCCCCTCAGAAAACAATACCACAGCCACCTAACAACCACAAAACCTAAAAATAAACGCGGTTTGCTTAGATCTCACATTCGTTTTCTCCCCACAGAAAACGTAACCAGTCATTTGTGCGCATTTTCTGACCGTATTTTCATAGATAAATCATCGCAACACATAATCACAAAACGTCAATAAAAATAAAAAAGAAACATCTAATACAAAAAACAACTTTATTTACAATAATCAGTAAAAAACGTTTACAAGAGATTATTCCTTCAAAAATGTTCTGCTTTAAAATCAATGCTATAATTAGATACCCATCATACTAAAATCAAAAAATATTAATATTCAAGTTTTCAAACAGTTTCAATCTTTTATTTTTTCGTTTCCATTTTATTTTTGTTTCTTTAGTCCACTCCTATATTATTCTTTGTAACCCATCTTCTGTTTTTCTACAGCCAATTTTCACACGCACATATTTAAAGGAGCCGTAACAGGCCAAACCAAATGTTTAGAAAAAATTACGCGTTTGCAATCTATGCAAAAAAAGTCATTTAATTTTTTAACCGGCTTTTAAAACAAAAAAAAGGTTTTCCATTCGACCGTATATTTTTTTATGAGTATTCGCTAATAAGTTTGTCATTATTAAACCGATTTTGATAATTCTTTTGTTGTTGGAAAAGAGATATCTTGAGAGTGGTACTATAATAAAGAATTTGAGATTTAATAATGGCACCATAAAGAAATTGAGAAGATCGAGAAAAACGTCAAAAATATAATGCGTTTGACAAAGGTAAATCGATTTTAATGTTTTATTTTATTAGAAAAAGATATCTCAAAAGTGATACCATGATAAGGAAATTGATATCAAGAGAACCTTCGAAAATTGTAGTAAAAAAGAAATACATAAACAGCAAAAAGCATCAAATCTATATTAATTACCCAACAATGCAGACTCCCCTAACATGCCCCCACATATGTATGTACAAGACATATTCACAGAGAGACCATGTCGATTCCTTCTTGCCGCAGCAAGAAACAATCGTTATAAGAAACACTATTATACCTAACTCCTGAACGACTCTTAACGAGTTTTGTAGGCTCGGATTACCAAGGGTCAGAGTTTGATACGCTCCTCAATGAGGACTCTCGTGCCCTTACGTCGAGTCAAACCAAGTTAAAGGTAATAAATATACATTTAACACCAATCACTGCAAATATTTCCATTAATAAAAAGAAAAACGGTGGACAGAAGAATTGATTCGTTTTTGGAATATTTTCTTTAACTAAACATCACCTATGTCTCAAAACAATTTAATAACGATAAAACAACCTTTATTTAAGAAATAATGTAACTGTATATTTAAATATTAAACATCTTGTCTATAAACAAAATGAAGAAGCGACACATGGTGCACTTTTTAGGACAATAACGAACATTTCTTAATATTTTTTAACACTATTGAAAACGACGAAAATCATTACATAAGACTACAAAGATGATAACAAAAGAATAATACTTTTTTATAAAAAAAAATGACTTTCCTAATCAAGCAAATAATTTCCATATAAGTACCGATTGAAAAAAAGAATGCAAAATTATTTGATTTTCTTAAAATTTCTTAAAAGTTTTATGCAGATTATTGCTAAGTTTTTATGAAACCACTCTTAAAATTTTCCTTTTCAAACAAAACAAAAATTATTACAATCGGTTTATAAATAAACTTACATATACAATCTGACTCACTCTGTATATTGAAATACTGCATGGATAAAATAGAGAAGCAAAATAGCCTGCACTGCACTTTACAATAATTATCACAAACACGATAAGTTAATTAATATATTTCTTATTTTATTATCACACACAACCGCGGCTAAGAGCACGAAGTCTAAAACTAAACTACCTCGAGTAATTCTTTTGAAATCAACAGAAAAGTATTACATAAAACTGCAAAAAAGATGATAAGAAAACAAAAGCATTGTGTTTTTTTAAAAAAACTCATGAATTATCTAACCAAGCAAATAATTTTAATCTACACATTCCGTTTGAAAGAAAAAAACCTAAAATAATTTATAAAATGTAGACATAAAAACTATTGTAAACAGAAAACCGTAAATACTTCCGACAGCAGGCAGATCTCAAACCAAAATGACAAATCTTATATAAATAATGTTTTTTTAAATTTATTTATTATACATATATATATACGTATATAGTATTAATTTCATATTTCTAAAAATAACAACTTAATCGGAAAAAGTCATAGAATCTTTATTATTTAAATTTGAATAAAGAATATAAAAAAAATTGACCGTTTAGAAGATGTGATTACTTTATTTTTGTACATGTGAATGCACCGTTGTGGCTGGTCTGTTTCGTATTTATTAGTTCCTAAATCAATGAATGAATCCTTTTAATTAAGGTCATAAATAAACTGCTTTTAAAGCCAATTTAAAGTTTACAACACATGCAAAAACGAGCTTCCTCAATGAAGACATCATTATTGAGGAAGATATTGTTAAAATATAGTTACGCAATAGAATGACTTTTACTAAACCTCTAAAACACTGTTTTCATCACGGGTTTAAAGCACTCTTTAGCTAACTGAGCTGGCCAGACTGTGTATAAAGGACATCGCAAAATAAGCTCACATATGAGTACTCAAAATCTGCAGAAAAAAATTTCAAACAGGTATAGAAAAAAACTCTTATAAAATTAATCCTTTTTAGACAGCACGGCTCAAGAAAAACTCATGCAATGAGTGTTATAATACGCCTATAAAAACTTTCGACGGTAATATAAAAGAATTATATCGCTTTCTAAACAATAAAAAATAAATAAACAGACTTCATTGAAATATATGTTTATTAAAAAGCCTCAGAATTCCCACAAAACTAAAAATATAAAGTGTAAATTAAAAACAAAATGAGATGATATTTTAAGAAATAATGTGTAACAATTAAGTTAAAAATAATTATGTAATGATGATTACTTCCTTCTATAATGGTCATTATTTATTTCGATTTTAAGCGGTTTTTTCGAATCTGCAAATTTAAGATCCCTGTGAGCGGTCGTAAATCCTGGCCTCGCCATTCTTCTATCTTCCACAGCCTCCTCTTCTTCGTTATCGCTCTCACTAGAGTCTGCTACACTACTTTCTTCAGAATCTGAATGCCTTTCCATAGGAACTTTTCCCACGCGTGACCATATAGTTGAGCCAATAGCTGATGCAACAGCAGGTTTTTTCGAATTCTTCAGAACTACAGCTACTTTACTTCTGGGTTTTGAGTCTATGTACCGATCGCTTCTAAACCCTGTATCTTCTTCTTCGCTCGAATGTCTTCGCATACGTTCTGGTCTGGCTGTATGTTCTCTTTCAGTTTTAATTTGAAAGACCATTTTTTTATTACGATTTTTCAATCTAGATCCTAAATCAAAATCATCTGAAGCTAATTTTTCTTTTTTGCCCGCATTCGTTCTACTACCTAAATTCAGAACGGTTCGCAAATCCGAATTAGCTGTAGTATTTTCATCAAGCTTTTTCATTTGGCTAGATAATTTTTTCAGCATTTGTTTTCGTTTTATTTTTTCCTCTTCATCATCGGCATACATTCGCATACGTGGAATTTTTGTTGGTTTAGGAAGACTATCCTCAGGCTCACCATCCTCTGCTACTTCTTCTTCTTCTTCTGCTGCTACTACTTCTTCTTTGCGCTTGCTTCCTAAACGAACTTGCAAGTTTCTGTTCCTAATGTTTGATTTTGTTGTCTCTGATGTGAAAATGGGTGATTTTTCTCGAAAAGCCGTATCTTCATCCCAATTCTTAGCAAGAACAGACCATGGATTTTCTGATTTGTGCATTTCCTTGTTGCGTCCGAAAATTCCCGGAGTGTTTTTCTTAGACTGACTTTTGTAAAATCGTGATAACTGTTCCACTTTAACAGGTTGCTTATCAGTTTTAAATGAGAAACGAACCAATAGACATTTGCTTTTTGGGTGTGTTTTACCTAATCGCCAATAGCCTGGTGGTATGGTTGATACAATCTCACTAATATCAACTGAATTTGTTTCATTCAATAATAGTTTGTTATAATCCGTTTCCTCATCATCTAGAAGTTCAATTTCTCTGTCTTTATTGAGAAAAAGTAGACTTTTATCTATTTCGACAGAATCTTGAAGATTTTCTCCGAAAAAGTAACAAGAGTCGTCTCTCACCGGCATTCCTCGAACGGCTTTAGACAAAAAATGTAAAGCTCTTGCTGCAACTGCTTTATCCGTAAACACAACATTACAGCATTCTTCATCTATCCATTCAACTGAAGAAGGTGCGAAATCCATAAAATAATCTAAAATATCCCCACCACTCATTTGGTCAAATCCACGCAAATGAATTACCTCGAATCTTACATTCTTTTCGATTGTGGCCCCAATTCCCAAGCTAATATGTAAAATATTTGCATCTTTCTCTGTAAAATTTCTTATGTCTTTAGAAGACAGACAAAATCGTTTAGCTCGTTCTTTCAGTTTTTCTTGCTCATCTTTCACAGCATTTAGTTCTCTATCAAACTATAATAGAACACAAACATTTACAAAAAGTCTTCGAAAACTATAAATACGCACCTGTCTCTCGGATGATTGACTTTCCAATAGGGATTTCTCATCATCATCTGGTATCTCGCCTTCTTCATTTTCATCAACTTCCATTGCTTCTGCAAGATTGTTTTGAATTTCTACTCGTATGTTAGGACGCATTTTTATTTGATAATTGAATAAAGATTTGGCTCTAGAACACTTTTATAACCTATCAACCTTTGTTGTTTCCATTTTGTTTCTAAATTTACATTGACAAATGACAGAATTGTCATCTAACATTATATTTGACATTTTTGACATTTAATAGCTACCATAGATAAAAGTAGTAAGAGAAACACTTTCCTACATCAGCACTTTGTTTCCCATCAAACTTTTTCATAATAAATGATTTAGTAAATAATAAATATTTTTCGGTTGGTAGCATTGCTTCACGAATTATCTAATTTTTTAAATTTAAAATAATGTCATTGTGTGGTATCTATAGTTTTATTGAAGTAAATAAACCTTGTTTCGAGAATTATTCCTTTGTTTCATCTGCAAAGTCAAAAACTCCGGGGGGTGAAAATATCGTTTTTCGTAGAAACAATTGGAAACTACCAATCTTTGAGCAACGAGCGTAAAAAGTATTAAATTAACCATTCTATTCGCTTCATAAATCAAAAAGAAATAAAGCACAATTGATGTTTATTTTTTGTAAAATATCATTTATTAAAAATTAAATATATATGTAACTGTTCTATAATTGCTGCAGTTACGCAGTGTATAATATACTAAAATAATACGTCATTTTATATATATAATATATAATAATTAAAAATAATTATCTTTGGTATTTGTAAATTTGTTTACAAAAAAAGTGGCAACTTCGTATCTCGTCAATAAATCACAAGTATATAATAAGATGACCAAAAAAATTAGGCCTTAATCGATGTCTTCTGTAATTTAACTTAAAGATTACAACGTTTAAAAACAATTATATAAAAAAACAGTCACCTTATTAAGCAAACCACTGGCGTAAAAATCACAAAACTCATTTGGATTCGATGTGTTAGTCACTTAAAGAATTGCTATGTCTAGTAGTAGTAGTAGTAGTCACCTCACTAATAGTTGAATTATGTCGTGTTTTTCTGCTGCCTTCTTCGACCTCTTGGGGTGGATTTATTGACTGTGACAATGCGTTTGTCTTTTGGAAATCTATAGTAGCGTAGCTTTTCTTTGTCTTACTTGGACTATCAGGTGTTGTTTGTGATGTAACGTCATTTTTGCTTTGTTCCAGGTCAAGTTCGGCGTAATTTACCTCACGAACTGTTAGGTAGAGAGCTGTGGGCGTTTGTGGATTACTTAGAGTATCTAAATTTTTAAATAATGGTCTTAAATGTTCTAGTTCTTTGGTGTCAATGTTAGCATAACAATGTTTTATTTCTTCTTCGGGTTCTAACTCTTTGGTATTATTGGTATCAATATTCATATAGAGGTGTCCAGGACTTTCCGGTTCAACAGGCACTAAACTCGTTGGTGAAGCCACAATTTCCAGATTAGCATAACTGGGAACTGCAACTTCTTCCGCAATTACTCCACTGTTGGTATACGAATGTTCAAGAGCTACACTTTTATTATTATTGTGCTCTTCAACAGGCGGTGGTGAAATAACTGTAGGGCTCAATGGTCCATTGCTTGTCAAACTTCCTGGTCGGCTTAAACTCGGATGTGGGCGTACACTAGTAATCGGGTTCAGGTAACCCTCTGGTTGGGACGGCATACGTCGATGTACAGGTGGTCCTGTACTGACAACAGGAATTGAAAACTCTAAAGGATTCGTTACCTCATCAGAATTCCGAACAATGTGATGTTGGACTATATTAAACAACTGCTCAGCTTTTCGGCATCGAAAAGCATAAATGCCCTCGCCGGTCGGACATCGTCTTCCACATTCAAAACTAAAAATTTCTGAATCAAAACCATATTTACGTAGAGATCGTAGCGGCCATATCGTAGGGTTCTTCCCTCTTTGGTATAAGACTAGTTCTGTTTCTGTAACCTCAAGTTGCCCAGGGCTTACCAAGTCTCCATGATCGTTTACATTTGACACTTGGAATATATTGGGGTGTTGATCGTTTATGTCTGGCTTGCTACTAACACAACCCATTTTGTTCCTGAAAAAAAGTTCAATTTTGTAATTATAAACAAACATCAAGGTTAAAGTTCCAACTTACGGATCATTAAACACTTTGGCTAATAGCCATGATTTGCACTGAATGAGCGCAATAATCTAGCACCTTACATTATGTAATAAAATAGTACAGCTTTCTTAAATAAAAATAGTTAATATTATTAAACTAGTTCTTTGGTATTATGGTAAAAAAATGACAGACAGACTCTAAACTTAATTTGACGCCATTATAAGTGTCATGGCCGACATCATGTTTGCCAATGTTGATATTGAACTGGAAAGTCACTAAAATTGTGATAATATACTAGGTAATAATTACTTAATTTATGGATTGAGTTGGTATGCTTGAATGTTATAAAACATGATTTAGAAAATTATTTACTGCTAATTACTAAAAAATTAAATAACTTGCAAACTTAAGCCTTATAGCGGAGGACTTTCAATAGTCAATTTTTTTTCCTACGCTGGCAACATTTTTAAATTATTTAGTTGACAAGATTATTACCATGACATACGCAATATGACCCATGACTATAAAAATTAGATATAAAAGCACTAACTCTATGTTACAAAAGTGTCTCCTCAATTGCTTAAAATAAAAATGACGTTACTGTGGCACAAATCGTTTTAAATGATAAAAACAGCCATCTTCAGAACATATTCTTCTCTACATCAGCGTCATTCTAACGTTTCTTTTATTAGATGCTTTTTTGTAGTCATTTTTGCGCCAAATTGTTATCTGAGATTGTGCTCCTTATCTCTACTCTGCATACACATGACCCAAAAATTCAAAACAGAAATATCTTTACTTTGTGACATAATATAACTTAAATAAAAGCGACTGACAACTGACAGGTTGCACTACCAACTTACTCAGTTTTGCCACTATATCTTTTGCTTCATATATTTACTCGGTATTACAATCTAGGGTTAAACTTTACGTTAACTAAGCTCCTTTACTTTATTATCTAAAAGATTCTGATAAAACAATGTTTATCTTAATACTTAACCAACTGTTAAGTATTAACAGTCTGTTCTTTCAACATAGGTCACAATTAAAATTGTTTTTATTATTATTGTGATTGGTATCAATTGATACTGACCAGTTTATTTTGCTTTAATTTTTTAGAGTTGACAATAAAAAAACCGCCTGTCAAGAACAATTTTCTAATTTTATTGTCACTTTTTCAGATAAATATTTCGATAATTTTTTAAAAAATTAGTAAAAATATTTTATTGCAAAACTATTCAACTTAATACATTGATTGCAAAACAACACATTTACAGGACATAAAAAAGGTATGTTACGTGTAATAGCGATGTTTTTGTGACATTTTAATTAATGGAAATATATATTCAACTAATATTTTTTTTACGATACAAAACGTCCTATAGTTGAAAGGTCATTAAAATATCACTAAAGTTACTAGATCTAGTTACTCTAGTTAAGTACATAAAACAATCACTAAAGTTACTAGATCAAGTTACTTTAGTACTAGACTTTTATAGTGCATTAAAAAGTCTTTAAAATTATAAAAAGTTTAGTATTGTACATTAATATTAATTAAAGTTATATCGATAGTAATTGAAGTGTTACAAAACCACCATGTCACATATAACAACTTGACTTTTTTTTTATTTTAAAAAAATTTTGTGTATCGGGATGTTTTTTTGTATGAAGTCAAATAGTTTTGCATCTATTTTTATTATTTTTTTTTAAATTAAATAAAACACATTTAACTGAATGACAATAAAATTGAATGGTTGTCATCAAATGTCTATTTAGATTGTTATTTTAATTTTGTACCATAGCTTTAAACGTTTTTTTAAAGTGTATTTTAGCAGTAAATGTGATTGAAGTCTCTGTTTAAGCTTGATTAGTAAAAATTTGTTAAAATAGCTTGCAGTAATTTTTATATTGTTTAATTTAATTGTTTTAGGTTATGATTTTACAGAGTGAATAGGATTTAGATCTGTTTAGTTACAAATTTAGTTATTAAATTTCTTAAGAAATTGCAACAGCTACCACCCGTTTGGTTATATTTTGTAAAAATGTTTTAGATTTGCTTTTATTTTTTTTTACGTGTAGGTATTCTAAATACTTTTTCAAGCTTTCATCTCTTCTGTTTCTCACTTATTAATTTTTTACTCATTTTTTTTGATGTTACTGAATATTATGATTGTTCTACATTGATTTACAATTTTCAGCTTTTTCTTTATTATGTTTTCTTTATATTTTTAATCATTGTTTTTTATTTTGTTTATTTTATCATTGTTTTATCTGCAAACGCTGTGGCATCTATACTTGTGCTTTGTTAGTTTTAAAACTTTTTTCTTGCGTAGTACTTTATTGTTTTTCTAAATGTATTGCTTATCTATGTATATCGTTTAAAGTTTGACAGAAAATGATTCTAAGTTTTTTCCTAAACCTTTTTGACATTTATTTTCAAAATTTCCATCTTACATTTTGTTGTTTTATATTTTTCTTATTTTCTCTACTAGTTCGTTCTTTACTTTACTCTTTATTAATAATTTTTAACAACTTTTTTTTTGAAAACTGTTTTTAAGTTAACGAACATGTTTTTTTTATTTTTATTTTAATTTATATGTTGGTTACATCTTATAAGCTTTTTTCTTTTTTAATTCTGGCTAGATCCGGCAATTTTTTAACTCTCTCATATGTACCAAAATATAAGATACATTACATGTACCTTATATTTTGCGTAAAAAAATGTTATTTCTCTGTAGCTTTTGCATTAATTTTATTGTTTTTTGTATAAATTTGTATTAGGTACTCATTACTTATTTTTCTAATTACTGAAAAATACTTCTTGCATTGATGCCTTATTTACTGTTTTTGTTCCCACCTTTTTCTCTATCAGCGTTTCAAGTTAACCTATTTTTTCTTTTGTTATTTTACTCTGGCTTTTCTTTCTTTTGTTTTTATTTTATTTCAATTATTCTTACCTCACTGATTGTTCTCCTCCATCCATCCTTTCTTTACAGTATTTTGCCGATGTGCTCATTCCTATTGTTTTTTCAATAATTTTAAGAATACTGATGCAAGCTGAAGATTTATTTTAGAAAAAAATGAGGTGTAGATTTAGTCTGAGATGCTGTTATAACATTTTATAATCAATTGCTATATGCAACATTTCTTTCAATAATAAGAATAAACTAGGCTAACTTGTGACTACTTAAAAATGAGCTGAAAATCGTAAAACAAAGCCGGTATTCAGAATAAATTTAAAAGAAAAGTTTAAGCTTCAAGAGAGCCAAATGCATCAATTTGGACATTCCCAATTATAAATGAAACCCATAATTTTTTCCTAGTGGCCAAATTTTAGCAAAAAAACAATAAACAAAATTAAAGAAATTATTGATAAATTGTTGCAATAAAGTTAAATGAATTTAATTTACACAAAGTTGTTAGTAATAAATACAAATGTAGTTTGTTTTTCTGTAAATTCCGATTGGTAAAATTAGTTAATTAAACGTCATGAGAAATGTAACGTTTGTCAATCAAATCTAGCAAAAAAAGCCGTAATTTTTGACTTGACACTTTTTGATGAATTTTTTATTGAATCACTCGATACTTTGAATCTGTATAATAATCAGTATAATATTCTTTCGCTTTGATTTGCACAGGAATTAAATCAATTCAACTTCTTTTTGTACTTGAATGTACCTAAGTATGTAATAAAGCATTTCAATGTAGCTGCCTACGCGAGTATCATTTTTATTCATTCAAATTGATCTTTTTGCATTTATATATTTTCTTATTTATGCAAATATTCAAGCTCAAAAGAAAACTTTGATTACTCACCCAAAGTAACTTGATCGTTGCTATTGGTGCGCATCAGTAAGTTTACTTTAATCAGATTGGAGGAGGCAGTTTGTTAACCACGCCTACTTAGCCTTGCTCAGGGACAGGTGCACAGCTTGCTTGTTTTAGGATCTCTTTTATGAGAAACACTTTTCAGTAAGTAGGGTAAGCCTGATAATAATAATATTCTCGCTTTGTTATATGGTTTTACAAAATTAAAATAAAATCTTATAAATATTATTATTATTTTAGAATTAATATGTTCCCGATTTACTCTAGCAGGTACCAAGGATACCTACTACAAAAATTTACAATCTTTTTCTTAAAAAGATTATTTTCAAACATTTTAATCTTATTTTACACTTAATCTATAAAAATGTTTTTAAACTGTTTTTCTCGCAGAAAACTGGCTATCTGTAGCCACTAGCTAACGCTCTACAAAAAAAGTAGCATTTACGTTAGTAAAACTCCCAAATGTAACCGCACAAGAGATAAAAGCTAAATGTAACTGTAAACTGACTTTAATTTGTTTGTGTCGTTTTGTTTATTTACAAATTGAATTCATCCTTGATCGAAAAAAGGATAATTTGCAGTGAAACGTTGCCAAAAGTGAAGAAGATAAATGAATCTTTTTAAATAAGTTATTCTAAATTAAAAATAAACACAACTTGATACGTTATTAATTATTAATTTTGTCTATTGAAAGTGATAAAAAATCTCAGATTGATTAGGAAGTTTATTTATTTATTGTACAAATTTTATTATTGAAAAGATAGGTATACTCAGTTTAACAAAAGTAGAGGAAAGCAATAGGTAGCGAGGTACGTACTTTGATGACTCTTATTTAGGCAAACTGTCTGAGAATGATTCACAAATTTTCTACAGTCTGCTCTTTTTTGAAGCAGATTAGTACCTAAGTATATAGGTTTATCATAAAAATTTTTTTTTTATCTAAGGCCGTATTTTCTCTCTGTTTAATTATACATTGCAATGTGGTTCTAGCACTTAGTGCAAACAACAAAAACTTTTTTTGTATAAGCGGTCACACTTTCTGGTAAGATCTAAGATCACTGTATATTTTCTAAGCAGTAGAGGTTCACTTTTGTTGGCTGTTTTGAAGTATACTTGGTATTATTGTTGTTTTTATGACTTTGGATTGTAAATACTTTTATTTTTTCACAGAGCCACGTTACAATAAAACAACAACACACTAAAATGTTTGTTAATATTAAAATAAATAGGTTAGGATATCAGACCACTAACGCCAATTGCGCAGGAGCCTTACAAAGTATCTATAGGATGACTGCATAATTCGCCGGAGAGAAACTACTGCTTAGTCAGTGTAAATACTGTGGTTATTAAGACATTAAAATATGTGACATAAATATCTAAATAATGAGAAAAAGCAAGTTGACTATTTTTAGTTTGTAGTAACAAAAGTCTAAAAGTCGTCAACGTTGTAAAACCGCGAAACTATAACATAAAAAAACTGTATATTTATAAGTAATGCTATTTAAAAAACACAAAACTGATGTAAATTTTAATAAATTTAAGTTTTTATTAAATTTATTGATAACGCGATTGCTTTGTGTATCAGTCTATTAAAAAGTTACATTTAGGGTTGCGTTTTTTAGAGAACGCAATATTATTTTTTTGATGTGTAGGTCAGTGTAAACCTAAAACCAAGTTTGTAAAGTCGCCACTCTTGTTCCTGGACAAAAAAAAATTGTTGAAATTTTTTGTTGCAAATTAATTTCTTTACAACTTTAGTTCAGTGACTTTTTGTTGCAGAATTATAAATAATAAAGTTTTAGCTAAAAATGTTCAGAAATTTGAGAAAATTTGAGTTGTTGCTTGGTCATTATAATGATCTTGAAGACGGGCTGGGAAAAATTATTGATACCAGTGCAGAACTCTAAACCTCTAATGTTTACAATTTTTTTTTATCAAATAAATAGTTTAAGAGATATATCGTAAAAACCATTTCAACCCTTATTTTCAAGATGGCGGTCGCGGGAAAAGGTTGGCGACTTCACAAACTTGGCTACTTACTAAAAAAATAAAATTGCGTCTTCTAAAAAACGCAAGGTAAAAAATGTAACATTTCAATGAACTACCTATATGTATCACTTTTTTTTTCAAGAAAAAATAAAATTTTATTTTGTTTGATTTTTCATGTTTTGACTATTCTGATGTCTTATGTAGATAGAAGGTTTTTATATGATTTAAAATTTTTAGCAGCTTTAGAAGCATTAATAAGAGAATGTTAAAATTTTAAAACTGTTTTTTACCTAACCCTAAAAAAAAGCTTAAATAATCAGTTGTCGATTTTTTGTGTCTTATCTTAAGGTTTATTACTCTCACTTCTTCTCACATAGTTTAATATAAATTTGACCAAGGGGTGATCTAATTTAAATTCATAGTTTAGTTATTTATAATAATGCTTATTTAGTTGACTTTTATTTATGACAATAAATAATTATAAAAGCAAATAACAAATAAAAAAATAAAAAAACTGATTTTCGTATTATTAAAAATTAATTTTTTTATCTAACTCAATTCAAATCAAACCCATATGCCTAACTTTTAGTTTTTAATTGAATAAGTACATAAAGTGCTTTTAACTAAATAAATGAATTAATAATTAATTATATTAAAGAAGTTTCTTTGATTTATTACTTGTTTTTAAATAATTTAAAACCAAAAATATTACTGTTGATAAGTTAGTATTTTAAATTTTTTTCAGTTCTTGAAGATAAATAAACTTAGTAAATATATTTCTCACTGAAACCACATTTGAACCAAACAAGAGTTTTAGACGTAAAAATAATAACTTCTAAATCAATAAAATCAAGCAAGGGCTAAATAGTCTTTCGCAATTGCAAAATTAGGTGTGGCACTTGTACCAGCCAAGATTTAAATTTTTTTTCTGTTATTTTAAGAGAATAATATTACAGTAACAACTGCCTAAAATCTCCTTTTAATCAAAAACAATGAGATGCTAATGCTGTAACTATTACTAATTATTATAATTCAGATAACTTTTTAAAATTTATTTATTTTTTTTAATTTAATTGAAATAGATTTTTTTTATCCACTTTTTTTGCAAAGATCTGTGATTAGTGGTAGTTTTTAAGAGATGGAAAATGATTAAAAACTATAATTAATCAATTCTATCAATAAACTTGTAGAAATGTTATAGCTTTCCCTTTAAAACAATTTCTAATTGACGAAACCAATTTGCTCTTTAATTTCAGTTTAAGGGCTAATTCTCAAGAGTGAAAACTTTCTAATTAATTAGAAATTATGTAATAAGCGACATTGGTTTTTGTTAGATAAAAATGCAAAACTCAGACACAACAAAAGATTTATAAATTTTTTTTTTGCGAAAGTGGCTTTTAAACATGACAAGATATAACAAATTTGATGTGATAACATGAAATAATAGTTATTATTTTACATATCTTCTGAAAAATGCTACCAAAAAGAAGATTATTTATATAAAACTAAACTCATTGCCAGCAATAGTGCTAATGACGAACACTAATCACATTCACTAAAGAGTTGCGTGATTTTACAAGTCAAGTCATTTAAAAAAATATTCGACCATCTTTTTAGTGTTTATTCTATTTATAAACACCCTACTTTTTCTATTGTAGACTGGTACTTAAGTCTACAATAGAAAGTGCTCATAGCAATGAGCTTAACTTAATGGCACTTTAAATATCATGTCTCATACAATACATACTTAATTTCTTAACAAAAAAAGATGTTTTTGCCCTTTATAGCTAAAAGCGCATATTAAAACATTTTTTCCTTCTCGCCTACATAATGAAAAAAATCAAATACGCATATTTGTTATTTCTGTCAAACTTTTAGAGGTTTAAGCTCAATTTTCAGTTTAAATAAAAACTACAAAAATAAATATATTTTTTTATTACATTATAAACAAAAAAAAAGTACCTACCTACATTGTAATAAATTAAAAAAAAATATGCAAAAATATACTTAATATTGATTTACAAAGCTTTCAAGTAAATTAAGCTTCTATGTTTTTGTTTTTTAATATTTATATTACCTAAATGAGGTAAACAATGCAATTGTTTGTGGCAGCATAAATATTGGTAGTAGCGTCTCGGAAAGTAAAAGTTAGAAAGGTTCAAAAAACTTTTTTTTATTTCGAATATTTGAGATGGATTTCTACATATTTCTGCAGAAACAAAACAACTTCAATTTTTATTTAATAAATTGTTTACAAGATCGGTCTTCAAACAGTTTTTAGATGTTATTTCAAACCGAATGATAATTTTCGGTGACGACGGATGAAAAATGGTAGTTACTAACTTAGGTACTGAATTATGTATTTGGTATTAGTGTAGAATAAGGGGGAATTTGGTTTATAAATTACAGATTGGTAATTTTGCAAATTTTTTTAATTAAAGTATTAAAACTAAGCCATTGTCTGTGATTATGTTTTTTTTTGTCGAAAACTTTTGATCTATACCCATACGTCACATTCGTGTGATTTTGTTTTTTGTACTAGGCGTTAATTTGTTAAGAAGATCTGGTAGCTAATGGTAGCCTAGCTCTGGAGTCCACTACTATTCTTCTTGAATCATTCTCTGATCCAAAGCTCGATTTCTTGAATGACACAAAGCTCAACTGTTGTCGATGGAAAGTGTGGTACGTTCGCGGTGTGGCGGTTGTCGCTGCTGTTGAATAACCAAAAGCACCTGTTAGTTCGCTAAGACTAAGAAGAAAACAGTCTACCTGTACACCACGTGTTGATGAGGGTGGGGACTTAAGGTAGAGGTAAGACTGTTGAGGGTCAATGCTAGTTCAGTGCCACTCCTGCAAGGCTGCGGTCACTAGATCACAGATCAGCGATCACAGATCACCGCGAATCGCGCTTTTCACTCGGTCATGCACCCCGTCGGTACTTCTTGCACCCTTTGCACTTTATCTTATATTTTATAGACATTTTAATAAAAAAAATATATTTTTTATTTGTTGATATATTATAAATATATTTTTTGGACATATATTTTATTATAACAAATTGTTGATTTATTGATGTTTTGTTGATATGTGTTGAATGAAAGACTTGACTGAGTGTACAATGGAAACTTGCGTACTGATCCCGCAGGAGTTTAGCCTATGCATCAGAGGTCCTGTTCTTGGCACCAGGCGCCCAGAACCTGAAGTTTCAGTATGGTCTAACACCAGCATCGTACAAGGATCACTCTGCTATCCTTTTCAAGGAACCATTCGTATTGACAAACTGGATGTATATGGACAACTTGATGACGATGATGTAAGTATTACTATTTTAATATAAACAATTAATATTGTTACAAGTGTAACTCATGGTCACTTTATATATTGTTTATAAATTAATGGGAAAATAGTAAAATCTAAAACATTTATGAATCATAATGTGGTAATAAAATTATTAATAATTATTTAAAACGGCTACTTCTGACATTGAATTTATACACTCGCCATTTTGCCAGATTTATATATAATAGAAAAATCAAGCTTTACAGATTTTTCCATAAAAACTAACAAAAAGAAATTTGCTAAATTATTTTTTCACTTTGAAAACAATCTCATTTCTTCGGCAATCATGAAAAATGGTGGATGCACTTGCAGAATTATAAGCTCGATTTGTTGGATACCCTATACACCAATCTGCATTGACAACGATAATCGTAATCTTTTTCTATAAATTATTAATTAAATCATGTGAAACAGTATAGTATGTATATGTAGTAATATTATAAAAATAAAAAAAAATCAGTGAAGTATAGGCGTTAATTTATTTACTTTTATATACAATTTTCAATTTTTCTATAATTAAATATCTATTTTTCCTATTTGAAACATTTTTTATTTTTATTATATCTGTTTCTAGAAATTATTTTCTAGTTTTGATCTTAAAACAGCTTTATAATGTAAGTCTGTCAATTTGAAAACCGATTTATTTATAGAAATAAGTGTTTCTCGAATACCTGTATAAACTAAAACAAATGTGTACTTAATTGATTACAATAAACTCTAATCATTTTTAAATTTATTATTATTTATTAGAATAATAAATAATAATTAATAGTTTGATGAAACAAAATTTTCTTTATAGGCTTGAATGACCCAGAAAACAGTTAACAATTGTTAAAAAACTATAGGAAATACAATATGTTTCGAGAAGAATGACAAATAATGTCATTGGCTGCGTGATCTTTAATTGTTTACAGTTTTATTATTTACAGAAAGAAGCTATAAATGCAAATATCTCGACATAAACAGGTCATCTTTATTGTCGTTCGGTTATTTTCTACATTATTAAAAATATCCTGCTATTCCGACAAAGCAAGTATCCAAATGGTGGCAGAGATCTTTAAATTTGCATTAAAAAAAAGTAAAGAAAATACCGTTTTATAAATAGAGACTTTAAAACTAAAAAAAAACAAATATTGTTGCGTAAAGTCCAATAAAGATATTAAAAAATATTAAAATCTTAGTTTTTTAATGTTAACCGATCGAGTTGCATAATTATTTAAACGCAGCTTTTAGCTTTGATCAACTTTTTTTCAATATTGTCAAATCTAGTTTTTTTACTGTTGAGATATCTTTTTGAAAAAACCACGTATACGTCTAAAAATGCAATATCTGATAATTGTATTTAAGATTCTAAAACAATAAAAAAAATTATTAAAAAATTGCTAAAATAATTTTTTTATATGGCTCTTATTTTGTGTGACATTCTGCATAGACCAACATCTTATTTAATTAATGGAAAAATAATAAAACAGTTTTTTTAAATAAATATTGGTATTTAATTTTGTAAAAAGTCTTTTTGCATTATTTAATTATTATGTTTCTTTTTATTATATAATTCTAACGAATACCACTCAATTAAGCTAAATTTTATTGATATCAACCTGAATTCATATTAACGTCGCTAATATAAAATAAGAATTACACTTTATGACATGGTCAATAACAGAACTCACAAACAGAAAAAGTATTTTAAAGTTAGGTGTAATACTTCACCAAATTTTTGAATTTTGAATTATGTTTGGCTTGTTGTAGAAAATTTGTGTATAAGTTGCTAAAAATGTTTGTCTTTCTCACACCGCTATAACTTCTTCATACAAATTAATTAGTTGTTTATATCTTATTCTTATTATTACTGCTATAGTTTTAAGTGACTTTGGTGTATATTGTTATTTTAAAATATAAATAAATTCTCAAAAAAAAAAAAACGATCAAAATGTGATAAAGTTGTTACAATATCATCAGTTCGTTTGGCTAATACATCACTGTTGCTATTTTCTTCAAGAGATACCTACTAGATAAACAATTATCCGATTATGTTTAGTAGAAGCGTTCTGCAACGATTAATTTGGTCAAACCGATGCGGTTAATTTGCCGAAGTCGTTTTTTACATTTACTCCATCGTCAAAAAAAAATTTGTAGTAATCAAACAAACAAATGACGTGACGAAAAAAACAAAAAATTCAAATGTTTTACTAGCTGGGACTTTTTTGAACGGTAGCTGGTTTCAAAGTTAGTTATTCAAGTTAGTTCGTGCACAGTTAAAATAAAAACCGTCATAAGAAACAATAACGATAAAACCAAAACATTGTTTAAATATTTGAATCTGTCACACTTGATCTTGAATGAGATATATAGCAATGATTATGATTAAAGCATTTCTACGATTGTTATCATTAAGTTAAAATTTTTATTAATAAAGACTTTAAAGTTCTTGTTAAAAATAATTTCACATTAATTCCAAGTATGTATAGGTATAATTTTTTATATCATAAAATAACAAATCAGGTAGCATTAATAGATTTAATTATTTATAAAGTCTACACTAAAATTACCGTTTGACGTTATCAACTATTAAAAACGTTCAAAAGTAAATTACTTAGTCATTTGATCGTATTTATGAGAATATTATATATTTATCAAATAAATCAAGTTAATAGTTATCAATTTATAATAATTATCTCAATGTTTGAAAACAGTAGTTATCATTTGAAACGATTTTAGTAAGTCTAACATTGTTAACAACATCTATAATTACATTGGTTAATTATTGGTAAGCAAGCAAAATTTTTCACTTTTTTTCAATTTAAGTGTGTATTTATTTAAAGATTGTTGTAGTATAATTGTTGTAAAATAGCTAAATTGGTGTTATTAGCGATTATAATCACTAATAAGTACTTTTTTAATTTAAAAAAATTGCTATAATTTTTATTAGTATTGTAATTAAATGCTCTTTGCACAGTTGGCGTTATTGCTTTATTAAAATTTGGTGGGTATATATATACCCTACCTAAAATATTGAGTAATAGACACGAACGGATAACAAAGTTATAAAAGACATCTCGTGTTGAATACCAGTTAGGAGAATACGAATATATGAGATGTATTTTATCCGTTTATGTATTTTTACGACTCCCGATGACAGATATACAGGGCGTAGGCACACCGATAAGTTTAGATATAATTGCGATTGGCTGCTGCATGTTTATTGCAACCGGTAATTTGAATATACTGCATACGAGATTGTATATTTCTTTGACTTGTACTATATAACGCTGTTCTTTATGCAATTATTTAATTTTTGGTATGTATATTTTGCAGAATGCGAATATTGTTTTAGCTATTGATTGGTATGGATTTGCTCTAAAGTCTAGTCCAAGATATGTACCAAGCTTACAACAGTTTAAAAAATTTCACAAATTTTTTTTTTACAAATTTTTATTCAACTTTTAATTATGCATGTAAGTATGTTTCGTTCAACTATTGCAAAACAAGATTTAAACCACGGGTTTAACTGATAGTCTAAAGCTCACCGTCATTAGCTTAAAATTAGTTATGGTAACTCCGCAACTAATTTTACAAAATAAACAAGATTCTCTGTGCGTGCTTATTAACGCAAAAAATTGTTGTGTAAAAATGAGGTTAAGATTTTGTAAGATTTTTACTTAGGGAATTATTTTAGTGAGTTCCACTCATTAATTTGCAAATTTTTTACAATTTTTTTTCTAAGCCGCTGGTTTTATATAAAATTATTATGTACCTGCTGCACTCACTATCAAGCTTTGGTCTAACTGCGTCCAGCAGACAAAACTGTTGCGAAACAGTTTCAAAATTTTCTGCTAGATGCACTAATATAAAATATAGCGATAGTTATTGGTTCGAAAACAAGTTTTTTAGAAATAAGTGTAAAATCTAAGGTTAAAAAATGCCAAAAATTTGAGCTGTGTATTGCTAGAAGTACCCAATTAAGAAAAAATTTGAAAATTTTTTGGTTTTTTTGAAGCACGAGATAACCAAAGTCGCAAATATTTCTAATTAAATAATTGCTTTAGAATCTGGCTTTATAAATATACACCTAACCCAGTTTTACAATTTGCCAAAAAATTTTTTATTAAATTTCAAAAGCTCTTTCTATAACAGCATGTGGTTATTCATCAAAAGATGAATAAAACTAAATAAAAAAAAGAAGATGTTTTATTTATCTTCTGATGATGAGTATATATATGTTAGTCGAAAAAGCTTTTAAGTATAAAAAACTTTTAGACAAAAGATGAAACTGTGTGTGTTAAATATTTCTAAATCTAAAGAGTAATTTATTGTTGACATGCATCTATAGTACTTCAAATCAAATGGTATAAGTAATAACGTAATGTGGTCTTTTATGCTGTGTTGCAAAAGTTAATAGCTTAAAAATAAGACTACCCAAAACACTATAAATCTCCAATTTTCATTTCACCCTTTAGACAAACGGCTCAAGTTAAGATGTATTGTTCACAGTAATAGGGGATTATAAGAGCAAAATTTTAAGTAAGACTATTTAACGTTATTTACTGGCGCTAGCATAATTATATTATATATTTTAATTTATCCTATTTTATTGTCATTGGTATGTAATAAATATCAATTGAGGTTTATATGAAATAACAAAAAGTGGCTTAATATTTCATTTATTAATATAATCGAACAGTAATTAAAAAAGATTTTTTTTTAAACTTGGAACATATTGTAATTATTTTAATAAAAGCTTGTTTTTATAATTATTTAATCGACAAGATGAGGAATGACAGCAGCAGTTGTCCAAGTAGAAATTTCCAAAATTGCTCATTGCCCTTATTGAACTAGTTGGTTCTAAAGTTTGCCGACGGAACTAGCAATAATACCAATTTAGACAGATTTTTACAATTACTGGTTATTAGATTTTATTTTTGTTGTTATATAAAAAGATCAGCTTGAGAAACTGAAGAATATTAAAACATTTCCAATTTTGTCAAATGTTTTTTTTATTTATCATGTGAATTAATTAAACAAAAAACACCGGAATTATAAAATTAGGTGAATAAGTTTTATTAAAATGTAATGACATTTTAGCATAGTAAAAATATCGTTTCTGCTTAGCAAAATAGAAGACACATTAACCATTTTGAAGAGAATAGTAGCTAGTAATAGTAACTTTAATAATAAAAAAAATTATGGCGACGGCATTTTTTGGTTTGTTTACCAACCGACGCGTAACGATTTGTTTTGTGAATGATTATTATCTACCAGTCTATTAGCAATGTTAAACAATTGAGTTCATAAAAGTCAAACCAAATCATCGCCATCTGAAAAATCGTTTATTTTATTAAGAATTATTTAACATTTTTAGTGAATAAGAATAAGATGTAAATAAAAAATTTGTTGTTGTATTCTGTTAAATCTAACACAAGCCTGTAAAATCTTCTTCTAAGTTTATATTAAAAAAAAATCTACTAAAGCAATTATTTTAGATGTTTTAATGAGTCATTACGACACATTACAACACGATTGGTTAAAAATTTAGTTTTTGTTTTGAACTACAATAACTTAAAAATTTTTAAAAAACAATTTTCAATTAAAAAAAAAACGCAAAATTTTATTTTTATTTTTAAAATGCAAAATTATTTAATATACTTACTATTATTACGTAATAATTTATTCGTAAATGTTGAAAACAAAAATTATTCGTCTGTTCCTAGAATTAGGAAAAGCATTTTGCTCTTTATTTTGTCAATCTATTTTTAACAATTTAATAAAATTTAGACAGCTAAAAATCAGAGCTGTAGAAATCTCCATTGTAGGTAGCTGTAAGTAACAACCTGCAGATTGACATTAATGACATAATGATGACACATTATTGATATTTAATCAGCATTATAAAAATTATTGAAAATTGCAAGGAGAAATCAATTTAAAACATTCTAGACGTTTCTATTACTTAGAGCGAAAGTTGAGAAAAACTAAATTTAGTAAGAATATCAACACACTTTTTGTAGCTTTGATAATTTAACAAACAATTTAACTATAAGTTAACTGGTTGAAAAATCAATATATAATTATTTATATTATTTTAAAATTTTGTCATACTTATAAATGATATTGATAATCAATTCTAAAAAACAAAAAATAATAATTGTAAGTAAAAACGTCTTAAATATTATGACGTTTAACAATCAACTAGTCTGCTTTCCAATCAATTATTTAGAATGTGTAAAAATATAGTGTTGTTAGTTAGCAATAATTATTAATTTACGTTGATAAAGTGCGGCAAGTAATTGACAACGGCTAATTTAGTCAGTATTCTTGCAGCAGATATTTTTAGGGTCACCGAACTTCTTAAAATATATAAATTTAGCTGTAGTTAAAATACTAAAAATGTTAAAACCTTAAAGTATTTTCTTTAATAAATAAAATAAAAATAGAACAAAATAATGATTCTTCTAGAAAATCTTGCTTTGAAAAAAAATAGAATTATGTAGCATCTTGTATTGATTTATTAATGAGTAGATATTTGGAAATGCTTTTTAGAGCACATTTCACTGCAAATAAATTTTGTTTAGGTATTTTTTTTAATGTACTTAATTTAATTAACAAGTTCGACATTTTATGGAAATTAGATAGTAAGAGTTCACTTTCTCTGATGTTCATAGCTGGGCGTGCGATTATTGTAACAATAATTATCAAAACACAATTTCATATTGTTTAAGATGAAATCATTTCACTCTCTATATGCGTGAGAAAACGTAGTATTGTAACTTTTTCTTTCATTATTAAGAAAAACATATGTGTGTTAAAATTTAAACAATTACAAGCATTTAAATAAATGCATAGACGATGTATTATTTTCTTCACATGTTTGGTAAAAGCTGTTGCCAAATCCTGCATTGAGAGGATACAGTTTTGATTGAAGAAATTGAAGAAAAACAATTTTTGATGCTATATCTAAATAAATGCATAGACGGTGTATCGTTTTCTTCACATGTTTGGTAAAAGCTGTTGCCAAATCCTCCATTTAGAAGATACAGTTTTGATTAAAAAAATTGAAGCAAAAACAATTTTTGATACTATATTTAAATAAATGCATAGACGGTGTATCGTTTTCTTCACATGTTTGGTAAAAGGTGTTGCCAAATCCTCCATTTAGAAGATACAGTTTTGATTGAAGAAATTGAAGAAAAACTATTTTTGATACTATATTTAAAGTTTATTAAAATGTTTTATTGCTTGTTTTTAAAACTTGAAACTATATCAGTGAAAATCGCTTGACATATTTCTCTAGGCGTTTTGGACAGTTTGCTTCAACGCTATTGTAACCCACTAAAGACTATGTCTGAACTAGTTGTGCATAATCATTTTAAAAATTTTAAAACACTTGTTTATTGTTTGAAAAAAGTTTAACGTCAATTATTTTAATTAAAAGTTTGAAACCTTGAAATAACTGCCATGTATTTCCCGCATCAAATAAATATGTATATAAATGCATGACAATTAACTAGTTGTTAGTAAAGATATGAATATGGGGGAGAATTATGTAAAGTAGATTATGTCTTGACGGTAACCTAAAGCTATGCAATAAATAACAGAAAGTTTTTGCTTTACGAAAAAACCTAATTATTGATGAAAAGATTTTCGATTCGATGTGATCACTTTGTACAACATAACGGGAGATAAAAGGCGTTGTTGTATGGTTAACACTAGGGTATAAGGAAGTAGTGCAGTGACTTTGTTGGACATAAGCCTCCAGGCCTGCGGTCAGATCTAACCATAACGATATTTAGTAACCGCAGGCAAAGAACGCTCACCTCCTTAAGAAGATGCTCTTATTATTTTACCGTTTTGCTGCGAGATTTAGATTGTATTATTATCGTCATCGTGTTATTTTTATACTTTTTGCCTATAGCAAGCTATAAAAGATTAGCGGCTTTAATCATTTATTATTGACCGCAAAAAACAACCCAAATAAATACAAAAAGATTTTGTGTCCTAAATCTGATTAATTAAAGATAAATAACTAATTTTGAATCAATCGGTTACATGACATTTTTGTTATTTCTTATAATCACAGGGTAGCAAATTATGACAAATTTGATAAATAATTATATTATTGCTTAATTAGTTTATACTGTGAAACCACAGCCTTAATTAGTATTTTGTAAAGAAAACCTAATTAATAAAACCAAGCATTATAAATTCTTAAATCTTTGTTTGTTTGTATTTGGTGGATAATTTATTTATTATTGTAATCTTATGTTTATTTCTATAGTTAATAAGTATATGAATATTGTACAACATGTAATTAAAATAGCTATGTTGTGAGCAGGTATTTTTTGTAACACTTTGGTTGTAATTGACTCTTTTTTTTACATGAAAAGTAACAATTTTAAGATTTTATTAATTAATATACAAACTTTATTATGTTCGGTTGCTAAAAGCTCATAACCAATTGTAACATTCTAATGGTAACAGCTCCAAATAAAAATGTAATAATTTGATATAATTAACAATGACAAGTGTATTTGAATATAAAGAGCAAAACGATTTATCTTTTAAATCATCAAGTGAAAAGGAGCTTGCCCGTCTCAGCGTTTACGGTCTACCAAACTACGAGATTATAATATTGATAAATTCTTGAATCTTTGTAGCTTTTTTTTAAACAAATATGCTCTTAAAACACACAAACCAAATAATTTTTTGATAATTCTATAAAATATGTCAATTTTATTACTACTTGAAAAAAAATTAAAAGTGATTACAGCTTAAAATAAAAATAAAAATTGAAGGTCAGATTTACTTAGTTTTTATGCTATAGAAAGCTTTCCAGAATTACAACGTACGTCCAAAAATCTAGTCTACCTGAAGCAAAATAGTTAAAAAAGTGGCATGTTGCTGATTTGTCTTTGATTGTATTTTAATGTCTTACAAAAATTTAGACAAAAAAAAATTATTTAATTATTTAAAAAAAATTTATATTTTTTATTTATTTTTAATACTAAATGATCAACTGTTGTTATTGACTATCAGCTGTTCTGAAGTTTGTTACTGATGTTATTGCAATAATTATCAACATCGGGGGAATAAATCAGTGCTTAAAATTGGCAATCATGATAAAAAAAAGTTGTGGTTTATGTAGGAAATATACTCTCAACTAAAAACCAAAATAATGCTGTTGGTATAAATATTAATAATTAATGAATATTATAACAAAGTGTTTAATTAAATATTTTATATAAAATAAAACTATCCGTTTGTTCTTGGAATCGACATGAGAAAAGTATTAAAATGCAAACCGTCTATTGTTTAAAATTTTTATTACTTTAGAAAGTAAACTGTGATAGATAGTTTTGTATTGTATCGTTTTTAATAACTAAAAAATAAACTGTTAATGAATGTAATATTTATTAATTATTAAAAAAAAATTTTATAACTTATATTATAGCTTACGCATTATGTTTGAAGATTTTTATAACAAATTCATACCTTTTGCTGTATCTTTGCAAAAACAAAATTTTTGTAAAAAATAAAACAAAATACTAAAAAAAATTTTGTTTATAAAACTGTATATATTAAATTTCTATTTTAATTATATAATTTTGTAAATTTTTTTTTAGAGGCTTCGTACATTTAAACTAAACATCTAAATTTACAAAATATGTTTTTTAAGAAAATAAAAAGATTAAAAACTGGTTATTATTTTGATCACTGCAATAGATTTAAACTTCTCAACTGTTTATCTTTATTAAAGTAGAATTCAAACTTAAGTAAATGAGCTATGAGTCAAAATATAGGTTTTTCTAAGCAGTGCTTAGTCTTATTTAGGCTTGCGCTACAATTATAAGCGTACTTAAACTTAATTTATTCATTGCGTTATTAAAAAAATGTGCACTATTAGATTGAGCCGTTTGTTCTTTATCCTTTTGCTCAAAATAAGATTCTACTTAAGTAACAAACTTTGTTTAAATACGGCAAGTATGCTGAACCTCTAAAGCTTGCAAATGAAAATAAAAGCTTAATATAGTGTTTGAGACACTATTTGTGCAAAAATAGTCAAGCTGAAACTTGACATACAATCAGGAACGATGTATATTTCTATGTTCCCAACCTCAAATAACAACTAGTTTTTGAGTCTTTTCTTATAAATAAAATAATAGTATTATAGTGATTAAAGCAATATGATATAGCTGACGCAGTTGATGACAACTCAATATTACTGAATTGATTAAAAATTTTTCTGTCAAATAAAATTGTTTCTTTTCTTAATGTCTTCAAATTTCTAAATCATGTTTTAGCAATTTATGTTATTTAAGTCGTTTTTTGTCTAAAGTAACCACGCTTATAGTTGTTGCTAATAACTTGTCAACAGCATAATTTGTTTAACAACTTCAAATTTTGCCATGTCTTAGAGTCAAAATTTTTTAGAGTTTATTTAGTTAATTTTAAAGTTTAGAAGGTTAGAAACATCGATGGTGCAAACCTATTGAAAGTTAAGTAATGCTTAACTTTAAGCAGTGCTTAAATAATTATTGTTTTAGAAAACACGGGGCAAATCATTAGAGGGTTAAAACTGCCAAAAAAATATGTTTGGCCCAAGGTACCATAGTAGATTATAGTAAATTCTAATAAGACTTATTTATTGTAAAATTAAATTATTTTCTAAATTATTAAACAAACTTTTTTCTGATAAACTGTAATGATTTTCCAATGTTTTTTTACATACAAAGTATTTTTGTAGAGATCATTTTGTTTAAGAAAGTTAAAAGAAGCAATCTTTCTATATAATTATTAAAGAAGCTTATAGTTTTATGCTAATAAATTAATCACGATGCACAAAAAAACGGTGTAATGATCTCGTTTATTTCTTGAAAACATTCCTATACGGATAGACCAGATTTAGGAGTGGCTAGACGCTCTTTCACAAGTGAAAGAAGCCCATTCACAGTTTCGATTTATCATATCACCAATCTAAAAAAATAATATATATTTATTATAGCCATTTACTAGTGTTATCGCTGTGCTTATTGTCATCATAAACGGGTTATTCGTTTAATCCACAATTGATATCTTTATTACAAGACGATAAGCATCGCGTTTTATTTAATTCGTCATTTCTTTTCAACACCTATACATGCAATATGTTACAGCAATTATTCTCTTGGGTGTTCTTCCATTATAAAACAATTACAGCTACTGTTTTTGTGATTAATGTAATATATTGTCATCTAATCTAGACATGAGGAGAAAATTACAACGTTTACTTTAAGATCATTACAAAAATGCAAATAAAAGTGAACGAATCAAATTATAGACATGGCACATTCCTCCATTGTAACATCTGTTATTATATTATCATCAACATTGAAACATTAGTGATGAGTTTTTTTTATAATTTTAGGTGAATAGAAGATAATAATATATTTGCCTAAAAAAGCTAATGTTTGCCGAAAAAGAACTCTAAACAAACATAAAAAGTAGTAGCTTTTTGTCGTCGAAATTTTTGTGTAAAACATTCCTCTATTTTTAATGACTTTATTTTGAATTTTAAAACAAAATAAAATTTGAGTTACTATATCAATATATTATAATTTTTATTGACATAAAACATTGTTTTCTTGTGATACTTTAGGCGTAAAAATAGGTAAGACAGGCGTATTACGTCGAAATCAAGTCTATTGAATATGGAGAAATTACACTTTCCTTGTGTAATTCTAGAGCTAAAAATGCAATTTTTTTTTCAATAATCTGAAGAGTCACTTTCATATTAAATGTCTTCGATCTGGGTGACCGCAACCTTGCTACTACTTTCTCTAAGTTTTGAGATTTATGACATCCAAATTTTATTAATACCAATTAAATTTGAAATAGAAGTGACTTTCAAAATTCAATCAATTAGTTTCCATCGTCTGCTAAATTTTTTAGAATCGTTTATTTCTGGCTCTTGTGCGTGACATAAATGGATTTAGCATGAAGAAAATCTAGAGCAACACGAGTGCTTTAATAAAAAGATAAATTGTATATCGATGCTACTAAACACAATTGAACCATTTTAATTTTTTTTTAAACATTAAACATTATTACCACAATTGAATACATGGCTCGAATAACGTTGTGATAATTAAACCATTTAATCGAGCTTAGACAAGTTAATAAAGCATTTTATTGCGTTTTAAAAAAATTTAAAGTTAAAAACGATTAATTTGTTTCATTATTAGTTAGAACAATGTAAAATTTAATCACGAATTAGAGTAGTATAATACTTTTTGGCTGACAGGCTTTGATATATATATACATCTGTTTAAAAAAAAGAGATATCTATTTTACGCATATTATGTGGTAAAACAAACCTGAAAACAATGCATGCGTAAAATTATAGTTATCGTTCCTGCATATTAGAAAAACTAAATTATTTTTACTAGAGATTACTCAACCGCAATTACACAAGCAAGATTTTATTTGTCTGAATAAAATTGATTTTTGTTTACTGACACTTTGTAGAGTGGCTTTTAAAATCAACTTATCAAAATAAAATCAAACTAAAAATAAAATAATTAAATTTGTTTATTGGAAAAACCTCAAAAGTAATAAAAACGATAAAAATTTTTTACCGTAATTGATAAAAATTATCTTTATATGTTGATTTTTAAGACTATTTATCATAACACCGAACAATAATCAGGTTTGAGAAAATGATTCATAAATCTTTAGACGAGATTTGCTCTAATCGTATTTAAGCAGGTAGATGATTTTGATATTACTTTAAGTAATATTTACTAAAAACACGACAATTGGAAGAAAAAGCCTACCAGAAGATATAACATGTATAAAATTGTATACGGACAGACAAAGCCGCAGGAGTAGTCGTTTCTAGAACCACAACATCAGAAGATGTGTAGAATTTAACTTAGAAAAAAAACTATCAAAAATGTGAAATTGCAATTCACATCAATAGTCAAGCAGTCATAAGAGCACTATGCTCCTATGCCATCAGTTTCAGAATAACATAAGAATGCCGAGGCAAGAATAACAATGTTTTACTTGTTTGGATACCTAAAAACTTGGGAATAATGGAAAACAAGAAAGCTGAAAAAAAGAAGGCGCATTAATCTTCTTTGTAGGGCCAAAATCATTTTGTGGTTAAGATAGGCACACCTACAGGAGAAGGTTCATAATGAAGAGACGAACAGATCAAATTGCTGGCTGAATCTTTCTGGATTGAAACATTCTAAAAAATTTCTTAAATAATTCAAGCATGCAAGGCTCAAAGTTTTTAAGTTTAAGAAAAATTATAGCAGGCTGTTGAAGAAGCAAATATATTTGTATTGTAGAGTATAAAATGCTATTATTGAACGTTTTTTAAAATAAGAAAATCAAGACTTTAAATATATATTTTTTTAGATAGTTTTTGTTTTGTGGTAAAACTTATTAATTATTTTGACAAATTTTTTTACAATCTTTTACTTTGTGATTTTAACTGCTATCACATTCAATTGGATTAAAAGTAGTTTTAATGCAAAAAATGTATTTCTTTTTGTAATTTTTAAAAAACAAAAATTTTTTTTTATTTTTAAATTATGGATGATACTTTTAAAAGTTTTTGTATAAAAAATACTAGAGAAAGTTAGCCAAAATAAATATGTTTATTATGACAGCTATTTATAACGCGTTTATTGTAAAGCTGAATGTTTGGCAATGGAATGACAAAATAAGCTATAACTTCTTAAAAGTTGCTTACCGAATTTTGGATTATTTTAATTTGCAAATGTTTGCATAGAAACCAGATAAAATAGAGAACCACACCTTAACTGAGAAAGTCAAAGTAGATAATTTTTTGCTCTTGTATTTTATTAGTGACGCGCCAAGAAACGCCCAAGCTTCACACAGATTCTTGACAAATTACACACCAAATCAGTTTAAATGAATCTCATTAATTCATAGTTTAGTACAAGTATGTTCGTTAGCGAGTCAGATTTAGACCCACTCATAATTACCAACGCATAAATTAACCATTTATTTAATTATCTTGCTTCATAGACTCTCTTTCATAGATTATGAAAATTCTCTGACATAAAAACTGTGTTTTATGATTTTTAAAATACTATTTTTGAGTTAAGATCTCAATCAAAAATTGTTCAAAGTCTTACTAATCTCTTAATTAGACTACTGACGGAGATTTTTTCTCAAAAATTAATACAATCAAACCCAACATTTACATTTTTATGGGTGGCTATAAACTTGAACCAGACTGTTAATTGAAAATTGAATCGCAAAATGCGACTTTATGTAAATTTTTTGATTTAAAGTTTATCAATTTGATTCAGTTGCAACAATTGGGAAATTCCTAGAATTCAATCTCTCACATTAATTAAAAGTTGTTTGTGTTACATTTTATTATGCAAAATAACAACATTACTAATATTGTTGACAATTACAGAAAGCACGTGCTTGAGTCGTATTACCTTGCTGAAAACAATTGTGGTTTTTATCTAGTATTATTTACCATTATATATAACATAACAATTTTTTTTTATTTTTTCGGAAAATTATGATTATAAGACGCAAGAGTTGTTACCATGATAAGAAAATTAAAATGTAATAACGGCATCTTAGATAAAACAAGAAAATCTTTTAAAAATTGTAGTAGCGCTTAGTGCGTTGGTTAATGCATGTTCGCGTTTACTTTTTAGTTTCCTCTTTGTAGCTGTTTTTTTTGTTTAAAATTATTCTATAATATTAATTCAATTTGAGCTTTAATTTCAATTATTATGAATAAATGTAATTACGTGATAAATACACTCCTCTGATTAACAGGATTTTAAAAAAACCTTTTGGTAATAGTTTGAGAACTGTTATCAGTTTTAATTTTTTTTTTTGATAAATTAGAAGTATAGTATACATATTTATCTTACTTAAATTTAGAATTACTACTTAAAACTGACATAAAACTTATAATTTTTAAATTTTTTATTACACCTACAGAAGTACATTACTAGTTACAAAATGTCAATAAATTATAAAATGCCAACTTAAATTTAATGTTTTTCAATTAATCTAGATTTATACCCAAGTGTTTAGCATCAAAAAAGACGAATAAAAACTGCGGATACTAAGCTGAACAGCTTCACCTTAAAAGAAGATGAAATGTTCTAGCGGAATTGTTAAATACTGTTAAAGCATTTCATAACAAATATTCAAAAACATTTTTAAAGATATTAAAAATTGCGGAACAAATTTTTAATTGACAACATTCCGAGAACATCAACGACTTGTAACAAAACTGAATATTTTTTTAAAGGAAATAGAACGAATTCAGATAAACGGATGAACAAGACATAAAAACGTTTTTGTTTAAATTATCGCATACCTTACCGTCTATACACCATACCATTCATAAGCCCGCTCAAAGGAAACTATTTTTAAAAATCAAATAGACTTAAAATTTTCCAAAATATGCTCATAGTATTCAATTAAAATTTTACAGATATTAATATCTCAAAGATAGTGCATATTTTTTTAGGTTATTTATAGAGACATAAACCAATTATCTTGTCTAATAATTAATTAGAAAAATAAACATGTATTTGAGATATTTAGTACTAAAATAAAAAGAAATGTACAACTATACTAAAAACAAAAAAAAAAGCTTTAAGAGTGAAATAAACAACCGATTAACACTTAGTGGTCATCAAATTAGTAATGGACGTTTGAAGAACCGGGTCTTAATGTATTCTAGTGTAAAATAAAAAATAACATTGTGACAACATTGCTTCTACTTAAAACTAAAGACAAACTTAAATAGATTAATTGTATTTTTAGGAAGCTGTATTAGAACATTCAAGCATTTGTCTTATTTCTAGATGAACAAAAAAATTTAATTTCTTAGATTTAAAATAATGTTTACAACATTAGAATAAACTAACAAAAACTAATAATAAAAAAAAATATACAATCTAATTTATAAGTAGAAACATACAAGCTTTGGAAACTGCTACCGCTCAAATATTTATTGCAGTGTTTATTAAAACCTATTTAGTTTAAATATTGCTAATAAGCTGTTATTAATAAAAAAATTAAATCTGTTATATTTTTTAATTGAAGAAACATTTTTGGGTGTACCAAGTTGGATACAGGACTTGTAGATTCTATGGTTGAAAGCTTTCTAAAAATGTAAAAAAATAGATAGGTATATTATGAAAAAGGTAATCGCAGGTTCGAGCTTCGGGCTATGGGCACGCCGTTAACGACCGTCACGCAGGGCTCCCCGTGCAGTCGATATGGAAGTCATGATCGGCGGTAATTAATTAGACATCAGAGGCAGGTGCTGACCACCTCCGGCCTGCAAACCATAAGATGAGCTCAATACTGGTCTGACTTTCATCAAAGTATAGTATTTTTACTTTACCCCATTAAAAAATTACCTTTAGGCTACGTCTTCTGTACATTCGCTGTAAAGATCTCGTGATATGTAGCTCAGAGGATAAAAGATAAAAATCGAGAAATTAGGCAACTACTGCTGGGCTACGTATTTAAATTCCACTTTAATTTCTAATGTTTATGATTTTCTTTAAGTAGCAGAACATAAATTTTCAAACTAATTATAACACAGGAGTCGAAATCTATACATCTACACTTTTCTTTGCATAAGTAAGCAAACGAATGACTGTTATATAAAAGTTCAATGATAAATTACAAATAAATTCAAATCTTATAATGGTTTTATACCTAAAGCAATTTATTGAATAAATTGAACGACCTTTAAGTATTGGTGAGTACATCAAAAACGTTATTAAACAGAAGCCTCAGCGCTGCTTATACGGCGATTATGATCCACGTATAATAGCTTCGGGTGGTAATTATCATGATGAATGCTTTTCTGGAGTCAACTTCACAAACGATTTCCTTTATTATCTGTAGAGCTCCCTTGTAATTAGTTGAAAATATATTCAAATCAAATGGTTCGTCTACGGTTTATTTAAATTATACATGTTCTGTTTGAATCTATGATGTATTATTAATAAACCGAATTTTAGTTAGCGCTAATTTTCTTTCTTCATACTAAAAACCATTCAATATTGATCACATTTTTTTATTATTAAAATTTCTTAAAATTTAGTTTGTTAAAATGATTTAAAAAAAAAATTGTGTGAGAATTTTGATGGAATTTAAATATTGCTTACTATCCAAAACCTCGGCTTTGTAAAGTTAAATTTATGACCAGTTTTTTTACATCGAAGAACAAAGGCTCTTCTTCTTTTATCCAAATTGTGCAATTAAAAAACATGTTGATGATTTTTTATGTAGTGGTTTTTTATAGAGGATTTTTATAGTTTTAAATTATGATTTGCTTAAATATAAGGCAAAACGTTGGCGCCATCTCTATACATAGACAAAAAGTTTTCATTTATTTTATATTTAGAGTAAATTATTAAGTGTTGAATAAAAATATTGCGGCTCCCTATGACTGCTGCAGGTCTTACAGTTTCAGAATTAAAATTGCTCTGTATTCCAATAATACATATAACACTTCCAAAACGTTTATCTTACTTTTTTCAAAAATTTTTTTTAAGCACAATATTGTTTTTTAAAATTAATTACAATTACAAAGCAATTAATTACAAAGTAATTAATTTTAGCAAAACGATAAGAAGTCGGCTATTTTTATTTGTTTCACTAACTAAAAAAACAAATTAGATTAAAATGATTTAGCAAGATTCACTTTCAATCCATCTGTCTGTAATATACAATTTAATCGATTAATAAATATTAACCCGCATCCTTTTGTTTTAAAAGCGTTTTCAGATAAAATTTTTAACTTGATTAAGCTAATTATGCATGCTTATAAAAAAAACAAAAACAGCGAAATTGCTGTGAATGTATACTGTTGCTCGATAAAAATGTTTGATGTCTAGCAATGCACTAGTGTATGCAGGTGGTTAGTGGTTACTTCTTATAATAGCTGCATGTAGAATCAAATGGAATAATAGTTTCAATTTTATTTTTAAAATTAACACAAATTTTACCAAAGTATTTTTGGCGCTTAAAGCTTATAATTTTTTAAGAAATAAATATTTCTGCTTTTATTAGTAGTAACTTTTCAGCTCAATTTATCCAGAATTAAGCAATTATTCAACATATATATTTTTCAAATCCCTGCACACAACATCTGCATTTTCTTTTAAGTGTACTATATTTTGCATCTAAATGGTGATAATTATACTACCAGCATTGTAGTTAACTCAAAATTTATAGTTGTTATTAGGCGTCTTTAAAAAACTTGGCAACAAAATTAGCAAACAATATAATACAAATTTATAGAACCGCTTTTCAACGCATATGGGTTTACAAGGTATAATACCTAAAAATTCTACCATAGACACAAACAACAAAATAAAATCATACAAATTTTTTTATGTTTTATTTTAGAAAATTAAATATGTATAATAAATTATTAAGCTTTTAAAACAAATAATTGAATATCCTGTATGCATATTTAAAAAACAGATTAATTTATAGTACATAACATACATAAAAGTTGCATTTCTGTCGAGAAATTACAAAGTTGAACGAGATGCAAAGCGTTGAGATAAACTTTTATTTTGAGACAAAAATACAACACTTTGTTACGGTTTGTATACTGTTTTACTCACAATCACTCATAATATTAATTTTTAATTCTAAATAATTATAACTCAACGTGTTCAAATAAATGTAAAAAATCAAGTTTTCAGAACCAAAATTGACAGTTATTAAAAAAAAATTGGTAATGCTTGTTTTTAAAATTGGAAAAAGGTTAAAAATGTCTAAAAATGACTCTACTGACACCAAATTAATTCCAACGGAATTATTGAAACATTAAGTCTTTTCACACCTTTTCTTTGGTATTAGATTGCTTGTAGCTTTTATTGGCATATTTTCATAATCTTTCTATATCAAAAAAACCCAGCACATGCTCGTTGCTAAAATGCACTCTAAGCTTGAAGGAAAAAATTAACATTTTAAAGTATTAAATTGAAGTAAACTAATTGAAGATTTATTATACAGTCATAGATCGTTGCTTGCAGTTCGATACGTAACGACGTCGTACAGTGTAATCAAGTAGGCTAGGTTTTTTCGCCGAAGAGAAGGAAGATGCACATTACCTATTTAATTATTAATATACCTATAATTATTATTCTAAAATTTTTGTGCAGTTTATTAAAAACCACTTTGTAATGCAAGTTCTATTGGTATTACTCATCTCATCAATTAATGTTTGTTATTATAATTTTGCTGCTAACTATACAAACTGCAGAACAAAGTTTATAATAATTATACCTTCTTTCAGAAGCTGTAAAGTTTCAATAAAATTATTCTTTTGTTTCCTAAGCAATAAACACTTTCGTCTTCTTCTTCTTCTTTTTTTTTGTGTTCTTATCCGTTTTAAATGTTAGCAATCATTTTAGCAATACACTGTTTGTACTTTGCAGTTTTATCTTTATTTTTTTGAAGAGAATCAGGAGTGCCAAACTTCTGCCGACTGAAAAAGCTTTTAGCCTTTAAAAACCTACCGTTGTTGTATTGCACTAGGCTTTAAAATTGTTCAAACATTGAATCTTTTGCCTTGAACGCTTTCTAATAAAATTTATTTTAGCTGCTAATGACACGAGCAATACATTTTTTATTGAAATAGATTATCTTTGGAAATGGGCGGTTTGCAAAACCTTATAGGTTTTGGTAGACTCTAACAAATAAGTTTTCAAAAAAGTTACTAATATCTGCAGGTAAGCATTTTTGTAATGACATTTATATAAAGTTTTGATAAGCGGTTTTTTAAATATAAAAAATTTGTTTTGAGAGTCTCAAAAATGTAGCAAGACTAAAATGTACATAATAATAAAAAAAAATTAAATTTATAACTTCAAATTTTTTTAGTAATAAAAATAAGTTGACAAAATAAATCCAAATAAGTATAGAATCATCAATTAAAAAAAGCTAAAGCACGTGCTTCATAGTTTTCGCTCCGGAAAGCGACAGGTTAAGAGAGAGAGCCCGTGCCCGGAGCAAATTCCGCCTGATTAAAACCGGAGCGAAGGTAACGTATCTGAGCACTTCCTAGCACAACATCATTTATGAAAACCGCTGAAATTAGAGCAAGGTCATTGCACCTAAACTTAAGATAAGAAGAAAGAAGAAAAATATAATAATACCCCCGATGATGGACAGGAAAAAAAGACTGATTAAAACACTATTAAATGACCAACAGCAGTCGCCTCAAGCAAACTTGGCTTCTAATTAGCGAATAATTACATAATTGCTAAGAAGTTGCAAGCAGGTTGAAATGTCCACCATTTTTGCTTCAGCTATAAATTTACATTTAATGACGACAAGTTACAGATATTTACTGAATGAATATTCGAAAAAAAAATTGAGCAAGTCCGAAGTTTTATTTGTTTATATTATAGGCACTCATTAGAGAAAAGCTAAGCATAACAAATATAAAACAATCATAAAATAAATACTAAAAAAATAAAAAATTATTTCTAGCAATTATCTTGAATCATTTCCTTTGCTGAGTTCAATTAGACAAACTCCTCATTTTCTATCTTTAATAATAAATTCAAAAATATTTAATATTGATCTACTGCATTTGATTTTGTTGCAATTTTTTTCTCCGTATAATTGCCATTATTAATTCAGAAATAAAAATGTAAATTTTTACGGATGTCTTGCAAAATAGAGTAAACTAGTACGTTTGTGCACTTTTAAACTATTGCTTATGCCTCAATAGTGTAAACCCTAAAAATATAAGTTTTTTATTATATGTAATAGGAATTTTGAACTTCATTGCTTTTTATATTTTTTGCTACCTACAAAATCAGATGATGTGCAAATAGCTAAACAACCTTTTATCAAGCTTTCAAATTAGAAAAAGTGACAAATTTTAATTAATTTGTTTTATATTATTTTATTTTTTTATGTATATGATTAGTACTGGAAAAAAGTACGTAACATGTGATTAGCTAGTATGCTTTTAATAATTTAACTGTTTAAAATACGTAATAATTACAAACTTAAATACTTTTTCAGCTTTACTGTAAAATTTTCTGTAAAAGATTTTATGTAGATTATTTTCAGTTTAAAAACACATTTTTTTATCGCAAATTAAACTAGACGTATTAAATATAGAACATTTTTAAGAAGTTTTATAATTAATATCAGTGTTTTTTCTGTTTATGCATAATTTTACGTTTCTAATGATAACAATTTTACAATACCTATTATTTTATTTAAAAAGTTCTTAAGCTGTTTGATTATTATGAACTATATTTGTTTATTTGCAATTGCGATACGCATCTAACTCGCTTCACATGAATTGACTTAAAAAATATATATTTATATTTTATATGTACATATTTGTTTATATACATATGGTAAAACACGTTTACAAGCGCCTAGTCGCAAAACTGAACCGACCAATAAAAATTTGGAAGATTTTAGACATAAAATGTCAAAGTTGTTACTTGTCCAAGTGTAATAACCGACAAGCTTAAGATGTGTACGTACTCCAGTAACAATCAGAGACTATTACAATTAATTTTTTTTTGTATTTTAAGAGATTTAATGTCAAAAGATATGTACACAATTGTAAATTATAACGTCATCAGACATTTATAAAACTAGTAAATTACATTAATTAAAAGAATAAAATTAGTAAAATAATTTGTACATCAGTTTTGGCATCAAATAATAGCAAGATTATCAAAAGTTATTGAATTTGTTATATGAGTAATTTACTATTTTTGAAGCAGTTGGTAATTAAAAATTGTAACGTCAGCAGCTGGTTGTTAAAATATTAGTCAAAACTTAAAAGCTGTTACCGCGATGTAAGTAGTCTAATTTAAGTTAAACTCTAGGTAGGCTAGGTGAAGCGGTTATTACTGTGGTGCGTTGTAGATTGTAGACCAATAGTTCTTAGAACATAAGTAACAATTATGTCGTCACAGATGAATGATTATTTCCCGGATGCCAGCTACTTTATGATTGCACTAAAAGCTGTAGAAATTCAGACAATTAATTGGCCTCATCATACAAGTTATCTGATTTAAAAAAAAATGTGCGTATACTTACTTATTTTCCGTGGGTTTGTTGCAGTATATGGTGCGACAAGAAGGCGATTTAACGGTCAAGGAAGAGATTTAAATATCGAAGTTATTACGTGGGTGTGCATTAAATAGCTTAATTATAACACCGTGGGGCAGTTTGATAAAGCTTGAATGTCGTAGATAGTTAATTCAAGTAGATGGGGCTATAACTTGTTTTGATTTATGCAGATTAAACTATTTCATAACTTTTTGATCGCTCAGTTATGCTATATTGTAACTTTTTCTCAAAAAATCTAAAGGTTTTATTATCACTTAATGGTAATTTATTAGTAGAATAGTGTCCAGGAAATTACTAATTTCTGCGCAAAACATTATTCAAGATGCCTTCAGTCGTTAGATCACATTATTATCGACCGTCAGGAAGCCGCACGTGATACTGGTTTTTGTTTTTTATAAACTAATCAATGCTCTTGCTGGTGTGGTAAAAACACTATTTCTAAGCAACAAGTACAGCAATAAGTAGCTTACACTTTTCTTAGCTATTTTCCTCATTACGCTTAACACATTTATATATTTTTTGTACCTACTTGTATTATATAGTGTTTTTATCTTTATTATATTTTGTAATGGGTTTACTTATCCAATACGATAAAGTTTAAACTATTTTAATAGAAATGCATAGATATCTACATTAAAAATTTGAATAAATTCACAATTCTAATGCCGGTATATAACTGATTCTGCTTTAATTGAATAACATTTTAGCAGTTTACCTAAGCAAATATGTAGTTAATTTTAATTCTAGTTTGCAAATTGATATTTTTACATTTTTATAGAAAACAAGTTTTTGCTTCAAGATAAAGCTCAAAAAAATTATTCGAAAAAGAAAAATAATTTTACAATTGGGTATCAAATAATATTTAGTTTTGTCTATGCATTCCTTAGCACTGCTGGCTGTGCAGCTTCCATTAGTAAACACTCACAAAAACTCTAGAAATATAAGAAATTCCCAAAATGCTGTTCCTTGCAATCTTATCTCGGAATAGTCATTTACATAAGAGTCAGGAAATTGTTACATTATGTTTTATATTAAATTTTAAATTTTGTAAATAAATCGTAAAAAATCAATGTTTTTAAGCAGTACCTAACTAAGTTTGTTAATTTGATTTCATGATTACAAACAGCTACAATTGACCAATATTGTTAATCTTGTGCGTTTATTGTGAATCTAATGCAGTTGCTAGTTACTATTCCACAAATAATCATTAATGAACAAAAAAGGAAACTATTGCGACGATGTCTACGACATTCATTTGATGTAAGTGAAACTGCGGCGGTTTTTTTTTTAAATATTACTGTCTTATAATTAATTTTTGTGTGCTTTTCTCTATTGTTTTAATATCTTTGAGAAATATATTCTTTTATTGGCTCGGACTAACATAACCTACAAATTGTCATAAATTTTCGTTACCGACGTTCAAAGTAAAAGATTGCTTTCTAAAACTTACAAATTATTTTTTGCAACTGTTAACAAGTTTATCAACTACATCACTGTGTAGGGTTCTACAGAAAAAAAAAGAATGAAAATGTTTGTTATGTTAAATTATTTAGACAAAAAAGAAGCTGCTGAAAAATGTCAAAGTACGAGTTTTTATTTCTTGCTGTAAAATCTAAAAAAATTGCAAATACTTATAAAAATTGATTATAAGCGATATTTAAAAAAAATACTAGTTACAGTTTTATTTACATCAAATGAATCTCGTAGACATTATTACAAGAGTTTTCTTGTTTTTTATCACTAATTATTTATGAAATATATATAAACCGAAAACTGTTTCACACGCGCAAAATTAACAAAATTGATAAAAAATTCAATATAGAATCTCAGTAGAATGTCTTATTTGACTTGTCTCAACATTGTAAGTTCAGTCTCTTCATCGCTTTTTCTGTAAAAAGTTTGACTTTTGAACTTGTTACTGCAGAAATGTGTTTCTTAGACTTATAACATAGATTACCAAATTGGTTCTAACACAGTCGAGTGTCATTTCCAAAAAATGAGAAAGTAAATTGGAATTTTTTTTATATAAAACTACTTAGTTTAAGTACTAGTACCTAATTGGATAAAGAAACATATTTCTATTGTCTATATGGTCATAATATGTATAATAGGTAATGAGAATATGATTGATGGTAAGAAGAAATTAATTTGTTATTATAATATTTACTACTTCGTTTTTCTTACGCATGTTTTGTATGCATTGTATAATATCTACAAAAGTTACTTGTGTTTTTTGAAGCCTCATAAAATATCAAGAATTCTTTTTTAATCCAATTGACTGAAGCTAACGAACTTGAAAATATAATAAATAAATGATTTGAATTATGTTATAATAAACAATATAGAATGAGTTTGCCTCCAATTACCAGTCGGATACAAAGACAAAAAGATGAATTAATGAAACTTTTAAGATGATTACATTAGCCGAGTTAATGCAGGCAGGAAACAAAAAAAAGATAGATTTTGGACTGTCAATAAGCCTTGTTACACCTGTCAATGTCGAAGAATCGTTTTATAAAGCTGTTTGTCATGCCTGTTAGTGGTACTAGTGGGCGTCAAATTCGAACTACTCACAAGAGAATTCTATTGAATGAACACTTAGCGTGTGTAAGCTCCAAATGGTATATCGAAAATGAATTTATTCACGAATCGTTGAAAGCTTTTAATGCACTGGTAGCAAATTAAAATCAATCACAATGGGCGCCTGCTGTAATTGGATAAATGACCATTGCTCTTTAATGAATGTGCACTTAGATCCCGTAATTGGCATCTTTATGAGCATTATGTTTTTACGCAGTGTTAAAGTACTAGAATGAATCGATTTCAAAGCGCCTCTAACTTGCTTTCAATACTAGGGAAAAAGGTGTATTTTACTCCAAGAAATAACTAATTATTTTTTTACACGAGATAACTAACCATTAATAATTAAGAAAAACGAAATTTTCTCATTACTTTCCCTTTTAGTGTTTATTACATTGTGTAATTAATAATTGCCTCTTACAGAGTCTAGAATTAACTTATTATTTTAGCGGTCAATAGCAAGGAATCTGTATCATTAATACTTGTTCAATTTGCAATACGCATAATACCTAATAATGATAGCTTATTCACACAAAGTTTTGCAACTTTGACTTTCATTGTGGATATTATAAACAAATTTGTGATTTATAACTTAATATAACGTTAAAAATGGTTTTGATTTGTTGTCTATATTTATGTATATAGAAAACTAATAAATATTTTATATTCTATGAAAAAAATTTTGCTAATTTTTGTCTTCAGCACATTATAATCGACCATGTTTATTCTTTTACTGTAAGCGCCTAAAAAAGTTCACACTTTTTTTAATCTAAAAGCTGAAGTGTCAGAAAATTGAAAGTTGCTTAAGAAATATTAAAATTTTATGTTATATTACTATTTTGAGCTGAAAAATCTGACGTTTAATAGTTGAAAATTAATTAGACATAATTACTTTATATAAATACATTGTAAGCACACGTTTACAATGTTGATTTATATTATCTTAATTAAAAAAATTAAATTGTCGTAAAACTATTTATATAAGTAGCTTTATCAACTCAAGGTGAAATGGCTTTTATAGGATTAGCTTCTTATAAATTCAATTGATTCCTTAAGAAAAATTACTTATAATTATCGTTTATGTGGCTAGTATGCCGCAGTATTATTGTGAAATAAAGATAAATTTGTCGATAATTGAATTTTCATGCTTAGCTGCTCTTAGCTTTAAATGTCTCTGGGTACAAGCCATCTGTAAAGTCGATTGAGATAGAACTTAATGTTTGATTTTATGTGAAATAGAGAAAAGAGCATTGACTAAATGTGCTGTTAGCAATAAAATTAACAATTAAAATAGCTGATAAAACATTAAAAGTTATTAAGATTATTTTTAGGTATAATTGCACAGTTTAATAGATATTAAAAAATATCTGGTGGAATTAAATAAAATATAATATTTATGAAGTAAAATATTATTTTTATCTATATTTTTAAACGCAAGAGATAAAAAACTACAATATTTAATTAATATGGAAGATAAAATTTGTTGTGTGCGCTTCAAAATTATTTTATCAAGAAAATATACAAAGGAGGATTATATATACACAAGATTACAATAGCATTAATAAAATGTTGGCGCAAGAGCGGAGCAAATGCAATTGTTTTATAAAATTATAATTCGGAATTATAAACGAATTTCAGATAATATGTTTTGTCAACTAGAGCACTATTATAATATTTTGATAAATAATTGTGCAAAACTAATTTGCTTAATAAAAATTAGAAACAGTATGATCTGTGCTGACAATGATAATAAGCCAAAAAATATTTTTCTTAATTTTTACAAACCTCGTTTTAATCTATTATAAAATTTATTTAAGTTCTTCCTCAAATGTTGATGCTCTGGAATAAAATATGTATGTGTTTTGTTTTTAAAGATTGATTATTTATAATATAATAGTATAATAATATAGAAATAATATAATAATACCCATATCAATAAGTAAAAATTTCAAAATTTTAGATTTGTATTGGAAAATTTTTGCAGAAATTCAAAAAACAGCATTATTATGTTTATGTCATATTGTTCAAATTTCAAATGTTAAATCTGACAATTTAAATAATATGATTGCAGATGCGTGGGGAGATAGTAATTAAGCTTGATTCTTTACAAAACAATCTTATGTTTTCTCTTTGGCTTAAAACACAATGTGTGGTTTTGGTTTTCAATTTAATTCTTAAATTGGTTTTTAAACTAATTGAAAACTAAATGCTTGGTTTTCAAGAATTTGTATATTATTGTAAAAGTAATTTTGTCATCATTGTCATTACTTGTCAAAGACCGTAATGATTTTTAGATTCAGCAAAATTGCTGTGCTTCCGGTATAGGTATATATATAATTCAATACTGCAATTATTTGATATTAAACTTACGTTTAATATCAAACCAACTATAAAAAATTAAGAATCACTTTCTTTGATCAAGATCTAAAAATTTTGCTTTTCGGTTATCTATCTTGCACCAAAATATGCTTTTGTACTAGCTTAATTATTGACTAATAAAATATTGATAAAATGCTAGAAAGAAAATTTATATAGAATAATTACTAGTATGATGAGTTTGCAGCTAAATGTAGAGGTACTACCCTATGATAAATGAATATGAAAAACGTTTGTCAGGTTTTTTATCAGAAAACTAAAGTGAAAGCATCACCTGATGAATTATTAATACTCATCTTCGTACAGTTAGTTAATATATTTCTCGTGTTAATCGCATCACTTATGCTGTATTTTTCAATTAGGTCTGACCCTCACGTCTTGGCGTGAACCTGGCTTAATGGGAACCGAATTTTTCGAGCTTTGTATAATTTATCGCTTTGTCTATCTGAAATTGGTCAGTTTCACACAGAGTATCGTAAGTACTTCACTCACGTACAATTGCGATCAGTCAAAGCAGGTTCTCCTAGTGTCACGTAACAGAAGACACTTGTAATGTCGCCACTTGACAATGACAGACATCTCACATTTTAAAATTCATCTCATCTCAGATTAATCATTTTATAAAAATCAGTCGATACCTAATTGGAGTCGATTTATTCTCTACTTTTATCGTACTGACATTAATTGAACTAAAGATATTTATTGAATTTTAATATTTAAAAATTGCTTAATTTACAAAGTTGATTAATCTTGCGATTTTCCTAAAGAATTGCGTAAATTTTAAATTCAACTAACGGGGCAATGCTGTCATAACGGATATAACATTGATAATATAGACAGGAATCAATCAAGCGTTAGGAAAATATGCTATAGCCAACTGGTTGAGTTAATTAAGAATATTGAGTAAATAATCGATTACCTCCTGATTAATGCGAGAATATTAATTAATTTATGGATTGAAGACAAATTCGGGAAACACGTGCGGTTTCCTGTTGAGAATTTACAGAAAGAAGAGCATCCTGGAAGGGAAGGTGCTCTAAACGTAATTCTGTGACTTCCTTAAATAATACTTTTAATTAATTGATCTTAAACATCATATTTTACAACAGTTGCTTTTGACAACAACATAATTTAAACCTACGATTTTATCAACAGTTATTGTTTTTTATGGCGTTTTTGCTTAAACCTAGCTAATTTTGTAAATCAATTTTAATTAAGAACGATTTTAAACTAGTGTCCGTTATGGTCAAACACTCAAAGAAGAAGTCAGAACCTTTGTTTATAGCAAGCAATAATTAAGGTAATTTAATTTTCAATATAATAATTCTTGCACTATCTATTTGTTTACGTTTTTGAAAATTTTAATATAGTATCGTTTACGAGACTGAAGGAAAATGTTTTTTTCCAGTCTTTCACGCATAATTTGAACAAGATCAATGAAACGGAACATATTGTAAAAAATGTGTAGTTACTCGACAATATTATTCGTGATCAAGTGATAGGATCGGTTATAGCCACAGCAAACTTCCTGCAATTTTCCTCTATATTTTCTAATTATTTGTTGTTGATTCTGGAATGTAGCCTCTTTCTATGAGTTATATAGCCTGAGTTCATATAATGTAGTTTGAACACGCTTATCTGCCATAACTAGAAGCAATTAATTAGTAAATATTAAAGTGATTATACAGAAAAATGTAAAATGTAAATATAAAATTGTATTTATGTTTAGTTAATTAAGAGGCGATTCTGAATGAAATATGTTCTAATAGAGAAATGTTTATGGATAGAATAATGCAAATGAATATGCCTATAATGTCTTATTTAATTAAATCTAATTAACGCTACGTCATGTTAACAAAATAAAAACATAGATATTATAATATTATTTTTCGATAACACGTTTCCCTAAATTTATAGTTTACTATTATTTTGTTAATAGTAGAAAGTATTTTGATTTAAGAAACGTGAGAAAAGTATTTTGGAATTAAGAATGTCACCTGGAGATTATCTCTTTGACAAGAACGTTCATCTAGGTTATTCAAGAAGTAAAAGGCTAGATTCATCATAAAATGCTTGTTAATAAAAGTTGTTTGATTCACCGAGACAAGGTCATTTATAGCACGAGACTGCCGGCATTGCAGGAAGATATAGATTTCCTGCTAGACACATATCGGCAGGTGAAGGGCTTTCCCGCTGATTAACGATGTCACTTGTCACATCTTCTGTGATACTTTTTCCAAATTACGGAGTTATTCAAATTATTATCGTCAAGTTAATTGGGTTCTGGTCCTTTCAATTATACATAAATATCACAACCACATTCCATTAGGACGGTAGTGTACATAAAAATACGCTTAAACTTTTACTTAGAATTTCCACTTTATATCACCGAGAAAGTTTCATCAAATTTTGATTAAATTCTAACAACGTTTTTATATTTTGTGATGGTATGTTTCCTAAAAACCATAATTTTATATAAATTTTGCTTTAGAGAGTGTAAGGAGTAGATTATCAATGGCAAAAATTGTTTTACAAAAAGTATTACAATTTCGCAGTATTGACGTTCGGACGCTTTGAATATTTAGATAAACTAACACAGCTAAACAGACTTATTGTGGTTAATGTTTCAGTAAGAACGATAAATATCAAAATTAATTTTATTTCAAATCTTTTAACAATAAAGGATGCAACATTAGACAAGATAGATAATAAACAGAAGCATAAGAAAACAAAAGAGAAAAAAGCAAAGAAGCTCAGATTGATACAAAATATACAATGAGACTGAATTACATAGCAAACAAGGTGAAAAACTAAATGCAGATCAAGCCAGAAATTAAATAGAGAAAATGTACACTTGTCATAATGCAAAGCTTTTGACTTTACTAGAAGCAGCTAAAATAATTGGCCATTCAACGACTCAAAAAATGTTTATAATCTTACCAGCTGAACGTCAAAAATAAAAACATTGAAAAATGTTTTTTTTATTCTTTAATCAATTATAAATAGACACAGTCTAAGTACAAAACTTATTTATTTAATCTTATATAAAATTTTGCTTCTACTGTCATTGCGTCTCACCAATAATAAATATGACCAAAACAAAATAACGAAACTTTTTTAGAGAAAATTAATAAATAAATATTAATTTAAATATGTATTTTCAGGAAACATTTGTGTATGTTGAATAAATATTAAAATTATTTGACAATTATTATAGTTGTCTTTCTAAGGCAAGCAAGCGCTTAATATATTCTATTGACAGCTTCTAATTCTAGTCAAAACATTTTTAATTTTTGACGTTATGATTTTGTAATGTATTTTTAATAATGATAAAGTATGAAAAGTTATCAATAAGACAACAAAACTTAGAATTATGTTTACATTTTTAACACAAAAAAGTTTGAAAAGTTTACTTTCTATCAGGGTTGGTAAAAGCAATGTATTTTGTAGTCGTAACTTGAAATGTAAGTTTACATTTTTAACAACAGTATTAGATTCTTGTAAGAATGAATTTGAAGGCGTTAATTTTTGAGTCGCACATTTTTTTGATTATTTAAAGCACACTAGTCTAATTTGAAGACATTTTAGAACCAGAATCTTACTAGCTGTTTTTTTCTTGATTGCTTTAGCTTGTTTAAAACATTTAATAAACATCAGATAAATAAATAAATAAAACTGATTACAACAGAAATTGCTGTCTAAAGATTAATGTCTCAATTTTTCTCACCCAAGCATATATGTGGACAACATCCAATATTTGATGTTGCTTTATAAAACAAAAAATTAATTTTACCGTTTTATTTAGTATTTTACAAATAAAGATGTTTAGAAAATGAATTAAAATATTGGGCGCTTTGTTATGTAAATTGGCTGCGTGACTGTTTGTAATTTTTCTTGCAGGCGGAATAGAAGTAACATAAAAATATACTTCTCCGACACCATAATTTTATTTAAAACATATTACTTTTCGTGTTTCATATATATTTTCTTCAAGTGACAAAAGTTTTAATTAAGTGCGGGTTGTAAATCTATAGTTTTCTAAATAAAACATAGATGTCAGGATTTTAAAAAGAGAATACATTAGGAAAATTTATTGTTTGTCGTCGATTGATCATTAATGTTTTGAGATTTTATATTGCTATTAAAGTTTTGATTTATAATCCGTGATTGATCTCACTTTAAAGAAAATCGACAAACTCACGTAGGTACTTAATTAATTTCTTTCTTCATATTTATTAATGGTAATAAAACAAAATAAAAATTTTAATTTATGTTGATGTTAAAGATATAAATTTGATGTATATTATAATAAATAAATTACATAAACTAACTTTTAGCGCCAGTTACAAGTTTGTAACTATAAAGTGTAATGTAAATTTATAGAAGTGTTTTAAAACAATATTCAGTCTATGTTTGGGTACTTAATATTGAGTATGTACTTAGTAAGTTTTACAATGTGTTGGTTTATATACAAATTTTTTAGAAAAAAACCAATTTTTTTATTCTGTCAGGCTACCGCAAAATCAATTAATGAGATTTAGCTGTTTTTTTAAATTCATTCATTCATTTTATGATATCTTAAATAAAAAAAAAAGATACGAGATTTCTGTCAGAAACAATTAATTTCGTTTCATTTGATTTCAGGAAATTTATAAGCGTTTAATGTCAGAATGAAGCTGTCTAGCTTACAATCTGCTAAGTCAGTAACAGCTACGTCTGCTGGCTTGCTAATAAAATAAGCTCAGTGAGTAAAAAAAAGATACTGCTTCATTTAACCAGAAAACATAACAAATTGAGTTTTATTATTTTAAAAAAGTGATTAAATAAAAGATTTTTGAGCTAAAGTTTAAAAATGCAAGTAATCATCGGCCACCCTGAAAATCCTTTTTTTCAATCTCGGCATCGCCCTAAATCGTTCAACCTTGCGATCTTGACATGGTATCGCACATTAACAGTTTGTTAGTTTGTTTAGCCATTTACATGGCCGGGTGAGCGTAATAGGACCGGGTCATGCTCAGCTGACCGTGGGCTATGGGGTGAGCGTTAAATGCCATGACCACTGATTACAGTTATTAATTATTGTAGACAAGTGTCAAAAATTTTTACTCGTATGTCGACCATGACTGAATCTGTCCTTTTAATTTTCAGATTTCTTGGATAGGTTTTGCGCGATGTAAAGATGCGTGAGGGAATGATCGGTAGCAGCCGAGATGTAGCGTGTCCCTTGAGGCTATAGCCTCTCTGCTCTGCGATATGTATAGCGGTTCTTGTTCGGTCTTATTTTATAATAATCATGGGCTGGGTGTGGTTGTTGGTCGGAAGATGCCGCGAGGCACTCGCGGTATGAGCTACCTCAGTAGGGAATGTGCAGGACCGTACCACAAACAAACAACCTGCAAATTGATATGTAGAAAGTACATTAGAAAGGATGGATGACTTATGGATTACATTTCATGATCATTAGTTTGTTCTATTTTGAAGAGAAAGAACAAGTACTTATTTAAATTCCAAGGACCTACTATTTTATGGTTAACAAAAACTGCGCGATCAACCAAGCTGGTGATAAACGTCTTTTTTTCTCTTCTTGCTAAACTAAAAATACGACAAAAAACTTACGTTTTGCTCAGGAATTAACAGTCTTCAGTTCACGACGTTTTAAAACCTGCAATTTATTACAACAATCAAACATACAAAAGATGAATTTCGTTTCTTTAAAAAATACTCAGAAAAACTGAAGAAAGAAATTTTAAGTAAGAAGGGTTTGACAAACATACTGAGAATAAGTACATATTGACAAATTTTTATTTGCTCTTAGTCTGATATTTATTGCTTTTCATTCAAACTTATAAAATTGTAAAAGTGGTATTTTAACAATCAAATAAAAATGTATGAGTGAAATGCGGTCTACATAAGAACAATAAAAAGTAGCTAAAATTAAAGAAAATTAAAAAAATCTAGATTAAAAAAGAAGCACAAATACAATGAATCTTTCACTAATTTTTAATAATGTTACTTCTACGTTTTGGTAGATAAGTAATAATGTTATTATTGTTTGCTTTCAATTCTTTTAATGTGATCATTGACGATTTGGTTCATAGTTTAACAAACAATAACGTTTAACATTTTATTTTTCTTAGATCTTGTTTTTGACTTTAGAGTAAAGCGTTTTTACTTGTTGCATTTTTAAGCTTTTTTTGTTGAAATAAAATTTTATAATATATTTTCCACTGCTACAATATTTATTTTTTTTATAAATTCTGTTGTTAAATGATAAAATTTTAGAATATATTTTAATTCTTTTACAATTTGTAGATTTTGCATTTTTTGTTATCATTTTATAAAACATTATAAACTGGCTACTGCAGATACTGTTCAATGGTTTTCTTAAAACTACAGCGAAAGGAAAATAAGACCAAAACTAATTACTTTACGCACGTAATCTTTGGTTTGAGGCTATGAATTCACATCCACCAAGATCACTAAATTGCAGGAAATGTTTTTCGTTTCAAGCTGATAAATAGTGAACAATTACCATTATAATTATGAAATTCATTGACGTGTCTGTCAAACTTTTCTGATGCTGAAATTATCGTCCAATTACTTGAGTAAGTCTTATTTGCAGTAAATTTCCTAACTTTTTGTTTTCGTTGAAACGAATTATAGTTATTTGCCTTATGTTTTCCTGTGGTAATGTAACGATTTAAAGTAACAGTAATGTTGTAGCAAGTGACTTGCACGTGCCCGGGAACCGTGTTGAGAGCTTTCAGAACACGCGAACCACGATTGTTCGTGAGTGAGTAAAGTGAGTAAAGAGTCTGTTGTTGTATAGAATGGTTTTTGCGGTTGCTTTTCTATTTTACTTCAATCAAGGATGGTGCTTTTATTCAGTGTAGTTAAGTATACAGCTTACAAAAGAAGCAGCGTCTGCGTAGCTGCTGTTGTTAATAATATCGTGTGCATAGAACTACTATCTTTGTTTGAGCTTGTTAACTTTAACCAACTATACAAAATATGAACAGTGGTATTTCAGATGTAGTAACATAACTTAAGTCTATTTATTTTTTTTACATTGAATACGGTTTAGATGTTCAGGATTCAACAAAGAATAAGGTTATGGCAGAAATAACTTAAGTAATTTTTCATAAAGTCAATATTTAATGCCACTGTTATTAATCTAAACTTTAATTTTTCATTAAACTGAAAAAAATTATTTAAAAAAAAACCGGGGAAAAAAATTAACTATTAAATGTGTGGTTCTTGGAGAGATACTGTAGGTTATATATTGAAAAATTCCCTGCTTACCTAAATACTTTATGGATTATTTTTTCATACTATAGTGCCTACTTGCTATTTATTGTAGGGATTCAAATATTTACGACAATCTATTTTTCAGGTTGCAGTTGCTTTTTTAGCAAATTTTAATCGTTATCATGACTTCACACACTAATCTAATTTTTTTTTTATAATTTTAAAAATAGGAAAATAAATTTAAAATAGTAATTGAAAACAGTTGAATAATAGTTTAGATCAAGATTGGCTTTTAAAAGTATATAACACTGCATTTTGATTTAATATACGATCATAATTATGAAAGCAGTTTTATTTGAAAAAATATGCAAAACTTTGCTACAGTATGGACAGTAAATTGACACACAGAATACCGTCAAAAAGTTGACAACTGATAAAATAGAACAATTTTATCAGCTCCAACATAAAAACCAGTGTTTTTTAATTAAAAACAAACAATGTGATGAAATGAAATACACTTTTTGCTCTCATTTGTTACAAGTCTAAGCAGTACAATTATTTGGGCTTTTAAATCTTGTCAAATATTGTAATGATTTTACTCAATATTTTTTTAATTTGTCAAATATTAATTTTTAATTAATTACAATTTCAATAACCACTCATGATTACTAATTTTAATAACCACTAACAATTATTACTTAACACCTATTCTTGCATTCATGATTATATAGGTAAAGCAAAGATTTAAACAACAAACTATAGTCAAAATCGAAACATGTTAGTAGCAAAACAACTTTTATAAAAAAAACTTTTGGCATGTTAAATTATTAAAAAAGCTTAAATCTACAGATAAGTACATTTAAGCAACAAGTTGTATTTTTTTTAATAAAACATTTTTATTATTTATGATGGAGATTTGTTTTATAAGGTGGTCAATTTTAATTGATTTATGACTATTAATCTTAATCGTTTTGATACCACTATATTAGTTTTACGTTCATAATTGCCAGCTTTGAAATGGTGTTTTTTTTTTGTTAAAATTACTCATTATTGGAATCTGTATCAGATTGGATTTGAATGTCTCGGCCAGACAAGGCATTAATTACACGTTCTTAGTTTTATTATAGTTATTTTAGTAATCATTAGTAGGATGTGGCAACTTATTCTGACTAGTGATTAATGAATAGGGAACTCACTAAGAATTAATGCTCGTTGGATAGTGGCTGCCGCCATTACACATTGGCGATAAAGGCTGTAATGATAATGTGCTGTGTTCGATCAAATCATAAACTTAATTTACATTCGATTACCTATCTATATAAGCCTATCTTTGTACGAGTAAACAATAATTTATCTATATCCTTCATCGTATTTTTTCCCGTGCCCTTAAAAATTTTAAACCTATTAATAAACATGTAACAACTAATATGAATTTTCAAGGATATTAACAAATTGACAGCGAACTCTTACAGCTTCTATGTAAGGTTTCCTGTTTGATTTATTGCATTATAGGTCGTTTCCGTTCAAAATACCAGCGAGATGTGTTGGACGATCTACTTGCTACACCTATAAATCTATGCCTCTGTCATAGATGTTGTTGAAAACGAAAAATATTACTGTAATTAAAGAACGATTGGAAACGATATATCACTTTTACCACATGCGATTGGTAACTAGAATTAGTACAACTACATAAATATACATTTTTATGAACATTTTGAAGCAGAGTGCTTAAAACTTTATAAATTTAGCATTTTTTTTTAAATATCGTAATTTATCATAAAATTCAAATAGCAAAACCATCTATTATTTTTATCTATAGTCAAACACGTTTGTTAACTCTAAATACTAATGTAGAAATAAGTCTCTTGCACGTGCTAAATTGCTTGTTAAGATGTTCACATTATCAAATTAATGGTACTTAAATTTTAGTAAGCTTTTCGAAGCATTTGATTAAAAATCTTTTTAAGGTTTGGTTTATAAAAAAACAAATTATTGTAGCGGCGACCTAAGTTTAGTTATATAATACCAGCATTAGGTAGCAATGATAAATGAACCACAATTAATGATTATTTCCATAATGAAAATAAACAAAACTTCTACCAATAAATCGTATTTTAGAAAAACAACAAAAGTTATTCATGCCAAATATAAAGATATGCGTAATGGTTAAAAATATGTATTTATTGAGTAGTATATTTTTATTTTAAGATATAGTATCAGTAGAGAAATTACCAAAATTCATAACAAATCAAAATAAAAAAATAGAAATAAAAAATCTTAGCTGAAAATTTATATAAAAAAGCAACTTCTACAATTTTACTCACTAGAAAAAAATTGTTTCATAGAACGCAATCGTTTTTTATGAAATTAATAAAGATTAATGAAAAGATTTTCAAAAACTCACATAAAGAAGAACAAAGCTAATTTCAAACAACGATCAAAAATTAAAAAATAAGTCTACGTTTAAAATTAGTATAAGTTGCAACCATAATATATTAAGCACTTTCGTTACATCATTTTTTAAATACTTATTGGTTGGTTAGAGATCTTGGACACAATCAACTATTAACACAATTTCACCACTTGCCAAACAGTTTGTTTAATAGATCTCAAGATCTTTTCGATCAAGTGATTATTAAGAATAAAGAGAACTTTTATTCATCTTTTGATGATGAGCCCTTGGTGGTCGGAAAAGCCTCGAGGTCTATTAAACTTTTTGGCAAGTAGCAAAATTGTGTGAATAATCATTTCTTAAATAGTTTTGTCATGTGCTTACCTAATTAATGTAAAATGTTTTACTCACTAAACGAGTTATGCCATTCTTATCTATCTAAACCGTTTCAATATTTTTTATTTCTAAAAACTATTTTTTGAAAAAGTTTTATTTTTTAGTTAAAAACACATATACTTCTCTTGGAGCAAAACAATGATTAATAGGTTGTTTTGACTCTTAAAAAAAGTAACTGCTAATGCTAAAAAAATTCCAAATTATGTGCAAAATATATGCTATATTTTGTAATCTGCTACTAAATTGTGAAAAGTCACACTAGATAAAAGAAGATGGTAAAAGCGCACTAAACAAAAACTCAATTCACTGGATGTTGTTTAATATTATATGTATAGTATTATAGTAGTTTGAAAAATTAGATAAAGGTTTAGGTGTTCAGTGTCTTCGTGTGCAGCATCTTTCCAGCAACGTGACCTTAGAAGGTGTAAATTACAGGTGTAAGAATGTAGATTAATTGCCCAGGCTCGCGCACTCAAATCTGTATCACGTAGCGGTAGCTGACCGTAGCATACCAACCTTTCTCTATTATACCGGACAAAAAATACCATCACTTCTGATTAAACGATCCTATCTAAAACTTCTCTCCATTCATTATCCGACATCCGTTCTTTAAAGATTGTATTATGGAAAAATTACTGACGGATTAAGTCTCAAATCCGATCTATGTACAATAATAATTATCTAATATTCCAGCTTACAGTGGACATGTCTTAAAGAGTAATTATTATTAAATGCTAGTAGCCACCGCTCAAAGTAATTTTTTCTCTTTTGTGTCAGGTAGTCAAGCGCAATTATATCGTAACTATTTTTACTTGTTCAAATAACAAACTTCCTGCTGCGAAACTGTATACTTGATATACAGAAAGTGGGATGGAAGATAAGTAACTACACTACCAGCAGAGATTTTGAATTATGCATATCTATAAGCTCTTGTAAGAGGATGACAAGTGATATTTTTGTTTCTTTGCTAATTAAATTGTGATGTTCTCTTTCCGAAAAGTGGAAAAAATTTGAGCGATTTATCAAATTTTTTATTGAAAGTGGTGGATATAGTAATTTACGATTTCCGTTCTACAAAAGAACAAATCTTACAAATGCCCATGTAAATGTTATTAAAACTTTAAAGATAAATTCATTACCTGGCATGCTTTGTTTTTAATTGCTTCTATAAATTATTCCATTCTATTAATTAAACGCTTAAAACTTATAATATTATTTACCATACAATATAATAATATTATAGACATTCTTTGTTTTAGTCATCATGCTACTACAGATGTCTATAGAAAATAAATCACGTGTAAAATTTTTGATAAGAACAGAAGGTCAATTATCGCCACTGTAATAAAGCATCGGGCGCCACAGGTGCATCGTAAAGAAGGATGAAAACACAAGGAGCGCATTGGTATGATAAAGAAAAGGGTAATCCAATCCAGATTCCAGACAGTTTTTAATGATCTCGCATCACAGGTAATATCCTGTCTTTTTATTATAATTTCTTTGTCACGTCATAAAGAACTCTCTCTCTTTGTGTGCATATACACCTTTAGTTTAGTAGTAGCAATTTTCTAAAAGACCGATATGCATCTTAGTTTTTTATTATTTTTTGAGAAAATATAAGTGACTCACTTGAAACCATTTACCCACTAATTTTTTTGCAGGGAAAACAGCTTTTGTACTTTATATTGTGCAGAATGAGTTTGGTGAATTAATAATTATTGTTCTGGTTCTTAAATTATTTGATTATAGTAAATATTTGAATATTATCAAAAGAAGATTACCAACCTTAAGAAACAACTTTGACGATTCAAAACTATTTTTTTTTATTTTTGTGTTATTTTGTCTTTCCATGAAAACCATAAAAAATTGTAGAGGTTTTATTTTTATACAGTTCATAGCAATACATTTTAACAGTTTTATTTAAACGATTTCCAAGAGTTTATGTTATGTTGTTTTGAAATTTTTCCCAATTGCTAAATATTAAGTGTATCTACATTTTTTCCACTAACTGGGCTGATATAAATGCAATTTTTTTTAGTGAAGATTGTAGACTACAAAAGATATTGGTTCCAATGGTTCCATGACACAGGAAAAGTGTTAAAATAGTAAAGTTATATTATACATTATTAAATTTCAATTTGAATAAAAAAAATAATGTACTCAAATCTCCACGCTAAAGCTACTGTCTTATGACTCATATAACTATTTTCCTCAAGCTAACATTTCGAAAAATAGACTCGATACTTACTTGGTTTATAATATAAACTAAACTTTTCTCAAAATGTAGAAATAATGTCATTCTTTACAAATGCTTATGTTAAATAATATAATCCTTGTGTTTTCTATTAAACGATACGTAAAAGTTGTAAGAAATAAGTCAAATTTAATGCATATAAACATGACATTTCTGTTTTAGTACTGTACGATCAATTTTGAAAAGCAAAGTGTTTGTTTGACATTTTAAATCTTTAAACAAATAAAATCGTTTGTACACTGTAGCAATTTATAATAGCTTTTAAAACATTAATTAGTAATAAAAAGCAATAATTGTTTATAATTTTCGTTGAGTATTTTTTATCACATTGTTAACACGATATAACGTCTACATCGCTATTTATAAATATGTATTTGTTCAACAAAAGGTATTTGAAATGTTATATTTATCAATATAATTATGTAAATATATTATAAGATAATGTAATTCAATTAATGTAAAATGTAGTCAGCTTTGTGTGGAAAATTTATTACGCAATATAGTTTTAACGTCTTATAGTCATAACTATACCCAATAAATGCTGTAATTTTTTATTATTAGTTTTATTTTTTTGTACGCTTTAATACTAATCTACCTAACGGATTGCTATGTACGGCAAGAAGAGAGGTTTCCTTTCTAACGCATCATTAAAATCTTTTTATTTTGTATCGTCCGTAAGCGAATTATTATTGTCGAATGTTGGACATCCTTTTGTTTCGGTCAAAGCACACAATTGCAGGACCGATGGTCTATAAGGACTTGTCAAGAGGACGAAAGCGACCTTTATGTGTACCGCCATTGTCTCATCGGCCGCGCTAATACATAGTTGCATGCGTTTATACAGGACCCGCTTCTTTTCAAGTAGCCGCCACCGCTTATCTACAATTGCTACTGTTTATCCATGCTTGTCTTTTTTATTGCATTATCTTACATCTTTGCGAGCGTTTTACTGCAGTAGCCAATCGAAAAAAAGCAAATTGATTACTACAATCAATTGATTCAACTAAAAAAATTAATTTACCAATAATATAAATAGAATTAGTCTTATCTTCTCATTAACCAATAAAACATTATTCCGATTCTGATCTAACCCAAACCCGGTAAAGTGACAACATACTGTATATCCACTGATTCGATAGTGCTTTGCGGTTGCCGCTTGGTCTGATACAATTTAAATCCTGTATTCCATTATTCAGCGCATTATGCTGTCGCAGGACATCACAGTCTGCAGTCCGTCCTGTTAACGGCCTTGATTTATTCGAATTCGGCATTTCTGCATTGTCTCAAGTCTTCTTCTTGTGATATTTTACATTCGGCGCGAGCTCATAATGGTCTCGCTTCCCAGACTTTTCGATTCACAAAAGGGCACGATCAAAAAGATATATCTACACGATAAATTTAGGTTATTAAAATATGTAAATATTACCTACCTACTACTATTTACCTACTCACAGACAAGGACAATATGGCGATTTGAAATTTCAAATAATTTATTTTTTATTAAACTTAAATGTGGCATATTTATATCGAATTCTGCAATAAGCTCTTTTCAAAACAGCTTAGAAAAATTTTAAGGTTTTTTATATATAATCACGATGCGTTAATATCTTGTTTTTATGCACTTTAATATACTTTTAATAGGTAAATTAAATCAATTTTGCTTAATTAGTTTTTAATTATAGTATATTAATTTTGTAACAACCATAATTACTGATTTACATGTTTGTTAGTTTAAGAAGACTAAACAAAACCAAAATTTAATCAATACTTTTTGCTTGCTTAATCATATTGGGTATCAACCTGCAAGTGATTTATTTTACATGTTACTAATTTTAAAAATAATAAATTAAAAACAAAATAATATAAATTTTAGAATTTTGGTTATAATACGGAATTAGTGACAATTATGTGGATGACAAGTTGCTAAAATATTTTTTTCTTTACAGATACGTCACCGTTTCGGCTGTTACGACGAAATTTCTGGATCTGGTCTACGACGAGTCCGACATTGCAACTGGGTTAGATTCGTACGAGTCGCTAATTCCTTTAATCCTGCCGTTAATTTTGTGGCAACAAAAGTTCGGGGAGAGCCTGTTTATGAAGCCGTAAAACCAATATCTCCAGACACTGAATTATTAGTTTATTATTTACCAGAAGGACCTGAAGAGTTATTTTTTGTTAGGATGAGGGCGTCACTCTATCGGCAAACCATGGATTCAATTCTCGAAGGTAATGTTATACCTTACCAAAACAAACCCAGCCTTCTCATAAAAATTAATAACTTTACCATACGCCGTAGACAGCGTAACAAATCGGAAGAAACACACTATACTTTTTATAAGAGTAATCACGCACAACTTCCATTAATTATACCCGGCCACCATATTGTTAATTTTTATTTTTAAATAAAACATATTCGAGCAATACAATGCAAATGAATGGTAATTACAATTGAGAGTAACAAAAATTTTAAAAATCTATAGACTTAATTACAATTAGGAATTGTATCTCATATTTATAAAGCTCTAGTAATCTTTTTTGTGAACGGCTATAAATTCAGTCAATCAAAATGTTAAGTTGTGCAAAAGAGGCTATAAATCTTTCTCCAGCGGCTTCCAAATTAGCTATTGTTTCATAGCAAGCATGCAGTTTGTAATGAAATAGTGGGTATATCAAAAGCTGAATTAATTTTTTTCTATCATTTTAGTTACTGATTATTATTTTTGCATACCTAGAGTAAAACAATTTAAAAATATGTAGTAAAAATTTTTTTAAAATAAATATAAATAAACATATTAATATTTTTTGTAACATATTGTAAGCTGAGTTAAAAATAACATGTTTAAAATAAAACATTCAAACAACCGCTTAACTTTTTTTTTTGTTAAAGTCAAATTTGCAGAATAATTGGTTTCAATGAAAATTTTTATTTCAGATTCTCCTCTAGATTTATCAATGTCTCTTTTATCAAGAGCTTTAAGTGGATCACCCCCTTCTGCGGAAGACGAACGAAAGTCTGTGTCAGGAGACAGCTCTGCTGCGAGTTCCCAGGGGGATTTACCTGAAACTGCTGTACCTACACCTAGAGCTAGGCCGAGAGAACGCACTTTATTACCTTGTGGTGTTTGTAATAAAGCATTTGATAGGCCATCGTTGTTAAAAAGGCATATGAGAACACACACAGGTAAATTTCATATTCAAATGTTTAATAAAACTGATATAAAATGTTTACATATTTTTCTACAGGCGAAAAACCACATGTGTGTATGGTTTGTGGTAAAGGTTTTAGTACCTCATCATCCCTTAACACTCATAGACGAATCCACAGTGGAGAAAAGCCTCATCAATGTCCTGTTTGTCTAAAACGGTTTACAGCTTCTTCCAACCTGTATTATCATCGCATGACACATATTAAGGTAATTTTTTTTAAAGATGCACTGATCTGAGATTTATTACTTTTTTTTTTAACACAAAAAGGCTTAAAAGTGATTAAATTTGACGTCTATATTTTGATGTTCTTTGTAAATATAATCTTTTCGGTACCTGCTCGTCATTTTGACAAATCTAATACGCGCGGATGAATTCTTTTTTATAAAGTACCCTTTTCAACAAGGTACAAACCATATGGTTCCGACTTTAAGTGGTAATAAAAAAAGATTATAATTATGATGTAACGGATGGCATATGCTTGTTTTTTTTTTGTAATTGCACCTGTTGGTTGGTGGTTTATGGTACCAATAATATGTCTATACTATAAGCGAAGTTTAATTTACAATATTGTAGCTTGAGGGAAGAAATATCTTGCACTCATTATTTATTTCTGCAATCACAGTATTATACTTATATTATTTTTCCAAGAAAGTTGAACCATATGTTGTCGGTTGCACATGCCAACAAAATTGCCCATAGCTCATTCACAATCAACGATTGAAAAAATGTTAGTAGTTAACATCTATAATAAAGAAGTATGCACGGATCGTTATACAAATCAAAAATCAAGAGGGTAGCTGTGTGGGAACAAAAATAACTAAAGACTCCCTAAACCATCTGTTATCACGCAAGGCTAAGACATCCGGTTCCTTTGCTCTATCACATATAAGGATCAATATATGACTTACTAGCCTGAAATGGTACCTGTTATTATATACGTATAGAGACACTTATTATACCGCATCGAAACGATCGTTATTTCCAAGCATTACATTGCTCGTTGCCCGCAGTTTTTTAACGTTCTTAACCGCACAAAGACGTGAATTTTCGCATCAACTAGCTCAAGCGCAACCGTGTAAATAGTGTAAGGTAAAGGGGTGCCTCACAAGGTTGTTACTATGACATATGTACAACAATAAGGTCTCAGTGCGACGACCCAGAACATCTTCAAGTAGTTCCCACAGAAGCTACCCAGCGTTAAGGCTCCTCTACTGCCCCATATAATCAGAATCTTAATTTAAACTAAGCAATTAAACAAGAGAAAAACACATAAGATTTATGATAATTAAAAACTACAATTAACTTCATGAATTTTTCTATCATTACGCGTTCTATTGCAAGGTTAAAGTTAGATTCAATCTTGCAACTATTATTTCAATTTGATCATTTTTTAGCCGTTATTATAATTATTATTCATAACTCTATCAGGTTGCCAACCATTTATGAAATTTATTTAGCGCTTTTCATAGCTATAGTAAAATTAATTTACATTGTTTGATTATTTTAATGTCTCACCGATTTGCATTTTTTAAAAAATTAAAATAGTGAGATTAAATTAAGAGGTTTTTTGTTGTAGTTGAAAAAATTTGTTTTATAAAATATTCTACTAAAAAGTGACCGTGTGATTCGAAAAGTGCGTACTCACCTGAATAAATTTGCATCGCTAAACTTGTGTGTGCACAAATGCCCAGTACGTGAATTGTACGCCGCATAAATATTGTGTATGTAAACTGCTGCCGAGTTGGTACATCAAAAACTTTGTGTTCTAATGTGCACAGTTTTTTTTTTGTGTATGATAAATTATTTCACGTAAAATGAGTATCTTTTTGTTGAATTATTTTGTCACAAGATTGCGTTGATTTACCTGTCTATATAAAAATTTAAACAAGATTTTTTATATTTATAACCTTAAAATTGACAGATTTAATAAATTCTTAAATCTTATATAATCTTTATAAAAAAATATATAATTTTTTTGTGTTTATCTAAATATAATGAAATTTCTGTTAAATCTAATCAAAATTTGAAAAAAAAAATTATTAAGACTATTTCATTTTGTTAAAGGTTTTATGTTTTTAGCCAGTCAGCGTTTAGAGTTTTAATAAGTAGATTTATCAAATTATACGTTGAAAATTGTGTAAATAGAACAAATTACAATAAATAGGAAAAAAACACAAAATTAATCGGCTATATTATGTTGTTAAAATTTAAGAAAAGTTGTAAGCTTAAAACTTGTTTTTTTTTAACTTGTATAGCATTTTATTGATTAATTAAAGTAATTTTTTGTATAAAATATACGTAGATTTTGAGGAAGATTTTCTTCAATTTTTTTTTTAAACACAGAAAATAATAGACAGTTGTTTTAGGCACTTTGTTTATAAAATTAAATTATATTTTAAGAATAATTTTTAAAACTTATTTTTTTTCTTTTTAATTTGTCATCTAAACCTTTGCTATTATTTTTTTCTCTCTCACTTTTTATAGTTATTTTATTTTTGACATCGAAATGTAATAAATTAAAAATAAGTTTTTCTGGACACTCGAATTCTTTGTAAAAATTTTTTTATTTAAAATAAACTTATAGTTCAATAAGTTTTATGGTAAAACTTATCACAAAAAGTTATTTAATTTTCCATAGGTTTTTTGTTGTAGTCTGTTGACTGTATTTAAATCCGTAATGTTTTGCCTTTACACAGTGACTTCACGGTAGTCTTTTACTTAGTAAAAAAAATATTTTTAATGTTGTAAATAAATGCAAAAAACGTAAAACGGTTTAAAAAATAAAAAATTTTATTTGTTGAATTAAAGAGAAATAGAGATGTCTACAATAAGCTTATAAATTAAAAAAAAAACACTTTACATTATAAATTAGAAATTAGTTAGATTTAGATCTGAATCTAGCAACTTTTAATAACATAGGATGACACCTTTGTTAATGTTTAATTTATTACAATAACATTTCATAACTCTCATAGCCTAATAATGCTATGAGAGAGGTTTAATAAATAAAAAAAACTTTTTGAAAGTTGTTTAAATACTTAATTGGCGAGGTGTTTTATAAAAGCGGCTAGAAAAACTTTTGTCAAGCTTGAAAATTTAATTTTATTGATATTAGTTAAACAAATAATATTATGTAGGTTAAAATGTCAAAACAAGCTAGATACTAAGATTAAGTCTTTAGATTTAAGATGTTTCACAGACAAAAACTATACAATAATTAACGTCAATATGCAGATTTTATCTTTGACAGAATATTTTATAATCTTTAACGGATCGTTTATTTTACTCCTTTGACAATGTTTGATACAAATTTTAATTAGGTCTTACTAAACTATTTTAAAAACAAAATTAATTGATTGTTGCGTCTGGTTTTTGAAAAGATTGATGCGCCAGCATTTTGGTAAAAAAAATCATTAGATTCTAACATATTAACTTGCCTCGTATCGTATAACAATTTTATTAAAGCGGTTTCTGCTGATGCTTACATTCAAACTGATCTTTTTTCAATTGCCTGTATTGTGAGCAGTTTGCAATCAGTTTTTAATTTTGATAGTTATTTTATGTTAAAGAATTTATTATAAGTAATTACTATAATTTAATTTGTTAAAGTAACGTAACACAAGAGACAACATTAGCAATTTGATAACACATGTTTATAAGGCTAAGAAAAAACTAAACAATAAATATAAACATCTAAAAAATGTAGGAAAAATAACAGAGTACTATAAGTTTGTGAACTTGAACTGTAATAATTTTTCTAAATTTTCATGTGAAAATAGGGAATATACGATTATAATTAAACAAAATAACACTGGTCAATAATGTTTAATAAATATTAGTAATGTTTTATGTTACATTTTATTACCTATAGTAATTAATAATTTCTAATAGTACCTAATTTTTCAAGCCGTTGTCCACACGGCTAAAATATCAACTCACTGTCATTGTCAAAAATGCTGTTTAGTAACTATTGTCATAATCTTCAGAAGAGAAGCTGCCATCTAATTCACTCATGTTAAGCGTTTTCAAATTTTAATATATATAAACTTGCTTATCTTTTGATTGATTAAAAGAGAAATATACTTAAAGTGAAGCAAACGTTAAGTTCTGTCTCTTTGCCTTTTGATAGACACCGTTTTATTACGTGTGTGTTGAACACTTTAATTGAACTTTAGAATTGTTAAAAGTATGTACTGCAGTAAAGAATAAACTTATTTTAAATTGTTGTAAAAATGTTACAATATTTTATTACACTACATTGTATACAAAGTAAATTGTCTACACTAATATCCACAAACAAGATCAGTATTTCTTGCAACCGAACAGCACTCTGGGGATTCATGATATACTTGTGCATCTATTTAAGTCGGAGTTATTTAGTTCTTGTTCATGTTAAAAACTTAAGAGGAATTGACAGTCAATCAGACCACTGAACTCGTCATTGACATGGATTGCTACAACTGTTTTATTTTATCAGATAAAGTATGCGTGACCATTCTAAGACAATCGCCCCCGACTTTTCTTGAATACATAATGAAATTGTTAATCAGCTTTATCTACTTTTAAAACAAAATAAATATTTTTTTTACAGGACAAACCCCACAAATGTAATCTCTGTAGTAAATCCTTTCCTACGCCTGGCGATCTCCGATCTCATATGTACGTGCATTCAGGATCGTGGCCCTTCAAATGTCATATTTGTTCAAGAGGATTTTCAAAACATACAAATTTGAAAAATCATCTATTTCTACATACTGGTAAGTTTTCAATATGTATTGATTTATGTGCTATTGTCACATCAGCTCATGCTTAGTTTAACTGTTTAAAGTTACAGTTAAACTGTTTAAAAGTACATTATTAAATTTTGTACAATAAAGTTAAAAGTTAATCTACAAGTAAACTAAATCTAATATTTATTTTAAATTAAATAACGAAAAGAAGTTTATTTTGCCACGCTGTTTATTTTGACGCAAAACGGCCGTTTAGAATGTGCACATTTTATATTTTAGATTTTTTTTGAATTTAAAAACAGTTTAAAAAGAATAAATCAAAGCAAACAAGACCTTTTAAATTTGCTTGTTTCCGGTTTATTATTTTTTTGTCAGAAAGATTTAGCGACTTAAAGTTTAAATCAGCTGTAATAGATGAATGAATTAATCCTGTTTTGTATCACAGTTGGAATTAACAATAATTGATTATCAAATTATTTTAACTAAAACTTAAAACAACTAGTAATGTCAGCTTTAAATAAATTGACTTTTTATAGCCACATCTTTTATGGAATAAGTTGTTTGTGGGCTTTACCTGCCGTCTAAAATAGGTTAATTAAAAAAGAAAAAAATGTTCTACAATTTAAATTATGTATGAATAAAGCCCGCATATCTATCGACCTCGCTATGGTAGGTATTAATTGAACGGCTGTTGCAGTTCTTGAACGGTAGCTGGACCAAGAAGTAAAGTATAGCTAGAGGCCGAAGCCTGTGATTATGGCTTGCTATCGAACTACTGTCCGCGTCTAATTATACGTTAGGGATGTAATCTACCCGTCGCCCTATCCAATCTCATACTTCTTTTGTTTTCCAGTATTTTTGGCTACTTCAGTATTTTAATTTACGTCTGAATACAAATTATAAGGTGCACGGTGCACGCCCGATGAATTCTTAACGGCCAGCCAACAAGCTTAAATTAAACTTAATAGTGAATACGTGAATGTATTCTTGCTTTTCCATAAAGTATAACTAGTAATAAAAAGCGCTCGACAACACCTTTTATTCTGATTGCCATTGCGAGAAAATTGTCTAAACAATGAATAAGTATGGTGCAAAGACTTATTATTACCTTAACCGTCGCGTCGTGATGCCTTAAACGCATCGTTTTAAATTTCATTCTCTTAAAAACCAAATTTTGATTGTTTTTCAGAAATATCTGGAAGAAATAAATTCAAGGATTTGATTTATTCAAGATTAATTTGAATGAAATTATATATACAGCCTTATAAGAGTTACAAATTATATTATAACTATTTCACTATATGTAGTCATCAATAAAAAAAATTTGTTTCTAGCACCTAGTAGTACTACAAACATTTGATTCATGTTGTGACACCATTAATTTGTGACAAGCGTGGGTTAAAAATGAGCTAAAAATGTTAAAATGTTTAATTAATTATTGCCAGATGTATTCAATGGTACGACGTTCAGACTGGCGCAAAATTTAGTAATTTAGTTTTAAGCGTACTGCGTGTACTTTTTAATGCATTTTGTTATTGTTTGGCTTTTTTTTGTATAGACCGGTTTATACCCAAATTTGATTGAAAGGTTTTGATACGTATAGAATTTTTATTTTTAACAAGAATTATTAGAACTTCGTTATTTTTTCTATTGAATACCTACTTTATACACTGTTAATAATTGTAACCAAAACTGTAACCAACTGAATTTACAATTATAATAACTTTTATTTTTAAGCAGTTTTGTACAAATTAATATTTTTCATAATTTAAAATTGATGATTTATTTATCGTTTTGGGTATTCTTACTTGGATTAGGATGAGTTTTTTGTAGAATCAATAAAAAGTGTTCTTCTGGAGAAAGTTAATAAAAGTGAAAAACTATTACTGAAGCAAATGTGTGACTGACTATTGTTCTTACGATTTTTGTATTTCTCACAAATATATGTGCTTGCAAGCTTTTTTCAAATTATTAATTTTCTCTATAAACGTTGTTTAATGTAAAAACTAAAACCGAAAGATCAAATACAGTTTAAAATAAATCTTAAATAAAATTAAAATCTTCATAAAATAAAAAAAAAATTTTAGTTTTTCAATGGAATTACATTACAAAGTTAAATAAACTGTGTAAATTTTGAGCTATTGAAAAAAATTAATTGTTTGATTTGGTTGATTTTAGGCAAGCCGTCCGACACGCGCAAGGGCTGAGAACCAATATTCAAAATTCCAAATTTTGTAAGTCATAAGTTAAGTCCAAATTGTTTATATTTTTATAAATAAATTATATATTGTTATATATTTTTGTATATATTAGAAAAAATAATAAAACTTTTTCCAAAGTTTGCACAGTTTGTTTTTTATTTGCAACATTAACCACTAGGCAGCCATCTCGTTCAAATCATATTTAAAAGCCGAGCTTTCAGAAAATAATGATATATTAATACCCGAGAGTGCTACTAGTATGTAAAATAGCTTTATAATCTATATGGAGCGATGTATATTATTTAGCCTAAGGCCATATAAACGTCGATCCACAATCTTATACAAGCGTGTTAAAATTGTATTCCTTCTATACTTGTAAGGATATTGAAAGATAGTGGCAGAAGCTTCGGATATTAGTGTGCCTACGCGGAGTGTGTCTATAATGATATATGTAAAGTTTTAAGAATGCGCAGAGGCGGTAGCAAGATGGCGCATTGCCTCAAGCCAAATTACCCGAACATTACATTTGTTATTATTAGTAAGTAAAGTTTCCTCAAAAAAACACGTCTTTTTGCAAAAAAGCTTACAGAGATAAATATAAGTTCAGATTTTTTAAACAGATATACAGCATCCTGCAAAATTTTTAGGTTTTTTTTTCATAGAATCTACAAGCTTTTTTATTATACATATAAGTAAGTATTTTGTATTCAAGCTTTTAAAATGATTTACTGATACTCAATTCATTAAAATCAAATAATCATAAAAAAAAATTTCTAATAACTACAACAATAAACAAAATTCAAAACTGCACTTTGTCATTGTTTCTACGAATTTGTGTAAAATATTAAAAGTTTTAATGTTAGCAGTTAGATTTTAACGTCTAACCTGACTTAACCTGACTGTAGAAATGCTTTAAATGGCACTTTTAACAAAAATAAAAATTATAAAAAAACACTGAACTCATTGGCAACGCTGCTAACATACTATTTTCAAACACCGTTAATCAATTTTACCATATGTTTATTTTTAAACAATAATTCTTTGCATATTAACCAATGTTTTATAGGTAGATATATTAAAATAATTGAACAAGTTGAGTCCTAGTCTTAATTCTAGCTTATTTGGCAGCTTTTGTTGTCAATTCTTTAATTTTAATAGTTATATTCGATACTTTTTGCTAATTCTATAAATATAATATTGAGTCTATACAAAAAATATATACTATAGAAATAAAAAAATCTATAGTACTGCAAAAAAACAACATTATAAAAATAAAATAATAAAAACTATATAGCAATAGCAGTCACAACACTTGCGAGTGGTAAACTCTGTATCGATAGAAAGTCATGCACAATTCCGCAGACAAAAAGGCGGCTTAAATAGGTTTAAAAATAGCTATTAACTTGTAGGAAATTATTTTAATTGTATTAATTATTATTAATTAAGACCGACCAAAGAATTGGCATCATAAATCTGGTTATTAAGACAAACCTTATCAGTACTTGAAACCGCCTTAAGAATATACAAAACTTCCAAAAAGTTTAATTCTCAAGGTATGCCCAAAACTTGTTTCTCAATAATATTTCTATTAGAGAAATAGACATTTTCTTGAATGAATTTTGTGATTTTACGATTTAAATTTTTTTTTTTTTTATTAATTTATATTATTCAGGAAATTTTGTATTTTTTTAATAAGTTATTCAAAAATGTACATTTTTTGAAATGTAGTTACTGTTGCTATATTATATTCTGTGAGAGTAGGTAAGAATGGCTAATGTAAAAATAGGCTGTTAATATTCCTGTTTGTAATTACAAATTAATAATTTTATTGACGTGTTTACTCTGCAAAATCAAATAAAAATTTTAATTTACGTCCTCTAATAAAACCGTAACGTTCGGGAACCATATTGGGTAATCATAGTTTTAAGATTTTTACAGCCGACGTTAAAAATATTAAAATAAAATTTATGAACAAATCTCATCTTTTAAAAAACTTATCAAAAAATTTTACACTTTATATCACCATTTGGGTTTTACGATACGACTGCAAACGAGTACATAAAAAGACACCCTGTTGTTTATCACGACTCCAAATTCATTAAGCTGTTGATTATCAAGGAGATACTAATTGTCTGGCAAATTGATACCGTTTCTATGCTCTGCTGTTGTGCAATTTCATTTAATCGAACCAATTGTAGAAAATTCTTGATTTTGCAATTATACAGAATAAATCGTAATTAGTCTTGAATGGAATTAAAATAGAAAATAAAAATTATCGTTTAAGGTCGTGTCTTGTGTATAGCTGCAATTCTCGGTTCCATTTCAATAAACATATGATTCATTGTCTCTCATTATTGCAGTTAATTGCGTTACTTCCTTTTACTTCTTGTGCTCACGGGGATTGTTGAATCAGTTATTATTGATTGATTAGATCTTTTGCGTAGTTTGAAAAAGTTACAGCTTGTAAAAACTTTTATGATTTACCGAGAACAGTTTACATTATTTTTGATAAATTTCAAATAAACGTGTTTGGTCTAACAAAAATAATTAATTGTTGTTGACGTCAACCAACTTTAAATAATCTGCTGGTTAATTAATCACACATGCTTAATTCTTGCTGATTTACTGATTACTATTAGTGATGCTGATTAGTATTCTCTGAGTTTAAAGTTAACAATTATTGAAATGACCACTCGTAAAACACTTTAACTTTAAACAATTCTCATCAATAATATTGTTTAAATTGTAGAAAAGTATTTTTTTTTCAAATAAAAATAAAATACGTTTTTGATAAAGAGTTGTTAGAACCACAATCTACTAGGTATTGAAATACTGGTAGGGAAGTACCCTAATACTTAAGGTATCATAAATTTTATAAGAGACAGCATCTAAGAAACAGATGCTTTATTTTTGTTGAAACAATTTGTATAAACAAACCATAAAAACTCTGATGTCCGGTGTTTGCAGACATCATTGTCTTTTATAAATTATATAAATTAATATAAATAAATTTATATTTTAATAACAAATTACTACCTTATTATTATTAAAGTTGACTTAATCAGTATTTTATTTAGATTTAAAACGTAGATAATAAATGAAAACAAGAAAAAAATTATTGAAAAATAAAATGCAAATGCTGATAAAGCGGACATTTTAGAACAACAAAAGATTACAATATATAGAACAAAAAAAAGCAGATTAGGAGTAAAAAAAAATTACATAAAGTAAAATAATAAAAAAACAGATCTTGTAGTTTAAGAAGATGCTAAAAACATAAGAGAAAAAAAATAAGCATCAGAAAAAAAAGCTGAAAAATTAACCAGGCCATAAATTTATTTTAAGCTTTTACTTGATATTTGCTTTTGACTCTTCAAATAAATTCCGTTTTTGAATCATTTTCAAATGAAAAAATTGTTAAAACTAAATTTGGCGAAAGATCAAACACAAAAATTTGTAAAAATTAAATTTTGCGCAAGGCCAAACATATACTACGTTCAAAAGAATAACGCGCAGCTATAATTAATAAACTGTATTTGTTTTATATCAATTCTAAAGGTTTTATACCTATTTCGATTTATTTTTCCAAAAAAGTGGTAATAAACTGAAAAGTTTGCAGTCATTCAAACGTCTGTTTTAAACCTGTTTTAAACCTGTAACAAATTTTCCAAAACAAAATAAACTAATCAGAATAAATTAATACCAATGGCAATAATGACATTTTCTAAAACTTACTGCTTAGAATTCATCATTTAAAAGTACTTCTGCTATAGTGTTTAATCGATTTTATTCTGTTAGATAAAAAATCTTTTGTTTTTTGCTTTGTTGCTTTTTATGTAATTTTGAGCGTTGCTATCTAATCATCATTTAATTGTTCAATCCGACGCGGTTTAAAAACAGCATTATTTTGTCTTGGCGTTGTTTTATAGCGCTTATTTGCAGTAGAGTCATTTTATTTGTGGTTACTCATATTCAAAAAACACTTTGAAAATAAAAACACTTTATTTTCAAAATGTTTTAGTTTATTAAGATTTGTGCAGTTGTTTTCATTGGTCTTAGACTCTACTCAATCGTCTTCGATCTCGGCTTAGGTTAATTTTCACTTATCGAATTTTTTGATGAATGTAAAATTCTAATATAATCAATAATTATTAATAGTCAAATTATTAATAATCAAAACCTAGTTTGGTCTACAGTCTACAGCTTCACAGATCGACAAGGAACAAAGCAATTTATGACTATTTGATCTACAAAAGTATGACTGATACTACTATTAATAATAGGCGAATAATAAGTCGAGATCTTGTACAAGTTTACGATTGCTTTAAATATTATTGCCAATTTAGTAATTTCGAGATCCTACTTTTGTCTACAGTTGTTATCACCTTTGTTCTCATTTTTTATGTTATAAACATTGTGTTGCAAAATTAGAGTTTGCCAATATTTGCATCAAATTTGTTCTAAACAAACATTGTTAATAAACAATTTCAAATCAACATATTTAAGGTGTGTTGTATATGCCAATGCATTTTGTGTCTCTAAATAACACTTCTTATAAATATTAAAATTTGTTATAGGTTTATCTCAAAATGTATCATTTAGAGGAAATATTTTACATTTCTAGCGTTTTAAATGAGATTTAAATCTTTAATTTAAATACTAAAAAATCACGTTGATTTAAAATAACTATTTACAGTTTTATACCGCTTTTTAATTATTGGTCATTAATTATATGACTTAATTATAGAAACCAGTAAATGCTTTTTACTTTTAGTCAATATCAGTTGAAAAATTTCTAACAAGAACAAATTTTTGTTTAATTGGGATATTATTTAAAAAATGCTGTTTATTATGAATGGAATTCTATATATTTAATGTTTTTTAGTTTTATGTCAGCTTTTGAGTAATTTATGAAACGATGTGACAAGATGGCATTAAATATATATTTTTACCTTGTACTTAGAAATCATAATATTAGTTTCTGACCTAAAACAGATTTCTGTCATTCTTTTAACGATGTCTCTGATTGATTGTTGTGTGTTTGCTACTTAGCATGCGGTTGTACACGTTATTAGCGGCTATCTCTTGGCATCTATGCTCCGGTGGTCCCATCGTTCCCTATCGACATACGTCCACCGTTAGTTTTCTTTTATTTTTAATCTAATAGCAAATAATTGATCGATTTTTTAATGAAACTACAACTGGCTAAGATAATAACTTCGCATACCTATTGACCATAACGGCGTCAATATTGGTTACCTAATGTGCTTCCCATAGAGCTCCCAATCAAAAATATAATTAGTAGATGTAAGAATTTTGAAAATTTTAACACTTTACTGCTTATTTTCTCTTCACACATCTAACAATTTGATTCAGTAACAATGGTCGGATTGCTTCAAACGTTGATATCGTCTTCTCCCGCTGTTATCTGCAGGTGAGCTACCTGATGCACATTTGATTCAAGCTGGCTTGCTGAGCGCACCTGACTTATTATTGATGATTTTGGGGTTTGCTTAGACCCAAATCCAAATTGTTAAATACTGCCAAAATACTATTATAGAGATTGGAATGCTCATTTAACTTTTTATCAATGGAACAATACAACTGTGACAATAAAGAAACTCTTTTGGTAAAAGATAATTACTGCAAGCAGTTGGATACTTTAGAAATTCAAATCTTTATATGATCACATACTGCACTGTAGTGTATACAATAAAAGTAAGTTGTAGAGAAGCAATTAGATATTTTAAATTGAACTACCATTCGGATTTCAAAAACATTAGTGAGAAGGCAATCTTATATAAAATATTTTTTGTACGATATATCAAACTCAAGTAGAGCAACAAAATTGGTGTTTTAGCACTGGTTTTATTACTAAATCATTTTTTAAATTAGCTAATATTTATTACTAAGCTATCTTTAAACAATCATTTACTTTTTATAGATTAATTTGAGCTAAAATTGATTAACTGATTAACTGAATAACTTTCCACCGTTAGTCAATCTGTTATCTCTGAATGAATTCTGCAATTGATTAACTATTTGCCAGATTTCATAATTCTCAAATAATTTATAATGTTATTCAATCACTTATTTTAAAATCAACTAACTAGTACTACTAAACTATTGAAGTTGGTATTAATGTTTAAAAATTTTATTTTAGATTTTAAATAAAAGCACTTTTTTTTCAGTAATTTTGCACTGGTTGTACAATATATTTTTAGCTAACAACAGCGTTTTAAATTATTCATTGAGTTGTCTTAAAATTAATTTCTTGCATATCAATAAAAATTATATGCAAATCACACGTGTAACGATTGTAAACCAGTAATTAGAAATTAAATAAATAACACTTTTGATAAACAAATAACTCCAATAATATTCATTGCTTGTTGCTTAGTTTGTAAAGTGATTTATTATGATTGATAACTAACAATTTTTGTATAATAACATCAATTAAAAAAAAATACAAAAATAATAACAATTTTTTCAATATTATAACTTTAAGCAGTTGTATGCGTCAATGCTTGTCATGTAAGTAGGTAATAATGTAGTTAGCCTTATTAATGCTCAACTGTAGGCAAACAATTATGTCATTAGTATTTTATACTATCTTTGAGTAAAATAGTACTAGAAAGTTTAATTTCTAGAACTTGGCTGAAGAATGTGGCAATTAATTCTTTATTACTGAACGTCTGACTAAAATACTATTGACCAAAAGTTAATATTAAGCATGAAACTGTAAAGCTGTAAAACGTTTTCTACAATATTTAAAAAACGGTTGATTGTCATTAATATACGTGCAGATAAAAAAATTATTATTTAAAATAAAGTTAAGTTTGTTTTCTAAGTGCAAAATTTTTCACAAAAAGAGTGTTATGACAAAAACTATGCAACATTGGTTTGTACATTTAAATGGGTTATAGAACTTAAATTAAAACCGTTTTATTCTTTAAATATAGATTAAATTTATAGTTACAAATAACAACATTTGACAAACGACAGCTTTTAAAACAATGATTAAAAGTAAAAAATAAACAAAATGGGTAAATTAACCGCTACAATTAATTAAGTCAAATATAAATTTGAACATTTTATGCACATATTTCATATTTCATATGTGTATTAGACATTTTTGATATATAATTAGAACACAAGCTCACAACGTAAGCTTGGTTTCTAAAAAAGCTTTCTTTGATACTACTTGTATTATGTACTGATTAAATAGTACCTACACTATTATGCTTTAATAACCTCGTTACTAAATAAAAATTATCATAAATTTATGTGAGATTTTCAGTTCTAATATAATAAGACTTTTTAAACATTTATACTAACTTATATAAAAAAGTAAAACAAACAAACAACAGTTTAATTAAAGTAATTAAACTGTTTATTCTGAATTAAATGTAAATTAACTGCAGTGGCTATTTCTTAATTTATGGCTGAACATACAATGAGTTGTTTGTATCTAACAGGTATAAACGATTTTAATTCTTTGATTTCTACTGATTTTTGAGCACTTTTTTGAAATGTTTCACACTTATTGATTCTTTTCTGGGTAACTTAGGTAAGTATTGTAAACAATAATAATAATTGTTTGTGTTGTTCAACATAAATAAAATGTTTGTTCTTGTTTATACAATTTATCAAAAATTTGTATTTGTATTTTATGTGACAATGTTTTAAACAAACTAGGTTTTGCACAAAAAGTATAAAAAATTTTAACATTTATATAATAACTTCCACAAAAAAGTGATAGCTTTTTATATTTTTTATGTATAACAAGAAAAATCTACAACATTGTTCACTGGAAGTTATTATTATTCATAATTGCTAATGGTTGGGGAAATGTGGTGACTAAATTATAATGTGATGAATTATTATCGGTAACAAAACCTTGAACAGTGAACTGTCTATTTGTACAGGTATTAATCTTGCACCACCTTGAACTAAAGAGAAATTTTCTACTTAAAAACGTTTTTTGTTTCTTGCAGTATGACTGTTTAACACTCAGGACGGAAATGTGTAGTATATTCAAAGTATTAGTTGTTGGTAGGAATATTAAAATAAAAGAGTCTTATTACATTTTAAAATGAATGTTTGTTTTTATTTATTAAAATTGAGATTGTACAAATGCAGGCTTAACCGCCTTAAAATTAAAGTTTGTGAAAAACCAAGTTTCTGTGAACGCTAAAAATTAATTTTTAAAAGGTTAAAATTATTTTAAAAAATGTTAAAAACAATGTTTTAAGTCAGTTTGTTGTTTTCTTGACACACGAGTGTTAGCCAATTTTTTTTAAACCAAATTGGTCTCAAATTTCGCTAACAATCCTTAGAGAGTTGACTGTGGTCTAGACAATTGCGTCTGCCGTAAAATACACAACAATTGCACTAACAAACACTCATTTTGATAATAAAGTTTTATCATTTAAACATGCGGCTCAGTTGTCTAATTTCTCATGGCAATTGAGCATCAGTGACTTCATTTGAATAAACTATGTGTTTTGGATGTTATTTAGCAGAAGGCGTCAATTACCATGTTACCTTAGTCACCTAATTTATCAGTGTCAACTCTGCAAATTTAAAATTTCTGTTATAAAAGCATTCAATCTATTATAATCTTTTGATCAATAAAAATAGTCAAATTAAGATGTTTCGCTTTCTTTATAAGCTTCTCAATTACATGGTTCTTTTGTTGACCAACCGAAATCAGAAAAACCAATGCTTTTTTTAGAAAATAAAACTCAATAATGATTACTATCTGAACTACCCTATTTGAGTCTAAAATTTTCAATCTTGTGTTAGATTCAAACCAAAATTAGAATAAATAATAATTAATACAAATTAATTTTTTATATTATTTTAGATCTAACCGTTTGCGCTTAATCCTATCTTTAGTATCTTTCTTGCACCATTTGTCCGACGGGGTGTAACGGCTTTAGGTTCATCGACTATTCAGGTGTAACATGTGCGAGTTGGGGTCCTCGCGGACAGGTGCTCATCCACCTGTCTCAAACCATCACCCCATAAGTACTACAGCCAAAAGATTGTAAGGTGCCAAGGAATACTACCTATATTTGAAGGGCTAGAATCATCATCGTTACACCTGCTTTGAGCTCGGACACTTTTCTGTTACTAATTCACCTTTTAAAGAAGACGACGGATAGACGGGACACTTAATGGCTTGGAATTTCGGTTACTATAATTTATGGAAATTGGGAAACGGACGAAGTTGTCGGTTTTATTTCATAGACCTAACAAATATTATTAAGCAATTTCAACTGCTTTTATATCTTAAGAATCAGATAAAACTAGTATATTAATAATTTAAATATTAATATATTTTATAACAGTTCAGTTAATATTTTCTCTTATCTGATGTTTTATCACACTTTTCCCAAAAAAAATCTATAAACGAAGCGCCGTTTCAATATTGCATTTTTGTGTTAATAAAATCTGAATGTTTTTCAGATGCTATAAATTCTACAAGAAGATATTAATTGCTGTGATTATAAAATTTGTTAAAATGCTTGAATATGTATAGTGTCATAAAATAAAATATACAAGATTGTTAAAAATTACTGTATTAATTAAAAATAAAATATTCTTCAACTTTTTTTTAAATTCTTTTAACACATTAACAGTTAGTGAAGAATTATTTATCCAAACAGTAGCAATGAATTGTAAATATGTAGCAATAAATAAGCCCGTTAAATACTTAAATAGCTAAATAACATTTTTAGTTTATTTCACCAAGATAGCAAATCACAAGTTTAAAACAATGTGGGTCAGGCAAAAAATGTCGTTTGTTGAAAAAAAACTTGTGAGTTTTTATATTATGTAAAAACGCTTTTAAGTGTGCAAATTTTAGTTTTGCTTAAGCTTTGTAAAGAACAAATTAAGGTTTATTGTTTTTCCATTGTAATTGACATTTTCATATAGATATTTATAATAAAGACCACAAAAGTACTTCCAAAACTAAAAAACCAATATATTTTTTTTATTTTAGATAATTTAAATATGACGCATCATCTATCTTAAGTCTTAAGAAGCAGTAATAGTACTTTTTATATCATTGAAGCAAAGAGCACAAGAAATAGAACACTATTGACTTCAAAATCAAAATTTTGACGATTGAGCACTTTTTGCAAGTAGTATATGGAGCATGTATGTATTTTAGTACCTAGAGCTGCTTCTTGCAACATATGTGCAAAATTATAATGATAATGGTATATTTTTAAAGTTATACGAGAAAGCTTCGACAACAAAAAGCCGATTATGCATTATTTGAGCCTAAGCTCATTAAATATGGTACTCAACGATCTTTCAGGCAAGTGCAGTACTGTAATGCGTCCATATCTTTTGCAATTTAAATCCATGGCAATCAAATAGCATAACATAATATTAATAAATGTATGCGATTTGTATTTTTTATTAATCTAGCGACTTTAATATAAGTAGATTGCCACAGAATCCTTGGAGAGATCTGAATATGACTTAATAAACCCCCTATGTTATTTTTATTTTGCACATTGACGTCCGATTGCAGCATGCTGTGGCAATAACACGTGAACATCAAGTTTCTTCGCCGGCACTTGTCAACATCTCTGGTCGATATTTGCATGATGATGCCGTAAAAAGCTCGATGTAGTCGTCTGTACACCGCCTGACATTTTTATTAGCCACTAAATATAATGGCACTTGTATTTGCTCTCTATGTATATGACATTTACACGCTAGGCAACTGATGTTTTAACCTGAAAAAGATTTTCCTACCTTTTTCTCTTCAGCAGAAATGTCAATATAGAAAGAAGGAAATACCTGATGATATGAATGGTAAACAAAGAGACTTTCAGTCATGCATGAGCTTTCTAAGCTATGATCGAGGAAGAGTGTGAACCACAGAAGTGTGAACCTTGTGATATACTATTGAATGGTTATGAAGCATTCAACTGTAGCAAAATCATGCTCCATTGATAACAAGATACAGAACTGATACAATTATTTAAAACAGGAATTTGTTTATGATTTTGACCTTCTTTCCAGAAGTATTCCATATTAACATTACAACTTTATTAGGTAAATCATACTGGAAGTGTACTTGCTTTTGAAATAATAATGACACAGGAAATTTAGCATAAAATACAGTTATTCTACTTTTTATAAATTATTAATCTATTTGATGTCTAAAGCTTACACGTTAAAATAGTCTACATAGATATTAAGTTTAAAAGTCAATCAATACGTAAAACAAAGCACATTGTATGTTAATTAACAATATGCAATTAATGAAATATTAAATGCAGAAAAAGATTAGTTTTCATAAAATTTGATTCATTACTGTCAATGGTTTTTGTATGTTTTAAACATTTTTAGGACATAATTAACTTTCTTAATAGAAATAATGTATCTAGCAGATAAAGATAAATGCGCGGTTAAAGAGGCAGGCTATTAAGAGTTCAAAACTTTTATAATTTTTCTTAACTTTTTATACTTTTGCTATTGCTTTTGTTACAAATTTACTCACTTATTTACGCACTCTTTCTGTAAACAATAATTAATAACCGTCTTTTTTTCGACGCTATTTAAAAACAAGAATATATTTTTATAAATTATAAAATAAAATTATAGATAACATTTACTTTTGTGTTTTCTAAGGTTTACTAAACTTTTTTTGTTATAATTGATTTGTAATTGCGTAAATTTGCTTTTTAACCAACTTCAAAAAAAAAAAATATATCAATTCGACTGTATTTTTTTATGTGTGTTACCTCAGAAGTTTTTTCTGGAAGAACCGATTTTAATGATTTTTATTTGGAAGCTGGTGCTTTACTTTTAGTCCCATTTAAATTTTATTAAGATTTGATCAATAGTTTTTAAGATATTCTTATTAATGCAATTTTTTTGACATATATTTTTGACACTTACCATATTGATTATAAAAATTTAGAAAAAAATAAAAAATATTCCAATATATTTAAATAATAGTTTATTTATTAAATTAATTTAAGCATTTTGAATATTAAGAATTATGCTGTTTAATGTGTTTGAGTAGATTACAATATCAAGAAAAATGTCTTCTTGATAAATTTTACTTATATGAGCGCAAACCATAAAAAAAATTCATATAAAATAGTATCAATTAATTAAATATTAAGTAAACATTAGATTTTCTATTTTCAGATAAATCTTTCTCCTTTTCTTCGAACGGCGCTGTCTCATATTAGCAGCATTAAAACCAATAATAGTGATCAAATCTACTAAAAATCAAAAAATTAAAAATATATTTTTAACAAAAAAAAAAATAAGAAAATGCACTAAAAAGTATTAAAAAATTGCGTAGACTTGTATGTTAATAAAGCAATCAAATTATTTGAATACTATAATGTACAATTATTGTTATTTTTGGAGTCGGTGTCAGTCAAGGTATATAAACCAGCAGGATTTCTTCTGTCATCTCAAGAACTTTGCTTTTTTTGCCACTTTTTATAATCTGCGTATTGTCGCTCGTGACTTATTGTGAGCTTAAATTTCTAAAGATGGAACATTATTTTTTAAGCTTGCATAATTTCAGGCTAGCAAAGTTGTGAATTGTAACATATTTTAGTTTTAGAAACACAGAGATGATGGTTTTTAGGCTCTAGAAAGATTCTAAAGGAAATGAAATTAGAAAAAAATTGCAACTGCTTAGTATAGAGTATGACATGAGTGCATATGATGTTTTAGATTTTTAAGAGTAAAGAAAAAAGTGACTAAAATAATGAGGATTTTAGCAAGTTTTGCTTTGTGGCAAAGCCTTGACAAAACCCGCATGATATCCTATTTGTGACCGGTAACCAATTAAGTTTGTAAGAAAAAGTTGAGGAATTAGAAAAACTTAATCGTTATGTTTCATGTACATTTCAAGTATGTTAATGAATTGAATCGAGAAGGTAATAATGAAAGCAAAACCGTTTGAATACGGCACTGTCTCGGTGGCAGGAATTCGTTGAAAAAAATGACAACCGGGGGCAAAACGGGTGGATCGATCACGCGAAGAGTCTTTGTTCGCGTTGAGGAATGCAGTATCGAAATTTTGAGGGGATAATTGGCCGGTCCGCCACTGTTTCAGAAGCTATCGTCTCATTGCTTCACGTACAAATCTACTCAAAAACGAGCTCATCTTCGACAAAAACTGCCAATATTGAGACGTATAAAAGCTGCATCTAGAACTGATTAGACTTTCTAGGGATCTTATAGTTATTTATTATAGCTTTGTTCTATATGAGAACATTAAGAAAATTTGAAGAAAAAAAATCGGTTTGGCTGCTTGAAGCCATTTCAAATTATTATCAAAGCCACAAGTGCTTTGTCCTTTAGAATTGTAGCGTGCCAAGCGCTGCTTCTAGAAAAAACTATTCTATAACCGCCAGTTTCCTGAGGATATGTTCGTTTTATTTCTACTGCCTTCGTTACACGTCTTGTAATTGCATATGGTGGACAGTCAAGCTATTAACCGATAATTGACTCTATGGAATCATTTACATTCATAAACGAAAATTACTATAACATAGTCGCTTGTTTTTTATATTTAACTAATTCTTTGCTGCGGAAAGTACCCACAACATTTTTTAAGCATTTCAAAAATAACATTTGTGAACACCTATTAATTTATTGTCAAAATTTTGATTTGACTAATAGATATAGCTACGCATATACATACATACAACAAGATTAATTCACTTCTGCGCAATAAGACAGCTGATGAGATCTTGATCAAAGATAGTAGGTAGTACTATGGGAACAACAATCTCATTAATGCAAAGCTCGGCCACCGCCGCCGTATAATAGCAAAATACCGGAGACTTAAGTTTCTGGCTCTTATCGATGAAAATATGATTAAATTTTCATAAATTAAATTCATATTTTGCTTACCTTTTTAAAATGTTTTAAACCGGTGAAACAGCCTTATTTGATTACATTTTGGGAAGGTTTTTAATAATGCAAACATTTTTCAAACGATTCAATATTGAACTGAAAATTGAAACCATAATAATTTCTGCAGACTTTAAAGAAAAAAAAAGCAACAAAAGCTAGTATTTACAATACAGTCTATACAAGAGAAAAAATTTATTACAATAGAAAAAAGGTTTATTTAGTTTAATTAGTTTATTTGGTTGTGTTTAGCAGCAAACAGAAAAAGATCATAACTATCTATAATCAAAAATAGTTTTAATATATTTATCATGTAATGTTAATTGTTGCAACTGGCGTGTGGTCAGAAAACATAAAGTATATAGAAGGCTGTCAAAATTTTGAAGTCTTTTTTCTTCAATAAAGTATATAGTCATAAAATAAACTGCATAATTAAACTTAGGCTGAAAAGCATCAATCCTTTTCTGACAAAGTTTTATTTAATTTGTTTCGTTGTATTAATACTATTAATCAACTTTTCTAACCAGAAAAAGTTGAAACAGTTGTTTTTAACAGAGTGAGCTGAAATTTTGCAAACATTTTTAGTTTAGATAACAGAACGAGGTTAAGCAAGTGTCGTTAATCCAAATATGATTTTGGCACACTTTTAAAAATGCCGTTTGAATTTTCTTTGTGCATTTTTACGTTATTGGCATTAAATGTAAAATTTAGAAATAAAATGTTAAATTTAAGACTTTTTTAATCTAATATTTATTAACAATTACTCTAACATGTGTGGTAATATTTATGTTACTATTTCTGCAAAATGTTTTAGGTTTTTAGTTTTGCTTGGTTACTTTGAGACATGCAGATATACATATTAAATGTATGATCTTTTATTTTCAGTAATGCATTTAGCCGGTTTATTTATCAATCCCCGCAGATCAGCGACAGCTCCTGAGAACTGTAGTGCAGATTATGCGTTTTGCAACGTCATAAAATACCAGAGAGTGACATTCGAAATATAGTAGTGGTAGTAGAGTGTTTGATTATGCAGCTTTGGCTTGATATAGTTTACATCTTATTTAACACAGAAAAAAGTCTTTAGAAGAAGACCACCTGATGATGTGTAATATTCTTTTATAGAATGGCAATATTTTTCAACAGGATCAAAGCTATAATGTCATTGCAAAATTAAGTAGCTGTTGTTTATGGAGAAAAAAGTATAGTATACGATCGCTAACGAGCTGGATGCATATTTTTATGACCAATGATGATTTATGAGGTTTGTAAAGAGGTTTATGAGATGCAGCAGTGGTGAAAAAGTAATTAGAGTATTTACATAGGATCGATGAATAACATGGCGTTTGTGGTATTCTCTCATAAAACTTTTTTTTTATAAATGTGGTCAAGTATACGATGAGATGGGTTGTTATTTAATATTGTCTCTAACATTTGATATGGTCAGTGATATCCATCGCGATCAGAGTTAGTGGATTGAGGTTTCTGGACTCAGCTATAAAATAATTTAATTCTTACAATAATAATTCTGTTGATTTAGTCGCAGCACCCGCATTATCCAGTATGCAAATTCAAACGAGTTATTAGCATCTGCATGAGACAGATCCTAATTGATCAAAGTATATTTAATCAGCTATCCTACTGTACAATTTCTCATAAGTCTTGATCGTTGGAAAAAAAACTGACCGTAAGCATACCAGTCGGTACCTGAAAGACATTCTCGCCTGTCATTTCAGATAGCACTGAAAGAATCGCTCTATCCATCCACATCCTTTTAATTCCTTTAAAATGTCCATAATGACGCATATTTGCAATTTTACAAAATTCGTTCAATTAATCTGCCGGAATTTTTGGATGGGTGAATTATGTGGAACGTTTTACATGTGACGCTATAATTATTAGTTGGCTAAAAAATAAAATAAGTAGAGTAAATTACAAGAACGTTCAGTGCTCAGATGAATATTACAATAACATATTATGTAGCTGTCCGATTGCAGTCTTGTTTATTCATGAAATATTATCTCAAATTGAATCAGTTCATTTGGTGTTGCTTACCACTACTTATTCGTAGCACCGGTAAAAATCTTTAACTTGTAAATTTTAACCAAAAAATAAAGTTGCCATAGTTTAATAGCCCGATAATTAAGACTTTACGTTTGTTTTATGCAAATGAGGCTTGTATTCCTGCAGATTTATTCAGAGGGTACCTACTCAAACGTCTTAATTTCGTTTTTGTATCTCACATAAAGCCAAACATAAACTATACTACATACATCTCCTTTAACTGGAAAAAAACTCCAGGCAGATCTATTCATTTATTTCGTATTCTTTATTTACGAGATGGTCATTTCTTCAGCGCTCTCATTTGGTTGGTTACAAAGACAGAGTCATTGGCAGTCGCACAGCCAAGAAAGAGAAGTAACTACCTCACATAAAATCAATTAGCATTGAAATTACTTTAGATAAAGTCATGTGATAATCTCTTGTAATAAACTTGTTAATTGCCAGTGAACCAATCGGGTGCCTTTATTGGTCCCTTATAATAAGGCTGTAGTCAACCAGAAAGCAAACGCGAATGAATGGATGGAACCGTAAAGGAATTGGTCGTTTGGTCCACTTGTAATGCAATAAATAGATAAGAACTGTAAAATATAGCCTCGCGGTTCACTTCAGTGATTACTGTTGAAACAATCGGGTTCGGTAGCAGGCCTTAAAAAAGGATGTTGGCTCGAGACTAATGGGATCGAGAAAGATACCAAAAAGCTTTTACTTTTTTTACTTCTACAAAAGTTTCATTCAAAAGATCTATTATTTTTTGTTACTATGAGCTAAACTCACCTTATTATATAGATGAATCACATTTATCTCAGTTTTATTAGAGTAACTTTTAGCAATACATTATAAAGTCATCATTAGCTTAAAGTATACATTTTTCGCATATTATCTGAGTATATATTACATAATAGGTATAAAAAATATTGTTATTAAGCAGAAACCCTATTACCCACTTGACCATAGAAAGGTAAAAGAAGACTGCTAAACTAAAGTGGTTTTTTCCAATAATATATAATAATGCAATGTACTGCAGACAACTAATTGAACAGAATAATTACGGCTTCGAATTCTTTATAAAACTCTATTTTGATCATTTCTAAAATTCCAAAAATTGTAACAGGTATAATAAATGAACAAAAATGATTATGATTTGTTAATACAATAATGTATGTAAATATAAATCAAACTAATGATTTACTAGAGAATTGTGAGAGATTTGTTTTTGGTAAAATAATCTGACAGACTTGTCTGCATTTAAACCATTTTAAATATTGTAAAAAAAACTTTCTTTAGAAGGTTGTAACCTAATGCGTTGATGAAAAAAAACGTTTAATCATCATTTTAAGTTACCAATAGTAACCAATTCCACTAAAAGTCTAAATTAGAATTGGTAACTTAGGTTTTCGAATTTCCTTAAACTTTGTTGAAATAAAACATAAAACGCACTTTTTTCATATTTTTTGGCTACTTTTTGACTTATACTTTTATTATTTTTTATATTTTTATGACTATTTCAATAGAATCAAGTTTATTCAAACTAGATTCATAGACTTAAATATGTTTTGTTGTTAGTAGAACTCTTCAGAAAATTCCAACAGATTTTTATTTGGCAAGTTGGCGCTTATATTAACTCCAAAGCTTTTTAATTTGTAATATGGTGGAAATAGCAACATTTATCAGAAACTAACTTTACATCAAAGTTATAAAAATTCTGTTCAAAGTTTGAGTATTTTGCTTGCGATTTTTTTAATTTTTGGTTATACTCAATAGTGAGTAAAAAATAATCAGCAAATTTTGACACCATTTCTAAAAACTTTTAAAAAATCTAAATATTTATACTAAGAGCACAGCAAATAAATCTTGTTAAAAGTTTAAATTGGGAAATTGTTAGTTAGAAATAATAACATAGACTGTCACCACGTTTTTTAGTCAGTGAGTGTCTCAAATTAATAATGCTACCACATAAAACAAAAGACACTAAAAATTACTTTTAGGTGCTAGCAACCTAGTAATGAACTATAAATGCAATGAATTGATTATTTTTTGTTTTTGATTATTAATTGAGTTTTATTATTGTCATAATTCTGCAATTTAATAATAATTTTGTTATTGTCATAATTCTGCAATTTAAATTGTGTTATTTTTTTATTTTGTGTTTAAAGTAAGTATTTTTATTGCAACTAAATACAGCATCTTTTTCAATTTTGTTTATTATCTTGACCGCTTAATGCCAGTAAATTACAAGCAATATTTTTGAGTAACGCTTATGATGTATAATGGGAGAATACGTATTATAAGCGATGTTATACGACGGTAGTTTAAGGCTTTTAGAATAACTACAGCAATTACAAAAGCAAAACAAAAACAATCTGAGAATATTATTTATGTATTGGATGTACGATATGTGCAAAGTCATAGCCAGTAATCGAACTTGTCGGCCCCTTTAGTGTAGGGTGCCGCCCTATCTTCTGCCGCTGCTGCTTCATTGCCCTCTAATTAAAAAGTAAACAAAAATTATACACCCAGTTTATCAAATAATTTTTTATAAGCTCAGACAGTATGATTACTATCAGGTAAGATTGCAGTTGGATTACGGATGGCTGCTGCTCTAATAATATTCAATGTTTATCATGCATTATTGCATGCGGGTTTTTCTACCATCAAATTTGCGTATTCACTGATTATTATCAATTATTACACATTTTCAAGCAATTACTACAAAAATAAGTTTAAATAGGTAACAAACACCATATATTAACATTGTGTTATCAAATATTCATTTATTATCAAATTATTGAAGCTTTTAGAAATATCAATTAACGCATTCTAACATTTTTGACGTTACTTTTATCTGCCAACACTCCAAAACAAGTATTCTCTTCTTCTTCAAGTGAATTAATATTAAATATCTAAGCTAGGCCTAAAAAAAATTATAATTTTTGTGAAAAATAGTTTTTTTTTTGTAAGCAAACTATATATAAGAAAATTATGAATTTTATCCGATGCATGCTATATTGAAGTAAAATGTAACGGCTGTTTTCTATACCATAATGTTTCAAATATTTGCTAAAATTTAAAAATAAAATATATTTATTATGTTAATTTTTGCTCTTAAAAAGATAAAAAACATTAAAATAGAAAAAAATTAAAAAGACTTTAGAAAATGTAGCAAGTTAAGTAATGACTCAGCTCAGAGCAAGTAATAAAAATGTTACAGTATCAACTACTGCGTCAATTCAAAACTGTAAAATGGTAAAAATATTTTTATTGTAAAAATGCTATGAAGCATAACTTTTCAAATAATTTCTTAAAAACCGCAGAACAAAATTTGCAAACAAAATATAAGAGAATGAATAAGAGTGGTAATATTAAATGTAAATATAAAGAGTTTGGCTTAAATGGCACTGGTTAAACGTCTGTCAAATAAGCTAATCCTCTGAGATGAATGTAACAAAACTTAAGAAATAATCTTTCACGGCTGATTAAATTAGTTAATTAAGCCATGTATAGCGTCTCTTATCTTACGCCCATAATTCTTCTAATTTGAATAAAACCAGCTCAAGCCGGTCACGTTATTAAGAAAATTTACCATAACATTGATCATTTTAGTTTTCTTTCATCGTTTAATTTTTATTAAACTGAAGCAATAAAATAAGAGCAGCATTTTCGAATCAGCTATAAACGTCGAGTGATTTAATTGTAAATGAAATAAAGAAAAGGAGGCCTGTGTCTCTTTACCCTTTTCAAGACTAGTTTTTTTTATATTTTTTTAATTTGTCGATCGGTCTCATTAAGCGTCCGGTAGCTTCATTTCTTAATTAACATCTCTTGCGTGTTATCGCGGAGAATGATGTCGGTCGGCCGTCTTTATGTACCACTCTGATAGCCTCCTTTAGTGGATTCTGTGTAGGTCTACCTGTTTTATATCTCGAAATAGACACGCACACCTCTTATATCTTTCTGGACGTCTGGGTTTGGTTGGGTGGATGGGAATTTGTCTGAATTCTCAAGAAAAACGGTAACGATCAGTGAAACAAAAAACTAAAAGAGCTATATTTAAGTGTTGAAGATAAAACGGTTTTTATATTAAAAAGAATATTCAACTACTCGAAGTTAAAAGTTAATAAATTTTTATTTTATTCATAGATATAAAAAATTACAAGCTTATCTTATTTATAAATTATGAGCAAAAGCCTGCAAAAGGTATTTATATCTACATCTAAAAATTTATATCAAATTTATTGCAAGCGCAGTTTATCATCGACAGATGGCATAGTGATTAGACTTGCAAAATGTTTATTATCTAAATATTCCGAAAGTATCCAAAGACTAATACGGTCTACCGTAGGCACGTGTTCACCTAAACAAGAAGTTTACAACACCGTTTGTCAGTTTAGTATCATAACAATAAAATTATAAACTATAAAAGTTGCAATTATACTTTTAATTAAGAATAGTTCATAGTTTTTTTATATATTGGAAATATTTAGTCCTACAGTATGTTCTCGGATTGAGTTTACAAGAGGACTTTATTTTTAAAAAAATGACAAAATAATAACATTTTTTGCTTAATTGAAAATGAATAAATCTGCAAGTAAAACTTAATTATTGCGGTTTTGTATTCTTAAAATTTATTTATTTATATTTTTATTTATATCAATTTTGTAAACGTATTTGTGTACCTAATGGTAGGCTTTGGATTCAAAATGTCAAATATTACGCATTAAATTGGCAGAGGTGGCCCAGTTTGATGGCCGCCAAAAAGCCCTGATTTGCCAATTTTAGATTTTTATTTGTAGGAGTGTTTAAAACAAATTCTTTACAAGAAAGACTTACTCAATAATGTCTAAGTATTAACTAGTCGGATAAGAGATGGTGTTGCAGACATACTGCATATATATTTCTCGCAACTAAAAATTGAAAAACCTAATTTATTCAAACCAATTGATCAAAAAACATTCTATTTTTTAATCGTTATATTAATTTGATTAATAAATTGTATAATTAATAAAAAGTTTTGTCATGATAGAATGGTTTATGTTCATACTTTTAGCTTTTATTATTTAATGCTTATGAAACGAATTTATTGATGAAAATTAAAAACAGCGCTTTATTATTTTGCTGATCATTTGACAAATCATCTCTAAATATTTTAAAACCAATCTTAAAATAACGTTTTAAAAAAAATCGATCTTTGAACCAAAATATATTTGCAATTATTCTTTTTAAAAAACGTTAAAACTAAGCAATTTTTTGCACTTTTAAAATGCAATTTAGTCAGATTATTTTAAAATTTATATGAAATTATTTCTAAGTTTTTTTTTCTCAAGCAACAGTTGCTTATCTAAATCAGTCATAAAACCGCGCAAACATTTTGTGTTTTTTCAAATACTTTAACAACATAAATAGGTACAATAAAACAAAAAAAATAAAAAAAATTAAAATAGAAAAAATTGATTACAAGAATTGTGTACAAGAAACAAAAAATTTTCGACTGTTCAAAAATGCAGTAAAAAGCTGCCATCATTCTAATAGAAAAAAGTAATTTATTGTTTGACAGTTGTTACATTTGTGTAGTAATAAAAAATTTTATAAAATTAATGAAAAGAATAATTACTTATTGCTAATCCACTACCATCAACTACTTTAACCACCGCTATTCTGTCATTACAATAACAAAAAAAGTTACTTAATTTCATCTGTCTTTTTCACGTATTTCTAACGCAATTAGCTCGACATTGTTTAACTGCCTACTAAGCATAGCATAGAATAATTATTATTATTGAAAGTTTATTATAAATTCAGCAATCATTGTATCTGCTTATTAACTAACTGTTCAATGTATGGCAAGAGCAGCAAAAATAATTATACGGGCTGTTTAAAATCCTTAATTGTGTAGATATGTAAGGCTTATCCTTAAACAGGACTACGGCCATAATACAAGTTTTTCAAGTTTGGATTTTGATATTTATAATTGGTGCAAGGTGCATATATGAGTGAGTAATGTCAGTTCGACGACAAGCGGACGTGGAACAAGCTGTTTATTATGATGTTTAATTATTAAAAATTCTTTCAATGCCACATGAACAAGCCACATACATATCTCTAATTACTAACTTGCTACATAATCATTAATTGGTGTTAGCTATGTGTACCCACTATTTAACTTGATGCTGGTATAATATCAACTTCTATCTAGATTGGAATTTTAAAAACAAAACAAACTAAAAAAACTCAATTTAAACTCATTATTACTAAATTGCATAATTAAGAATCTTTTAAAAATAATATTTTTCAATACTATTTTATTTTGACGTTGTAATCAAGAAGCTAAGACATAAAGTTTGCTTTCACTTAAGTAATAATCATCCAAACACAGCTCTCATCCAAAAAAATGTTTTATTTAGATAATTTGTACAATGTTACTACAGAAAAAGTATTAATTTGGTAATAGGTATAGGAACAATATTATTTTATGTGTATTGACACAAAACTAGAATCTTTTTAGTCATATTTTATGTTATTTGCCCTATATGTATGTATTTTTTAAAATAAATGTTTTTTCTTCATACCTCGGTCGAAAGTACGTACTTTCGTCCCTAATAACAGAGACAAAAGTTTAACTTTTAGTCTCTGTAAGATGAAATTCTTTCTTCCCTATAATAGCGGGAGAAAGAATTCATCGTGTTTATTTATACTCGTAACTATGTTATATGACCAGCAACACTCGCTTCGCTCGTGCCGCAAATGTCGCGGCAGGCATCAAAAACTATCAGCATTTAAAGTTAAAAAAATAAAATTAAAAATAAAAGTACGTACTTTCGACCGAGGTATGAAGAAAAATCGTATACACGACGCGGGACAGAAGTTGAAATCTCGGTCCTGCGCGCCATGATGCCCTCGGCTTCACCTCGGGCATTATGGCGCGCAGGGCCGAAAATTCAACTTTTGTCCCTTGTGGTGTAATATACTATTCATTTGTAATAAGATAGTTGAAAAATTTAGAATACTTTTTATTGCTTAAAAATATTGATACTTATAATTTCTTGATTTTTTAGTATCTCTCAAAACTTATGATAATTTAATAAAACTTTATGTTATATTAAGATATTTTATTGAACAAAATAATCTTCTATAGTAATTGGTTCTTACAACAAGAGTATTTAAATTGAAACAAAAATTTTCTACACGAATACATAATTATCAATGCAATCACTGCTGCATTTTCAATTATTAACAAGCAATATTTTACTGCAACATAAAATTGTACATACAAAATAAAAGAAGCGCTTTGTTTAAATAATAATGCATTTTCAGCTAAGTTATTATTACTTTATTTTAAAAACAAAGCAAAAGACTGTGGAGACAGCAAAGAGACCTTTAAACTAAAAAAACAACTTGTATTATAAAATTTATTAAAATTAATAAAAAAAATTGTATAACTAAAAATGAATTTTAAAAATAAACATAAAGCACTACATCAGACATTTAGGTTTAGGATTAATTAAAAACTGATAAAGCATTTTCTCTTAGAGAAATATCAGTAATTAGCTTAATTTTTCCATAATTTTGAAAAACTTGTTGAGCACCAGGTTTTTCTTTGAGAAAAATTGTTTTCGAAACCAGTCTGGTTCATGATTTGAATTGTCGGCAGCTTACCCAATGATGGATAGAAGACGTCCACAGTCTGGTGGTCCTACATTTGAATATAATGTAAAGAGAACGCAGTCTGTTCAAACAAGTTTTTTTTATATTCTCTGAGTACGACAAGTAGCGACAATATTTAAATCAGAGATAGATTAAAGACAAGATCCATTTATTTTTCAACTATCGTAATATTTTTGTATTTACTGTACTGTCTATACAAAAATTACAGCTTTATATAAGATTTTGTTTCTTGCAGTACATATTTACTTATCCTAAAATATACAGATTTATAGTTTTTCATTATATGGTAGTTATAATACATTTTTTGCATTCTTCATTAATGTTAAAATAGTTTAAAAATTAAAGAATCAACATTTTTATATAGATAACTTTCTAATTTATATTTAACAACTTTTGTTTTAAGTGAAGTAAACTTAACGCATCATTGATTTTTGAAACCCAATTATTTAAATCCACATCATTATCTGCTTTGAAATAGTACTTTTTTACAATATTATCATCAGCAATATCTAATATAAAGCACTTTGTACGATTACACATTATTTCTTTTGCAACAACAGCCTTGTTTGATTGGCTTTTATCTAAATTGATTACTATTGAAGCCTCAACAAAATCTTCTTGATCAGGGGCGCAATAAATTTTTAAGAGAATTGTATCTAACACGCACCATCTTCTATCCCAAATTATTGCGTCTTTAAGAAGATGACCTACTGTTAGAAAACCCTTTGTTGATACATTTGCTGTAAAATCTTTTAACTGTAAAGAAAAATTGCAAGCACTGCTAAGGTTCTTGTAACTCAAATCCGCCAACTTCAATTCTCTTGTTTTCTTGTGCATTGTTGCAGCATTTATAGATGCTTCTCCTCTAAATTGAAAAGCAGTTTTAGGCACTTTTATGTCTTCATAAATACTTGTATTTAAGTTTTTATAATGCAAACTGCAAGCCGATTGGAGTTTAAGCTTCTGCAACAAAAATTAACAAAAGACAAATATTTCAATAATTATAAACATAAGTTTACATTAACTAAAAAAACTTTGTTTTTTAATAAATGCTATAATTGAAGAAGGCTTCCACGGAAGTCATTGATTTATTGACATCTTTCGGAAAAGACCGAGAGAATATGAGAATAAATTTTGCCTCAAGCGTGGTTCACACGTCGAGTTACTGTGATTATTCTCGACACGGTCTTTTCCGAAAGATGTCAGATGATATAATCATTGTTTTTTTTATGCTTTGTTTAGTAGTTATTGATTAGTTTAATGTTATCAATAAAAAAGGTTTTAAACATAAGTGTTCTTTCCTATAACAACTTATAAACAAATTAATAAACTTTTTTTTACTTAAATTTTCTTTTAAACCTTTGAAACAAATTTGTTAATAATGTAATGATTTAACTAAATCTAATCTCTAAAATAATAAAAAGCTCAAGACAAACAATAAAATACTAAAACAAAACAAAAAAATAATAATGTAAAAACTTACAAAATAATGACTGAAAAGCTTGGTTCAACAAAAATCATGTTATCATGTTAGGAATAGTAAAAAACAGAAATTTAGTATCATATATACTAATAAAAATATAAAAACTTTAACAAAAGAATAGATAAAAATCTGTCAATGTTAAAGAAAATAACAATTTTTAAATATTACAGTTGATACAATAATACGAAAGATCAAGAGTTTGTATTGTTGTTGTATAGTGAAGATGTTGTTTTTAAAAACGGCAAAGCTGGTAGATGGCAGATAAATGAGAACTTATCTTACAAAAATATTAGATAGTGTAATTGTAATTAATATCAATATATTTATAAGATTGAGTATTTATTTACTTTATTCATTTTATCTAATCTTATATTATTCATTGTTGAAATGTGCATTTTAACGTAAAATAACGAAATTAGTTATTTACTTAACAAAATCAACTTGAGGACTTATCAATTATCATTAACCAAAAATTACCCATATTATTTTATTTAAAAGTAATAAATATTTATTTTTTATTAAATATCAATTTTATTGCTGATTGCTTTTGAATAGAATTTTAATATAAATGAAAGATCATCAAGAATTAAACTAAAATGAGCAATTTAAAAAATGTTTATCTAGGAAAACAAAATGTAATAATTACCTTCTGCATAAGACGAGTTACGAGCTTTTGCAATTTTGGGGCATCTTTCATTATAAGAGAAAAAATTTTAACTTTAACATTGAAATCTTGATTAATTGTGAAATCAAAATTTTCGTCAAATACAATTTCTCCGTTCACGGCTCGAGTGACTTTTGATGTTCTAACGTTCATTCCATTGGCTAAAAGTAAAATAAAAAATTCGGTCGATTTTCTTTTAGCTGTAAGTTCTTCCAAATAGAATCTACATTGTTTAATAGATATTATTCCAATATTCAATGGTTCTTCTATTTCTATGTATACATTTTTTATCTTATCATCAAGCAATTTGACTGTATAGCCTGCAACAAAAAATTAAACTATTTATATTAATTAGTTTATATTCAAAGCTTACCACTAGTTAAAAGTACTTTTTCAGCCAATAATTTTTCACTCCAATATTCGTAAGGTGAACTGTTGTGTAATATTTCAAGAACATTCGAAGCTTCTTTAATTTTTAAACATTCTACATCGTGCTGTTTTTTTAGTTTAGCAAATTGGGCCATCGCGGTTCGCTGTTTCTTGCAACTCTTAAATCATATATTAAGTTCCGTTACTAATAAATCAAATTTACTTACTAAATCAGTAGTTTTGCGAGTCATTTCATGATAAACACTGCTGTTCTTGTTATCATGTTTGATTGTCAATAATGCATTCTTTGATATGGATAACCTTTTTTTAGAAAAAGATGGTTTTTCGTACAAATTCACAACAAATCTGTCGGATTTTAGACATGAAGGTTTTGAATTTTTAGTAATCACATAATTTTCTAAATTATAGCCAATAGGAGCTAAATTTAAAGAATTCTTCAAGTCATTGATCAATTTTGTGTCCATTGTTAAAATCTGCGTAGAACACAATACAAAATTGGAAGAGAAACTGATAAGATTCTGTGAAAGATGTGCCTAAGCCTAAATGAATTTTAAAGTCCAAAAACATAGATAAAAACCGCATATAATATTAAATTCTTATTATTTAGATAGATATTCTTAAATTTATAACTTTTATTAACAGTTTTTTTTGTTTTGGCACTGTTATTCTCACTTAACAGTTTTATTCGTTGACAAAAAGCTTTTTTCATTGCTAACACCAATTTTTATGTTGTTGGTAAGATGAATACGGCGTAAACTATCTTTAGAACATCAACTGCATCTAATGAGTATAGTAGAAGCTTATAATTTTTCACTCAAGTTAAACTTTTGCATCTTAAAAAATAAAGAAATTTTTATATTCTGTTTTTGGTTTTTTAACCAAGAATTATATTTCACTAAAGAAAGTGGTTAAATGTTGATTTTAGTCAATATGGTTTTTAAACAACCATAAATACGCTTTAGTTTAATAGATTATAATTATATAAAAAAAATTTCTTAGGTTTTTTATTCAAATATAAAAAATTGTATTAATTTGGTTTTACTTTCAAGTAAGCATTAATGGTTTTGGAGAACATCTTGAAAACGAAAATAATTTTCTCAAATCTTTTCTTTGCTTCTAAAAATTACTACATGAGTTCTACATCGAAAAGCTAAAACGTAATTAATAAATAACTCTTAGGACAAAGTTGAGCCTATCAAGTTTAGAAACCTCTTTAGTTTAGTCAACTTTAAAATCTGCTTGGCTAGACCAAGTAGAACTCTATCTGTTATTAAATTTAGAATATTTAGAATAAAAAGTCCGGTAACATTTATGTATATTTTGACTTTTTATAAGTAAATGTAGAAATACATTTGTTCTACCAGACGATGACTATTTTCTTTATGAGATTAACTTTCTGTTATTTATCTTTGACGTACTTGTAATTGAAACTAGGTTTTGTCAGCCTATAAGAACGCTCTACTCCATTTTTACGACGCGGCATATTACTCCCAAATCAGCAGATTTCAATATATACTAACCCTTGCAAAGTTTCAAAATAAAAGATAAACAAAAATTAAAATTGTTTTTTAATACTATTAATTTGTGTTAAAATTCCCTTGAGCCGCGCGGAAACTATTCACAATAAACTTTCCGACAGATCGACAAACACATAAAAATTCTGAAAACAACAGTTTGTAATTAGGCATGACGTAGATAGCAGTTTTCACTTAAATTTTGGCATTTATTATGAAGTCACCGACTTTTATTTTATTTATTGGTATAGATCAGATACTTATCCAGAATTATTACCATTGAGTTTAAATGTCTTTTTTAAGATTGTGCATAATGCTTTTAAACATTTAGGTGAAAAACCACTATTAAATTATCAATACTACACTATTTTGTATTTTAAATGTTGAGATTACAGCAGATCAGTGTTGTATTTTTTTAGGGATTCTGCTTTTTGCTCATTTCAACGTCTATTAAAAAAAAAATTTTATGCACATTTTTTAAAAAAAACTTTTATTTAGTTTGCATTTAACTTTTGATTCATATTATTTATCAACAGGTTGTAAGATTTTGCCTTTTTTTTATTTGTTTTCGTAAAATTTTATATATAGATTTAATTAGAGTGGAAGCAAGAAGTTCTGATTTCAGTTTATACGAAACTCATCAATTAAACCAGACCATTTTAGGCAGGCAGGAACGTGTTTCATATTATAATGTTAACGAGCACTTGTTTTATCATATAGTACAGAATCAATAATGCATGAAGCTATTAATTATTTATGATCGATCGTTCATTACTCACTTTTCCAGTAGAAATAAATTAAATGCAAAACTGACCGAAGAACTTTCATGGTAATGTAATTAAAATTTCTAAGAGTAATTTAAAGCACTTTTACAACAAAAAAATCTTTGCTTCTTTTAATAAATAAATACTGTATTTTAGATATTAATATTAACGATAAAGAAATCGATGCTTTAGAGAAACTTGTACAGAATTTTAAACGGATACCTGGCTCCGTTAGTTTTTGTACATAGATAACGTCCGAACGCATAACATAAATATTTCATAGTGTCGGATGGGTATGGTCTTAAAACAGAATAGCATTGCACCAAAATTCGGGCACTTTTTGTGCTCAAACCAGACTGTCTGATACACAGACGAAACAGATAAATACGTCGCATCTTTATGGATTTGTCGCTAAATTCAGGCTATTGTTTCAAAGATAAATTGAAAAAGGTGAAATAGCAAAGCAGTTTAGTGAACAAGAGCTTTGCATTCTACTTTATTATTAAAATACTGCGAAAAATCTACAAATTGTAGTGGAAATACATTCAAAAATTTTAGTACTAAAGCAATTCTTTTATATGATTCAACTCTAATAAGATCTCTAAAAATACTTTGAAAGTTTGAATAGAAAACAAATTTTGAAAAAAAGTGAAGCAACAGCTCTAATAATTTTGTCTGCGATTGGTTTATGATCAATAGACTTTTTTAAACGCTCTTTCATGATTTTGTTTCCTAAGATACCCTATAACCAGCTTCTAACTTTGACTAATTTTTATATGGGTTTTTTCCAGAGTTTATTATTTGATATAAAAAAAAGTTTTTACCAAAATAAAATGCATAGTTGATTTTTCAAAAATGCATTTGAAATAATTGTTTAAATAAACTTAATATGAACATTGTTTATCTTTGATAAGAAATAAAAGCTTTTAACTAAAAATAAAGGTCAGGCTTTGTGTCTTTTATTTCACGTTGATCATAAGTCAAGTTTGTCAATGTCGAATTTATTTAAAAAAAAATATTAAATAAGTTTTTGCAGATAATTGTTAAATCTTACCAATAAGATGTAAAATAAACTTAAAACATGTATAAATGTGTATAGATTTTAAAACCGTTTATTTAAATTGAAAACTGCGTCCTTCTAAATTTATTTTCCAATTCGTTATTAAAATAATTATAGTGAAATTTTTTTATCTATAAGGAAAAGCAAGGTGGATATGTCGAGTCACAGTTGCAATAAAGAAAAAAATACCCTTGCTAGTTAATTGCAATATTAGTATTGCAATCATTGTTCTGTATAAATAGATTTAACTTTATATTAAATTTTGTATAGTACATTTTTCGTAAATGTAGGGTATTAAAGTCTTACATAATTTTTACGTTTTGACAATACATTCGAAAAAATATTTGAAATTAATTTATGAAATAGAGATATTATATGTTAAAATATTTTAACTGCAACACTAATGAGATTTTCACTTTAACAAAATTTCTTAATTTTTATTATGTAAATGATTATACCTATTTAAAAACAATATTTCAACATTATTAATATATATTTTAATATTTAAAAATGTCTGTAACTTTTTTTTACTGTATTGGTAAAGAAAGCAATCCAAATGCTGCATGTGAGTGAGTGACGCTATACTGTTTTAGCTGGAGTTTCATACAATATTTTTTGTACTGCTTTGATTACTTTTAAATAAATGTTTTAATACATAATCTTATTTGCTTTATGTTCGTAAACTTTGTAAAAAAATGTCAATGTCAAGTGTTTTACAGTGTTACAACATAAAGCAAGCAATTTTATAAAATTTACAAACTAATATAAACAACACTGTACACTTTTTAAAAAATTACAATTATTTATTAAAACAATTTTTTGCTCTAATAATTACTGATGTAGGATTTTCAAGTATTTTTTTATTTGCAGGTGACAAACCTCACGCTTGTGATCTCTGCAATAAAAAATTTGCCTTGGCATGTAACCTGCGTGCACATATGAAAACTCATGAAGGTAAGTGATATTTAAATTATTTAAAAAATTGTTGAAAGAATTGACATTTGCTTAATAAAAAATAATAACTGGCAACAAACTAATAATTTTCTTATTATTTTGCAAATTAGCTTCTACCTTATGAGTTCATAAAAAGAAATATGTCAATTATTTTATTTAAATGACAGGTGTGTCATACATAACTTAAGTTAATTAATTGTGAATATTTATAAATTTGAACATATTGTGTGGGATGGAGATGCATGTTAATGAACCACGTCACAATATTGTGGCCAACTTACTTTTCATAATAATAATATGTAGTCCTACACCAGGTAGCTTTCAACCTTTCCCATAATTCTCAGATTTCCAATAACCGCAAGAATCAAATCACCAATCTTATCCAACGTTTTATAATACCTTTGCACTGCACTGTAAATTAAATGACACCAAAAATACTATAATCACTTTTATGTCCCTGCAATTACGTACCTGTAGACATAGAAGGAACAATTTTGGAAGGTCTAGTCGCATTAGACTGGTCTATAATTCTAGCCCGAGGAAGATCGTCTTGAATTCACCAATTTATAATGCATTAGTAAAGCATTTGAAATTATAATAGCCAAAAATGATGATCCATAATTGGCATTACATTGTTATGTGACCAAAAGTCACGAACATTTTTTTATAACTTATATCGTTTACCTGAAGAACACGATACCAAAAAAAAAAAAACAAGAACTTTTTTACTTTTTTTGTATTCATATATTATTTTTGAAATGGAAGTAATAAAATTTGTTGCAATTACTACCAAAAATTTTTGCTTACCCTAAATCGCTTTTATAGCGTTTTTATATAATATGTATTTTTGATTTTTTTTTTTGTATTTTCTTAAATATTGTTTTAGAACCTTTTTATGAAAATAATATTTACAATTAAGTAAATTTTTACATAATTTGTGTCATGTGGTTGTCATTTCATTTGACTATTATTGAGTTCTATTTTTTTTTAATTTGTAGTCTTTTTAAAATGTTTGTTAATCACATTTTTATGAAAAATTTTAATGGAATAATTTGTTTTCTAAAATTGTGTAAACTTTAAGTGCTTTTTTAAATAGTTCTTAAGAGCAAAACGTTGGTAAAAAAATTATCAAAAATACAGAGTTTTTAATAAGTTTTCATAAACTAGTCATGAATCAAGTGCAGATTAAGAATTTTGAGCATTTGCCTCTTCTTGGTTGCCTCTTTTATTAACATAATTTAATAAAAAAATAACTAAACTTACAGTAAAAATATCGGATACGATTTCAACAATTTTAGTTTTAAGCATTTTTTTATAATTTTTTTTTGTAAATTTTTTAGAAGCTTTTAGTAGAGGCTATATATATATTAATGATGTTTGTTTCTTGATTGTATTAATTTTAGATTAAATTTTATCCATTTAATCGTAATTTTTTTTATAAAGAATTAAAATTTAATTTTGTAATAACAATTTCTATTAGTTGTTGATCTAGTAGATACCGTGCGTAAATTTTTTTTTTTAATTATCTTACTTATTAGCCTGAATTTTGATGCAAAATAGTTAAGCTTTAAATAATTGTGTGACACTTGTTTACCCACTTTGTTAATTAATGTCTCCAAACGCATTGTTTTCTGTCTCTCAGATTTGAGCGTATTAAAATAGCACTTCTTTTAACAAAAGAAATTAACAGGTGTAGAATAATGCGAAAACATATTAAACATTATTATTAACAGCTGTTAATAAAAGACTACATTTTTCACATTGTCTAGATTTTTAACGCATTGTTAACATGTAAAAATCTTTAGATATAAAGGAACAACACCAATAGTAGCTAAAGCCAAACGAAAAATTGAATTTATTTTAAGCTTATAGCCTATTTCATCACTTGAAATAACACACAAAATCCGTTTTGCAGGTGATCCTCAAGAAGAATGTTCTAGATGCGGAAAAATGTACATCTGCAATGGCACAAGTGATATTTGCTCAAAGTGCCGAAATCACAACATGAAAATCCCTCATGGAGATTCTGCGGAAGATTCAAGTGGAAATCATACAGAAGACAGCAACACACCTGAATAAAGCTCAAATGGAAAAAAATATGTAAATAATTGTACTTGTACATAGTTTTATGTTAACGTTTATTTTACCTGTAGCTTTAAGCGAGCTTTATTTATAAACTATTTATTTAAATTTAGATAATTCAGGATTGAGTAGAACTAACCGCCTCATACTTAATGGTTTAGACAAAAAGTGTGTTAATTAACAATATTTAAACAAAACTTTCCTACTTCATCTCTACCTTTATGACAATTTTTGCAAATCCAATAAAACACACTTAAAAGTCTTGTTAACAATTGTTTAGTTTTTGTGAATGACTATCAATTATAAACCTTAATTTAACATAATCGTAAGAAATGCTTACATTTTTGTTAAAATGGGTTTTTTTCGTTCACAAATCGTTAACAGTATGTAAAAATTTTTTTTCTCCAGCTGGACATTTATATAGAACTCAACATTATTTTGGATAACTGTCTTATTTAAACACCCGTTACATTGTAATATAAAAACAAGTTACAAAATAGTATTTTTTATTAAAACATCAATTAGTGGACACGATATTCTAGACAGATACTTATTATAAGCAGTCTAATCTGAAAAGTTTCACATGATTGAATTGACATATCTTGCTGACATCAGAGACCAATTAAAACTTGAAATCATAATGACCAAGTTCGGTTTTATATGGGATTATTGGACCTCGTGTTCTTTTAACATCCCACGCATTTTATTTTTCGGTTCATCATGTGCATGTTGGTTTAATCTGATTCTACAACCTATCTAAAAATGAAATATAATATAATACATACATACCTACTACCTATCTAACCAAGCTTAACAGAATGCTCATTTGAAATGTAGTTACTTAAGATAGATGTAAATATATTTTAAGGGTTAATTATTGTATCTAGTCAATTGTTTTATATTATTCATTACTTATGCTTTTGTCAATTATGAAATACATTAATAAATAGTATGTTTGCTTGATTGTTTTTTTATTTGTGATGGTTATGCAATATAAAGAAGTAGCATCATTATCATGTAAATGAACAATGAACAATTATTGGTATTGGAGAGCTAGTTATCTCAAGTAGCATCGATTACATATCATTAACGTGAACCATTAATCAAGCGCAATCAAAGTAAGAAAAAATCACTTAGCTACCGCCTGTTTCGATACCATCAGAACATAGGTAAAACAAAGCAGAAGTCTTCGTCTGACCAGAACATAATTAGTTATTTCATTGCCATCTGATTAACATAACAATAAGTAGATCCATTTTAGACTGTCAAGACTACACCACACCTTGACGATCCCATGTCAATGTGATATCTTTGTAATATTTCTTTAAGTGCACTCAAACATTATTTATTACATGTGTTTACTAAAATCTACTTATTTAAAAATATCTAGAGATGTACATCCAATCAAAATTAATATTTTCACCTCAAACCAAATTTTTTATACGCGATTTTTTGTGAAATCAATCTTCTATGATCGATCTTTTATGAAATCGGATGTGCCATTCGCTTACAGAGGTAAGTAAAAGAAAAAAAATTGATATTGATATACTCACAGAATAAAACTATTTCAAACCACAATGTCTAAAAGTATTACTGAATTCTTTGGTTTTGACCGGTTTAAAAAAAAGACTGTTTGTCTTTGTTTATCTTTGTTATCTACCTTACAAATCAGTCATTTATAAAGTGATTTGAAAATAATAGTAGGTTTGCGATGTGCATTATCAAATACATTACGCTGTCATTTTCGGATTTCACTAATAGAGTTCATAAAAAATTAAGAAAATTTCTTAACATACATTTAGTATTTTTAGCAACAAAAACAACAGTTGCATTCAGTTGATTTCAGCATGGCTGGCCGTTGTTTTCAAATCTCTTGCCTTTTCTCTCCAGTTAGTAAGAAAATTTCTATTCACCGGGAGAATGCCGGGAGTTAAGCACGACAAAAAATGCGGAAAAAAAATTGCAATTTTCGCTGAATTAGATATGATAAAGAAATATTGGTATCATGTCGCTAATAAGCACATTTAGTAATACAACTTATATACTAACAAATTTTATTTATGTAAATAAATCAAATATTTTTAAATAATACTAATGACGTATTTGACACATGATGATACTGGCTTCTACTCTATACACCAATCACTTTACTTCGATTGCTGGTCTCTAAAATACAAAATTAAAAGTAAATGTAGATAATAGTGAGATTATTTTCAAAAGTAACTTACTCATAATAACGCACTGCTTTCATTTTAAAAGCAGTAGAATTTTCTTTGCATTTATAAGCCAGGACTTGCTTTATTCTGCTAATTTCTACCATAGGAAACCGTGTTGCTACATATGCTGCAAAAGACGTATTAGACAAAAATATTGATAATTAAAAAGTTTTATACATATGATAGCCTGAACTTTTGATCTGTCTAAAGCTGGTTTGACAGGTCTTTCGCCGCTACCTGCTCGTGACCATCTTTGTCCAGTTACAGAGCACGTCGCTAATTCAGAAGGACTAAAAAGAATCGTAGCTAAGCCTCTAGTTAACTTTCTGTAATCGCTCCATTTAGCACTTCGCAATTGGTCTTCATAGATTTCAATACCATCCCCTAATTTAATCTAATAAAAAGTTAATTAATTTGTTAAAATTTTGCTTTTCTACTACCAGTCTATTTTTTCTTTCTCCTCGTTGGCTGACGACATTGGAAGAAACATCAAAAGATTCGCTCATATCAAAACTCGGCCAATCTGATCGTGCTTTTCTGAGTCGTAAGCTCCCTTTACAAAAAAATACCACACATTACACGATTTATTGACTTTATTGTATAATAATTTACAGTGTTTATGCATTTTTATTAAGACATTGAAAAAATTTATTTTAGGAAGTACTCATCAACTCGTATTTAAAACTCGATTTACTATCACATTTAGAAACTTTACTATCAAGAATCGATTTGCCAGCATTTTTTCCATTCATGGATCCGTCATGTGAAGACATAAGATGCCGACGTAAATACAAATCAGTTTTAAAAGGTTTTTTACATATTGGACATTGCACATATGTCGGATAATGTATTAATTTGATATGTTGTCTTAAATTTGATAAATTGCTGTATACTCGTCCACATTCTTCACAGGGCCTGGGGTCCAGCGAGTGCAGCTTTCGAGTGTCATGGCCTGCAACAAACCAAAAAAGCATTAAGATCGTTGCAAGCTAGACATGCTGGACCCCAGTAAATATAAATATGGATAATAAATGTCTTTATTTCTAACTAGAAAAAAAACACACAAAGCAAAATAAACAAAATACAAATAGAAAATAATCAGCAATCTAAAGACAAAATTCAGCTGGATAATAACATACAAAATGATATTATTGTCTGCTCTTTGACTTAGTTATAGTAGCAACAAAGATATTTTGTGTTTATTGCTTTATGGTCATTACCAACTTTGCTTAAGTTGAATAGAAACCCATATCTTTAGACTTTGAATTAAAGTCTATTACTTAGATCAAGACACGTAGGAGTTAGCTAATTTTAAACGAGAACGTATTACAGGCATAAAATCTTCAAACGTCATTCCAAATGTGTTTAAAGATTGTCAAGACAAGTCGAGGTCTTGCTCAAGTCCGACCCCAGTGCGCTTGCTCATCAAGCAAAAATCGTCCTTATCTTATTCACACCGTAATTTGATATTTAAATCTTGAGATTTGTCTATGAATACCGTCCGGTCTTGAAATCCACCTCAAGCTCAAGATATGAATATCAGATTTCACGAGCATTGCCGAAGTCCTTGCTTGAGATGGAATCAGCAATAAATCTATTTCAAAACGCATGCGAGCGCTTTCCCGAGCATTGCCGGAGTCGTTGCTTGAGTCTAAGCTTAAGCTTGATCTTGACTTACGACTATGAATACCGGCATAAGTGACCAAAATAACGATAAATTAACACATTGACAAATAAAAGTTTTTTTGTCATAGTTTTTAGTTTTTTTTTTGTTGAGAAAGTTTAATTATTTGTTTGTAACATGATTTTAAATGTTGTTGTTTTTTTTTTATTCAATACAGTATACTTAACTGTAATGTATGACCGATGTACTTTAAATAAAATTTTCTTCATTTACTTTTTCTACCTTTTTATCATCTTTTTTTTATTTGCTGTGCCTAAGCCCTCTTCTTATTGTGTGGTCATTAAAACTTCGAAAATTTAAAACTATAAACACGGTATATCTTTGTCTCAACTGTTCTTATATGAAAAACGTATTAACTATGACACATACCTTGAGACAATACTTCTTGTTGATTCTCCTCTTTATCATTGTGATTAGAAACCTGTGGAATAATCTCCATTCCTCCTAGAATATTTGACATAAAATTAAGCTAGTCCTAGTCATTACAAATGTTATTATATTCGATATAGCTAATAACAATTACGTTTCAACCGCTTACCATGCGCTTTAAAAATAAAAGCCAATTAGGCAATTTATTTCATAGAATGCTAACTTTATATACTATTCTGTGCTTGACGATTCTAACAAAATCTAAAATTGACGCGTTTATTACAACAATAAACGCTATTGTGTTGTCGTTTAGTGAAAATAATAAATAGCAACAATTATGAAAAATATTAGTTGTATGTCACCGAAAATGTAAAATATGTCAAATCTTCATTATTGATCTTTAACAGCAATAAAAGCTTTGGTCCACTAACGAAACCTTACTAATCATACTTTTAACAAATATTAAGAAACATACAGATTGTCTTCAAAAAAAAAGACGAGTCCATAGCTCGCATATCTATTGGCCGATTTTAATCATTTATACACCAAATTTAATAGTTATAAATAGACCACAAAATGGCTTAATAAAACCAAAAGTAATAGAATAGTGTTTAGTAAAATGGCTTAATAAAACCAAAAAAAGTATATGTTGTAATTTAAAAAAATATTTTGTGACAGTTTATCTTTGAAGTTTTTAAGGCTGTACGTAATTTTATTGAGCTATTTTGTGGCCTATTTAGAACTATTTAATTTGATGTATAAATATGTAATTAAAATCGGCCTGTATAGTACGTTTTTTTTCTAGCACTAAAAAAAAATTTAGTGCGTTGATGAAACACTCAATTCAAAATAACATTATTTAAAAACTATTTAAAAAGAAAATGCAGATTAACAAAATACAGCTACTGTTGCATTTTGATGTTGCATTTTGATGCAAAATACAAGTGCTGTTTGTGGGATAGATTATGTTCAAAAATATGATGCTATATAAAAAAAATTTCATGTGTACATAAATTTTTTTTTGTTATTTAGAATTTTGGTAATTGTTTAAATAAAAGCATTGCGTCTATATATGTTTTAAAAGCTATTTTGTAAGTACACTACATTAATTTAACATAAACGATACAAAAATTAAACATGTCAAATAGAAATAAGAAATAAAGTTCATCACAAAATGAGATTTTTGCACTACTTGGGTGAGTGTTGTCAATCTACTGTTTTGTTACTTTGTCAATAAGCTGCAAAAGAAGAACAAGGCAAAAGTAACACTCAGAAACAACATAACACAAATTGCTAGTTTTTTCGCCAAATAAATAGTAATTTTTGTTTTATTTTTCTGTGTTTAATGCTTCTGAATATTTTAATAATAAAGTATTATAGACAGCAACTACACATTCAATTAAAAATTAATACAAACCTGGCAGTTCTGTAATATCTTCAGGGTTATAAAAATTAGGCGAATCGTCTTCACGATCGTCTTCTTCACTCAAGTAATCCGGAGTTTCCAATTTTGGTAGTGTTATATTTAACGCTACTGCATCATCCTTAATTGCATCTTCCTTACTTTGTCTAAAATCACTTTTTTGTCTTTTTAGAGGTGGTGGGCTTGATAAAGCTCTGTTGGTAATATCTTGACTTGAAGTGACTGTACTTGAGGAAGAAATTTGATGTTTTACAGATTTATTTTTATTATTTGTAGATATAGACGAGCTTTTTAAAGTTTGTTTTTCTGTTGGCGTATCTGTTAATCCTCGAATTTTTAAAGATTCAGCGGTTTTTAAAAATGTTGAAAGATGAGCTTGAGCTACATTTACTTCTCCGGCATACATAAACTCCATTAGGGCTAAGATACTTTTGGCTTCCACATCGCGCATGAAAATAACGGGGTGCGAGCAGGGATTTGTCTGAAAGTAAAAGCAAGACATACATGTAATAAAAAATAGCGTACAAATAACAAAAAAAAACTATTAAAAAAAAACTAATGCCGTTTTTTGAAAATTTCTCTAATTGGACAAAATAGTAGCAATTCAAAACAAATTATTTTCATCTTATTAAAGTTTTAATCATAAACAAAAACTCAAAATCTCGCATATTTTATAACAAAAACGACTTCTGCGTAAAAAATGCCATAGTTAGCAGCTCTATTTAAAAGCAAGCCAGTGGCTTTTTGATTCATATTTAAATTCTAATGTACTTAGACATAATCCATAAAACCGTCTGTACTTTAAATTAGGTCAACATCTTGTTAAATATGTTGAAATAAAAAATTTTTACAAATTTTGTATTTTAAATTCGAAAATAGAAGTATAGTAAAAACGTTTGAGATATACCCGATAGTAAATTTTATTGCACTAATCTATCAGAAAGTTTGACACTCAAATCCACAGTCATAAATTGAAGAATACTTATAGGAGACATATATATGTTTTTAAAATCTTACGAAAAATATCGTCGAATTGTCTAAATTAAATTACATAAAATAATATTCATTTGTATCGTTGTCGAACTGTATCATTTTTTTGAAACCGAGGTTGAATTATAATAGTTATTTTCATAACGGCCGTTAATCATAGATATTTTAAGAAATAAAATTGTATGTACTTTTACGTCAATTAATTTGCTCTAGCAAAACTATCTAAGCCCTAAGTTTATTTCTTAAAAATTTTCTAACACATCATTTAAAAAAATCAAAATCAAAACAAAAAGTCAGTTATTAGAACTGGTTAAAAGTTACAACTGATAAGAAATATATTGTTGATAATATGGTGCAAAGTAATTGATGTGAAGTTTTAAGACTTCTACGTAAGATTGAATATCTTTAAAAAAATATATAAGAAGATAAGCAGTTTTGTAAATGTTATTAGAAAACAAGTAGATTCAATAGCACAATAAAAATAGCAGAACTGCATTAAAAATGGAAATAAAGTAGGGTCTTTACTTTAACATGGACAACCAAATAAAATTATTAGAAATCTAAATGATAGCGACTCAACTGATTGTAAATTTATTTAATTTCTTATTTTTTGTTTTATTTAATTTAATTTTTGCGTTATCATGTACATTTGAGCTTGCTGTCCTGTACCTCTCATTGAGAGCAATAAATTTACTGCCGAGCATATCTCAAACGTTCCTACTATATGTGATCTTGTTTAAATGTTTCAATAATGTCTAAACATATTTAGCTCTTGTATTTAAGATTTAACATTCTTTACAAAGTTTAGAATAACTTTCTATAATAACAATCAAAAATAAAGTATGTAAAATCTATTTTTTTTATATAAACAATTGTCAAACAGTTTTAATGTTGGCAAAGCTATTTAAAAGTAATTGTCGAAAGCGTTTGACATTTACCTTAAAATGGCGTTGCCAACATTAAAACCGTTTGACAATTGTTTATATAAAAATAAACTTTTTTTTATTTATTATATTTTTACAATATAATTTATACAAAACAAACAAAATTGTTAAAAGTGTGTTAAATCTTTAATCCCTATTAACCTTTGGAATGTCAAAATACAAAACTATGTAATAGTTTTATTTTGTTCATACATTATTTAGATCAACGCTTGCTGTGCAATTTAGTTTGACACATTTCTATTATCTTTAATAGTATGAGTGCCGACAAATATAGAACAAACGTCAAAGCTCGTCTATAATATCGTACGTTTCTGCGTATAAACTATTCAAAAATCAAACATACATTCAAAATTCCATTGCCAAAGCAGATTTGAATAACTTATTTAAAGTAAGTAAAAAATGTTTTCACAATTTTAATTTTGTAGCTGCGATTTATTAATATAAGTGGTAAAACAATATTAATAATTTATCGTCCAAGCAGCAAGGGTTAGGCAGTCAGCAAGGCACAATTGTATTACAAATTGCAAAATGTTCATTCAAATTATTAATAATTTAAAGTCAATATTATTATTAAAGGCGTAGATATTGTTTTTAACATTTTATAAAAATAGTAAATAATTTTTGAAGCGGAAAAAATTATTTAAGTGTTTTTCTTTATTTTTAAATGATTAAAATAGATCAATCTATTAATAAATAGGTAATGTATGTTGTGTTATTTTCGGAAGTAAAAAAATGGAACCTACTTTAAATATCTCCTTAAAAAAGGGACTACAAGCAGACAGAACAACTTTATGAGCTTGAATTCGTTGTCCTTCGCAGGCAATGGTAACGTCTGTGAAATCTTCATCGTCACGTAAGGCTTCAAATTGTGATGTAATATTCGCTTGAAAATTATTCCATCTGAGGCAAAATTGCTGATCATCTGCCATTGAGAAGATCAAATCACTTTAACACGTTTTATTATTGAATTTTAATCGAATGAATTTGGTAGAAAGGAAGACAATCTCAGACATAAAAATAAACTACCTTTTAATTTTAATCAATATATGTCTACTTCTTTTGGCCAACCAAGAAAAAGAAGTTTCCCTATTTCGCTTGAAATAAGATTTACTCTTTTTAGTTAAAAAAAAGTTTGGTATACCAAATAAATGCAATATTTTTAAAAAGTTTATTGATTTTTATGTGAAAATATTCATATTAAATATTTATATATTTTTTGTTAATAAAACTCCAACACCTAACTCAGTTGAAATTAATTGGAGATATAGATTTATGTCATAACTTAATTTGATATTTTTTTGTAAAACTAAAAATTTGTATAAAATTTGTTTTTTGCTTTTTTAATAATTTAATATTTAAACTATTTTTGATTGAGTTGGTATTGCTGTAAATTCTCTGCAAAAAATTAAATTTTAAATGATTTTTATTATTATTATTATGTCTTTAATTATGTTAAAATCTTAAAACAAACTTCAGCAAATTAAATTTGATTTTTTAATAATAGTAGCAGCTTTTATAATGTTGGCAGCAGCGGCTGGTATACACCAGATTTGTAAAAATCTTTAACATAGTACCAGTTTAGCTAATAGATGGCACTTTAACAAATATTGATTACTGATAATACAGCGCAGTCATTTAAAATTATAATTACAGAAAGTTATGCAATTGAAATTAGACATTTTGCATTGATCGTTGATTTAACTTTTAAATGTCAATTCAAAACATTTATTAAAAAAATTCCGTGTTTGTGTAAAAAGTTTGCAAGCTAGGTAACAAATTACATACTCTCTGAACTCTGAACACATACGTGCTTTACATCTAAGTATTTCAACTAATTTAAGAATCTACGTCTAAAATTGTAAGCTTAATTTAATAGGTGTTTATCAAAAATTGAGTGTTGTAGCACAAAATATAAAATGTAAAAAAATTTAAAAACTATATTTTCTAGTTTAAAATAAATTGTTAACTGCACAAAAATATAATCAACGTTATAAATAACCATAATTTTTATCTTTAAAAATAAAGAAACTGTTTTAAGCTGATCTAGCTATAACCTGGTGTTTACATTTAAAATTTTATGAATTTTGGTTAAAAAAATAAAACTTAGGTTTATTTAAATAAATGTTATATAAGCTTAGTAAACTGTCAAATATGAACTAACGTTTTATTTACAATTAAACAAAATTTTACCCTTGCATATTATCTTGTCAAATAAAAAACACTAAACAGCATTTCAAAATATATATAACTTTATAGCAATTATGTAAAATTTGTTTTAATGCCAGACCACAGTTTAAGTTTTTGGCAAAAAATGAATGACAAATTAATATAAAATGTAAAATAGTCTATAAATAATTATTTATTGCTCGGCAAATTTTAACTTGTTATTTTAATTTTTTAAATTTTTGTTGATGTGCATAGTAAGATCTCTCTGTATACAAAAAAATATATATTTATTATTTTATTTTGCTTTGTTGGCAGCAAATATGCTTTAAGTTTTGTCATTATTTGAAATTGACAGTTGACAGTTAATGTTTGTCATCTGTCTAAAGTTTGTAAAGTAGGGGTTAAAATCCAGACAGAGTGTAGTTTAATGGCTATAATTTAATTTTGAAGACTTAACAATGTGTAAATTGTTGATAATAAAGTTCTAATAATATTAGTAAATTCTGAATAATTTTTGTTTAGCGAAGGTTATTGATTTTTATCCGTAAGTGACTGGATATTACCTAGCCTGTTCTTCGAAATGTGAAATGTCAAAACGTAAGTTCAATTTTACTTATTATTTAAATTAATTTGGAATTACTTCCATAAACGGATTATGACCTTAGCTGGTAGTGTTGATGAGGGTTTAATTTAGTTTTGGATGACTCATTTGACTGAGCAATCAAGGATACTACACATGGTTAGTTTATGGGGCCTCGGTTGCTCTCCATTCGTTAAATAATGAACACTTCCCAATGTTTGAAACAAGATCTTCATACTAGGCTTTTCAAATATCCTTTAATTTATTTTTGTTACTTTAGTCATTTCACTAATATCTCAAAAAAGCTGCATCTTCTAAGTTAGCAACGAACGGTCACCAAATAAAAATAGAGTAGATATCTCACATTGCAAAAAATATATGGGAGATTACAGTTAATATTCAATAAGAAAACGTCACGATTGCAATAAATAATGGAGTGATAATTTAAAGATTATAAAGACTTATCAGCGGCGAAATACCTATTACAAATGATTTATTCTAGGTAATCTGATAAAAAATTGTTGTATCTTCTAGTCCTACAGTTTAATTATAAAAAAACTGTGGTTTGTTCGTGGGAATTTTTTGAACACAAAATTAGAATTAACTCAAGTGCACATTATATGTTGTCTTGTGAACATGTCGAATCCATATTAAAAATTAAATTTATTATGAAAAATTGCTTAATTCTCAAAAATATTGGAGTAGTTTGATCTATACAATTGTGTTAGTTTCATACAACTACTTTATCATTTGCTCTAATTACCTACTTTAATTTCATAGAATCATTTGTTTATTGGTAAGTAGCTATATTTTTATTATTGCTTATCGTTGTAAAGCTTTTTCGGAATATTTATATTGAAAGCCTACATGACTAAAATCATGTGTTGCACTAGTAAAGCTCGAGTTTTATCGGCATTGATTGATATCAATGAATTTTAGCTTTGTTTGTAAATTATCTATTTTTGTATAATTTAATTTTTTTTTGTTCTAGGATTAGTGAGTAGTGTTGGTTTTCAAGCTGGCAGCCCCAGAAGGTACGAGTGGCGCCCAGCGCGCACTCTATTTATGCAAGGATCAAGAAACATTGACAGGTACAAAAAAAAATCTAGCAATGTATTTTTACAAGAATGACAAGAATGATAATAATAATAATCGTGTTTGTATGTCTGGTACTTGAAGAGTTATGGCTCGTTTAAATTTATGACTACCAATAGATTAGCCATTGTCGATTAAGTTAAATTCCACAATAGATTTATGAGATCTAAACATAAATAACAAATAAAATAATTATGTCTTTTGTTCTTTAAAATTGTAATGAAGATTGAAAGAAACAAAAACCTCTGGTGGTTTATCTTCAGATTGCTGAAACGCAGAAATACAGAAAACAATCTAAACAAAAAAAAAACTTTAATGTTAGACGGATTATTTCTAAGATAATATACTAGTGTTGGAGGTTCAGTCGTTTTTACAGCTTCGTGACACTTTAATTCATTGTCAGTTTAAAAATTGAGAAACGGGCTATAGATTCAGTTGACATACGTTTATTATTATTATTTAAATGTCAAGTTATGTATGTATATAATGTATAAATAACTGGTATGGTATTGGTGAAGGATCTACATCATATCGTCTACATTTTAAATAAATTAATATAGTATTAACATTAACTTAATTGATAAAGAATATTTGAACTCGCTATGTAATATATAGTGATTTATTCATAAATTGTCGTGGAAAGAGACTTGCCAAACCCAAAGAGCCGTAGTCAAAATGTTGTCTGTTGTATATCTATGTACGTATAAACATAGATAAACAATAATAAACGATCAATTAACCACCAGATTAAATTACCAGATCAGTGTACAATAAAAATCAATAACAAAAGTGTCTCATATCTTCGTTCAAAAGTTGGCTACGATGGTGCTAGCGTCTAATTTTTATTCGCAAATTGTCGGTTGCATTATTTTTCTGCTTTAAATTTTGAAAGTTTTTTTAAATTTAGAATGAACTTTTAAGCCATGGTAGAGGTCAAAAAGTATAAATATAATGTTAAATCATAGAATCTTAATGACTAGACTTTTTTAACAGTTACATTCTGTAGAGAAGTTTTTTTATGTTTTTTGTCAGGCATTTCCTACAAAATGTGATAATCATCATTTTTTTTCATAAAAATTACCGTTAGCGATGTTTTTGAGAAAACTGTTTATTGTGACATTTGACCTCATATAACACGTTTAGCGGCACTTAGGCTTTTTTTGAAATGATGTTTAGAATTACAAAAGGACGGTTTATGCAAAAATTTAGTTTTTCTTATTTTTTCTACTGTACAATGTCTTTGTTCTTTGTATTTTGAAGCGTTTTCTAACAATAGTTTATTTTTCTATGGTACAACGTCTTTATTCTTCGTATTTTAAAGCGCTTTCTAAGAATAGCTACTGAATTACTTTATTTTGAGAGATTTAGGTAGATAATGAGAAGATAACAACTAAGTTAGATTGCAGGTTATACAATGGTCTCCAGATGGAGTTGGCAAGTGTGAAATTTTTTTTAGAACGAAAAGTTGTTTTTTAAAATTTGACTCAAGAAATAAGTTTGAGATATCAATGTTTGACATTAAAAGTGCAGGCTTATTAATTTATGGAAAACATGAACATTATTTAAACGCGAATTATGTAAAAAAAATATAATTTTGAATCTGTCGAAGAATATCAATAAATTTGATCTGTAGAACGACATTTGTATAGATTCTTTCACATCATGTTATCTCTTTCCGCTGCTTAAGTTTTAATAGTGTATTTTTGAAAGATAATTTATTTTGCTAAATGTTAAGAAATTGAGGACGTTTTTTATCGATTTGCAATTGATGTTTTTTATAAAAAATCTTCTAACTATCTTGCGCTAAGCGTTGCGTAAACTTGTAAAAAAATTGATAATATAAATGGATCTGTATTGAATCTTAAAAAAAAAACTAAAGAAAAAGTGCGGTCTTGTCAGAAACAATTTGACAATAAATACCGTTTTTGAGATTATCATTTATATTACACACTTTGAGATTATCATTACAAAAACGCTATGAAGACTGGACCTAAGCAAACCTCAAATAACTTTTGCTTATATACATAACTCGTATACATACACAAAAACTTCTAGCGAAAACTATGTTAGACCGTTTAAACGAAGATTCAGACCCAGAAATGACGCTGGAGATGAAAAGAAATTTTTAGTGTATATAATACACTAGATTTAGTGTTTAATAATATCCTAATAAAGAACATTTTTGAATTGTGAACACCTAATTACCGAACCTATCATTCGAATTCGTTTCGGGCTTTTTTGAACTTTTACATAGATGTACAGGCAAGCCCTGTCTTCGTGTCGTCACATATTATTTTTTTTATGAACTATTCTAGCCATTTATGTTGTTATACAGAAGATTGTCAACTTTGGTAGAGAAAATAATTAATATTGCAGAGATGGCTCACCAGTACAACTATCTAACGAGTGCCAAAAAGTACGAAACTGGCATTTTACACATTGTATTTTTACGTTTTAGTGCTTTTCTCTTTGGAAATATTATTAAATTATATGAAATTTATTAATTTAATGCGATAAAAAACATGACGAAGATCACTTTTTAGAAAACGATTACATTATTTTTACAAAAATGCAATAGATGAAAATCAATAGATTTGAAGTGAAACTAACCATCTTTTGCGGTCCAACTAACCCAGTTTGTAAAAAAATAAAGTTGATAATTTGAACTAATAACATTATTCTCAAAGAATTTTTTTCTTTTTTTAATAAAATTTATACAATGTATTGTTTACTTATACAATTTTAATGTATTGTATTCTAGCTATATATGTTTTTAGGCTTTTTCTCAGCCTAGAGGTTACAGTAAAATAATTAATTTTTTCTATCGGTTCGTGTTTTGATATCTACCGAAACGAACTCATCGTATCATTCTCAATCATTGGTTTGTTGTACATGTAGTTTTTCACTACCTGGACATTTTTTAGTTGCTATTGAAACGATTTTTTAGAAATTCAATAATTATTAAATATCTATTGAAAATCTAAATGACATGTGGCTTTTATGTCTAATGTTTTATTGTTGCTATTTCAGTTTTTCAGGGCAGAAGCTACGTAATAATTTAAAATTATTTTAATTTTTTTTGAGAGATATACATTATTTTGCAGTAGGTAACAAAGATAATTGCTTCAGAATTTACCACGACGCAATTATAAATGGGATTATTGCGACAAAAAAAAACATTTCTTTGTGGTTATTCTTTCAAATGATAATTTCTTAATGTATATTATGTAAGTAAGTTGCTGAAGTCAATATTTATATAGGTTGAGAAAATACATACAGTAAATTGAAAAATGTATTTAATAGTAATAATTAGTGTTTGAAAAAGAATATTGTACAATCAGCAAAATGCAAGGCTTTGCGTCCATTGATCTTTGCATACTCTTGATTCTTGACAGTGGTGATGCACAGAAATAGTGACAGTAACTCTAAAAATACAACCAAGAAAATGCACCACATCCGGACTTTCTTCTTTATTTTCTAAAACATTTATTTTGAAAGGTCACAATCTTTTATATTACTTTATTAATTTGTATAATGCAATCTCATAATCGGTTACAGTTTTTTAATTGATTGTGTGAAAATAGTGGTCTTTCAATGTATACAAAATTGTAACTTAATTAGGTATCTCTGGAAAAATAGAATGTGAATATCCCACAGTCTTTAATCTATTTGTTTGATTCTTTTTTTTAGGTACTAACAAATCTGTGCAAATTTTTTAAAGCGGCTATTAAATGTGGCACAACACTTATAAACAATAAAGTATGCTTGTATAGGAAGTTCTGTAATTATAAAAATATTAGCTATTAACTTTACAAATTATAAGATTGAAGTTAACGTGATTTAGCCACACGCAATAGTCAGTTGATTAGAGCGGGTTTGACAATGGCAGATAAACTATAAATTCTTATTTTAATAACAATAAACATGTTTGTTCTGTTGCAAAACTCATTTAAGTTAAACTTACGCTTCGATGTTTTATTATCAAAATTTTAATTTTCAACTTGGCGTTTTAGGCCAAGTTTACAGAAGTTTTGAAAGACTTTATCAACTGTTCATGAATTAAGAGGCCATCTCACCGGAAACGTCGCAATTGCGTGCGAAATATTGAGGATTTTTCACATAAATTGATTTTTTTGATAAGATTATAAGTTTACTTTTTTTTACATGTTGTATAACAGTGGAATGAGCTAAAAATATAAAAAAGTTTTATTTATTATTAAAAATTGTAAGCTATTCAAACATTAAATTTTTTTTATAAATGTTTTTTTATAATTTTATGAGTATTCGAAATGGTTAAGGTCAGCAACGAGTTTTTTAAACGGCTGACTATTACACTTTTTGGGTGATAAAGATTTAATAGTAATTATTGGTAATTTACTTGAAAGATTAAAAAGATCGATTACAGAAAAGTGAAAGTGCAAATTGTTAAAATAAATGGTAAAGGACAATGATCTGTATGCTCTCGATGTAAGGGCACACCTCACTTCCGAAGCAGATAATTAAGTGCCCTTTTAAAATAATATTTGCAAGTTTAATGAACATGGGATTAGACGATTGCGTTGTTATTGTTATAATTATTATCAATTATACTTAAAATAAAAAAAAACGATTTGGGGCGATTGTAATGATCTCAAACAAGATACCTCTACTGAGTAAACAGTTGTTTTGGTTTTCCTGATATTATGTTTTTGCTTCTGAGGTTAATAATGACAATCAAACAATAATTTGTTATAGGACTGTCATAATTTAATACGGAAAATAATAATAAATAACAGGGTAACGTCAAGCGTTAGAATTTTGTTTTAATCATTGAGGACAAAACATATTTAATTAGAATAAAATAACTAACACAGTTTTTTGCTTATTAAATAAAAGCAAAGCTACATTTTTATGTAGCCCAATTTACTTAACAACATTTGGCTGTACTAGTTTCTTATGAATTTGATAGTACATCACGAGCATTTCAAATCAGACAATTAAAGCAATAAATGATAGAAAATAAGAATTTTTGAAAGTGGATTAATTTGTTTATTTAATTGTAAATTTATAATGAAATTGGTTCTACGTCTAAATATAGTAACGAATCAAAAAATAGGGTTAAGATGATACACGAAAGAGCATGTTGCACATTAAAAACGCTTGGAAGATTTATGTATAGGCTATACATAATACACTTAGTGTATGAAACGAAGTTGCTAATTTTAAATAACCTGGCTTTTGCTTTATCATAGCGGTTAAATTCAAAAAATAAGGATAAATGTTGACAATTATTCAATCCGTGGAATTATGATATAATAATTCGAAGAGCCTTTTAACAAAACAACGAAACTGACATTAATGACAGCATAATGGCAGAATTGACAGTGATATATTGTTTTCCTTTGCATTTAAAAGCGTCATCGATGGCATTTGGTGTTGTCGAATCGATTTATTTAGAAGCCAGTTTTGAATTTTTAGCTTTCTGTTATTTGTATTTGGCACCTATACGTCTCTCAGATTTTGCTGTTGATACCGAACGTTGTTCAATACAATTAGTTTCGAATGAAATTGTCGAAATATATTGACTCAATGTTTTGTAATGTGTTTTTTTAATGTTAACAATCTAAATTATTTTGTAATAGTAAGCGTTCGAAGGTTTTTAAAAAGACTCATTTTCAATACAAAATTTTACAAAAGCAGAAGATAAAATAAAGACAAGTGTGACGATTGCACTCAATGTTTAATTGAATACAACTGTGAAGGGTTAATGAAATTATAAATATACCATGCACTCTTGCCAAGTTTTGTGCAAGGCAACCGTATAGCTAACTCTTAACAAACAAAGGTAAGAACTAAGTACATAGTGACATTTTTTGACAGTGGGACTTGGTTCTAAAGTTTGAAGTTTTATTTGGATTTGTCGAAATTTTTATCGTGTATATACTACTTTCTTGCGCCATCTAAAAAAACTTTCTGAATCATTTTATTCTAATGGTTTGTTAGCAAACGTGATGATACTCAAAACACGAAAATTATGCTAATATGCGATAATATAATGTGAAAAGAAAATGAATAATCTTGATTTGCATATTATTGCAAATTTATTTTAAGTAGCAGTAAAGAGCATCAAAATCGAAGTCGAACAATTATCAGACGTACCGGGTTAACAATTTATTAACAAACTTTTACATTGAATTTTTATGATTTATTATTTTGATGGTATGTGTAATAATGAAATATGTATTCGACTTTCGTAACTTTTACTTCAGAATTGAGTATTATTGCTTTAAGGAACGCATAACCACTCGAATTGTTATAAGTGAAGCACTTAATTCATATAATGTACTAAAGTATTGTTTTTTTTTTGCATAGTGCTTATCTGTTATCAGTGTGTAGCGATAAAATTAACTTATTTGCTCTTAGTAAATGAAATTTGCAGTGTTCGGTTCGTTGTGGCCAAAAAGAAACAGGAAACGATTTTTAACGTTCTAGACGTCCACACAAGATCTAAAAAAATGTTTTTTAAAAAAATAACACCAAAGTGTTTAGTTCGAATTTAAAGTGCCACAATTTGGAACGTTCCCAAAAATGATTGCAACGTAAAGTAACGAACTAAAAAGACAGAATAGACATCGTCGTCCGGCGCTCAAGTTAAACTTACGGTGTTCTAATTTGTGTCGTTTTTCCGGTCGGGAACTATGTTAAGAAATGTTGAAAAACCGTGTTAGTTTGTCGAAAAATGCAGCATCTACACGTGAAAGGAAGGCCACGGGTTCGCGATGGACGATCTGTCAATATTCAAGACTGGGAAAAGCAGAATGAACTTCTCTCCAATTGGAACAATGGTATGAGAGAGTGTTGTTCTTCGTTTCATATCTTCAATTTTAGTATATGCCGTGTTTTTGCAAGACAACTAACAGCACTCATGCTCTGCTTATTTGCCGCACTTCATGTGATCAGTGTCTTTTTTATTATTTTGTGATTATTTTTGTATTGATGTGGGGACGCTATCATATTCTTGAATATTTAGGTAACTTTTTTTTTATTTTTTAATTATATTGTAAATATCTCTGGTTTTTTTCATGGTTTACAAAATTTACATCTTCTTAATACCAAAACAATGAAGTCATATAAAATTGTGTTTGCACTCTTGCATTTATCATTTTTTTGTGGTTATTTGCATTATAGTTTTTTTTTCTGTTATTTCGGACTTTAACATTGAGTTTTGAACTTTTTTATTTTTTATTAGTTTGGTTTGTTTTTTCAACAAAATAACATTGTAAATGATCAATTAATTTAAAATTTTTAATTAGATACTATTCTCAATAATACCTACTTTTTTTCCTCGGTACAAAATTCAACTGCTTTTTTTGCATAACACATTATGCATTTTTAATTATCATGCTCGTGCACCGGTCGACTGATCCAAACCTTAATTTTTAAAAGTCAATTTATGTAATAATAATGTTTATCTAAGATTAAATAGAACGCCTATCTAGAACGTATACACAAGAGTTCTATAAATAATGACACTCTCTTAGAATTTTTTTTGATGCTAACAGAATAATTTTACGTTTGTTTAAAAGTCAATTACCTTTACGATTTTTGGAATACTAGGGATTGGTCAACGATGGATATTCGATCTTCATTCATGTTTTAATGTTATAGAGTTTTTTTTTGTCATAGACAATACTTATTGTTTCTTCACACATTTGTATTATCATATTTTTCATGTTTTTTTTTTTCTTTATTTATTTCATGGTCTCTCTTTTCTATTTATTTTTTTTGTTTATTCTTTTGAAGTCGTTAAACCGCTCTCGTGTTTTCTGTAAACAATGTTTAAGTCTTTTTATTTTTTTTTCTGTAGTATTTTTTTAATTTTGCGTTTTCTTTTTTTACTGGCATTTTTTTTCTTTCTTTTTTAATTCAAATCATTTTTAGTTGTATTGTAACTCTTTATATAATATTTATATATGTATATACAAGAGCTTATGATGAGTGCATCAGATACTGAGGAAAGGTGCAAACAAAGTAATTAAATATAAAGTGAACGAGAACTTTAGATTTTGTTTTTCGATAAAATTTTATAATCTTATTTCGATAATATTTAATACTAACACAGTTTTATTTGTAAAATAGGTTTTTTTTTTTTTTTTTTTTTTTGAGAAAACAGTTGTTTTATAAAAATAGAAGGCGGGCGTATATATAACCAAAAATATATTAATGAAAAAAATGTTAGTAGAACTCTCTGGAAACATGAACATGTCATAATATTATGTGTACTTATATGAATTAGAAAACACTTAGAAGATTAGAAAAAAAAGTTATTAGTTTTTATTTTTTTCAGCAAGATCTCGGTCTCTCTAAGAATTATATATGTAAAAATTTAAGATTTAAGTTGGTGTTTTACCAGATTTGGTATCAAAACTTTGAGAAATTTTTTTTCATAAGAAAAAACTATTTTAAAAAATTCAGCTTAAAAACTTTAAAATTCAGCAAAAACATTTATATAATTTACAAGAACAATAATAATTACTATTTATAATTTATTTATTAATTAATTTTTTCTGGATTTTGATATTAAATAACAATTATTTTAAACAGAAGCTCGCAGGATGTTCTCGTTTTCTTCAACCGAAGAGCCATACAGTCTCTGTCTAAAAGACAGCCTAACATAACTTAATTTCATTATTAAACGAAATGTATTACATTGTCTTTTTGTTTTATGTTTTCGGAAGTTGGTCCAGGTTAGACGTCTTTTCTTTAACAAATCTCTAAAAGCGGAGTAAGGTCGGGTAAACGAGCTGGCTAAATCATTAGTTCTTTTCTGTCTTTTGAACGATTTGGAAAGGTCTAATGGCTACATAATCTTTTACGTGTTCAAATTTATTTTATGCCAGAAGTTGGAAAGTATTCTGAACAATATTTTGATATTATTATCCCATCTAAAACATCACTAAATATTAACGAATCGATCACTTTTTCTCTGAGAATTCCGCCTCAAACATTCAGTTGTAGTTTGATAACTAAACAAAATTGTATTTATAAAATTCCAGTTAATTAATTCAAGTGGGTAAGGTCTTACAAACTTTACTCGCTTTTGAAAATCATCTCTAACATGTTCTTGGTGATGGTAAGGATAAAATTATATTTTACAGTAATTTGATTTATACTGGTTTGCAGAATGGCAGTTTCTGTCTTAATATCTTTGATACTTAATTCTAAATTTTCGCGCAAACTTTTACGCAACATAACCTAATGTTGCGTACAGGAATATGTTTGTGACATGATTTTATTATATAATGTATTATATTTATACTTATAAGCAATGAATGTTGTTTCTTAAGTAGAAATAATAAATAAATAAATAGCGATATAAAAACATTCTAAAAAGTTTAACTTTTTCAAAGAAACATGATTTAATAAAGAAACTTATTTTTGAGAAATTAATTAGTAAATAAATAAATATGTCTGTTGAAGTCTCTTAACTTCGATTCAAAAAAACTGTTTACTTTACCTCACACAGTCTCCGAAACAAACAGCTATCTGGAAGGAACACTTGCTAAAAAGTTAAGTATATTTTCAGAAAAGCACAACTTTTCCTCCAAATAGAAGAGAAAAAAGTAAAATAAAGTTAAATTAAATATTAAAAGTGTAAAAACTTACGCAACAAATAGAAGAAGGGATATTTTTTCAGAAAAGTGAGCTAAATTTTGTTAGTCGAATGTAGATTTTTTAAATTTTGATATAATGAAAGTGAAATAAGAGCATTTTAATATCTTATTGTCTTCTCGACCATAAAGTATTCACATAAATTAAATATTAAAATAATAACTTTAATTTATTAAATGTAGATGCTACTAAAACAAAATGAATAAAAAGTTATTATAATTATAACACTTTGAAAGAAATAGACTGCGAATTAATCTAAATATTTAAGGCAATTTATACTACATTATGTATTAGAAGAAATCAAAAATGTTTGTTTATACGAACACAAGGAAATCTTTTATAATAACATTGTCACGAATTATTCATAAAGCTAGAATTAATGTTTTAGATATTTTATTATGTATGTTGAAAAGTTATTGTTCGCAAAATAAATACTTCTTTTATAATTTGAAAGTAAAAAATATCAGTTAAATATTCAATATTTTGTTGTGCTAATGAAAATCAATTGTAGAAAAGTTTGTGTACACATTGCTTTTTTTAAATATATTTTACTTCTCGTTCTTTAACTAGAAGAAAATAATTATGATCTGATGATGACGAGGGTGCAAATTTGGATGGTGCTGTTTCTTTCCGGGTTAAGTAGTGAGAAGAATTTTTTAACCGATTTTTGGGTTTTAACTAAATGCAAAAAATTTTTATACGTCCGGCTGCATTTATTTTTTAGAGTTTTTAAGTGGGATTAGGACTACATAAATAGTCTCAATGGCGTGAAAAAAAGTAGAAGTAGAGTCAATATTATATAAATAAAAACTACCTCCGTTTCTGCACTTGAGACATTGAAATTTCTGTGAGAATTGTATATTTTTTTATTTCATTGTTTAACAGCTCTGATAATATTTCTTTAATGCTTCAAATTAAAAATGTTTGTAAAAATTCAAAAAAGTATGTTTTTAATTATAGCGGATATTATTTTAACTTAAATTTTGTACTTATTTAAGACATGTAAAGTTGAACTTGCTCACACACATACCAGCAGCTATTTACATTTTTACTCCTTGTTCTCAATATAGAAAGTATGTAGTTAAAACACCTACGCTAACGGAAACTATCCTCAATCAAATTAAAGTCCATACTGAGATACTCTGTAATTGAAGTCAAATTGAACATACATTATCTCCATATGATTCATTTGCAAATAAGTTTGAAGTGGGTTATCCTTAGCTAACTGTCTTTTTGTCTCAAACAACTGTGTTTCTTAGTGATTTATACACGGCAGAAAATTATAAATAATAGAGAAATTAAGAAGTATTACTGTTTTTCATTAACCAAAAGTGAGCAATAATTGTTTGACATCAAAGTTATCTGTAACATTTTATATACAAACAAACCTATTATAGTAATTATAATACTACAATAAACCATAGAAATGAAATGTTTTAATTATGGTACATACTTAAAGTACTCGCACCATTATCAATATGAATGTAAATTTGCTACAAAACAAAATATATACTGTATGTTTGTTTGTCTCACTTTAAACTTTATGTTCGTATTTATTTACATTTTTTTTTCATTTCTGATTTGTCAGTGTGTCATAATCTTAAACTTCTCGTTTTGTTGGTAAAAAAAAAGCATTAAAAGCATCATATATGTGTGAAGCATTGAGCATGAAAAATTATGTTGTGTAAGTTTTTTTTTAACTTAAAAAAAATGTCTGTCTTTATTACTAACCCTGGTTAGTAATGGAAGTTTTTATTATCACTTTTATCAATCATGAAAAGTTATTGACGAGTCAACAAACTTATTTAATAATCATTACGATCATTGACAATCAAGTCTTTCGGTATTTATAACAATAATGTTGAATCTGAATATATTTCTGTTCCATCAAAGCAATAAGACAAATTATTTTTTTGTAGTACTGAACTTTAATCTAGTGCAAAAAGTATTGATTCATTGTGCAGACTGTTACTGCAATCGAAAGTCGAAAATTTTTTCTCAATCTTAATTCTTTTATGTAATGTCTCATTGCTGTATAAGTGAGGCTTATCTATAAATAGTAGTGAATAGTGAATAACGGCATATAGTGGGACACCCTATAAAGACAATTAATATAGTAGTTCCTAGATTCTAAGTTCTACACACAGTTAATTTAAAAATTGGTTTCACTGATATTTACATGTATTCTAGACAATTTAGTAATGAAAAGTAAACATTTGTTCGCTGAACCAGTCGCAAAATATTTATTCAACAGCAAAAAATTAAGTGCAAGTTGAGAAACGCTCAGGTAATAATCACTTGTACAAACATTATTTTATATTATTATAGCATTGCCTGAACCTAGTACATAATTTTTAAATTACATATAAATATACCTAATGTAATTGTTGTATTAGAGATGAACCCGGTTGGAAAATGCAGTAAATGAAGCTAGGAAATTTCTACATAATGTCTTAATAGCTAAGGCAAGATTCTCAATGAATTTAATTAGTAGTGTACTTATCAGAAACTGTGGGAAATTCTTTTTTGTTGTGGTATTTTCTTATGTTATTTTATCATTAATTTGATCTGGCTTTACAATATTTTCTATGTCCGGAAGTGGCATTAATTATTTATGCAAATTATATGTTACACTTTTTCCTATCATCTATTGTTTATTTGGACAAGAGAAAATAGCATTAATAATAAATTTTTTTTTATAAACTTTTAATTTAATTATTTACAATTATATCGAATCAATTTAGAAATTTTGTCGTTGAAATAGAATGTTGTGAACTCGATGTTTAATTAACGAAATTAAGTAGTTTTGTGAGATTTGCTATTTTTTCAGTAAGTGGAACGTTAAACTGCATTTTAAATGTGAAATAAAAATTGTATTGGATAATGTACTATTTTTGATTCATATCATTGTTGATTTGTTAAATTTGCTTTTTCAAGAGACATGTCATGGCGAAAGTTCTAATAATCTATAAGATTTAGTTCTGATTTAAACCTTGAATATGTATATTGCACAAGTTTTTGATGTCTAGAAATACTTTCGATTCTATTAATGTGTTTTGTAGTATGAAGTTTTTTTTTCGAACTTCCGTTATTGTTTAGTTAGCACACACATTTATTTTAGAAGTGAAAAAGTTTTAAACATATGAAAGGAACAGTAATGTTAGCCGTTCAGCGTGTCAAAATTTTGAACTATTAAGTGATTACTACTATTTTGGAGTTCTTTAAATTTTCTCGAAATCTTCACAAAAGTTATGTTAAACAAAAGACTACTTTATTTCCTGATATAACGTGCGTTTTAAAATTATCTAGATATACTCTTGCTGTGTAATTTAGCTTGACAGATTATTTATGTCTTTGATAGTATGATTGCAGTCAAACGTCAAAACTCGTCTATAATATCGTACGTTTCTGAGTATGAACTAATCAAAAAATGAACATACGTTCAAAATTCTATAGCAAGAGTAGATCTAAATTAATTATAGGCGCACAGTATTTTGTCTTTATAGCTTTAATTCTTTCTAGGAAATTTCTAGTCATTTTTACTCTTTCTAAGTCGTCTGAATAAAACAATTCAAGTTCCAGTTTATTTAACTAAAAATAATTTGACATTTGACAAAATGCTTCTGCGTTTGTACTATTGTCTAAATATGCCGTATATCTTCATCTTTGTCTTTCCCTGGTCGCATGTGGGTTGCCATAGTTTGAAAATCATTCATAATTTGAAGCTTTTTCCTGTTTCTTTTTTCTTTTTTTTATGAATTAAAAAAAATTCAAATCTCAAGCGCGACCAACATCTGGTATATATATATTCTCTTATTCTACTTGCTTCGCTTCAATACGAGTTCACACTAAATTTAAAACCGAAAAATGTGCCAATAGTTATATAATAAACCATAATGTTTTAAATTATTGAGCTCAAATTTTTTGTATTATTTTTTTTTTTTTTTTGATTAGAATTACATTTTTTTTTGTTTATTTATTTTATTATAAAATAGGTCAAATTAAACCCTTGAAAATACAAAACGAGTTAAGAGTCAGATCTATAATTACATGATCTATTTTCAGTGCAATTTTCATTTAGACACCTAGTTCCCCCATTTATGTCACTCCTATTTTTGTAAGAGTTATTCGTATTAGAAAAGAATAAAAATAATGTAAACAAACACTAGTAAAAGGTCAACCAACTTGTAAAAAATGTGAATTAGAGCAACAGTTTCACATATCATTTGTGAACATTGTAAGTAATTAATAAAAGATAAGTTTGTTAAGGAAAAGCGGTTTTTTATGTATTATACAAGATTTTTACACCATTAATGAACTAAAAACAGTAAAAATAATCATCTTGATTAAGTTACAAAATCATGATGTTATTTTTGTTGGCTGGTTATTTCTAGTGAGTTAAGTTCAAGTGACCAAGGTGAAATTGTTTCAGTTCTGCATTTTCATTAATTTTAGTGTTTTTGATTTTAGTAAGGAAATCGTTTTGGGGCTTTGTGTATTGTGAGTAAAATTTAAATGAAAAATATGATTTGAAACACATTTTTCCGCTGCACTTACAGCATATTATTTACTTAGCTTACACTACTTATTGCTGGAAATGTGTCATACTTGAGTTTACGTCATACAGGTCTCATGCGTTATGTGATTATGATTAGCATGTTGATTATTCGCAATAAAAAAGTGACGTTTATTATTTTATTTTTTATTTAATTTCGAAAAAAATTTAAAATTGAATGAGTTGGTTATTATTTTTAAACGTGACTGAATGGTTTTGTGTATGAAATTTCAAAATAAGTTTTGTGTTCAACCAATCAGTGTAGTATATGCAATCAGGGGAAATCCAACAGATAGTAACCTCTTGTTCTCGATTTTGGTTGATTTTTCAGCTGTCACAAGGGAAAAAATATATAACCATGTTGATGCTATCAATGATGTTTTGTCACAACTATCAATAAAAATAGGGGTAGTTTAATAATAACAAGCAGTACTTAGGTCAAAATGTCCGCTTACGATAAAAAAAGAATGTATAGGTATAAATAGAATTATTTGCGGATGATTTAATAATTATTAATATTGATGATCTGATGGTAGCGACCATTATGATTAATCAAAGAAATAATATAAAGTTCTGATCTGATAAACAACTTATAATTTCTATTTTGTGAAGTTTTATGAAAATCAGACGAAGGTGAGGAGGACCAGCAAAGCAGTAAATCTTTCTAACTACGCCTTCTTATTTAAATACTGTAATTATAGCAAACAGTTTAAAATGTGAATTGGTCCACTACTCAGAATTTATTTGAATAAATAGTATTGACTACGGGTACGTTTTAATGAGTTTAATTCTTATATTTATAAATTACAGAATGCTTTGTTAAATTCTGAATCTATCAACTTTTGGAATTTTTATGTTATTTTAACTTATATCTTAGCTTAGATTTGAAAATGTTGGCAAATTTGGAATGTTTCAAATGTCTATATCTCATAAAATGTTGTTCAATGTTTATTTTGTTTTATTCCTAATTTAAATTCCGGGTAAAAGAAACCGCTGGTTTTAATTCTGCGTTTTTCCAGCAGCAAGATTGATTTACTAATCTAAATGTGGCATTGGGACTTTTGGTGCATTATCTATCTTGGGCCACGGCGACTTTTTTAGATTGTTAGGTTTCTTGCTAACAGCTTTTTGTAAAATACTGGCAGTTTCAGAAAACAAATTAACTAGTCGGTTAACAGTTTGTTTAATCTGCTGATAGAGTCAATCAAGCTTAGTTATTATGCTTGAAATTCGTTCGTTCAAATTTGTATACAATCACAGCGCTCTAATTAGCGATGGTTCAAATTCCACAAAAACTTTTAAGTAAGAATATTTTTTGTGCTACAAAAACATCATCACAACTTAATTAGAAAGGAACGGCGAATTGTAATGATAAGCAAAAAAACTCGGAGACAAAAAGCAACTTTGCACCTCTGACGCCTCTGCCAGACTTGTCATTCTTTTCAACAGTGTTCCAACCTCAAAAAATTAAAATGTCATTATTGTCGCAGTGCGAGTTCAATCTACAACATCTATGTTAACAAATTTAAATGAACACTCGTTACCATTATCTGCACCCACTTATTCTTATTAAGTTTGACGTGCTTTACATAAAATATATCTATTGTTTACCTTTCCATTAAGCTAATTTTGCAAAGCTGATAACATCATATTGTTTTGACTCATGGTTTTGAGCTGTTCTAGAATACAGAGATAGTGATAATGATAATAATCAACTTGATGTATTTTTAATTACTTTGCTTTTAGTAAAATGCCAAGAAAATATGAACGATAAAAAAATAATAAAATTATTTATTATTTTGCCAATTATTATAATAATACAGCCAGCTCCGTAGAACTGGCAGACCAAAGTAAGCCCAAAACCAATATTGCGCTTTATCTTTTCAAATCTATGTAATTATGCAGCTTAGTTGCTAGAAGCAGTTGTTTTCAGTACTTTTGTTTATTAATACATTAGTCGAAATTGGAATCGAAAATTTTAAAGAAAGACTATCTAAAAAAGCGCTAAAACTGTACCAAATATTGCTTCTGAAAATTTTTAATTTTAGAAATTTTTGAAATATTGTTAAATAAGCTGTTCGCTTTTTTGCACTCACGTCACTTGAATGCAGAGAAATTGTCGAATGCTTATTGAGGCAAGCTTCTCTCTAAATATTTACGCCCTACAAATGTTCTGCCTCTTATCTATTATGCTGAACAAAAAAAAAACTGTCAGGGTTTGAATAGAGCAAATTTGAGTCGCAAACCTGTTACACTCTGGCCAGGACTAGCAATCTGTTGATAGACCGCTTTTTGTTCAAGTGCGTAAGCGTTATGTCATCAGAGAGAATAAATAATTTTTATAGAGATAAATTATTTATTAGTAGTTTTTTTCTTGTACGCCAGGTCTTATCGGCTTGGCTGTTTATTATCGGCGCTGTGCTTTTTTGTTATTAAATTATACGATTTTTCAAAAAAGAATTAACCAAATAATTGTAATCACTGTACTGCGCAAAACTGTTACAAAAAGTTTGGTCTTTTAAAACCTGAATAAAATTAGTCACCGGCTAAAACACAAATCACCGAAGTTGTTAAAACCAAATATCTTTGAGAGTACTACAACTCCATTCAGCTAGAATCACTTTAGAAATCAATTGTAAATAATAAGTTAAAAATAATAAAAAAAGTAAGTTAAAAACAACGATTTTAGTAAGTCAAAAACGTTAAACAGTTGCCATTATTGGTTATATTACAAAACTAGGCATAATTGTTTATTCGGGCACCGGCAGCAATTAATTATTTGACAGCGATCAAAGTATGATTAAGCTGTAATTGCCTTGAACTTTTAACCTGAGTTAGCTTAACCGTTGTCGTTGTAGTCGCGCATTAAATAGCTAATTTTATGTAAATAATTGCCCTCTTCAAGTAATATTTGTTAAAATAATTATAATTTGTAGCAAAATATTTCAACTTTTCACTTTTTCATGGTATTTGAATATTTTAGAATTTAATTTTAGGAAGGCTTAGTATATATTTTAATACGTCAATAAAACTGAGGGAGCAAGACTCATTATAGAAAGTATAATATTATGTTTTGTTTAAATAGAAAGCTATTGTGTTTCAATTTTAGAAAAACTATGCTAGATTAAATGGGTATTTTAACAATTAAATGAATTTATTAGAAGAAATATATGAAAATCTAATTGTTATAAAATTAAATTAATACAACAATGATATTAATTATGTGTAATAAAATATTTATGAAAAAAATGTTTGAAAAGTAGCCTCCGAGAATTGGATTGTTTGTTCTAAATTTAAAGATTTAAAAGTAAATGCTGCTTGGTCACATTTGTTGGAGCAATAACCATGATTACTTTCTTTCACCTTTTCTGGCATTTACGATTTAATTCATACCGTTAATTAATTAATCAAGTGTAAAAGAAATGTATTCCCAAGATCACATACGTTCGTGCTTGTGCATACCGTTATAATATGCTATTATTTAACCTTTCTTCTTCTTTTTCTTCTTCTTTATTAAATTTCTATCATAAAGCTTGCATTGTATAGCTTCCCATCATTTCATCCACGCTATAGTTCATGCTAATATTATTTTTTCTAAACCAGAGCTGTGCAGTGGAGATTCACTTCCTGAAGTGGAAATCATTAGTCTTTTGGAGGAACAAATTCCAAAGTACAAACTAAGGGCTAATACACTTACAAAGTTTGGTGGTAAGTATAAAATGCCATGGTTTACTAAGTTGCGCTCATGCGAACCGAAACAATTTATAAAAATTATAAACTACAAACATAAAGGTTGCCGTAAAATCGACATTTTTTTTTTCAAGGACTGTTTTTATTGATAATGACGACGAGTACCTTGTGACACTCCATTAACATTAGAGTAAAGTTGTTCTCTCTACAGGTTACGAAAACCAGGATTGGTTTATTCCATCACCAGCATTAGAAGTAGACGAGGCCGATTTGAAACTATCGCCGGATCAAATCCGTGAAACTCTTAATTATTTTCGTAAGTAATTTTTTATTATATCAATGAATGGTTATTAAAAATTAAGCTAAGCTTAACGTACCAGGCTCTATTGATCATTAATAAATCTTACCAACACAATTGTTGAAAAATTGATATTATCAAAATATATTCTAAATTTAAAATTGTGGACTCTTTCTGTCAACAACTATCTAATTGTTTAATGTTTGGTTAACCTAAACATCTTAATGATTGCCGCATGTTTGCTTTTATTTTATACTTCCAAACTATATTTTACCTAAGTTTTTTAATATACATAATTATAATTAATAAATCTAATAGAAAGTTGTGCAATTTATTTGAAAGTGACGGTGCAATTGATAGCCTTATCAAAGTAATAATAGAGCGATTAAAAAAACTACGTTTTCAAAAAATTATGTCTTCACATTATAATGCCGAAAGGATAACTCATTCTAGCATTAACATTGTTGTCCGGATGCAGAAAAAATGTTTCAGGAAACTGTCAACGCTTGGCTAAGAAAAAATTTTTGAGGTTTTTTACCCCTTGAATTACGTCAAACTCTTTAATTGACAAAAGATAAGGTTGAACTGCAGATCTGACTTGGTGCCACATTGTCTATCGCTAAAATCTAATCCATAATAAATTTTTTGTTTTTTTTTTAACTTTTACGGGGAAACTTTTAAACCTCTTCCAATAGTGACAGGCTTTTTTTGTAGATTTTTTTTTATTGTCTTCAATATAAGATATTTATCAATCGGTTCAAACAACATGTAACCGGTTGTTTAAATAATTAAATAAATAAATAAACTAGGTAATTAATAATAATAATATTAGAGTCGCTTTCTTAAATTTTTAATTTCGTACTTGCTTGATAATCAGTTGCATGTATCAAAAAACGCAATATTAAATATAACTCAAAAAGTATTATGTATTTACATCTTGATTAAATTTATGAGAAGCACCAGCTTTCAAATAAAAAATAAATCATCAAATTCACTTTAAAAAAGTTCTCAGGTAACAAACATGAACAAAAAAACTGTCTTTCTTTTTTTAATTAGTTAAAAAACTATCAATAAGTTTAATAAGTAGGTAAATGAATGTTGAATGTATTCAAGACAGACAGATACACACTTTAAATTTATTACAATTCATTTTTTTTGTCGAGGATTAAAAATAGTCAACTGCTTTAAAAGAATTAAATTTTTTCTTAAACAAAATGTAAACAATTTGTCACAGCAATTTTTTTTCACTAGACATAAATAAAGCTTTTATTATAACATTTTTTTAATAATAATAGTCTATTTCTATTAAAACGATACAAAGTGTTTGAAGTATTTTGTTAATTTATCTTAATTCTAACACAGTGACGTTTTTAGTAATTGCGGTAATATAATATACTAGGGTACTGCAACTTTTATTGGGCGGTCTAGCTTTTTGAGGGCCACAGCATGTGATGTCTATCTATACTAAATGAAAGTAGAGCATTTTCCAAAATTAAACATTTTGTCTCTAAAATAAAATGAGATAAAACCTAATCTTTTTTTATATTATATGATTTTTTGCACTAAATCACGACATTTTCGAGATTAGATTTAGATGATTGTTTTCTTGTACCTTCTCTATAGCTCCATATAAATTGGTATAATTATAAACTGTGGAAGCGTATTTAGGATTTGTTAAGAATTTATTTAAATTTTTTTGCTTCCACTAGTATTAAGCTAAATCCACAATTTTAAATTATTATGATTTTTTGTTGTTGTTATGACTATTATGCTTGTTGAGGTTTTTTTGGCAAAAAAAAAACTTGTTTTTAATCTAAAATAATGGACATTTGACAGCGACACAATTATTTAATCGCTGATAATTTATCAGATATCTTTGTATTCGTCCTTATCTATTAATGTACTCAATATTTGCAACGTTTTAGTTATTTTTGCTTTTTGCTGTGCTGTTACTTGGAGTTTCTATTTTTATAGTTCTATGTAGTAACCGGGTGAGCCAAATGACCAAGACCTACGATGACATAGAAGCGGTCACTAGGCTTCTGGAAGAGGTAAGTCCAGTTTTTTTATATTTTTATTAATGGCATTTATATCAACACTTATTTTTATCTAAATTAGCTAGTATTACAGGGTATTGAAGTTAACCGTAAACAAAATATGTTAAATTAAAAACATCCGCAAATATTTATTATATGTTTTTGTACTACTACTTGTTTATATTTTCCACCGTAATCTTTTATCAGTTGAATCATTCCAAGGATTTTATTAAACTTTATAATCCATATTTATCTTTTTTCTTCTTCTATACTTGTAGAAAGAAAAAGATTTGGAATTAACCGCGCGTATTGGCAAAGAACTCTTACAAACAAACAGCAAGCTAGAAAATACTATAGCATCACTAGAAAATGACTTGAAGGCATCGCTTGAAAAAATCACACAGCTTAGCCATGAAGTGCATAAGAAAACGGATCTTATACAAATACTCACAAATGATATGGACGAGTCGGTGTTTGAAGCTGGATCGAATGGAGGGCGAATAAATCTTGACTTGATGCAAAAAAGAATGGGTAAATTATATTATTTATTTATTTTCTAATATCAAAACGATAAACATCACATCGGAGTTCATAAACTTATTTCCTAGTACTTGAAAGATTACGCAAACCGATATCTTTATGTTTACATGCGTTTATGGCACTTTTATATTTATTGTCATATTTTATAGTTAACATCTATCTGATTGTTTAATTTTTGTTTTGTTTATAGCTAACCTAGAAGATGAGAATAAGGTACTAAAAGTAGAATTTAATCGGTTAGCTCGTGATACAGAAACAGTTGAAGCACAGGAACAGATGCTCTTGAAAGATTTAACTGGACAGCTTAGTAAGTAACACGATTAATAATTTTATCGGTTTAAAAAAAAAATTTTTTCAGGTTGTGCCAATAGCAGTATGAACTTTCTAGAAGACGAAATCGATAGACAGAAGGAAGAAAATCGTATACAACATGAGCAAATTCTGACAATACAAGCTAAACTTGAAATAACTGAAGAGAAATTATCCAAATTTTCAAATGAAAATTATGAATTAAACAGCCTTCTTCAAATAACAAGAGAAAATCAAGGCAGCTTGGCTGTAGAATTATCAGAATTTAAAGCACGTTATTATGAAGTCGAAGCTTTATTAAGGGACACACAAGACCAGCTTAAGAAATTGCGAAAGAAACAGATGCCAGGAGCGCGTATTGCCATGTTTTCAACTTTAGGCACAGCTTCAAATATGCCTTTTGATAACCTGCAAAGTGAACTAGAAATGTCTATGCATTCAGAATTCAGTACCGATTCTGGTATATCTAATAGTGATAGTGTACCTCAATATAAAAAAGTTTTTGAAACAGTTAGATGTGCATCGCAAAATTCCTTAAGCAGCGGGGACAGCCTTGGAAGTTTACAGTCAGGTTTTGGTGGTTACGTCAGTAGTGGTAGTGGTCCTAGGATGAGTATACGACCCCATCTTACAGATATTCGTAGATCGTCGGGATCTATCTACAGTAGTAGTTCTCTCGGATACCCAAGTATTGATTCTACAGGATACTCCGACAATGAGTTTAGTCAAACAGACTCTGATGATGGGTATCCTGCTAATCCTCAAAAAGGTATTCCTGGTGTACCTGGAGCTGCCGATCTTGAAACTGCTTTAAAACGCCTAACACCAGGAGAAATTTTATCGCGAAGAGCTAATCTGCAACACGGTCCTACATTTGGTGGTTATGAAGGAGAGAGTTACCTTCCATTTGGATGTCGAACACCTGACAGTTTAATGAGTACGGGCTCCGGTCATTACCTTGGATGGAAATTACCTGAGAAGCTCCAAATTGTTAAGCCAATAGAAGGTTCACAAACTTTGCATCAGTGGTCACAGTTGGCGCAACCTACTTTTGGTGGGTTATTAGAAGAACGCCCGGGTGTTAAAATCAGGGGCGGTAAAGAATTAGAGGAAATGGGTAAGAAGCTTTGCCCACAATTATTTCAAATGCATTGTTTTCTGATAATTCTCGATAAGCATCCGTTTGTCTAGTTATAGTTTCAGTAAACAATGTATACAAGCAAATAATTCTTACAAATTATATTATTTAAGATATAATTTTATTACAGGTTTAGAATGTTATGGTTTGAGTGACTTGGAAGAAGATGAAGAATATACAAATCCAGGGAAAATATTTGATTCGTTACTGCCAACCTACACGTTAACCAATAGCACTGTGATGCACCCAGATGATGGTACTTTTGTTACCCCTAGCAATAGGGGAAGTAGAGTAGCTTCGGTTTGTTCAAGCATACAAAACTCACCTCCCCAAACTCCAGGACAGCTGAGTAGACGAAATTCGTGTTCAACCTTTTCAACCACTTATGGATTAGCCAAAATTTTAAACGAACGCGGTAATAAGTTTATCTTTTAATATTTTATTTTTTAATGTTACTTTCAACAGGAATTAAAGCAGCTACTCCTTCAGCCTTTAACACACCTTGTGGTGTTAATAGTTTTACTCCAACGGCGACGCCATGTAATAGTCCAGACGGTAGCCCTCGTAGTCAGTCACCTGAACCATTTAGTATTCCACAATTAATTTTAAGTTCAGTACCGCAGTTCATCAAAGATACAGTTGGTGGAGGAGCAAAGAAAAAGGTGTTGAAAGGGAAAAGGGCGAACCCCGAAAAACAGGAGGTAAATACAGATAAGCGAGATTTGGCTGCTTTGTTTTTATTGGATCTGATTTTTAACAGTAACTTCGAGTCCTAACCTAATGCATGCTTGGATCAAGGCTATCGACCACATCCAATATTTAATCTATTTTTTTACATAATTGTAAATATTAATAAATAACCTCTTAAACTTATTTTGTACATTTTTTAACATTGTCACAATCAAAACACAATGCATGTTATCAACACATAGATAACATTATATAAATTATGCATTATTTCAGAGTATCATCGGAAAGATTGAACGGATAGGAATCTCAAATTTGATGGGGGCCCCAAGTGCCTTGTCGATCTCAGCTGGTTTATATTCACGTCCGGCACTGCCAAGTCCTATGGCCCAATTAACCTGCCTTTTACCCAGCCACACTAGTGAAGCTCTTACTCATATTAGCAATAAAATTAATTTATCCAAAGGTATTATTTTAAGCATTCGATTTGTAAAAATGCAACTTGTTTGTGTACATTGATAACGTTAACACTGGTGGAAATGAGAAGAAATTATCTAAAATTAGAGGGAAATTACAGTTAGATGAAGCATTTATCTTCGGCCATCTGCTTGAAGTTGTACTCATAGTTCTTTTTAATCGGGAATGCTCAGTGTTGTTTGATTTAACTATTTTAAGCAAGCAAGTTTGCGTAACAAATCTTAAAGCTTCATAAAAGTAGCTCTAATTGAGTCACTATGTATTTCAGACAAGTAGAGATGCAATCTTTTTATGTTTCAGATAAGAAAACGTCAGGATTAGGTATTCCGGGGAAACCAGGAAGTGGTGCTTTAAACAAACGCTTAGAGCAATTGAATTCTAGAAAACAAAGACGACAAGGCGTTACACGCTCAGATTTAGGAACTGTTTCCACCAAAAAATTGCCTGAACCCGAACAAACCTCCACATTGGGCACTCTGAGTTCGCTGCTGTTCGGTCGAAAGGGGGGATTATTTTAATGTTTGGAAACAGAAGTGGGTGCCTAAAAATGCACTGTAATAAAGATTAGCACAAGACACTTCCAAATTAAACAAGCATTTTATTGTTACTGCCTGATTAAAGAAAAGTGATTCCACCATTTAATATTTTCTTTGTGTGATTTTATACTATTTGTTTGTTATCGGGTGCTGTGTCGTTAGCGAAATTTGTTATTTTTGTAATTAGTGATATTTTACCTTGGTGCTGTTAAATGTAAATACCACTGGTTAATGCAAATGTACATAATTAACGTATTTAGTTGGGGTTTAAATATTTTGAAACTGCATGGCTTAAAAACTAGATATTGTTATACATTTCGCGAGATTCAGCTCGGTAAATAAAGTTAACAAATCTTATCAAAATGATTTTATAATTTATTATAGATACGTGAGATTAGCAGGTTAAGTAATGTATAAATATTTATTTTGATTAGTATTATAAAATTGTAAATAAATATTCATTTTGAAAAGAGTGTCTCTTTGTGTTGCCTGAATTCAATAAAAGGGGAAAATTCTAACTAAAACATATCTCAAAAGATAGTATTCTGATTGCTCCCTAAAGTTTCTATATATCGACATAGACATCGTTCTTTAGGGTTTCTGACGAAAATAATGACAAGCAGTCGTCAGAGAAATGAGGGAGCTATTTGTTTAAAGTAACACCTTGTGATACACCACTGTGCAAAGATGCTAGAAGGAATTCAACAATAAATTGTAACTTCTTGCTCCACGGGCCATTAAATCACAAAATAGACTCCATTTGCTTTCCCTAGATCTAGATTAGAGCGGAAATACTTTCAGATCAACAAAATGGAAACCACTTATTATTAGTCGTCCATCTAATTTAACTCGTCACCAAAATTAGTTCTCGTGGCGTAAGAATAATCACTTTCAGTTCGTCGTTTCTGAATCGGGTGGGTTTAATTTTGTTGGTTCTTTCTTATTAGTTGCTGTTTTGTTGACTTATCTGATATTTTAATTAAAAAGACAGTTATTTTCACAACTACTTCTTATCTGTTTGTGTAATTTCCACAGCTTTTTATAAAATTCATGCGCCGCCACTGGCAATTCAGCCAATTTAACGCATGCTTAGGTGACTCATTCTGCGGAGCTGAAAGTGGCCCTACTCTATATATATAAAAAAAATAAAGCTTTCGATGATTAAAAAATAAAACAGTCAATAAAAAATCTATTGAAAGATACATAATATGTCAAAATCTATACTAATTGTACAAACTTAAAAAATCAACAACCGACTTGTCTAGATTTGAACAAACATCTATTATTATTAAAATAAGTATAACCATCAAATAAATCTTATTAGTTGCCACTCAATTTCTTCAATTGTTTAATAAAACCATCATTAGGTCTTATACAAGGTCTTTGATTCTTGACCACGCTAAAAGCTTGGTGATAGTCATATCCCACAATTGAAATTAAGTAGCCAATAACAACTGCTGCTGATCTACTAACACCAGCGTTGCAGTGTACCAGAATACAACATTGTTTTTGTACAGCTTCTCGAATAAAGGTTAGGCATTCTTTTAAAACATCACTCAAATCTGTGTCTGGTAAATCCAAACACGATACAAATTTATACTCTACAACATCGTATTTAATTAAACATTCAATGCCCACACTTAATACATAAGAAATTTGATAAGTTTGTAAAACATCCCACTCACAGCAGTCTTGTGAACCCAAAAATATATAATCAGTGATTTTCGCAGGAATTTTATCGGGCTTTGTATCAACCACAAAGCCGTATGAGGCTTTAGAAATTTCTGTAGATTGAAAGTTTGATTCATGAAAAATACGTCCATCAGGGTAAGTTAAAACTGTGATCGTAGGTTTTAAACTATTTTTCTGGCTACGTAAATTATCTAAAAAACTCATCGTGCAGTATTTGATTAACAATAAGTAAAGTAGGTATCTATGAAAAAACTTCTCAAGTTATATAATGTATAAAAACTAATTTTACTGCTACTATAATATGTAATAAAAAGAAATGAATAATAGACTAAGGATACATGAGTTTAGTTAGCAGATCTTGATCGGCTTCTAGAATTACTTCTTTCTTTGCTCACCGAATGGGACCTGGAGCGCGAACGTTCCTTTGATTGTGATCTTCTGGGTGAATTAGATCTTGAACGAGATCTATCATCATACGACTTCTTCCGTGAATTACTTCTTGAGCGATCTACTGATTTTTTTCTAGAATTTGATCTTGACCTAGATTTACTTTTCTGTTTGGGGCTGGCAGATCTTGACTTGCTCTTAGAAATCACGCTTCGCGATCTTGAACGTTTTGCCGATCTGCTTCGAGAATGACTACGGCTGCTCTCCGACCCACTACGTCTATCTCGCTTACTTTCAACTAATTTAATTCGTCTTCCATTAAGTTCGGTGTCATCAAGTTTTTCAATGGCATTTTTCAAATCGGAAAGTGAAGCAAACTCAACTACGCCTTCATTACGATGCTGTTTATGAGCATCTGCATAAGTGACCTCACCGGCTTGTCTCATAAAATCTTTCAAGTCTTGCCAACTAACACGCGTTGATAAGTTTTCCACAATAAGACGATAATTGGTTCGAGTAGGAGGACCGTAGCGTTCATGGGAGCGGTGCTCGTTGCGACTTGACCTTTGGTCTCGACCACGGGGTGTCCCTCGGGCTCGTTCCACGGTCACACGCTCCCCTAAAAGTTTTTTACCGTTTAATTCATATACAGCATCATCTGCATCACGATAATCATCAAATTCAACAAACCCGTAGCCATTTTTGATGAGTACATCTCTCATTCTGCCGTAGCCCCTAAAAAATCGCTCCAAATCCCGCTCTGCAGTTCCATAGGGAAGACCGCCCACGTACACACGTGATCCTACCATCTCTGTTACTCGGCCCCTTCTATAAACTACCCCTAAAAGTGCTTCTATCTTTATCCGAATACTTCACCTCGCACAAATATAAACCGTGGGCAGAAACTGTCTTAATTCTCTCGTTCCAACTACGATGAGAAGGCACTTGAAGCATTAACGTTATATCACGCTGACTAGCTTTACCTTGTGCTACTGCTATTAATGCTCCTACCATTCGACGGACCTGTCAAAATAGAAAATACTTAAAACATCTATACCTTTAATCTTTTGAAAGGGGCTTTAGACAGAAGCCTTGCAAGATGCCCTCCATCCACCGGCCAATTTTAGGTTATGAAAGGTGAACCAACATAAACATTTATTACATCAACAACAAAAAACAAATATTTATATATTTACTTTTTGAATAACACTTTTGAAAGCAGCACACAGTTCATCGACACGATTATTCAACTACTTTTGGTAAAAATTTGATGAAATTATGAAAGCACAAAGTCTAATAACCTTCAAACGGAAACGGAAATAGAGAAAATTCTAGATTATAAACATATTGCCAACCTATCAATTCCAAATATCAAAGTTGCCAGATTTAAAGATAGAGACCGTGCATAAATAATGACCGCTTCGGACTTCTTATGGTACTCTCACAAGTCACATTCACAAAAAACTTGTAAACATTTTCGAATTACATAAAAATGAGAAATATAAACGTCTGTCATTATAAAAAATTAATTAATTTAACATTGAAAAATCAAAAGAAAGAAAAAAAAGCTAAATGTTTGATGCAAAAAAAAAATTTCAAAATTTATTTTTACAACAGGCTGATCTAACCTGAAACTACATAACCTCTAACCTAACTGAATTTTTGATGTCACCTATTAACAAATTTCCCTAAATATAAGAAGTATTTTTTCTCGACATGCAACAATTAGATGTCTAGCGTTATACCGAGTGATTTTTTAAATCTACGTCTACTAGGCTATGACTTTTTGACGAAACAAATTCGTTGAAAACGTATGGAGTAGTTTGGTTTAACAAAGCTTAGATAAACATAACCTTACTTTTCAATCAAGTAATGTTACATTAATATCACATTTTAAGCCAAACCTAACACACACTTCAGCTTGTGTTAAAATTTCGCAACCGGTCATGATTTTGATATTTTATTGCCTGTAAATTATTTTGTAAAATAAGTTTATTGTGGTTTGACATATCAAGCTAAACCGTAAATTTAAAAAACCACCCGATATATATATAAAAATTTCTAAGATATATAATAATGTGTGTATGGCAAGAAAAGCTTACCTGTCGAAATAGAAAACTTCTTGACTCAATGTACACATCAAAAAATTGATAATCTGCTATATTTGAAAGTCCAACATTTGGCCAGCTATAGCTACTATTAGTTAAAGGTTTTGATTCCAATATATCTAGTCGATTTATGTGCCGTCTTGTCTCCTTATCCGTATTAATGGTCGCTCGACCCATAAACGTTCTAAAATCATGTTCACCCAAGAACAATTGAGATGCTCTCTTCATTTCCTCTATATTAAAATCAGGTGCACTAAAAAATTAAAAATTTATAAGTTTTAACAAGCATTAAACCAATATGCGTCGTCTATGAGTTGTTAAAACCAATAATGTCTGAAGTTAAAATGTCTGTCTTCTCTTATGTGCTGCTTACAGCTCGATAAAGTCGCAATACCAGCAAAGCGGTATTATAAGACGCAAAGTTTTAAAGAAATATTCGCTTTTTAAAAATCTACTAACAACATTAAGGATCATCTACCCTTCATTTCACGTTTCAGTGACTTACCATGGCTGCCAAGATCTCCAGACATCTTATCTCATCACAAGCTCCTTACATCAAAGTCGACAAAAAATAAATACATTTATACAAGTTGTGTTATAACATAAAACGGCTTACAGAATCACTTTTAAGTCAACAGACATTTCTTAAAAGACAAAAAACCTTTTTAAAATTTGTTAAAGCAGGCTCATTTAGTTTATTCAAACTTTACTTTGTTATATTGTTACTTGTCTAAAGCTTAGTCTAATAGGCATATAATCGCACACAAATTATTAATAAAGAAAAAATAGCCCCGTGTGCAGCACAATATTATTAAAGCGAATTTCCTTGTCCAGAACCTACCTTATAAATAAACACCGCATGTCTTCTTCCATTGGCAGTAGAACTAAAAGAGGAGCCCTATGTAAGTCGCTTTTAATAGTAGCAAATCTATATAGGTAAGTCCTAGATATTGCATGATGACGACAGTGAAAGTCTTCGGGAACTAGAAAAGTTCGAATAACTCTGATTGGAAGTTCATTTTTGCTGAAGTACTTGTTTGTACATATTGTAACAGTATTAGGCTCATACTGTAAGCCACTTTGTCGGCATAGATCAACATGGCAGGTTGAGTTTAAAGCATGAACTCCAGAATCAGTTCTACAAAATAGAATTAATTGAATTGAGCATCATACGCAAATATTTTATTTGAAGAGTACCGACTAGACAAAATGACAGAAGGTTCATTATCAGGATTTAAATCTCTTAAAGCTATTTCTAAGTGACCCTGGACAGAACTAATATCATCCTCTCGCGCTCGTGCTAGCTTTTGAGCCCCACTAAAAAAAAATGCTTAAAACTTAACTCCTTTTGTTTTACAAAAAAATACTAAAATTTGGTGCCAACATAAGAGACATGAAGCATATATCGACTCATAGCCATTCTCAGTTGATCTTTCTATAACAAGGTCTAGTTTAACACTTTGATCACTGGATCCTGGATCCGAGGTTTCAGACTTTGAGGTTATGTTGCAAGAAACCGGCGAATTTGGACTTTGGACATTTAAAATTTAACAAGTTTGACAACTGACATTTTGTATTTATGACGTTTTATACTCCAGAAGAGCGTTCAGAAAATCTAATGTTATAGGCGTTTTTATAAAAAGACTACTATACAATTTATAAATAAAATAATAAAATAATAAAAACATTATCACTTTTTGCGTTAGGTTGCAAAAAGCGAGAGCTTATGCAATGAGCAATTAATCTTTGCTCACATCAAAAATTACAGTTCATAGCTCTGATAGAAAAAACTATATTTAAGACTATATTGTATCTTAGCACGTGGTCTCGTGTTTGTTAAGGGGCTTTCTTCGATCGGGAAAAAAACACGTTTTATTATCTTCAGCTTTAATAAAATATATTGCAAATCTATACAATTTATTGTTTGATTTTATAACTCTAAAATATCAACGATCATTTCAATTAATACTAAACTTGAACTAAGTATACACAAAAAATATAAACATTGATACAATAAATAAATATAATTGCCTATAAATAAAATTGTCTTCAAAGCCCCGTGTAGTGGTTATCATGTGATGATCTACTTCTTGGTGAAAACATACCCTGATTCTTATTATCAATATCTTTCTGATCCCTAAAAATATAAAAAATAAAGTCAAGCATTATAATTATACTCTAATAGAAACCCACTTAAAAAAAGCAAGATGTTGTTCAAGTAATAAACGACTATTACAATGTGCTAATTCAGGCCAATGCGCTAGAACCTTTCGTAGATAAATCTGAAGCCGTTTTCTTCTACCCTCAACAAGGGCAGAATCCTAAAACTCATAAAGTCAAGAATTATCAAAATATTCTAAATCATTACCTTTTTCCCAATACTCTTCTTTGGAGGAAAATCAAACGAACCAACAGTTGGATCCAATTTTTTTAAATCAGTATGTAATGCATAAAACTGAGCATATCTTCTATAAATATTCCATTCATCATTACCGGCTCTGAGAAAGATTTGATACACATGATGAGAGCTAGAACCACTTCCTAAAATACAATGCATTATTCATAGTATCAAATTTTTTGTATTATATAAGACGTTTATTTTTAGTTTTATTGAGAAACTTAGAAACAGTCGGAACAAACAGGCCTTTATTGAAACAGAAAACGCAGGACCATCTATTATTTTAAAACTAATTAAGTTAAAGCATCAGACTATGTACTCAAAGAACGTGACCACAAAAAAAAATTAAAAATAAGTGGTTAATATACTTTCAGTAAATAAATCATAATCACCAGTTAAAAACGCTGATGGAATCCAAACATTAACATTAGCCCTAAAATCGTTACTTTCATCAGTAGCCATAGGGCCTCTTAGTTCTTCTAATTCAGACTTAAGACGTTCCAATAGTAAATCTTTTTGACACAAAGATTGTTGGAGCGATACATTAAAATCCATTAATTCAGCATGCATTTCCGCCACCTAAAATGTTTTTTATAAGAAAATATGACAATAATTGAAAGGTTGTTGACAAACTTGTACAAGCTTTTTTTCAAATAACTTTGCCTCATCTTTATAATTTGGTTGATTTTCGCTTATACCTAAATTCTTCAAAGTATTTTCCACATCTTCATCATCATTTTGTAATAACTGGATTGCACTTACGTATTTTTTTATTTGGTCTTTTAATATGTCATTTTCTTTTACTAATATATCTATTCGCCCTTGTTTCTTTTTTAATTCTTCACTATTTCTTGATTCTAAAGCAGTTAATACCGCACTAATATCAGTAGGAACTTCAAGAATCTCATCAGAAATATCAGCTGACGAATTATTACTAATTTCCACTGACACTGGGGTTAATTCACCTATTTCAGTTTGAGTTACTGGTGTTAAAGTTTCTGGTATGTCACCTGTAAATTTATCACGTGTACCACTAGTTTCTATCGATAATTGTCTTTTAACAGTTTTGTCAACGTCACTTTTTGCTTCTTCAATTTTATCCATTGTTTTGGAAGACAGAATATCTGCGCTATCAGAACTACTGCTAGAGGTTGATGGAAGACTTGTAGAAAGAATACTGCTGTCGTCGTCATCAAACGAGATGAATTGACGTGCCACTTTTTTCTTCTTATTGTGTACAATACGTCCTTCAAAATATAGAAAAATATTCTGTTACAGCAGCGGTAGATTATGATATTATAAGAAATAAAATTTCATACGTTAAAAGATTGCAATGACATTTAATAATCACTTTTAATGCTATACCTTATTTACTGACAAAATAAAGTTAAACAAAGCAGATTTGTTCTTAGAGCAGTCACAAGTCATCACAAACTATCAGACGCATGCGCACCGGGTGAAAAAGGTTCCAAAAGCAACGATGGTGGATTTTCAGCCGATTGCAAACGGTCAGAATTTTGGGTTCAGCCTGCTCATGAAGATTTACATTTTACATTGGTTGTAGTGCTATTGTTCGTTTTACAACTTAAAAACAGACTTCAAATGTAATTTCATATTGTTACAAAATATAGTACAAAACTAAAATATTATATAATATAAAAATTGTATGTTATTTTTAGCTCTGGGTTATTACGGTTTCTTGATTTAATAGTTTTTTAACAGGTTAAATTGTTCAATGTTAATTTTTTCATATTTTTTTTGATAAATTAAGAAAAAACTTGAAGAAAATTTCAGTAAAGAGGAGAGTAATGGCCTTAGATGGTTTTAATTAACCTCTTTACATCACATCAGCAATAAGATTTGCGGTATTAGGAAAGTTAATTATTTAGCATTCTGGTATATTATACGTAGCATTGGATACTCTACCTGATGATGCTATAATAGGTGCTTCAATAATGGGTTCAGCTTTACTTTTCAGCTTATCTACTCTAGGGGGAATACCGCTATTCAAGTCGGGCTTATCAATATTTACAGCAAACAAAATTGAGCCAACACCAGCGGCCATATTAGGTAACATGTTACTTTTTTCTTGATCTCGTAATATAGCATAGTCCTCATAGTAAATTCTTAATAGATCAGGATTACTTAACAAACTATGTAAATACCTGTAAATAAATAAATAGGTCAAACAATTTGCTTAATATTATATATTGAAATTAAAACACCTTTCTAAAGATCTTTCGTTTAGAGACGATCTAATCCAAGCGCGTCCTCTTCCTGTGTCAGTCCAGATATGTTTCAAAACATTATACCTTTCTTGCTCATGCTTTGTCAAATGTTTTTTCAGAAACGGCCAAAATGCTTAAAAAAACAAGACCAATATAGATAGTAACAACAAAAAATTAAATAATAATAAAATAACTTACAGGGATTTTCGCCCCCTAAGTGTAAGCTACTGGTTACAATATCAGAGACTTGTTTTAACGTAGAATTTTGGGAATTCTCTTGAACTTTGCTTTTGACACCGTGTAGTAAAACTGCCTCTAACGTTAAACATAGACCCACAACGCAGCTATCAAATTCTGTTGCTAACTCAGTTTTGCCACCATATCGCTTTTGACAGTCTTGAACACATTCTAACAATTGTTTTAAAAGTTTATGACCATTTTCTTCTTTTGTGTGCACTTGAGACGTAGGTATTATTGCAGACATTAGCCTCAAAGACTGAAATTAACGATAATTATAACTGCTTCATGTAACACAAAGATACTGTATTACCATAATCGCAGGACAAATAACCTTGTATCATGTCACATTCGCTGCGGACCAAATTAAGAGAATCATTGTGGTATCGAAATTTAATACTAATTAACTCTCGTTATCTAAACAAATGAGATTACAAGAACGTCTGTTTATTTATCACGCTTTCAAAACATTAAAACGATAACAATTATTCTATCAAAACCATTGTATTGTGACTGGTGACATTATCTTATCTTTTCATTTTTTGACAAAAGACATACCAAATATGACATATAAACTGTCATTTATTAGAGTGCGTTCGCTTACTAACTCTAGTACAACTTTTATTTGTTACAGCGTGATCAACAATGACTGTTTGAGCTGGCAATCTTACATTTTATTTTAAAATGAGACAACTGCAACCATTTCCTGTTGTTGACAGGTGACACGTTTGACATTGACTACATTATTGACAGATGTCAATTGAAAAGTGTCGCTGTAACATAACTTGCAATTTTTTTAGTAAAAAAAGATTTTAAAAATGTTGCCAACTCAAACAGTCATTGTTGACCACGCTGTACTTCTACTAGTAACATTAAACTGATGCTTAAGCACCTCTCTAAATGTAAAAAACACAATTTTATTTATCATGTGATTGCAGAAGTGTTTTGCTTCAACCCATTTCAAAAATCATAATTAAGTTTTTTCAAGATTTAAAAAAAATTTAACAGTTATTTAAAAATATATATTTAATATTGCTAAAGAATCAGCACTTGCTTTTATATTTTTTTGCATAATTTGTGTAATTCATTGCTTTGTAAATCGTCTAAAGTTTTTTTATTAATTTACGAATAATAGAAACCCACAGTTTGTCAACTAATTTTTATTATCTAATAAGATTGCTACGTTACGTAATGTTTGTTTTCTACTGTTTTCATCGTTCAGGAATAAGTTGTTATGTCAAATCTTTGTCAAACAAGCATATTTGGTTACAGTGTTGCAAATAAGCAAATAAAAAAGTTTCTAAAAAATGTTGCCAACTCAAAGAGTCATTGTTGATCACGCTGTATAATACCTTACTATACTCACAAACAAGTTTGTTCAATTTTTATTAAGCCACTTGGTATAAAATTACATAGATACCGTATTTTTTATATTTTATTTTGGCTATTAAATTTCAATAGATGGCAGCACTGAAATCTTGCAGTCTTTGATATCTTTGATTTTTTCATTCGCTGTCCAAGATGGCTGACGGTTCAATGTAGGAGTCGTCACAATTAACTAGAAACTTGCAATTTTTTTATACAAATGTATCATTTATAGTTTTAATTAATTTTCTAATTTATTTATTATTGTGCTGTGAGTGATTTAAGTGCTTTAAAATGTCGGGAGAACGTGAAATACCAGCCGAAGACAGTATTAAAGTCGTGTGTAGGTTTCGACCCCTCAATGATTCAGAAGAAAAGGCTGGGTCGAAATTTATTGTAAAATTTCCATCAGGCGGAGAAGATAATTGTATATCAATAGCGGTAAGTTATTAACAATTTAGTATCAAATCAGACAAAGGTTCGATAATATCCTGCGATTCGGCATTATTTGCGTCATTCCAGCAGACTTTTCGTCTCGCTCCACCAACTCCAGGTTAATTAAAACTTCTTTATTACACCTGTAACTAATATCAAATATCTTCAGATTTATTTTCAATTTTTAAGTAAGAATTTTAACAGATCTAGTTATAATGAATGAAAACTATTGATAAACGTTGAATTTTATCAATATTTTTTATTCATTGATTGACGGTCAGAGTTGCCAGAGACCCAAACAGTCAAAACAAAGGAAAACTAAATCATCTGTCAAAATCATATCTGTATTTCATAATAATTTCAATAAAAAATTGATAATAATTATCAATTTTGAAGTTAATACCATTAAGACGTAAAATTTTAATGATAATTTGCCAATGGTTGGGTGAGTTTACAATGTACATCATCCGTTACACTTTTTGTTATCTGCGGTCTTAGAAAAACCAGTGGGCTTTCATGCAATGAAATTTAATTGCTCCCAGCTTTCATCTGATAATTATTGTTATAAAATCATAACATTTATTAAAATTAATAAAATCGATATTGATGCACAACTACATACGATAATTTGTCGTTTTCTAGCGTACTACTGGTTGGATAATATGTTTCCGGATTGCTACATTGCATCTGTCTTTTTCCATTAGTTCTGATCAAAGCTTTTCTGATGCTTTTTAAAACATATTTTTATTAAAATTTTTTATCAATAACTCTTTTAAAAAATTAAGACATGAAACCCAAATATCAGTTGTCACTGTCATCAAATGTCATGTCATGTCAAAAGGAGCTTATGAAATTTGTGAGTACAGGGTGTTTTAGAAATAATCTACCATAAAGGGAAGCGATTAAACGAAAATACTTACAACAATAGATTTATTCTAAATACTAAAAGTCTTTTTTTAAGTTGTCACAGAATAAGCTTATTGCCACTGAAGAAAACTTAATTAGATTTTTTCTACTACAAAAAAATTTGAATATTCAAATACTGGCAGGAAGTGCGGTTCTAAGACCATTGAACTTTAAAAGTACCAATGCTTCATTGCACAAAAACACCGGCAACAGAGTTCTTAAACATTTTTTCGAAAATCAACTTTGGCTTTAATTTACCCCAGCCGGATAAAAAGTAGCCATTCTGATGAATATAACTTCGCTACTAGTAAAATGAATATACAGGGTTTTCAATATTAAGGGGCATCGAGGGAGGCTTTTAAAAATAAAACGATTGTCTTGGCTTGATTCAGCTATTTTATTACATATTTCTCACCTTTTTCCATTTCTAAAATAACATTCTAATAAGAATGTTATTTTTGAACAGTAAATGCCATTTTACCACTTTGCCTGAATAATTAATAATCAATGTGAATGTGGTTGATATGTTTAGTTAATTCAATAAAAAGTGAGGTTGGAAAAATTTTCCGGTAAACATTCACAGCTGACATTGAGTACAGTGGCGTACGCATAAATACCGGGCTGATTTTCCATTATTTGAAAAGAAAACGGGAAATTCTCAAACAGGATAAAAATACGAATTTCCTAATTTACAGCGCTCAAAAACAATAACGTAAACTAATTAAATGGACATATTTCAAAGTCACAAGAATCTCTACGCTATTGCGTAAGCGACTTTATGTTTTCAGATTGTTATCGGGGCTTTAGTACGAACCGATGTAAGACCTACTACCAAAAAAGCACAGCCTCCCTTGATGCCCCTTAGTATTGAACACCCTGTACTTCTTTAGTTACTCCTAATTTTATAAGTTTCGCTGTAAAACTACTAATACATGCATATATACATATATTTTTAATTGAAGTTGTCAGATTTGGTAATAGTCGTATATGGTTTATTTGTTTGCTTCAACTTGTTTTTTGAATGTAAGATTTTTTTTTACATTTACACAATCGTAAATAAAAATAAAAAAAAAACAACATCAGCATAATTTTCCGATTTTATTACACATACATTGAAAAAAGGTTTGTTTTTCAAAATAAGAGAAGTTACGCAATTTTATCTTCCTGTGGGTGAAGAAAGTGTCGATCCGTTTGGCTGATTAATTTCACACTTGCATTGTAACTTTCCATTATTAAGCAAAAAAAAATTTATAAAGGAAGTGCGGAATTTCGAATGAATCACATTTATTAAGTAGTTTGTCGCGTGTTGAACAAAATATACACATAATTTATGTATGAACTAGTTATTTCGACCGATTTAAATATTATCACATTATAATCAAGTAAATCAATTTGTGAAAAACATTGAACCCGATATTGAAGCTATATTTGAATTCTAATAAATGATTTCTAATATGATCTAATTATATTGGATATTGCGGCGTCTTTATGTACCTATCTATTAAATAATAATTATATAACTTTTCCTCTAATCGAATAATGTCGCTTTAGAATGTTAGTTTTACTGTTGCCTTTAACATACATACATTAATTGTTGACTTTGTGTTATTTTTGTCTTATCCCTTCTTCCCTTTTCAATCAATAACGTCTCGTCGCCCTTGACCCAACTCTAACTGGGTTGCATTTTGGGTTCTATTTACAGTCGAAAAACAAAACGTTATATGAGTTTAATACTCTTTCGAGTAATTCTATTAAAACACTGCGGTCAAATAGTTCGATCACTATTTTTCAACCCTCAAACCGCACACTACACTTATTGTTTGACACACGCACTTTACGCTAGGGTCTCAGAGACCCATTGTCTTTTTTTGGAAAACAAATGTATTTATTTTAAAATTTTAGTGCACACATAAGATTAATATATACTGTTTTACTTAAAAAAAGATACAATGCTTGAAACTAAAAAATAAATTTAATTATATATTATACATTATCAGTAGTAAATATAATATTAGACAGATTTTTTTTTTTTGACATTAGAATGTTTATTTTTTCTTAGCCACGGCGCTTGTTTATTAGACCTTTATGTTAGTATTTACAGCACAGTCTAACTGTGTGCCCCGTGTAATTTATGGCCTGCGACAATTAGGACACAAAACATTGTTGTTAATTGCTCCGTCTCGAGTTTCGTCGCCACAAAATAAGATTGATCTGACTTCGATTTAGTATTGACGTAGTTTTTGTAATTAACAACTTCTGAAACGAAAAATATATTTTCTATAACAAATTTTTCACTGAGAAGCTCAGATATTTATATATACTCAGATAAAGTACTGTTTTACGGCCCACTACACCTTTATAAGAGAGAACGTCATGCTATAGCCTAATTACATTAAATATGTAAATATTTATGTCTGCATTTGGTAATGTGTATTGTAATTATTACTCGTATCAGTTCTGGTTCTACACTTATTCAATTGCTTGCTGGACTCTTGGCTGGTTAATCGGTAAAAGTTGGATTTTATCAAGTTTTAAATATTGCAAAATATTAGCGCCTGCAGTTCTTTTAGTACTACAATTTATTTGTACAATAGAGTGTTTCGTATGGAACTTATAAGCCTATAAAAAACTATAAATCAGTTGTATCGAAGAAACAGCTGCTCAGTAGGCCAAATTGTTTGTAAAGCAAATAGGAAAATAAAAATTGTTTTTTCTGCTGTTTTAGGGCGTATTAAGGGCTGGGATAACGTGTGTATTTTGATTTTTAACTCTTCAACGTTAAGTGAATATAAAAAATTGTATGAGTTTATGCACGGATGCATTTTCCATGACTGATAATTTTATAATCCATTAATCCGCATTATTAATTTTTCATCAAGTAACTGTCTGTTTTTATAAAGAACTCCAGTCATTTTCGATTAACTTGTAACAATTTTTGCATACCAATTTCATTTTTCAATGACGGAATAATTAAAATTAACTTGGCTCGAAGTTTAATCTGTAAAAATAGTTTAGTCATTCATATGAAGCTAAAAATATGAGTTCACTTATAATACTTATTGATAAATAACATAAAAGTTGGATAGGTTTTCTTTTTATTGACAATAAACCTGATTAACGGAGCATTATTTCACGAGATAGGTCATTTTATAATACATACCTCTAACATGTAAAAGGGACTACAAATGCGTACTGACCATTTCGGAAGTCGTTCTGATCTCATAATTTTTTGAATGAGTAACTATGTCGTGAATAATTATAATTAGGCTGTTTTTAACGATAGAATGGATTTAAAATGTTGCGCATCCTATTAGCATGTGAATATTTTTGATATACGGAAGGATATTTGAAATTTTTGATATAGCATGCTATGCATGGTAAATTTGGATAAAACGATTAAATTTAGGCTAATAAGTTAAACTGTTTTAAAAACTCGTATGTGCAGTTAATTACCTGTTGCGAGTTTATAACATGGGGAGTGATCACTTGTGAATGCTATGGGTTTTTAATTTTATCTCTCAAAATTCCACACTAAAATATAAACCTGAAAATTTAAAACCTCGTTATCATCACGATAGACAAAACTAACTCCCCGTTTTATAAAGTTGAAAAGACAAGATGCTATAAAAATAATAGAATAAAATAATATTTGAGCGATTAGCAAGTAAGAAAAAAATACAAAATAGAATTAGAAAAGAAATTACAAAAAATAAACAAATTAAAAATTGAAAAACATGGATAATAATATGAAAAAAGTTAGAAGAATAATAAAAAGAATAAACAATAGAAACTTATATAAAAACTTATAAAACGAATGTTATAAAACAAAATGAAAAAAGCGTGTAGTGAGAGTTTTTCAAAGTTCTTGAATAAGATTAGAAGGATTGTCTTACATAAAACGTGTTATGGCATGAAAAAATTTGAATTAAAAGTTCAAAATACATATTAATAATGATAAACGTATCGTCTGCTAGTTTTTGCAGGCAACAATGTTTACATTATTATAAAACACAAATATTTCGTAGACTTACTAATAATGTAAATAATTTATATCAGTCAAAGTCAAACAAAATTAAAAAAACCTCAATGTACAATTTTTTGTACTTATGGGTTTTTCTACTGTTAACATAAAAGTTTTTTTATGTCAACAGTTATAAAAACATAAAAGTTTTCAACAGTTGTGATGATAATTACAAAATTTCTTGTATGCGTTTGCTTCTGCAAACAAATAGGCACATGTTTGCATAAAAGTGAAAAAAATGTTAAGTTTTTATCTGACAACTAGAATTTCACTAACATTTTTATGTTGTGATGTCTCAATATGTATTTATTTAAAAATAAGTTTCAATGAAATTGTTTAATTATGTAATATAATTTTTTGCTGTTTCAAGTTATTATTTAGCTATAATAACTGAAATTTGCTTCTAATATCGGTGAGCAGTAGGAATAAAATAGTTGTCGACCTAATTAGTGAAAATTAATTTTTCATTAATTAATGAGCACATTTTTGTAGTACGATCGAAAAATGTTTTTGTAGAAGTTAGGTAATGAGTTTTTATAATTAACTAAATGATTATCAACGGTGTTGATAGCGTTGCTGGCAGTATAAATATTGCTTTGTAGCTATCGTAATTTTAAGAGGCGAAAAACACGCAATGCGGTAAGCCCGTTTTTGATCTATTGGACAGCATTCGATGTTATCCTTTAATCTTTTAAATCATGTTTGAGTGTTTTGTATAAACTATATTTTGCGTAAAGACGAAGGTGCAGTTGACAAAAAATTTATTTTATAAAAATGTTTGTTTTCGTTTTTTATACAAAAAAAACAATATTATTTGTGAACTTTTTTATCATCGTTTTTTTTTTGCATGTCGAAAATTACATTATTACATATCGGAAAATACATCGTTAGTCGACCTATTTATACCAAGATTCTATGGGCAACTGTATAATTATTGTAAACTCGTGGTATAAATCTCAATGCGTTGAAAATATTTATTTACAAATAGCTTAAAATATTATCAACATTTTCCATCTTACCAAGTCAATATTAACGTGGCTTATTTATTTTCTAGGGAAAAGTTTACTTATTTGACAAAGTATTCAAACCAAATGCAACCCAAGAAAAAGTCTACAATGAAGCAGCAAAAAGTATTGTGTCTGATGTTTTGGCCGGGTATAACGGTACGATATTTGCCTACGGTCAAACATCTTCCGGAAAAACGCATACAATGGAAGGTGTGATAGGAGATCCCCAAAAGCAGGGTATTATTCCACGTATTGTCAACGATATTTTTAATCATATATATGCTATGGAAGAAAATCTTGAGTTTCACATTAAAGTTTCTTATTTTGAAATTTACATGGACAAGATTAGAGACTTACTTGATGGTAAGCTATTTTAGGATAATTAATACATAGAATTTAATTTTGCAAAAATTTTTGATTGCAGTGTCTAAAATAAATTTGAGTGTACATGAAGACAAAAATAGGGTACCATATGTAAAAGGAGCTACTGAAAGATTTGTTTCCAGTCCTGAAGAAGTTTTTGAATCAATTGAAGAAGGCAAATCTAATCGACACATTGCTGTGACAAGTATGTTCTAATCTTGCTGGATTTATAAAATATATATATTTTTTTTACAGACATGAATGAACATTCGTCAAGGTCTCATTCTGTGTTTCTAATAAATGTTAAGCAAGAAAACTTAGAAAATCAAAAAAAATTATCAGGAAAATTATACTTGGTTGATTTGGCAGGTTCAGAAAAAGTGTCGAAAACTGGTGCGGAAGGAACAGTCTTAGATGAAGCTAAAAATATTAATAAATCATTATCTGCTCTCGGGAATGTGATAAGTGCTTTAGCTGATGGAAATAAAACTCACATCCCTTACCGTGACTCTAAATTGACTCGTATTTTACAAGAATCACTTGGTGGTAATGCACGAACAACTATTGTAATTTGTTGTTCACCAGCTAGCTTTAATGAATCAGAAACTAAATCGACTTTAGATTTTGGTAAACGTGCTAAAACTGTTAAAAATGTTGTTTGTGTCAATGAGGAGCTTACGGCTGAGGAATGGAAACGGCGCTACGAAAAAGAAAAAGAGAAAGTTGGTAGACTTAAAGGCAAAGTGGAAAAGCTGGAAACTGAGTTGCAAAGATGGCGGGCTGGAGAAACTGTCAAGGCTGATGAACAAGTTAATCTTTTGGAAGTTTCTGATGCTGTTACTCCTGTTTCTGATATGGAAGTTAGCACTGTAGAACCACCTAAAGGGCCTGTACCGGCCACACCAGCTTTAATGATTGGTTCCACTTTAGATATGGAAGAGAGGCAAAAATTAGAATTAGAAAGAGAAAGATTATATCAACAACTTGACGAGAAAGACGAGGAAATCAATGAAACTAGCCAGTTTGTGGAAAAATTAAAAGAACAAATGTTAGAACAAGATGAATTGATTGCAGGTACACGTAAGGATTATGAAACTTTGCAATCTGAGATGAATCGTATTCAACAAGAAAACGAAAGTGCAAAAGAAGAAGTTAAAGAAGTTTTACAAGCTTTAGAGGAATTGGCTGTCAATTACGATCAAAAGAGTCAAGAAGTAGAAGCTAAAAATAAAGAAGTGGAGTCACTATCAGAAGAATTAATGCAAAAACAAACTAATTTAAATTCTACTACAACGGAATTACAGCAGTTGCGTGACATGAGTACTCATCAAAAGAAGCGAATTGCTGAAATGTTGAGTAACTTACTCAAAGAATTAGGAGAAATTGGATCTACTTGTGGAATAGATGGAACTTCTGAAATTAAAATTTCAAATGATGCAGCTAAATTGGAAGAAGAGTTTACAGTCGCTCGTCTATATATTTCCAGAATGAAAAGCGAAGTCACCAATTTAACACAAAGATTGCACGAAATCGAAAATAAGGAGCAAGATAGTAATAAGAAAGTAACAGAATATGAAAAAGAATTGGGTGAATGCAGATTACTGATCTCTCAACATGAAGCTAGAATGAAAAGTTTACAAGAATCTATGAGGGAAGCAGAAAATAAGAAGAGAACGCTAGAAGAAAGCGTAGATGCACTTAGAGAAGAATGCGCTAAACTTAAGGCTGCTGAACAGGTAAGTGATGAGTTATTTTATCATATTTTCGTTTGTTAAAATGTTTTGGACATTAATAATGAATTTGAACTTTATTGTTTTTAGGTATCTACTGCTAGTGAGAGCGAGAAGAAAGAAGCAAATGAATTAAGACTTGCTTTAGAGCAGCAAATGGATCAATTGCGTATTGTACATCAGAAGCAGGTAGCTGCTCTTCGTGATGAGATTGCAGAAAAGCAACAGTTGATTAATGATATTAAAGAGTGAGTTTTTGCACACTTATAAAAAATAATTTTGCTCTAAATTTTACTGTTTTAGTTCTAATCAAAAAGTGACGCTTGCCCAACAACAACTCCAGGCCGAATATGACAAGGTCAAGATGGAGGAAGTCGAGAAATCACAAAAATTGCAGGAACTCATGTCAGTAAATTATAAAAAACGCTCATTCCCGTGCTCCAATAAATCCAAACACCTGAAACCCAATTCCCATCTTGTAAAACCTAAGCAACATTGGGAAGAATTCATTCCATATAAAAATGAATTCTTATCAGTGTCTAATAAATTTGAAAAAGAAGCTATTAACAATTTAACAAAACTAACAAAAAATCAATGCAATATGTCGATTTTTCATATTCATACATTCCACTTACATTTGTTTATATCGTTGACGCTTTTACTCGTCACTCACAGATGCCCGCAATATCTAGTCGTTGTTTAGTTAATTATTTAATGTGATTCAGTATTTGACGTCTGTGATTTTTTTAACATAGTTTGTAGAATGTTTTACTTTTTATTTTTTTGGCATAGTCACATCACGCCACTGTTTGGTTGAGTTTTATTCCGTCACGTGTAACAAAAATTAAACACTGCCAGCCAGTGGCCAGTGTTTTTTTGTTAATGGCAGCACAAATTATTTTCTGTTCTTGTTTTTTATGATTTTTATATAAACTGACAATATAAAAAATTGTAAAAATGTATATACTTTTTATTATACACTTAAGAGATGTATATAAATAGAAATTGCATATTTTAAGGGCAATTATTTTTAAATAAATTGTAAAATTGTAGATTGCTCATAAAAATTGTTAACTATTTTTAAAAATTAATAATGGGTCAGCAATATTGCAAGTAAGAGTAATATTTTTGGTTGCCGTGAATATAAATAAAACTAAAACCTAACCAAACACTCCGTGAGCGTGTTGTGCCTTTAATGCTGACAATGAAATTGTTGTGCAGTACAACAAATGAACGACGAGAACAAGCCCGGAAAGATCTTAAAGGATTGGAAGACACCGTAGCCAAAGAGCTTCAGACTTTGCACAATCTCAGAAAATTATTTGTCCAAGATTTACAGGTAACATACAATTTTATTAATATTCTATAATAATAAAACAATATGGTTCCAATTTAGGCTCGCATGAAGAAAAATCTTTCTGCCGAAGACAACGAAGAGGATGGCGGTTCCCTCGCTCAAAAACAGAAAATCTCATTCCTAGAAAATAATTTAGACCAATTAACTAAGGTTCATAAGCAGTTAGTTAGGGATAATGCAGATTTACGCTGTGAGTTACCTAAGTTAGAGAAACGTTTACGGGCGACAATGGAAAGAGTCAAAGCTTTAGAAACAGCATTGAAAGAAGCAAAGGAGGGTGCTATGCGTGATCGCAAAAGGTTAGTGTGCTTTTATTATCTTTGAATAATTTTATGGTAGATATGCAATAAGAGAGACTTGTTGCTAAGAGTCAAGAAAAAAAAAGCCTAAGCTTATAAACTTATGCAATAAAGAGTTTAAATACGTGATGAGTTGTGTTTCTAATGTATACATTCGGAAACAATTGGTCCGCAATGCATCTTTGGTATGTGTGACATTGATTATATTACAATGGTCAACTATTTATACAGATCTGGTTTTAATACCGTTGACCATAGCTAAAATGTTTTTTTTATATATAGATTAAATCTTCTAATTCCCTCTTTTTGTTCTAGATATCAATATGAAGTTGATCGAATTAAAGAGGCCGTTCGGCAGAAGAACCTTGCCAGAAGGGGACCAGCTGCTACAATTGCGAAACCTATACGTTCTGGTCAACATCATGTTGTCGTTAGCGGTGGTATTCGTACTGGACCTAATATGGGTTCGGCCAAACCAATTGATATTCAGAGAAAGCGGGAGTCGCTCATAATAAATGAAAAAGATGCATGTAAGATATTTTTAATGTTGATTTTCTTGATAGAAGTATAATTTAAAACTTTTCTTTCAGAAAAAGCATCCGGGTTTTTGGAGGTGCTTCACATTTAAATACACACACAGAAATGAATACAATACCAAAAATATTGCTGATATACCGTTATCAACTCGTGTAGGCTTTCTGATTGTTGATGATCAGCAAAGCTTACATTTATGTGCTTACTTGCTTAGTTATAATAGAATTAAGGTGCACTTACAAATTTCTGAAAGATTAAAAAGATGTAATTGGCAAATTGTTTCTTAGATTAATGAATGGTGCAACGCTAAGAAATGATTTGTGCTCTAAAATCACATTTTCCAGCCATGTTGCTATTATAATCTGATGGTTGTAACTAATTTTTCAGAGTGTAGAAGCTAATTGGTCGTGTCTCGTACTGTTAAATGTTTTTTTGCCTTTAATTAAAAACAAATGGTCTAAACTATTACAATTTTGCTATAGGTAGCACATTTTATGAATTGTTTATGAATATAAAGGTTTTTACTAAATTGATTGTGTTGTATAGTCTGGATGTAAATCATATTTAATCATTAAATTATTCTTTTTAGGAGCTGTATATTTTCTGTAAAGATTATTCCAGATGTAATGAGTGGTTATTATATTTTTTTTTAATTATTTTATTTTCGTTATCTAATGGTGCAAATAAGAGAACTAACTTGACAGGTGCAAGTTTTAAGTAGTTTCTCTCTTTTGTCATTTTCTTCCTAATCATGTGCAAAACTAGGAAATTTTTTTTATACATTAAGTTTGTGATAAGATTACAACTTTTGTTCCATATAGTACTGAATTTATGTGATTTAATTTTCAAAATAAACTTTTGCTTAACTAAAACCGAATTTTTGGTGCACAATGTAATTTTAAATGAAAGTTTTTTTTTTGTCGTTTTGTAGATAAAATTGATTCAATTTCCTTCTCGATGCAAAACGTAGTAGTTGTAACGATATAGGTAACTAATAGTGGATGCTTGAGTCAATAATGCAATTTATTTATTTAAATGATGGAAATTATATTCTAATAAACTAATACAAAATGATTTTTGTCTGAATTTTCAATTACAAATGTTATTTTAGTCAATTTGTTGATTAACTTAGTTATTACGCATTCCCAATGCTTGTTCCAATTCTGCCCTTTTCTGTTGGACCTTAGTGTAAAAATATCTGCAAACAGCTTCTTGAGCCCACGGCTGGTAAAAGAAGTCGGATCGGCGCTCCTCTTCTGGGTTCCCAACTACATCCGTCATGCACTGACAAATAATACAAAATTAATTTTATTCATAATAAAACATAAAAATCAACTCACCTTTAAATCACGTGTTTGTGACACAATCCATTTGTAGATGAATTGCTGGGGATCTTTTGCAAAACTTAAAAAGAATTCTCGATTGGTTTTCAGTTGATTAATTGTATCCACAGTTTCGTGGATTTTGGCATCCAGTCCTTGAATTTCTTGCTGGCTTGCGGTACTCAGTAGAAAGTTATTCATTTGAGTTTTTAGCGTGTCATCGACCTTAAATCATGAATTATTTTCACAAAAATAGCATACCATTTCACTGTTTTTAATGAAAATAGCATTCAACGATCGAAAAGATCACTTGAATGAAAGTTTACATGACTAACGTAACGACTGTTATAATTCATTCGAGTGATTGATCGACCTTACTCGGTAGAAGAATACAGTGTTTTTTCTACGACTACAAAAATTAGTTCATAAAGTTCAACTCAGCCACGGATATTTTTTGTTAGAGATAATATTAACGTTAAAATTAATATAATTTGAAAGAAAGGCTTTCATGTAACGTCAGAATTAATGGTTTTAGAAATATAGAATGATGCATTAAATGCACAGGAACGAGTATTTGACCCCGCATTTACGGATTGATAGATTAAAAAAAAAAGTAAAAATTGTAATTATGTGGATAATGAATCATAAAAAATATACACGGGAGCATTTTATAAAATTTCCCCAATAAACTTCATATGAAAATACGGCATTCATCAGAGAAGACTTTTTTAATCTTCGAAATGTTTGGTACGTTTAATTTATACTCAACTGTGGTTGGTCTAAGCGGTTGACCTGAAGTAATATTATAAGAATAAAGCAATTTATTCTAAAACAAATCTTTAAAGATAATTAGTATAACTAAGTTAACACTATTCAGACAATTCTAAAAAACAAACTCGTTTGTGGTTTGTAATTTCACCTTGAAATTCTTACATAATACAATATTTCCATTACTATTATAAAGAAGGTTAATATCAACGTGCAGATCAAACTAAAAAAGATTACGTTTTCAAAGTACTAAATGTACTGTATGTAGGATTTTCGGAAAAAGTTACTCGACAGTTCTCACCTCAACATCGATGTCATAGCAGGCAGTTTGCTTGCTTTCAGCACCTCCTTCGACTGAAATAACGTGGTTAATTACAATTGGATCGGGCGGATGCAAAAGTGGATTAAGTCGTTGAGGAATTTCAGCAAATTTCATGCGGGTGCAGTTAAAGATTTGCTCCAAATACTTGTCACAAACTATATATTCGCGCTCATGGGCATCTTGTAGTCGATGGGTCTTGATATACTGCCATAAAGCAGAAATAATAACAGGTCTAGTTTGAGTGTGAACGCCCAGTAGTCTTGCTAAACGTGGATCCAACTTGAATTGTAACGGTTGGTAATCCAGCAATAGTAAAATAGTACAGCGCACATTTTTATCTCCAGGTCTTTTTACTTGGAATCCATCAGTTTCTTGAGTGGTTAAAGTACGGTGCCATTCAACAAGATGATTATCAGGTCCATACAATTCTTTGTCAAGTTCAATAACTAATGACTTGAAGAATGATGAAAATTTTCGCTTAACTTTGTTTGGATCACTCTTAGAATCATCCAACAAACGACCTTCAACTCTTAATTCCCAGGACGCAACTGATCCTTCTTGACCTGGTCCATCAGGACCATCAGCACAAGCTTCTTTCGCTGGATAAAAAGTATTGGAGATGAATATTCTCAGCTTGCGCTTCTGTTTCATTGGACGTTTTAACGCTTCTTGAATATCTAATCGTTTCCGCATGATTGTTGAATCTAGTTTGCGTTCAAAAGCAAGTAAATCCATGTACGCCTGACTCTCAGGAACCAAATCACGCACTTTTTGGGGTAAAATTTTATCCGAAAGCTTTTTCTTTTTTTTAGTTGTTCCATGTGGATAGTCACTAAAATTGTAAGCAATAAAGAAACGACTACTATATTATTACTACGTGCGATAATAAAAACTGGTTGCTTAACTTATTTTGGAACAATAAGCCAGACGGGAGAAGGAAACACAACAGAATATTTATCAATTCGACAAGAACTCAAGAACTTTTGTATTGTTGTCGTTGTTACCTTTTCTGCTGCATTACTGCACGATTATCTGTTGGTCGTTTAACACCAACAGGTTGGGGTGGCATTGGCCCTCCCCGCATTGGTGAATAAGGGGCCTGAGGAGGACGAGCCATCATGGCACCACCGCTGGTGCCCATGTTTGGTGGCGGTGTATTATAACCAGCACGTTGCTGAAATTTAAATTGTTGCTAGAATGCAAAGTCTTTGATTTATCAAATTAAACTTACAGGAAAGTTTTGATTTCCATACTGCCGCATTCCTGGATTTGGCGGAGGTGCATAACGCGGCTGAGGGGGTCCAGGAGGAGGGCCTGGCGCTGCAGGACCCGTAAACCGCTGCGCCATATTTCACAACACAAGACCTTCCCGTTTATGCTATACTACACAAAACAAGTTAGATCTGCACTTTACTACGGTTTACCGGTTATATGTAATCAGTTTTGTTTAGACTCTTGCTGTTAGGGAGTTTCTTTGTCATTAGGAATAATATGTCTGTCAGAATGACAAAATGCTTGTTGTTTTTGTTGTCAAATTTCGTTTTTGACAGATTAGGAGTGGTCACAATTTGACAGTTAAGTATATTTTATTACGATAAAATTTTCTTGTAATGTATATTATTTTTAGATTGTGCTATCTTAACCGACTATAGTAATTTTTTTTTCAAACAGTTTTACTATTGGTCAAAAAAATTGATAAATACAGCGTGATCAAATAGGAGTGTTTGAGTTGGCAATCCTGCATTAAAAATGGTACAACTGCAACCACTTTCTGTTGCTGACGGGCTACATTTTTGACACTGACAATATCGTCAGACAAAAAATTGTGACAATATTGTCATAATTTTTTTTATGAGTGTTATGTCAAATATTTTCCAAACAAAACTATTTTGTTGCAATAAGTTTGTTGGCAGATTTAAAAAAAAATTGAATTTAAAATGTACGACTGATTGCAGAATTTTGATTACATACATAATTAAATAAAAAATATTTTAGAAAATAGATCTGTGTAAAATCGATTGGCAACGTAGACAAGCATTGCCAACAGTACCGTAGTATTGATTGTAAAGCATTATATATAGTTTTCACTATACAACAGTCACAGAATGACGTCATATTATCTTAATGAACCCATTGTCATTTAGTTTTAGACAGAGAAAAATATAGAGTAATATAAGTTACCTATGCAATTATTATAAATGTCAACATATGAAATGACATTATTGATTTATTGCATGACACTTTATAGCATTTTTTACACAAATGACAGTTGACATTTTAACAAAAACGGATGTATATTTAATTGTGGCTCTCAACAAGTGAGTCACGAATTAAAATGCATTTTTTAATTTACTCATAATTGTTACAGAATACAAAACTTGTTTTATTGAATAGATTTATATCAACTCGAGTCTCTTCAATTTATTGCTATATTTGCTATGCAAGTCCAGCTGCATATCAATTGATACTACGGAAATTTACGGAACTGACCCGAATGACAGACTGTTATTTTTTCAAAAAAAGAACGTAGCGTTCTATATTACCAACAAATCTACAGTTTAAATTTTCTGCAGCCATTAATACAAAATAAAAAATAAATCACAGAGATATTTATGATTACATTATTATATTTACAATTTACATTTCTTTATTGTAAGTCAACAAGTCGAGTTACTAATTATTGTACTTAATACTTTTTAACAAATGAAATTGTTTATTTCCGATTTTCCGACGTCAGTTGAGTATCGTGCGTTCCGATTACACCCGAACAAATCGGAAAATGTCAAATTGGCGAAAATTAAAATCGTAGAATAACAAAATTTACAATAGGCAGTTTATAATCACAATAATCACGTTTATCATGACGTCATTAAGCAAGTAGTATTAAAAATGTGCGTAGTTTACATCAATATTTAGTTTATTTATAATAACAATTTGAGAAAGGTGCATTAACTTTGTGAATTTTGATATTCGTTTCATCAGTGTTGTATGTTAAAAGTAGCGTTACAAATTTCGGTTTTTCTTGATAAAAAAAATAAATAATTGTGTACACCATTTTCTTTCTACTAAAATAGATTCGAATCATGGATTTCCTAACAACAAAACTGCGACATTTTCGAAATTATTTGTACAATCGAAAAAGTGCATTAGAAGCGATCAATGAACCAAGGGAAATTACAAAATTTGAAGGGTATTTTGAGGTTGTCTTCAAAATTCTTAGCTGGCATGATACAGCATTGACCCTAACCTATTTCTTAATTTCAAACTTTATATTCTGGTATGTGTTTGTATTCTGGTATTTGTTCTATTTATACTCTTATATATAACACTATATTTCAGGCTTGTTATTCAATTAGAGCTAAAAGCATTTGGTATCTTCTTTCTGGTTATTTTGACAATGTTTTTGGCTGACACCTGCCTTGAAAGTCAAAATCAAAGGATTACAATGGAGACATCACACCTGGACGTGTTAGATGAGTTAAAAAATGACCTCTCGGACATCTATTTAACCTTAAAAGCACTCCGAAAAGACAGTCCATCCTCGGTAATTATTTACACTACATAATAATATATTGTATTAATGATTGCGGACAGCTGGTAATGACCTTTTTATTACGATTAGTCATTATCAGTCTTTTAACTCATCTCTATTTTTTAACAATAATAAGCAGTAAAATCAGGTTCAACGAAACTTTCTGCAAATGCCCTATTATCTCGACACACATACGAAAAAGAGGAGTGAAACGTGGTAAATAATTTAAGAAGCTAATTCTTTATTTAGTTGTCACTATTAGCTTAAAATATTCCTTTTACATTCTATAAATTGAAAACTTGTCTTCAGGTACCTACAATTACTTTTCAGTTTCTTTTTTTGTGGTATTTATTCCGATTTTGTTTTTTTCTTCTTTTTCTGTTTTCTCTTGTTTTCACTATGGTTTTTATTCCCTCTGACCTAGCATGAAAAGATCAGTTAAAGCATTCTTGGTTATTGGATTTTTAAGAAACGTTGAAGTGCTGAAAAACATCATATAGAAATTGTGATAACACCAAACAGGGATTGTTATCACAATTTCTAAAAAATTTTTGGTCACTTTCATCAAAGTGTCTTCTAAAAGTGTAATTTTATATACAGTAAAACCTTTATAATGGTAGGACAATTATAAATCTAGCGGTAGAATTTGCAAAACTAATAAAACAAATAAACAATAATATGGAAAATTGATTAACTTTTGGAGAGAAGAGGCTTGAACATGAGCATTGATCATTTTCTTACTTAATTTGGAAATATAATTTGTATATTTATTTTTTAACTTACATGCTGACATAAAGCTTAACCAATATTAATTCATGAAACACTTTAAAAGTGTGGAAACATTTGACATTTTTTGTTTTTTAACCTTTTGAGAAAAAGTGGGGTGTTATAAGTTTGTAATGTGTCTGTCGCCTTGTAGCTACCAAATGGCTCAACTAACTTTAATCCAGTTTTAATTATTGGAAAGGTTTTTTGGAGCTGTATTGAATTTAGTAATTTTATATTTTTTCTAATTTTGCGTAGTTGGCACAAAAATTTTTGCACAAATTTTTGTTATAAAATTACTGCTGTGAAAAAAATTGAAGTCTGATTTAGTATATTTTGTGTTTTAGTTTTGTATTGGAATGTCGGTAGTATTTTTGATGATAAGTTTTATTGCAAGAAATATATCTGGTCAAGTTATATGTTACCTATTGCTACTTGCCCTGTTTTTCGGACCTTTGATTTTTTCAAAAATACCTCCTCAATACGTTGCTTCTGTTAAGCAATTTATTAAATCGGTTGGATCCGAACGAGGTAAAGTTATTTGATTTTTTGGTTAGATGAATAATTGTAAATAATGATGATCTTTTCTTAGGTGTTTTAGCCGAAGATGAATTAATTCCCTGCATTTTTGAAAAAGATTTTAATCAACGAGATTCAGATTTGGATAGTCTATTGACTGATAGAACCGCAGGTAAACCTAATTAAAATCTTTTACTTACATTGTTAAACTACACTTTGTATACTATTGATAAACAAAACTAATAATTGAAATAAATTTATTTATTTTATAATTAAAAACAGTACTTAATCATATCAGGGCAATAATTTATATCAATTTTTATTGTTTGTATCAAGTAAGTATGGGTTTCAATTGTTAATGTCCTAAATCTTCTAATAGCAGTTTTAATAAAACATATTGTGGTGTAGTTTTAGTATGGGTAATAAAAATGATTGGTATTGGAACTGCAGTTTCTTTACATCTAAACTCAAATATGGCCCTTGAACTATGTTTTAGTTGAGCCCGCAGCATTAAATGTCTTTAATTTGTTCATTAATAACACTTAATATTATCAATTCTTATTTTGCTAAATAGAAACACTGTTGATAACAACAAATAAATCAGTATAATATAATTATACTCAAATCACTCTCAGACTATGTAAAATGCCGCTTTAGAGCATAATAATCGCTTATAGCAGATATTTATGTTTATTATTGATAAAGTTTTCGTCATAAAACCGGAAAATTTTACTGAAGTTTGAGTCAATTGTAGCATTAAATCTGTTTATATTTTGTCAATTGGAAGATCTTGTCATAATTAAAATATAAATATAGGGGGGAGATAACATTTGTTTTTATTGCTTTATCTATCACATAATCAATGGATTACTAATTCTATTTTGCCAAGTAATGTGAGTGAGTAATACCAATAAAAACAATTTTTTGACAGTACGTCAAAATTAGTAAGTTGACCGTTGTATTCGACTGGCATGGGTATTGCTCAAACTCTAAACTTTTAAAGCGTTTGTGTCTAAGGAGTTAATGTATAGTCAAATTATTTTTTATCTAAAGAAGTTACATGAACTAATTATTTTTTATCTAAAATGGAATGTTTGATATGAATGGGCCGATAGTTTTTTATTAACAGCATAATTAAAAAAAGTCAGACGTCATTCATTAATAATAAATATTAATAAAAATTGGATAACAAACTTATCAGTTTGTAGATTGTGTCATAAAATTGTAATAATTTTAATGTAGTAAACATGATCTATTAGCCTTGATTTTAGCATAATTTGTGATTGTTTACAGATTCAATAACAAATTCATTAATCAGCGGTTTAAACGCAATGCCATCATATCTTGACGCAGAAGATAAAGAATCTATTGAAGAAGACGATTTGATTCCACAAAGAATTGGTCTTTCTCTTAATGTCGATACATCTGATTCGGACTCTGAACATAAAGGAATACGTTTCGAATCAAAGCATTTTAATGGTGACAGTTCTTCGGAGGAAGAGATTTATGCCCGCAGTCTTAATTTTTCTAATGTTGATAATATTGATAGTAAATTAATTGATATGGGGGGTGCTATTACCGAAAATTTGGTTAAAGTAGGTAATTTTATAAGAATGACCGTTTCAAATCCTCTGGTTAGGAAAGACAGTAGTAGCGATAGTGAATTTGAGATAATTAACACTGAGGAGGCGCAAGAATAGTGATTTTTATGTATTTGATTGAAGAATATTAGACATATTGTGATATTGATGATTTTTTTGCTTGTAGTATAGCTTACTATTTATTTTTAAGTTACGAGAAGGATGTGATCTTATTTTTTTAATTAATGGTATAATTACATTTTGTCTTTTTTTTTTTGAATAACTATCAGTAATAATATAATAATAACTTAAGATTTTCTTACCTCAATAAGTTAATTATTTTCAGGTAAAATTCAGCACCTGTACGCTTGAAATGTGAATATATTTATATGAAGCTGTGAATATTTTTGATCGTATTTATTTAAGTGTCTAATCGATGTACTTGATTGTGACCAAAAATAATAAAGAGCAAGTTTTCAAAATAATTCAGAGGTTTTTTCTTTACTTGATTGTCCAACATGATCCTGCCGCTATTACCATAGGACAACAGACAGCTTCTGTGGACTGTAAACAAGATGGACGAGATTTAAAAAATGAGCATTCACTTGACTTTTTTCGGGTGTAAAACCAGCTTGTGTATAACACATTTGTGTCAAAAACAAGTTGTAAAAAAAAAGACTGTTGTAAACCGACAGAAAAAAACGAATTGCAATATTTTCTATACCATAAAACTATTTGTGTATATGATATGGTCAATCTGTAGCCAGGTCTTACTTAGAATTCATTGTTTGTCAAATATCAACATAGCACCATTTGGAATCAAATGATGTGCACAATATGTCAATATTCCAGTTTGAGATTACCCTCATATGTTACAAAAAATTCTAATTCGATGTCAGGTGATCATTGTATCATGTTTTTTTTAAATGCCGCGTAATTTATCTCAAATGGTACAGTATTTGGTAAATAAATAAGACACTGATTTTATTGGCTAAATTTTAAGGTTTTTTAGAATGTATCGCTTGGGTTATTTATTGCGTTATAAATAGTTAATTCAAAATAATAACAACAATACATGTTTTTTTCATAAAATGGGATTATTTAAAAATTCAAACAAATAAAATTTATAGTTTACTGATATGACTTTTATTTTTCAGTATATAGATGAAAATCTGCAACATATGTTTCAGCATTATTATCTTCTAAACCCATCGACAGGCTTTGTAACATTTCTTTTTTTTAAGCTTTACTACAAAGCCTGACTATAATTTTTTGTAGTTAATTTTAGAAAAATAAAGGTGATATCTTATTGGTTTGAATTAACAATAATTATAGCACAGTGCACACATATCCTAAATATTACAACTATACATTTTACTATTGCTTATATAGATATTTATTGAGAAACATCATTTGTGTAGGTAATGCCTTAAAACTAAAATACTTTAGTATTTTTCTACATATTAATTTGTTTATTATTATCATAAAAGCCTTAAAGCTATAATATTGCTATTTTAGTCATTTTACATAACTATCTTAAAATACTGGTCATTTTCATGGACGTCAATGATAAGGGCATAGTGTATCTTTTCTTACACTGTTACATTTGACTTTTATCTTATTAATGCTTATTATTTTTTTAAAAATAATTAGCTAATTTACCATTTAAAGCCATCTAAAACTAAAGAGTTGGTTTTAGTGAGTACGTATAAATATTTATTTACATAAATGTGTAAAACTTACCTAAATAATCTTTCAATAATTAAAAAAAAAGGGAAAACTTTGCACTGCGTACATACTACATTTTGATTTTTTGTGATAGACCAAGGGTCGATCAGTATAAAGCACCAACACCGTTGTTATGGGAACCTCAGCAACAATAACATACCTATATACTTGAGTTTTCTGCAAAAAGGACTTCTACACCTGATTGGCATAAATATTTTGTTCAAAAATTCTTTACTATTACACTGCAGAGCATAGCAGTTGAAAAATTTAAAGAAATGCTATTTTTTCCACTTTTACAAAAAAAATTGATTATTGGCTTGGCCTCCGGCTTGTTATTGGTCATTGCTTTGCACAATTCTAAATAACATTTTTTATTAATAAAAAAATCTCTCGAGAACGTTACTTTTCAATGTTTTTCTCACAAATAAAAAGTGTGATAATATATGCGAAGTGATTATTTTCAGTAAAAAAGCTTTAACAGAAGTAGATAACTGATTCAATTTCAAACTCTTTTGACTTTTGAAAAGTTAATTAGAAAATAATTTGTTTTTTCATTCCATTTGAATGACTGTTTTAGATTTTGAACTTTGTGTTGTTGTTGTTTTATCTTGTTTTTTAATTACGAAAAAATGCCTACGGTTTTTAAAAAGCCTGGAGCTGCATCTACTAGAAAAAGAGCTAAAAAAGACGCTGCTGCCATTCGCATGCATAGTGAGGTTGGTATATTTAAATTTATTCACTAAGGAAAATATTTTTATGTAATAGGAATCTAATAGCTAAGTCTGTTGTTTGATTTGGTAAAACGTCTTAACTTTGACATATATATATATATATATATAAAAATTCTTTGGGCTTCCGGGTACTCATGCGCGTGGAATTCTTGGTTAAAATTTCTTGACGACGTTTCGGCAAAATCTCATTTTCCATCTTCAGGTCGGAGGGTTCTAGAAGAAAGATTCAAAGAAACTATCCGTTTCTTTGAATTGAACGAATTAACTATAAAAGTGTGTAGCATATTGACATGATAGCATATTCAAAAATTTTGTCTTATTCTGGTGGTACACGTCTACCATTTCCAGAAAAACATTACTTCAGTAATTGTACTTTTATCTTTCTAGTTAGAATTATTAGCAAAAAGCTTGGCGTTCGCTTGTGACGTCACGTTTCAGTAAATATTTCATCAACAAAAACGTGTTTATAAATGTTTTGAATCCCTACATACTAAATTTTTTTAACAACATTGTAACACAAACAAATAATTAACACTGATTTAGGAATCACCGGTAAACCAGTCAAAACTACAGAAAAAGCAAAAAGCTGCCTTTCGTTTTCTAAGTAGAGAAACTGTAAATTTACTAAGAAGTGTAAATTTTCTAAATCGAAATTTTCGATTATCTGCGAGGGATATAATTTCAGATTTAACAAATATGCAAAAAATGGATGGTATGTATCTAGCTTTATTTTATTAATTTTAAGTCTGAAATACAAAAATTTAAAGAATATTTTACGTATTATAAAATACTTCTTATAAAACATAAAACATGAAGTTTATACAGTCGATATGTGTTGTAATTTTGTTCAAATTAATCAAACAAGATGGCTAATTGCATGAAAACTCTTTTCAAATTTTAGGAAAAAAATTAGAGGGGTTCAATAAGCACATTAATTAAAAAGTAAATTTATTTATTGATAAAGATAAAAATGTTTGCCTAGAAAATGTAAAATTTAACATAACACACTTTTGTTTGAAATTAGAAAGTACTGTAATACATCAAGCTTCAATATAATTTAAAAAATGTTAGAATATAAATTGAAAACCGATTGTACTTAATTTCTTTTGTAAACACAAATTTAACTGTATAGTCATCCAAAAAGTAGTTTGTTTTTATAAGGATGTCTATTGTGTAGAAGTTAATACTATTTACAATAGGGACTACTGCTAACCATCTTCAGATCATAAATAAAAGTATCACCAGCGGTCCGGTCTCATACCGAACCGTATTTGGTTAGTCAAAAAAACAGTTAAAATGTGATTTATGACGAATTTGTCCTCAGCTTGCTACTTTTAAGCCTATTGTTATTACCTTTTGGACGACTACACCTACTTGATTGAAACAGCGACTAATTGCAGCTCTTTAATAACATCTTTACAAGTGATCTATGGTTTGAAGTTTGACACTTGTGACCACAGAACCTTGTGACTTTGTGACAGCTGTCAAACAGTAAAAGTTCAAAATAATATTCATCAAAAAGTAAGGTTATATTTAAAAAGCATCAAAAAGTAAGGTTATACTTTCTTGTTTATTTGTATTATTTGTTTAATTGGTAAAATAATCAACAATCCGTTTTTATGCAGTGATGAGCGATAGCAGTGAGGATGAAGAACCAACCAGACAACACCTCCATAGAGTGGCAAAAAAGTCGACAACAACTGCGAATAGCGTGAGCATCCATGCGAAACCTTACCCCATTCGCAGACAAGCGGCGATCAAACAACAGAATACCATTCATGTCGCAAACCGCTTTTTAGAGAATTTTAATCCAGAAACAAGTGTTCGTGAGAAAAGAAAACTCAATAGAAAAATTAATCCTCAAGCCACCGTTCGACGGCCGCCAGGAGCTTTATATGATGAAAATGGAACACACATAGCCACTTGCGTAGATATGTGCGACTGCTTGGTAGAGGACTGTCTTGGATGTTTTTTCCCATGTCCTAAATGCGGATCTCAGAAATGTGGAATCGATTGCAGAGTACATAGGAAGTACATTTATGATCAAATTGAGTACCACGGGTACGATTTGGTTGTTAAAAATCCATTGTCAAAAAATTAAAGATTCAGCATTAGTTGCTATTTCACAAGAATTGGGTAAATATAAAATCTTGCTTGTATTTATTTGTTTTTCCTTTAAAATCAGCAACTGAAACTGTGAAATGAAAAATATTTTGAAGCAGCAATAGAGAGTTGCGTATTCTCTAATTGATAACGATATTGAAGATGAAGAGGTTGGTACAAAACATCGTTATACAGTCCGAAAGTATGACGTCAGTAATCATGGAAATCAAAGTGTGCCCTCTAAACAAACCAAGATTTGTTGAAGAACAATCCCGTTGGTTAGAAGGACATTCATATGTTTCTAATTATGTTATACTCACATAAACAAACAATTCATCCTTATCTCATTTTTTGCTGTCAAACGGGATTTTGATTCAACGCGCGCGAAAATCTTGTTCTGTTTGGAGCGCCAACTTTAATTTCCATGGCAATTGACGTCACACTTAGGGAGTCTATTAATCTCAAAGCAAAAGTGTTCCGTGGACGGCTTAAATATAATTCATGTTAGATGCGCAGTGGTACAGTGGGAGAGAAAAGCGTATGTGTTGCTTGGCGACGACACAGTTTAGCTTAGACAAAGTCATCAAAGTTTGGCGCATCTAACTATTCTGCAAGTCAATGTTGTACAGTGTTAAGTGTGTATATTAAAGATATATAAAATAGTGAATAGCTTTTTTATTGTAAAACAGATAAATCTTTCACAGATTAGAGGGAATAGAATGGCTTCTCTATTTTGTTTAGAATGGAGGAGCCCTTAGCAGAACAGAATGGCTCTTGCACATCGCAAAGCTTCTTTTTACTGAAATACAATCTTCTCAGTGAAATAAGGAAAGTTAAGAACCAAATAATTTTTAAAAACACTCAACTAGACCACTAAAAGTAATAATTTTTTGATAAGTGAATCAAAATTATTTTTACTTTATATAATCTATCTGAAAGAATTAAACAGTTACAGCACTTTAAAACCTAAAAAAGGAATTTTTTTTGACGGATGTGAGTTATTTTACTGATTTTCACGCTACCTAAAGAGGTACAGTAAGTGGTGCGTTTTTTTATAGTGGTGTCCCCAGTAGGCCTAATCCACTCCACTGTTTAAATAAGCGGCAATATTCGTAAAATCAAAAAAATGTTTGCTACTGAGTACTGATCTTACATCCGTTTTCTCCGCTCAGAAACCGATACAAGCCTAAAAATAACGATAAAACGTAAGAATGAACAGATCTCCCATCCGTTTTCTCCCCTCAGCAAACGACACCAGTTATTTGTGCGCATTTTAAAATCTGACTGAAATATCCGCATTTTTATTGATAAATCATCGCAGCACATTATCACAAAACGTCAATAAAAATAAAAGTCTCATATAAAAAACAACTTTATTTACAATCATCAGTAAAAAACGTTTATTTGGTTTAAAATAGTCTATTACTTACGGTTGGACGCTTATAGTTAATTAATTGTCTCTAGACGCCATCTTGTCATACAGATTATCTCTTCAAAAATCTTCTGGATTTGACACTTCAAAATAAATGCTACAATTATATATCCATCATACTACAATCAAATAATATTAATATACAAGTTTTTAAACAGCTCTTATCTTTTTTTTCCCACATTCCTTTTGTATCTGGAGTCCACTTTCATAGTATTCGTTGCAGCCCATCTTCTTTGTGACCATATCATTGTTATTTTTTATCATTTTTAACAAGTTTGGTTTTTCTACAGCTAATATTCACATGTACATAATTAAAGGTGCCGTAGCAGACCAAATAAAAAAATATTTAGAATAATTACGCGTGTGCAACCTATGCAACAAAAGTCATTTGATTTTTACGATGTTTTATCAATAAATACATGAACAGCAAAGAGCATGAAATGTATATTAATTACCCCACAATGCTGACCCCGCTCACATGTCCTCACATATGTATGTATAAAACATATTCACAGAGAGACCATGCCGATTCCTTCTTGCCGAAGCAAGAAACACTATTATACCTAACTCCTTAACGACTCTTAACGAGTTTTGTAGGCTCGGATTACCAAGGGTCAGAGTTGATACCTTCCTCAATGAGGACTATCGTGCACTTACGCGGAGCCAAACAAAGTTAAAGGTAATTAATATACATTTAACACCAATCACTGCAAATGTTTCCATTAATAAAAAGGAAAAGGGTGGACGGCAAAATTGATTCGCTTTCTGAACATTTTTTTTACAAATCAACTATATCTTGAAACAATTAAATAACGCTAAAACAAACTCACTCTGAACTGGCTTACACTGTATATTTATTATTTATCGCGCCTATAAACCATTTTTTAATACTTTTTATTTAATTGTCGCACACATGCGTTCTGTATGAAGTTCGGAACTCTACTAAAGCAGATAGCACTTTTGAACGCAACAAAGAAAGAAAACATTACATAAGACTGCAAAAAAGATGATGACAAAGATTAAAACCGGTCGTGTTTTTTTTTGGACGAAGGAAAACTGATAAACAGGCTATTATGTAAGTAACTTGAATATATACAAATTCGAAAATAAATAATTAAATTTTCAAGATAATGTCACATTTGAACTAAAATTGAAGAGACACATTTTTTTTTGTTATTTTTTCTTACTTTTACAGATTAAGCATGATAGCGACTGCAATAAAATTAAATGATTAAGATTTAACTTATTGTTTCACAAAATCGTGACTCATTTGAACTGAAATTTAAAAAAATGTTTTTTTTTTGTAATTTCTTCTGTTTTGTTATAGTTTAAGAAGTCTTCGTTGCCGAGTAAAAAAATTAATTTTTTTATTAATAATATTACTTATTCATTAGTTTTTGAAGAAAAAACATCAACGTCAACGGTTTTATTTTTCAAAGTTTTGTAATTTATTATTACTTTGCCAAGTGCTTTATTAAAAAACATTATAGCAATCAACTTTAGAGTCTCTCATTTAGCAAAAACCTGGGTGGATGGGTGCTTACTCTCCTCTCGTCGGTAGAGGGTTGCCTGCAGCAACATGTATAAATACGAGAGGGTTGTCTTCGGCAACATTTTATGATTCTTTTATACTTATATTTTACTCGATTTTTATTTATTCATATTTATTAAACTTTTTTTTTTTTCTGTCTTTTTTTTTGCTTTTATTTTTATACTAATATTATTACTATAATAATTTTGACCATGATATTTTAGACCGCTCTATTGATAAAAGCGTTTTGTTTGATTTTTTTTTTGAACTACATATTTATAAGAGAAATAAAACTTCATTGAATATTTTTGTAATATATTTCATTTTTACCTTTATAAGCATTTCATAAATCATTAAAAATTTCCAACACATAGTATGATGATTTTAATTGTAACAGTTTAATGTAGAAATAAAAAAAATGCAGAAAATACAATATGAGAACAACAATTTGATAATAAACATCAAGATTTTATAATCTTAGAAGAAAATGAAGTATTTACATACCACCAATATATTAAAGTGCTACATTTATGAACGGTGATCACAGAAAATGAAACTATTGTTATTCAAAATTTGAAAAAAAAATCAACAAACGATATAGTTTATCTAATTTGTAAAAAAATAGTAAAAATTCAAAAGCATGGTAAACTTAAGTACAAATAAGCAATTTAAAATTGCCATAAATAAAATTTACTTTATAAATTATTGCTTAAAAGATGGTAACAAAACATGTAAAATTACCAAACCTAAATATACATCATTTTCAATAAATTAAAAACAATATGTACAAAAATATTATAGGCGATACAAACATTTAAATTATTGTACTATATGATAAAGTCTGTTGCATATCAAGTTTATAAAAAATAATTATTGATTTTCTTAAAGAGACTGTCTTTGACATTTGATAGATCTTATTTAGAAAAAATATTACAATTGTAAAAAAAAAATTGTTTTCAAACCGTTTGACAGACATAAATGTTTTTATTTATCTGTTTTTCTCTAAAGCGAAATTTTTTTAGGCAACTTTAGTATCAAAACCTATTTTTAAAAATGATTTTCATAACTTTCTACGGTATACTACACTGAAGTTACTCAATTTTGCAGTAAACTTTCGAGTATTATCTTGATCAACATCTCCGGAAAACAATAAATTGTATAAGCAACATGCATCGATTTATCTATAATGCAATATTTAATGGACCGCCAAAGCTAAAATAATGCGTTGTTTTAATAATAAATTTTGAGCCACTATTTTTTTCTATTCGAGTTTAAGTAATAAAATTATTAATTAATACAACAAATATATCACTAATGTAAAAAATTGCATTCTTTGGTTTAAACCAACTATAAGTGGGTGATTCAGCTTTCTAGAGAGCTGCCTACTTTATGAAAAAGAAAATCACATTTTGTTCAGTTCTTCATGCTAGCTGAAGCACCACGCGCATCTAGCTCTAATATCAGATAATATCATGATACAATTCGAGAATAAAATCAGTAATTTTTCTCTGACCAACCAACCCACTTATTTAAATATCACTGTCTGCTAAAGACATTCATGCAAAAATTTAGTTTCTACAGTCACACATACTTCAAACGTCACTATCTGGATCAGTTTCACTTCGTGGTTGGCCAAAGTTTCTAGTGATACTTTCACTCATCGATCGAATATTTGCAAGATGCACGTCATTTGCAGGCACTGAAAAGTAATTTAACCTGTCCAAATCAGGTACGGCATTTAGATCATCATCAGTTCTATAGCAGTTATCATATTCGGAGTCATAGAGAGCACTTAAAGAATCTAAAGACATCATTGCATCAGAATCGAAAATACGCGAGGAGGCTCGTGATGACATACTTGTATTATCATCCATATCTCCCTCATGATTATGATCATTATATGCTGAATTAACGTCACTTAAAGCACCTGTAAACAAAAAAGAACATTTTTGTTTACCACATTTATGCTAACTTTTTATTCTCTGGATACTTAATTTAAAAAAAAATATTGATTACAATCTGATATTTGTATTAAAAATTACACAATTTAAACACTTTATCCATTTTCTTATACAAAAAAATTAATTGATTTGAGTCAATTAAGTAACAATTTTTTCAAAGTTCCGATATATTTTTTAAGGGATAAAAGAATGGATTTTGGTATTTTTTTCCTTTGATAAAGTTATGGCAGTTAAATTAATAAAACTTAGCAAGACTTTTACCAGCTGCGGCCAGCTAACAAACTTGAATTTCCCTTTATGTTTAAAGGGAAATGTATTAAACGTTGATAACAGTCCAACAAGAAGCCGCTTTCCAAACAATTAGAGCAGTCTAACTAGAGCATCTAATTAAAAAGAGAGTATTATAATAGAAAAACCAACCTTCAGCATCTGTTAATCCTGTCTCATTGATCATTGATATATTTTCTAAGGCTGGATCATCAGTTGTATATCCAGTAGATTCTCTATCATTTAACAAAGGTTCAGAAGCTCCTCCATCTTCATCTTCCGACCACTCAGATTGACTTCCTTCTGCTGCTGCAAGGGCATTTTCAAGACCCCCATTTTCCAAATGCCTCAGTTTTTCTTGTACTTTTTCTTCTAAAAGTCTTTTAACCTCCTCCTCCTGTAATCGTGATTCGTACAAATTGTTTATGTAATTATTATACAAAGTTGACTTTACCAGCTCCCTATCCACTGGCTGCATTTAAAATTCTCAATAGTTAGTTAACCGATTTTTTAGTTGATATATTGAAAACTTACCCTGGCGGCTTCTTCCTCCATAAGTTGTTCTTCTCTCTCAAAACTTTCTATATCAGTGTCGTCGTCTCTTTTATAAAGTTCAGGCATATCACAGTCAACATCGACCTCTTCAGCCGATTTTGGAACTCTGTGGCAAAAGATAATGCTAAAGTAAACATCAATTGAAACAAAAAAAGCTAGAGACAAATTCGTGCCGTTTGTGAAACACTGAAATGAAATGAGCAAGCATGATTGTGCCGAGCAAGCAGCATGGGTCAGTGAAAAAATGCGAGTTTAGTAGTGAAAACAATTGCTTACAAATTCAAGCAAAACACCCAAAAATATTTCAAATCATAAGCGTAAACATTTCATTCATGTCTAGGTGATTATGTCATAAGAAAACTTATTAATAAAAGCGAAGTGGGTAGAGCTCGAATGACATGACGGCATATTTTGAGATGATTTTTTACTTTAATTCATATTAGAATGTAAGGATAATAGATCGATTATAAATTTTACACTAATAAGTTGATTAACCATTAAAAGATGAGTAAGTGTTCCGCTTCAATTTGTAAGCTGCAATGAAAATAAACAAGTTTGTAACACTCTTCTCAAGCCTACGTAGTGATGTAACATTTCTGAGATACGTAATTATAGAAAACTTTACGGACTTAAGTGTTACATCCCTAAACGACATTGGAGTATTTGTCTGGAGTACAGCATTTGACACCAATAAACACACAATTGTGTACACAACTAAAATCAAAACGTGGTTTCTGAGACGTTAGTTGTTAAAGAGGTGTTCAGATATTAAAGCAAGCCTTAGTATTCGAGTCGAACCGACATAAAGTCAAAGCAATATTCTCCAAATAGCATTAGACAGACTATACCTGGCTCAAACGAAGACAATGCCAGGTAAAGACGGCTCTGTAGTCGTGGAGTCAATTGCTTAAAAATTTTATTTATGACAAATTTACCACAAAGTCCATTGTCATTGCAGTATCGTAAACGCAAACTAGGATTTAGATAACTATAATTAGAATCACTTTATAAATAAGAGCACTATGGAGTAGATTTTTTATTTTAGTATCTGATTCATTGATCCATATTCAATACAATTTTTTTAAATAATTTTGTTACTTATTTTGCTGATAATTAACTAGTATTTATTCTACTCCAATCCCCCTTTTCTACTAATATATGCTAGAGAGGAGTGGTGGTATGTAATACAGATGAAAACTGCCACAAACCAGAATCTGAGGAAGCCCGAAACCAGTGTGTAGAGGAGTATTAAAAACAGTATGAAAGAAGGAGCGATTAAAAAAGATGACTGGAAGAATAGGAAGTCAAGTTTAGGACCCCTTTATAGTGTATATAAAAGTCACGGTTTCTAACTAATTAAGTAGAGTGCCACAACTTTGTTTATCAGCATACCAATTTTGTAATAGAATAGTAGTTTTCAATCTGCCAGCATAAGTTAGACAAAAGCCGCGGTATTTTCTAAAAAGATAGTAAAAAGTGTTTGGGAAATTATGGAAAATATTACGCTTTAAGAAATATTAAAGTTCAAATTTTGTCATCGCAAAGCTTTTTTAGAAGCGTTATAAAGCTTAGATAATATTTAGAAATTACTAAAGCCAAGAAAAAATTGGTATTCCGGTGCGAATCAATGAAACACGCTAAGTGAGTGTTTCTATTATGAAATACCTGTCCAGAGGAGACACTTTTGGTTGTTTATGATTTTCGGACGGTCCAGGGGACGCTCCCCTCTTAAGCGATCCCTCTTTGCTGCTTGCTCTAGGAGGGGACATGCACTGTAAGGTAACACTGCCGGTAGGGTTCACTCGCAAGCCTAGTGCTAGAGCCTGAATCGCTGCAAGGCCAACCTGGTGGTTATTATTGTTTGGCGCATACCTCACTAATGGCTCCAAAGCTAAGTCTTTATTCTGTTGATTAAGCTCGAATTTCGGCGGAATATTTTGCAGTAAATTTTGCTCATCCAGCAATTTTTGAATTTCTCGCTCAAATGGACCAATCACATTCTCATTATCTGTGTTGTTGAGTTTTGTATTTGGAGAAATCTTCTCGCGGAAACCACATGGTGACGTTTTAAATCTCTTCAAGTCCTTTTTGTCGGTTTGACATGAACCATCCTTTTTAAGGCTCCTTATTAGTTCGTCTTCTTTGAGAAGTTCACGGATTTCTTCTGCTTCTTTAAAACTGGGAGACCGTTTGCAACTCGCAGAAAGTTTATTACATTCTAAAACTGAATCACTATCATTTCGGATACGTTTATCCAAACTTTTTTGCTTTATAGGAAGTTTAGAAACAGCTCCATTGGCACTATTCGCTCTTAATAATAACGTAGGTTTAGGCTTGGGCTTAATTACAAATTCAAAACTCGCGCAACTTTCTCCCTTGCAGCTTTCGTCTCCGTCTAATACAGGCGGACTTGTCACAATAGAAGAATCAACAGTATTTGATGCACCAGCTAATGCCAAAACAGCATTTGGCGGTAAATTATTTCGTTTGCTATTCGATCTGTCGGAAGAATTGTTTCTCAGCGAACAATTTGCTGGAATGTAATCCAAGGAAGCTCGCGGGGAAACTTCTGGCGAGGAGCATGGATTAACTTGAATATCTGATGGAAACAGAAATTGCTGCGTGTCAGTTGGGATTGGTGGTGAGACACATGGTGATGCATCGGCGTCTGTTGTTCTACTATAACTCTCATCTGAACTACTAATACTCGGAGAATGATTCAATGAGCTAATTTCGTCAGCGGATGAATGAATTCTTTGCGGTATCCCACTGTTAGCATACAATCCTCCTAGACTTTCATCTGAATAATGTCTTTGCAATGGACTATGTCTGTTTGCATGAGGACTATGTCTTGTATGCAAAGGACTATGACGATTTTGCAAAGGATTATGCCTAGTTTGGATTTTGTTTCGCAATAGTTCAGGCGTTCTATCGGGAGTAATTTGATGAGAAAGTGGAGCTATCAACTGATGGGGTGGTGGTGTTGGTCCCGTTGCCCCATTGTGATGTTTACGTTGATGACGATTTGGTGATTCCTTCCCTGGTGGTTTAGGAAGAGGCTTCAAATAAGGCTTAATGTTTTCCGGTGGTCGCACGGGAATTGCAGAATATGGATTAGGAGCTCTTGGCCACGGTGGTGTGTATTTCATATCCTAAAAAAATAATGTTCTGATAAAAAACATCAGATGCTGGAATTGAAACAGTTTTAAAAAATCACTATGCCATTCATCGACAACAATGACTTCATCATTCCGCTCAAGCTCTAGACTTAATTGCAAAACTACGAACCTGTGATGTTTGTCTTTGCATTTGCGGGAAAGAATTTTTATGTGGAGGTAATGGTGGTGGTGGTAAGCTTTCTTCCTGTAATGTTTTCTTTCCATTTCTATTTGATTTTACCATCAATGAAGGTAACAGTGGTTCATTTTCACAGCCATTGTTTCCATGATCTCGATGAGGAGTTTCTCTTAAGGGAGGTAACCTTATAGCGTTCCTAACGCCACTATAACTATCCTCTCTTGAACTAGAACGAGCCGCCTGGAGAGCAGAATGTTTCGTTCTTCCGTTCATTTCGCTGTGATGTAGAAGTGCAAGAGGAGTAGCGACACCACCGTAGAGATTACTAGTATCTAAAAAAACTTAACAATCAGACGTAGTGTTAACAATAAAAAGATCAAGTGCAAAAAACTTTAAATCTTTTCCCAAACATAAAACCTTAGAGCATTTTTCAAGATATATATCTGACTTATTTCTCCATTCTGGTATATATCTTGAAGAACTATGCCTTAAAAGTTCGTCAAGTGATAGAATAGCAAATAAAATATTCACAGCACCAAAGCTTCAGTTGTATATAATACTTAGATTGGGTAATTTAAAATTTATGTAAGTGATGAATTATTACCTAATATAACTTATGTTAGTAAAAAAAACTTCAATTGCAAAACTAAAAACTATCAGAATGTTATGTTTCAAAAAAACAGAAAAAATTAATAATCTAAAACAATAAAGTTTAAAAAGCGTTTCTAAAGACCCATTAAGAGTGTAAAAAAATAGTAAATTACTTGAGGTAGAATTAGATCTAAGACTATTGAGTTCTTCGACCCTCAGAGTTCCTGGTTGTTTTCTATCGATTAAAAAGTATGTGGTCATGTCACCTTTGCCCTTCACTTTAACTTTTCCGCGACATTGAAACTCGTACGGATAGGATTTAAGCACTTGATAAACTTCTTCCGTGACTTGAGTGTGATTCGGCAAACCAGTAGAATCCATACGACTGGCCACGTTTACTGTATTGCCCCATATATCGTATTGAGGTTTGCGAGCACCGATGACGCCAGCCACAACATGACCAATATTAATTCCTGAAATAAACACTCTTACTGAATGAACTATCGCTTAAATATAAATTCAAGCCTTTTATAATATGGAAAAAATAAGTAGTTTCAACAGAATAAAAATAAACATAATTGGCAAGCCTCTATACTTGTAGCTGTAGTTATAAAAATAGAAGAAAATTCATAAGCAGTTTGTGATGATTTACTTCGGTAATACAGCGGAAACACACATACGCAAAAAATATTTTGTTTTTGAGCACACCCTGTATACTAATAAAAAAATACAGAGTTCGATTAGATTAATTCTGTAGAAAGATACAGCATACATGAATTATTCAGTAATAAAGATGAATCAGTTTATTTAAATCTATCTTAAGGACGGTAGGCAGAACATTGGTTTACAGCGCTTTTATGTAAACTGGTATGGTTGAAATAGGGACATCTATTAGAAGCTAACAGCTATTACATCAAAGTTGAGGTTTCCACATGTTTATATATATCAAAGGACACTCTAAATAACAGATGTCAATATCGCTGATTAGACAACCAAGTTATTACGTTGGCGTCTCAAACGCATACCTATGATATGCACTTCTTTGGTTTCTAGAAACAATAGTTTGAATAAATTTGCTTTGATCTTATTTTTTTTAGTATAGTTGATTCAAATAAAGTTGACATTATTTGAAGGTGTCCACAAGCAGTAATCTACCGTATTGACGTTTAGCTAAAATCTTTTAAATCAAGAACAATTTTGTGTATTTTCCAACCAAAATTTTCATACCGCAATAATATTCCACAGAGACTGTAAAGTGTCAATTGCAAATTAATTAATATTAACACCTTTCGTAGAGTAGATGATCACTTATTATGCAATAAGTCTAACCGACAAAGCGTTAGACTTATAATACCCACGCATTATAAAAAAAATATGAAAAGTTAAAAAGAACATCCTTTTAATAAATAAGTCACACTTGCAATATAAATTAAGAGATTTTTCAAAATAGATTGATAAGTTTCAAATAAACCGTTGTTCTGAATTCTTTGGAAAGATTTGAAAAGCATTTTGCGACATCATTTAACTTTAAACTTCTCATGTAGTATTTAGTATTCATTAATAAAAATGTTTATCATTTAAACATTGCTCTTAAAAGCTAAAAATGAAGATGTCTTATCTTTAACTGCAAAAAAAATAGTTATATCATAAACAAAAGCGATTAAAAAAAACCTTATTAGACATCAATACAATTTGTTCATTTGCGAGTTATATCTTTACTCACACCCGTGTTTAATTAAAAAAACCATCAAGCGCTTTAATGACCGTAGGGTCGAACCGAAATTCCATCAGACTTCGCAATTAAAAATAAAATAAAAAAAAGAAACACACTTACCCACTCTCAACATAAAATTATTATAGGAATTCTCATTAATATTCAGTAGTCTATCCCGCATGGCGAAAACAAATTCGACCAAAGTGCTTAAATGAATTCCTGCTGTAGTGTCATCTTCATCCAAAATCCTGAGGTCAGGCATTAAACCAACAGCAGCCATGTAAGTAGATCCCACCGTTTTAATCTTATCAATGGCTTTGAACCTCTCCTCCCCCAACAAATCATCGAAATCAGCTATAATTTCATTTAACAGTCTTAAACATTCTACTCCTTGATTGTTGCCATCTAATTCGGTATAGAATTCATGATAATTTGTAATGGAAGCAAATACAACCCCCACTCTTGAGTAACTTTGATGGTAAAGTTCCTGTGATAGAGTATTCTGTAAGAAAAGGTCTTTCTATTTTAAAGATTTTGTGCAGACAACAATTAGAAATAATAAAAAATATTACAAAAACTGTACAAGACTAACAACAATGTTGCCGGCACATTCAATAACACTAGGAAAAAACTTACCATATTACTACGAAATTGATTATCCAAAAAATGAGTAGCGACATGGGCAGGTAATAAATTAAATAAGATTCTTTTATTCGAGTGTTGGAGAGCATCCATTTCGCGTTTTTCTTCGTTGGCTTGAACTTGCCATAAGAAATCTAGACGTGCAGTCCACTCAACTTGTCTTCCATGTAACAGCACAGCCAGGACAAACATAAGAACTTGAACAACACTTAAAACGTGCGCGGGAATTGATGATATAGAGCTAGAATGAAAAAGGTAAACAAGTTTCTTCTATGTGACTCGGCGGTGCTATAAATTACTTGACTCGATTGTCGTAGCACCAGAATAATTCAAAGTGTGACAACTCGATGAGGAGAATATAAACCGTTGACATAATTACCAACAAGGCGGCTTTTAACAATATAGGTAGTCGTAAAAATATTGCAACAGCCAAGTATCCTAAAGCACATGATAAAACAATATACTGTGGGAGTGGACATGCTCGATGATCTCCTTCTTTTGGACCACCATCTAATGTAACATTATCCGTGTTTGCCACACATTTAGAAATATCCGGTGATCGGCACGTAAACTATATAAATTAACGTATGTTACATAATTTACTACCTGAATAATTTACATGATACCTACCACATTTACTTGGGCCACAGTGTAAATGAGAACAATTGTAAAAACAGTTATAGCTAATCTTAAAACAAAACTATGGGATATATCCCACAATATCCATCGTAAACGAACAGCCAACAATAACATAAGTATCACTGAAATCCAAATAAATGCCGTTAAAAACAATAATAACAAAATAATTGTTCGTGGTAAAACTGTAGCTTGCAACACCCCAAGAAGAACCAGTAGTAGTAAAGCACAGACTAGCGATGAACTATATCCAACATCTAAATCGTCGTGATACTAGAACAAATATTAATATGAGACCTCTGATTTCAAACTCTTATCAATATGCGACAATTTTACGAAGTATCATTTTAATATCAGAAAAAATCTAGAATAATAAAAACAACAAATCAGATCTTTTAAGTAGAAACAAATTTATGCGCCCTTTAGCAGCAGTCATAGACTTAAAAATTAAACTTGTCAGATATCAATAAATGAAAAAAAAACGCTATTTCAATGATTTTTTGAATATCAAGATTGGGTAAGCGGTTCTTAATTTATTGGCAATTTTTTAAATCAAACTTTAAAACGTCCTTTGCAGTTCATTTTGAGAAATAGAGCCAACGTACATATAGCTAAAATGGCATAAGAAAAAGATATTTAAGATAAGAAAAAAACTGAAAAAGCTCAAAAAATCACATAAAAAAAGAAAACTCGAGATAAGATGCACTTAAAATTTGGCTAGAAATCGGACGTTGTGCTAAAATAGATAAGAACCCAATCTGAACCAGGTATTCTAAATGGCTGCAAAAAAGCCGATAGAAGAAACTCTAGGCAGTGTGTTTTGATTTTTTAAAGTCGAGGTCTATAGTTGCCTGCATAAGCTATAACCAAGGATAAGCAGACTCTAAGCTTCTTTTGGAATCTTATAGCCTGCCGTCGAGTACTTTGATGATAGACTGATAGGAGAAATAAGGATTAAAGATTAAGCTTAACAGGGATATTGCACGACCTTTCTTGATCTATTGTGCTCCCTACATTTACAGGCATCCATAGCCAGACAAAAGTCATTTTATTTTTAGAAAAAAACCCCCTTCTTAGTGGGACTCGACTCATTCGGTCAGACTCTGCAAGCACTATCTTCACCACCTGACTACCAAGCAACTAACATAGTGAAAGTAAGTCGTCAAACTTAAAGGTTTCACTAATGTCATAGTTAATAACTGGTGGAACTGCACTAGAGTATTCACTGGAAGAATTGACCGTAGGTAAACAATTTTATAATTAAATAATAATCTCATCATTGAGCACGAGTAAAAGAACATGGTGTTCTCATCGCAAATGCCTGTCAGTCATGATTGCTGGGCATTTAGTGTAGACTAATGTGAATTGAGATGGGGCAACTGTATTAACTCACATAATACTATCTGTACGAAACAACTGAGTTGTTTGACAGGCCATTATCATTTAGATTAAGAAGCTCCAATAGAAGTCTCTGTCGCTTAACTTAAAAAAAATTGAATTCATTTTCTTGTCAGTCCCTTTTGGCTATAAATATATTTTTATTACATTTAATCACCAGCTTGTATATTGAATAGTCATAGATTGAAAATTTATTGCCAACCACTTATTCCATCAATTATTTCAAAACTACAAGTCATATAATTTAAATGTCGTAATTGAAAAATATGTAGATCACAAACAAGATCCATTATGTTTTTTAATAGATTTGCATGTCAAAGATTATTCAAGTACGTGAGTCCTTAAGATGAAAACAAACCCACATAGAACATTAATAATTCAAATGCGGCTAAGCTATATCTGCGACACAGTAATACCCATTATTTAGATGCTATTGTGATACAATAGCATTTAAAAGCGGCGTTAAGTGGGCTAATTATTGAATAGGTACAATATTCTATTAGGTACTTTTTCAATTTTGATAAATGGTTGCCTTATCATGTAAATGGTAGAAAATTTGTATAATCCAAAAGTGTAATAATCATTATATGTATTATCAATAATAATATTTTATGAGTAGAGTCCAAACTAATCTAGATTACATAACATTACCCATTTTTTTTAAACCAACAAAAAAAAGAAGGTACTCATTTCAGTACCCTCGGACAGAGAAGTCCGACTTTGACAAATCTTAATTTCTCCAGCACGTATTAGACTTTTGTATATAGATTGTTGTCTATCTAGAATGTTTAGAAATATAAATAAGAGTATCTTGCCCTTACATCTGCGCTGGGCGTGTTCCTCAAGCAGGAAATTTAGTGCAAATATTTACAGATTATTTTTTTTATCATTATATTTTTAGCAATACCTACATTAGATTTTTTTATCAGTTTTGTAAATTCTTAGCAAACGTCTGGTTAAAGCATTATAATTTTGATTGTTATATTTAGTTTCACACAAAAATTAATTGGCATTTTCATCTATTGTATGAAAGACAATCAACTCACGTTTCTTCCAATGTCAGATCTTTCAAAGGTTGGAGAAGTAAACTAGCTCGATTATTAGATAAATTTAAGTATAATTTTTGTATATTAAGTGGAGTTATATGAGTATAAGAAACACGTTTGTATAGTAATTATTAAAGAGAAACATTGACATCATTACATAATTTTAAAATTCATATTTTCATTCTGAAATGCTATTAAAACATTTAGTTTGTTGAAATTGCTGATATAACATACATTTTATTTCATGTCACACATCAATAAGATAAAGAAAATAAATAAGAATAGTAATATTAATACTGACCTGATTTTCTTTACTACTGTCTTTAAAACATAATGTAACCAGATTAACATGGGTAGACTTTTCTCTGTCAACACTTCTAGCTTCAATAGCCTGTGCCAAGTATTTGTTAACCCTATTAGAGGGTTGATGGTAAACACTGGAGTGTCTCTTTTTAAACGGTCTTTTAAACTTCTCCGTGACTTTATTCTAAAAATGATTGAAAATTAAACATCCATAAAGAATATCATCCAATTAGTTTTTAACGAAGCACCAAGCGTTTGTGTGTGGTGTGTTGAGTAAATGTTGTAAGAAGAAGCTTGTCGCGAGAAATCGATGTTATTTTACGTTAGTATATTTGTTGTTGAGTCCAATCAGTGTTGTGTTATTGTTAACCTACTTAAAAATACTATATTATCACAATTAGAAAATTTGTTAATACAAAATGTTAAAGAATTCTCTGATAACACAATGTGACAGATAGCTGTCAATATAAGCTGGCTGATTGTCACATTGTGTACACATTCTGGTAGATCAAAGTTCTAAGAAAATGCTGACAAAACGCAAAGCCAGTGAGTGAAACTCACATTGGTCTCTGTATCTCGGGAGTAGCGTGTTTGTTCTGTGGAGGGTGAGATTTCGGCATGGAGCACCCTCTGCAGTTCTAGCACCTATAAGCCACATTAGACCAACTAAAGACTACGACTACACGTTAGGCACATTGAAACCGAACAACATTAAATATTTTAAATCATTCCAATTGCTACAAAACATATTTACGTCCATTGAACATTAACTTAAAGGTCAATCTTGACCGTAAAGATGAGCTAAATAATAAAATGTTGATACAATCTAGATCTAGTCTCTGTTAAAAAAAAAATCAAAACTCACTACCACAATTCATAATATGTGCGTTTACACTAACAATGGTTGAATAATTAACCGTAGTTAAAGAACAACAAAACTTTAACTGTGTACAACACTTAAAATTAACTTTTAGTCAAACGTTAACTTCCTTGAAGTTTAGTCCAATTAGCGTGCTTTTATAAGTGTTGATATATTTAACAAACCTTTTTTAGCTCACCCTTACAAAAAGCATTCCAAAACTGTAATCAACTTGCAGTAGGAAGCTTTTCAGTTACAGAATCACAATATAAAAAGTTTAAATAAATGAATAAAAAAAAACGATGTGGATGATAGATGATAATGAATTAGCATTTTTTTATAAGCTTTTTTAACTGAATTTTGCACAGCAGCTTTGGAACTCACTTTGCTGCTAGTTTCAGCTGGGTGCTGGGACGAGTCACATGAAGAAGGGTCCGCGTGGAGCACCCGCTGCAGATCTAGCACCTATAAGCCACAAATTGACACCAAAAGACGCTAACGACATTCAAAAAAACTACAAAAATAAAATGTGGTAAAACTATATATAATTTAAGAACAAATTTTATAAATTTCAGTAAAAAATTTGTACTTAAACGGTAATGATTTCACATTTGTTGCAGGGTTAGCAAGGTACAATGTTTTGATGTGTTATAGACAAAGAAAATGTTGACAGCCAGTAAGTATGAACACTTACCGCTAGTGAATCTTGGCTACTCACATTACGTTCTAAGAAGATAAGTGTTTGTGAAGAGATACAACACTTACCGCATCCTAAAATGCAAACAACACTATCATGCGGTATAACAACATTTAGCAAACCGTCATACAGTTGCTTATATACAGAAATACAGACATTTAACAGAAGCTATTATTTAGAAAAAAAAAACATGGCAGACTATTTCTATTAATTTACAAAAACATTTTTTAGTTCGGTAAAAGTAAAATTTCACTTATCAGCATCAAATAAATAAGCGTGCAGTAGGTAGCAAATACATTTTAATTTTATTCAAATAATACCAAAAAATATATCAGAAAAATAAAAGCAAGATCAAATATATAATTCCTTACGCTGAAACACCAATAAATTCTACATTTGGCTATTAGGGCTTATATTTAACGCTTTAATTAAGGTGTTGCTAGTAATGATTCACCTTGTATAATATAATTATAATATGAGCACGCGCAAATATCTCAAGAATTGTTCTGGTTCATTATCATCGTGAACTTTGAGAAAACCAAAACGCGTTTCCTATTTTATTTTGGCATTGTACCAATTACGATAGTTTACATAGACAATTTAGTGCAAAATCAGTTCAATAATGAATCGTATTATTGAACTATTTTCGAAATATTAGTAAGCTCATTTATGACGCAATGTAGATACAGAAAATTGTTTTGTTTAAAACCATTTAAACTCCTTTCTATAGAGATGAGACGTGATTTTACCGTCTTGCGCGCACAAGACAAACAAGCGTTTTGAGTGTTTTGCTTAGCAAATCTCTTCCAACATATGACTTAGCAAAACTATTTTGTAATTTTGTTTTGCACTATTGGTAAGTTTATAGAGTAGTGGGTAAGAGCTACTTAGATACGCTTCTCAGCTCTCTAGATAGAAGTTAATTTTTTTAAATAAAAAAAATTGTAATGCGACAAAAGCTCAGTAAACCACGTATTAGCTGCCAGCTTGCAGGTGTTTTTAAAGCACAGATACGTTAGCCTTTATCGGGAATTAGCCAAAAACATCTTGCTTCTTGATCTCATTTGAAAATTAGCTGTAATATATAGTTTATAGCAATAGTGGTGGTTTAGAAACAGATCATTTCATTTTTAAACCATTTTATTTAATAATATTAACTGCAATTGTCAATTTGATTTTTGATTTCTATTTTATTAGTGTACAGTGATGATTATTATTCTTATATTAAGCCAGGACATTAGGTCGATGGCAGTTGCTAGACCCAAAAATGTTTAAAATGTATTATAGTTGTTTTATAATTAATTATTGCATGATTATAATCGATCAGATTCTAGTAGAGGTAAAATAGTCAGACAAATAACGTGTACCTACGCAGTTTTCATCTTGACATTTAATTTAAAATGCTGAAAAGTGAGTTTTTACCTACCTTGAAGCATTTATAAGCTTATTTCAAACAAATTCTTCACAAAATTTAAACATTTCTGAAACGAAAGAAATGTATTTTCCGAAATCAAACAGATATTGATTACCATAAGAGCAATTTGCTTTTCTTTATAGTTTCAGAAACGTATAAGCGCTAAATTGCCATCATTTCGAGCTAAAAGCATAAAGCAATCAAGAATATACATGTGATTGATCGTACTTATTTAAAATTACTGTAAAGCAGATGCCATTTGATGGCAGACGGGTTAATTATCCAAAGCATACTCGTAATCCAATTGAGAAAATTAATTACAGTTGTCATGGGAGAAAAATAGAGCAACCCGGATATGTAACCCAATTTAAGTTAAGCTTCCTTTTATTTACGTAAACTTTACTCTAGACAAGGTAAATAAAATAACAAGCGTAGCCACAATAATTGACAGAGAATTATTCTTAAGAGCATTCGTGTTTGTACAGATACGAACTTAAGTTACTACTTTTATTTACCTATTATAACTCAATACTCCTTTATCTTTTCCGAGAAAAGAAACTTCAATAGAAGTATATTGATATTGATTAATAAAAATTGAACTAAAACAACAATGAATTTTCAAGCTTTGTATGAATTTTTCAGCATATTGGTTTATGTTACAAACACAGTTTAGTCTGGGGTTGAATAGTCGGACAGAGTAGAAAATTTTGAGTGATTTCAAATGTCTTTTTTTATATAATCTGTAAAGTGTATCTCAAGTCAATCAAAAAGTTTATTTTATATCACGGTCAAATATCAACCATTGGGTAAACGTGGGGAACTCTTTTTGCTTTTCAAGTACTCATTACCAAAAAGCTCGATAACGTGGAACATGCTAAGACGTTAGAAATACTGAAATCATCAGGAATCGATAGTAGAGACTTAACGATTATCGGCAAACTCTACTCGAATTAAAAGACTACGGTAGAGTTTTAAAAACAAAACAGAAGAAATAGACTGCGTCAGTGACGTATGCTACCACTACTACTGTTCAATTTATTCTCAGAGCAGATATTCACAATGAAGCGTTTCCAGAAGGCGTGATCGTAAAATAAAAAAGGTATAAATAACATCAGATACACCAGCAACACTATGGTGATAGCTGATAGAAACAAAGACCTGCACACCATATTATGTATGGTCTGCATGACCGTAGACCATAGTGCAAGAGCTGCTCCACCAGAAGAAAGATGTTTTTATAAATAAAAGAATTTTTGAGCAGTTGGATCAACTCAAATGTCTTCAAAGGAATATAAATGATAAATATAATGCACTCACAGAAGTGAAAATTAGAAGGAGAAAAACACTTTGCAGTTTGCAATTTGACATCAACGATAGGCCCTTAAAATGTGATCTGTTGAACATTAACTGGACGAACAAGATCACAACTGCTGTTTTCTTAAAAATAAAAAAATAAGGAAAAAATATAGCTATAATAAAGATGCACAAAAGAGTATATCCGTCATGTGATAACACCTGCAAAAACACGAGATACTACGCTTAATTATCGAAGAAAATATTACTAAAAAAGGAGCTGGTATCTTAAAGAAAAAAAAACCTCCAACTGTGGCACGGCAAAACTAATATGTGTTTATAAGTAAATAAACATTTGTCTCTCTATTTTCTACTCTATGCCATAAAAATTTTGTACAACTATTGCAGTAGAACATGATTTGGTATAGTTAATATACTACAACAGTGTTGTACAACAACAGTGTTGTACAACAACAGCACAGAAACACTGTCAAATATATTTTGAAAAATTTGCAACTCGAAATCCATTGCTGTTCTTTTCAGTTACTTAAAACATAAGAAAAAAAAACACTAACATAACCCAAATACTTGCAATTTCGTGGTGGCTGTGCAAATTTACGGTGCACATTATTTACATACATTAGAAAAAGTTCATAATAATCTTGCAAGTTTAACACATTTTTACATCATTGATTAATAATGATCCGTGCATTATTTATAAGTTCTTTCGGGTGATATATAATTAAAACGTTATTAAATGCAGTGCTGTAGTGCTAGTTAAAACTGTTATAATATTATTGCGTGTAAGTGAAATCATTATTGTGCGTAAGTGCTCAAAAAAAAGTTAATCAGTGCTTTTGCAATTTCTAAGTTCTACGTTAGAAGGTTATTCAGCATGTGAAATCGTTCTACAGATATTGCTTATACAGAATAAAATATAACAAAAGCCAAATAAAATTAGATTAATGCATGATTATCCTAAAATGACTGTAGATGGCAAACAGGTATGGAAAAAAATCATTACATGCTCAGCAATAATTGCAGCTAAGCAACGTCGAAAAGTGAATGAACTTAGATGAGTGATGACTTCAATAAGTCAGAATTCTAATGAACAAAATACAATTTTAGGTACGGAAGAAATTGAGCAGCTAAATTTCAGCCATACCAAAAAATCGTAAAAAAGCATCTACAAAGCAGCTTATAATATTCAATGTTACAATCAGTTATTGTTTAATTAGATAATAAATTCGAAAATTCCACTTATAACGCTACAAGTTTTATTTCTCAAGATCAACTTGATTTATTGATAACTGAAGTTCAACGCTCAGTATATAATATTGCGCTGGTACATGTTTCCAACAAACCCTGCGGAACGATGTAATAAAAAAATTGATTTGTTCTCTAAATAAAAAATTCTATAATATCAAGGTAAAAGTAGTGACGTATTTCTTCAATTTAGCATAATTGCTTCTCAAATTGTTATAATAGAGATTTGTTCTAATTATTGTAACCAATAAAATGACTTAAAAAAATTGAATAGATTGTAAAAAAACAACACAAAAAGGTAATAAATGTTGCAAAAAAACAATAACAAAGTCGTTGCAGTAATAATGCTCTAATAAATTTGCTTGCCTTAAAATTGAAATCTTTTTTTTTTGATGATTTCTAATGTTTATAAAGCAAGAAGCTTAAAACTTTTCACTGAAAAAGCAATATCTGTAGAATGCAGCTACCACATCCTTTTAAGTGTTCTTTATTAGAAAAAAATAAAAACTTACCTTCCTGGCGTTGCTGGCCTTAAGATCTGGTTGGAGAGCCATGTTAGAAAAAGGAACTTCCATAGAGTATTTAATAGAATGGAGAAGTTGTACGACGACATTGGAGACGTTCTTGAAGCTCAGTTTGCGTCTCTGTGCCGCCCCAAGAGCAGATCGAACCTGAAGCGTGTTGAACAAGAGTGGCTGGAAAAATCCACCGGAAGGGCCGGGGTGGGTAGGTTAGTTACAAGGGTTAGCAACAAGCTTGGTTCAACTACAAGGATAATAATGCCAAATGTCCTTTAGCAGTGATCGGTAGGTCAAATATTTTGCTTAGTTCATTTGTGGTTTTTCAAATTAGTGCGGAATACAACTCATCATCAAAAACTGTCAATAATTTCTAATTACAAGCTCTCTTTTATAATTTTTCTAGTTTTTTTGCGAGGGAATGCTCTGCTGAGGTAGGCCAGATCAGATGAGAGTAGTGAAGGCTTCAACTACTCTTATGCAATCTATTAGTTTCATAACTGCCAAGCTAACATCACATAAAAGTTATACTATCAAAATTTCAATCGAAGACTACAATTATTATTGTTAGTGTTTTAATGATTTTTTAATTTCAGTGCATAGGTCTTAACCACAAATGACTAATATTTTTAATAATAACACTCATATATTAGAAAATTGTTTACTAGCCAATAAGTCCAATATGGCAGAAGAATTGTATTTGAATTTTGCAATAAGTATTAAATTTTCATCAATACTTAATTTGATTTCAATCGATCACCATATCATTAATAGATTCAAAAATAGTATTTCTCAGTTTTGTCAATTACTAAAAAACCAAATGTTTCCTTAAAAGTCAAAAATTGCTTCAAGTTTTACTTATAGACTTCAGCACTTTTAATACCAATCACTAATTAAAAAAAAAAAAATTAAAAATGTTTTTAAGTTTTGAAGGACATTTGACAACAAAAGTGCAAAATTTTCTAAAAATTAATTGCATACTGCTTAACTTATCTATAATCCAGTCAGAAAAGTCCATACTATCTCAATATACCATAAATTACTAGATCAACTCTTCAATTTAGACTGACAGACTTTTATTGTTTTTTACAGTATGATCGCTTTATTTCTACCATACGTCAGTATCTTCTTATACATTATTTAGACCAATTCTTGTTGGTCTGAATAATTTTTAAACGCGCGGTATTATACAACACATAACGTTTTTAATTATATCTTTAAAAAAGTCTATTTCTTCTTAAATGTTTCTATTAAGCAGAAGATCCAAAATAAACAATTTAAACAATAGAAGATATACAGATTTCGGTCTCTTTATAAGCTAGTCAGTTACATTTGCTTTTTTTTAATTGATAGTGAGCACCTGATAGCATTATCAAACTCAAGCTTTACTAATTTGCCAAGCACAGGTGAGTGTTGTTGTTAATATTTTACTTTAATGAAGTATTTGGCTTCCTAAATTTATTTTCTTCTGTTTTTTCAAGAATTTAGTGCTTGACTCTTTCCTGACTGCTGCACAATTTTAATAGATATGTTTTCCATCAATTTGTTAACATGTTTTGCTTAATTTTACTTCATATCCTGATTGTTGAAACTTCTTTTGAGCTCACTCATCTTTATTTTAAATACGTTTGTATAGTTATTGCAATTTATGCATGAAAACTTACATATTCCATCTTTATTGCTTCTTTCTGAATTTTGCCTCAAAGTTTTTTATAAAATGGCCTAGTTGTTGCTTCAAATCTCTTGTAACACTTTTGGTTTCTTAAAGTGTTTTAATCTTAATGTGATCATTGTTTTTTATCTATTTTTACATAGTTTGTAAGTCTTTGATTTTTTTTCTACAATGCTAATGATAATTTGTAAATTAAGACTGTTGATTATGACAACTAGGTATATTATGTTTATAACTTTACTGAAATAAATTATTGATTTATAAGCAGCTAATTTCTGAAACATAGTATGAAGTGATGTATTTTGCTGTTTGTTTAAAAGTAATGAGCGCTGTTTCACACATTATTCTATAAAAGAATGATTCAAATTGACTGGATTATAGAAAAAAGCAAGTATTTTTTGTTAATTGTTAAAATAATCGAGTATCCAAACATTATAATTTATATTTGTTATTTTAAACTCGAAACAGTTGACTACAATTTAAACAGAAAAGTTTTTTGTGAAATGTGCACTAAATAGAGTGCATAAAGCTCTACTGTGGCAAAAAGTTCATCGCGTGGGAGTGCATCAACCGTGCATAAAACATAGGTACTTCAAAACGTGGATGCAATAGAGAGGAGCATTGAAAGCAACAGATTATTAACAATAGACAGCAAATACAAGTGCACTTTCCCTTAGTTTTCAAATATTTTATCTAAGCAATAGATACCTGGCAAGTACACAAGGCAAATGCATTTGCACTTGTGTTCATTATATAAACAAGTCGAGTTCGCTTCATATAATTCTTATCAACTGAATAGAAAAGTCAAAATAGATTGTAAAAGCTGATTTTTTTCAAGTGAAGTTGCTCCGGAATGCTTCTTTACACCGGTACCGAGACGCGTGTTGCAACTTGGAAATCCAAGCATGTTGCTAATTTCCGGTGCTCAAGTATAAGATTGCCATGAAAAAGTCTTTTTTACAGAAACTTCGTAAATTGTTTGATTAAATTCATGTCAGCTGTACAAATATAGACATGACTAATGAACTTGTAACCTACGCGTTTTTTTTTTACAACCGTTCAACAGCTGTAATTATTGTGCGCTTTCGCAACGATTGCGAGTCATTGAGTGAATTAAGTTATTTACATTTTATTAATCAGCCTATAACACCTAGAAAATTATACTTGATTTCCTGCTTTGACATTTTTATAATCTTTTTAAACATATTAGTAAAAGCTATAGAATTTTTTTACCGTAAACATATATGTACAGCATACAATTAAATTCGTTATAAATCATCTTATTTAAAAATGCAATAGAAATTATGCCTAAAAGCGTTTAGAACCCGCAGAATTTGTTTCACTAGGTCAAGTTTACAAAACTTGCTTTCTTGAATAAAAACATAATACATTGTAATGCTTATCACTAATTGTTTACAATTTTTTACCGTTCACATTTGTTTTTATTATGTCAGAAACCATTAATAAACTAACACGCTACAAAGCAAGTCTTCAATTATTTACTTAAGACTATTATACTAACTTACTCAAATGATTACACAACTCGCTACGCTCGTGGTATAATTTTCATCTACGTGGGCAATGGCCCTTATTGAACAATAAACTATTGTTTTTTTGACTCGTTCCTGTCTCTTATTGCTTATTCTTAATTATATGCTTTTCATTTGACTACAAAAGATTTTTTCTATTTATATAAGAAATAGCAACCACCGATGTGTAATTCGTCATTCTTTTTCTTCACTGCTTTATTTGGAGTACACAAAGGACTGAGTGAAAGCATCATCTTGATATAAGAAATTATGTAATTATGAAAATTTAAAATGAGAATTTTAAACTTGTTTTGGTGTTGGAGCAGTGTTCTAGTTTGATTTGTGCAATATGCAAAATCAACGTTCAATACAAATGGTGGAATGATGTAAAATAAGTTAATAGCCAGTTCACCAAACAAAATTAAAGGCAATTATCCCGGCGCATCCACCAATTTGCTCGAACAAGTCTTCCATGAAAAACACTGACAAAATGGCAATAATACATACTAGAAAGCACAAATCAATTAAATAAATAAAAGCTGCCTTTTCCAGCTGCTCTTTGTACTATTGGAAAGTCATAAAACTAAACCAAAAAATGCAACTAGATATTATTAGATGCGCGATGTCAATTTTATTGAAATCATAAATTTGTGCAACACTCAATAAATCATTTTAAGGGTTTGTTAGAAAAAAAAAACGCAAATAATCTACCTACGAGTCAACTTTCGGTATCTTGGCTATAATTTAGAAAACTACAATTAAATTTTAATAATTTTTGAGGTATAGGTGTAAATTGAGATATATATAGCCTATTTAAGTAAGCAAACCAAATTTTATTATTCAAATTAGTCAGTTTTTGACACGCGCTTTTACATTTGAAGAATTTTTTTTTAACTTTTCGGTTGTGTCAAACATTATTTTGGACCTTGTCATAAAATCGCACTAAGCCGCAGCTTCTGTTTTTCTCAAAATTTGTTGCCGAGCTGTTACTTATATAATTAAGGGTTGACAGGTAAAATAAGTTTTCCACAAAGTTTATTTAATGTGCATATCAAGGTTTAAAAAGTTAAAAACAATTTCTTTTTGACTTTGAATATCAAATACGCTCTAATAATTCAAATATTGAGTAGTTTTTTGACATAAACAGTTTACAGATCGATTCAAATAATTATTTATGAATACTTGTATTGTGATCGAGTGCAGACGATGAATTACCGTGTATAAAGACGGAATATTTATTAAAATCCTCAATTAAACAGGATATTTAAATTTTGTCCAAAATTTATTGCTGCACAATTATGAGATCTGTATTGCGTTGTTGATCTATTATTTATTACCGAAACGTGATACGCTTCTACTAGGATCTTTGTGTAAACGAAACGGATATCAATGCAAATATCGAAATCGATTAAAAAAGTCATCTTCTATTATGTTCCAATTCGAGATATCAATCACGAACGCTTTTATCGTTACGGTGATAAAAAAAAAGTAAAGCGTCATCCCAGAGCAATCTTTATACCGTAAATACCGATAATAAAACTCAGTATATCAAATTATTACTGTTAAACTAAATTTGTTTATAATTAAACAACTACCTTTCTTCTTCGAGCTGGTGGGACTATAAAGTACGTTGTCACACAATGATCCCTCAAATACTGGTTCCTTGTAGCACCGTTACCTGGTTCCACCTCATATTCACCACCCAGATAATCCAAAGTGGCTTGAGTGATATGAACTCGCCTGTAATCAAAAAACCACACTAAACAATGTCCTAAATAAAGTAAAGTTTATGATGACAATTTCAAATGCAGATATCACTTAGTAGTAAACCGACAGTGACAATACGCACCAGATTTCACATTTTTTGCGCTATTTAATTTTAAAATTTTGTATTTCAACAATAATGAGAAGAAAAGACAATCAACGCTTCTCAAAAAATTAAATGATGGCGCCTGTAGATATGAATCCATTTTAACCGACTTCAAAAAAATTAAGTTCTCAATTCTAAAAGAAATCTACAGAGTTGAGAATAAAGATATCTTAGACCAAATAAATTAAATATGTGCAAATGAGTAAAGAATTTCAAAACGGCGTTGTCATCAATCTACTGATAGAGAAGCTTTTTAATGAGCTGCAACGTGTCAATGCTGAGATGAGCAGTTCTCTTTAGACAAATAAAATATTAAAAATTTTAATTATTGTTTAATTGACAAGTTGTCTTAAATTATTAGGCACTGTCTCATGAATGTATTCAAGAAAGACTGATCAGATTGAGCCCAGTAATGTTGGAGGTGTAGGCTAACTTGTTAAAGATATCCTACTATTTAAAAACTAAAACTGCAAATAATCGTACGGGAAAGTAGTATCGGAAGTATATAAAATCTGGAAACAAGGTGAGAATAATGGCGAATGGCTGTAATAAATCTAATCTATAACGAACTCAGCGAAGCTTATTAGATCTACATGATGATACCTTCTGTTTGCAGTTATTAGTTGAAATGAAGGAAGATACCACGACGGAATACAATTTCCAAGGATTTACTTTAAAAGTTCGAAGACTTTTAAGTAAATGTGAACATTAATTGATTTATTCGTTACTAAATAGATGCCCATTTTTTTAATAATACTCTTAACTAAATAATAGCGGTTGAGTTTTGAAAATAATTCAGTGAGAGTATAATCAGATTATCTAGTTTTCACAAAAAATCTTTGAAACAGGTGTATAAACTAATGTAAAGCTTACACTATATCTTTGAGCGTACTATGTGTACGCTCATCTTACCTATTTAAGTGCTTGTTTTTAACAATGAACATTTATATGCTTGTCAGTTTACAAATTGTATCAGTTGCTAAACTTTTTGACAACTGATAAAACTGAAATTATCATTTAGCCCTTTGTGTAAACAATAAATAAGTCTATATTTTTCATGCCGCATATTTGGCTTAATATATATTATATTGTGCTTGATCAAGGTAATTTAAGCAAAAAACTCGTTCCAATAATCAACAAAATTCGCAAAACAAACATAATCCCGCACTGAGTAAATAAAAACAAAACCACGTTTAAAACAAAAACCCGATTCACAATGTTAAAAACTTTGTGAAGTGAGCTAAAGTTAAATAACGACAATTTCTAAACTCGAGACGTAAAATCGTGAAAGTCCGCGGGATTTAATGGCGATTTGCATGTTGATTTTGCAAACCACGTTTATTCCATTGTAAAAAAACTGCTTGAAAAACTTAAAGCTTATATCAGATAAGATACGGACTGCTTATAATTGCTAAATGTCAGTCACGGACCAGAACCAACAATTTGTCGGTCATGAACACAACATAAATTTAATCAAAATTCCCATTTTCTAGAATAAGCTCGACGTTAGAGCCAAAACAATTTCAAATTTACTTCCTAGGACTGCAGACATAATTTTACATTGTTAGCACGATTTTGTTCTGACAATAATACTTGTTAAGTTTATTATCGTCTTAAAACTAACGTCTTATAACTGCTCCTTTATACCGCAGACAAGGAAATGCAATAAAACCCAACATCCCGGTATTAATAAATTTTAAAATGATAATTTCCGTGGTTTTCCGTTTACACCGGTAAAAGATTGCATTTATTTACTTTCTGTAATAATCATTGTCACATACACCTCGTGCCCTAACCCGGACCTGCCGTTATTGAAATTTATTGGTAATCCGGATCGGTGTTTGTTGACTTTCTTGATTTTCTTTGATTTGGTAGACCAAACTCCAAGAATTATTGATCGGTACTCCATCAACACGTGGCTTTAGAGAAAATAATATTTTGTGTAAACCTGATTAGATTGAGGACCTAATAGTACCACCTACTTAGTGCTAAATACAATAACATGTTACATAAGTCGAAAAATTGTTATTCTTCATAAATTGAAAAATCACATATCTGAGACATTATTCGCTAAAAACCAAAAAGTTGATACCTCAACAGTAGATAATTTGAAAAACAAACATATATTATAGACATGTACAATGTAGGTTTACTAATTTGTACCAATTTTGATAAATGATAACGCCTAACGTGTGGATAATTTTCCAAAACTCTTCAATATTAGTTGTTTTTCAATGCAGTGGCTGGCAGTTTCATTAAAACTCAAACCACATGTAGAACATGCTAGACGGGTAAAACTTGTCAGATTTTAAACTTCCTTATACTCCCGCATTAAACAAAGCTTCAATTGGTTTAATAGTGTAAACTTGCTATGTAAGTTTCCACTAGCATCAGTTCACTCTGCTATGACGGGATCTGAGGTAATTGGAAATAAAGTGGAAAGACTATCAGCTAACATCAGCTAAGCAAGTTTTAAGCTGTTAAATCTCACTAATAAATTAATAACCTTTAAAACAAGCTTTTTATTTGAAATTTCAACCTGTAAACTGACAAATCTCCATAATGTCTACATAAACATACAGTATGTATACTAAAATAAAGGAATATCCGGGATGAAAAAAGACTTACCCTGGTTCACCACCAGCTTCCATATTATTGGCTAAAGTCACATCGTTTGACCATACATCATACTGCCATTTTCGTAAGCCTAAAACTCCACAAAGTACACGTCCCGAATGAATTCCGACTCTCATGTTTAGTTGGACGTCTGTTGCTTCCACGACGCTGGCGATGGCGTCGATCATGTCCAAGCCCATTTCTACGGTGCAATGAGCGTGATCAGATCGGGGCTCTGGTAAACCAGACACGCAGTAATAGCAGTCTCCGAGGATTTTTATCCTTAAGCAGTGGTTATCCTGAAAGAAAAACAAAAAGCTTAAAAACAATTTCGCCATAATATATTGAAAAAATTATATTATATTGAAACTTTTCATTCCATATTGTCTTTTGAAAACGCAAATATCATACAATGTTTTAATTATGTGTTTCATATACAGTTTGAAAGTATTTGTAATAAAACCTCTTTGTCTTTAAACAAAAAATCTTTTCCAAAATATTTTAAAAACTGTTTTATACAATTAATAAGAAATAGTTATTTACATAAAAGTCAGGAAAATTTCACATTACTGAAGAGGAGCTAAATTGAAATACGAGGCACTTTGTGCCGAGTATTTTAAAGCTCCGAGTCAAGTAAGAGATTTTACTGACGTGTTTTGTATTAAATTTTTCCGGAAATCGTAAAAAAAAGACGAAATTTACAAATTTTAGAATTTTTTTTACAAATTCCACAAAAATCAAGTTTGTCAATTTTGTTGACAACTATAGTTAGTAGAGTATCTTTTTTATTTTGCGTCTTGTAAAGTTTTTACAGTACTAGTCCGGAAAACTCAATTTTCTTGCGCGTAAATGAGCAGGAAAAGTTGTTTCCAAGACGATTTTCGGAAAATGTTATTTGCATAATGCATAATCAAAATAAAAATGAATGAAACTTGATATTTTACCCAACAAAGCGGAATAATAACATTGTTTGACACTAAACGGAACTGATGTTTACGCTCATTTAACACTAATGGAAATATTGTTTATTTAATATATCAATTGTCAGTTCGTAGTTAATCAAAATAAAAACTTGCTATTAAAGTCAGTTTTTGTATAACAGATTTTAATTATCATTTGTAATACTTTAAGCCACCTTCTATGCATTGAGCTTACAAAAAGATGTAGAGTTTTTCTTAAAAACGTGTTTTAAATAAAATGTATCATTGACGATGTTCCGCTGAAAAAAAGAATATAAGAGAAAGAAATAGATTTTCTATTTTTCTATAATAAAAAAAATATTGTTAAATCAATCATCACCAACACACTATACTAGAGATGACACATAAATAGAAAATTCTTGTTTAGCAATTGTAAATTTGATTTTTAAAATTCCCGGAGCAAAAAATTATAACTGAATAGATTAATTGTCAAATGAGCAATAATCTACACAAATTTGGTTTTAATCGACATTGTGCCGGTGTGCTACTGAATAAACAAGCAGTTTATTCAGAGTATGCTTCCCAATACCCCAGAACGTGAACAAACAATTTGTAATTTGTTGCAAAACTCTGCAACCTTCTCTTCTCTGAAAATTCTAAATTCAAAATAAATCTCTTGATCGATGCATCCGAAACCTTAACAATGTCCTTTTCGCCATTTAAAAAAACAATTTTGAGGTAAAAAGCCCGATTTTTCCAAAACTAATAATTTAGTTTTAAATGTCCATTATCTGTTGTTTTCTCTTGTCATGTTAACAAAAAACTTCATGAGTTAGTAATTTGTGTTTCTCTTTTTCCGCAAATTGTTACTTTTAAAAATTTCAAACCCTCATGCAGCCCAAGACAAAAAAGCTATTAGATTGCAAATTAAAAAGTTCAAGTAAATGACTGCAAATGCCAACTCTTTGCTTTTGACAGAAACAGACGAGCCTAACATTAAATTAATCTGTCTCATAAAAACGTTTCACTAGAAACAGTGCCACTTATAAATTTTCTCAGTCATCGTGACGCTAGCAGACTTAAAAATAAACTTTTGCCATATTGTGTTATTATGCTTTTACCTATTGATAAGCAAAACAGTTATTATGCAAATCACAATTTTTTTTATTAAACGTGGTCTGTTTGAAATAACAAACTTACTCTATCTGTCAAAAACAGACTGATTTCATTATTCAAATATGTAGTTAGATTAATCCCGCCACAAGCAAGCATTTAAGATATTTCGTTACTATTTTCATTCACAAGAAGATTGCAATTACGCATCTATTTTAAGTAAATGTCATAATTTTCGATAAGGCCAGAAAGTGATTTTCGGGGTAAGGTCATATGAATGGTTCAAGTTAATTAATTGCAAAACTTCCTCTTCTTACGGCTTTGTTCTCTCTTACTGAACATGGAATTGCAACTTTATTGATAATTCTAGTTTAATTGAGTTTTCGCTGCTAACACTATTATTAATCTATTCCTCTTCTATTCTGTTTTCTTATATTGTTTTACTACTTTTAAGTATTAAGATACTTGTTGATTGATTATCCATATATCTAATCTATATTGAAATGTTTCGTTTAAAATAAGTTTAACCTTATTTTTCTCGTTGATATCAGTAATTTTTACTACTTTATCACAATCAATTTTGATTTCTGGCGTCAAATTTAATTCAACTTACGCAAAAAATGTCTAATTTAATAATTGTTGACAGATAATACGTCAACGGTCAACATCAAGTTGACCAATCCAAATGAACCAATCTTAACCATTCAAGATTGCTTTAGAAATGTTAATTACAACATTAAAAAGGTAATTTGCCTGCCTAAAAGTTCAAATCCTAGGAAGTAATTTATTGACAAGCATAGTTATATTTTTCATTCAAATCAGTACCTATATGTTTATTATCTACTAGTTTAAAGCTTATTTATTCTGGATTTTAAATTTTGAGGTAGTAATTGAGCCATTTCATTCAAATTGCAGCTTTTCATTTGAAAAAATGTGAAATATTTACTTAATATTAAACAGCATTCTAGTTAGAGAGCGTTAAACCACCAACGCAAAGTTATGAATGCAGCCGCCCCAAAGATTAGATAAGTTTATTTATCATGGCTCCGTATATTTAACTGCAGTCAGGAAACGATTTAAATCCATTTGTAAATCTTCGTAAAAATAGAACCTAACATATGTCGGAATAGAATCCATTCCAATAACGAAATTATGAAGGTAGAGTTTTGAAAATATTTGTGTTTGCTTTCAAGAGAAACCTTTTATTTCTTGTTTGCATAGCCGGCAATCACAATTAGTAAATGCCTACATTATATCTACATCATTTTAATAATAATAATAATGAAGGTCATTTCGGTGACACCAAAGTGTGTTTAACATGAACATTACCACACTTTAAAATCACAATGTCACCATGTTTAGTTGTTTAAGTTTCTATATTTATACTCTCAATAACAGATTCATAATTAAAACACTCATTTTAATGGAAGAAGAGTTAGCTATTTTCATAATTTTAATTATTTTTCCCATAACTTTTCCTTTTATTTTATAATTTTCCGAATAAATTATCACTTTTATTGGCTTATAAAAATATGTAAATTATAAAATAGTCGAATATTATGCAATGAGCTATTAAAACACGAATAATAATTATGTGAATTACGAGAGAAACTTTTTTTATCTATTCATTTGTTTACTGTTTATTCAAACCCTCCCACATTTTCAGCCCTTTATTTGCAAATATCACAAAATGTAAGTAAATATTCAAACCTTAACTGAACCCGTAAATGAATTCTGATATTTTAAATCAGTCAGTGCTATTGATCAAAAATAGCAGTAATTTTGCATTTCTCTTTATAATACTAAAAATGCATCTTAATAAAAATGTGTATCTTAATAGATCTCATTAGGTAGTAAATATCTAATAAATCAATTAGGGTACGGACGTAGAAAAAGAAGATTAATACCGACATTTACTGTCTAAGCTCTAAATAATACTGTAGCTGTATTGAGCGTCTTGTAGCATTAATTAAATCAATGGTTCCAAGATTGCTTAGACACAGCAGTAGTAATTTGTATCTATAAAAAATGTGATGCTCAAGAAACGCTTTCCTATAGGCCAGTGTCCTTACTACCTATCATATCAAACAAATTTTAAAAAGTTTTGTTGAAACTAATTTTCAATTATTTAAGACCAGAGGCAATCAGTAGACGAAGATCAACCAAAAAAGATGTAGACGAGTTTGAAACTGTTAATTTATACTCAACATCCTCTTTAGATTTTACAATAATATTTGTCACGGTTTGTCATAAAACAATCTGAAGGCTTATTTTTTAAATTTGATCAATAGCATTTTCAAGTTAAAGACAAAGTAGAAGTAAACAATATCACGTGCTCAAGCAGTTTAGCCAGCCAATCAACGCGCTTTTTGCTAGGTCATATGATGGTTCAACCAATAGAAACGCCAATGATCTCCATTCACCTGATCTACATGCCCTCTCTTGTTTACATCCACTTCGCCTTTAACTTGAAAATAATATATGTATATAGTATGATGCTCTTTCTTTTCTAACAAAACACAGAATTATTGTGAATAAAGAAAATGTGTTCTTGAAACCAATACAGAGTTCCGCAAGGTTATATTTTAAAGCGATGTATTTTTTATTATATCTTATTAGGCCAATGATTGGTCTAATAGAATATAATAATAAAATTAATGCTAATTCAGCTTAATGCACAAATGTTATAACCATTAGAAGAGACTAGGACTAGAACAACAGATGTAGTCGCAGTATGTAATTGATTTAAGAATAAAGAGTATATTACAAAAAAATTGTTTTACTATAAATTATGTCTAGATAAATGTAAATAAGTAGATTTCTTTTTTATTGTGAACCTAGCCGAAGAACATAACTTCTAGAGTTTATACTCAACAACAAATTGTTGTAGTGTGATTATACAGTGTGTTTCAAAAGATTGTAATTATTGAAATCAAATTACAATAAATCAACTTTAGTTTTAGAAAACTCATCTTTTTGTATCTATTAAATTCTTCAATCGCGTATGATGTCGTCGAATTTTTCGAGAATTTGAGGTTTCTTATTTCAGAAACTATAATAGTTAGAATCAGATCAGGTCAGGTCATTTCAGAACATATAAAAGTCAGGGTCATACCTGTACATATTTCTGTCTGCACAAGTATAATCTCTGAATTTTAAGCTCTTTTACAATTCATCGAAAAAATTGAGGTTACAATAGTAAACAATCCGATGTCGTCATAAATAAACAACAAAAAACCATCAAAAAATTTTGTTGACATCAAAAGTTAATTACCAAATATATCTATCTAAAACTTTTTTGAGAATAATGTTAAGAGGTATAACCTAAGGTTCAAAATTAATTTACCATAAGTTTCAAAACTTTTTCATTTTTTCAGTGAAATTATCAACTTTAGCAAAATAAATTAATTTTAATTTTATTAACTTCATCATTTACAAAATTTTCTAAACTCCTATATTTAGTAATTAAGATTTAAATGTAAATTTTTCTTTTAAAATCTTTATGAGGTTGTATTTTAATATAAAAAATTAATTATTTTTTCTTAAAAGTTGTTTATTGATATAAATTACAAAGCCATTAGAACTTCATTAAAAGTTTCTAGTTTTCATATGCTGTGCTTAATATAGACAACAGCTTGCTTCGAAAAGCTGGTAACAAAAAACAAACTATTATTAAACCTTACGTATATGTGAGGTTTATGTAGCCTAAAACATTTAAAACAAATCTCAAATTTGGTTTTATTAAAGAGATTAACAAAAAATATAGGAAAGTTAATAGTGTAAACTATGCGGTAACCATGTTCTGATTGGAAATTGGATTGCCTAATTAACGTGATGATTTACCTTGATCGGAAATGGCTTCATTAGTCTTTACACACAAAAATCGCAGGTTGAGCTTAAATTAGTATCCGCAAGTTAAAGTCTGATATATACAATCTGCAAAGTCTTTAGTAGTATTTTATTAAGTATTTTTCACGACAATAAAATGTTACCTTCCTGTTAATATAATTTAAATAATTTATAAATTATTAATACTACCTGACGCTGTAAAATCCAAATTTGAAAAAAAAAAGTAAGCCACAATAGCCTAGCAGATAAACCTAGTACGTCATCAAACAAAAAACAATTTTCTTCTCAAGGCAAGATTTCGGCTAGCAAATGCTTGCAAAAAACGATTATTATTTATAGACCAATATTTCCCTTATTTTAAAAGATAATTTTTTCTCGTCATAAAAAAACAATTTAATAAAAAACACGCGCTCATTAGAATAGAAAAGGAAAATAGCACTTGCAATTTTCGGAAAACAGTCACTTTGTTTGATATCAAAGATTTTTTTAACCAATACAAGTCTTCTACTTCTTTTTCTTATTTAAAAAAATTATCTTTAAGCAACATGTTTTGCTTCATTTGTTATTACTAACTAACTTAAAACATGCTGAAAATGTCAATTTCAACGTTTCCGATTCTTTTAACAAACTGCCTTGTTAAATGTACGTACAACTAAATAATAATTGTTTGTTTTTGACAAGAAAAAATATCTTGTTATACACATGTTTTGCCTAGCTTAGCAAAAAAAAAATGCAAAGAATAAATTATATATAAAAAAAATTATTAAAAATTATCAACCTGAAATTAAACAAATTTATAGAAGCTCAATCAAATTTCAATGAACCTACATTAACAAAACAAATATCTTTCTTTTCGCAAATGATCACACTTGGATTTGCACTGAAAACTGATTTGTTAGCAAAAAATATTAATTCTGAATGTAAAAATCGTATCACATCAACATTTTTGGTAAAAATCATTAAAAATCTTATTTAAAACCTTATTTAGATACTTACATTAGCAAGCTGATCAAATCTTCCAAACAATTCATTCAAGAGTCGTACCAATTCTTGTGCTGTACATTGCGATGCCAAAACAGTAAACCCCACAATATCAGCGAATAGAATACTGAAACAGAAAAAAAACAATACAAAAAGTAGAAAGACACAATTGTAAAAATTAATAGGCTAATAAGCACATCAATTAATTAATAAAGATCGGCTTTTATAGTTTAAGCGTAAACTCAACTCAGTCTCAAGTTGTTTCACAAATTATAAATCGACCTTAGGTAACAAGATCGATTTATAAATTTTGAAACTAAAACTTATGACAAACTTTAGATTAAGTTTCGACTATAAATACCGCTTTACGTTCATTAATAACGTTTAAACCTTATTGATTCATAAAAAAACATAGTAAGTTTTAATCATCGATATCGATTTTTATTAATCATCGATAATCATTAGAGGAAAAACTGTATTAATTCTTTACATCTAGCCATTGTTCAAGAATTAAACTGGGTATACTAATATATTAACAGAAAATCACTTAATTTTGCGATACAAAATTTAAGCAACAAACTCTTAAATAATACCTTAATGCAAAACATTTTATTTAATAATTAATATTTGGATTTACGTTATTTTTCTTCCAGGAACACTTCATTAATGCTACTAAATTAGTTCTGTATCAAAGTTTCCCTTCTAATAAGGGTACAGGTAGGAAGTACCGTGTGATCCACAATGATTTAGATAAGTTATAAAACAAAATCAGACTTAATCCAAATAGCACTTAAAACAAAATAGCTCAATTCAACGCGTTTAGCCTGACAATTGTTTCTTGACTTCTGTCAAGTTTGATGGTTAGCCGCTTCCAAACAATAATGGTTTTCCCTCGAGAAAAAAAACCCTGCCTTATAGAAGCATATTTTCAAAGTATTTCATAATGGTAAATACAGCGCTCATGCTTGCTTATCTGATTTTAGCTGATGTAGATTTTTTGGAAGCAGATTTTTATAATATGAGCAGAAATACTGCTAGGATATTCAGAGAGAAGTGTGGGTTTCATGAAAAAAAAAATAATACTCTTTTTTTTCTGAAAATAATGACTGTTTATTTAATAATATTTTTTTTTATTAAATACAAAAATTAGAGATTTATAAATTCATTTCCAACTGCGATAACTCTATTGCTCTAATAAGTGACTCAGTAATAATTATATTCAATGTTGTCTCTGACGGTATATCTGTGCCAAACCAAACGACCAAAGCGTGCAAGCTCGGTGTCGCCAGCACAATGAGACAAAGCCGAACCGAGGGAACAAAAGAAGGCGGTATATAGATGTTTCACATCAAAAAGTTCATGTTCAGCAGTTAGCATCAAAAAAAACACTAAAACTTTTAATTACCACTTCGGTTGTCAGTGTCACAAATTAATTGTAGCAGCACATAAAACAAAAAACGCAATTAATTACACTATTTATTATAAATATTGAAATTGAAGAGTTACGTAATGCAAGAATAGCAGTAAACATATTAGATACATGTTTTACTTTAAAAATATTGATCTAATACCAATAACCTACGAGTATCTATTACCTAATAAAATTAAATAAGCAAATCAATAATCGTCTACGTTTAAAAATACAATTTTCTAAATGTTCCATGTCCGAACGAAATTAACTACCAATTATAAACCATGAGAAGCAACACAATATTAAATTAAAGCTCATTTACGTGATCTGCTGCTTTACTTTGCAAACAAAGGAGTTTAATTTTGTTCTAAACAGATAAATATTTAAAAGGTCATTAGATATTAGCAAAGAGACTAACTAAACAAACGTACAAATAAAGGTACTTAGGGACTTTTGACAACACTAAACAAACACATTAAATTAAATACTCTATAACTCCATTGAGTCAAAGTGTAAATTCTAACATAAGGATCTAAAAAATATATACATAAAAAGCAAAAAATTTAATAAATTATTTACCTGCCAAGGATTTATTTTAGTAATAACAGGAAGTATAACCGCTAATTGGAAGAACAAATGATTATATTTGTAGAAATGGTAGAAGTAACGCTTAAAGACCGGCGCATCCACCAAAATTCATATTGCTTGATTTACAATCTTTTTTTTTAAATTTAACATCTTTTAATTGATGTGTATATAATTATAAAAATTTCAATCACTGTATTAAATTGAAAAAAAAATTTGTTGTCAGTGTTATAAGTTTTTATTATATGTGTAAAAGTTCGCTTTTGTAAAATAATTAAATTTGGTTATCTAGGTCAAAACTTGACCACATTAATTAATAGATGACATGGAATATTTTTCTGACAACCATGTGAGTGGTTATTTAATAGTGATTGCTCTTTTTTTGTATTATAATTAAAATTGAAAAAGTGCAACATAAAGCTGATTCTGTTCTTGAACACTTTATATTATATTGTATTGTAATCACTTGACTCACGACAGAAACTTATACTTTGTGTTACATACTTGGTTGTGCTTTTCTAGCTTCTTAGATTTGTCATCTTTGAGATAAAATTGGATTTTTTGAAAAGGTTGTAGGTCGGTTTCAATTTGCAATATGATAGGTTTCAGTGATCTTACCATTTAATTTTCCTTTTATTATAATAGAATAAGAAATAAATAATTTTCTTTAATCCTTTAAAGAATATTATTAACCTTTAACATATAAATTCACAAAACACAAATTCTTGTGAAAAACTCTTATCATTACAATCATTGCAACTATAAACAAAAATTAGTGACTGGTAATAGGCTTTTTTAAACGACTTAAAAAAAAAGAAGGTTCTCAATCCGACTGTATTTTTATTTTTTCTGTGTGTTACTTTGGAAAGTTTCTTCTAAATCAACGGATTTTAATAATTAATTGAAAATTTTTTAGAAAGCTGGTACTTTTTTCTTTGGCTCCCTGTACATTTGATTAAGATCTAAATATGTAGTAGTTTTTAATAATAATGCGTTTTTTTGGCATTGATTTTTGACGCTGACAAGTGATTATAATAAATACTAAATTCATTCACATTTTGAAAAACTCCCAATTGATACCGTTGACATTAGTCTAAACAAAATTCTTCTGCTGCACGTTACCTAGTCATAAAGTTGAGTGTTTTGCAAATTTCGATCAACGTTTTAGCATCATTTTGAAGTTACATTGTTTTTTTAATATTAGTAAAAACTATAAAAAATTATTATTTTTTTAAATGATGCTAAGAACACTCTCGATTAACTCAGTTTTCAAACTAAATTTGGTCAAAATCGAAATATTGACTGAAGAGGGGCAGACAGCCACACATATATGCACTACTAACACCTTTTTTTATGTTGGAGGTCAAAAACAAGTAACAATTTCCAAATTTAAAAAACTAATTTTGATTTAATTATTATTTAGTTATTTAACACTAAATTAAACAAATTAAATAAAAAGCAATTAGTTTGAATCAATAAAATAATAATTAATTATGTCGAAGTCGGTTTTTTCCAAATTTTTAATTTGTTGTTATATTACATAATCAAAACTAATGAGTAGTGTGAAACGTTTTTATTGTGCAAGAATGTGCTCGGCGACTCTCCTGTAAAGCTGTTCAACCAAAAACACTACATGAGCATTCTGGAAGCAAACCATTGTAGGGTATGTTGCTTTTGTGTAATATGTACTAATAAAGTGCCAGTTGCACCATCTCACTGAACACAATTTGAAATGCATTCTAAACAAAGACTCACTTCAGCTTAGTTAATTAAATTAACTTCTAATTTTACTTAAGCATTATTGCAAAAAAGACGCATAAGCGTCAACAAATCCATAGATTGTTGAATTTTTACTCACAATCTTTAAAAGTTTTATTTATTGACCTTGTACAGCAAAAATTACTTTTAAACATTTATTTGATGACTTACATTGTTTCATTTGCAAGCTTTGTGTTTTTCAAACACAAATTCATTCAATTTTTTATAAGATAAAAAAATATAATAAAGATAAAAGCCAAATGTATCCTAAATTCTAAAACAAAACAAAAATAAATAATTGTTTATTTATAGATAATACAATTTCTTTATCATTTACGACTATTATAACCAATTATAGCCATACCATTTTAAACACAATCAGTTTTTTTATTTGTTTTTAAACAATAATAATAACATAGTAGCTAAAACAAATAATGATTATTTAAAAACAATATCTTGAAATTTGTTGTTATGGTTTGATATTATGAAACTCTTTTTTAAACACCCAAGGCAGTTATATTTCAAGTCGAGGACGTCATGATCATTACTATACATTTTTAGGATCATTATACGAATCTTAAAATCTAATCTATAGTTTTCTCTTTATTTATTTATAGTTATACAATATAATGTTATATTCCTGAAGATATATTTCCTAATCAAATAATAAACAATATTACTAAATTATTTATTAATATAGCCAGATTACGATCGATAAAAGTTAAAAGAACAAAGGCTAAAAAAAACTAAATTGATAGTAACAGACAACAAAATTATAATATCACAAGTGTCATCAAACAACCTGATATAAAAACACTTCACAGTAAACATCTCAATTTACCAAAACAGAGCCTAGTTTGAAGAATTAATTGACAAATAATGGGTGAACGAACAGAGTGACAATTACAATGAGTTTAAATAACATCGAGCTGTATAATAGTTTTTTGACAATGCGGTCGGTAAAGGCAACTATGTATATAATTTTTATTTATTTAAGTAAAAAATAAAATTAACTGCCAAATGTTGTTATAGTGTAAAGGGCATTTCAATGTTCATGATTTTAACACTAATAAAAATCGATTCGATACTTTCTTTAATTTCACACTAGAAGCATTCCGATTTACTGATTTTATTCCATAACGTAAGAATCACCATTAGGAAAAATGATTATATTATAGACAAAACCAATCTAAACTTTCAAATATCTAAGTACAAGCCCTTAATCAAATACAATAATAAAAAAGAATTGATTACTTTTTGACTTTATATTTAGTCAATCTAAATCTTGATTTTATCTCCTACATTGAACAATCTCCAATACGGCTCATTTTGGGCTAATCAATTTAGTTTGATAGTTTGTTAGTAACTAGAAAATTTCCATTGTTAATGTTTCCCTTGTTATGTGTCTCGACCCCTGACCTTACTCTTTATCCACTAGGACAATGGCCTGCAGTTTCTACATTGCATTTTGCGTTGCAACGACCTTTTACCTCAGCATACCTACTAGGTACTTAATTGCTTTTTAATTCTTTTAAAGTTTAAATATTTCAAAAAAAACACTAGTTATTTAACTTTTACAATTGTTAAAGAATAAACTTAATTTTTTGTAATTTATGTAAAATATAACTTTCGAGGTATCTTAATCGACTGGAAAGTAACCTTCGCGGGCCTAGGTCAAGCTAAAACGTTTAGACAATTTAATTTAGAATGTAAGTAACAAAATATGTCAAAAGCAATTGAGTATTTGAAGCTATGACGTTTTCCAGAACAAAAAATATTTTTGAATTTTGTAAAATCTATAAACTTGCTAATTTAGTTTTGTCTAAAACAATTAGTAACATTTTTCTCTGACTTGTTAAGCCTAACCTATGACTTCATTGTAAAGTAACGATCCAGTATTTAAACTTTGATTGAAAAACGCCAATTACCATTTTTAACTTTTTTGCAATACGTATAGATTCTTTTTTCCCCTATTTTTACATAAAATGTTCCTTTTTGCTGCATAAAAAACTTAGGTATGACAAAGGGAGAATACCATCTGATATAGAAGCATTTTCGATCGGCTGTACACAGTATATAGTACCATAAGATTTAACTAAAAGCCGGCCTTAGTTATTTAAATCCTAAAATCCCGAGTATCACTGCAGTTGTGCAAGGTTTTGTATAATCTAAAGGCTACTTTAAAAATCAAAACGAATTATAAAAATCTTTTTTATCGCATTTTATCCTAATTTTATTGACTTTGGCGGCTTATGCTATTGCGGCAGACTACTGCTATCCATCTATGATTTGAGTTTCAGGAGACAGATACAAACCATGAAAGTGGACAAACTTGGAAAACTTTACCAAACCTTAAAGATTTTCTATCTGGATGTAGTCACCAATTATAATTTTCTATTCTTCTCTATTTGTAATTGGAAAAACGATTATATTCCATAAAGTTTATAGCGAGACGTCCCATGTCCGCACAATTATTTTGTGCGCATCTTATGTAAAACATAACAATTCGTTGGAAAAATTTATTTTTTTTTATAAAAGCAGCAACCAAGAAGCACAGTTTTTTTCTTCTGAGTGCAGCCTCCAGTTTTTAAATATTAAGATAAATGTATTTTGCAAAATTCCTAACTAATTCAAACCCAAAACGCCGCATATGTTTATGTGTTTTTTTACTTTTTGGGTATTATTTAAAACTGCAACTGCATTATAACGCACAAATTGAATTGATTTCTTATCTGGAACTGGCGGATAGGAACAACTCCTCTACCGGGGAAGCTAGCCAAGAAATTGGTGTTGGTTTGAAAGCAAACCGCCTTTTCTGAGTCATCTTTTACAAGATTTTCACGCCAATAATAAATTTTGTTCAGCAGCGTCGCAACATATTAAAAACAAACCTCTTTGGTAATACAAAAATTTAGTTATTAATAAATTTTACGTACAGCTTACCAAGCAAACTAAAGTTCTGAAAAGTAAGTGAGCTAAATTGGAACTTCAGGGTGAAGGCAAAAATTTCGCCAAATAGATTACAAAATAAATTCTTAACCGCTTCAAATTTGCTTGTAGCAGAGCATTTTTCTTAATTTATTTTTGATATTTCTTCATATCTAGCGAGAATTTATATCAAGCGTCTGCTATCCCACTTATATAGAAGTTGTTTGGCTATAAATATGTAAGTCTTTCAAATAATTCAGAATTTTATGACCTGCAAATAGATGATGTTTAAATTTTGATGCAGTAATAAAAATTTTATCTAATATTCGACCAATAACATTAGATTGAAACAATACTCTGTTTATACAAATTATAAACCTAAAAAAATGCAAATTTAATTATTAAATTTCAAGGCAGCACTACATGTTGTAGTGTCAATGTATGAAAGTAAACTTAAACACTTTACGATAATTTCACTGGCACTGTTGAACATTGAATAACTCTCAAAACTGGTTTACAAAGCTAAAATGTAATTTGTTACCCGTTTTTTCACAATTAATCATGAAACATTGTCTGACCTGGAAATACCACAAAATTTTTACAAGCGAGTAATCAGAAGGCAACAGATCCAAGTAGGCAATAAACGAAATAGATGTCATGTTTCTTTAGGTTTTCCAAACTAACTTCCAATCTCAAGTTGGAGAAACGAACGCAATTCAATCGGCAACGATAGTCTCGGAAAGCAGACTAAACTCAAATAAAAGTTACATTGAGAGGGAAGTTTCCGATGAAGGTAAAAATAGCGTCCAGACCTCCCAGAATTTGACATTTACATGGTTAATCACCCAGTCAAGAGGAAAGATAAAGACTTACCTAACATTCTCGTGTTTCTGGATATATATTTTGTGGAATTGGCCTTCGACGGGAGAAATGATGTCGTTTTTCATTTCCATTGCGACATGTTGCGGCAACACTGATAAAAGCAGCCGTTCCTGCAAAAGTATGCAAATTAATTATGACTTACTCACCGAAAAAAAAATTAAATAAATCTCAAATTCCAAACCGAAAAAACAAAACTGCTTCAATAAGTTCAGCTAAAGCTTCGACTGTTACGCTTAAAAAACAAAATCACTAGATTATAGTTTTATACTACTTCATATTAAATTTGATCGTCACCATATCAATAATCAAAACTTAGCCAAATAAAAACCCGATATCGTTTATGTACACAATCCTCTGTACATAAACCGGACAGAAATCCTCTGTACATAAACCGGACAGACCATCATTCTATTTGAGTAAAACATAAGAAAGCAATGAAATTACAAAAAACTAAATTAGACTTTATTGAAAGATACTTGCATTAAATAAAATATTACACTTTACACTCTATATACTACTAATTAACAAAGTGGGCAGCTTGGTTTGATAAGACGTTTCTTTTCAGTAATTTTTTTTTAAATATTAGTTCTATAGTAGATAAGGTTAAAAATCATTAATGAAGTTTAAAAGTCAATCAAAATTCAAAAAAAATAAAAAAATGCGCCTACAAATTTGAAAAAGAGGCTCGATATTAGTCAGTCCATTTAGAAATATTCTTTTACATTGACACATAAAATGTTGGCCTCGAGGTCGTTAATTATTGCTGGCCGGTTGGGGAATCATTTCCGTTCACACAACCCTCATAAAAATTCAAATATGTTAAGTCTTATGATCTTGCAGGCCAAACCGTGTTCAACATTTCACAAAATAACTTTAAATTATGTCCAATAAATCACAAATGTAGTAAAAAAAAACAAATTGTTCGGCAGCAAATCGAACTACAGCAGCATTCCCAGTTTCAGTTGAATATAGTTTAATTAGTGTGTCATCGTGTCAAATCCAAAAGTTGTGAGATTAAACTCCGTTTAAAAACAGTTTTTTTTCCAAACGTTACATAGAAAATTCCTAATTAATATATTTTTCCAACAATATTTTATTTTTAATTCTCAACATATACTTTGTTCAGTTGTCTTAGAAACAAGCGCTGTTATTAGCCACAGTTTTAAATTTTTGTTAAATGTGACATATTTATTTTTAGATTTATATAAAAAGTTATTTTCGAATTGTTGACACTATTAATTTATGTTATATATTTGATATTTGCATTATAGTTTTCGTTCAGCATATGATCTTCAACAATACATTTCTCCCTAGCGTATGTTCTTTTGGTCTTTTCAAATGCTTCTCTAGCTTTGAACCGTCTAAATATATATATTTTAAGTAATCTTTACAGCTAATCCGCTTTTTTCCGACCTTTGCATTTTTTACCAATTTTTTTAAGATCGATATCAAACCGGTAAACTGTTTGAAACCAAAATTGACTTATAAGAAATTGAATTATTGCAAACAAGGTTAAATTGATATGTTACAATTCTCAAGTGTTAGATATCTTATATAGACCACTAAAGTTCATCAGCGTTTTCATGTAGACCTTCAACTTGACCCTTTTCACTCTCTGTAACGTAACACGTAACTTTTCTCATTAAATATCTAAATATAATTTTGGCGAATATTTTGCATATATTGTTGGCGGTTTTAATAGATTGCTTTTCCTCATGTTGAGCGCCATCGATAAAGCCCGTTAAACTCAACATTTTCGCTAATTATGGATTCCTCTCCTTAAATAATTTATTTTTGTGGGAGACTAAGTTCAACCAGCAGCCCAGTCAGTATCTATAGATAGAGAAATTATTCTCTGATTAAAAACTATTATCGCCAGTCTCTTAAAAGAACTGAGTTAAGCAAAATAGATAATTTAAGATAAAACTTCCCTCATATTAGTGTGTTCTAAACCCAATTGAATTTATATAGAGCACTTTAAAACGAAGAATTCTAAAAATCAATACAGCACCAAGTTGTGGTTGTAATCAAAAGCAAAATAGAAAAAATTTTCGTTGTTGAAGATTAATTGTGTAAGACACGTCATTAATTCAAAAATGTAATGTTAATTTGAGAGAAAGAGAGAGATGATAACGGATGTTCTGCTTGTGACAAAAATAAGCAATATTGCTTCAATGAATCTTGTTTCTTTTGTTAGTTATTTGTTGTTTCTTTTTTTCTGCTTGTAAATGACAAATATTCTGTTTATGTTAGTTGCTGTCGACTTAAGTCTTTTAAGACTAATACTAGTCTTTTGTAATGCAACATGAGATGGAAAACAGAAAAGTGTAAAAACACAAAACTCGTCATTATAAATTAATAAGTCAACAAAGTCAAGCAACTGCAACAATAAATTCTTTGCAAAATTGTGAAACATCTTTTAAAATATGCAGTACTTAAATATTTTTTGAATAAAAGCCATCACAGTGTTACCAATCACAAAATAAAAGTGCATTGAACTACTTAAATAAAATACCTGATGTTACAAGCTCTGGATTTGAATAATATACGAACATAAGTTGCAATTATTATTAAAAAAGTCTTCTGCTTGAAAATGCAATTACTTACAAGTTTTTCATTTTCATCCTCCATTTCCAACCTTGCTGCAATGCAATTTCTCGTATCCAAAAAGGCCTTCCTTTGTGCGTGCTCCATCAAATTATGCATGAAAACTCCGACAACGTTTACGCAAAGGAATACGACTACGTTGGCACTGAGCTGGAAAGAAAAATGAGAAATTAATTTACTTTTGTTGTAAATTACACGATAGCAAAGAGAGATTAAACCAAAATAAAAAATATTGACTAAATAGAAGATGGATATTTTTAGATGTAATAAAAACACATACATGAAATGAATGCTTTAAATATAACAAAACATGCTTGAAAAATTATAAAATTTAGTTTACTATAACTCATATACAGAGTGTCTCAATAAAAAAAGTCACCCAAAATCCCATACCAACATTGAGCCTTTAAGTTGTTAGCTATAGCAAGTAAGGATAAGTATCCCGGAAAATCAGCAGTTGTGACATCAAATCACCTCTTAATAAGAGACTGCTTGTTTTAGTGTCAAATATACTTTGATTCATGACTCCCTAAATAAATCGCTCGACTTGTTTCAATAAAAGTTTCCTTCTAAAAAAAATTAAAAATACCTGATGGTGTGGTTTTGTCCTTCGAGACAGCCACTGTAATCAAATAATATCAAAAAAATTATAAAAATAAAAGTATATTGAATAGTTTTGTCAAAAATCACATTGAAAACAAAAGACCTATAAACCTAAATAAACATTAAATCCAAAAAAACTTTAAAAGCCGAAAAAACTTAATGACTATTACTATTTATAGCCCACAAAAGAGTAAGCTCACAAACTCGCAACTTAAAACGAGTGTTTTCTTGACGATTTTCCCAGTTTCGCAAACATATTTAAATTAGATAAATGATCTTGCAATCTTTCAGTGTTTGTTTAAGAAACTTCGAATTAAATTTATTTATACAAGTCAAAATTAATTTAAAAAACTAATAAACTTTGAATATAAAAACAAATTAAACTATCGAATTTTCTCCAAATATAAATTATTTTGAAGATCAAATCAGAAAAACTTCTTAACAGATATATAATATTCAGGATGCATAAAAATATTTATTAGATTTCGTGAGATTTTGCACAAAATGTTTATGGATTTACCCGATTTATTCAATTTTCATGACAGCTCCAGATAAATTTCATGTTTAAGTTGTAAATTACGTTATATTCATATCTATTGTTTATTCAAATTGTATTCAAGTTAGTTTCAGAACCAGTATTTTTGTAGCTATTAATTTCGAGATTAAGCCATTTCCATAACAAGAGGTAACTAATTGTAGCATAATCCACAGATTACTGAAATTTATAGACTGCTGATTTATTAAGACTATAACTCTCTGAAGCCTTAATAGCTTAAAATTAAGATATAATCAGAATTAAGTAAATAGCTTTCAAAATCCAACAATATGTATTTAAAAAGTCGATACAAACAGAATAATTATAATATTAGCATACAATAAAAGTAAAAATGTTAATTAAGCAAGAAATAAAGATACAACAGAAATATTTTCATTTTAAACTTCTGCCATGTTTCCATAAACAAAAAAACTACAATTACGTAAATGAAGACTTGAATTTAGAAGTAATGCCTTAGAATAAGAAGCTAATACAGCTTTCGGGTTTTGAGCTCAAATAACACGAAAAAAAGAAGCTAAACTCGCTCTCGAGTTTCCAATTAGGCCTTATTTGAATAAGAAGAGGTAACATCTTTCCATTATATTTGCTGAAATAGTAAGCCAATCTCATACACGAGTCTTAAAATAAAGACAAGTCCAGAAAACCCTTATTTTTGTAAGATTATTTTAATTTTATTTCCACCAAATTATGAATACACTCCAAACCAAGCTAAATAATATAACCATCGTCCACATAGTTTTTTCCTAGAACCGCAAACTAATCATGCAGAATCTAGTTCTCTCTTAAAATAAATAATGACTGTAACAATAGACAAAGACAATAATTATAAGACATCATGTACAAAGAGTATTTGGAGATAGGAAAGACCGTCATTTTAAATAAAGAAAACGCAACAATGAATAGCATATTACGCTGAAACCGCTCGACAAAATGAAACTACAAAAAATAATATAGCTATGAAGTTCGTTGTTCTAAAAAGACCGGATTGAAAAAACAGATAAAGCAACAGGTACAGCAAAGAATAGACTAGAAAATTGAACGTTAAAAAGTATTTTCATCAGAAAGTCTAAATCCCAAACCTTCTCTCAGCTTTGCGACAAGCTCAAGATTTCATACATGTTCAAAATCAGTGAAAATGTGCCAGTTGCAATAAAAAAAAGACCAAAATCGATTGTTCTAAATTTTTCAATGCAGTCTTGGAATTTAACATCAAAGAATGGTTTTCTAAGATTGAAATTGGCTGTCTGATAGAAGACGTATTTTCAAACAGGTATATAAATAATAATTTATATTCAAAACACGTAATAACTCTGTATTAAACAAACTTCTTGGTCCATAAAGAAAATAGCAAATCTGAATATGTTCAGTATTAATTGAAAGGAGCAATCGTAATCTTGATTGAATGCTATTGCAGTCTTGTCCTGCTAGAAACGCGTCAATTCATGCATTATGAACGGCTCTATTGGAGTTTCTCTCAATAAGCAGGGCCAGATTATATCCTTTGTTTCTCTTCTAATAGAATCTAGAACGCCTTGTTCGAAGAACTGTAAGGAACAGGACAGAAACACTAGGATCCATTGCTTCAGTGCAGCTACATGGTTTCATATAATTTTATACCAATTAAGAACGTATGAAGAAAAACATTTTATTTTGCAATTGTGTGGGATAATTACAATATAACATCAGAAGAAGCCAAATTTTGTCGGCAAAACTTTCGTAGATCGTTTGCTGCGCTGGAATTTCTCAGGTGAGATTGTTACTAAAACCACGAGACAATAGTCGAGAATGTCAAGCGATAAACTGGCAATGAGCCCAAACAAATCAATCGGAAAATTATGCCACGACCAAACTTTAGCCCGAAGAATATTCCAAAGCTGATTAGAAATGTAAACCAAAAAGTTATCTTTTATCTACAATTAGATATTGTCAATAGTCTGATGTTTATTGTTTTCATTATTTTTCCATAAAACTGTAATAGTAAATAAATGTCCAGTTCAACATTTGACTCCCATTGCAGGTTAAGCCAAATTTAAACAAACTGAAAAATAACAAAAAAAAAATGCATTTTTGCAGACTGATAAAAGGAATGTCAATACGGATGAAAAACAAAAGCTGTATTTGTTAGCTCCCTCAAACTATCAATCTTTTATACAGTTTCTTAAATCTTTTTAAGTTGGCTTTATAAAAAATGCAATAAAGTCATTTTCCTCCGACTTTTATAAATTATAAGCACTTCTTTAATTTGAAATTCTATGAGTTTTTCACCAAGTTATTGTCAATAACTCTGCAATGTACTATTCTTTATGTTTATAGCCTTCATTAATGAATAGGTACTTTTGAATAATTTTTAAAATGTTTTTTAATGCAGTTGAATAACATTTATTGAAAAAAGTTGTATATTTTTTTTCGAGTTTGAACTATGTATTGTATTTTGCGGTCAAAGTTCAGTGTGAGTAAATTATATTAAAATAAATTTACAAAGAAATACATGTTTAAATTTTCACTAACACAATCGAATAAATTAATAATAATTGAGATGAGTAGTGCATCTAAATATAAACTTTTTTAAAACAAAATTTTTCTATTATAAATATCTTTTTGTTAATCTAGTTAATGCTTTTCAAGAGATGGAAGATTTAGATTATGATTCAGTAAAAACTTTCTCCTATGAGTACTTATTACACTTTTTGCATTTAAATTGTCATTTCAGAATATCTTTAACTAGTTAATAAATCTTGCAATAATTATTCTCATTCTACAAATGGTAAAATCCATATTTAGTCGTTCTGCTTAATTTTTAAACCGCTACTTTGATCATAAGAATTTAAAATATAAAACAAATAATTGTGACTTTCTCCGACATATTGCCTCAAAAAATAGATTAAATAGACATTGTTTAGATAAAACGTATTTCGACTTAGTAATGAGGAGCCAAAAGCCAAAGTGATTGTCTCACCTTGATTTTTTGCACTTCCTAACTACATACTAATAATTAAAAATACATGTTTACGCGAAAATTCAGCTACGTACATTTAAATCAAACATACCATTAAATTTAATACTCAGATAACAAAAAAGTCATTGTTAATAAAACTGACAGAATACATAAATAACCATTAACAATAAGCCATTAACATACCTAAGACATAATAAATGTCATAAAAAGTGAGGAGTTTAAGACATCTCAGGCTGGTATGACATTTGTTGCAGCCGCGGTATTTTCAAGATTTTACCGGTTTCTGTCGATAGAACTATCAATTTTAGAACAAATACAAATGTTTCTAAAAAAATTAAAAAATGAGTATATGTTATGCTATATCTAGTTTTAACTGTTTTGTGAATGTACCATAGGTTTTAACTGACAAGAACCGGTAAAAAATATTATTAATTTAAAAATAGAGCTATTGACAGAATCTTTTCAAGAACAAACGCATTTATTCCAGTAAACCAGACGCAATGTGTAGATTGTTTGTTAATCCTTGTAAAATAATTTGATCAAAATTGATGTATTTTTTACATAATTGTTACTCCGCACTGTGATGTAGCAGCCCACTAGTGTGACGTAGCTTGGTCGGCGTTATATTCACGTAGATCCCGTAGATATCAGTTAACTAGATTTTAGCTAGCATCTTATACACGTTTTTTACATTAGTCAAAAATGAATAAAAGATTTTTTAATTGTTTAGTATTGGAAGGGAGTATCATTACATGCATGTATGCTGTTGTTTATTAGCAGTTTTGTATTGATTATGTATGTAACCCAAAAACTTTGTTTTGTTTATGTTAAATCTACAAAATGCATGTAAATTTGGCTTCTAAATGTCAACGAACCATGTATAAAAATGTCAGAAAAAACGTTATTTACATTTGGCAATGTCAAAATATTTACGAGTTGTTGTTCAGATAATGTATGTAAGTTGTCTATTTAGAATTGTCCTTACAACATTTGAAACAAGAGTTGAGGTGCTTGGCACACAAAATTTTGCATTTTAATCTTCAATCGAAGTATCTCAGGGAATGCAATTTTGAACTTTTCTGTAATACGGGTAAATTTAAAAATACATAAATAATGCAGTTTCTATTACTTTATAAAATGTGAAATTTAATTATTGCAAAAGTTATTTGAAATCGCTTTCATAATAATCTGTTGGAAAAGTGGTTAACAGCTGCCATTAGTTATAATCCTGACAATTCAAATTATAAATGATAACGTCACAAATGCTACTTGACTGCATCCATCACGGATGCTCTACCTATGCTCTCATACAGCGAGCATGTTATCTCTGCAAATCTAGTCATGTATTGCAACCATTACTATAAGCCATATATGGCGTAAAATGATTACAATTACAAAGAACTACACAATAAGTTTCAATTTTCCATTTAGCGTAGTGTTAATAATGACAGAAACTAATACTTTTAATTATTACGCTTGAATTATAATAAGGTCTTCATGCTTGAATAAATTCGACTAATGCAATTTATTCTTTTCAATAGGAAAAGCCATTGAGATGTCAATGTCTAGATCGGCGTCAATATAAATCACTAGATTTATAGACTTCTTGAGCACTTTCGACACTTGAAACAAAATTTTAAATTAGCTTGATTTCACTCGAATTTTTCCATTAAATTTGATTTTATTATTATACCTTTTGTAAAATTTGTAACATTCTAAATCAATTTTTAATTAACAAATTTGGCCTTTACCGTATATAACAGTAGGAGCTGTCTTATCTCGGGTCAAGATCACCTATGATTACATCATATCAGAATTATATTACGTGTCATTCACAACAGTTTTGGTTTTACCTCTAATACAATTTATTTTGATTTTCTCTTCACTGTATTGAAAAATAATAATAATAATAAAAAATCAAAAAATAGTTGTCTTAAACAAAGATGACCTGTAATGTTAAAAGCTCGGGTATTGTCAAAAGTTGGTTCAAAAAGTTAACATTGAATAATCTCATGCATTTTCTTTAACCCACATTGTATATTTGTAGAACCCGGCTTAAGACCACAGAGTGTTGAATTATAATATAATAATACTTATTTTTCACGTTAATAAGATCTATTTTGTGAATGTATTGTATTTTTAACCGATTTCAACAAAAGACAGGCTTGTTCAATACAAAAGTATATATTTTGTTGTTATATGTTTGTTTCCGGTTAACATGTTTTTTCTCATGACCATTCATTTTTGATTTGAAAATTAATATTTATGGCAGTATTTTTAACACCATTTTGCCTAGACTCAGTGGAGAAAAATTAAAAGCTGCACGAATGGGCAAGCAATAAGGAAAAATACGAATTAAATGAAAATTTGGTGTAAGTTTATACCAAAAAGATTATTTTTTCTAAAGTTTAAAGTTCATTCATAAACTAAATTACATTGATAAATTGTGTTACCAATAGCTTTCAATAGCTAGAACTCAAATTACTCCTGTGTAAGACTCTGTGGAAAGATCAAATTGAGGAGCAATAAGACTATGACAAAATTCAATGTAAACCTAAATAAAGGTAAATCTGTGTCAGCGTTTTCATAATCTATAAATTTTCATAATCTATGAAACAATTCATTTTATAAAAGCATCATGGATGCATGAAATAGAGTAACTGAGCTAACCATAAGAAACTGTTTCTTTAAAGCTGGATTTAAGAAAAATGAATAGAAAGCAAGTGATGTGGACCCCAAAAATAAGTTGCCATTAGCTTTGGTCAATTTAGTGACAGATATCTGAAAGCACGAATAAAGTTTGTACAATTAACATAAATCTAGTCACTGAAAGCCAAAACGCTGTAGTGTAGAATAGAATATTAGCCCTGAAAATGAACACAAAAACTGCTAGAAATAATTATTCTGCATGACCAGTTATAAAAACTTTGCAAAGTCAATTTCAAAAGTTTTCGCACCAACAAAATTCAGATTTTTGTTAAAATGGTATTTTGTATATTGATCACTGAAACTTTGTCTAGTCCTCTATGTGAAAAATGTTTTACCCTAGACTAACCTTGACTAAAACAAATCAAGTTTAGTTCCTTTGTTGGCCAAAACTGGCAAGGCAACTATGTATTAATAATTCAGGAGGCGTCCTTAATCACGACATTTTCAAACATAACGGAGCTGCGGTTTTGTCTGCGTTAACAGTTTTCGAACACAGCAAATGAATGGATAAACCCAAGCAAATAAGGGCTGTTCCCTTACTGCAACTACAGCATTTATTACACCTCTAATAAAAATCAAAACCAAATTTCATAAAATGGTCTATATTTATCCACAGGGCGCAAAAATAAAGATTAAAATTTTAAAAAACTTAATATTTATTCACTTCCATTTAATTTTTTTTATTTCGTAAATAACTCCTAGACATTTTATTTTATCGAAAATTATTGAGTAGAATAACGAGACATACAAATAATGAAAAACCTATAAATTCAAAAACATTTTGAGCCTATCATCTCATTAACAGTGCAACTCAACAATTTAAAGCCAAATTTCTTTTTATAAATACATTAAAATTATTAAAAAAATAAACAGAAGCATTTGTCAAATATTAAACACAGTAACATAGCCCTTTGACAGCTACCGCTGTGACTAATCTAATAATCTAAACAAAAATTGGTTGCAATAATTGTAATTTCTAACAATTTCTTGAAACAAAAAGATACTCTTTGAATTTTATTTTAATTTAGTCTAAATTTCTATGAAATCGTAAAAAAGTTCAACAATTTTGTAAAAAAAACTAAAATCTACCAATGCTGACACATGGCTTTTATCTATAAGTTCAGACCTAATATTGATGCTATAGCTGTTACCAATTTATTACTAAATGGTATATGAAACATTAAATTATCAAATATCCGCCACATGTTTTGTATATAGCTTAGCTGAATCTACTACAGCGCTGTTTCGTTTTATTTAAAAATCATTTGGTAGATGTAGCGCAGAGTACTTAAATTATTTTAAAAATGATCTACAATTAATTTTATTAAAATTGACACTTTTTTCTGTAGGTGACTTATTTATTAAATAAGTCTTCTTTTACTTTGCCTGTTATTATAATTTTATGTTTGATCTTTGTCAGTCACTATCAGTATGACGTCTTTGCCACCTTTCGTCCAATTTAAAAAAATTCAACACTATAATTCCTTCAGAAAGACGTATAAAGGTATAGACATATAATTATTGATCTACTTGCTAATCTGTGTTTTATAGCAACATATAATAAGGGGTCTAAAGTTTTAACCTTTTAGAATTGTTCAACAAAAGCGGTTCTTTGTCAACTCGTTAAAATTCAGTAAAAAACTCATGAAAAACAACTAGCAAAAATTGTATCTACATATTCCTAAAGCTTTGTTGACAAGCAGTTGATAACAATTGATCAACAATAATAGGTCTACAGTGTGAACTTTTAAAAATTTCTGATAAGCGCTGGAAGTTCAAAATAAACATTAATGCTTGTTTGCTGATTTTATGAATCAATTGATTTGTTGTAAAGCCTTGTTTTTGATAGTGACAAAACAGAATTGTGGAAATGAAGTAATCAAAAGCAATAACTATCCATCTCAAAAATCTTTAAAAGAATAATAAATCATAAAAGTATAGATATTTTAGTAGATTAATTAATGTTTGCACTAGAAACTGGTGTCAAGTATAATTGATAAGAGACATTAATAAAAAAACCCATAATTAACGATCACTGATCATGATGTTGATAAAATCTTATGATGATATTGTATATCAAAAACTATTGGGGTTGAATCTTATCATGATGATGACATTATTCTATACATGATTATGAAAAGCTGTTCCATTTTTTTTTCTAATACATTTAAGGTTTTTTGTTTAAGAGTTCTAAAATTTTATTTTTCAAGAAAAGACGTCGTCATGCATTAAATCTCTACTTAGACCGTAATATAATTTAAGCAACCTATCGATGCTGTAACAGGCCCACAGATGCGCTATAATTCATGAGTGAATATTTTAAAACAAATTAAGCATGTTTTTGAGTAGATATATGTAATAGCAATGTGATCATAGAAGCTTTAATAATAAATATTCAAAATCCTACCTGTTGCAACATAAGATCATGAAAATCTCTCGCTGTGAACGTCGCAATTCCTACATGAGCACAACACAACATAAGTCCAAATATTGCAGCAATCCAAGATTTCAACGGCATCATCGCGTACGCCAAAAACACCACAAACACAACATGCCACGTTCCTTCCGCCGCCACTTTCGCTGTCATGCTAGTTGGATATAATGGAAGAGCCAATGCACAAAAAATCGTAAAAAACAATAGCACTACATAGCAGACCCATAACAAATATGCATCTTGCATAAACCGCGTATGAAGAAAACCCAATAATAACGCAAAAAGTATGCAATGCGCTGCATGGTATACATTTTGGACCGTTGGAGTTTCAGCATAAATCAATCCCAGGTTAGCCAGAAGAGCAGTAAGAACAACAAAAATGGCCACAACAGCAGCAACACTTGAATGTTGCAATTTGCAGATGTAGCGTTGGTAAAGCAATTCAAGTTCATCATTTTCGAAACGGTGAGGGTTGAGGATACGTGTAAGGATTCGTGGGGACGTCATCGCTTTAACACTGTGATCCATGACGAGATGCGGGAAACAGCTCAAGAATTCTTGAAGCGCTGTTTGCGTCGTCGAGCCATATCTGAAAAGAAAAATACAATATTAAACAACAGAAGTTGGAAGTCAAGAGTTTCATTTTTGTCTTAAATATCTTAAATCATACTAGACACAACTAGCAAAAAACTTTTCTCAGCGTGAAAAGTAATTGCATGATGCGCATTTTTTAGACTGCATCAGTGCAAACTTCATAGGTAAAGATCAGTACCATCAATTCGAGCTAAATCAGTAGTTTTCTCACATTTAGAGTTAGATCTAAGAATTTATCTATATCTCAAACAATCTTTCATATCGTCTGAAGCGTCTGTGATTAAAATTGTAAAAATAAAAAGCCATTGAAAGTTGAAAAATGCAATACTACATCGTATTGTAGTACAATGTAGTACACGGTGCTGGAAATAAGTCAATCAACGCCATGAGTTGTCATTTAAGCGCAATAAATCAAGAGTTTTGGCGTCAAACAATTACTACAGATGGAAGTAAGCTACATCATTATGCCTCAGAAATACAGTAATATTTTCCTAGCTAAAAACTCGTGGTTTCCGAATGACAATCGATTTTTTCGTCTTTTTTTCACTAACACAATACGCCATCTCATATCCTAACGGTTGTCTTAACAAAAATCATGAATAACGGTTTGAACTGCTTGATCACCCTCTATACCAGATTTCGCCCCAAGCGACTTTTTGCTTTGATTCTCAAGATGAAAGTTGCGCCCGGAATATAAAGGTTTGCGTAAATATAAAAGTCGTCCGTCACCTTAGGAAACAATTATTTTGCAGAGAAAGATGTTAGCTACTGCTTGGACAAGTTGAAAAGATGAGAGTAGTCTCCAAAAGAAAAGTAAAAAAATCTTGTATTTTTATTAAATTGAAAACTTGTTAAACCATCCTCATATTTAGAAGTTAAACAAGAAATTGCTTAATTATAAAACAAAGTTATAGGTTGCAGTTTCTCTCGTTAAAGATTATTACAGGTTGTGTTTTATGGTTAAATGAGTTTTACAATGATTTAATTAAACGCATTTCGGATTATTTAAAAAACAAGATGATCATTATAGCGGTTAAATGAAAAATATCCTACTACAAACTCGCTTAATATAGGTGATAACTGTTTAACCAGTTTAAATATACAAAAAGCTGTTGTGAAAAGTTTGTTTACCGATACATATTTGTAAAAGACGCTTTAATCCTTCAAACAGTTTTACCAAACTTACCACTTCGTACTTAGTCGATACACTTTCGCTACAGCAATAGCTATTGCGCACTAAAAGAAATTCAAATTAACTAACAATTTCTGTTAAGATGTTGTCACTTTTGGAATTTAGGCTCATTTATAGAATAATTGATAAGTAAAAATAATATAATTTGACAAACTTTAAGAGAAAATATATTAGAGCAAAAAAATTTAATAGTTTACTAACTTAAAGAGTACATTTCAGCGTCCTAGAAAGTATCCATATACCTTCAGTTTAAAGTTACTTAAAGAATAAAGAATTAAAGTTTTTTTTTAACAAATTTTGTTTTTTTCTGTAAAAAAACTATGAGAAGAAATACATAGTTCTTCAATTTTGAGAAAATAAATTGTCAGCCTTTGTAACAGTCTCACAATGACGTATAAGATGTAAAAAGTCGCATCACTTGACTTACAAGTATTGAACTAAATAACAGCAACATTTCACTCACTTGCTATAGCTGCAGATTAAATGTTGTTCAGCTATTTATCAAATTCAAACCAACAAACAACATCCAGCAGGATGAAAAATTGAGTGCCGTTTGACGTCTCTTATTTTTACTAATAAGCTGTCTTACTCTAACCTCAACTCGTAAGCTACAAATTCATACTGTCATAAAATGTTTCTCAAAATAAACATTAATTGTTAAATATTTAGTAATATTTGCGTTCTAGAAACGTGAGCGTTAAAGTACGACGGCATAATGTATTCTACAGCTTAAGTATGTTCTCTGAATAATTTATTGAAACTTTCCAACAAACCTCTGGTTATTTTCAGTTGCAAAATGTTTCCTTCGACACCGCGGTTTTAAAACTGAAGTTTACAGCTCGAAAGCTTTTTGCAAGAACCAGAAGAAGGAGAAATAAACACAAAAAGAATTTCCAACAAAGACGCGATCGAATGTGCAGTATTTTACTATTATCCAATTTGTCTATAAACATTTCACAAGCTACTTAGAACAAAATTAGTAATACCTACTGTAATTCAAAAATTAATAAAAATTAACACACACGTCAGCTTTATACAAATACTGTTTTTATTGTTATACTTGAAAAAGTTCAAGATCAGCCAGTCAAACTAAATGTAGACAATCAATTATAAATTTTTGGATTACAAAAAATAAAGGTTATTATTTTTTTTAATTATAAATAAGATTAATAATTACATGCAACATTATTACTTTCAGAATTTTTGACAACACCATGACAGATAAAAAATAGTGCAAATCTTAGATATATATTTCAGACGAAAGCGTTAATGTGATAGCTTCGTTGTCCGACCAGCAATCTCTTCGACTGCCATCAATCATTTTGCATCCTAAGTTATACAATAGTTTAGTTTTGAAACAAGTCCAAAAATGTTGCCTCATTAAGACTTTATCATGAATATTGTCTTTTTAAGGACACAAGATTAAGGAAAAGATACGAATAACCATGAAGCTGAGAAAAATGAGATTGGCTGTTCTCCAGTAAATAAATAATGAATATAACTTATATCTGGTCATAAATAAATAAAACCCGGTATAATAAAGAGCCGAGAAACCTTATATTCACCCATCAAAAAGCTTCAAATGCATTCGGTCATAGAATTCATAAGAGCGTGTGTTAACTAATTGAATTGTCGCATTGTTTGCTGGGATGTTTATAAAAACAGTTTAATGATGCATAAAATGATAATTAAAATATTTATAATTATTGCGATGCTGTTAAATGCACGTTTCAGTAATATGCTCGCCTGCTGGATGTGTTTGAATAAAATAATCATAAACCCTTATATTGATAATGCGAATTTACTTAGAAAAGCTCTACTGCACTGCAGAAAAGAATTTTACAGAATTATGTTATTGTGTCACATGTCAGACTATAATAGTGCTTTTTTACAGTCGGCATTTTTGGCAAGCTGCTATTCATAAGCATTTTGAAATTCCATGAATGATGATAGCAAGCAATTATGGAAAAATAATTGGTCGCTTTGGAATCTTTAGCACTATGAATAATAATTATTAACACTTGCAAAAAATTTTGAGAACTCTCCCAGTTGTCATGTGATCTTCTTCAGAAAAAAATGTGTTTTCACGTAACTAAATGTGAGAAGTTTTTAGTTAATAAACTCAGCATATTTAAATTTTTACGCCAAAGTCCAAAATAACCAAAGTCGGTATCATTATTTCTTGCGTGTTTTTAAATTTCTGAAAACTGTGACGTCGAGATGTTTATATTATAATTAATTTGCCACCAATTTTAATTGGATCTTAGAGTATAACGTACGTTACATATTTTCAAATTTTTTACATTGAAATGAAAACGTAGCTGCTATATTCAACATTTTCCTAATGCCGCCAAATAAAAATATAATTAAAGCAAGCTATGCATTGAAAAATATATTTTGTGACACCTTTTGATGTAAATTGTCGGTATGTTGCTGTAAAATGCACAGCTCTAAAAAGCGCATACAATTTTCCGACAAAAATTTATTACCAGCAATTCACATGAAGGTGTCAACACTTTGCTGTAGCCAATAACTTTAAATACATGACTTGCTCTAATTATATATTTTTCAAAAACTCTATACTTCTGCATGTTGACGTTGGTTAATAACGTTGAATATTGAAACACAGAAAAATATTGGCTAATCAAATGTCAAAAACATTTCCGCAAAACAAGTTCTTTTCAATTATTTATTTAGGATTGCTTAGTTTTATCACAAAAATAAAATACACGAATTTGCCCTCAAGTTAGAAATAGCATCGAAACCGATTCAGATGCACCACTCAGAGAAGAACATTTTCATTCCAATCACGATACTCAAAGAAAGTGAACGAACTTGTAAAAAGATTATATATTATTAAAAAAGCGGAGTAAAAATTATTTTACTACGAATATTAAAAGCCCCTATTTTCAGGAAGTGCACTTATAGAATGTAATCTATGAAAACAAACAAGAAATCTGCGAGACTTTTATTATCCACTGAGGAAAGATCAATAGTCCTTGTAAGATACAAATGGAGAAGAGTATATTCCCCCTAGTCTAGCAGACATTGGCATTGCAGTAAAATGTACGGTATGTGCTTTTTCTGGTGAAAACAACTTAATAAGAGAAGCCAAACATGATAAAAATTCCGCAGAAATGCTTTAAACTATTTCAGTCGTACGATTTTCAATTAATGTTTCAAAAAGCAACACATTTTATGAAATTTGACGCGACGGATCTTCTCCACATTATCCCCTAAAAACCACGAAAAATCAGATTTTCATGTATTTCCTCTTTAAACCTGCCCAATCAATATCATAGAAAGCTCAAACTGCCCAAAGCTTCAAGCATAATTGTATACCTACACAAGCTCGGTTTTTATTTTGCTGCATTGATTTTGTTAAAACACTGCCGGTTCGAGAAACAAAGCTACAATTTACCACACAAAAATAGATAAATCCTAAAAAATCTTCACCTTCAAACATCAGCTTGTGTTTCTGCTATAATATCTTTTCTTAGCGACACAGTTATGGGTTACACTCGGTTACAGAAACTTGACAGTTTGTTAAAATAGTGTGTTACAATTTAATTTCTTTACCCCAAAAATTGCAAGTCCCACTTTGAATTTTTTATCATAGACTTGCCGTGATCTAATAGTAAAAAACGTTAAACTAACTAGTCAGAAAAATCTGTTGTTTTTTGCTTTACAAATGTAACAATTTGCCAAATAAGTTTACCTAAATTTAAAAAAAAATTAATATTTGCAAGTGATTATTTTATTAGATCGTCATTGGGCTAACTCATCGCTTTGATTTTTCAAATGTTCACAAATAACCATTATGTATTTTGATTCCAAGTTAAAATTTTCATAGTTTATAAAATAATACAAAAGTTTATACTATATAAACAAAAAGAATGCCACGCATTGATATAACGATAACCAGTTATTTTCAAATTATTATGCGGAATTATTTTATAAAAAATATGTTTATACACGGTGTGTTCATGAATTATTTAAAAGACAAATGTCAAATAACCCCAAACCTCGTCTATAATATCGTACGTTTCTGCATATGTATAAACTAATCAGAACATGAACATATGTTTAAAATTCCATGGTAAATTAAGACCTAAATAATTTATAAACACACTGTATATCAAGTCTATTGCATTTCATGAGAATCGAGATTGTAACGATTACCAAAATATAATTTTTTTATTTATAAATAAATATATTTTTTATTATATTAATGGTATTTATAGATTCCAAAAAAATTGTCAGTTGAATTAAATAAAATAATAACATGAATTCAATAATTAACTGATAATAAATACAAACAAATATGTTAATCTTTTGTACATTAATCTTCTAACATTATCTAAATAATAAAATACTGGTAATTAGTAATTGGACTCAAGAAGCAGGAACTAAGGATTAATTCACAAAGCCTGAGTGCTCTGATTAAAACAAAAATTGCTTCTACAAATATCTCAATATTTAATAACAGAACTTTATAAATACAAAAGCAAAAACCATTGCAATATGTATAGCTAAAAATACATTGAAAATACACAACTGAACGATAATATTGTACTTGTCTGCAATATGCATCAGGTTTTACTACCACATTAAAAGCGGCGAATTGAACGCACATAAAAACGATTTCATAAACGTGCTACACTCAAATCACTAAAATTTTCTCCTTTTTTTTTCGGAAATGGTCTGTTCACAACAAAACATTTATTTTTAAACGAAAACACAAACCATTTACGCTTGCCGAACCATTTCAGATATGCATTTTCAATTAAAATCTAGTAAACTATTAATTTCTTGATGAAAATTCACATTGTTCCAACCTTCCAAAAGAACTCCCTAACTTCTAATCTAAGATGCTTAGCCTATAATTTTTTTCATCTAATCAAAGTTAATTTGGAATTCCGACATCAAGACTGGGAAAATGATTAGAAGATTAAATCAGGCAAAATTACAGTATTGATAAATAACGTGTATATTAAAAAATACAAGTTGTAGGTGCATCTAAATACATAGTAAAAAACATCAAATAATTTAAAAAATCAAAAAGTGTTTCAAACAATTTTAATACAATTCATGGATTAAACGTATTATATATTATACGTATTAAAGTGTTCTATAGAACTTTAAATTTGTCTAAGTTTCAGAAATTTTTAGAAAATACCATTGACAATAATGTCGATACGATAGATAAAAATGAATCCAGTTCAGGTGAGATAACCAATAAGCTCAAATTATCTAAAGTATGCTTAAAAACTGAAGTTTAGCAAAAGCAACAACATTAAACAATTAACAATTAAATCTGATTTCTAATTTGAGAAATCAGACACAGTGGTTCAAAAAAGCATCTACATGTCATAAATTATTAAGACTTGATCAATAAGCTTTTAATAATAATAATAATAATAATAATAATAATAATATTTCACTTTATTGTCTTTTACAATTACAATAAATTTTGTAGACAAAGCATAAAAACATAAAAACAGGAAACATAATTTTACGAACATGCATAAACATAGAGTCAAAAACAAAATACAAAACAAAAATATATATACATATACACGTGTTAGATACTTTATATATATAAAAATTTTACTTAGTCATAAATAACAATTTCATTAACAGTTTAATAATAAATAAAAAGAATATATATATAGCAATACAGAATAAAACGGTTTGTCAAGTAGATACATTTTAACTGATTTCCGAAACATGGAATTTGATGGTTGTGATTTCAGCTGAGAGGGAAGATGATTATATAACTAACTTATTTGCATTATAAATAATTGAGTTTTTGTACAATAAGCTTTGTAAAACCCCTACTATGCCTTAAGGTGATTGCAAAGACCTTTGCTGCAATCTCAGCACAGGTTAACTGTGTTGACGCAAAAATCCAGTCCATTCGTACAGATAGTAACTAAAGCTGTTTGAGTAATCGGTATGAAATATTAACACCTCTTTGTGCAATTATTAATATTTGAATTAAACTATAACCAAAAATACTTTTGCTAGTTATTGCACGCCCGAGTAGAGTTTTGTTTTTTCAAGTGATTTAATTTCTAGCTCTATGTTTGATTTGAGATTATATCTTCATTCTGTATCTGTGTATTAGCTTAAATGGGGGCAGCTTATTAGCTTTATTACCCATGTTAGATGGGCAGTGCTTCAGCGGGAGATACACAATGTTGCTTAGCGACGGCAAAATTTAGTCTCACGCATTGGCGTAAGATAGTTATTTTACTGTGGTTAACGTACGTTTATAATATAATTTTAGTCTGACTCAGCTAAATCAAACGCCGTACAAATCAAATGAAGGATAATTAATTTTAGTTGACAAAAAAATCTCGCCCATATCCAATCAACTTCTACAACAAATGATTATTTGATTATGTCTGATTGCAAAGTCGGGATCTAAGATCGAAGACTCAAAATCAATCAACCCTGAAACTTCGGCCGATGTGCTTCAAAACTATTGCACAATCTCATCTGGATTAATTGGTTCGTTCTCCTCGCATTTAGTAATCAACCGTTAAGAGAAACATTAATCTTTCGAAATAATTGTCCCAAAAGCTCCTAGTCCATTAACACATTAATTAAATTTTGCTAAACATTCACGTTCCTGCTGCTGCAGGAAAGTATATTATTCATAAAAGAAGAAGCGCTGGAAAGCACGAGTTAATTGTTTCATATGTTAGCCATTTTGCTACTTTGTTTAGCACAAATGTCTCATTAAATTTATTTTGAAGTTGCGTAAACTTCAAAGTGTTTATGCCACCAACATTTAAACGACTAATAGTAAAAAGAACGAATCTCTGTATCTTTTCTACGCGTTGCATAATAGTTGGTTGAGAGATTTATGACTATACAAACAATAATGGAAATAAACTAAATCAATACTCCTTAATTATATAAACTGCTTCTTAATGTTTGAAAACTCTTATATTATAATTTAAACTCCGTACTAAAACCCGACTGCAGAAATATGTTTTTTTTGCAGTTGTTAAAGAAAAAAACTTATTGTTAACTGTATATTTCTTAAGATTGATTGAGACATTAATTGATAGCAAAATAATTCTATTTTGTAACAATAGCCATGACAACTTCAATTATTTTGTCAAATTTAAACAAATTCTTAAATTTCTGCAAGCAACCGCATGTTTTCATTAGCTTGTTTAATAAGCCTTTCAATTGTGCTAAATAATTTAATTACTAAATATTTTACATTTATTTATTTTTAAAACGAAACTATTTAGCCTGTAATACAAAAATTTGATAGCTAAACTTAAAAGAAAAACACCATCAGATCTTGTAGTATGTTTGTGAGACGCTAAAAAATCTTTAGGTAAAGAAATATGTTCCGTCAATATAATTATTTTTTACTTTTATGTTGAGTCTCAATTTGACGCGGATTATAATAGATTGTTTAAAAAGCGATGCAAATGCTCTTATCATCAGCTATTAACATGCTTGTTTATTTAATTGGAAATAATATCAAATTATTGGTAGTACAAAACCAATAATAGTCATGTAAATCATGATTACATATAAATTGAAGAGGCAAGCAATAAAATTGTTTGCTACTTTTTTTTTATCAGACTATACCACTTATACGAAGCATTGTATGGTTTCAATAACAGAACAGCCACCTGTCAAGCGCAGAGAAAATTGAAAAAGGGAAACATTTTCAAATAATGATGAGGACATAAAGTCTGATAGGGCGACGTACGTCTAATACAGAAAAATAGGTTTTCACTATTTGTTGGAGATTCTTTTTGATTAATAAACAGGGGGAAATCTGAAAGGAATTAGTTGATATCCTCAATGCGTATACGCTTCCAAAGGGAGCGAAACTCTTCACATTAAGTCTTCTTCAATTTTCAAAAGAGAATGTTGTCCACAAAACTTTGTTGCTAATAAGACACAATTAAATTGATCTATTTAATACTACATCCTAGAAGAGCAAATAATTCTTTTAGTTAATAAAAACATATTTTGTAGAATTTTTTTCAAAACATGTAATCAGGCATACATTGTGTGGTGTTGGCTGAAAACCAATCAGCAACGTGAAAAACTGTATGAAATCATTATGTTTTCAGTGTACTCTCTATTACACGGACATAAACGGTCGCCAATTTTGTCCGTTTAAAAGAAATGATTTGCCTAATAACAGTAACAAAGCAGAACGCATTTTAGTGTAAATTTTACATAATGGCTTTTTGCTGCAAATTCTATTTTCGACCAACCCAGTTCCAAAATGGTGTAACAAATTGGTGGATAACAATTGGTTCCTAATATGCTTAGATGTTGGGAGAATTTTATATGACGTCTTAAAAAAGTTATAATGTAAACTGTAGCAAACCTTTGGCTAAAAGCAATAACAGTCAGCAAAATTTCTAATAATTGACCCAGTAAAGTAATATTGTTCAAGATGAAATATTATTCGAAAAAGCAGTATTAGAAGTCAGTTGTTTTGAGATCATTAGTTCGTGTGTTAATATTTTTAAAAAATTCCACATTATGAAGGATAAATACATATAAATTTTTGTTAAATCCATTCAGATTTTTTTTAGAACCATTAATTTAGAAGTGATAATACTAATTAAATAATATAGAATTTAATGATAAGTGTTGCAACAACGCGTTTTGAAAAAGTCTGAAATCATTAGCATATTGGCAACGCCTAGTCAAAATATCGTAACACCTAGTTTACGAGACAGGTAGCATTATTTCAATGAAAAAAATATAAATAACCATAAAAAACAAATCAAAACAAGCCGATAATCATAAATTAGATATAATAGTCTCTTATTACTTCGAACCCATTAATGAAATATCTCACTAATACCAAAATTTGAAACATAAAATTAATTACTTCGTAATAAATAATCATTTAAATATATTTCTCAGTTATAAAGTAGTAAGATTAGCATATAAATTTGTTGAGCATTGAACTTTATAATCAATTTAAAGAATAAAATAGATTATCCTCAAATTAATGCGTTTTTCTCTTTACTAAATGTAGCGATATACCAATGTTAATTAGTTTGTAGCGATAAAAAAGTAGGCCAAATTTATTTATTAGAACCAAATGTCAAAAATGTAACAATGTATGCAATTTTTCCTTCAAATAATTGACAAATTTGGCATTTATTTTTACTTGTAGAATTTTTGAGCTATAAAATTAACATTGCAACTTTTTATTTTATATTTTATAACATTGCAAAAATTTTTGTCAACTTTGAAACTTAAAGCTTGTTAGCAAATCAGCATAGGAAAATACACAAAACATATTCTCCTAAGGAATGATATATAATTCTTTCGGTCTTACTAAAGAGTTCTGACAGGTGGAAGAGTATCTCTTGTGAGTGGCACGCGTGTTTTGCCACCTTTGTCAGTAATTTTGATAATTATGTAAAGATATCTTCTCAACAGCTGTTTCATCCGTAATCCCTGAACTTGTTTTGCTTTAAAAATTTCTTGAAACTCTTACTACTAAATTTAATGGCAAAAATGAAGAACATTGTCTTATGACAATACAAAAAGTATAAAAAAAATATTCAAAAGCAAATTGAATGAAATAAACTAGCTCTTGAGAGGAAAAAGCCTTCGTATTTACGGTGTGCCAGAAACAGACAACAAAAGCACTCAACAGGCAGTCCGCTATTTTGTCACCGATAACAATATCTTATCTTTCACTTAATAAATTAGTTTTGATAGATGTTTTCGAGCTAGCAGACTCAAAAGTAATTTAATTCGACCTATATGTACCGATGAGTGAAAGTTTGTAGGTAATCAACAGCAATATTTGTTTAATCCAAACCCGGTTATAGCAAATTTCCGACCAGACCAAAAACTATAGACTACAGTTTCGTAAAAACCGTCTTCTGGGGGATGACTAAATTATACACACACTTTAATCCCAGAAAATTATAGAGTTTTCTGAGTAGGTTTTTAGACACAAAATTATCATTACAGCTAATCTGTCACTAAGAAAAAGACAGATCAGTTTAATATCTAGTTCCCTGTAATAGCGACATAAGTGAGACATAATAAAAAAAACGTAAATCGCTCACGTTAGAAAGTAAAGATTAAATAAAACAAGGTAAAAACAATTTGCGCTGAAATATACTAAGAAAATCAAATGTTGGTACAATTTGAATATTACCAATATTTTACATTTAAGTTCAAAACATTAGAAATTACCGTAATTTTAGCGGTAAAACGCCGATTAGAGCAGAGTAAAGCAGACCGAATTTGCAAAGACAGTATCAATAGAGTTATAAATACACTTCAGAACAAGAAAAAATTCTATGTGATCAGTGTAACAGATTCTGAAAAAGTTTTGGGCTATTTCTTTTAACCTGGAGTGCACTTTTGAAAAATTAAGAATGAGTGGTCCTATAACAATGTGAACAATATCACAACCCCTTCCCTTACAGCCATCGCGTGACTAAACTAGAAATGACTAGAAATATTAGAAACTTAAAAAAAAGTCAAAAGTCTTTATATCGAAGTGGACGAGGTCTGTTAAAACAGTTTTTGCAGCAACAGATAAAAATAATGTGAATGTTAGTAGAACCATACTACAAACAAAAACTGTAGATTCTTATAATTAATTGACGCAAGATAATGAACAAAAATTTAATTAAAACTAGATCAAACGATTAAAAAAAAACAACATAATATCAATAAAAAAATTGTTAGTAAAGCATCCTCAGTCAGCATTGAGGTGGTTTTAGCCTGGTTTCACACTCCAAGCGTCCAAGAATTAGCCAAAGCTATAACAACGAGAACATTTTAATGATGATGAAAGAGTTTATTTTATAAGCTTTTATCTTTGACTAATACATTATAATCGATTGAAAAAAAAAGAGCGAGGGGAAAGCTTATTCCAAGACTGTCGCGCTTAAACAAAAGTGTTCATGTTTATCCGTTGTCTAAATGACAAAGAAATAGCCGTTTATAATTTTTTTATGTGTGAATTAAATTATCCAAACATGAGAAATATTAAACAATTTTTTTTTTATAATTTGTGTCCAACCTTGACAGACTTCCTATGTCTGCTCCAAAAGCTCCTAGAAGCGTTATGTGATTCTTTCAATGAAAATTTTCTGGTCGAGCAGTCAAACCAATTAAAGCATATTATCATAACAACTCAATGAACTGAACACTTCTAAAAATATGACACAATGCCCTACATCTCTACTAGCAATATTTTTTATCAAGAAAGTGGTTTGGAAAATAATAATTATGGCCAGGCGTGATGATAAGCCGTATCACAAACCTTCATTCTGGTTGTTCGAATCTGGGTCAAATGTGCGCGAACCAGGTGGGAAAAGTATAAATTATTCAGAATAGAAGATGTATTATTTATAATAATATATTTGAAAGTTTGGTAGTCCCTTGACGTTGAAAAATACAACTTGTTGAATAGAACAGCTTTTATAATGAGAAAACACGTAGAAAAGTCATTTATTTGCCTTTTAGTTTCTTGTTGTGTCGCTTCAGAAAGAAAAACATTGTCTCGAGGATGTTATGTAAAAAACATGGGTATATAAAAGCGTTGCCAAGTGACACATTCTTTTACAGCGTTGAAAAACGGGATTATTTGCTAGCTTTGCAGGTTCTATCGTCAATTTTCAGCGTACGAGCTTGAAGGTGTGTTACATCATTCAAGTCTCTTTTAGAGTTTTCGCATATAATGTAGGGTTGTGGCGTAGCTTTAATCTTTTGTGTATCTTTTCAATGTTTTCCGTGTCTCTGACTCTCTGCCAAGGGTCTGGAATTCAGCTACACAAAACAAAATTGAGAAAAACTGTTTTATTGAGATACACAACCAGAAAGTATAAGAACAAAACATTTAAAACAAGCAATGTCTTCCATTTGCTTGTACTTTTTGTGCGTATGTATTCGCTGGTGCCAAACAATTTTTTACAAGTATCTACTGGATGATTCATTTATTAAATCGGTAAAATATTATACGAAAAATTAAATATTGATAATATTCACAAAGTTTTTTATCCTCGTGCAGATCCAAGAACAGCACTTGTGTGTGTCTCTTACAAAATTTCTGCTAGATTTATTGAAAAACATTTTTTTCCTTGATAAATAAAGGAAAGTAGCCCACATTAAATTTTTAAACTGCATTTCAATAAAAGTTAAGAAACTAAAATTCAATTTTATTTTCGCAAACTATAACTCGTTAATCTTTATAACTGGGAGGTTTAAAGCCACATTCTTTATTTAAATATTACATACTTCGGACTGACTAAAAAAACTGTGTATATATATTTTTTTTATACGTTTGAATAAGTAGCTATTAACACTATCCGTGTTAAATAGATCAAAGCAGAGGTAAAACTTTATAATACAAATTCTAATGCTTCCTCCTACAACATATTTCGCAGATCTGCTTTGAATAAAACAATGAATGGAAGAGAGTTCAGAGCTTTTAGAATTAATGTGACTGGATAGAAATTCTTGGCACCGAAACACTGTTTTTTCTAAATGTAGCCAATCTCAAATTTCAAATTTACTGCGATCTGAAATGCAAGACACGTAACATGCTCTCTCGTGAAATCAATATTGTGATAATTGAATTACCTACATATAGGCAGATCAAATGTCTAATATGATTGTTGCCGTAAGATTTGAAGTTGAAGCGTTATTGACATAAAAAAATGTGGCAACATTAGACAAGTCCGGTTGTAAAGAAAAAAATTGGTGTTAATTGAAGAGCTACATTGGAACGACAATTAAATTTCCAAAAAAATGCATTTAATCTATATATATATAAAAGAAAGTCGTATTTGTTACAACACTTATAACTCGAGAACGGCTGGACCGTTTTGCCATGGTTTTTGATTTGTTGGATTTGTTTCCGTCCCGAATAGCAGATTACATCTTAAAAACAATGAAAACTCGATATGTGTAATGAATACAGAATCATTTCAATAGATGCTGATTTGTTTATTACATGTCAAACATTTGTTGTCCAATCCTGTCAAATAGTGTAACAACTATTTTTTTTTAAGCTTATGGCCTGGTTGCTGAGACCTTTAAGCCACAACTTTATTTTTTTCTGAAGACATCATGTGTGCGTTCAGAAATTTATTTTTTGTAAAATGTCTACAAAGTTCAGGTACTGTTATATTTGTTTTTAATTCCCGAAAATAATACCTAAGATTTATTCTACAGTAAAAACATAAAATCATCGGAAAGGAACGGAATTTAAGGAATAAAAAATCAGTTGGTAAAGGTTATAAGATTAAGGAAAAAAAATCTACAGGTTAACAAAAGTGTGAATGTCTTTTTATAGGTTGTCTATGATTTTTCTTGATAAGCTATTCATACGTAGTGGTTCTATACTCTTTGAGCTATTGTCTATGTCTCGAAAGTTCAGGCACTGTTATTATATTTGGTGGTTTTATGCGAGTGCACATTTTAATAACAATGCCGCGTCCTAGAAGATCTAATCTTTCCCAGCGAAGCCGTAATGCAATTAGGCAACGGAATATCGCAAGTCAATTATCTGCGAGAAATTGCACGCGTCGATACTTAAAGGAAAATTTAAAGATGAGGAAGTTCTTATTCCAAGGATTCCGATGATCCCAACGGATATGTCCTTTGAGTTTAAAAGAATTCAATTCCCGATTCGTCTTGCCTTCGCCATGACGATCAACAAATCACAGGGCCAATCCTTGACTATTTGTGGCCTCAATCTAGAAAATGCATGTTTTTATCATGGTCAATTGTACGTGACATGCTCACGTGTCGGCAAACCATCCGCTTTATTTGTTCTTGCGCCTGACCAAAAAACAAAAAATGTTGTTTACCACAAAGTGCTTGAATGAAAATCCTATTAATGAATTAATCCGAGTTTTATTTTTTTTTTCCCAATCTGCACAACATAGTTTTCAATCATTTTTTTCTGACACGAGTTTGAAGTACTTAATTATTATTTTTTATTTTTTTTTATTTTTATTCTCATTCTGTATGTATGTTTTCATCATCATTCATCATAATAAAATACTTTTTTGTTTCTATCTATATAAATATATTATTTTGTATCATTGTTTTACGTTCATCAAAGCCTAAATTAGATCAGCTAAAAAGTAACACGACATTCATTGACTGTTAGGCGGTACGAAGTTCGCCGGGTCAGCTAGTTATTGATAAAATAAGCTATGTATGTTAATATTTTGCAAATGTTTGGCTTACAAACGCAAATTAAAGATAAATAAAACCACATTTCAGCTGTTTTTTGTAATAAAATGAAACATGTTGTATGTTATGTGCTAATTACAGTAGACAGGTTTCAACTGCTTGAAAAATATTTGACAGCTTTTATAATAAAAGTACCAACTGTAACAGAAGAATAACATTTATGTGAAAAAATCAAGCAAAAAGCGTTTGATGCATATTGAAGCCTCGCATATAACTGAAACAAGATGCTAGAACACATGTTACAGTGTTACTAATTTAACACTTATTTCCATAATTAATTCACGCATAATTTGCAGAATTTATTGATTGTATGTAGTATTTTTACAAAATACTGTTAACAAGGTAATTTATAAGCGTAATTAACTTTCAAGCAAAAGTGGACTCTTAATTAGTTACGTGAAATGTCTTGTAAATGTCATCTTATACGCATCTTTAATGCCTTCATGCCTCTATAATACCTAGTGCAGATAAGAAAACAGTTACTTGGCAAGGCATTCTACTGTGCTCTCAATACTTCTAATCAATATTCTGACGTTAATTTACATGCCAATGTTATTTACACTTTATTACATTATTCAACGCCTACAATCAATCTAACTTTTATTAAAAATCTAGCCCTAAAAGTCTTATAGATAGATAATATCATTGGTGGATTCAATGTGCGTCACTGATTACCTTTTTTACATATTTAAAAAGGAAATTACAATCATCAATAGCCTCATTATTATAAGGTTCCAAAATCAAACTAATTAAAATTCAGTTATCGTAATTGCATATTATCACATGGTCAGTTTCCTGCTTGATAAAATTACACTTAGTACTTTATTTATCAGCATCTATTCCTTCAAACTAGTTATTAAAGTTTTAAAATATACTATAATTAAGAGATACATGGGTAATTTTGATTAAAAACGCATAAAACGTTTCTTTACGACTTCCTCAATTAAAAAATTGTTTAGGTGCTTAATTGTAACCAATTTCAACCAAGTTCTGATGATTTTATAACATGAACAAAACAAGTGCATCCTAAAAATAAACAAAAAAGTGGTAGCCTTGCAAAAAGCTACACCTACAAGATAAAACCGTCTACCAAATTCAATTAATCCAGCCTCAATAAATGTACGTCATGAGGTGACACCAAACCGCTTAAAACGCGTTTGGAAGAATTTGAACAATAAAACGTAACTACATGGTGAAAATATGTACACATAGGCAAACCATTTTCTCACGCTTTTGTTAATAGTTCATTATTTTATATTAGAGTAAATTTGTAAAAACATACTGTCTGCAATCATACCTATCAATAGTTCAAAATTTTAAAAACTGGTAGAATCAACTCGATAATCTCTTACAAATCCAAAATGTTTTTTGTCAATGTCTTCGGAACAGATCTACAATTCAAAATTTGAAACTTACATACAAATTTTACCATTTAAACTATAGTTTATTTATTAAATTACGCAAAACAAGAGCTAGATTTTACAAAAAACTAGTATTAAAAGTTCTTTCTTAAATGAACGAGAAACTGATCAAACAATAAATAAATTTTATAGTAACAAAAACCTTTTATTTCCGCCAAAATCAAAATTCTAGGCAAGTAAATTCAATTTTTAAATTTTTCTGGAAATACCGTTTTCGTTTTCATGTTTCTCGCCTAAACCTAGATTTATCTAAACAGTTCCTCAGTAAAAATGTGGATCTATAATAACGATATTAGAAGTAACTTATCAAAAATATCTCCTGTTATAATACACACACTTTGTACTAGATTCTGATGAGTTGCACGCTGACGAAACTGTATAAAAAGTTCATATTTTAAACGTGCTCTATAATTTGTTTTATTGTCACTTGTTTGTGTTTTAAAAATAAAAAACAATTTTTTTTATAAAATAATTGTGAGAAAAGGAGTGGCTACATCAGTTGTAATACTTTCAGCTAAAAAAAATAATGACCACTCCCTTTCACAAAATGTCTTACACCATATATCTTACATACAAATTGTAAATTATTGGAAAAATATTTGACATATTGTAACTTTTCAAGTGAAACTTAAAACTTTAACGTTCTTACTAGAATTTGTTTCAGTTTACAAATCATTTAAATATATGATTTTTATAAAAACGCTTTAAATTTGTTCTTTTGCATGTTAAGGGGTGTTTTAAATAGTCTGAAATTGTTAATTTGATTATCGACCTCTTTGTAAGGTAAAATTGTAATAGTTGTGGTTTTTTTTGCCTATTATTTGCCGCTGTAGAAATTCCGACATTAATCAATAGTAATAGAAATAGCTATAAATTATTGAGTGATAGGTTGTTCCACTACTGTTTTAAAACATGTTAGCATTTTCTCAGTCAAGTATTATTGATAATGAGCGGTTTTTCAAAAATCCTCTAACAAGAGAACGCTGTTATTCCGATGACTGCTAATCTCAAAATAAAAGCAACGTATGTCTTACATTGTTCAAGTCTTTGGTGATTGTAGAAAAACAGTTTTATGTATTCCTACTTATTTGTTTGGTGACACACTCCACATTACACAAGCAATAAAGCTTTTTGAAGAATTTGACAAAACTCTTGAAAAAGCTTTCTTTGATACCAGAAATTTTCCTTAAATTGTTTTTTTTTGTGTTACGTGACATTTTGAAGCATCTGGCGTACAAAACAAGCTAAAGAAAAGAAATTCTTTAATTGTCTGACATTTACCGATTGTTTTAGAACAATATTACGTCAAACGCTACACAGAAGATAGTCAGTCTATCAATCTTCTCTATTCATGTCTGACAAACTAATATTTGTAAATATTATCTATATAAATCATTGCCTATTTGAACACCACATTGCTAGATTACAATCAGCAAATGATTAATTTATTTTCGGCACTTTTCGAACATTATTCTGTCAATACTTCAACGTGGACAAATCAATTCAATTACCGTCAAATTTAGACGGGATATATATATTGAAGGACACAATAATTGAACACACATAAAATGATGCCATTTGTCGGCACTTATGTGCACAATAGAGCAACAGAGGGTGGCTGTAAATCCAGTGGACACTGAACGTGCTCTATTCAAATATTCTTTAAAAAGACTATTTGGATTAGCTTTAGAAATAAAACATGCAACAAAGAATGATTTTATCTCACGTTTAAAAAATAAATTAAAGTATAATCTACAAAAAAAATAAATATTGAGCTAATAAAATTTCCTTTTGAAAATCTGGACCAACATAAGATGCTTGTTCAGGTTGACCAGTACAAATTTAATTACTGTAATCCGATCAAATTTGCAAGTCATTTGCTTTCCTGAGGAAAATTTACTGTTCATTTGAGCTTTCTCGTCCTGAAAAAAACTACATTAGCTAACAATAATAGAAACAATTTTCTTTTTCAAATTAGAGTTGTTCATGATAAGTTTGATTAGAAAACAATAAACAAATGGCATTTTTCCAAAATATGTTTTTATTTTGAACAGGAAAACCAAAAATCCAGATTGGAATTCCTTCCATACAGCTAGCATACCTAATAAATTGTTTTTCAGGTTTCTAATTTTAAATTTACACAGGTTTTTGTATTTATTAATAGATTCATGTTTGTGAATCTGTTTTATACTTTTTTGTCTATTTCAATCGCACATTTTGAGCAATTCTATTCTGGTAGATGATGCGACCACAAACCGTACCTGATTTTTGAGTAAATGTAAATAAATTTTCGCTAATGTTCAATCAATTTTAACTTAAAACCCAAAAATCGAGAAAAAAGTTTGTAAAATGGATTTAAGATCGTGATTTTAACGTAAGAATTGTTTTAGTGACTCCCAAAATGTGGTTAATAAAAGTAAATCTCTTTAGTTTGATGAATACATTTATTTTTTACCTATTTATTACCTATACAGAATACAAAAAATATTTTTTTTTAAAGAAGCAACCAAAATAGTTTAACTTTTCATACTAAAGCTTTTTTTGTGTATCACATCGATTTTAGGTTTAAATTCTTCAATTTTTTCAACAATGAGGTGCCTGCCATGACAAAACACCAAAGTAAGTAAAGTTTAGTTAAACAAAAGATGTTTACAAGTCACCAAAAAAGGCAAAACAAGATCGGAAAAAATATAGTAAGAAAAGATAGAAGTGAAAATAAAATCACAAAAAATATATAGAAAACCGAGCTTCACAATGATACGACCATGAGTCAGAATTAAAACCTGTTAAAACACAAAAGAACAAAAACTGCTTAATTTATTAAAAACTGAGACCATTTGAACAAGCTCAAACAAAATACTTCTGCTGCCTAATAAAAAGCTAGTCAAAGATTTCAGTGTAATAATGTTTTTCAAAAAAAACGTTGTACGATTTTTCTTAGATTAGACCGCTTATTATCCACATTAGATGTGCTTAGCGACAGCACATAGGTACAATTGGTTCACCCACTAGCATAAGATTATCGTTACCACAAGCTAGCGCATCCAAGCATGACTCAGGTGTTTCCATTTCTAAGAGTATTCGAGCTCTACAAATTTCGAGTAGATCAAACCTTTAAAAGATGTTTTCATCAGTGTATCAACCAGAAAAAAATCATAATTTTTTTCCGGCTGATACACTGATGATTTTCTTAAGCTATGACTAAGAGCACTCTCGATTATATGCAAAAAAAAGAAAGACAGTTGTCGAGGACTAAAACAACAAACTCATGATAAAAAAAAGAAATACAGTTGCAGAAAAGAGTACTATAATAAATTAGGACAATAAAATTAAGAAACACCAGTTTGACAATATAAAAAAACTATCTGTTAATTGAAGCCACGACCACTATGCCTGTTTCAATAGCTATCTAATAAAATTATACGATCTTCAATCCTCGCTATTTCTTCCCTATCAGCAAAACCTCTTGAAGAATTCAAATGAACGCACGATAATATGTGCAAATTGTTGTTGATTTGTTATTATTATGCTTGTAGTAGTATGTAGCTATATAACTTTTTTACAAAAATCATTTTTTATAAGATACATAATATTAATACAATTATTAGAAGCTTATATTTATATGAATTTAACAATGTTTTATTTACATAATTTAAAACTCAGATGAGTCATAGTTTTAATTTTTCCAAATATATGTACATATACTATTAATAGAAGTGTTAAGCAAAATTTAATTATTCATTGTATGAGTCAGGTTTATATGAATTATAAACAAAAAATTAAAAAATGCGTTATAATAGCGTTTATACCACTACTGCATTTAGAGATACAGTCATTAATAAAAAATAAACTATAAAAACCATTTATAAAACGGTTTTTCATCACTATTATTTAAGTTTGCAAATCTGACAATACGCAAATAATATACAGATTGTTTTAGAAAAAAATTCTCATACTAAAATGTTATAAAAAAAAAACTTGTCGGACTTATAATAAATGAATAGTCTATTACACTTAAGCGAATAGTTATTATTAAAAACGTTTAAGACAACATGGTGGAACCGCCAAAAAAACATGTCTTGTTTCATCTTCATTGTAGCCTCGACTCTTGCTTGATAAGCCTTTCGAAAGTCTAAGAATCATGTTGATAATTTTATCATATCGCCTCTTAAAAATTATAACTGTTATCGGCTCAGATCAAAGATTCTTAGCAGATAGGTACTAATATAGTACTAAGTGAATGAGTTGGTGGTAGTAATCAATTCAATATTCATCGTGTCATAATAGTTTCTTCTTTCTAGTTTCTCTCTTCATTTTGTATCATTCAATATCTCTTTTGTGCGATCCATTTAATTTGATATTTAGAACTTGAGATATTCATGCTGACAGTCTGAAAATGATAGAGTTATATGTATTCATAATTTTTTTGATTCTTCATTATTTTGATATCTTTGTATTTCTTACTTCCTTTAACTTCGTAGTATTTATTTGAACTGTTATAAAACATGACACTTTTAGTTACCATAATGCTTTCTTTCATTATATTCACTTATTGTTATTATTTTTTATTGTTCTTGTATATATTGGTCTTTCTTGTTTAATTTAGCAAAATTTTTTTTCTGTAGTTTAGTTTCCCTGTAGAGAAATAAAGTTTATTATTATTATTATTCTTTTTTTTTTGATGACATATCACAATAAACGATTACATAGCTCGACATAATATGTGTGTGACAAAATGTGTTTTTTAAATATTTTAAATATTCACCTCTAAAAATTTAATTTGCAACCAATAAACATTGACCACCAACTCATGCACTATGTGAGTTTATTGTAAATAGAAAAAATGTTGACAGCTTATTCAAAATTAGATGTAATTAAAGATTATATATTTATTGATAATTAATACACAACTCCACACTGTTATAGAATTATGCCCGGTTTAGCTACAAAAGAAGATTTTTTATGTCAAAAAAGCATTACTGCGCTGCCAATTAATGTAACTTTCCCAAAAAATACAACTTTTTCTGACAAATTGCTGAGAATTTACTAAAAATTTTTTTTTTGCAATCGGCCATTAATGATTATTTTAAATCATATCGCAATCGACCCATATATTCAAATTTAATGGTAATTCGCTACCTGATCATCACGAAGTAGCATGAATTACGTACCCCATTTCATCCCTGACCTGATGATGATATTGCATATCAAAATGTAAGCTTTTCAAAGCTTATTATTTAAGTCCCAAAAAGCACACCCAAATACTTGTAGCATTTTACTTAAGAGTTTTATAATGGACTGCTCAATACAACATTCCCAATTAGGAGCCTAAATACATGCTAAGAAGCGCTCACAATCCGGTTTATGTTCGAATTTTAGAGGTATTTGTAACCTAATTGATTCTTGGTTGTGGATACGAGCCTACTTCACGGCAAACAAGCTTTTCGGGTCTTCGGTAATGCACTTACGCATAATTTTAGACTGAAATACATCCACAGATTTAAGATGATTAACATAAAACTGGAAATTAATCCATCTAAAGCAAACTCTTTGTCATTCACTTGTACAAAATGGTTTTTCACTGGAATTATCAATTACGAATTAATTATGACAAAAACCTCTTCATTTTATTCTAATTAGTAGAAGGAACTTTCAAACAAGTTAAGAGTTTTCCACAAAAATGCTCAATTTACTTCTTATACGCCACAATAAAAAAGTTATCAGATTATCTAAACGTACAATTTGTTGGAATTTACTGTTTTATTGGTTGTTAGAAGAAAAATCTGCAAATTAATTGAGTATTAAAATTAGAATATTTTGATTACTAACTCGAACATTTAATTAATATTATTATATATTTGTAGTAAACTGATATTAATAAAACAAAATGTAGATTAAATTAAGTCTATATTAATATAATTAAATTAGAAAATGTTGAAGTTGAATAATCAATCATCTTGTTATTCAACGTTTGCTCCATTGTTTGTTTAGTGTGCAACAAAGAAAATTAATATTCAAAATTAATTTCTAATAAGATTATATCTAAATCATGCTGGTTGATTGATCCATAATATTTAAATAGAACTATGTATCTGATGAAAGTATATATTTTCAAGTGGATGCTAATCATTATTGAACCATTCCTTAATCTAATTTAAAAGAGTTACATTTCATTCATAAAATCACAAATGAGTAAGAAACTTTTTAATCAAATGAAAAACTTAAACTCGAGGAAAATGAAGAGCTTTGACATGTAGTATTTTTCTCAATTTTTAGAGCGGCGCCATTTATGGTATTTTGGTAGACCATTTTGTATAACACAAAAAATGTGAAAATGTGTGAAGACGTAAATATAAATCAGAAAAAAATTATGCTGTCTGAATAAATGTCAACTTATAAGTTTTTACTTAAAAGTTGGTACTTTTTCTTTTGTAAACTATGATATATTAATAAAGTTTATGTTCGACTGCATCATATTGATAAGGTTTTTGACATTGTTTAGTGTCCAAAATCTACCACTTTTTTGGACTAGTACCTTTTGTTTATTTTTTTGGACTCATCTGTCATTGTCAAGTATAAATGTCGAACTAAATAAATAATTTATTTTCGTCAAAAAATTACAAATATTAACAAGAAAACACACTGCTCTATGAGTGAGGATCAATTAATTAATTATTGTTATAGAAATTAACGTTTAAAACACAATTTTTGTTGTCACAAATAGTAACGCCCGACGATAAAGAGTTCTCCGAATTTCGAATTTGAATGGTTGACGATGAGGGATTCCCTGGATTTGGATTTGCTGCCAAAGCTCTCACGTCTTCTACTCCATTCATACCCAGAACTTTACACTTTACACTTGGAACAGCTTAGAATGATTATATTTTGAAAAATTTTACGTTTCTATAAACAAAAACAGTTGTTAGCAACCGTTACCCTGGAGGCACCCAAGCTAAACTCAGTACATGATCTGGATGATCTCCTGTATCTTCGTGTCAGCGTATTTTCCCAATTATTTCTTCAAAGCAGTCGAACATAAAGCTTTGTTTGCCACTCGTACATAATCTGACTTGTTTTGGACTCGTCTTTATTATGGCCGCGCTTCGCTTGGCCATAAACTCGACTCGTCCAAAAAAGTCATAGATTATGTACTTGTGACAAAAATAGCTATTTTAGACGAGCTGAACTATTAAACAGGAAGATATCTGATATTCAAGATAAAGATTTAACATTGATTGTCAAGATACGGGATTCAAAATAAATTTTTACCGTTAATAAAGATAATATCGATATTAACCAATACCGAAACGTGCGTTCAAATTGAGGATTTTTCTTAAAGTACGTCACGGAAAAATGTTTCTAAAAGTATTTTTTCTAGTTGTAGGAATCTTTCATGTTTATATAGCAAAATACGTGTGTTTACTTAAATTATCTCAATAAATCTTTTGTCTTATTCTGTTTTGAGTTTCAGAAATGTCAATCTTTTTCATAGAGAAATATAACAATGAAGAAAAGTTTTTTTACGGCGAGAAAAACGTATGTTTTATGCTCTCTGATTAATAGAAAACTATCTTTCAGATAAGGTCTAAAAATTCCTTATTCTAATTCTAGTAAGGAAAATTCTAATATACCAAAAAAATAATTAAGTAAAAAATGATTGTATCAACTTACTTGAAAAGTGAAAATCTTCAGGTTTAAAGTGCAGTGAACACACTTTCATAAAAGCTGATACTTTTTCCCCATTTTTAATGCATATTGCCACGCAAATCTCCTGTCAACTTTTTCTTTTCTTCCATGTTTAAGTTCTATAGCATTAACTGGAACATTTTGTTTTAGGGAACAAATGAAAACTTAAATCGGGTCTTCTGTATGCAACATTGCTGCAGTTACCGGCACAACAACATGTCTTACATTTTTTCTTCACTTCCATAATAATAAACTTTAAACTAATTGAAAATAAACCGTAATAAACAAACTAAATACGACAGACACGTGTATTTACTTCGCGGGTGTCTCTTTTGCTTTAGTGCGTCAAATGTCTGCTAGGTGGCGTATTTAAGCGCAAGAGTTACCAATGACTTTTGTAATTGTAAGATTTTTTTTTGGTAAGCCCATGCCTAGAGATCATTGTCTCCATTATGTGAATTTTTCACATAATGGAGACACTTTTAACGATTTGAGATTATCGTATTGGTTGAATAAAATCCATTAAGTCTAATGATCTAATTTAATTAAGCTCAACAAGGCATGAATTTTTCATTTAATAGAGACATGACAACTTAATGAAGACAGTATTTTGATTTATGAAATAGATTTGGCTGCTGCAACTGCATCTTTTCATGTCCGATACAAAGTGAATAACAACTACCAAAAACTAACTACAGTTATAAATTCAAATTTTTTTTTTGGTAAATATTGGCAAAACTAACTGAAAACTGACTGTAATTATTTGTAAAGTAATTGCAGTTTTAATAATACACTGCTTCGTAAACAACTAAATTCATTTTAATTTAGATTCTATCCCGTAAAGCACAAAGTAGTTTTATTTTTTATAAAACCATTTGATGTCTTGTATAAAAAAATACTATATATACCACAACAAAGAGTAATAAGAACAGGTGCTGCCTTTGGTCTGTCTGATTTATCACATTCTGATATTAAATCTGGTAGAAAGTGGAGGCTTTCATAGAAATAAAATATGGAGGCTCTTAACGTGAAAAATGGTTATATACACTTACATATGGCGTTTTATTAAATAATGTATGTAATTGTTTTTTTTTAATTACACTTAAGGTTTAAAAGTATGGGAAATATTAAATCCAGACTTCATAAAGCGTTTTAATGAATAGTGGAGCATAAGTGTCGTAGGAGTATTACTTATAAAAGTTCGCCAAATTAATTTTCTGTTTTGCTTTATCAAAGAGAATGATGGAAAATAATCATTATATGTTTTCCAAATAAAAATAGATTTTTAATTAATGTGTAAACTAAAATAAAAAGTCATAATTTTTATATTGAGTGAAGCTTTTTAATTTTCTGTAAAACCTTCATTGGTGATCAAATTAATAAATTACTGTCTGTTAAAACCTGGACATATATTCAACTTTGTGTGTTCTTGATTATTTCAAAAAGTTTTTGATCGTATCTAAAGAGAGAAGTTTAACACACCAAAATGTTTTAATGACTCCCCCGAGCTGGTGTGCCTATTTTTGGACTAGCGTCTATTTTTAGGACAGGTAGTTTAATTATTCATACACATACACAATCACAGTAAGTTAGGAAGCTGCTCTGACTCAATTCAGATCTAAAAATAATATTTTAAAACAATTTTTTTATACGTTGTAATGAGTCAAGTTTTTTGACAGATTTAGATAACACCCATACTTATCGTTTTGGTTGATCTGCTGCAACGGAAGTTTCAAACATTTTGTCTGTTGAAAATAATAACGTTTGTGGTTTGTATTGTTAAAGACAATGCAGACAAATAAACATGTTTAGCTTTTATAATCGAAATACATGTAAAGTTTAGATTGTTCTGCAGTTCAGGGTAATCATGATTGTTATCACATGTTTGAACTAGCATGAAATGTATTCCAATAAATATTTTATTAATTTTGATGTCTATTACTGGAAATGTCAAAATATAAATTTATGGTTATAGTTAAGTCCCCCAACAGATATAGTAAAAAATTATTAAATCAATTATTATAATTATAAAATTATTACATACACAATGTCCCAGAACCCTAGAGAAAACAAGAAAATAGACAAATGCCGACGACAGTTTCCAAATCTTAACACTGACGTTTTTCAAATGTTCCACAGCCGGCCAGTTAATTGAAACGTAATAAAACCAATTACCTAACAATAATTTTGAAAACTACACCTAGATAGAGACCTTTCACCTCGATGGCTAACAACGGCTGACTTGTCAAATTTTTTTATTTTGAATACCGTTCCAGCTACAATTTCTTTCTTTGGAATTTCTCTTTTGATACGAATTTCGCCGTCTTTCTCTGAGAGCGCCACTTCTAAGACACCGATATATTAATCATTTTTATCTGTACATCCTTGTCGATTTATTATACGGTCTTGTTCAATATAAAGAAGTTTCGGCACAGAATAGCTATAGACATGCCGCATCGCCTAAAAAAATTACTAGTTCACAAAAGCAAAACTAGTTGTATAGCAGTCCTACAATTTTGACCCTCATAATTGGTTCATAGGAAAGATTATTTGCACAAAATAAAGCTACTTCATTTCAAAAATGATGAAGTTTATTTATTTCTTGATCTATTTTATACAGTTCAAAAATGATTTTGTTAAGAACAAGTCGCGTATTCTACGCTGCGCGACCATATAGATGGATTAATTCTTTATACCTTCATTCTTTGAACTACATTAATCCAAATAATAAAGTGATCTTAATGCCGCATTTATTTAAATGTCTATATGATTATCCAATGTAATTTTTTATCTACCAGAACTGATTAATTATAGACATCTTGAGTACTTGGCGGTGTTTTTTTTTATATTAATTGCACTTTTAATGATACCAAACAACATTTTGTTCTTCCACAAATTGGATTAATTTGATGAAAGAATGCAATGTTTCAATTAATCAGTATGGGAACTGTATAAATTAATTTTTAATTCATCTTCTTTATTACCCTGAAGATCAAAGATAACTGGAAAAAATATTTTTTATGTTTTCTCAATTCCGGTCAAAAATGTCCAAGACATAACGTTACTTGACAATAAAAATTGTTTGGAAGTAATGTATATTCAAGTTGATGCATTATATGCATGTCTAGATAAGTCTGAATGTCCCAAAGCTTATCCTGAATGCAAAGTGGATAACAAGGTGAAACTATTTATATCCAAGTTCAATAGAATTATATAAAATATTGAACGTCCAGGTATATTACCTATGCAAATGATTGATTAGCATGAGAAATTTAAGGCTGGAAAGTGAATAATACACCTTAATTGACACAAATGTTTTTGTACAACTGTTGCCAAATGTTTATGACAACTCTAGACTGACGCACATAAATCTAAAAATAATGATAAAACTTGGGGGTCTAGTGATGAGAGATCTGCTTGCAGTTTTTTTCAAGGTTGTAAGCACTTAAATTTTAATTAATTTGAAGTGATCATTTCTAAAACGGAACGATTTTTTTCGGCTTAATCAATGAGTGTAATGTTTTGCTAGTTCTTTGGTAAAGAAAGTTCTAGGTTGGTTTTGATGAATTAAGATAGTTCTCTGGCATTATTCATTAAGGATTTGTGTCAAATGTAATGCAAATTTATAGCATTGAATATTTATCTAACTCGAATAAATAAGATATAAATTATTTACAACCAACAGGTACAGCATTCAAACAATACAATTTATCATTGAATGAAGCTATAAATTTAGCAGTTTTTTGTAATGATTTTATCACCTCTTAGAATCAACAGATTGAAGGCGATTTTCACTTAGCGATACAAACCAAGCAAACTATAATATTTTTTTCCATGCAGCTTTTACAGAAAGCATACTCCAGCCATTTGGTAGTTTTAAGTCAAGATTTTACAGGTCCAAAAACAGTTTTTTATAACTCTTTTACAATCCCTTGCAACTCATTTTATGATATGTATTGTAACACAACTTCTCTAGAAACAAAATATAAGTGTTATTAGTAATTGAGAAGAATGTTAACTTCAGTTCAGCCTCAATGTACAGGACATTGATGCAACCCTAGGCACCGTTTGATAAGCAAGAAGACGTTCAGTCAAATCATGTAGTCTAATACTGTGGTATTATCATTGTTTATGGTATTATAAACCGCAGCCAGAAACCGTATTAAATGTTTCTCTTTAAATATTAACATGGTCAATTTGTAACGTTGTTTTGTTAATAAATACTTGTTATTGCAGTTTAATTAATCTACTTCTACAATGTTTAATTAACTTCTAAAAAAGTTAATTTGTATTTACAATCAGGAAGCGGACTACAACAGTCGAGACGTCAAACCAAAAGTCAAAAACTTAAAACTATTGAATAGTTAAAGAGATGAACTTGTATACTGAGCTAGTGTCTATCCTGACAAGACGCATTTTAAACTCTCCAGAAGTTGCTCGTTCTTTGAATATTGTATATTCCTCTTCCAAATGGTTCAAAAATAATCTTGTATGTCTTTAATAATGCGTTCATATTCTTCAAATTAAATATGTGGCTTGGTGTACTATTGTCACCAGTCAAACGTTATCTTACATTATTAACGTTAGCTGTATTGTTTTGATATAATAATTTCTTAAAACAAGACTTTGATCGTCAAACTTCAACGTTATAAAATTATTTTTTCCATTCTTTTATTTTTTGTTTTTGTCCATGAATCTTTTATTTGTCCATTATTGAGGTGAAGCAACTTTTCTGATTATTTGTAAAGTTAGATTTTTTTAATAAAATATAGTGACTGCAACCACTTTGTGCTTCTAGAAGTCTAAATAGTCAATACAAATAAAAAATCTTTCTCTAGTTATAAATTGGCAATAGGTGAGAGCTAGTAAAATGTTTTATTGATTATAGTGATAAATATAGTTTCTTTATTCATTAGTTGTCATTCATATTCAATTGAAATTCATTCTATTATGTGTTTGACATACTCGGTGTGACCGTTTCATTACAGAGTAATTGAAAGACTATCATGCATGTTCATGAGATTGATAGTATGGCAAACTATAAATGTTTCATTTAATATAAGGTAATTGTAAAGTTATAATTTGTAAGTTGTACAAATTGCAGTTTCCTAAAATTGTGTGTAGCAAGCTGTTTTGACTTAAATTTCATAAGATTATATTCAAGCATCAAAAATGTCATTATAAGTTTGGATAACCGAGCCTTTTACTTGACTTAAACATGAATTTTGATTGGTTCTTCCAACACATGCTATTTTGCCCTAAGTTTTTCTAAATGTTTTAATTATGGAAAGTTTCTCTTTCATATTTTTCAATGTCTAATAAAGCATGCCTGGTTACGCCCCTGGTCTAAACCTTCTCACGAGTTTAAATATCAAGGTTGAGAAATTTATTTCGATACTGTCAGATCATGCCAAAAATGTAAAAAGCCAATTGATTTGAAAAATAAACATTTTTCTATTAATAGAATTTTCAACGTAATTAGAAATTTTTTGTAGGATGTTATAAATCGTAAAATACAAACTCAACTATTTTGTAAGTATGTAAATAACAGAATCCAAAATTATTTTGGAACAGTTCCACATATTTGGCGGGCGGTCATAAATTAATAATTAGGATTTCAAATTGAAAGATGCTCAAAATGTTTTAAGTGTTGCCCTAGGAAATTTGAGAAATATTGTGCCTCAAATTTACCGTTAGATGTTTAAGCGATAAAATCAGCTTTGATAAAAATTAAACGATTATAACCTGTGTTCGAATGATATCACTTAAGTTATTAATAGTAGTAAAACGACAATAAAACGTATAAATATTTAATTATGACAATTGCTAAAGAAACGCTAAGTACGATAATTCATATTTGGTACTAAATACGCAACAATTATCACTATTTCATTTTGTACAATTACTCATGATTTACGTGACAAAAATGCATATCATAAAAACAAATACTGTCCTAAACATAAAAATGAGGCAAATACGTCTAGCACTCCCAAAAATGATGTTTTACACAAGTTTTTCAATTGTATAAATTTCCTGTGATACCAACTACACAAATAGCTCCCATTTGATCAGCTTATTTCCAAGAAAAAAAAAGAATTTTGCTTTTTTCGATTATTCTAAGATCCAAATATTGAGAATAGTTTTACACTTTCACACTTCTCGCGTACAAATCGCACCTAAAGGGATCAGCTCCTTTCAAACCCAACCGTTCTATTTCTATCCATATTTCCTATGTAGCAAACGTTTCTAAAAATGTGTGCGGTTGTTTTGCAAGAAAGGGTCGTAAAAGATCATAAAGCTCCAAATAGCGCCACTCTATTTAATATTATGTTTCCCTGAAGTGTCCGAAGCTAATAACAAACTAGTGCACACAAAAAGATAGAACAAAAAAAAGTCAAAATTAAATAAGTTCATTTTTTGTCACAGCCAAACAGAATATTGGTACACAAAAAAATACACCGTGCCATCCAGTATATTTTGTACCAATATTCTGTTTCGATGTGACGAAAAAACTAATTTGATTTAATTTATTATATTGTTTATTGTTTAAAATCAAATTTATTAAAACATAGTGATGAAGCCCAAAAATGCTTTGAATTATTGTCCTCAACAACATTTTTTTAGAAACACCTTTAATCACAAAATTATAATTCAATTAAGCCACAATAAATTATTGCAAAAAATTTTTTTCTTTTCCTAATTTTTTTCTATTTTAGAAAATTAAGAATGGTATAGATTGCCGTAGAAGGCTTAGAGATTGATATTTTAACTCTTAAAAAATTAAAAATATCAAAAATCAAAATAGTTCATATGCTGCAATTGAATACTTTTCAATAAGTAAATCAAGATTTACTCTACATTTTGTGGTCTATCTCACAGAATTATAGAGTTAGAACACTTTAAAAAATAAATAAAACTGCTAAAAATTGAGATATTTTGAAGGTAAAGCACAATATAAAACAAAATAATGACTTAATTGCAAGAAAATTTCTTCTTTTTGTCATTTATTTCTATTTTAGAAAATTATTATATGCGTTACCGCTGGTTTAAGCAAATTTTTTCTTCTTAGCTCTGCTATGTTAAATTTGTTTCATTTTTCATTTCTTAGACTTATTTTTGTGTTAACTTTTAAATAGAATTTGAAAATAATTTGACTGAAATGCCAAAAATTATTTTCCTGCACATTATGTTATAAATTTTTACACTGATTCGGAGCCGCTGATTTATCAATTGTCATTTCTTTGTTTAATACTTTTTTGTGTTTGAAACTTTTATTTGAATCTCAAAATGTTGAATTGAAGATTTATTATAATAAGCAAACATCAACATTTGTGTACGTCTGCACTATTGAAATTTCTAAAAAATCAAGGTTAATAATTGTTATATAAATTGATAAGAAAAGTGTCAATATAAAAAACATAGAAGCAAAAATTAAACAAATCAACTTGAGGCTTGGATCAGTTTGTCTTCGTCGCGATTTAAAACCGCATCGTCGTCTCTCAGTTTTTAAGAAAAAATAGTGAAAATTGTGAAAAAAAGTGGAAATCGAGTGCATAAGTTTAATTATCCATGAAAAATCTATCGAATGAGATAAGTTTTTGTGCGGCAAACCTTCTTACGTAAAGTCACCGAAAATTTTCTCAAATTTTAGTTCCAAAAAAAGTGAAAATTAAAATCAAAAAAAAGTGAATTTTTTTTCATGTTTTTCAATCGTTTAGTGCTAAATAGGAAATTCCATTCTATATGTGTCTTTTGCATAGATGACAATGTAAAGGTAGGTGAGCACTATTATTATACAGAATGATCTCTTTGTGCTATTATTATTTATTATACAGTCTTTTTAGCAAAGTTAGAGACCGCAAACTGGCGATATTTCGCAAGTTTTCAATATTTTCTTAACAATAATTTAAAAAATCATAAGAATTCTTGAATTAGTTAATGTTTAATACAATTGATTCTCTTTTGATTAGTTTTTTTTCAAAATTATAAACTTTTTCACAAAACATTATGTTATTTACTGCTATACATTTAATCCTTCAGGTAAACTATAGATGGCAACGTAAAGGTAGGTGAGCGCTATTATTATACACTTTGGTGCTATTATTAATTATTATACCAATTTTCTTATAATGCAACGAGACGATTTTTAGCAAATTTTCAATAAAACTTTAAAAAACAATAAGATTTCTTGAATTAATTAATGTATAATACAGTTTAGTATCTTTTGATTAGATTTTTCAAAATTATGAACTTATTTTACAAAATATCATATGTATTATATTGAGTATGCAATATTGTAATATATTCTGTACAGTGCTCTGAATAAAATAATAATTTTCAATTGTGTTTTAGCAAGATTTATAACACACTAGTGACTTAATAGTTTAAAACTCACTAGTGACTTGCTAGCCACTTTAAATTCCTAAAATTTAGCTTCATAACACACGGTGTTGAATAAAACACATTTATCTTATATTTAGAGTATTAGGTATAAATTAGTTAGAATCTCTAAATCATTGATTTATTTCTAAAACATCAAGGAAAGAAAGTAATTTACTATTAAAAACATTTATTTTTAAGATAAATATTGGAATAGTTAGATGTCTCATAACATTCTAATTTATCAGCAAGGGTAAAGTGTAGACCGCGTCAAGAACCGAATTCATGTTTATATAATAAATAATAATTAATGTAAAGAGTTGTTTACATATTGGTGTTAAAAAAGTTATTTTGTGTTATCAACATATACTGGCGTTGTTAGAATTCGAAGGGATATGTAGAGCCATTCTATAAAAAGTTTTTTTAATTGAAGAGACGTTGATTACAGTTAGCCATTTTACCACTGATATGCAAAATTAATCAAAACACTTCGCATATCGAGCCCTTAGGCTTACTTTTGACATAAACTGTATAAACAATCGGACAAAGAATACAAATTGTGTTGGTCTACTATATGTGTGTATAATTATTATTAAGAATTGACGTAAATATGCAATTAAAATAAGTTTTTGAAGTTTTAATTTATTATTTTATCTTAAATTAATAAAAAAAATTAAATTTAAATTACGATCATAAACTATTATTAATTCTTTTGTGTTTGTTTAATAATCCAGAGCAAGACAAATTTGGTATATTGAAAGTCTTGCCGAGGATTCAAAAAAGTTAGTTAGTCTAGCAATATTCTCAGACAAAGTGACAATATTTGTCACATAATCTCATAATGCAGTTTATCAATTTTCTTATAAATCCTCAGTATTATTCACTATCTTTCTTATAAGGAACAGTCTACTCATGTATATTCCGTTGTTTTTATAAACTGTTTGAATATTGATAAAAGGTTATCTATGGTAAATACTTGAAAAGTTCATTGTTTTTAGAACACAAAACATTTAAAATAACAATTTTTAATTTACTAAATAATTAACATTTTGCTATTTTAATCTAAAATATATCTCTTCAAGAAATTTAACCGTTTATATGGTTTCTTACAAAAGATTTTGCCACTCTTTATCGAAAATACAATTTACATCATCAATTGTCGTGAGGTTTCATTCAAAATTTGCTCTAAAGCTAAAAGAAATTGTGAAAATTTATGTATCAAAGCTGACAATTTACTTGAATCGTTTTATACATACTAGGTTGAATTTGAATAAACTAAATCCTGTCGCAAGCTAAGTGGCAAAAAGTCACAAGAAAGAATAACAATTTTGTATAAAAACATTGATCTGGCCTGAATTACAGCACTTTTGCCAAAATAAAGCAAAAAAAAAATATTCTTCGAAAAATTCCTGCTTCTCTAGGTTGGGGGTCAACTAAGCTGTAGTACATGTACAAAAAAAAACGCTGCTAAAAAACTCAGCGAACCGCCTCGGAACGATGTATCTTCACGGAAACAATCACGGCAACAAAATAAGGAAATGCACTTTGGAACATGAAATTTACAAAACATGGAAAGCTGAATGATGTTACAAAGAAAATACGTCAAATGAAACTGAACATTAAAGACTAATAAGAAAAAAAAAGATGTGATAGAAGAATATGAACATGTATGTAAGAGTTCATAAAAACAGAGCAAAATAACAGTCTCTCCATAATAATACATAAAAAACAAAAAAAATCTGGAAAAATATAGAACAATCTGTAACTTTATTTGTAAATTAAGCCTTGTGCCTGTTGATAATTGTAATCATTCAGAATAATAATAATAACCTCTCAAAATATAATTCATACGATATGTACTTATACTGTTTGTTTGAATAATCAATTTATCAAAATCTAACATTCAGGATTATGTAGAATTAATTATTAATTATCTTATAATTAATTTGAATAAATATTAGTTAATTTTTATGCAGAAATAATGGTATCAGATAATTAATATATCTACTTGAGTTATCTACTACAAATAAAGCATTCAATATTTGTGCTAGCTTTAGTATTTAGCTGTTACTAACTGACTTTCTTTCTGCCGCCCGCCTATTGTACTTTGTCTTTACATTGTTTTAATTAGAAGCTGTGTAGTGTTATTAGTAGTGTAAACATTTTGCTTTGAATAGGTTATTGTATGAATATATTGTTCAAATGGTATTTTAAATGAAGCGATATAGCAGTGAAAACGGAAAATTTATGTTTTATTATTACCTAATAAATCTAAATAATTGTTTGCGTCATTGTATCTGCAACTACAATTAAAATTTTTGATGGTCCGAAAAGTTCTAAATGTCGTCTCTAAAGAAAATAAAATATATTGTCATTTGTTTGTGCAACAATGCTATAATTGCGGGATATTGTCACGATAAATTTTATAGTGGAGTCGCCGGATTTATATTGGCTTTTTGTGATTGGCAAATAATAATAAAAAGCATCAAAGTACTCACAATTGTAACCTAACTGAAAAAAATCTTATAATAATATAATAATTATTTTATTCATACAAACAAAAGGTTCATAACATACTGAAAATGCCACTGAAAAATTAACACTGGTTTTTATAGTTTTTAATCTTGTACTGGGTATTTTTTTACTTGCCCGACTTTATTCGGCCTAGTTTCTACATGCTTTTTATTTATTGCAAGATTCATATATTATTATGATCGTTCTAAAGTCAGAAAAATTTTCTGACAAACCAAAATACAAGATGAGACATTAGTGTGAGATTACTCTCTTATACTTTTGCTAATGATCTGATGTAAATTCTGTTATCTAAATAAATTTATACGGCAATTTTCTAAGACGACTTATATCCGATCACCCGGCCAAGACTTAGCAACAACTTTCCAAACACCCTGTATATTATGTAAAGTTCTGATGGATTATAAATTATTGTCTAATTGCGTGCTTTTTGTAGAAATAGAAAAATCGTTTTAGTTATCATCATCTTCAATTGTTAAATTCCCAAAATGTGTTTGATAATAAAAAAAGCAAACGGTTGTCATATAAAAAAAGTTTTGAGTTGAAGTAGGTATTTAGTTTAGTGAACATTAATGTACCAACGCTATAAAAAATTCAGCTTAGCTTTTTCTCTGTAAATTAAGCATCTTTCTGGGGTGAGTTGACAAAAGTTAAAAAATAACTAAAATGGGAAACACCCTCATCTAACCTTCATCAAAAAATTTGCAACTTCCATTAAAACTTTTTAAGAACAATAAGCTACAAATTAATCTTAAAACGTGTTGAGTTTCCAATATCAAAAAGTATTCTTAAGACCCAACAGAAAAAAAGGGTATTATCAAGTTTGTAATGATTTTCTGTCAGTCGCCCTGTAGCTACCAAACGGCTCAACCAACTTGATGTGTTTTTTTTTTATTTGAAAAGAATTCAAAAAAGTCGGTTTAGCCGTTTCAAACTTTTCAAATTTTTGCTGGTTAATAAATAGATTTAAGCATCTTTCACAGGTCTGATTGATTCGAAATTTTGTTCTGTCTTTTTAAACATATTAGAAAAAAATTATAGCCCTGAAGTCTCACTCAAGCTTTGGTAACCTCTCAATTCTCTCAACATTTTGCAAAAGAAGTATTTTATTTAGGGTTCATATTGATGGTTTCAATCAAGTTTTTTTTTTAATTTTGAATAAATTTATTTTGTTCTTTATTAATCATTTATTGCATGTTTTACTCATTTTTGGGCTTTTAAAAGATTTAGTGTCAGTTCCTTTTGTGATAAATCACTACCCTGAAATAAAACAAAAAAATTAAAAATTTCAAACACATACATAGTTCCATAAACGGCAAGGAATTTTTCACTTTGACGACGGATAAAGTTAGCCCTAACTTTGCATCTTAATAAAATGTCTGCAAAATTTCATAACAGACTCTCTAAAATCTAATTATTGTTTATTGCCACAATAAAAATAAATAATTTTAAAAATTGACATAAATATTTATTCAATTAAAATTAAAAGTTTTTTTTTATCCAAACAAAAAATTAATTTTTTAACTATTATTTCGTTTCTTGTTGGTAAATTGACTCAGCAAACCACCAGAGTTAGCTGGTTTATGTCGTCAATTTACCAAGTAACTGAGTTCTCGCAAAAAAAAAAATTTCTAGAATCGATACGAAAAGTTGGCATTTGAGCTCGCGTTTGACAACGTAAAAGTAAGCTTTTCTGACAAATGTCACTTTTGTTCCAACCCAGCTATTTCGAGTTTATAATGTTGTGAAGGAAAATTTGGTAAAAATGGAACGTTTTTGATTAATAAACTATGCAATTGTGTGTAGTGCAAATTTTTTGTCCATGTCAAAAGATTGTCGCACGACATAATTCTCTCTCAATCGACAATATCTCATTTTACGCTCTTAATACACAAATAGCTATTATCTAAGCAGCAAAAAATCTGAGTTGAATGAAAAATTAACGCTTATTATCGCTAAAAATGTGTGTTATACCTATAAGGATAATTGAGAAAGGTAACACATTGAATATTAAAACAATATAATATATAATTTTACTAACTGCAGTATTATTAAACAATACAATATTTTAATATTACAATATAATCTGCATAAAAAAAGCTGTTACAATCAATAGCTAGTGTTACGCCTTCTTTCAAAACTACTCATAGAAGGGTATAACACAAAAAATCGAAGTAACGATTTGCTGCACGGAAGAGTATTGGATTTTAGAACGAACTAATATTACTTTTGCGAAGGCCATGTATTTTGACCCTGCCCTCATTTCACACCGTGCCAAAATTTTGCAATTTCATGCAAATAGATAGAACATGAAATTTGAGACCAAAAACCCACAAAATCCAGCTTTCCCTCGAAAGTAAAATTACTACCTATTCATACAAGTGATAAACTGGCTATCCTTAAAAGGCTCCTGCCTTTGGATTTGAATTAAGAGACAGTTTATGTTCTTTATCTAAATAAATTAGAAATTTTTTATTAGCTTTAGCTAATATACTTTTGACTAAACAGCTATAATCGTATTATAGTCTGAGACAAAGCTGAAAGCTTCATTAATTCGATTAAGTAGTACGCGCATATTTTGAGAATTCACGTCTAGAATAATCTAATAGTTTGTAGTTTGGCATACAGTAACATTTAAGCTTCATTAAGCCATGCAACAACCTAAGATCAATTAAATTATATATAATCAAACAAACAAAAATTACTTACTTTTGAACCAAAAACCCATTATGTGTCTTAAAAAAAGAGTCTATAGAGCACTGATTTATAAGACGATTTTAGGTCATTGTTACGATCAACTTGTCTCACAACACAAAAACGTGTATATATATTTGCAACCATGCAAATTTCTACAAACCTGAATCCGAGTTCCAATACGAACAATTCATGTTCAAGTTTACAAATCTAGTTGCATGAATTTGCAATAATATTCTACTTGGCAGTAGCCAAAGAATATAGAATAAATTGAATCTTTTCTATTGATAAGAACTCTCAAGAAAAATTAGGCTAAGTAATCTAATTTTTTAATCAGTTAATGCAGTTAACATTCCTGTATTATAAGATTTATTATTATGATCGTAAATTACTAGACAATAAGATACTAACTGATATACGCTTGAGACAAAAGGCGCTAAAGTGATAACTTAGTTATCCTATCAGCAATATACGTTTTTTCTCAGTTTGTATCTACCAAAATTGACATGTTTTTTAGAAAAACAAGTAGGAACCATGTTGTTCAAATTTTTGATGTAAGGTAGCTTCTAACAGATGTCGCTGATTTTACCATATTACAGAAGTAACAGGCACTTGGGTAAATGTAAGCCCAAATTTGTCACTGCAAATTTATTCAAATACGACTTACTGGAACGTTCCAATAAGAACTAACATGTTCAAGTTTACAGGTCTAGATTGAATATTTTCTTATTGAATCTCCATTATATTTAAAGCACATTTATGCCATAAAAGAAGTTTCATTTGAACATTTTAAAAACCACTGTTTCCTAAAGTAAAATATGATTTGTGCCAGCCTGCGTGAATAACCCTGTATAGTTAAAAAATAGAATATTTTAATATTAACCCATTTGATACCAGACATAAAAATCACAAATTAAAATAAATTTTTTTTTGTAAACGTTTGTTAACTGGCAAATAGAAACATGTTTTTGAAGAAAAATTTCAACTTTTTTTCTTATATATCATAAAAAAAATGTGGTGTGTTAACGAACCACTGGGTTTAAACATATAAACTAATTCTTAGAAAATTTATCTTAACTATAATTGGTTGGTAAAAACAACTATTATTGACTATTTTGATATAAAACAAACAATAAAACACTTAAAACTTTTAATTTTTTTTATAAAAACAGCTTTTATGAGTGGTGCGTGAGTGAACCACTGGTATAATACACTTTTTATTTTTGATGATATTTCACGAAACAACCTGTATTTCCTATTGAGCATGTCTAAAAACGACCTAGCTTTAGTAAATTTGTCATTTTTGTCCAACATGGCATTATCACATAAACGTAAATTTGGTTTTATTTGTTGGCAACGGTTTCGACTCATACATTTTTTTATCAAATCACTTCCTTTATCTTCATCTGTTGACCAGTAGTGCTGAATTCTAGGCAAAGAATGATATTCTGAAAATTAAAGAATTCCGATAAAATTTAAAAGTTCAGGTTTAGAAAACAAAAAGTTATGACGATTATTGTCTTGAGCATATTTTACAGAAAAATGTAACAAAAGATTTACTACCTCGTCGTCAATAAATAAAAAAAATATTTTAAGAGGTGATTTCTTAATAAGTTGGTTTTCAGATCCTCTTTAGATAAGAATTCATTGAAAACAGGTTCATGTGTATTATGTAATTTGTCCTTTTTTCCAGTTTGGTAAAGTTTGAGAACTCGGCAATGTTGACAACATTCTTTTCTTTGATGTCAAAGTTTTGTCATCTGAAGAATTCTATTTCAGTTGTTCACTTCCAAAGACTTCACTTTGCGTGGCACTATTATCATTTGCTATATCAACTTTATTCTCATTGCTAGCTTCGGGAATATGTAACTCGAAAGTTCCAACTATATCATTCAGATTTTGACTTTTTTGCAAATTGAAATCATCGTCGGTCGGCTCTTCGTCTGTCAATGTGTCAACTTCAAGAGGGATATAAACAGTATCGCTGGCTTCCAAAAAATTAAGTTGGTTGCAGGAAAAATAAAATAAAGCAAAATAAAATTACATAAACTTACCTCTTTCATTTTGTAACTCCAAAACCGTCTCTTCCAAAGCTGCTTCTAACTCTTTTTGAGTTAAATATTTTCGAAAAGACATATTTTATTACAGAATCACAAAACACTCAACTCTTTGAAGTAGGAATTATTAATGACTAAACGCTTACCTAAACAATATACATCTTGAATTCATTTTGAATCCGGTCGAAACCAATAATAGTTCACCCAATAGAACCCAGTGGTGCGCCAACGCACCAATGTCGATTTTCACAGAAAAAGATAATAAAAAAAATTTTTTTTTAAACGTTTTATGGTATTTTAACAATTAGAGATATTGTATGAAACCTTTCTAAAAACATTTTTGTAAACTTTTAATTATTTATGTTGAACAACTGATAGCAAAAATAGCCAAATCTGGAACGTTTTTTTTCAAAGTTTCAATTACTATATTATTGTTTATTGCTAAGCGGTAACAGTAATATTGTTCAATTTGGTTTATTTTGCATAGATATACACTTGTATATTAAGAAAATTCGATCAAGTTAATCTGAAATGGTTTAATTTTTATTCAAACATTGCGGTTCATAGACGCACCATTGGTACAAGATGGGTTAAACAACAAAACATGATAATACTCATTATACAAAGAATTTGTATAATAAATATAATCGACAAAGACTTTGTATACAATTTAATAATATATTCTAATCTAGAAGAGGAAGTAGAAACAGTTCACCGCTGTTAAATTACAGGGGTCAGTGATACGAAACATATACAATCTTAAATAGATGAAATTAATAAACAAACACATTTTAGCGATTGTTTATAATTTTGTCTTAAATTAATTAAAAGTTTATTTTAATTAAAAATGATCAATTAATTCAAATTAGATGGTGTTATACAGAGGGTTTAGTGTTTGTACACCGAGGGTACATCAACAAACATAAAACCGGTTCGATTGACTAAACATGTTACACCTCAAAAAACATTTTATTTGAGAAAATAATTTAAATATTCATGACAACCACAATGAAACCTCATTTTACGTATTTATTTTTTTTTTATTTTTATGTGCCAAAAAAAAGTGACAAACCTTTAAATCATAGTTGACGTGTGGTAATCCCCTGGTGTTAAATCAAGCAAGCCATGAAGCACATGCCTGAGGAAGACACCGAGATAGGGGGTGGGTCAACTAGAAAACAACTAATTCATTCACTAAATTTACAACACCCTGCACAAGTGTACACAGCACGATCGTCGCGTTAAAATTTAAATCTTTTGCTTTTTTTATCACTGAATAGTACACTTCCTTTCAATATTTATTTAGTTTTTCTAATAAAGTACACTCCGCTAATGTTTTTTTATTCAAGTATTTAATTTTCGGTTTGGAAGACAAAGAACAAACTACACGAACTGCACGGCTAATGTGGGCAACTGCTGACAAAAACAAACGTTGATGGTACAAGGAGGACCGGTGATTCCAATGGAACAAACGAAGACACAAAATTCAACTCATGCGCGCCATAAAACACAAAATTTAATCAAAAATATTTTGAATAAGACAACAACAGCGACATCTTTCCGCAAGATCACGCTCTAATAACTGAGTTCTATACTGACTGCTTCATTGTAACAGATCACTACCTGCAGAAAAAGCAGGTTGCTTGCTTTTTCATACAGCAACAAGTGGTTTGTAGCCAAAGATGTTTTCAGAACGAAGGCTCAACTGTTTCTTTGACTAACAAAATACGGTTCTGTACAAGACCGAACCTCTGGTGATACTTTTATTTATGACCTGAAGAGGGTTAGTAACAAGTCCCTATTGTGAATACTATTAACTTCCACACAATAGACACCCTCATAAAAACAAAATAGCTCTTGGGCGACTATACCAAATTTACCAAATATTTTTAGTATTGCAGTAGTCAATAATAAAGTATTTTTTCACGCTTTCACATATATACAAAAAATAGTAGGTGAAAAAACAGCGACAGAAGTCAAAAACTAAATAATAAAAATGAGAATATTCAAAATTGACAAAAATATAAACAAAAAAAAAGCATTACAATATTTAAAAAACAAGATTTAGTACAAAAATAAATAACGTTAATTTTAACAAATTTTGAATTAGACCACTTTTTACACTTAGTTGATTTAATAAAATTATAAATATTTACTTTAAACCTCATGCTTTTCAATCTTAGAGTTGCATTTAACTCAGTGGACCATATCTATCGTAAGAGTTTTTAAAAAATAGCACCAGCATGTATATATATATATTGACAAATTCATTGTCAAAATTAATTGCAATATTTGAAAACCAAAATTAATTAAAATGTTTTTATTAGATAAGCAAATAAGTTAGTTTTTATTAATTGTTATTTTAAGCGGTTAATATTCAAAAAATTTAGTTTCAATTTGACATTTCTGTTAGATTGAAATTAGGCCAGTCGAGAGAAGGTGATGTCATTCTACCATCAACAAAAGAATAGGGGCTTCCCCTGAAAGACATGACATAAGTCTTTTTTGTGTGAATTATAACTTTTGTCAAAATTATTTATACTTATTGCTTATAAAATTGTTCATAAATTTGAGCGCTCATATTTCATAGTTTCCAAGCTCTTTAATCACGTAAGAATGATCAAACTGAATGTGATTTAATCTATGAATTTGCATCTGTGATTTTAATATTTAGCACTGATATTTAGGTTGTTTGAAGGTCATTAGGTTATGTTTTTTAATATTTTCTGTCATTTTGAGGTTATTTGAGCCTTTTTGTTGAGAATGTTTTCCGTTATTCGTCGAAGTATCCCGCATATTTATAAAAGGATTGAAGAATGTGCTCAAATAAAATCAGTCACAAATAATGCTTGGCCGGTTACATATTTAAGTGGTCATAACCTTCAAAGTTTGAGGTATAAAAGCAAAAAGTCTCAAAAGCAGCCTTCAAAGAACGAAGGTTCTACAGAAACTAGTGGTGAAGAAGAGCCAGACCCTATTGATAAACATACAAAAATTGTACAAACAACAGTTGCTTCGTTAAGGGCAGATTTGCTGCTGAAAGCTGGCATGGGTATGGCAAGAAATAAAGTAGAATCACTATTTTATGACAGCAAAATACGAGTAAATGGTCGAAAACTCCTTAAAAAAGGTGGTGAAGTTCGTGAAGGTGATGAAATTGATATTGTCAAAGGACCTGTCGGAGCGAATACTGACTTGCTAAGTGTCGCTAGAGTTGAGGTACTTTCTGTTTCAGAAAAAGGAGATAGTTACGTTGTAAAGCTTAGGCGTTGCAAAGACATGACAATAGCAAATTATGAAAACTAATTGTAATAATTTTAAATAAATTACTTCATTTCAGTTAAACTAAAACATTCAGGAGTGCTAATTTTTTTGTGAAAAGTCGCCTTCCATTTGTCGTTAGGGTAGATCAAGAGCCTCCAAAATTCAGTTAGACGTTTGTTTCACTTGATTCGAAGTACATAAGTAGAATAGCTCTTGGTCCTTCGAGCACCAAACTTTTTAACCATAGTAGGTAATGTTTAAGTTTCAATCTTATTGGGAATTTGAGTGATTACCAACAGATCCAACTAAATTGAAATTTTTAGTCGAGACAGCGTTTACCATCGAAAGTTCTCTAAAACAGAGCATTTTCTCCAAACATTCTGTGGTAGTAAACGAAAGACTAATAAGTTACAAACAAAAAGAAACGGTTGTGCTCGAGTGCATCGCAAATCTCTGCTTTAAAAATTTCGTCAATAACTCTAGGATGTAGCTCTGCACCTTGTTTTCTTAAAAGGCATTTTGACAATCCCTCACAGCCAAACATATTTATTTTCAGATGTGCGTGTACTACATTTTCATACAAATTAGCCAACGTTATTTTATGTGAAAGTTTGGCTATAGATAGAGTACAAGCTACAATTGTATACCTCCAAAGCTTTAACTCCGTTGATCGTGTCAATCCATTCAATAAACTCTTCTGAAATGAGATTCGAAGTGAGACCTGAGATTTTTCAAGTAATGAAATCACTAAACTAATGTCAGTTCACTTGTAATTTAGTGTTTTTCCATATAATCTCTAAAGTATCCGTTATGCGTTAGTTCTTTTAAAGCCTCTCCAAAATAGCCCGATCTTCTTGCTTTTTGTGACGACTTAAAGAATAAAAGCGGAAAAAAAATTGACTGAAAAAATAATATTTGAGGTTAGGTCAGGTCAGGTAAACGTGGTTTTTCGGTCATAATTTTATTTCTCAAGTGATGTCATCAATTAAATAATCTAATAATAAATACATAGCTACAAAAATACTGGCATTAGTTGACTTAATAAATTATTGCCTGTACAATTACTGAGCTATTTATTGGGAATGATAGAAGAACTCAAATCATTTACCAAAAAATTGTAAATGAAACTCGCCTTCCCTCGATTAGCCTGCGGCTTTGAGTTACGTATTGGATCTCTCAGTAATATGTCTCCAAATAAAGACGCTAGAGTTTTTGCGTCGTAGCCATTTTCGCTTGAATGCTTCAACATTTCTTGCAAGAACATACAGATGTACAAAAATACGTTTCGATGAAGATCTGCCATCTTTTGAAGTACAATCTAAAGTTTTTGATGCATTAATCGGCTTCAAGTCGTATAAAAAATACTTACGAGCCGACAATTTTGATAATTGCTCGCTGCAGCGATACAAGCATCGTGAAGTTCATATGGAATTACTGGATCTTTGGTGAATGACAAGAATATGAGCAATGTTTCCGCTATAGCTTGAATAGTACCAGCTGCATTTAAGTTAAGGTAACAACTGATGCAAAACGTACTTATGGCAATGTGAAAATACTGTATAAAAGGTGATGTTTAGTGATATTGTCACGCACAACCCTCATTGTTCAATCAAAATCTTTACATTTTATAAAATGTACAACATTAACAGCTTCTAACTTAGATGCAACGGTTGCCGTCATTTAAGAGATGTTTAGAAGGATAAAATCACTAAAGTTTACGTCAAAATAGACATGCGAGAAGTGTACGATTACTACTCATCAATATTTAATGATTCCTCAAAAAGCCGGCGTCAGTATTAGCCAACTTTTATAACTTTACCTTCATAAAAAATTAATTTTAATATTGTAATGGATTATGATCGAACCCAATAAAATATTAATGAGGTAGAGAAATAACTTTTGCAAAGGATACGCAAAGGCTCGGTCGATCCATAATCTAACCAATCTCGAATTCTAATCAACTCTTCATGAAGTGCCGATGAATCAAATAATTCTTTAGTTTTTAAGCCATGTCTATACAAATGATCTACAAGTAACCATAATTCACGAGGCACTGAATAAAGTACACGAGCTTCTAAATTTACCTGAAAAATAAGTATTAAATAAATTCGTTAAGAATAATTAACTTACAGCGCTTTTCCACTGATCGTTATTTAATTGTAAAATAGGCACAGGTGTTCTACACAAAACCGACATACTGGTGGTAAAACAGGATTTCTGACATTCACCACTAACTATAATAAACATATCTTTGCCCCCTTTTAAATGCAATACTAAAATATCATATATTTTGTCCATTTCTCGTTCTAAAATAACCTCGAATTTAATGTCGCATTTTTCTCCTTAAATAAAAAAAAAAACATAGAAACTGGAACTATTAGAAAATTTAAGTCTCACCAGGATCAATTGTGCCCGAAAAGGGAACTATTCTTAACCAATCCTTACAATAAGTAGATTCATCTAATTTTTTAATAAATTCAAATTCAGCTGGAACCTGTCCAGTATTGGCAATTATAATTTCTTTCGCTTGTCCTTCCCGAAATCGAATTATATCAAAAATAATTTCGGTTTGATCCACAGTAACTTGTGGCAAAAATTCGTTCTCCAATTTATCCATTTTTTTCAATAAATCTTCATGAACTCTTCTAAACTTTGTTTGATCGACAACGCTTATTTCAGATTTAAATAGGGCACTAACTGGCTTGTGATCACTTATTCTAATATTCATATGACTTCGATACACTGTTTGATAAATGCCCTCACCTCGCCATAAAATTCGATCAGTCCAAGCTGGAGGTCTTGCTTTTTCACTTGTATCAAATATATCAGTATTTAAGTCATATTTGTAAGTTGGTTGGAATGTAATGTCGCCTTCGACGTAGTCCTGAAACAATTTATTTATAAACTATTATTTTATTGGTGCTATAATGCAATATCATACTCTCACAGCATCAGGTAAACAAAAAAACACTTATAAATTATGATGCGTTGTAATGTTTGCATAAAAAATGTCAACTTTTTTTTACATAAAATGTTAGAGGTAAAGTTTAATAACAAGTAGGAATAAAATATTATTATTCATTATCTACATAATTATAAATATTGAAATTATCGTTTACTGATAAAAAAATTGTCTAGACACTGAAACAATAAAGTAGGTAGAATACACTACAAATAAATCAAAAATATACATATTTTATAAAACTCTTTGATAAGCATGACTAATAACAAAAGAATCTCCCGTATATATTTCGCAAAAATGCTATTGTCATCATTTCTTTATCTTCTACACTTTGAATTACACCATTTTACATGTGATCAAAAAAATTTTTTCAGAACAGTAATGAAGGTTTTTTTTGTAACAACATACTTTTTAACAATGAGTAAAATTTGGAAGAGAGAATCCAAGCCTAACTTTTATAACTTACCAGAAGAACATTGCCTCGTTCTTTTTGCTGATTTAGCTGGTCAGCTTTAAGTAAAGTAGTAAATTCTTTTCTTTGTAATAGATTTTTTACTTGTCCAGTATTTAAAGAAGTTATTCTATAATTCAAATCGCCCAACCAATAAATTTGTCTATAAAAAATAGATGGTATGTTGTTAATATGAATAAATAAATTTGGTGATACTTACTCGTGATCTTTAATAGACTGAGGATGTCTTCTAAAATTCATTCTAGCATTAATATCTTTATAATCTTGATTGCGTCGTTCAAACTCTTCTACATGAGCTGCTAAATGACAGTTGACAAAACAAAGCGAAGTATTGTGCAGCTCTAGTCTTACAGCTACCCCTCCCTTATTGCCCTACAAACAACCACATACATTCAGCATAACAAAAGTAATCAATTTAACCATTTTTCCAAGAAGACCAGTACCAACAGTATCTACGGAAACATTTTTTACAAATGGATAATGCTTAGTATTAACTAAAACAATCAATTGCATTCCTACTAATCTTGTAACTGCCACTGATTTATATTTAGCTTCTGAATGTACACCATCCATTACGTATTTCCTAAAAAATGAATAAGTATAATATTTAAAATTAGCTTTGTAACCTACAGCCATTCCGCTTCTCTTGGCGTGTCATTAAAAAGAAATGCTTCTTTGCTTAAATCGATTTCTTGAAAACCTACAGCATATAAATCAGGCGGCTCACTATCACAACTCAACCAAGGTCTCAAAGAGGTTGTTGGAGGCTGTCCATTGAGATTCCATGTACCCACAAAAATACTATAATTCTATATTACATATATTTTAAAAACATAGACTACATTACCAAAATTGTTCATGTTTTGTGTACTCAGGCTCTTTTAATTTTAATTGATATCGCAAAACTGAGTCTCTATTTGAAGCTGCCTGACCTTGCGCTAACTGGTGTCGAAGAACAGGGATATCTGAAACCTGATAATTTCACATGAAACATAATATTTGAATATGCTTTAAAGTACAATTTGCGAGTAAAATTGTTTGACGGTTTTAGTAAGTTGATTAGTTACCCTATAGTTTATTCCAGCATAGAGCTGAGTGACACGTAAGAGCGGCATGATTAGGCAGCTGCAAGGTTTTTTTTTATAGACCATGTGCTATTTTCAGTCGAGAACGACTTAAAACAAAGCTTTGGTCGGTCACTAATGCAAACCTCACCTGCAGAAGCGGTGCTGTACCGGCAGCTTGCGTCACTTTTAAGCCGCAGCTTCCTATAAAACCGGACACTTACCGCAACCGCATACGCGGTTTTCTAGTACTAGTGTCGGAAATAAATGTCAGGTTGTTTTCGACATATTTTAACAGTATTTTTATTTATTTGTTCAATAGTTGAAAAGCTAATATACTAAAAAAAGATATACAAATAAAAATACTGTTAAAATATGCCGAAAACAACCTACATTTGTTTCCGGCATATTGTAACAGTATTTTATTTATTTGTTCAATAGTTGAAAAGCTAATATACTAAATAAAATTGAAAGAAACTGGGAGAGTTTGAGTGGACTGTATTTGCTGGTTTGAAAGATTGCTAGATCATAATAATTTGATGATTTCGTATGATGAGTTGCAACTCGTGCAAGAGAAAAAGAAACACGCTTTAGGCAATTTTTTTGTAATTTGGCCCCTTATACAAAACCCACACGTTTTTCATGCGAAACAATTTTTTGAATAATTGCGTGAATATGTGATAATATAAACCAAAAAATACATAAATCGATTCTCGTCTCCTCTAATCTAAAACCTTTTGTTCACTTGCTATTGAAATAATTTGTTGAATAACTTTTTTTCTTATAAAACACAAATTCTTGTTTTGTTTGTTATCGTTATCCATTGTACTATCATGTAACTTTTTTTTTGTTGTATTCAAAACTACCTACTTAGTGTTGCATTTTCCCTTCAAGTGAGTATATATTAAAATTATTGTTTGTTAATCAATTTTTCAGCCTTTTTTTAGAGAGCCCAAATTTATGTTGTATTATTTATTGTAAATATTTTTCTACAATTATCTGAGTTCTTTTTTTATAAACCGATTTCAGTTATGGATTCTGGGTTTAAAAAAATTAGTAGTTTCACAAAAATTTAGTAAAAATAAAGCCGATTATCATTCTTCCTTCGACTCATAATCGATATAATTTATTTTAGCTTTTTTCCTTCCAATCGGTATATGTAGATTGAAATTATTTGCTTGATTAGATAATTTATCAGTATTTTTTTAAACCAATACTTTTGTTTAATTTCTTATCATCTTTTTTGTAGTTTTATGTAATGCTTTTCTTTTGTTTTCAAAAGAATTACCTACGTTAGTTTAGTTTAAGACTTCGTGTCTTTTGCAACGGATATTTGTGCGTGATAATAAAATAAAAAACGTATTAATTAAATTCTCGTGTTTATGATAATTATTGTAAAGTTAGTGCATGCTATTTTGCTCCTACAGTGTCTCTAGTGGGATAATTTTCAATATACAGAGTGAGTCAGTTTGCAATTATATGTAAGATTTATAAACCGATTTTAATAATTTTTGTTTTGTTTGAAAAGGAATATTTAACGAGTGGTCTCATAAAAACGTAGTAATAATTTGCATAAAACTTTAAAGAAATTTTGAGAAAATCAAATAAGATTGCACTTTCGTTTTTTGCTTGATTAGGTAATTAAACTTTTCCTTATTAAAACCTATCTATTTTTTTTATAGTTCCAAACTTCGCACTGGTTGCAAAGAATGTTTTGTGTGTCAAAATTAATTAAAAAAATATTTAAAAATGTTTGTTATTGTCATAAAAATGCACGATAAAGCTTCATTTTGTTTATAGGCACGATGTTGAATATTTAAATATACAGTCCACACATTATGAAAGAAATAGAATGAGTTTCTTATAGCGTTATTAAATTGTTTTGAGACACACATTTGACAAACGTATTATATATTTGACGTTTTATTCTCTATTTTCAAAATTTTTTATAATGCCATTATCAAATCTCAATTTTTTTATCATGATGCCACTCTCAAAAATATCTCTTTTCCAACAAAGAAAGAATTATCAAAATCGTATATATAAATAACAAACGTTTCCGCAAACACACATATTAAAAAGGAATAACAATAATATGGTTGCATAGAAGATGGGCTGCAATGAATACTATGGAAGTGGACGCTAGATACAAAATGAATATGGAAACAAAAAAATAAAAGATAAAAACTGTTTAAAAACTTGTATATTAATATAATTTGATTTTAGTATGATGAGTATCCAATTATAGCATTTATTTTGAAGTGTCAAGTCGAGAACATTTTTAAAAAGATAATATTTATGACAAGATGGCGTCTAGAAATAATCAATTAACTATAAGTGCCCTTCCGTAAGTAACAGACTATTTTAAACCAAATAAACGTTTTTTACTGATTATTGTAAATAAAGTTGTTTTTTGTATTAGATGTTTCTTCTTTATTTTTATTGAAGTGTTGTGATTATGTGTTGCGAAGATTTATATATAAAAATGCGGAAATTTCGGTCGAGTTTTAAAATGCGCACAATTGGCGGGTGTCGTTTTCTGAGGGGAGAAAAGGGATGTGACATTTGCAGCAAACATTTGTTTGATTTTGCAATATTAGAGCTTTCTTTTATTTTAACAGTGGATTAGGCCTACTGGGGACACCACTATAAAAAAAACGCACCATTTACTGTACCTCCTTTAAAATGGTGTGGAAATCAGTAAAATAGAAAAACAATGTATAATAATAATTGAAGTTTTACATTTTAATAAAGTATTTGTAACTCTGTTTTTAATTTTTACAAAAAGATGTAAACTATTTCATAACATTAATACTTTTGACATAAATGTACTTAGATATTAAGTTTTTGTAAAAAGCTGTAAAAAAATCTATTTCGTATAGTGTTGTTTTCTTTTCAACCGACAGAAAAAAGAAAGTTTTCAATTAAGTTATGCATTTTTTATCAATAATAATAATAATAAAATACAATAGATAGTATTTGAACATTTTTTGCAATCACAAATATATAAAATGCGCGCCAAAAGCATGGAATACATTCTATAAAAAGTAATAAAATAAGGTTTATAAAACTTATCGTAAAATACTGTAATTACCAATTTTTGTTTGCCGTGAAGTTCTTATTTGGGAGAACAGTAATATTTACTCTTCAGCCTTAGCATTACTGAATATATCAGAATATCAGGTGTAAAATGTACAATTTTATGATACCCTTTGGAGAATATCAGGTGTAAAATGTACAATTTTGTGATACCCTTTGGAGGGTCGCTGTTCCTCAGGTAGTCGAGGAAAAGACGAGAGAGCGACTGAAATAACAGAGTTAAGCTCCGCCCCTCGGTTGACGTGTAATTTATGTAAACAAGAATTGAATTGTGTTTCGTTTTTAAAACGCTCTTAAAAGAGCATTAACTGGAGCCTCTCTTTTGATACAAGCTGTTGAAATTTATTATTACCATTCCAGAGACAGTAATGCCCGACAAAAATACCACATAAGGAGGCTATATTTCTAGTGTAAATAGCTCTCTTATCATTTAAAATAAAAGACATACATGATTCTTTTCACTACACAGAAATCACTTTAGTATCCATTTGGAACTTTTAGACAGCAAAATATTCAAATAAACAATGTTTGCCATCAAATAACAAATTTTGATTGCGTTGAAGCGTCATCATCAAAAAGAAAGATACACATTGATACACAGTTGGGACAAGCAAAATATAAAACAGGGAATTAAACTCAATATAGAAATACCTCGTCTGACATCTCTGAATCGTGGCTGAAATGATTTGTTCCGAAATATTTATCAATCCAGTTAAAATCCTGCTTATGTGAGGACACTGCTGTAAAAAACAAAACATTAGACTGACGTTTAGATATACTCTCATTTACCTTCTTTAGACCAAGTGAGTTCTGAAGCAAAATTCGCACTTTCAACCCCAATTCGTATCTTAAAACTTAATTTGCTTGTTCTATGAGTTACCACAAAAATCAGATAATTTCGGCAATTATCTATGGATTCTGTATCTAAAAATAAATATTGTTTATATTTTCACACAGCATTAAAGTCTTAGATCGTACCACAAGAAAAATCGGCATCAATTGGAATAGCACTTTCAAATGAGAGGTCTGAAATACTGTTTGGTTTCTGCTTTTTTGTCCACAATACAAAAAGTGCATGAGATGATTTATATTCAACCAAAGCTAAAATTCGGTAGTCATCAACACAAGAATCATTCAATAATGACACATTTAAATGAATCTGCGTTGTAATTCAAGAAAATACTGATTAGATTATGTTTTCATTGATTTATTTAAGGATACACATTTCACTCGTTCACTAGATATAAATTTTGACTGAACGATGTTAACAGCATCTTGGTATGCTACTAACATAATTAACTATTTACTATAACTCCATGATTAGTGTTTTCATTTCGAAAACTAAACAATTTACATTAATAACAAATTAAGAAAAATTTGTTAAATCGGTCCACTGAACATAACCTCTCTACCCATCAAAATTAAGCCGTACCAACCTTTAGAATTTGACGTTGACAGTTGACAAATTTTTGTCGCCGACAGCTTGCAACATCGATTCCGTATTTATACAGAATGATTATTTCACAGAATTTCTACATCTTTTTGTTTATTGGTTTTTAAGCTATATAATTGTAATCTAAGTTATTTATTTAAGGATTTATTTAATAAGTAAATTGTATGTTTGTTTCAAAAAACGTTAAACAGTGTAATTAATTTTTTTATAATAATGAAATAAATATCAACTGTTTATAAAATATTACATAAATCAATTTTTCTTTGTTTAAAACCTTCAAAAGCTGCCTCTAGGCAAAGTTTAATATAAAATTAGTATAAGATTACTAAATTAACACACTACGTGTGCAGTATGTATTTTAACTCTCTACGCTAAAATTTGCAAAAATATTTGCTGTCAAAGTGACACATATGCATTGTAAAAAATGTTTAACGTTAAAATACGTTTAACGGTATTTTACAAAACACAATTCTTTAAAATTGGAATCTTTTTTGTCTCACTTACGACATTTGCATTTTTCATCTTTTGTTAATGAGAAATTCCGGCAAAGAATGTAATGGCGCTACCTGAACACGTAGTGTGTTGATCTAGTGACCTTAAATTAGCGTAGGTTTGCAAATAAGATGTTTTTTTTTCATTTTGAAAGTTTACCTGCTTATAATAAATATTAAAAAAAATGTAATATTATAATGTTGAAACTCGTATTTAATTTTGTAATTAAATAAAATAAAAAAAAGTTGCAAGCTGTCTGTATTTTTTTTTCTACATTTTTGACAATGTATACTTTTTTATATTTTGGCGCTAAAATCAATATAAATTAATGATTAATAATATGTAAAAAATTATGATTTTTAATAAAGCACTTATATTAAACTTAATTTTATATATTTTTTCATAACTTGTCAATCTATGGCACCTCTAAATAAACGCATCTGGCAGTTCTAAAACAAATGAATAACCGCGACATTATTAGAAACGTCATTTTGTTTAACGCATAACAATTTTGTGGTTATAATAATTACAAAAATTCATAATGAATGACTGGTTTTATTGTAATAAATGTTCAATAAAATACTCTCAACAACAACAGTTTTACTTGACGCAATGTCGTCATATTTTCTGCAGTAAATGTTATGAAAAATTAAGTAAGTTTCAAATATTTTTTATCTTTTGAATAATTCCAGTGTTTTTTGTTAGAAAATGCAAATGCATGCCTTGAATGTCTTCGTCCCACTGTTTCTGTCTTAATCGATAGAAATCTTGAAGCGGCTGTGTTGGAATACTTTACCCCAATAGATACTTTGGTAAAGAAAGTTCTTGAAGTAAGTACCTAAGCCAAGTATTTTTATTAACAAGTTTGTTTCAATTTGACAATAAAGAGGCAACTTCTCTGATTTTAGACCTACCCCATGTCCTGCACATTCTGCCTTCATAGTCTAACATTATATCACAACTTGTTGATTTATGTCATTTTGCTATTCTTTGCCGTTTTGTCGCTACTGAGGATAAACTTCTGTCACATTTTGATTTGTCAGTTTGACATTTTGTAGAAGTTTGACGTTTTGGTGCATAATTGATCACAATTGCTACTTTGTCACTTTGACGTTAGTTATTTTATATTAAAGTCGCTAGTTTAGCACATACACTACGTGTCCATTACACTCCTTGTTCAGATTTACAAATTTTGTAAGCGTGACGAAGAAGTCTTCAGCTTTATTATGAACGTCAGACAATTTATGTTACGCATATATATATCGCTTTAACAGTAGATATTTTTAGAAATTGACAACACATTTTGATATTACAGAATCGATTGGTAATTACGTAAATCAAGAAAAAAAACTACAGAAAAATCAGCTAAAACCTCTTTATTTCTGAATAACTGTCAGAATAACGATCAGCATTTTTACCATAGAAATAATTTTCTTCATTAAAATGTTTTTACAAGATTTAAATTCCAACCATAAAAATAATGAAGCATAGTTACTGTTTCCTTTGCTTTATATATTTGGTCTCTAAAGCTCAAACAAACACATGAAAACTAAAAAATGTAAAATATTGTATCCCTCGCCACATGAAACAATTTCTAACTACGTTTAGCTCAACTTGAACAACCAATAACACAACACTTATTAATGGCTATAAAAAAACCGACTAAGAAATTCAATAATTAAATTTATTTTTTATATCAACAAAGATTTAACGAGACAACTAGTGAATTAGAGCTTGAGAAGCATTATAGAAGAATTATTACTGACATTTGATGAAACTTTTCAAATTTTCAAAAAACAACTTTATTTTGTTTATCACCAAATTTGATTTACTCTGCGACAACAATATATGTAAAAACTTACTAATGGCGCTACCTGAACACGTAGTGTTTTGATCTAGTGACCTTATAGCCAATATTGTGGCAGGTCGTATGAGTCGTCTACATGGATGCATCATCGAGCAGGTTGTGCAACATACAATCCGTCACAAACTAATAAAGCTTGACACGGTATATAAGCAGCACTTTTCTAATTTCAGCAAGATTTAAATGTGTGCGCTATTTTGATTTGTGCACAATTGATTAAAACTAGTAATTTTTTTTTTTTTAATATTGAAAGTTTGCGGTAGATTTTGCATCAAATATGATCGAAATATTATTTAAACTACATAAAAAAAACATTTTTGAAAAATTTTGAAAGAGTGAACTAATTTTTTATCTGAAGTATCAAAACTTTTTAAGAACAACTCGCTCAAATTTAACAATCATGTCTAAATTGCAGTTTTTTTCATAATTTTTTTTAATTGGTATCAAATCTTGCATTCTACTGTCTTCCGAAGCTTTCTTTATATCAATATTCAATACTGAAACCTTTTAAGGAAAACAAGTATGTTTTTGTTAAAAGACGAATAAAAATATACAAATATAGCTTCTGTAAGTCTACTGGTTGATGAACTGTTTTAGCACAAAAAATTGTTAAAGACGTTTAAAAACGCGTAGAAAAAAGATAAGATTTTTTGTTTGTCAGCTACCTGCTCAAACTGATAATACAGAGTAATATTTATGGTTTTGGATGAGACTTTTATGCGCTTTAAAACGTCTAATTATAATTAAGTAAACAATATTTAAATTAAGAGTATTTAATAAGAGCTATGATTACATCAAAAGAAAATTAAAGTATCTTATAATATTCTGCTTATTTCTTGTAATTAGCCGCCGTAATAAGATACTTGCAATTTTTTTTGGCTTCTAGAACAACTTTTAATCAACTTTTAATCACAAACTTTAAATCTCTAGGAAAAGCAGTGTACCTACATCAATAATTAATAAATAACATTGTTCACAGACTTCATTTTGGCTTGTCTATGGAGGCTTTTAATCTAAAAGCTTAAATAAAATCTTTACTAAAACAGATTTATGTACAGGATTATAACTGACGAGTGTAATATTGTTAATGTTTTCAACAGCATTTCGGCAAGAATAATTAGCTTGTTGTAACATTTTCTACAATTGCACTTATCGAGATACTTTAATAGCCAAAATAAGCAACAACATTTTTCCAATTTGGTTGCATCCACAGAAACGCTGTATAGATACACTGTTAAAAGAAGAATAATTGGTTTTCTTTTTCTCTAAAGAAACTGTTGCAGTAGAATGATATTGTGGCATTATACAACAAGCTTATTCACCAAATGAATGAGATTGGTTTATATTCAGCAAGAGGGAATTTCATATGTCGCAGCAATTTAATATTTGGAAGAACGTAAACTGTATAATTAGCCAAAGTTAACTAGAAATTTTTATATTATTCAAGTATTTTACAGGTTAACTCTATTCCTATTTTTTCGTTGCATTCTACTATTCTGTTCTATTTATTAGATTTTTAACCATTTAATTTTAACAATTTATAAAAACAAGTAAGAAATAAAAAATTTTGAAAATCGACTTTAATAAAATTAATTATCCGTTTTCTATTTAATTCATTCAAACAAATTGAGCAAAGCAGGAACTTGTTTTGATCGAAAATAAGTATTTTCAAATTTTTACTTTATTATATCATTTAAATATGTGTTATAAGTTTGTCGGTCAAATTCTGTCGTACGTATTTTGGAAAAAAAAACCGTTGCAAAATTTTATAAAATTTTTAGGTAATATAACGGGGTAATATAAATGATTATAACATTGCGGAAAGCTGTAAAATGTGAAACCCTTTGTTGATGACGTACTGAACTTAAAAAAAAAGTGATAAAATAGTTGATAGTTGAGCAGTGAATGAGTATTTAACTGATCATGAAGTGGCAAATTCCTTACATTCAAAATTAACAATGTCTTCTGTATGTTATAATCATTTATAATACTCTTCTATAAAATAGGATTAATAGACCTTGTATTTAGTCAATGCCTTGTAATAGCTAAAAAAACTGTGCGCATGCCTTAACATATGCCATGTTTTTCGGGCACTTTATTTACAAATATATAAGCCGTTTATTAAAAAATTAGCAACAATCAGAAATTAGTAATAATGATGAACTTTTCATGAACACTTCAATCCAAATTATTGTGCATACATTAAAAAATAATGTCACAAGTATTTTAATTAAAATATATGTTATCTATATGAATCGGCGCATGAGTACAGAAAACTATTCTACTTAAATTTTTTTATGCGATTCTTTTTAAATTGCCATACTGGATATAAATACATGTTGCCAGAGGGCAACCCGGCGCCTTATTGTTTAAACCAAACATTTTTAAACAATTGCAAAAAGCGGTTTTTTTATATTCTTTATTAAAATACAAATAATAAAATTCTTATGACATTTTACGATAAAGTTAATATTTTTTGAAAAATGAATTTTGAAAGTTTGAAAAATCTCAAATATGGGTATTTTTGACTCATGAAAAATATATTAAAAAAATTAAATATATTTTTTTAAATTTTTTATACATTGGTTAATGATTTATTTCCTTTTTGGCAACGACCATGACACTTTAACTACCGGTACAGAACACAGCTGTGGGCTTCTACGGTAGGATTCACTAATGAAACACCGTCAGTTAAGTTTTTATTTAATTTTACTGATATTAGAGATGATAATGCTTGTTGCCTAGTCATATTTATAAAAAGTGCCCGAAACTTTTATATTGCTGCCAATTCAACATGGCGAACACGCTTGCGTTGCGCATACTGTAAAAACGTCTATTGGTATAATTGCTTATGTGTAAGATTGTAAATAATCTGTCGGAATTATAGGAAAAACTATGAAATTTTTTTACGAAATTCAACACAAAATATGAGCTTCTTGTTTTTATTTGAAAACCTGTTTTCTAATGAATTTTTGACTAAATGAAGATAATACTATTGCGTAGACAAAGAATAATAATGTTAATAGTAATGATATTTGTGATATTCTTTAATTTAAGGTTTATAAGTTCCAAACAAGTCATAGACGGATTATCTTCAGAAATTTGCTTACAAAATATAATGAAACAAGAAAAGAAGCTATGCGAGTGAGCAGTGTAAATAAGCGATTAATGAAAGAAAATCAAGCCCTACGTTCGATGCATCGGGTAAGCAAACCTATATTATACATAATATAAATCAATATAAATGTTAATCAAAAATAGTCTCTCAAATTTATGTTTCTTTGACAATAAATAGAAATTAAAGAAATCTATTTAATATTATTATTGTGCGGTATATCTAACTGACATGGAAAGCACATGGTAGTCAAATATACAGCTATCAAACGATTTAAAAGTGTAAATTTTTATGTCAAAGTCTATAGATTGGTTTAAATTAAGATTTGTTTGTTGACTTAATTGTCAAATGACTGTTTAGTGTGAAGCAAATGTTGGAAATTTTTTCAAATATTTTTTGATATATACTTCAGCATCATTTTATTGTTTTGGTCGAGTAAAAATTAAAACATTTTGTTTTGCTATAAAAACAGCTAGTGTGCTGCTAAACGTTGGAACATTTTTTGGAAGATTTTGACACAACTTACATTTCTTTTGTAAAAACCAAACACTACTCGATAAACATTTTTATTGAACGCCTATTACATAATATAAACATGTAAAACAAACATTTTTTATTTCTAGAATACTGGAAATAATTCTTCACAATTTCAAACAAGCACTCCAAAATCGCAATTATTTGCTAACTTCAAGTTACATTATCCTACACCAAACTCGTCGATGGGATCTACGATTCCTCCTCAGATGTGTATAAATACTCCACGTAGAACTCCTACTTACGATCACATGAACGTAACATCAAGATATTCGAGACGAGCCGTATGTATACATTTAATTTGAATTTTTATCGTTTTGAAAATATTACTTTTTATTCAGATGTTAAAAAAAATACATTTTAAGACAGATTTAGAAAGGTAAAAGATAAAATTTATTGACGACGTGCTAAAAACAAAGGTATTATCAGTAAACTATGCTTTTTGCTTAAACAAAAAAAGTGAAATGCTTGGCAATCATCGCTCAAATTTAATTGACGCAATTTTTAACAAAAAATTCAATATATTAATTGTAAGTAAATCTATCAATATGTTTATGTTAATATCTGTTATTATTATTGTAATTTATTATTATGATATTTTTTCTTTCACAATTTTTTTATGTTTGTTTTAATTATCAGAATATGTTAAAGACGACGCAAAAAAATAATTTTTTAAAAAACTGAAACATAAGTTTTTAATTGACAACCCTTCAATACACGCTTACATTTCTTAAATTATTCTCAACTGCGTTGATTTTTAATAATTATACGCTTTGAGTAGATGCTTCAACGTTTACAATTTTTTCAGAACAATTTGTCGTATTACTTTTAATATTAAATTGGTAGGAAATCTACAAGTCAACAAATATGGTTATCATGTTACTCAACACCACGCCTAATAGCTCTTTGACGCAAACACGAATAAAAAAACACTTAATTATTAATTATTTGCTTAATTAAGTTTATTATAAATACGTTTTTCTTAACCTAGAAACATATAGAGACTTTGAACATAAATGAGGCAAAAATTTCAATAACGTGTAACAATTTCAAAATTAATTATAATTTTTAATAATAAGACTTTTGTTATTTGTGATAATAATTAATTATTGCATAATAAAGTTGTGTTCAAGTTTAAAATCACTTCTCTTCTAACCCAAAGAAGTAAAAAAAGCGCTTGTCGCTGATTCATAAAGCAACTATAAATACAACTAATAATCCAAACTTAATTTAACTAAAAAGTCCAAACTTAATACTAACTAAAAAGTAGAAGTAAAATAAATTTGATCAAAATAAAGGACTTGTTTAGAGGCTTTTATCTCTTATCAGTGAGATTCAATAATAATTGTATTTTATGTGACTGTTGAACATTTGTGCTATTTGTTGAATACATACGTTATAGCTATTTTCCCTATAAACTCTAATCTCGCTACTAAATTTTATTTCTGTAAATATTTGATTAACGCTATAATATATTTCACACTCTACAAGGATTCATAAAGTCTAAAGTACAAAAATTAATCCCATTAATAGCTATAATGATCCCAAACAATGTAAATATCCAGAACATTATTTTATGTGGTTGGTGTAATAGAGGGCCAATATTGGAGAATTTATGGTACTATTAATCGCTATGGATGTTAGATTAGCGAACATATTTTTTGGAAATGATCCAATAATTCAAATAGATTTTGTCCAGAATATAACGTTAAATTTTATTACAGTTTAAAGTTTTCGCCTGTTCAATGGTTTACGAGGTGAAATTGTCTTTGAAGAAAATTAATCTATAATTCATACTATGAGCAGCAATAATGATTCCAAATGTTCACATAATAATTAGTTAAGCGATGCAATTAAAAATAATGTGCTAAGAAAGAACTGACATGTAAGAATTTTTAGATACATCTCGTTTAAGACTATTTTTAAAGTTTTATATGAATGGGTGTGTAGTGAAACACAGTTCACACTAGGAAGTTGTAATCCAAGAACTGTAATAAATGACAGGGCCGACCCGAAGCTCTGGTCTACAAATCTTAAAATAAATTTTTTGTTACTTTGAAGATTGTTCCAGAAAGTTAAGATCAACTTTCTTGCTTTTATGTTTTTCTCATATTTGATTAAAGTGCGTACGCTATGAACAGGTTAGGGTGTGTACGTTTCATTTATTTGACAATAAATCTAAATTGAATAAAATCAATCGTGCAGGAATGCACGAATAAAAATAATTAAAGTGAATCTAATTTTCAGCAACATAGAGCAAAAGCAGCATAATAAATCTTATCTTAGATTTTAGTAAATTGTACATCTATAATATTATATCTAAAATAAAGACCTCTCGCATATCCAGAATTATTTTTAAAATTTAAAAATTTTATACTCTTTACAAAAACCATTTCTAAAATGTTTTTTTTTGAAATAATTTCATTATCTTTAATTTGTGAGTCAAAAATTGAGTCGACATGGTGATTTGCAAGCTGTTTTTTTCTTTATTTTGCATTATAATATTGCAATCTTTTTTTGTGTTGTGCACACCTTTTATTTATTGTTTAGTTTGACCAACATGATGTTTCTATATTTTGGCGATCTACACCAAAATAAATATAATAAAAATAATAAATAAAATTATAACTTAATTTTAGTGTAATTTTTTACCGATCTCTTATTTTATACACAATACATTATGTTATAATGTATTGTCTATGCTGCATTTGTTTTAATTATTTCTAAATTGGAAAAAATATTAAGTTTTCATTATTAACCTTCATCAAAAATAAAACTCTAGATTACTCTTGGTCAATACTAAAAAAATATTGATCGTTTTCTTTTTTGACCAAACTCTAGAAATTAAGTTGCTTGTCTGTTATATGTAGTCAACCAAAACTTAATCAAATACTTTTTACATGTTTCTAATAGTTTTAAAAGTTTGTTTAAATATAATTTATAAATAATTGTTTATATATTGATGAAAATCTGTTTAATTAAGCATTTCGATAACAATAAGTTATTTAAACTGCTAAATGTTTTTAAAGTAAACATATAATGTGTGCATGGTTTTCACCACAAAAAGTGTAATGTTATTTCTGAAGTTGTAGCCACCCAGCATATAAAACGCAAGCCATTTTCAAAATAAAAATGAACAAATTCGAACAATGAACGATACATGTTCATTTTATAGATTTCCAATACAACGAATACCCTTCACAAGCTGAATAAGTAATAAAAACCGCTACTAACGATATAATATAAAATTTTATGGCAATTTGAAAGCATTATTTTAAAAGACGTTATTTTCTTGAGAATCTAGAATTAATAGTAAAGTGTAAAGTTATTTCAACATCTTAAAATCTTTAGTTCTACTTTCTGTCTACCATTATTTTCCAGCAAACAGATAGCTGATTACGTATATCGTAGAACAGACTGTTGTTACAAACATCGTTCAACGATCAATATATGACCCTCATTGTACTTATCAATTACCTAGGATTATAATTGACTTTGGGAACTAACATTGGTGATATTATGCATAGCATAATAGGTATGTATAACTTATGTTAGAGAAATAAACACTTTACTCCACAGTCACATATTATACATACATGTTTTCAAAAATATATGTAGTTAATAATGTGTTTTTTATTAAAAATGTGTAATGTTTAGTTTTCTGTATAATACATCTTAATACCTACCCTTAAATGTTTTTGTCTTATCAGATTATACTAATGTGATTTATTCATTAAGATAAAAGTAAAAATTTAATCAGTATTTTACTTCATTGGTTAATTTGATATATTATTTTTTTAGAAACATGTTACAAACTACTATCTGCTCAAAACTTTCTGAGCTTTAAAAAGTAACTGTCACAATATCTAATTCAATTGTTTTTTTTTTTTGACACAAAACTGCATCTTTTGTTGAATGTCGCATGTTGCATGTTGATGTGACATTTAACTAAAGACGAATGAGATATTTGTTGTTTGAGCTTTAAAAGTCGACATTCTGGCATAGAAAATTATCAAAAAATTATAAACACCGCGTTTGAATCAATATGTAGAATTTGCATAATCTCCCAGTTGGTGATTAAAAAAGGTGATAGTTTAATTTAAAAAAGTTAAAAGCGTGACAATAAAGCTTTAAAAATCAATTCTAAGTCTATTCAAACATGTTCTTTGTTTGAAATAAGCAAACGTGTCACAAATTGTGCGTCGTGAGTCATGAAAGTCTTCTAATGTGTAATTATTTATTTATTATGTGGCCTATAGGTTATTTGTCTGACTTGTTTATAACCTCTTTTAATTTTCTTATTTTAATGTGTTGCCGACTACCATTTAGTATATTACAGCAAATACATCGTCAGTGGGTGCAGTTTCAAACGATACTTATTGCCTCTCAGCGTAACATGTCTTTGATTTACGCAGCGTATTGTTTTTAAAAAAGAAATATTTAAAGACAACTTATTATTAATCTTTGCAATACGGTTTCGTAAGTCAACGTTTACCGACACAGTAGGCGAGATTTTGTGTGCCGGTTTCTATGGTTAACTATTGAAATATTTTACTTGCAGTACTACTAGTACTGTAAGTAATATTAAATACCAGCGTGTGGTATTCATGATGTGTGAACGAATTTGACCAGGAAAACCGTCTCATGAGCACGAGAGTCAAAACAAGGCAACAAAATAGATATAATTTAGGATAGGCAAAATAGGATAATTTTTGTTTCCTTATTCACGCATTTTGTAACATTACAAATAAAAAAGTTACATACTGTATATGTATATAAAAATGTATTAGATGATATAAAAAAATTCTTTCCGTGAAAAAATATAAATTTTTTTTTAGCTTTTGCCGTTTGTGTTTAATATTTCGAATAATGTCTGTAATTTTATTTTACGGTGGTTGTAATACCTTATACGAAATTTAATAGTGTTAGCTTTATTAACTGCATCGAATTCAAATTATTTAAGCACAATATTTGGTTTTTTTATTTATCTTATTCATATATTATCAGAAATTATTAAAAAAAAACTAATGAGAAAGCCTAATTATTATGCAAAAAATAAATGTCTGTCTGAAAACTAACACAATTTTATTGTTGAATTCCTGTAAACTATAGGCCTGTTAGTTTGACATCACTCAAAGCGTTGTCATATTAGCGTAGATCATTTTATACATTTTACTGTAACGTCATTATTGCTGTTACCTCTTAATAAGTCTTATACGTCCATGTACTTTTTTACAAAATGCTGAACTTGGTAACAAAATAAAAATTTAATATCTTTTAACTTTAGTTCAAATTGTTTTACCGCAGAAAATAGGTATAAAACTGGTTAGTAGAAATATTACCCTACGAAATGAAGAAGTTTATTTTAAGGGTCACATTCTGGAAACATTTTTCTACTTTTGCTTTTTTTTATAAAGCTGCTTTTTTTATTGTACATCGTAAACCGCTAAATGTGCTTTGCTTTCCTCAAAAAGACGACATTGAAAAAAAGTTTTTAGGGTTTTCATTCAAAGTAATATTATAAATGAAATTTTCTGTGTAATGGAAGTTCTCCCATCAATAATTTTCACCAACAGCGCATAATAGTTATCACATATTTACATACAAAATAGCTCGAAAGGTATTGTTGTCTTTCTGACATGAATAATTATTAAGATAACATAAATTATCGTCCATGAAACATTTATGAAGAGCTATGCCGTCTGCGCTTAATTCCGTTACTTGCTTTAGCTGCACCTTTGTTGATGTGTTTTCCAATGTAAGAACCCCAGCGATTAGTGACCAATACAAAAATATTTTTTAATGTGAGAATTTCATAATGGAAGTATATAATTTTTAAAAACTACGGACGTACACACTAAACTATAAATATGTTCCAATCATCACCATCAACCGTGACACGGTACTAATATTAAAAAACGTCCGTTTTGTTATCGAAATTATCACGAAACGGTAGCAATTGTGTAAATTTTACAATAGTATTCATGTTTTTGTATTTTCCAACCTAGTTCAAGCGTCATTCCAACTCAAAACCATAATACAGAACGACCGTCTACTTCATTTTAGGTAACACTATTGTTATGTTAATCGAAATGTTCTTTCTGACCCTTCAATTATTGTATACGTCAACAGCAAACCTTTGGATTTATTGATTTTTTTTTAAATTAAACTTCAATAATAACTTCAACTGAAAAGGTAGACTGTTATTAAATTTATGTTAACGTCAAAAGTGCAATTAAATATCATTACTCATTGTTATTGTAATATTTTATATATTATGTGATAAGCTCAATTCTGTTTGTTAATTTTTCTGGAAAAAGAATTAAGATTTATTATTTTAAAACAATGAAAGATAAAGCAAGTTAAAATTTTAAACAATCGGTAGTCATTTATTAAGCCATAAGTCTCAATGATAGAATCTAGATATTATTTTGGAATAAAGTATTGGGGGTGTATTTAGGGTATTTACAAAGTGGTAGATTGAATTTTTTGACGTTGTTGTTGGTTGGATTATGGTGTGTTACCATGTAAACAATTTTTTAATTGTCAATTTTAATTTGACGAGCCATTTTGATAAACTATATGTGTTTTATAGCTTTGTAATAAAACGTGGCAATTCAGCCAGCATTGAAACGCAGACCAGATTTATTACTAAAAATATATATTTCTTTTACTTCAATCTTTTCATATTGTTTTACAAATCGGCAGCAAGGAAATTAGCGAAAATTGTTAAAGTAAGTCATGGCAAGTACCCAGATGAGCACATAGCAAAATTTTAATCACGTTTTTGTAGCGACGACGTTGCTTGGAAATTATTTCTTTTGTCTTAGCACTGGATTTGATTTTATTCAAAGACTTACAACAAAAATCGGAAAAGTTAGTCACTCACTTTGAAATTACGATGTGTGGTCATAAGATAATAACAACTACATACGGTTGTTACCTACTTATTTAATTATGCCATAACAATGATAAACAAAAAAAAAAGATATTTTATTTTTAAGTAGGCTTTTACGGACAACAACCATTGATAATGCCATTACAAAACCTTGTTTTTAATCGATTTTTTTTTATTCACAACAACATTTGTGTGATTGATAAATTGACAAAATTGAGTCGAACATTTTTGTTCATTTGAACAAAAATGTTCAACTCAATTTTTTTTTTGAGCAAATGTTTGCTCAAAGATTAAAGCTCTCAAATATTTGAGAGCTTTAATCTTTGAGCAAAAATGTTCAATTCAATGAGTAAGTGTTCTGATCTGTTCAAAAAACAAGGTCAAGCTATATCTGTTTTGATTGTTTCTAGAAATGAAAAATGAACTTATTATTTAATTAAAACTTTTATAAAAAAGTAATTTTTCATTCAATTAAAAAAATTAACTGTTAAATATTACAACAGGATAGAAAAATTTTAAACACTACTAACAAAGAGCCAGTATTTGTTTAAAAAATTGTGATTCTTTATTATAAAACAGTGGATTTTAATGTGGTATTACTGTAAAATATTTGTTACACAAAATCTTTGTCGAACTAGATTTTCTTGGCTAAAAATATCTGGAAAATCCAAACAGCTGTATGTTTTATGTGTTTTTTATGTTAAATCTACGTGACGTTGATCTAAAGTTTGTGAGAGAGATGTTCATAAGTTTTGAAAAAACAATTCACATTTAGTGCTTCCTCTGTATACAAAGACCTATCAGTGGCAGGAACTTACTTTTATGTAATATGGAGCAAAGCATTTTATTATTAGTAAATAATTGTAAAATAATATAAGTTATGCCATTGTCTAGTATGTGGTAATTCATTGCTTTGATAATAAAGACTTGCTTCATAGGATAAGCGGTTGCCATGAAGATTTCTTTGAATTGTTGATTTGATCAACTCGTGCTTTTTAAAAGTCTAGATAGCCCCTTTGCGATCTTTTGTTAAAATAAAGAACAATAAACTCTGTAGATACTTATTTTGTCAAAGTGTACGTAGATAGTTATGTTCCGTACAAGTTTTGCATTTTAAATGAATGTTTATAGAGAATAGCTTCCGGTCCGGTCACAGGATGTGCTAATTTGAAAATGGCTGTTCAATGATTGCTTTGTTGGAAAGTTGCAGGTAAAATTTTTTAAACAAATACATTGCTTGTATTTTCATTATATTGTTTGACTTTGTGCTAGAAGAATTTAAAGTAGGTATCTTGTAAATATGAATGAGATTCTAGCTGCAGCAAACAAAACATTGTGATGATCTTTGTATGGATCTCTGGTAAAGTCCAGGGACGTTTAAAAAACGTGATTAACAGCTATTTGTATTTAAACTTGGAATTTTCAAGCTTTCTTGTATAACGTTGTTGCTCACGAGAATTACATCAACTTTCCCTAAAACAAATAAAAACCTTTCTTTTTAATACAGATACAGCTCGTAGATTTTATTATTTATTAATAGATCACTAGTTTTGATTATTTAATTTATTTTAGGGTAGTTGGGTCGTTTCTAAAAATATTTTTGTTGATAGCAGTCGTAATAGTTTGTGCTTGTGTGTTCAATCTGGTCAATATTTAGACTGTCTGAAGAATATTGGGAACCCATTATATTTCAGGCAATGTAATTAGTGAAACAAAAACAGAAACCTATATTTAGTTCACTAGTCATTCTACACTCAAAACGTGTTATTTTTGTCCATTAAAAAAAAATTAATTTTACGCATAGATTTTCAGACAACGAATTCAGTGTTTCGATCTTTTCCTAATTATAAATGTGAAAAGAAAGCTCCTATTTTGTATTTCATTAATTTTATTTTAGAATATAAATATTTTCAAGCCGGTTTCTCTGCCACACTTTTTTTATTGAATTTAAAACAATAGATTAAAAATTACATATTTTCTGTTCTAGATTACATAATATTATCTCTTGGGTGAAAACCACTACACTATAAATAGTAGAGAGACAAAAACTCAGGTAAAAAAAAGAAACAAAATGTATCTGGTGCAGGAAAAAATTGTTTCTATATTTTAAAAAAAATTGTAGTACGAAAGAGCCATTTATCAAATTCAAAAATGTATTAATAATATACACATTTGCAGTTACAATGTACATTTACAGTCAACCCAACTGTAAACCCACCCTTATTAGGATGGGCTTACAGTTAATTACTATAAAATTAAGCTATTTGAGTGGTTGTTCTTGCAAGTTCGATCAATCAGGTAACGAATTAACTTCAATTCAATATTTAATTCGGCTACTATAAACCTCAGTTTAGATACTAAACATATTTTTTTTTAATCAATATTGTATATATATATATATAAATGATATATTATTATATTTCTCTCTATATTACATACTTTTAACTGGGTTTGCTTTAATTAGATTTTTTTTTTCATTTTTAATCGAACGATTATGTTAATTAATTATATATTATACAGATTGTGTCATTACAATGACCTATTAGACAGATAAAAAAACAATTAAGTAAAAAAAGTGTATCTTATTTTAGTTGATCTGACGAGTTCTTAAAGTGAATTTTCCACATGAGCACTTTGTTGGATTAGTGCAAATAGAGGAAATTTTAATTGAGAATAGCTAAAAATGATTTAGTTTTTGTGTTATTTTTTGGTTGGTACCGTTGCCCCCGCCGAATTAAAATATACTCCCATTGTTTGGTTGCTATGTTTTTTAAATAAAAAAACATTGTCCCAAAACATTTATCCCTTGTTTTGGCTGCAAAATAAAAAACACCAAGAAAAGCGTTTTTGGATCCATCGGAAACGATCAAAAAACTACCGATCTTTGAGTGATGAGTGAAAAAAATATGTAGATCATGTCTATATATTAAAAATATTTTTATAAAAATGACGCTGTCAATTATAACGGAAGTAGCTATCAACGTTGCTATTTTAAATACAATAGTACAATTTTTATTTTAATATAGAGTTTAGCATACAATCTTACGCAATTAAAAGCTGTCTCACTCATCATCTAACGTTATTCAAAAAAAAACAAATAATTTTACGCTCTACATTGTTTAAATATGTATTTGTTCAATAATTGTGTCATGATTAGAAATAAAACTGATCACTTACCTTTTGTATTGCTCATAGTCTATTTCCCTCGCGTTTAGGTTTAATTGAAGTTTTCGTCCTAAATATATCTTTTATCTTTCTTTCTTTTTTACATGTTAAAAATACGATAAATAATACTTATTTATGATAAATAGATCTAAATAGAATAGATGATAAATAGTTAGAGAAAATATATATGACTAAAGAAAAGAAAATAATAATAACAATTTTTTTTTATTTTTTTTTAGAAATTAACTACAATTATCGTTAGGGCTATAATCGTGTATTGACTCCCTACAAAAATAATTCTTGTCGCACTAAAATAATTCCTTCAATTATTACTAGAATAATTTGTAAGTATGCTTCTTGCATAAAAAGGGTGGAAATCAAAAAATCTGTCTCAGTCAGTCAAAGAAAAAATTATTTCAACCACATTATTTTATTAACATATCAAAATTTGTACAATAATCAGACTCTTAAAACGTTTCAGAACAATACCGCATCAGGATCCTCAGGTTTTTCGTCGGGACTTAGAATGCCAGCGGTTATGAAGACTTCACAACATCCGCTAAGTAGTAATAGTTCAAAGGGTAACATGCGTTCGATTGGTGACTTTGGACGTAGAGGCAAATAGATTTCTTCGCGTTGTTATCTGCCAGTATAAAATAAAATTAGAATTTCATATAATAAAAAAAACATACATTTGAATAACTGATGTTCTTGTCAGTTAACGTTATAATTTTATGTTTTCATTTAATTTGGGATTAGTAGATCATAGATGTGTTCATAAAAACATGATTAGAAAAAAGTTTGCTTTACATTACTTGCTATGTAAGGATTACTTAAAAACACAAGTAATTGAAGAAAACAGTTTAGTTAATATTAGTGGTTATGTGTTACTCATAAACTTTGTATGAAATAAATTGTTTATTGTAACATTATGGTTTATTATTTTGAACTATTTAGATTGATCTTTGATAAATGTTTGTCAGAAGTTGAAAAAAGTTTGGAAATAATTTTCGATCGTTTACGGTCAAACTTTTTTTGTGCAAATTTTTTCTAGCTATAGTTTGTAAAATTAACATACGTTTGCATCGGTAACGGTTTATAAGTATTGTTTAAGTGTGATTAATGCGTGAAAGATTAGACTTCACGTATTTTAAGAGAAATTTTTCGTTTCCCTGAAATCTCACCAATTAGTTGAATTTTTAGTAAAAACTAATTCTGACAAAGATTTAAGTAAAGATCATCCAACTTTGAAAACAGCCATAGTGTGGAGGATTAGAAGGTTAGGCAGTGTTAGTCAAATAAACCACTTACTGTAAATGAAGACATTAACATTAGTAGACATAGACAGAAGCCACACGCGATGGATTGCTGGACCGAGTCAGAAAGACACAGTAGTACTGGTAGACACTAGGTGGTATTACAAGAGCACTAAGAACAGCTGCGGTAAAATGCAACTACAGTCAACCAAACTCCAAACAGACAGGTGTTTAGCAAATTTGCGGTGTTAAGGTGAAAGCTGTTTAGTGTAAAAAAGAGTGTTTAAAATGTAGTTAATACCGTTCTACATTGTAATTGATAGTGTCCTGTCTGTTTGGCAAAGTGTGAGTGAAATACATTGCTGGTATTAAGACATATGTCGGGTGGTTGGTCTAACTTTGGTTTAATCAACAATAGAAAATAAAAGGTACAGTTTCTGCATAATAATTGATGCTTACATGCTTCATAAATTAAATGAAATTATATAAAGATAGACTTTAATAACTGAACAGTCACTCAACGGTATACATTTATGGCCTAGACAATTCAACTAAACAACAGAGGATGTCTACGCGCGTACGCCACGAAACACAACTTACAAAACCTATCGAACCAAACAATAATAGACAATAATAATAGAAACATAACACTTATTTGTTGCAACATCCTCGTCATTGCATTTACAGAATTTTATAATTTACAAGCGGCAGGGAACCACCGCAGTTAACTAGTAAAAATATCTCACAGTTCGTATAAATAGCAGCTAGATGATATCCTGAGTTGGGCACAAGACACTGGCACTGTGCTGAGGTGTACTTCATTCAATAAAGTACAATTGACTGCTTGTCCTTTGGCTAGCTAATACGGCTTCGAAGCCTCTTTGGCCCTTTTCAGTTGCACCTTTAGCCGCTTGGTGCCAATTTGAAAACCATTCATCGCCGCTATAGCTTGTTGTGCTGACGACCCGTTATCAAATGACACAAAACCAAAACACTTAGAAAGGTTTGTTTGCTTGTCTATAAACACCTTGGCTGAAATCACAGGACCAAAAGGTAAAAAAGTTGATGCCAAGTCTGTGTCGGTAAATTCTTGGGGTAAGTGATAGATAAAAAGATTGCAGCCGTCAGGTCCTGTAACAAAACGTGCAAGCTATAAAACAAATGTCACTGCAAAAAAAAATATTTATTTTGTTTGACAAAATGTAGTAAGTATTTGGTACATTTAGGAAAAAATATACTTAGAATGTTATAAAGTGTTACCAAATCAATTTTTTTTGCTACTTAAGATTGTTTAAGTATTTCGTCTCTTATTAAAACAAAATTGTCTTAATATTTCAGATAAAATTAAATCATAAAACTTAATTTTTTCCAAATGATGGTTTAAAAAGCTTTTTTCAAACCATCATTCAAATTTAAACTTTAATCTAAAACCAAGCCGTCTTTATTAATTTACTAAATAAGTCAAAATAATTTGCAAAATGTCTATAGACGGAATGTCATGATTAGAAATGAAGATACAGAAAATTATAAAAGAAGCTGTGTAACTGGTATTTTTATAAATACGAATTAATCAAATATACTGACAAATCTACTGCAATTTATTTGATGAACTTAGGGGCTTACTACCGACAAGACTCGTAAGTTTTTTTTTTAAATAACGTCATTCAAGGGCCTTGTTATTATCGTTACGTAAACTCTAAAGCAACCTTTATAAACGCATTTTTTACTATTGTCATTTTGACTCACAATCATTTATAATAAATAATACACTAAGACAGCAGTCGGATGAGTACCCTAGGCCATAGCTGATGTAATATAATCATGTTAATGATTGAACAATAAAGGAAAATATATGTATGATAAATTGTCTGAAATGCCAATTTTTATTTAGACACTTTTATCAATTTTTACAATTAATTTCAATACATATTTTGTTGTAACCCAACTAGATTCAATCACTTTTACAAGACGTTTTGGCGTAGACAAGCAAAAATCGTTGTAGTAATGTTTGCTATGTTGAAAAGATTGATTCGTGATGTAAAAACTCTTTAAACCTTAAAATATTTTTCACTTTTGCTAATGTCTAACTGCAAAGAGCATCATGTTCTTTATATTAAAAATATCCTTTAATTATTCTACTGATTATTAATTTACGCGTACATAAACTTAGCAAAAATCCTTAAATATAGATAACAATAGTAATTGTGTTTTATTTCCATACATTCTAAAACACAGTAAAGCAAATAAATCTAAAATGAACAATAGTATCTTCGCTCTCGCTCTAAAATAAGCCACAAGCTACATTAATTCTGGAAGGCAACAAACTCGGCGGAGTTATCCCAACATCCTTAGAGGCATTTATCTTATTTCCAAATAAACTTTGATTTTAGGCCTATACCCTATACAACAACATGTACAGAATTTCTAGAAGAACGATGATGAGTGGCTATAATCAAAATCAATAATCTCATTAAAATCCCTGTGCTAATAAATGACCTAAATTTAAGTAAAAAAAAATAAGAGTGAAATAAACAAAATCCACATTTCATAAGCAAACACTGAAACAACAAAGTGAGAGAACATTTGTTTTATGTAGAAAGTTCAACAGTAAAAACCATTTGGGAAGCGTTAACACTTCTTCCAAACTCAATTAAATTTACGATTTTCTTGTTTACTTATAAATCTAACTACATAGCAGTAAAACTTTTAACAATTTGTAATTAAAATTCATTTATTAGATTGAAGTTCAAGAACCGAAAGAAATCCACATAAATAGGTGTGTAAAGATGACGTTACACTGCTTTTCAAAAGCGAGTTTATAGCTGAATGTCATTATTATAAAAAGTTAACTAAAGTTTTAGTGCAAAATAAAAATGAGAAAATGATATCAACCACCACTTTTACAATCTTTAATTTTATGTCTTGGCAATAAACGTTTCAACCATTTCAAATATCGCAATTCTCTTATTCCTACACATTAAACTTTATCTTATGCCACTTTCAATCAGTTAATCGTAGTATCTTTCTATTTTATTATTTTTATACTTACACTTTCAAATTTAAATTAAATTTAAATTTAGTCTTAGTTAGCTGATGTGACACATTTACTAGCTATGGTTTGTACAGTTGCAAAAACCCAACATTTTTCTGACACTTAATTTTATGTAGGCAACATTTTACTGATATCATAAATAATTTTTTTTTTGTAATTAAAGCGAGAGTAAGATGAAGTTTGAATTAATTACGATATGGTAAACTCCTTTTCAAAAAGTGCTAATGCAGATGCTGTTACTAAGTTACAGAAGTAGTCGCGTTTTTCAGTAGACTTACGATGACCGAGATCTCTGCGGAAGTAATGCTTTATGCAGAAAACGCTTAACAAACGACGTTCATATTAGAATACTTGAAGACGTATTAAATCCTTAAAAATTTTCCCTAACAATCATTATTTTTTAAATGCTTTGTTAACCAAAATCAAAAAATAAATATTTAAGCGTAGAAGATTTCAACCCAAGAAAAGGTTTAAAGTTTTTCATGCACTGTTCAATAAGACGTTGGTATCAAAACAAAAAAAAAGTATTCAGGTGGACTGCAAAGCGATGGGCCAGCATGTGAGAATTTAAACATTCTTTGCTGAATATCGGAAAATCCGTTCAAAAGTTCAAACGAACTCTTATGCCAAGTTCACTTGTGATTCAGAACTCCATCCAAAAAAACATGAAAAACGCATATAATTATAAAAAATAGTTAGTGAAATTTTGACCACAAAACGCAATGCCAAAAAAAAGCAATGTTTTTGGTCAATGCAGCATCTCATCGTCAAAGTTGCTTTAGAAAATGGCGGTTTTGGCCATCATTGACCATCATTTGGCTCCGGCTTAACCAAAGGTTCAACCAGTAAATGCAATATATTTTGTAAAGTAAGCTTAGAATAGCGTAGCAGCAATTTCAATAAACGTTTTTTTTTAAACTAAATTTTGACTTCATGTTGTTCATGAACGTCAATGCAAAACTTACTGTAAAAATGCTGTTCTCTAACAAAAAAATATAAAAGTAAACAAACCGCCATAATGTATTTTGAAAATTAATAAAGACACCGTAGGTAACTACAGCCAACAATGCAAAAGCTTTTTGTTCGGATTGAAAAAAACTTGATAAAATATAAACTTGTAACACATTTGACTCATTATGTTAGCATTGTATTGAAAAGTAATGTTGAAAACAAACTACTAATTGTGACAGTTTTTCCATTTTCTGTTTTTTACATAGAATTGAGAAATCAATACAAAATGTAAATTATAAATAAATTTTCAATTATTTAATATCTTATGAAGATATCTCTAACCAACAGACATGTCCCACAACGAGACAAAACACGTTTCACCTCAAGTGTCCGTTTATGAGAGGTTTCACTGTACTAATTTCAAGTCAAAATTTACCTAAAATATTTTTTAATTCTACCATTGACATTTGTATACAAAAGCAATACTTTTATAATTAAAAAACAAGCCAATGAAATATTATGTACATTTATCGCTAGATATTTTAAAACTACTTTAACTTTATATTTCACAGACTATACGCTTATAACATTATTCACAAATTGTATAATCCCAAGAGAGAATATATTCCCAAGTCTTTACCTCGAAGTAGAACGAAAAGTAATTCAATTTTTGAAAAACTGTTTGACAAATAAAAAAAATCTAAATTATCAAAAATTTGAATTCAGCGGTCAGCACGTTCATCCGATAAACGAGATTTCACAAGTTAGAATGGGTGTCGTGACAAGAATTTTTTTCGAAGATATTTCCGCCCCGGATTTCATCTTTCATTATTGTCATATCGAAAATTTAATTTTAATCCAATCTAAATCTTATTTAATATAGTTAATGGAAAATTAATGCTATAAACAGTTGCTGGAAAAGTCGATCCTTAGGTAGTTAAATAAGACGTTTTACGACAATAAAATACAAATACTGTTCACTAAAAAAGTATTTGTCCTTCATTCAACCTTATCAGACATAGCATGTAAAGGCTTCCATGTTTTAAAAGTGTTTGATAACATTAACTGAATACGAAACGAGGTATGAGTAATGATGGCGACAGAACCTTTGTGTATAATAATGATAGTTCGCATATCATTATTATCCATATTTTAATTTCCAAGTAAGAACATGAGCAGGCTGGGAATTAGATAATATCAGATATTATGAGATGATATTTATATTTTTTTGGTATTTTTGGTCATGTTATAAGTAAAACACTACTAGCAGTGAATAATTCTCAACAAAAACATTTTAACAAAATATAAAAATTTATGAGATTATTCTTCTTTGGAACATTTATTAATTATCTATAATGTATTTATTATAAGATAACAGAGAAAGATGTTTCTAGCAAAAATAGAAAGATACCTACACCTACATACGATGTTCACAAATGTTCTCTCAATTCCAAGAAGACGACGCAATATCTTCGTCTGAAAGATATCCCAACATTGTCTAAAACTCCTCATTAACTTAGATTTGTTGACACTTATGATTAATTCGTACCTATAGCTCATTGAGGCTATTTAAAAAAGTGACAAAAAACCATCTTCTCAAATTTCCCCTAAGAAAAAAATTTAGACGGCTCAAATTAGGCGATTTGGCAAGTCCGTTTTTTCCTTGTATCAATAACTGAAAGACTGGTATCAGGACATCCCAACAAAAACGCAAACAAAAGAAATCGTTAAAGTCACTAGGTGCCCTAGCTTTAAACCCAGATCTAAAGAGAGTAAAAAAGTAAACAAAACATGACAAAAAACCAAAGCATAAAGCTCAGAGTTGCAAAAACAAAAATATTGGCAGTGCCTGAACGAAACATGGACTCGACAAAATAAAGCGGCCAGAATGCAAAAAAAATGTAAATCTGCAGGGTATAGCAAAAATGCTGGTCACTTTTATAGTGAACACTATGCCTAGCACAGATTGCTTCGTATAGCGCAACACTTTAAACAACAGATATATTAAAAATTGATATACATCCTCTGAAACAAAATAATAGTGTGTAAAACATAGAAAAAATGGTTGTTTTGTTTCAAGACAAAAAACCACTTTTTACTTTGGCATAGCCAATATTTTGCAATATTCAGTATTTTACTATAATTTTGTAACAGTTAAGTGAAAGTCTGTAAAAATATATAATCGGAGAAGCATGTTATGAAAACACCTTACCTTCTATCTGTTTGCCTGCCGCCGCAATTGCTGCAGCATTTAAGGTAGCGTTAGTGATTAGTGAACCATACGTCGATAAGTCCGAAGCTGTCATTCCCGATTGTAAGCCAGCAGTTAAAGTTCTTTCAATACCCGCACCTTTTCCCAAAAGATTTGCAACACAAAGCGGCGTCGCCGTCGGTTGCGACATTGCCGCTAATGTAACCAAATTTTGAACACCAAGAGGCGCTAGAAGATTTTCGGCGCCCGTTAATAGTTGCTGCGGTAGCAACGCGGCAGAACCTCCGCTCATTGCTTGCAGTAGCTGTAAGGATGCAGCATCGTTTGACAGAACGGGACTGTACTGTTGAGGAGGTGATTGCAACGCTGGAGCTGCCAATGCGTTCCACACATTAGCTTGCATCTGTTGCTGTCTTTTCAGTTCTTTTTCCTTTTGAGTGTCGGCGAATTTGACGACTAGAGGCGCCGAACATCCCTCCATCGTTTGAGACTGATGGAGAGCTTTTATGGCACTAAGAGCAGACTGTTTGCTGGCGAAAGTAACAAACGCGCAACCTTTTGAATTACCGGCTGTGTCTCGAAGAACAGTGCACTCCTCAATGGTACCGTAACCGCTAAACAAGGTACGAACATCGTTTTCACATAACTTCTTGCTCAGCATACCCACAAACAGTTTTCTTTCTGTAAAAAAGATTTAATACAATTAGTATAATCTATTTCCTCATACAAATAAGGTTTAATAAGTTGATACAATAATAAAGCTACCTGATAACAGCTCAAATTAGATCTACAATGAGAGCACGCACAAGAACCTAATAACTGCAATTAAATTGAAGCCAGCTGGTTAGCTTCACCGTTGTCAGTACAAATGCAGATAAGTGCCAATAAACACAAAAACAAATTTTGCTTTATAAACCCCAAAAAAATAGAGGTATAAGTTTGTAAGTTTTTAACTTGCCAACACAGCAAGTTAAGTTGTCTTTCCCTAAACCTTAGAGTAAAACCTCGTTTTCACTCCTTATAATAAAAAATTTGTCTGAAGTTGCCTGCTTATCGGGCCTGCTTTTGTAAGTGTTCCGCTTTCAAAACTATAGCATTGATTCCTGTTTTGTTTCTTTATATCTTTAGAGTATTTTTGTTTTGAGTTTTTTATTGCTTCTATTTTTCTGATATCTTTCTTTAACATGCGCTAAATTAATTGTTTGCGACATTTACCAACCAAACGTCATTAAGAAAACACTCACTTAGTTAAAAAGCTTTTTCATGCAATTTTGTTTATTAAATAAAAAATATTGTTAAAATTTATTATAAATGTATGAAGTAGATTGTCAATAATACGTGTTAATACCAACAGTAGATTACACAACGGTTTTCTAAGCTTCGAGTTAACAGACAATAATTTCATATAGCTTTTTAGTGATTTTGCTTTTGAATATATTAAATAAAGAATTTAGCTAAAACAATATTTTAAAGAATATTCGTTCTCATTATATTTTAAAGAATATTATGTTTTTATTTTAAATGTCAAATATAAATCTTTTGGGTGCAGCAAGTTACCTGCCGGCATTGACTAAATATACCTAGGTTTACTTAGTCTATGCTGCCGGTTATAAGTATAGACGTTTTTATAATACGAATATAAAAAAAAATAACTTTTGGGTGCAGCCAGTTACCTGCCGGTTATAAGTATAGACATTTTTATAATACGAATATAAGAAAAATTAACTTTCGATCGAAAACAATAAAAACAGAATAAATACTACCTACTCATCTTCATTGTGACCAGTTTACTTTGTCAAGGACCACTCTTGTGGTTGTTAATTACGTGCCAATTTTCAGAGTTTTGAAAATTAAGTAGTCTAAAAGCTGGTTGCAAAAAATCCACGCTTATTTATCTTTTTAATGTCAATTTAAGAAAGTGTGCAGCATTTTTGTTTAGTATCAAAGATTTAGTTGTATCCTTCTGTGTCGATATTGTGTTTTATTTCTTTATCTTCCTATCACTTCCTGTGTGCTTAATTTAGACTAACATCAGCTCTTCAAAAAGTAAATAGTCAATCACACCTGGGTCCACCCCAACCCCAAACTCTCTTTGCAGCTACTTTTTTTAAGCAACAATATATAATATGTTGTAATAACGTACAGTAAGAACCAAGGTATTTAGAAACCTATAAAGTTGAGCCAATTACCGTTACTTAAGTGTAGAATAGAACGGTTAGTTGCTTGTAAACAAAATAGAAAACGCAACTCAAGTAAACTTTTTAACTTTAATGGCTGTGATTAATGAACAATAATCTTATCTTAAACTTAGTTTAATTTCTATTATACCGTGTCCCATTAAATAAACAGATAAGCGTCGAGTTTCTACAATCAACTCCTAGACTATATTATGTAAGTAACAGAACGGTATTGATAAGTAAACTGGTTTTTATTCGGTACAAAGTTAAAGGGGCTTGTCATAATATGCAAAACTTGTTAGTGATTATCCTAGATAACAGTTTTGTAACTAACTAAAACTAGGACGTATGCACAGTAAATAAACAAAAAAATTGTTTAATAACCTTCAAACAAGTAAACAAGGATACATTTAGGCGTATAAATAGTAAAATAAAATATATAGTCAATCCTTGGTTTCTTTTTTTAATTAAATCCCCGACTGATACCGTTGCAATGACTTTAAACAAAATACTTCTGCAGCAAATTTTGGATGAGATTTTAGTTAGTCTCAGTTAAGGACTACATTGTGTTTCTAACGTTATAAAAAAAATTGTATTGTCAATTTTTAACAGAATCAGATCTATGAAAAATGCTTGGATCAATTTTTGAACTAAAAAAAATTTATAAGTTTTAAACGAGCAAAATTAGTTTTTCTTGAATTTGACTCTCGCATTACTTCAACTTCTAAATAAAAAAAGTTACATAGATCAAAATCGGTTCAGCCGTGTTGTGACTACAGGTCGACAGGCAGACACACAGATGTACACTACAAACTTATAACGTCCCTTTTTCTTACCAGGCGTTAATGATAAGTCTTGAGAGACATCAAACATGCCCCATCGATCTCTTAGGATTATTAACTATTGTCAAATCTAAACTAATTTAACAACGATTCAGAAAATAGTATATAGTATCTCTTTTATGACATTTTTGTAACATTAGCGTTTTGTAATATTAGACAAGAGTCGTTTTTTGCTGTTTATCGAAAATTATCAACTAGGTAAGCTAGGGTTATTTACCTTTCTGGTATCATAATTGCTCATAGAATGAAATTTAAAATCGATTTCTATTATCGCAGAACAAATAAAGGGAAAATAATTCTTTTCATTATCATTTATTATTAAAACCCTTTCATAGGCTGATGACAATAAAAAAAATAGGTTAAGCACACGTCAATCAATAACTATGGTTGAAACTTCAATTAAAATTGTCAATTACATATCCGCTGGGTTTTTTATGAAGCAGGTGACGTTGCATCAGTCTCTCGGGAAATTTTCTTGAAAAGTCACTTTGAGAATTGTATTTGGGAATGTATGTGGTGGATGATTATTTTCAGTAAGCTAAATTAAAAAAATAATTCGGTTTGTTCGTTGGATGATTTTCTCGTTGATTGTGTTTTTCCAATACAACTTTTCACGTGTCTATTTTAAATTGTAAATTTCCATTACTTTGTACAACGAAAAACTAGTCGAACTCATAAACTAAAAAAACACCGAGTAATCATTCCGCGTTCGGTTTCTATTTTCTCAGTCTCAGCCACAGCAAATTTCAAAAATGTTGCAACTATGTCATTTACATTTAAGAATACCTACCTAACTTTATAAATAGAAAACAATATGGACATACCATGTACAGGAAATATGCATAAAGATTCTAATGTTTTTTCAGGCACTGCGTCAACATATTTTAAAAATGGCGTCATTCCCAGTGTCATTTGAGAAATAGCAAACTAATGTCTTTAAGCGAATTCCGATTTTCTAAAAATACAATAACTTAACTTTAGATGTACAAATTTTCAAAGACAAAAATTTTTTTTACATTCTATAATCAATAACTGCAAAATTAAAATTTACAATTAATTTTTTTACTGACAGCAAATCAAATTTTTAATTACAATTTATTAGTTTCATAATCACCAATATTAAATAACATAAAAAAATTGTTGATCGTAATTAAATAAAAAAGCAAACTCACAAAAATTTTATACAACTTCTAAGCTAACCTAGGTAAAATCTTCAAAGCAGAAACAGCTCAATTTATTTTTGTATTGTTTTAATAATGTAAATACATTTTGTTCAATTAATGTAATGTAATGTGAAAAATATTTAATGCACTACGGGAGATATTCTGTTTTTCACCCTCGGTAGACTTACAGACCGCGGGCCTCCGGCCCTTGGTCTGTAACACGTCAACCTCGGAGAAAAAACATTCATATCTCCCTTAATGCATAAATATCTATTATTAGTAGGGTTGAAAAAGTGCGATTTAACTTTATTTCAATTTTAATCAAGTTATTACCATAAACATTTAATAAAAATAAATTGTTCTAATTAGAAACATTAATTATAGTTTTTAACAATAACTCAAGGCAATGACATTCTGATGTTTTTTTTGCCAATACCATTAGAATTTTCCTTCGGCAGAGATTATTGCGCTGCAATTTGCACATTTTCTTTACTATTCAGAATAACACTTCGTTTTTTAAATTATAAATAATTTCTTCTGCTAAAAAAATAAAATAAAAATACCTATGTTAAGCCGTCAGCCAATACTAAAGCCCTTTAACCATTTAGATAAAAAGTGATATTCAAAAATGTGCTTTTTACCTTAAGATGTTAAATTCTATCCTCTAACAAAAGTGAAAAAAATATTGTTTAATGTTATAAAATTTAATTCATGATATTTTGGCCTATTTTAAAACCACTTTTTAAGACACAAACAACTAAAGGTAACTTTAAACCTAATTTGTAATTAATTGCCAAATTCCAACCCTTGAAATCTTTGCAGAAGAAAGGCTTTCACGGCCCGAAGTCATTTAAATATTGACATCTTTCGGAAAAAACCGTGTCGAAAAGTTCAATAAAATTGTCGACGTTTCGCACTCCATCGGTGGAGACGTCATCAGGACAAAGAAATAAAAGTGAGAAAAAGTACGGTAACTCGACGTGTGAACCGCGTTAGAAGCGAAACTTATGCTTATTAAAAATCATATTATATGGATAAATGATAGCGCACAATGTATACAAGTAAAACTTTATGTTCCATTCATTTTTAACTATAAACACAGCATTTTTTTTTAAATTTTTGTACAACGTTTTAACGACATTGTGACTTTAAAAAGCGTTTTTTGTAAAAAACACATTGCTCAAGTATTTCGATTCTTCAATTTTTCTTCAACATCATTTGTGTGAAGAAAAAACAGAGTTTGGAATATAATAATTGCTAAATATTAATCAATCTCAAACTTTGTGGCTTGCTCTTGCCTTGGGGTACCCCCTTGAGCCAAACACGTTTTTGAATAACACTTTGGATATTTATTTTTAATTTATTAAGATTTTAACCAGTGTTTTAGTTCTCAACCTATAATACATGTGACGTGTTTCCTTTCATTATGTTGATTGTTGCACTTATTGCAGCCTCTAATTATGTTTTAGCTTGGTAATTGGTTGGAATAAATATTAAGTTGTAATTTAGTTAAACTTTTAATTACCTGTAATCTGTAAACTATACAAATAAAAGAGTATTATGTAAACTGCTTATTATTTATGAACTCTTAAAAGTAAGTTTTTTAAATATCTCAAGGTGATGAGATTTTTAAAATAATACGGAACTTCAGGTTAGGTAATAAAACGTTGTAACTCTATTATAAAAATTCCATTGTTTATTTTTTAATGTATGTATGTATTACTGTGTCGCTATTACATTATATGATTTTTATTTGCTTAATTCATTTTAATAACTTTTTAAAATTACAAATAAGACTGTTGAACAAAAAAGTTAAAGGTATTAGTCTACTTTATTACAGAACTTTATTCAAAATAATGTTGATAATTATTGTAAAAATAAAATTAATTAAACATATCCTTAATGTCTTAATTTGACAAGAACAATTGGTAAATGTTGTTATTAAAACTTGCACTAGATAATAAACTATATTACTTTAAGTGTTACTAAATATTTACACAGGTTTGCTGACAGTATCACTTTAACAAACCGTAATTTTTTTGCAAGTTTATAATAAATAAAGTTTTATTGCTGCAACAAACATTTAATATGCAAAAGAAAATGCTCCGCCAGCAGGTTAGCATTTTCATAAAAATATTAAAATTCGTAAATCTCTAGTTGTCAAAACTAGTTTCAATTTTATTCTCTTTAGAAAAATGGCAATTTTGTTAGTAAAATATATAAGAATTTAAAGTGAAATTTTGGTAAAAATGTAACAACTTTGTTCAATAATTATTTGGTGAATAGAAAATTTATTTTACGGGCGTTTATATTAGCTCAAATTGTTGCTGTTTGGATAGTTTTTAGTTAAATGAACGCATTGATTGTTTTTATTACATTTTTTGTAAATTGTTTATAATATAAAAAACAGTAAAATAGCTATTGCTTTAATAAACCTTGTTAATAGTTAAAACATTTTTAATAAATTTTAAATATTTCATAAACAAAAAAAAATACATTTTATTGAAAAGTTATGGTTAATTAATTGTTGCAGCTTTCAGAAAAGCTGATAGACAAATATATCACATACAAGTTATATGATTTTTGCTATGTTTATACATTGAAAAATTAAAATACCTCAATTTTACGATTTTTTAACCAGTTTTATTTATATGTTGATTATCAACAATTTCATTTGTTATCATTATTAATAATAAATAATTACATTGCAATTAAATACATTTTCATATTTTAATAAATACAAAAGTTTAAAAAATAATGTACTATCCAAAAACAATACAAAAGAAAAAATGTCATCCATCACATTGGAAAATTACTTTACAATGATTTAAATACTATTATTTCTTGTTATTCGCTACAATAATTTTATTTGAATCAGATCAGTGAATTTGGTGTTTCTATTATTTTAATTAGTTGAAAATTTGAAATAAAAACTGTTTTATTCATACAATTGACTTATTTTTCACATTATTGACATTGTTGTTTAATAAATGAATTAGAGAAGTGCGTCTAAAAATGTCCAATGTGGCAACAACACCAACAAATTTATTTGTATGTAGCATATTATATATATATTTTAACAGTTTTATAAGCTTACCTTGAAGCATTGAAATGTGTTAATTGATAACTAAACAAGTACAGGTACATAATTATTAGAGTACTCATTTGTAAAAAGCAATTGTTTGTCATCTACAATAATTATTTCTTATCACATCAAATTTGAGTACGTAGGAAAAGTTCTATAGCGTGTAAGCTAATTGCAACATATACTTAGAAATAAATGTTTTAAAATACATATGTTCATTATATATTTTTCTGTTTTATAAATTTTTTAGCTTTGTTTGTCTTTTCTAACCTGAACACAAGTTTTTCCCAAAAAGCCTAATCATAACTGCTTAAACTAATTACTCCCAGAAAGTTTGAATATCAGTTGGCTTTTAACTGCTCTAGTTTATTTAGTAAAAACTTGTTTAATTTTTTAAAAATTAGGCGTGCCCACGCAGAAAATTTTTCAACATAAACTTTGCTTTATATACTGTAATATTAAGAATTAATCAAAATTTAATTTATGAAAAGAATCTATGTGACAAATAAACCCACTTTTAGCCAAATTGTAAATGAGCAAAGTAAGAAAAAAACATGAATAACAAACACAAAATGAAATAAAAACATCTATAGATCACGTAATCTACAGATTATTCTATTTATTAAACAAAAAAATAATATCCATAAAAACACAAAGTTTATAAAAGAATAGTAAATAAAAACACAGCAAACTGGCTTACCAAAGTAAGCACAAAGTCAGATAAAATAACATTAATCACATAAATTAACATTAATGTCATACACATATTGAAATTCTCCCAAAAGGGAAAATTTCTTCTTCTTTTGGCTGCTTAGGAAAATATCATTAAAAACTGCGCGAAGTAGCTAAATAAAAAACACTAAAATGTGTAGATATTTTAATTTTTATTAAGAGAATTTGCCTTCTATTTTTGTAGTTAATTTACAACTTTTTGAATAAAACATTTTCTTTGATTATTTCTCAATATAATCATTTTTAGGCATATTTTCTTGATTTTTTTCGATTATTTGCGCCACTTTCGTTTTTAGATTTATTACTTGTCCGCAGCAGAATCGCTGCTGTATAATTAGATCTTAAACAATTAATGTAAGTGATTATTGTACTATTTACAAACTTTCATTTAACTTACCTTGCATAGACAACTGAACATTTATCTTCAATAGATTAAGCTGAAATTTTTTTATATTCGTTTAGTTAGGCATGAAAATGCATGGTTGGATAGATAATGTCATTAAGACAAACATCTAAAGATAGTTATTTTTATGCACCCCTATAATATAAATCACAAAAAAAGTATTGCTGAATAACATTAATATATTTTTTAAAATGCATGTTGAATAAAAACTAATTTTAAAACAGTTTTTTTTAATATAGTACTTATCTATTACTTTTGTTATATATTTAAGTAAGCAGAGCAAATAACTTTGATTTTTTGAGTGCAAAATAGCCTAAAATTACAACTTTTCCAAAACATTTTAAACCACATTGTATGTACAAATATCATAACATCTCAATTCTAGAAATTGCATACATTAGCGTAGGTAGGTACCACTACCATACAATAAGTTCAAATTTCAAGGAAAAATGTGAAACATTTGATCAAAAAAAAAAAAGTTGAATACTGAATTTGGACGACTCATGTGAGCAACGTAAGAATTCCTCGTAAAGAGACTAATAGTAAAAAATACGAATTCCTAGCAAGAAATGTCTAGCCAATATAGATTTCTAAACATAAATCTGCATATTTTTTGCAATACGATTCTGCGTGTGTTATTGTCTCACATTATTAAGAGCTACGAAATTACGAGAGTTTTTTTTTCACTCATGAGAAAAAGATGTTCATTCAAAGCAAGATTCACTGTGACAGCCAAGGAAATTGCGCAAAATACACCGCTGTTTAATTTTAATTGCCCACATCTCAGCAAATAAAGTGTGTCAAGCCACAACTGTTTTAGCACTTTCATTTTAATACTACAAATCTAATGTTTTGTTTACCAAAACCGTAAAGACGACTAAAAATCAATAAGAATTGTTCAAGTAATATAGTATTGATGACATTGCTTTTATATGTATTATAAATCCAGTGGCGTAGCTGTCCAAATCTAACAAAGCAAATTCAATTAGAAGTATTGATTAATTAACCGACTTAAACAATAGGGCTTCAACTAGAATAGGAAATAATCTCAATTATTTGGATTTAACACAAGAAGAATAATCATTTGACATTCATCAATCTCCAGTTGCAGAACATGTTTTCAAAAATTGGCAACAGTTTGCTAAAATGTATTTTTGGCGAAAATGTATTTTTGAGAACAATTAACATTGTATCACGTCAGCAACATAAATTAAAATAACCAAAACAATAATAGCCAAAACAAATTTAGATTTATAGATTATATAGATTTATACATGTTTCATCTCATCAGTGAGACAAAGATTAAATCAGCTTTAATTACTTGAACTGATCATTGAGCTATGAATAAAATTCCTAGACAGCTCGACTATATAACATATCATAATAGAACAGCAGTTAAACAAATAACGCTACTAGAGTACAATTTTTCTTGGATAGGGACAGCCTATTATTCACATTATATGCGCAGTAGTACAGCGAGAGATGAAAGCGTCTCTGTTGCGTAGCGGCGGCACAGATAAGCTTCACCAATTGACAGTTGGCGCATCCTAAGATGACTCAAGTGCACCTTTCTAAGAGTGTTCAAGCTCTACTTCTTGTTTCTTAGCAATAATCGAGAACAAAATAATAGCTTTTGTAATGAGCTATATGAAGACATAAATAACTGAAAAAGATTCACTTATTTTCAGATTTATTTTTACACAAATGAAAAGTATTGATGTAAAATTATAGTTTAGGTTAAAGAAACCAAACAAATCATAGAGCTGTATGAGATATTTATTTAATTTTGTGCACTACTATATAAACATAATATAACTTATACAAATTTAACAATAATCAAAAAAAGCAAAAATTCGCTTTTAATGACCCGATTGCACAAGCATCACATTTGTTAATAAACTTTGACAAAATAATTCACATGTCTTAACGTGTTTCCATGAAGTTTTTAAAAACCAGATGTTTTTATTTAACAAATTATTGACAGTTTGCTGAAAAATGTTCCCTCAACTCAGCATTTGTAGCCACAACAATAATATTATTGAATTAATCTTAAATTTTTCAAAGTTTGTATAATTATTTCTATTAGTTATAATTAAATATAAACTCCAAAATAACTTAAAAAAAAACTCTCACAGTCTTACATTTCCAACAGCAAAAATCAAGAAAAATGATGTCAAAGAAGTACAAGTTTTTGTATTGAAATAAGTTGTTTTTAAAGTTTAAGGTGTTGTTAAAAGCTAGAATGCCATTCACTAAATTATTTTATTATTTGAGAAAAAAATAAAAACGAGACACAAAAATAATTATTTTAATTTCAAACGTCAGCAAAAGTAGACAATAGTAAAAGTTAAAAATAAAAACCCAGTTACAAACAAAAATTATAAAAGTAAAGGTATAGCCGAGAAAGATCCTGCGGTATCTGCAGTCGGCTATCCAGTCACCTGTCTGGCCTTTGTTAGGATCAGGTCAGAAATCAAGCATCCTGAAATTTCTTAATTTGCAACAAAATGCCTGCTAAATTTTAGAAACAATTTGGTCGAATTTTCTGAGACTACTAGATTAAACAGCGACTGAGATCAATACCTAATTTAATTATTGAAAGTCTAGAAATAGTATTTTTTAGTATGTAAAAAAAAGTTTTGAAATAAGTGAAGAATCAAAACTTGACAACTAAAAATTCATAGCAATCAGCTTGTTACCATGACACACTGTCTAGATAAATACTTGGCAATTAGGATACACTTACATAAATTGGCAGGTAATAAAGTTTTTTTTCACTGCAATTTAAATTTTAAAATAAACAAATTACGTCAAAATAATTAAACTAGAATAAACACATATGCATGTGCACTATACACTATACCCCTTTCCCCTATGATTCCAATGCCAAGCCATTGAAATGTGTCACTTTTATTCACGAGCAGATTCACCATTTCATGGATTGTTAAATCGTAACATTTCATTATAATATAATTTAATTCATAACATCGTTAGTCATTTCGGCATGCTCGCATTTAATATTTTTAAATATATTTTTGTTTGTCACATATAGAGAGAGAGATTGAATGCGTTATTAGAGGAAATTGTTTGACATACCTTTGCTGTTCACGTGACTTCAAGGCTCTCATTACATCACTATGTATAAAATAAATAAACGTATTTCTGCAAATTAGTTTTCATTGAAACCAATGAAAATATAGAAGTGCCTTCGTATAAATATCGAATTAATTCTACCGAGTGGTATTAGTACGCTATTAAGTAAATAAAATACATATTAGATCATCTAACTTTCTCAATAATGCAAGAAAAAAACAAAAATATTATTATTATTTAACATTGAATTTTTGTTTAAATTTTTAATTAACACATTTAATTTACTTGTCTCGTACGAAAATCAAAAGTCATATTTCTAGTAGAGTTTACATTGTTCACTACATGTATTATATACATATTTTTATACATAACATATGTATTTTAATTTTTTTATAATATATTAAAAACAAACAAATTTTCAAAAAAAACGAAAAAAATCTGGACGAAAATTTGTTGAAAAAAACTTTTACTGAAAGATTTTGAAAATAGATCGTTTAAAAACAATCAATATTAAAAGATAATAAAAAGTGCCGAATTTATAGCATAAACTGCGATAAATTTTATATAAGCCCAAGTTACAAGTCAATTCTGGTTGCAGCTGAAAAACATGTGACGCATTTAAAACGCGGTAGATTGCCTGATCGAGCATAGGCATAATGATTTAATCCAATAATCTACCAAGAGTACTTAATGAATCATTGGTTCAACCAAAAAAACTCTAAAACGTCTCAGATTAAGCCCCATATGCCGCGCTGCGTCAGTATCGCTGGCAAGGAAAAACCGCAGGCTCGTATCGAATCTGAATTTCAGAGTGGCACAACTCGGTCATTTTTAAAAAGCTTTTGAGAAATTCTGTTTATGCAATGCGTTCAATGAAGTGTTGTTCATCATGTTAGATTTGTTGCTTTTCTAGAAGGGGATTCGGCGAACAGCGTACGTCGAAGGAAATCGACAAAATGTATTGCCGCGGCCCAAAATCCGCAATATATTGGAGAAATAAGTAAAAAATAGATCATCCCCTTCGCTCAAAAATAAAAAACGATTTTTCAATTGAGATAGCAAACATAAATTAATATTAACTGATAAACTGATTCTTCCTGGTTGAAGATTACTTAACTTCTCCACCAAATTTAGAACTAAAGTTTAAAACGTTCTTAATTTAAATTCAACTGATTAAAATCTGCTTGTTTTAAAAAAATCAGAACTTGAGACACTGACAATTGCTTTTATAAACAGATTTTATACGTTATAGCTAAGGTTTAATTGCATTTATCTATTTGATTAGAATTAAATTTGAAAGCAACATACATTTGATAGTTAAGTAGTAGTAGTAGTAGTATATTGTAATGCATCAATGACAAAACGCAAAACAAAAGTTAAAAATCATTTTTGTGTAGTTTTTATAGACTAAATAATAAAATTTAGATTTATACCGAGCGTGAACGCTGACAAAAAGATAATAAATGTCCATTATAATATTTTTGTACTATATTTCTTGAGTGGGACTATAAGTACATTTATCATTAAATTTGTCAAATTTTCTCTTTAGATTTTAATAGTTATATTAAAATCTAATTTCTTGTTATTGAATATTATTCTTAATCTGATTATGCTTTATTTGTATAATTGTACAAATTATACAAATAAATGTACATATTTTTGTTGACATATACCATTATGTTGTTTTGTTTCCTCCACCATATTTCCGTTTACAATAAATAGTTCAATAGATAAAATTTATTATTATTATCATTGTTGTTTTATCATAATATTATTATCATTATAACTATCATAAACAAACTGACGATATCACAATTTAATAAAAAAAATGCTTAAAAATAATTTTTCGGATAAAAGAGCTCATTTTCTTTTCGAAAATGAGTTCAGTCAGACACTAAAGAATCTAGGAGTATTATTGCAAAATATGCAAATCTCTTTAAGAGGTTTTATTAAAACAAAATGTTTAATAAGCTTTTGACAACTTTTTAACTCTTTCTAAAAATATTGAAATTACTATGTAGTATATTTAGTAAAAAGTAGATTAGTTTTTAAAATAAATTAACAAATTATCAAATATAATTGCAATTTAGGTTGAAACATTACCACTAAATTGCCATAAAACACGAGATAAACTTTATTTGTGTGGCAGATTCAAAAATCATCAATCAATTTTTATCTAATAAACAATGTAGTCAGGAATAGTTGCAATAGCTATTAAACATTTCATAATCAACAATTCATGAGAATTTCCAGCTGAGTAGAGCATTTAAAAAATGGAGATTTTTAATAATAACTCAAAAATAAAAAATCCTCCTGGATGAAAATTCTTTGCAGCAAATTAAATTTCTCTGAATAAAAAGAGTAATCATTCTTTGTTTTTCAACACATTACTCATCATTAGATACTTTTCATTGCAGGTGTTTCGAATTTCCACAGAACGTTTATTAAAACAGCATTTGAAACAATAATGTATTATACTATTGTAACGATTACCTAGTTTTGTAATAATTCAGTGAATGCAAGTGTAAATACACCAATGGCTTTCATGAGCACGCCTAAAACGATGAGCGGTAGAATTCCGGAACCTTTCTATTACAAAACATTACGTGACACTATGTAATTAGTGAAAATCGCAGTTTCTTAAACAAATTGTACAATTCTGTTTTTTCTCGTAACCTTATTGCAAATAATCTCAAACAATTCAATAACTTTTACCATTGACACCAATATCAAAACTTTAGAAAACGTTTTGTATCAGAAAAACAAACACAAACCAAAATACTATCATTCTTGGTCAATCTAATCCGAATTGCAAATTTTCAAGTTCAATTTGAAAACGAACATAACAATTAAAAAATGCTAAATTTCGAATTGAAAAATAAGATAATACAATTAGTGGCTAATTGACTAACCTTTATATACCATAAATTGCTTTAATGATTAATACAAATGAAAATGAATTAATGATTGTTTTTGACAGCGTTACATTCATTTCGCAGAGTCAAGTCTAAATACATCCTACAGAGCGTTGTAAAAAATACCTATTTTTTATCGCACTTGTAAAAGCTTTTTAAGACCCATATACAATTTTTTTAAAACATCATGCTTCTTTTAATTTTCAATTTCAATGTTTAATTGCTCTTATTAATAAATATAAAGAGCAAAAATATTAAAAAATATTCTACAGTCGATACGACCGTCAATCTAATATACTGATAACATAGTGTTCTATTAGTGCTTTGCAAAAATTGAAAAAACTTTATAACAGCTGAAAATTCTGAAATAAATTCTACACAAATGCCATTTTTTAAAAAATATTTTCTTCAAAAAACAACTTTATTTTTCAATGCCAAAAATTCTATGTGATGTAGATAGATGATCTAAGATAGTTTAAAATTAGAAAATAGATCTAAAATTCAAATAAGTTTTCTATTTATTTACAAACATTTCAAGTAATGACAAAAATGCGGAAAATAGTTATTTACATAAAAATTTCACATTACTGAAGAGGAGCTAAATTGAAATACGAGGCACTTTGTGCCGAGTCTTTTATAGCTCCGAGTCAAGTAAGAGATTTTACTGACGTGTTTTGTATTAAATTTTTCCGGAAATCGTAAAAAAAGACGAAATTTACAAATTTTAGAATTTTTTTTACAAATTCCACAAAAATCAAGTTTGTCAATTTTGTTGGCAACTATAGTTACTAGAGTATCTTTTTTATTTTGCGTCTTGTAATAGTCCGGAAAACTCAATTTTCCTGCGCGTAAATAAGCAGGAAAATGTTCTCTCCAAGACGATTTCCAGAAAAAAAAACATAAAAAAATAAGTTTTTAAAATCAACCGCTTCAATAAAGTCTCAGGAGACTCCATAATTTTTAATTCAAATCTTACTAAAATTAAAGTTAAGACAACGTTAATTATATGGTGCTCATTGCGGTTTTCTATTTGCCATAAGAATAACATTAAAAATACTTTTTATGCTTTTCATTTTTATAGCTGGCTAATGACACATTCAAAGAAAACTATGCAAATAGATTGTAAAATTTTTTATTTTCCACAGAAAATCTTGTGTATTTTATAAAATCCACCGTATTGAAGCTAAACCTCTTGTCAAAGTTATATTACCTATATTATAAACTCTCTAGAATATTTTAGCAAGAAAATAAACATAGAATTTTTGTGAAACATAGGTTTCGTTTTTGTATTTTAAAACCTTATAATATATAAACTATGCGAAAAAAACATGTTGTTAACTTGTTATAAATAATTAAATAATTTAAAATAACAAAATTTAAATAAAAAGAACTTGACTACAAACGACTAAAATGTCATCAAACTGGAAGTAATGTCAAATGATGTATTCGAATACAATAATCCACAAGTTTCTGTAGATATCAAAACTGTACATTTATTTTTCAAAATATGTAAGCCTTTCAAAAAAAAAAGCAAAATAAATAAAGAGCTAAACTAAGGTAATGAATTTTGCTACTGTAATGTTTACCGGCAATCTGATATATACATCAATTTTTTTGATTATTTTCAACAATTAAAAGATTAGTTGCTTTAGCTACCTTTGTACTACAATTCTAAAGTGCTAAAATTGATACTAATCGATCTTAGGCAACAGTTTTGGGATTTGAACATAATTGTTCCTTACCAAATTGTAAAATATTTAAAATAATATCAAAAAATACAAACTATTATCGAAGAGCTTTAGGTTCCTTATGTCTCCAAGACACGTTTTGTTTCAAATTTTCAGTTCATTGCCTTTTTCAGAATTTAGCCAGTTTTGTTGTACCTGATAATGCATTAAAATATGAAAGTAATCGTCTCAAGTAGTAAATGTTCCCAAAAAAGTACCTAATAAATTACATTTTGTACAAAAGCCTGTTAAATGCGTTTTCTTCATTAAAATACATAATGTAAATCAGCTTGATCAAATGATCATATTAAGACACGCTATCAATGATTCTCTGTGATGAGCTAAAAATTACAATATGTATAAAATAAAAGCAATCCATAATTTTGTATCAATTATGATCAGATACTGGTAGGTAAACACTGGTACTGAAAATCAGTATTGACAGTCCAACATGCTATTGACAGTTCAACATGCTATTGACATTTTGACAAAAAGACTAAATATGTAAACTATTGTTCACATATAAGGAAATGTTTATTTATATGATAGCATTCTTTTTGTTTTCAATAACACAACAAAATGTATCTCAACAAGCCTAAAAACTATTGTAAGAAATAAAGACAAAAGTTTTCAATTTTGACAATTATGTATGTAGTTGTTTCATAATTACAAAGATCTAAACTTACAATGATTTTTTATTAAAAATAGCTTTTTCTCTTTAACAATCATTCAGTTCAAGTCCAAGTTTGAATATCTAAATAATTTTGAGTCGGCGGCAAACAAATAAACTTAATGTCATGTTCATCTTCTGAACTATATAGTTCTCTCTACTCACAACACACTCGCAAACTTTTTTGTTGTTGTTTTGTTGCTAAAAACTACTACAGCTCAAGATTTTTTTTTGTTATAGTGTCATTAAGACTGCATATTAGGTATTATGTGTCAATTTTTACAAAAACTCTCAGTTTTTTTGTCTTTAGAAGCAAAATTTTTGTATCAAATCTATATTTATTCAATAGAACAAAATGTGTAAATCGAACTCCTCTGTGAAAAGTTATGCGTGGTTAATAAAAGTTATACATAAAAAAATATATCAGTCAAATAAGTAAAAACATCTACCTTAGATTAAGTTTTGCTTTCTCAAAAAAAAAAGTACAATTTCAAAAGACAATAAATCTATTGTTATGATTTCGACCGCTTTTTATAACTTAAGATAGAAAGCCGGCTTAATGATTTAGCTGAAATTGTAGATTCCTTAGACAAAAAAAAAACTATTTTAATGAGAATAGACGGATATTGAAACACGAGATACCAACTTTTATTCATATTCTTATAAACAGTCTCTAATTTGTTGGCATTGAAACACAACATAAATTATGGAAACGGTTTGAATCGTCAAAGATTATTTGAAAGAGGATATATAAATCATATGATGGCAAAACATCCCTTTTGGACTTTGTACAACGTGTGTCAAAGTCCATTGATGAAAAATTTATATTCATGTATACATAATAAGTGTATTTATGATAGTTACAGTAATAAATTTTATTAAAAATAAAAACAATGCTTCTCGTAAAGCGCCTATTATATTTAGAATTTTATTTCTATTAATGCTGCACCTAAATCATAAAATTATTCTCATAGGCAAAATCTTGAATGAAATGAGCTTTTTATCTTGTACTATTTGTATACCCACACTTTTGCGGTAAAATAAGAATAAAAAAAAAAGAAAATAAAACACTCGATTCAGCATCATGTTTTAACGGCATCGACAGACGTATAGACGCAATCTCAACATTAAATATTGAAGTTTCGCGTTGCATTTTTTTTCCTTAATAATACAGTTTCAATAAGCATTTCTGCAAATGCATCAAGAACAACAATAAACACGTGACATCATCGTCAAGGTGCAATTACGTAATTATGGATGAATAAATAAATATATACCTGGAACCAGGTAAGGGCTGGAAACAGGAGCCGCTTGCCAGTAGGAGGACGAGATCGCAGGATAAAGATTCCTTGAAGTAGCGCGGCTCTTCATCGCACTTGTTGCATCGGCACTTCCGTAGTGCCCCGCACCATCACATCACCCACCAGGTGCTCACAGACCGCTTACGAGTACATTACTATTATTACAAGACGGCAAGACGCTTTTTCATTTCGTTTAAACGACGTATTGTACCTATATTCCACAACAGACGAGCGCAAACTGAAAACTGAATAGTAGTGGATTGTGTCAGTCACGCCAAGTCGTTGACGAATACGATTGCATACATAAATACATTTCCGAAGCGTCGTACGCATTGCTCATTGCACGATGGTAAAGAGGATACGTGGCGGAGGCGGAGGTGAATCCTTCCGAAGGATCCACAGCAGGCAGGGTCACTAATTAGGCAACAATCAACCAGTAAATACTTGCAAAATTGATTACACAACTGCACACAACAAAATAAATATTTTCAATCCTTATTATCATCATTATTGTGTATATGAAGATATTTTCAACGCTGTCTACTTTTGCTGCCAAAATTTTTAATAGTAATAGTAATAACATTGCTTGGTGCTCTTTATGAGACACTAATGTATTATTAATTAACATTATAAAAAGATACAACGATTTACACCATAATATATTTCATAAGCTATTCATTTACATTGATATATGTATTATAATTTTGTCACTGTTATTTCACACCAATCACGACATGAAAGTATAAATTATCATTAAATCGTTTTTTGTAAAAACCTCACTGATCACTATTTACAAGCACTACTTAGCTATAGAATAGCTTATTTTTGAAGTAAACACTTCTTCAAACTTATTTTTTCTGAACAGTGAACAAAAGCAAACTGTCACGCATCACGCTTCTATCAGTGATGCTAAATCAAAAAAATTATTATTTTTCAATTTCTCAAAAAAAAAATTAATTTTAAAAATACTAGAAGTGTTAAATACTGAAAAATAGTCGACGCGGTATTTTTTTGATATTGACAAATGTACATGTTTGATCGCCGCCAATCAAACATTTTCTCACAATCGAACTATTTTGCGCAATAATGGAAACCGTTCCATATTTACAAATCCTCATTTGCAAAACCACAAATTCAGAATGTCGGTGTTAGATCCATAGGTGTCAATTGAAAAAAAAATATTCAAGATAGAAAATATTTTTTTTGGCTGTTGCATTTTTAACTAAGATCAAATAATTGATGTTAATTACCAATTTAAATTTTATAGTTTTTAATCAATTATTATAATATTTGAACTAAATAGTGCCAGCCCGTGCCTATACAGAGCGAACGACGTAAGTTTTTAACACTTTTAATAAAATTTATTATTATTTTTTTTTGACTACAATATGTAAAATAGTTTTAGACTAAATGTTTTTGTTTTGTGAGATCAGTGCTTATTCTCCATCCCAAAAGTCATCCCAAAACTTTTCCAAGCAAGTTTTGACATCAAAAAAATATTCTCAAACAATAGTGCTTACAACATTTATCCTCCTAATAGTTTTTCTTTAAATAATTTCCATAAAACTGCTTGTTCTAAAAAGTTTTTAACTCAATACTTTATAATTGATAAATATACGTATCTTTTTATTAATTTTTTTGCTACCAGTTCTTCTAGTCTCAGTTTTTTAAAAAGCATCTAAGAATTTTAGTTTTTGCTGGATTTTTAGATTGATTATAATAATAGTAATAACCTAGAAAAAATAAAATAAGTTCCGTTCTTCTAAAAAACTAATGCACATAAATAAAAAAATTAGAAAAAACAAGAAAAGTAGTGAATAGTAACGGTCACAAAACTGTTCTACCGCTAAACCTTCTGTACTATATAATCCAAAAAATAATAATAATAACAATTAAATGAGCACAACTACAATACAATTAAAATATAATAAAAGAAATAATAATTAAAAAAAACATGTGTTGGTTCAATGTTTAGCCAACAAAATTTTTTTGTTTCTGACTAATATAGATTAAGAAAAAAAAGTTTCCAGCTATTTTGTTAGAGTTTCCAAAAACTTATCACTTCATTTGTCAATTAAAATCTTAAAATTTGTTTCTTCAAGAAAAACTTAAAAAACAAACAGTGTCTAGTCTCCGGCTACCACATTAGTCTTTTCTTTTGCTCATTTTGCTCTACTTTATGATCTCACAATTTTATATTTTCTAGTCTATATTTACCTTCTTTTGTCAAAAAAAAACCAATTATTTATAGTATAGCTTGTAAACATGTTGCTAAGTTTCAATAAGAAAACTTCACAAAGCAATAAAAATTAAAATAACTATTCACAAATTACAAGTTACCCTCTTTTTCGCAAAAAAGTAGAGAAGTAAATGTTGGTCTCTAAATGGTCTCCTTTTTTACCAAAACTAAGCAACGTTATTTAGCTCAAAGAAAAAAAAAATATTCTGGAAAACCGAAACTTTTTCAACACTGAGAATGATGTATATATTATAGAATTAGAGAAACCCAGATTCAAAAGATAAGCTACAACATTTTCTAAAAAATATATGGAAAAAAGCCTCAAAAATAAAATTCAGGCTTCAAAAATTGGCTAAGATGTCAAACAAGCATCAAAAAAAATTGAAAATGAGCATAAATTTCTATCACTGACCACTAAATGATTTTACAAATACTGATTCAAATGTAATTTTACGTAAAAGTATATTACGTTGCTAATAAGTAAGGTGTTGCTAATCAGTATAGCAAAACATTTTCTTTTCAAATTTTATTTAATCAAATGTCTGTTTTTCATTAAGAATAAAAAAACTGATTATTTTATGTTCATTTTACTGTCGTTTTTGAGAAAATAATTTTTTTTAAATAGATGCGAATGGAAAATCATTGTTGAATGTTATAACTTGTTCAAAAATGCCGGGGTATTATTGTTTTCAGATCGACTAAAGACTAAGGTATATAACAAGCATAATAACAGTGCCTTTGTGGATATCAACAATGGTCGTATTTTCTAAGTTTATGTACGATAAAATAGCAATAACACAGGTATTGAGTTGTGAGTGAATCATGGCATAACACACGAATGGAAATGTTAACCCAAATACCAATATAGCCATGCCTGATATGAATCCAGTCTATTTAAGACGACAATATGCCACTTTGGAGTCGACACCGGTAGTTTATGGCATGCCAACTAAGCTACAAAAAGTGACGGAATTGGCGTGGAAAGTTATTATTGGCAAAAATCACTGAATGAACGAACAGTTTCAAGTTTTTACTAACAATTACGATTAAAAATAAAACCATCAATATTACAATAAATTCCTATTTGTAATTATTTTGTTGCATTTTCTTATTTTTACGACAAATTACATCAGCTGTGACAATTGCTATAAATTTTTATCGAAAAAAAATTGTGAGATTTCTTGATTCTTATTCAAATTGCAAAAATAAACCATTGAACAAGTAGTTTTAAGATTGATAAAACTTTTCCGTTATTTCTAAGTAATTTATCAGCCTAAATTCAAACAAATAAACTTTCCAAAGTCCATATTTTCATCATTAAATATGTTTTGACAGTTAAACAAGAATTTTGTGCACACACGCTACGGAACACATTATTCACATCAGATAATGCTATGAAAAACACTAAAATAGATTAGCTAAAAATGTCTGTTGCTTCTGGTTCATTTCAAACCATTATGTCACTTTAAGACAGAGGTGCATCGTCAACATGCATTAGTATACAATAAAAGCTGCTAGATTAAAAAAAACATTTCTCAACAATTCTATTGAAGCAATTATTTTATAGTTTAAATATTTAATTCATTACTTAAAATAAAATTCTTTTTAGAAAGAAATCAGGAAAATCAGGAAGCAATGTCTTTCCATAAAACTTTTATTTTTTACAAATGATGTTTTCAAAAACATATGTCGCTTTTTAAAAACATTCCATTTCATGATAATCAAATTCTGTAGAAACGTGATCGGAGTGAGCTAGAGATGTTTAAAAATAATTTTAGTGTAGGCTTAAAATAATAAAAGACAAAAGTTGACATTATATTATAAAATCATTAGTTTCTTTAACATATAACTTTTTTAAAAATAATCAAAAATTCGAACTAGCACATAGATGCTCTTACAATTTTTAATTCTAAGACTTTGGAAAAATGCATAAATTTCGATGATAAACATATATTATTATTGTTTATTGATTTGAATTAACTTTAGTAAAATATTACACTTTTAGCATTAATTTTGATTAATTAAAATATACAAAGAAGCTGGTAAAATTTTGCATTTTAAGAATTATTATAACTTACTTTTTGTCTGTACAATACGGAAAAACAACGCAAACATGAACAACAGAAAACATAAATAAATAAAAAAAAAACTATTACTATATTGATTTTAAACAAATCGATATAGAGTAAATCCAACTGTTTAGCACAAAAAAAATTAAATATAATAGTCACACAAAATGTTATTAAAAGGATATAAAAAAGTTTTCAAAAATAGTCCGCAAGGTTGAAAGGTTGCATACATTTTATCAGTGAAGAACTTAATTATAAATTGCAAATTTGAAGCTCTAGCCTTAATGTAATAAAATTGTATTATGTACCTAAAATTAATAAACAAAATAAAAAATTCAGACCAATTGTTTTATTACAAAACAGTTCTAAATACAATTTTTCCAATACATTTCAAAGAAAAGAAGATGAATAAAACTAAGTTTGATGACCACTTGGTGGTCGAAAGAGTTCTCGAGATTTATTAAACAAACTTTTTGGCAACTGGTAAAACTGTTTGAATAGTTTATTGTCTCAACGATTTCAAATCAATCAATTGGTTTAAACCAAAGTCAGAAAATAACTTATTTTTAGATAACTTTGTTAAAAAAAGATTTAAGAAAGTGATACTAGTTTTTTAAACCTTGTTTCTTGTGTCTTTCACACCACCTAAATATTTTGATAACTTTAAAATTCGAAGTTTCAATTTAAATTAAAAGAATTAAAATGCAGCATTTTTAATTTTATTCAATTTATTTATGAACACAAGTTGGCAATGCTTTCCCGCTAAGCTAGCATTGGTGTGTAAAGCTTTCATCCAACTGCATTTAATAACAAAAACATCTTTAATAGTAATGTGCTTAACATAAGTGTCCAATAGTGATAAATATTGATGCTGTTATGTTTACTAAAATTCAATGCTGCATCTTACTTAAAAGTAGGACTATTTACAACTACAAGCTGTCATAAAAAAGCTTGGCTCACTTTTGTGCAATTTTCCGCACTCCATTATATAACAAAGATATGAAAGAAAACAAAACTCTATTATCTTGCAAGTGCCATTTTCCAGATTGGATATTTCTTATATTAACTCTAGTGCAATCTTATCTAGATACAAATGCATTATTCAAATACTGACTGCAATAGAGCTTGTAGCTTATCAAACAGATAAAATGTATCGATCAAAAACAAATCAAAATATCAATAATTTGGTTGTAGAATTATAAACTGATTAATTATTTATTCAAAACGTTGTGGCTGAGGTTTATCGTGGGAAAAACTAAGAAAACAAGTTGACGTCTACATCAAATTTCATTTTGCAAAAAGCTAGCTATAAATATAATATGGCAAAAGTCAAACTCACTCTGAAGAGATAGATATTTCACATTATAAAAGATAAAATTTATATTTTTATAAAATTTATATAATCTGCAATATTTTTATATTATCTAAAATTCTATTTTCAGTCAACATGACTTCGACATATAGCAGAATAGAGGGCACGACTAAATTGACCAACGTATTCACTTAATTTTTTAATAAATAGCAACAAAGCGTTTGTTTTAATTTATCTATAAAATACAATAATATAAAATAATGCCAATCGCTGCTCATTATTCAAAATATTATGGTCGGATTAGGAAGAACTGAAGAGGTTCAATATTTTGTTCATTATCCATATTAGTTTTACAATTAAGTTCTACTGCATACCACACTTTTCAATTTTTCTTTTTTTAAGATGTTAATAAAAGTATTTAGATCTTAAAATTTTCTTGATTATTAATATTGCAATCTAACGATGAAGAAACACAAGATGAAATTATATTTTAAATGTTGAAAGTGGCCTCTAAAAGACGACATTCTGTATTATTATTACATGACATTGTTACATGTATTTAATCAACCAAAACAAGAAAATAATACAAATTACAGTGTACCGGAAATTTCCGAATTAAATAAGTAAACTTTTCTACAATGTCTATTAGTAGTGCCAAATATGTCCACAAATGTATCATCACTAGTCATTTGAAACTTTTTCAATTATTAAGTTGTTTTGCACAAATAAACTGTAGTGTAGTTGTTTTTATCTGTGACTCTAATAATTTACGTGCACACTCTTTTAAATTTTCAGGTTTTTTTCTTACATTATCTTACACCTTATGAGATAAATTATTCCATAAAAAAATCTGGTAGAACAAGGTCCGGACTTGTCATTAAAGTGGTTCACAACAGCTAATTCAACTGCCAGAAAAACTTTTGTAGTAACAGTAGCAGCGGTGTCTATACTTCCACCAAACTAGAATAGATATAAATATTTGTACTGCTTCATCTATCGAAAAAAAATGACTATTGTTTTATTGCCTACAATTTAGATGGGCAGTGGTGCGGCTACTAAGCAACATCACAATTTGCTAGCACCCATTGGTGTAGAATCGTCATTTTCACAAGTTAGCACATCTCAGATGTCCTTCTTTTTAAAGTGTCCCCTTTAAAGGATTATAACTTGTTGTCGTAATAATTTGTTAGGTATTTTCTGTTGAATCTCAAGTTGTCAGATCTCTCCAATACATATAACGTGTAACATACTAATATCACTTAATAGTAATAAAACAATATCTTCCCATAAATGCTTTATTTCAACTTAATGTTGAATATGAACTACATATGTTTCGGCTTTATACTGATGGTGTGTATTCATCAGAGGCCATCGTCAGGTTCAAAAAAATATTTTAACTAAAGGCAGATACAAGGTAGGTAGTCAAGGTGGTAGAGGTGGTTGAACCTATTTGGGAGGGAGGAAATACTTAAAAGGATTAAACATTTTTTCGAAGAAGGGTAGGTATTTTTGAATTGTAGAGGAATTAATGTGTAAGAGACAAATCGAGATATGCGGAGATAAATATTTTCGACAAGATTTTCAAAGATTATTTATGTAAAGTTTGATAATCTGAGTATTAAATTCAATTTGGTCGTTTAGGATTAAATTGGATGATGTTTTCTTCAGTTTTAAAATTTCTAGTATTTCTAAGTTAGCACTTTCAAAAAAATTGTTAGAAAAATGTAAGAATAAAAATTAAACTTATGAATTAAAATTCACATTAGAATTTTTTTTTTTCTTTAAAATGTGAGTTTTGCCGTTTCAAAACCGCCGCAACTTTTTTTCTTTTCTGCCTGTCTTGATAGTTGATATATTATTTATAAGATATTTTGTATAAATTTCAAACAATTTAGAAATTCTCTCACAAATCGCATTAACAACAAACAATATTATGGATTGGCATTTCAAGAGCTTTTGCTGGCTGCTTGCATACTTGGAAATTATCAGAAATTGAGTTAGCTAGTTTCGACTATATTCATATGAACTATACATTGTTTATAATTGTAGTTTCCATAGAGTTTGCTCAGGTACAATTAATAAACGTGTTTTTTCGGTCAAATCTATTAAATCTTGAAATAGCATAAACTAGTGTTATAGCTAATGTTAAGTGTTCTAATTCTGCAAAATTATTTCCACCTTATAAGAATTTTATTCTAGTTGAGAGCTTATTCTATATAACAATGCGTTTTTCAGCTGAGTTTGAAAGTAATTTAATCTTCTGTTCAATAATTATAATATGAATTAACGTAAAATTTCTTAAAATTTACAAAAAAACTACATAATCTTTGAAGTCAAAATTCAAAAGTTATTCAACCAAATTTTTAATTCAATAAATTTATTGTTTATTTTAAATCTGCTGTTTAAAAAATAGTTTTTAGAAAAAAAAACCTAATATTTTGCTATAACATTTTACTAGATTAGGTTATTATTGGTCTTGTTTGACAATAACAATAAACAGCCTGAAAAGAGTGTAATTACACTTATTAAAATTTATGAATAAAACAATAAGAGCTTTTGTGGGTTTTCTAGTTTTTCATATTTTTCAATTATGATTAATCACTCGAAATGCATGACACAGCTTTTCTGGAAAAATCACTTAATGGAAACTAATGACCTTTCGTTTGCGCTGCTCCTTTGGTGGTGCTATAAATATTTATTGAACCTCTCATGATATCGGGTAAACTTTTACAAAGTCATACTGCCTCTACTAAATAATACATATTTAGCCCCAGATAAATTGTATTATTTTTACCAATACCGTAAAAGTATATCCAAATAAAGCTCTTATCTGATATTTTCAGTCAGTATTTTTATTCAGAATTGCAGTAGAATCAGAAAAATTCTATACTATATTCACGTTAAAGATGAAACTGGAATAAACCAAAAACACTGCATGATCACCTCGTGTTTATCCCATGGTGGGGTGGTATAAAAATTATTGAATGTGACCAGATGAAGGCGTAGCTTGAGTGACGAGACAGGGCCTGAGGAAGTACTTTTCAGTTATAGTTCGGTTTTGTTGTGAGAAACGTTATCAGATGACGCATAACATGAAGAGCATGTACTCCTTGAAGACAGCCCTGTAAGAACAGACACGCCTGTTGTGATGGGAGATCACGTAAACCGCACATGATAGTGTTTATTCCGGCTTCTTCTTTAACGTGAATATATAATAGTTATAATAAAAAAAAAAAATTCGAGAAAAATTTGTACAAGCGCTACTGCAAAAGAAAAGTAAAATATGTTTAAATTGTAAAAAAACAAGAAATCTTCAATGACTATAGGTATCTAAGAACTACAAGCCAGAAGCTTGCGGTATACAACATCATCATCAACCAGCAAATAATCAAATAAATGGTCATTGATAATTAATCATCGCTACCTGATAAAAGTATTGTGTGCTAAAACTAGTAATCAATTGGCTTCTTTATAAACTCTACAATTTTTTATTTACTGAAAATCTGACTGAAAATTTAAAATAAACTTTTAACAATTGACCGAATAAGTATCTAAAAACGCTACTTTTTCCAGAAAAAGTATAATTGTTTATATATTTAACAAAATGAAATTTAAAATATAATTTTAATGTTTAACTCCTCACTTTCTTTTATCACATTTTTTTGTGTGTTTACATTCCAACAATTACTAATTTGTACGTGTTTTAATGTTTGAAAATCAGAAATAACTTATAGAATTTAGAACAATATATTTTTTTAAATGAATACAAATTTCTCAGCGGCTTAAAATTTCATATTTTAGTAAAATCTCAACCTAAAATTTGTAATTACAAAATTCTAAAATACTTTTCCTTTCTCTGGACTCTTATAATACAATACGACATTTTGCATTTCACGCACATTTAACACATATGTCAGTCCTAACCTTTGCACAAGAACTCCACTTATATTACCCAAAATTTAATGATGCTTGTATTCAACCTCTGCTGTTATTAATATCACTGAGCTTAAAAAAACTTTCTCCCTCATGTCCCTTTCCGAGCTAAAAATTTTAATCTTAAAACATACAGTTACTCTCTGAAACATTTATACACACACATACCCAGATAATAATTCGTTGACTAATTATTAAAAGCCACATTATTATTTGATTTTGACCAAATCATTAATGCATGATTTTACATTAATGCTCAATTATTATATACGCATATTTCAAATTACTCTCAAAATAGTAGCACTTTTACAAAGACAATTTGTTGTTTATAATTGGCGACTTCTACTGTTTTGAAAGACAACTATCTTTACTGACATAAATAACTTAAAATTTTAAAAACAAGTTCACAAAAATATAAGTCTAAGATATTACCAAGACTTTTCAATGTATCTTTTTAATGCACGATTTCAGATTAAGCCACAATTTTTATAAAATTACATAAATATATATCGTAATCTTTTCGGCTTGTTCAACAAGTTTATATTCCTGTATGTAGTTTTTATTACAAATTTAAAGAATAGTTTATTTACCTACTTGCAATAGCAAATTATAATTTTTGAGTATTGTTTGTCTCTTTTTTTTGTACAGCAAAATTATAATAATTTTAATCTTTTGTTATAATTAGTTATAAGTTATACTAATTGCAGAGTTTTGTACGACTTATTTTTAGCTTATTTTTTTAGCATTCTTACTAGAATATTTTATTCATTGCGTGTTATTGTTTCTCATGAATTTTAGAGCAAAATATTCTTCTGCTTCTATAAGGCTTAATACTTCTTCTCAGTCAAAACATATATTTTTTTTCTTTGTCCTAGTGTGGCTCCTGTATTTTCGCCCTATGTGCTACTACTGGTTTATTTCTTAATTTTGGATTATTTTTTATAGTTGTTATGTTGTATACTTTCTCCAATAATATTTCCCAACACTATTAAGTATTATTTGCAAACCAATAACATTTCTCGTAGATTAGATTATTATTGGTTTTGTTTGACAATAAATCTAACTGATAGGAAATAAAAATCTTACGATAAATATTAACACTGTTTACATTTATATTCCTTTTAAGATTCATTTTTATTGGGTTTGACATCATGTATATTGAATTTTCTCCGTGTTGTTAAAATTGACTTTAAAGTAAATTTCATGTAAAGTTTAGAACGGCTACTAATAATGAGCATAAGTTTATTCCAACGATGCATCGTTTAATAGTATAGTTAAAACAAAATTAGAAAAGAAAAGCAAAACCCTTGAGAGGCAACTAATTCACAGTGTAATTACAAAGCGCAAACTAAATTCTAAATTCTAATTAAAGAGTTTTGACTTCTAATATTTCCAAGAATTTCAACAAAGTTTCTGCTTTATCTCGATAATTCTAAAAAGTAGGTAGGTGTATGTTCAGCTCGCACTAATTATCACTCTACACCCAAAATTACTAATTGACCTATTTTAATACAGCATCAAAAATCCATTTAGTTCTATTTCGTCACGTACATTTTTCATTATTAAACAATACAACCTAAACTACATGGCGTGTAGTTCTAAACTAAATTTAGTATTTTACGAACTCATTGTTAGCTCGTTATGAGCATCATTTATTGTGTAGCAACAGTTTATTAGTACAGAAATAATGTCCAAACAATAATATTTTTCATACATCGATAGTAGACAACAATAACACCGGATCCAAATTTTATTATACTTTATAATTTTTCGAGCGATTTAAATTCATTAAAATCCTATATCACTGGGTTTCAATCAACGAGTTTATTTATATAAAGCCCAAATAAAGTTCACTTCAAACTTAAAAAAAAATTAAGAAAGATTTCTGTAAATTACAGTTGAAAAGAAAAAAAGTGTAACAATTTTTAGACATTTGAAATCTTCTAACGAATTACATATTGCAAAATTTCATTTTACCGTCAGTCAAGAATTTGTTGCTACAAACAATTTGTTTATTTTATTTGTTCCAGTCTAAAAAGGCAAGAATCGAAATATATTGATAGACATATATTGAAAACAATGTAAAGACAAAAAAAACAGAAGAATGTCCTCAGTTCGACTTTAGTTTTTCTAAGTGAGCCGACTTTAATATATATTTTTTTTCGGTTTTTTTTTTAATTTTGAATTTGTTACATTATTGTCAAAAATAGGGCATTTTTGGTCAAAATAATTTTGTCTTAAACATACGATTTTTGAGTCTTCTAGTAAAGCACAATGTTTATCTTTTTTTATTCGGTAAAACTTTAAGAATTGGCAGCTGTGTACAATTGCTTACAGTTGTTCTATTCCATTATTTAATAATAAATGTTTGCTTTTATTTTTAATTGTATAAATTTTTACAAAAATGCATTATTTATTATCTTAATTTATTATTGAAAATTACATTTTAGGTACAAATCATCATCAGTCATTGTTTCTTGAAGGTTGAAGTTGTAGTTGCTGATATCAATTTCAATTAATATTATTATCATTACGTCGTGTGTAAGACCAACAATGATTATTGATTAAAATGCTTATTGATTTTATAAATTCTGTTCTGTCTGAATCACTTACTTGTTAATTTTTTTAACCCTAATAAAGCCCCTTTGTTTTATTCAATATCAAAAGCAATAACAACCTATTTGAATTTCCAATTTTTGAGTTACATAAATGGATGTAGATGCGTTTTCAATCATTTCAAAAGGTACGTGGTGGCTATGTTCGCCGACAGAGCTGTCGTCACAATAAAACATTTCATTGCGTATATTTGCAATCGGAAATAATCAAAGAGGACTTTTGAGTCATTAGATTTTTGCATGACAGAATAAATAACGACAACTTCTATTGTTATTTGTGTGACAACAGCCGCATGCATAATGGAATGTTACAATATGCGGCGAAATCAGAAATTATGTATGGTTCCTGAGTATTTCTACAAATCTAAATGAGTTTACATACATACATAGATAATATCGTAGCTTTGACCATGTCCCCAACATGTGTTGTTGACCAACTTTAATATATTCCTATGCAAATTTGATTTAGTGTAATAATATTCATAATGCGATTATTATAGCAATTAGCTATTTTATCACGTTTGTTTGCTCACAAATGATTATTACTTAATATGTGAACCTTAAAACTAACAAACTAATTGTACAAATCTAATATTTTAAAAACTAAATTTGGTTTATGTTTTTTTTTTATTATAAGATGCATATGAAGATAGATTTGTCGTTGACACAAATTATTTAAGGCTAAGAACTCAAAATATAACACATTGTTTCACTTTTTGAAAAAACTTTTTATTTTCAATGTTGCTCTTTGCCATATTGAATTTAAAATAACAAGAAGATGGCTCGCTAGCTTGGTTAACCATGCATTGTCAGCCAAACTAAAAGTATACAAAAAGTTTCAGCAGATCGGTTACAAATAATTTTTAAAAAATTAATCTGCAAAATTGAACTCACACTAACCAAGCATGTCAAATAAAACTTGTAATCAATTAACAAATTAAGATGCATTCTAAAACGTAAAACACTTTGATTTCCCATAACTTATTTGATCCCGGTTTTATTAGAAAAGTTACAACATGAACAAGCTAAGCTAAAAGAAAGAGCAAACATAAAATTTGATGAAACACAAGTTAAAAATATTTTAATTCTCAAGAAGTCACCGATAATTAACAAAAAAAATGTTTGAAAATACTTTTTAATCTTACTGTTGTAGATCTTCTTTATCAGTGAACTAAAGTAATATATCATCCTACTTAATCAGTATCTTATCTTTAATTATCCTTTTAAAAGTGTTTAAAAATATTTTTTTAGATGGTTTACGCAAATACCAATTTTTTATATTGCATTAACTTTATTGAATTAGCTTTATTGAATTAACTGCTTGCATAAGAGTACAATGACAGGTCAGGTCAGGTCAGTGTATAATATATTATATTGAGTGTAAAAGTCAATTATATTATATTATATTAAAAGCTGAACCTCTTGGATTACAGTTTAAGTATTGTGAAAAAATAGTTGAAAAGTAATTTAGTTGTGTAAACCAACCTTTGAAATAAGTTTACAAGATATAAACGGAAATTCCACCTATATCGTAACAAATCAAAATTTATAAATGTTTTTAATAATTTTAAATTTAACTTATTTAGTCCTATTGCATGTAAATAAGAAGACAATTTAGAAAATTGTTTATAACTAGATATAGCAAATATTCGAATAAATCAAACTTAATTTAACAGTCAGAAAACATTTGGTTAAAAAATACATTTTGAAAGCATTTTTTTTTATATTGGTATTGTATTGCTATAACATCACTAAGGATATGCTTAATTTGTTTATTTGAAATAGTTAGTGTACTTTCATACGCGAACGACCAAACACATCAAAGAGCTTAATTTACCATGTTATAACTAATGAAGATAAGTATATCAGTGTAACAGTTCATGATTACCCTAAATTATCACACCCTAGCATGATTTCCATTAATACAACTAGTTTTCACAGTATTTCTATAAATGAACAATTTAGGTATGTAAAACATCTTGTTGAGAGCGTAAACCTACTCAAATTAGTCGACAAACTATTAAATTATTTTTTAGTATTTATTATTTTTTTTGTTTTTATTATTATTTTTTTGTTTTTATTATACTACATACATCCAAAATTATTAATAAACGTAAGAAGATTGTTAACAATCTTTAAAAAAATGTAAAATAAGTCTTAAAGCATGATAGATTATTGTGATAAGATAATAGTATAAATAAGTCTTCAAACTTATTAATCAAAAAAACATACAAATTTTTTAAAAAAAATTGGTCAAAATTAAAAAAAATATGCGAAAGAAAACAGATAAATACGAAAATAACAATAATGCCATTCACGTATAAAAACTCTGCAATGAACCATGTGTAAAGTTAGCACTAATATTGCGTCTGGATAAAATAATAAACTTTATTATTGTTTGTTACAAATGAACAATTTTAATAAATTGTTGTTTAAATAGTTTCCTTCTAGTTTATCATATATGCTTTTTAAGAATAAATATCTCACATGGTGAAATTAAGAACCCAAATTGAAAAAGTTAGTGACAAAATACAGGTGGACAAGGCAACTAGAAAAAACTAAATTACCAAATAAATAGTAACATTTTAATTTCGACAACTTATTCAATAAGTCGTTGAGTAAGTAGACCTCATTACAAATAATAAAATCGTATTAGTCGGTAATTCCTCGATGTACTTGGTAATGTAGGTATCCTAATACAAAACTGAAATAAATTCGAATAACGAGTACACTTTCATTGCTACATAATCTGCTAAAAAAGTTAGTAAGCTTTAAAATCGCCAAAATATGCAAATAAATTAAATTTATCTAAAATTTAAGAAAGGTTTTACTTTTTTAATTGGTTAGATTAGTTTGTTAGTTTTAATTAGTTGGGTTTGCTCCAAACGTATTACCGTAAAAGAACTACCGAGCTCGTTACGTTTGTTTTAAAAAAGGTTTGTTGAAAATTCTGCAACAACTGTTTGTGTAACCTGCAATGTTCCGTTTATTGAAAATGGTCGGTTTTAATATGAGTGGAATTCTGTAAACAGCCTTAAAATTATTATTCATTAGTACAAGATAATCAAAATCGGAAAAATATTATTCTGTAAGCAATATTGCTGGCTGCCTACCTTAAAAATCTTAAAGCTATAAAATCAATTTGTTCTGAGCACATTAATATATTTTGAAATAATACAAAAGTAATGTTTCAAAATTATTATTTGGCAACTTAGTTCCTTAGAAAAATCAAACTTCTTTGTACAGAATAACAAAAAAAATTGTATTCTGGAAATTGGCCTTTCATGTTTAATTTGACTAATAAGACCGTTTTCTTTTTGAAACAAAGCGTTATAACTTCTCAGTAATTAGTATCTAAACTGTGCACAGGTTAAATAATAGTAGTCATACACCAATAGAGAGAAGATGCTTTTTATAGCCAAGCGATGAACGCTATAGTAATCCTCTCCCGTGGTTTATATATTAGTTTTTTCATTACCGCCACGATTTTTGTATTTTTATTAATAAGAAAAAATTTATCTACAATTTTACTCAGAATAATTATTGAAAACCAAACCAATAATACTTTAGATTAAAAAAAAAATAAATTGATACCTGACATAAAAATTTCTTTGTACGATTTTATTAATTAAAACATTTTTTAAATTTTATGTCACTGTTCGTACTTAGCTCGAGTAATTTTTTATTCTACAAAATAATTCAAAGCAATCAATTACTATAAATTACTGTAAAAAAACATTTACAAAACGTAAATAATGCCATTAGCTAAAAAAACTTACACCAAACAAAAATTTTAGGCTTAAAAACTTAAACTTTAAACTCAAACACTTTAAGTTTTCAAAAATTAACTAAAAATATAGATTCAGACCAGAATCAAAACAAGTTCAGACTTGGGAACCTATAAACTCATATATTTATGTCTTAAAGTTCTACAGTAATTAGAAAGGCTAGAAATACAGAAAGGCTAATTCTACAGTAATTAGCTGAATTAATCATTCCTCTGACAACATCTAAAATTGCTTGTCTTCTAAATTATACAACGTAGAAACCGTGCAAAAACAGTAAGAAAAGGAACAGAGGGTCATCTCTCGCTGAAAACAGTAACATCAAGCAAATAATAACATAATAAGAACAAAGCAAATTGATTCAAACTACATAACATAATAAATTCAAAGCAAATTCTTTTAAATTAGACTTGCAGACTTGGACATGTTTTGTTCTTATTGGAGCTTTTCAGCAAGTTTCATCAGATTTATATTTAAATAAATATTCAGTGACAAATTTGGGATTTATATTTACCTAAGTGCCTATTTCTTCAGTTATTTAGTAAAACTAGCTGTTCTTGTCAGAATTAGTTAGTCTTAAATGATAACATGTTAATACATACAACGAAGCAGGTTGTTTTCATTTTTCAGTAAAATACTGAGACGGGTTAAATAATTACACATCTTAGAAGCGTTTTAGTTGAAGTTTAGTTGATGGAATTTGTCTGTTATAGGCTTAACAATAATACTCTTCCTATCAAAAGATGACGCTGAGTTCTCTTTATAAAACCACTAGTGTAAAATCATTCTGCATAATTTAAAAATTCTTTTTATTCTTTAAAAGTAAAAATAAATATAAAGTAAACGTCTTTTTGTATATCAAATAAATCCTTTTAAAACAATTTTCGATTTCTTAGTCGTAAACAACAACAACAACAACACATCTTATCTCTTCTCCAGTGCCATCCAACCCCAACGGAATTTATCTCTTGCGTTTCGATTTTAGGGTGGAACGTTTTAAAGTGATGTATCACACACCATATGCTCCATTCAAATTTCCTCTGAGAGTGGTTACCCGAAACCAAAAACTTTTGCGTAAAGACGCTTTCCTCTAAACAAACCATAAACGCAATTTACTTTTCGTCATAACCGCCGACGCGAAAACGTCAAGTAAGTTTTTGAAAAAGCTTTTTTGGAGTGTTTTTGTGTTTAGATAGGTAATCATTTAATGTGCTAACTAATCAATCAAAGATAAACTTACCATTTCTATTCTCGCTGTCGGCGGGTTTCATCTGTATGGGATGATGCATCTGCAACAGACAGAATATCATGAGTTAAAGTGTCAGAACTAGGTGGTGCACTAATGGAGCCCTGGGGTGGTGCAGCTTGTAACAGCAATCAATTGATTTGGAATGGGAAAACACAAGACTGATGCACGTTGAGCACATTAAAATCAAAGGCTTCCAAATAGAAATAAAATCTTTTTTCTAAAAAAAATTAACAAAATTATAACATATTTGCAGGTTTTTACTGCAACTATGTGACTAACAAGGTTTATTAAAGATACGCTTGGGTTAGAGTGATACAACTAACTTGCCGTAACGTTTTACTTTGTAAGTTTCCAACTACAACAAACCTAATTTATAAACTTGCTGAATATTTTACAGATTCTACAGGAAAGAAAATGGTTTATAAAATTTATGGCTGACAACTCAATCAAACTCAAGATTTTCTATTTAATTTTTAATAAAAAAATCTTTATTTAACATATACAGGGTGCCCCAAAGGTATGAAATAATGGTTCTACAGCCGTAGCCGCACATTTTATTACAAAATTTTTCGGACAAAAGTTGTTTGACCAAATAATTCGCACATTCGTCAAAAAAAAAATTTTGGTTTTTAATTTTGTTGCCAACAGTTTTTTTAAATTTTATCCTATAATTTTTTTCACGATTTTGATTATATTATTTCTTAAAATTTTTTTTCCATTTTTTAGTTATTCGGCATGTAAGATGATAATATACAACTTTTTATTCAAACAAGACTCTAAAGAGTTACTTTGTTTAGTACTACTAACAATATAAAAATAAAAAAAATAAAATTATGAATTTTATAATGAGTATCTATACAAATACAGAAAAACTTTAATTAAGTTGGTATCAAGCACCCGCCTTTATCAGACGTATGAACAAAGCCCTCTACGCTGTTAAGAAACCCTTTGTGTGCAAATCTTTCTTTCACTATTTTTTATCTCTGTTCACTTAACATATTATCACTATTTTTAAATTTTTTGCTTTTTTTCTGTTACACAGATTTTCTTAAGGTTTCTTTATATCGCATAGTTTCTTGTTATTTTTTCTACTTTTGTCTGTTCTACTTAAGTGTATAAGTTAGCAATTCAGTAATAAGTTAACACGTAAGGTGTTGCTTAGGTCTTAGATTCATTATTCTAATGTAATTAGAAATGCAAGAAAGGTGACGTCAGCTGATAAAGTATTAAAGATTTAATAGAAGTTGTTTTAAAAATTATGCAAAAGACCTGAAAACTATTGCTTTTTATTGGATAAAACAGATACAGCAACTGACAAGTCAGTTGACAAGCAGATAAGCAGGAAAAAGATAATTCGATAGACATTAAGAGTTCTCTAGCAGAGTAAACGTCATGTGACTCCAGAATCGCACTCCTAGGAACTCTATATTATAACAAAGACGATACACCGGTCAAGTTTAATAAAACATCATAAAAATAGAAATAAAATTATAGACATAAATCATTTTAAATTTAAAAGCTTAATAAAATAAATTAAAACCATAAAACAAAGCCACATCAAAAAACAAAAAAATAAAATACTTTCTTAAAGTAACAATCTAGTTTCTTTTTATTTCAATTCACAATTTTTTTTTTATTGTGTTCTCATTTAATTTCATATGAGTACTTAGCTCCTTTATGTACAGATGCATATTCACAGTGTAATTACACTAATAAACACTTTTTAACAATGTTTCTTTGACACTTGACAAAATAACATTTTAATTTTGCTTATGACGTGCTTATAATTAAAGATATGATATTAAAATTTTTACATTCATTTTCAAGCATTTTGTCAGCCTCAGTCTTTCTAAATCATACTTTGGTACTTCAAAGAAATCTTGTTTAAAACCAAAAACCCCAAAAAAACAAATTGTAAGTTGTTGAGTTCAATCGTATTGTAGAATTTAATTTTTGATATTAGTTTAACCTATTTTTTTAAAACTGAGATCCAGATTTTTTAAAGTTAGCAACTAAGACGTTTCTTTTTCCAAATTGAATAATGATTTATGTTTTTTTTCAAAGCATAGCGTTGATACTAGTGAACAAAAAAGTTGTTTTGAGTACAAACATTTACGAGCAAATATCGTTACAATATTATAATTTTTATATGGTAACAGAAAAATTTAATTAGAGTCTATCTTCTTATGTTTGGATTAAAAAGCTGTAAACAACATAACAAAGCTTTTTTTGCAAAATAATTTAAACTGTTACTTGATTTGCGTTGTTTTCAGTTCTTTTTTACTCACCCCCTCTCCACTTAGAAGATTATAAAAATATATATTTTTCAGTAAAAAAGCGCTTTGATAGCATTCATCTACAAATCTCTTAAAATATAATATTAAATTGTATATTTGGCTCTTTTGTTCGGCTTTCTGTCACTTTTTCCATTTTCGAAATTACTTTTCGTTTAACATTTTGAGTATTCCAATGTAAAATTTTGATTACTTAAAGTTCAAATATCTCTTTGATAAATATTAAAAACGCCTAAGATAAATATAGTATAAAAAATAATTGTAACTTTTTACAAGCGGAAACGTTAGCGTTCAAAGCTTTGTGAATAAATAACATAATATTCTTGTTTACTGGCAGAATTCATTCGCTGCTGTTCTTTCAGATACAGCATGCTGGGTAATTATCTTTTATCAAATAAAACAAAGGATTACCGCATTGATTAAGCCCAATTAAATTAAATCCAAGATTAGGCTGACATTGCAACATCACCTGCTCCTGAACTGTTCCTGCTTCTGAGTGTGTTACGGAACAATTGGCAGGACACGGGAAGTGCACACAATGCTGATTGAATAGTGCAACACGCAATTAATCAACTATAGTACTATTAATCAATAATGAACCAAAATTCGACAGCTCTTATCCGGCATTAAGCTATATCAGAGACATCAATGACAATTTTCCGTTCAAATTAGGGACGTGTATTCTCAAAAGCAATTCAGCAAAACCGAGAACACAACAGTAGTCATTAGGAAGCAAATACTGGCCAATGTAGATTTTAGATAATGTAAATTTAGTTATAAAATACATTCAAATTAAATCAAAATATTAATATATTATATACATTTGTATTTGTTTAATTGCAACTTTTTTTTTCATTACTAAAAACGACTTTTATTTTTTTTTAGAAAAAAACATCTGTTTTAGTTATTTTGCGAGACACTTTAACGAAATATTAAACTTTAAAAACTCAGTTTTATATAAAATAGCTTATAAACGATTTTCTGCCAATTTTCCAAAGTCTAGTTTCCCACACAATTATCTAAAACATATGCATGTAGCCAAACACAGAACGTATCTAAACACAAGTTTAAGTAAAAAATTCAAGATTAAAAACGCAGATAGAACTGAGCTGACAGAACTCATAAACTAGCAGATATTAATAAAAAAACTTTTACTTTTTCTTAGATCTAGCGTCTGTGCAACTACTACCAATTTTGATAGTTCTGAAAAAAATGTGAAATGTACAGGTTGTCGGTTTGTTTCAGACGTATTTTTGCAACTCACAAGTAAAGCTGTTTTTATAATTTCGATCTGCTCAGAAGATACCAAGTTGGCATCAACAATCAAACTCAAATGCTGAAAAAAGTAGAAAAAAATCTTTAGTTAATGCCAGGGTACGAAAGGCGTACTAATTCCTAATTTTGTGTTAACAACACATTGTCCGTATTTTAAAATCCATAAAGAAGAACATTATTACAATTAGCATCTCCACAAAAACTAACATAACAACGGCTATTTTTTACTTTTTTATTACAAAAATAAACTTTTAATATTTGTTTTATGAGAGTCTAACCATGTTTTATTTTTTGAGATTTTCTTTTTAATCTATTTAGAGTTATTTCGTATAATATTATAAGTGCAGATAATATTCCCGTTAGTTTTTTCGAGTTTATTCCAAAAATATATTAATTACCTGTTTTAGAAATTCACAAGAAAAAATTACCGGGAAAAATATATGCACAAAAGATACTTCAGAAAAAAATCCTATGACGTTACGGAGGGTTTGAGAAAAAGTAAAACATAAAATTTGAAAATGTGTACATTATAGACATCGAGTAAGTTTATGCGGTCATGCCGTAAATTAATTGTCAAAACATACAATTTTTTTTTATAAATAAAGAGTGAAAAAACGTTCCCAAATTTGTCCTCAAGTGTAGATTTTTATTTTTCCAAAAAACCGTTACTTATTTACGTTAGTCATATTGAGTAACAAGAAAAAAATTGCAGAATAATTTTTTGGTTACCATGGAAAAGTCTAAAATCTCATTGTCTATTTTTCATAAAAACGGTTTATATAATGAGATTCTCACCTTAAAGTGTTTTGGTATAAATGTCAAATTTTGTTTTGTTTATGTTTTGTTGTCCTCTATAATGCATCATGTATTTAGTTTCCTGTATTGATTGACTAGAGAAACTTTAGCTATTTTTCTTGACAAACTGTTGACGATTTGCTTATTTCTACGCGTTAGACAACTCAAAGTTTCATTTTGTGGAGAGTACACACACAAATTGAACGTCACTGCGGATTACCATCGAGTGCTTGTCTCACACCTGACAGTTGTTCTATAGAACAAGAGACTATTGTCAGTGGATAGGAGGCAAACACGCACACACATGTCCACGTTCCGTGACATTAGCATGCAACATCCTTGTCTCATCCCTTTTCGTCTCTCCTCCAACAACCTTCTATTCCCAATTTCAAAGCTACTTAATGCAAAGCCCATCAATAATTGATCCGACGAATCCATTCACAATCCTATTTGATTCGATGCGATACGATGCTCATGTCCTGCACCACTTGCTGTCAGGACATTTATTACGGTGCTGTATAGTGTTCAAGGGGAGCGCTACAATGGACCGCCACCGGAATTTTAATGTGAGGTTTCTAACGTTGTTGATAGGTCTTATTTATTGCAAAAGGGTGTATTATCAACCAAAAATTCTAAATTTATAGATATCTACGCCCACAACAACCAAGTTGGAAATAACATTCTAGTAAACATTTATTTTCATGAAGTTTCAAACCAGGTTTAAGTGTAGTTTCCACAAAATAGTAAAAATAATAACTATTTATATTTTTCAAAATAGCATTCAATTTGATAATTACACAACTTTTAAAACATTTATAAAGATTTAGCAAAGCATTAAATCTGTTTGGTCTATACTCTATAGTGTTCTTCTTTGACGTCGTTTGGTAAATACGGTAAAGTGTCTACAATAAATGCAAACGATTTTCTTAAACTATTTGTTCAACAGACTCAGTAACGATGCAAAAAACTCTATTTATCAAAAGTCTTTTTTAAATAAAAATAATTCTGCATCCCAAAAAATTATGTAATATGCTTTTTAAAACCTGTCTCCCAAAAAAAGTAGTTACATTTACTATTTTTTTTGTTTCTGGAGCAATTAATATATGTTTAAATTTGTGTAACAATACAAAACTTTGTCAAAATTTTTACAGAAAAGTTTTAAAAGTTGTGAAAAAGTAAACCACATATTTGTGTGGTTATTTTATCAGATCTTATGTGAGAAGAATATATTGTCGCGAAACTAATTGTGTCTACAATTATTGAATCTAGCCAAAAGTAAACAGCATGTCTATTGGAAATGATAGTTTTCACAAATATTTTTTCTTTCACTTTAACTGAAATTATTTAGGTCTTACATTTTGTATTATTTACTACGTATCTATTAAAAAAAGATCTGTTATAATAACATAGAACAATATTACAATAAAAGCAACATAAAATCATTTCTTGCATTACATACGAAATATAACAATTTTAAATTAAATTAATTGTAGTTAGAAAATTAAAACTCTTTTAGAAAATGTTAATTTCAAATTTATTGATTAACTATGATGGTTACATTTCAACAGCAGTACAAAAAAGTAAAAAAAAAATTAATATGTTCAGCATTCCATCAAATCGGATAAAAGTCGAAAAATATAGTCGTCATACAAAACTACTGATGGGAGATTGAAGTCATTCTCAGGCTTATAATACAGGCATTTCCCATTTGATATTATTTATTTTTCGTAGCATGTAGAAGAGCTTATTTGAAAGCAGATAGTTTATTGAATGTTCCTCATTTTAAATTATCATAGTAATTGGAAAAGTTTTTTGTATATTCTATCAACAGAATTACATTCAATTTAAATTAAAAATTTGTATGTAGTTTGTTGAGCGTTTTAAGACATAATTTCAAAATATAATTCTTGCTGTAGGATGTACTGAAAAAAATATTTTTTAGAGATTATTATAATTATCCCTAATAGTAATTTTGTCGAGATTACTTAAAATCTCAGTTAAAGAAGCAGTAGGAACCTAACTAAAATAATAACTAGAAAATATTTGAGTATGTCTGTACAAAGCAATACAATGTACGTCGTTAGTCAGCCATCCAATTACTTTTAATCAGAAATAATGCCTCTGCAGCAAGATCCATTGAAAAAGTCGTATGCGAGCGTCGTGACGCTCCACGTCTCCTCCATTCATTGTCCTTTCAAAACACAACCTCAACCAACATTAACTTAAAAAAACTGGCAAATCCACGCAAATTTTACTCTCTTCTTTTTAAAATTTTTTTTTTGTTCACACAGCAAAAGGGTCAAAAAGCTCGAAGCCGACGCAACGGAAGGCGGACACAGAACGTGCTTCGAATATTCAATGTTGAATCTAACAACCTCCAAATCTGAATGGGAGCTTTTTTGACCCGATCGATTTGACTTTAGCAGACGAGTTATACGTATCTAAGCGATTTCAAATAAAGACATCCTGGAAGTTACTTGAGATAATTTTGCTAATAAAAAAAAGATTTAAAAACCTATTTTTTTCGTTCTTGCTGTGATCTTGCTCCTGGTAGATTTTTAAATTGTCATATACCCCTAATATATATGCCGATCACGAGAATTTGGAATACATGTTCGCCCACTAGAAAAGAAATAATTGTTCGCAGTTTTGAACTTCAACTTCAGGGCTGTTTTAAAAATTTAGTCGAAAAAAAAACTTGCAAACAAGTTAGCATCTACAGAGAAAAATCAGTAAAAACGTATCGGATATTTGATTCAGCAAAATGTGATTGAGTAATAGTAGGGAAAGTTTAGTAATAAATTAGTGTCAGTTAATCTATTTAATCAGTATTAGTCAAAATGAGTTAAAAGTGAGTGAATAGTTAATCAAGATAGTTCAATAATAAATTAAAGCCAGTCAATAAATTAGTATTAAATAGTAATAATTTCATAATTTTTTTCAGCAAATGAATTAAATAAAGTTATCAGCAAATGTTGATACATTTTAAGTAAATAATTAGTAAAAGATTAAATCAGTGAATTTTGCTGGTTTTAGTCACATAATCTCACTATATTTTTATAAAATGATTAATTTAACTTTTTAGGGTTTCCTTCATTTTAAAGAGCTTGTTTTTAATAGATAATAAAAATTAAAATTACTTGCCAAAAATTGCTGAATCTTTATAAAAAAGATGTCAATAATAAAAAAATCAAAGAACTTCTAGACTGTCTATCAAAACATTTTTAAATATATTATTTATATTTATATATTTATTTATATATATATATATATATTTATTAATATACATATATTTTAAACAACAGCTAATAATTATTGTTTTAATTTCTAATGTGAAAGTTTACTCAACTAAGCTAAGTTAATGAAGATTGTTGTGTCTTCACTTGGAACTGTAATAAGTTTAGTTACTACAGTTTTCTGAGCTTATCCTTTGGTTACATTCCACATGAAATAAAAAATTTGGAAGCCTGACATATTATTTATCAACTGTAACTGTAAACGGTAGGTAATGCCTAAGAGATTTAATATTGTTAATTATTTATTGTAAATTAAAAAATATTTTTGAAACAAATTTGTTATTGAGAGAGGAAAAAATTCATCTTACCCACAAATTATATATTCAAAATCTTTCCTTAGAGTTCAAACATCGAAACTTTCTCCATTTTCCATTTTTATTGCAAACCTCAAGGCAATTGTACATCTACAAACGCAATGTGACGGAACAAACTTTCATCAAAAAGTTTTATTTCAAATATTTATAAAAACGCAAATATAACTTTCTGCCATAAAAATATACTATGTATTTGCTTTTAGTGTTTGGAAAACGTTTAAACTGTAGGTATGGAGTTTACTATTCACATTTTAGTAGCTACAATATATATACTTAGTTTATTACCATTACAACATAAATAAAAACGACACAGAACAGATTTAATCTAATTAAAGACGTTCCAACAATAACAAGCGCCATTAAAACTGCATTGTTAGTTTATTGGCAGTTGATATACAAAATGTATTTACAAAACATTGACCGAATAAAACTGTTTGTGTATCGGCAGTCAGGCTTTTTTATTATCAATGGAACCTTATATGAAAACCAGCATTCTAAAATTATATCTAAAAAAATATATTGGAAACATAAAAATTAAACCACCATAACCAACATAGCATAGAAGCTTATCAAAAAGAATCAAATTACAAATCGATTTGCCCCATTAAACGTAATCAAGCGAAACATTAAAGATATTAATATGAAACACAAATTAAATAAGTGATGTCACAATATTAAAGCCGCACATTTGGCTCATAATGCATTTTTCGCACCAATAAATCTACAACAGTACCGTTTATATAAAAATAATAAACACAGCTGAAATTCTCTTTACTTTAAGTTAAATAACCAGTGATATAGTCACTGTGTTGTTGAATTGAAGAGAGATGGCATTTCTAATAATTCAAAAATAATTGTGAATAAAAGTTATTTATTATATTTGGTCGTTTCAGCGGTTTTAAGACAATAAACATTGAAGAGTAAATTGTAATAGATTACTGATAATCAAGTAGCTGATTGTTAGTCTTCTTATTGCTTTTCTTAATCGAATATTTAATGTACCTCACAAATAATTTTTGAAGCTATTAATGAACGAATAATTGTTGTAATTTTACCATTTTAATTAGCGCAACAAGATGTTTGTGAACAACAATTTTATAAATAAAAATAATAAAACAGAAAGTATTAAAAATGATATAAATAAATTAAATTGTTGTAAGTAGAAACTTCAAAAGCGATTTTGCAGCATTATGTATTCAATAGTTTAATTTATATTTCAGTTATTTTAGCCATAAAATAATCAATCAACTACGTACTTTCATTATAGACATAAATATGATAGACAGATTATTAATTCTATCTTTCATTTTAATTAGAAATATTGATTCGAAGATGACCTATTTATTGGTAAATTAATAAATAATCAAGAGGCCAGATGATGTTCAATAATAAATCAAATAAACTGTTGGAAAACATTTTTTATTATAAAAACAGAAATGTTTGTATCTTCACAACATTTCTATAATTATTTCGGTTTTCACAAACGTAAAATGCATCGCATAATTTCAATTTAACTGTAATATATTTTACAAAAATAGATTTGCCAATTATTTAAATTAAAACTATTGGCTGTGTTGCATTAGCGCTACGCCTCTATCGGTTATTCTGAGAACTAGTTTGAAGCAACAAAACCATTATCCGCGAATAATAGTGGTATACAATGTTCTCGTAGCAAAAATTCATAAAATACTAGGATAATGAGGTATTTATAAAACATATTATTATCTGTTGTATTAACCAGCCGCAAAAACAAAGCAACAACGTACTTACTATTTTTTTTTTTTTGATAATAATATCATTAGAACTTATTTTCCTTTAACTAATATAATGTGAATGAATATAATAGCAAAAATATATTACATAATTAAGTATTAAATAAAACAAATAAAATAAGTCCACAAAAGCAGAGAAAAGAATATCGTGCCGAAAACACTGGCAGCAGTACATCTTTGAATGGCAGTACTAACACGCTGTTTAGGATTTGCTTTAGCTGGAATACCTGTTATACTAATTAAGCTTAATTGACCTAATTTATCAACTAAAAAAAGAGCATTACAATTACAATAACTATCTGATAAAAATTTGTCCAAAGACAGCTGCTAAACTTGTAGTTGATCTAAGACTAGAACGTGTAAGCGTGTCAGTTCAAGTGACATCTAAAACAAAAAATTTGCTTTTTGACAAAAGACATTTTCATTTTATCTGGACATTTGCTATAAATTCTCAAAACACCAAATTTTTTGAAACCAAAAATGATTTATTTTAAGTCGTCTAAAACAGCTAAAACTTTACCTTAAGTACTGTCTTCTAAGTACCAAATATTTGATTCGGACGCTAAATATTTAATGATTCGATAGATAGCAAAATTGCTGAACTTAGTATATAGATCACTTTGTTGACAATCCACTAAATCCAATAAAATTATTAATAAAGAGTAAATTAGCAACATAAATATAAAGTCTAATTTCAGAGTTAACTTTATTTGCAAGCATTAAATTGCTAAAATTTGTGATAGCATGTAATAATTGTTGACTTGAATCACCTTTAACAAATTAAGTTTTTAAAATGTTGATGTCTGAATCTTTCATTATAGACATGTCTGTCCATTCTGCAGTGAAATCATTTTGAAAAAGATAATATTATAACTTCAAATACCTGATCCTTAGAGACAATAAGATGCTGCTCATCTTCTTCAAGTTGAAAAAAAACTCATTTCTCTTGAAGAGCTAGAACGTCTTGAATTTAGTGAAATTAAAAGTATCGACATTGTTAATAGCCAAAGTGTCATCAGATGAAAGTATACGTCCAGCACCCCTAACATAGCCATTATCTTAAGTATTTACTTAGTAATTATAGAAGAGATTCTGATTATAAACAGTTAATAATAATAATAGAAGGGATTTTAATATGTACATGGTTTCAGTTATTAACGTTTATGTTGCTACTTTAAAATAAATTGATAATAATATTATTAATTAATACCATTACAAAGTTTGAAACAAGTTTAATGAAAAGTAAATTGAAATGTCATTAATTAAAGTTAAACTTACCCCGTTTAATGTTTTGACATTGTGCAAAGCGTCCTGCGCTTGAAGAGCTGCCTTTCTTGTGAAAAACGTCACGAAGCAACAACCTGAAATAACACCAGCAAAGTTAGTTTCATTGTTCTAATAACACAATGGGCTATGTTATGCATAAAGATGACAGGTCTTGAGGCGTCTATCTAACGCGAGAAAGACGTCTTAAGATTTCTGCAACTATGCTTACGTAGTTACTAAATTCTACAACATACAAAAGGTGAACTTTGTAAGCAGATTGTCGACCGAAGCAGCTCCGAGAAGCTGTAGGTATTTGAAACTCCTTAACTGAGTATGCAGCTGTAAACTTACACTATGCAGTAAATATTTCATTATGCGGAAAATGATCATTTATAGGTTTAATTAAATAGATTCCAGCAGTAAAAACTTATGTACCTCTCCAGTTAATTTTACATTATTAAAAACGTAAAACTTCAACCCCATTTTGCTTTCATCTTAATCAACTGCGCTAAAACACTACGTTGACAAATAATCTTGACTTAAAAGATAGTTTTGCACTAGAATTAGTTCTAATTATATGTTCCAGTTTCGACCTGCTCTAATTAAATTAAAATAATAATATTTTAGTATACAAAATCCATGACTGATTTTTGTACATGTTGACATTTATAAGTGAACCTTGTCCTACCATTATCAGTTTCCTCCATCAATGGTTGCTATATTCAATGAAAAAGACGACCAAAAGCGAAAAATTGTCGCCGAGCGTATATTTTGTAAATAATGAACTTAATCAATTATTTATCCGATAAACAGACTTAAATATAAAAAAACATTACTTTACTTTTGTTTTGCATTAATAAAAGTAATTTAAAATCAATTATTTTAAAACAAAGCTAAGCATCTCTTTTTAAAAATAAGATTAAGGCAAATTTATTCAAACTAGATCCGTAAACTTGAACATGCTTCGTTCAACTCTTCAGCAAGTTGCAACAGATACTGTATAACCTCAACATTATTAACTGTTAAAAAACAAAACGTAATAAAGTTTCCAATTTGAATAATAAATGATTTATTATATTTAGTATCATATTTTAGAATAAGTTTCGGTTAATTACTTTTCCAATGCTTCCAAAATCTGCCTTCTCCTTGAAATGGAATGGAGTGCTAACTGATCGCCATATTTATTATGTCAAAATAAAATTGTACAATTTATATCAAGTTTTATTGCCAGATAAAACCTATTTTCAATTATTGTGTACAGTCCGGTTAATTTGGATTTGCAAAATTATACAGAATTTTTTGTCATCTAAGTAATTTTGCTTATACTGATTGTCTTTAAATTGATTTTTGAGTAACAAAATTTTTTGACATTTCTTGCAATAATTCTCGGTAAATAATTGTAAAATTTTCTTCAGTATTTTCAAATCTCTTAGATTTTATTAGATATTATGCTTTTTAAATGTCGGAATTATAATCTCAAATACTGTAGGTTATACTATTGGGTACCGCGTGCATACATAATTTTCGATTATAGCTCTTGGAAAATTAAAAAAGTTCCATGTCGGGCTTTAAACGTTCTTTCGTGTCATAATCTTCTAGATTATGCCCTTAATACATAAATAACTAACATTGCGTTCAACAGCAAGTTAATGATAGCTTAAATTATATACAACTACATATTATGTATAAGAGCAAGAACATTTTAGTAAGAAATAGTATTAGTAAACTGCTTATATTTGTAGTTTCATGGCCTAATCTGATTGTCCATAATTAAGTTTGACATAACAATTACTTAAACAAACAGAAACATTCATGTTTCATGAACGATAAATAATCAAGATTACGTTGCCCGCATGTTTCGTGCAAAGTTTTATGATTAAAACACGGAATAATTATCAATAACTTCCCTCAGATGTCAGGTGAAAAAGTAATTTTAACTTTTTCTCATAAAATATCTTATTAAAAAAGCTCCCACCTACCAAATTCAGTGGTGCCGAAATTTGTCGAAAGATTTTCAAATATATTATTTTCTCAACACCAATTAATCACCACGTTTAAAGGCAGGCACGTATAAATTAAATTATTATCAAGTTTTGGATGTATGCCAATGTTTTAAAATTTATTGGATGCATAACGCTTTTTTATGGTGATTATCGGTCCAAATAAATCGTTCATCATCCATTTCGCATAAAAAGTTTTGCGAACATTTTTTTGACGCTGCAATATATTTCTGTCAAAATTCATTCTAAAAGAGTATTAAAAACTACTTCTAAAAAATTTTGTTTTGTTTACCATTTATAGAAATTATATTTTAATTTTTTTTGTTTTCCGACTTTTCTATAATCGGTTCTTTTCTGGATATTTCTTACTTTTGTATTCTACAGCTATTAAAAATCTGCAAAAATTAATTTTAATTTCTAGGCTTAATGCGATAATGTTCAATGATCACTTTTATAATCGGTTTGTCAAGCTCGTTGTAAAAATCTTGAGATAAAGACCCGTCTACGTGCCTCTCTTAATAAGGATCACATTCTGTGAATTTCACGCTCTCATAAAAACTATAAACAAAAATAAAAGTGAAAATTGTATTCTTGATCTTTAGATTTTATTTTTTGACAATTTTTTTATTGTTTCGTAAAAATTATTAACTTCAAGTTAGAACAAGTAGTAGGAATAAGGATTTAAAAAATTACCAATGCAGTCAAGCCAACATTTGAAAGGAACAGAAGGCGGGTAGAAACTGTTTTGCTAAACACGTTATCTATACAATAGACAACTGGAAAATTAATCTTGGTTATGCTTCGTACTTCATGGGTGGAAACGTGAACAAGATGAGGAATAAAAACTCTATTGAGCACACTAACTCAACGTCTCATCCACATTTCACGTACTTTGGTCAGAATTCATTTCCTTTTCTAACATAGTTCACACTTCGAGTTACCATGCTAAGTTTTTTAGCCCTTCTACTTTAATGAATTAAATTCCATATTTCCAGTGTGTTTTTATATTTCATCAATATGGTAAATAATAACTTAAAATGAGTAATAAACTGAAAAAATTGTATCTCAAAAATGTTCAAATAAATGATAAAAAACATTAGAAAAAAATTGCCTTAGGTGCATATAATTACTGCTTTGATTAAAAAGGTATGAATCTAGTCGTAAATAGTGCAACAGTTGATAGATTGAACACGCTGATAATGTTTTTTTCTACTATTTACAATTTATTTCAATTCTTAAAAGTTAGTTAATCTTTTTCTTTGTTTTAAAATTTGCAATTTTTTTTCATGTTTTATTTTATTCTTTTCTATTTTTTTAAAATTATTTTTGCTTTATCTCATTTGTTCTCTTTCATTTTCTGACACTCTTTTGCAATTTTTTTCATTTTTTGTTTCACTTTATTATTGTTTTCTTTCTTCTTTAAATTTTGTATCTTCAACAAATTTTTGTTATTGTTATTTCTACATTTTGTATGTTGCATCAAACTTTTGAATTTTTTTTTTCTAGATATTCTTATTTGTTATTTTAGCAAACAATATTTGTTTTTTTTCAATCTTTGTTATACTGAACGCTTTTCTTTTATAATAATTGTTTTTATTCTTTTCACATTTTTTTTATAATTTATTCTTTTCCATCAATCTTGCAATACTACAGTTTCTCTAATTCCTTACTTTCTTTTCTTTTTTCAATTTCGCCTTTATACTTCATTATTTTCATTTATGCTTTTATTTTTAATTTCTTTCTTTTTCCTTTTCCCTTACGATGTATTTGGGTATTTTTTACATAGTCCCAAAACCTACTTTTTTTTCTTTTACGATTGTGGTTTTTTTTTTGACAAACAGTAATATAGTTTTCAATAGAACCATTACTAATTTGTGTTATTAAATTTGAACGTACATATGTTACAAATTCTGTATTTTTTCTATTAAAATTACATTTGAGTTTAGAAAAGTTGTACTATGCAGACTTTTATGTCAAACATTACAAACAATTTAGAAAAAAGTTTTACTAAAAGAACAATAGAAGCAAAAAACTGATGAAAATAGTATTCTATTATCAAGTCAGTGTTTGTTATCTAAGTGCAGCAAATGTGTTCTCATAGGTAACCTGACTAGAATTAAATAATAAACTGACTCTTTGTAAGTCCTGATATAGCATTTTTTCTTAATTCTTCTTGAATTAAATATCATTGTAATATATGTAGTATAAGCAATTCCCTGTTCTCTAATATCCTCTTTTTGAAATGATTAAAACAAAGAGCACTTTCTCTTAGAGCATGCTACATTATCAGGAAACTTGTTCCCAGCATAGCTATTAGGTTTGACATTTGAAAGCCTGAAATCCTCTTTTAACGACGTTTCGTCCAAGTTCGAGCATCGACGACGGACGCACTGATAATTCTTTACTGGTCTATAGAGAAATTCCCTCGGGAGCGAAGCGGCATTACCAAGAGTCGGTTTTCGGTAATTACGAACACGGGACCTCGCGGGTTTCCTGTTGAACAGCTAGTCGGTTTTATGTTTCGAGACGGCATAAAAATCCATTTGATGGCTAAAGTTTTGCACGAAAGCGAGAACATTAGTCGGATCCGCCCCAGCGACTTACGGCACAGCAGCAGCAGACAAAATACGACCGCCTCCGACATTGACCATCGAAGAAAGTTTTAACGCGTTTTTTAACGTAGACTAAAATATTAGATTGCTTAATCTTTTATGCTCAGTTGCAAAACTTTTACAGTTCGTTAACAATTTGTTCACCTCTTCTATAACATACATGGGCAATTAGATTAAAATAATTTCATTTTATTGTCAGTCCGGTTCATGGTAGAAAATAAATGTCATTAAAAACAACATTTCTTCTATAAGAAAGTTTTGACAATTTGCTAAGAGATTGTTTCTGTGCTCGAGCGTTTCTGTGCTCTACAGTACAATTTTTTGTTTGTCTCAGCCAATTTTTTCAAGACTATCATATCTGTACAAATTACTGGTTTTTACAACCAAAAAAGTAGTCTACTAAGAAGGTAGAAGGTAGTAGCAATGTTTGGTCTCTTTTCTGATCTTTAGGTTTAATCAAACATAAGACTTATTCTTCAGAGTTGCAGCTGTCATAAAACGAACCAAATCTAGAAAAAAATTTAAAATTTTCTTCGCTTTTAAATTTGAGCGAAAGCTTCAATGTACTACTACTCAAAACACGATGACATATTCATCTATGACTTTATTAAATACAAGTTTTAATTTAGAATTAAAAATTTACAAAAAAAAAACCGTGCTTAAATATATTTCATATTGTCACATGCATTTTTACATTTCCAAGTAAAAAAGTATTTTAGCAATATTTAATAAGCAAATTTTTAAAAGTTGCTGTTGGCGTTTTTTTCAGATGTAACAGCTGGTTTCTACATGATTTTTCTCCTAGATTTTTTTAAATTTATTGTGTTATTATAATTTTTTTTTTATTGTTTTAATTTTTCTAGCTAAAAAACCTGATGATTCCAAATTGTTTTTTCTTCTTTTTTAAACCAGAACTTCTTTGTTTCTACATAATTTTTCTCCTACATTTTTTCAAATCTATTGAGTTATTATTATTTTCTTTTTTATTGTTTTTATTTTTCTAGTTAAAAAACCTGATGATTCAAAATTGTTTTTTCTTCTTTTTTAAACCAGAACTTCTTTGTTTCTACATGATTTTTCTCCTAGATTTTTTCAAATTTATTGAGATATTATAATTTTTTTTTTGTTTTTTTAATTTTTCTAGCTAAAAAACCTGATGATTCCAAATTGTTTTTTCTTCTTTTTTAAACCAAAACTTTTTTGTTTTTACATGATTTTTCTCCTAGATTTTTTCAAATTTATTGAGTTGTTATCGTTTTCATTTTTATTGTTTTTATTTTTTTAGCTAAAAGACCTGATGATTCGAAACCGTTTTTTCTTCTTTTTTAAACCACAACTTCTTTGTTTCAACATGATTTTTCTCCTAGATTTTTTCAAATTTATTGAGTTATTATTATTTTCTTTTTTATTGTTTCTATTTTTCTAGTGAAAAAACCTGATGATTCGACATTGTTTTTTCTTCTTTTTTAAACCAGAACGTTCCATATTGTCAGCCATTATTCACTTATTCAATGTTTTTAAGGGAAAAAAATTAAATCAATAATCAATTTATTTAAATGATCAAAATTATGCTAATGTTGTAATTTAAAGTTAATAATATTTTTTGATGTCGTCAGTTGTTATACTTACTATGTATAAAAACAGCACATTACCTTTTTGGCTAAAATTTATCATAAATGAGTCATTTTTTGTGAAACAGTTTTGTAATTTGCTTTATTACTGTTTTTTACCATGTAAATTTAGCCTGTATTATAAAAGCGTCGACATAAATAAAATATGTTTATACTATAAACATAATAATGGATAGAAAGAGAAGAATTTAATTATTCTCGCGTAATGTAAACATTCAGACTAATAAAACAGAATACAAAATGGAATTATCTCGATAATAAAAGTGTATAATACATTATCAGATACGGTTCTAGAAATCAATAGAATTAGAAAGGGAAACGTTAACCGTATTTCTCCAGAGGAGAAATGGTCACAATAGGGCAATTTGATCTAGGAAAATGCCACACAAAGCCTTTGGAAAAACCGCAAGTAAGTTTACCTAAACCGATCGTGTAAATAGCGTCATTTAGAAAAACCGCTGAATTTTCTTTTTCTTTTTTCTTTAAATAATTGTGAAGATGTAAATCGAGACAGTTAATTTTCTTGCAGACTTTTATATGTCAGATAATAAGCGCATTCTCATAGAAAAATGTCACAAACGACATTACACTCCACAATACTCTAATATTTCATAACGCCTAATGGAATTTTTCACGCATTGTTGCTGGGTTCGCATCTCCAAATTTCCATTTTTGGGTAAGAGTGACAATTCACCTCAGCTGCAGGGGGTTAATATTCAATGACTTAGATTTATTTCTAGAAGAGTTTTAAATTTTTCAAAGTTTCTTTCATTTCAATCTGATGCGAAGGAAGAGGAATAAAAGAGAGAAAATAGGATCGAGACAAATTGTTTTACAATCGTTATTGCTAGGCGTCTCAGTTTGAAAATAAAGGCAAAACTTTCATAACGTACGTGAGAAAATTGTGCTTGGCTGCACGCAATATGTAGAATATTTCCACTGTTCTTACTAGACTTTGAATATAGTGAGGAGAAAAGTGTTGTGCAACAAACACATAAAGACTAGTTTTACAGTTAGTTCGTTTATTTTTACGACCACCTGTGTATCTGAAGTAGAAATAGAACACGAAAGATATAGATGCAGCTATACGAAATGGGGAACTTCAAAAGAAATGTAAAGCTGTTTCATGCATACACAGTCTGCATTTACCTTTCTAATGGCTTTTTTATTTTATAAGGTTGTAGGTCAGCCCCAGCAATTTAACTCAAAAACCTCACTAGCTTTTATTCTACTTTTCATATTATTTCACATTACAAAATTATCAAAATTTCAAATGTCAATTAGGATTGTCATAAAAACATTAAATATTTTAATAATCTCTCCTCAATCATTTATTCATCCTGTTTTCAACGTTACATTTATGAATTAAATTTCACTAAATTTAAATAATATTTGGATACGCTTTTAGCCAAAATTAGTTAAAATAAAATTCTAAATAATAATTCATTAAATGATTGAGAGAATTGACAATACTGATGCAAAAATCTCGTTTTGTAGTCTGTCAATTGTCCATATCTATTTCTGTTGAAGTTAATCCAATGTAATAAAATACCAAATAAGCAATAAGCTACATTAGAAAGAAATTATTAGCACTCATTAGTGGAGCTTAAACGTAATCGTAACTAAAAGTAAACTTTACTAGATAACATAAATTATTACCAATAATTTCTAAGGTTTTCAATGTGTTAACCTTTTGGCTAAAAGCAGCGTTAAACTCAGATGCATTAAGTAATAAATATAATAATTAACATTAGCCCCAGTTTATAAAATACTTCAACGTGCTGAAATTTTTGCAGTTTGATAGTACACTACACAATATTGTTTAATATTAAAACCAGAAGAAATCCAGTAGGGTCATGCCAGGCGACCTACTTCGCCACCAACCCGCTCTAATTAAACGTTCTAAAAAAATCTGTTTAAAATAATTTAATGTGACTCGTGCGGTATTTTTAATGGCAGAGTCTGGTTGATGATAACCGTTTGTGACTTTGATGTTGATTCAGAAATGAGTCTTTGATATCTGTCTACATTGATTGTTTTGTAAAAAAATGACTCAATAACTTACGGTCACGACATTGCACCGATATGTAAAGTTATATTCATTTAAAATTAGTTTGAACAAAAAAAAATAACAAATTGCAAAAAAAACACGTAATAGAAGTATAGCAAAAGTAGAAAAAAAATATAAATAAAAGCACAGATGTTTTAGCAACTAATATAAAAAATATTAATTTTATACATATATTTTCCAAATAAAGATAAAAAATATATAAAATAATTATAGAAAAATAACTCTACTTCAAAATACATACAAGCAAAATTTAGAATAGAAAGAAAAGTGCAAGAGGCTATGTATAGTGAGAACGTATTAGACCAGGGTCGATAATTTTTAAAACCAAAAAAAATAATAGTAGGATGAAACTCATTAGAAAAGGAAGAAAATATTATAACAATTAAAGAAAAAATAATTTACGGGCGATCTGAGGTCGGGAATGGGATGGGGGTGAGTTTTTAAGGGTAAAAAACGGTTTTTCTTAATTTCCGGCAAAATTAAAAGTCCTATCAAAAAAAATCAAATGGCAAAGTTATAGGTAATAAAAAGATCTAAAACTTTTGTATTTACACTTTTTTTACATAACTCCAAAATTTATGTGAAAAATTTATAAAACCAAGTTTTTGGTTTTTTATTTTTATCTTTTACAAAATTTTTTTTTTTAACGACATTCAGTAAAAATTTTTTTTTTATGTCTCAAATACGCTGTAATTTATTTAATTAAAAATATTAGTTTTTTCACCTTATTTTAAATTAATATCGAAAAAACACCCTAATTTTCAATCGAAAATTCACCCGTCAAAATATCAACTTTTTTCAAAAAGTTGGTATGGTTTCTGTTTGTTGAAGTCTCTACTTTCCGATGGTAAAAAAATAAATATATGTTACTACAGTAAATCTTCTTAGAAAATGCAAAAATTCAAAAAAAACTTGAATTCGAAAGTTTTCTTTTAATTATTATAAATTAGGTTTTGTTCTTTAATGTTAGGGTAGTGTATGTTTAATTATGTTTTTTCCAGGAATGTTAAGGGAAAACATTGAAAGAATGCTAAGGGGATGTATGTTTTATTATGTTTTTTGTGTTGAATGTTAGAGGAATATATGTTTAATTACACTTTTTTTGTCGAATGTTAAAGAAATGTATGTTTAATTACAGTTTTTCCTATGTTTGTTGTTAATGTTCTTCCCGAACTTGCAATTTTTTTCCAGAAAAAGTAAAATTTTCGGCTCGTGATCAAGCAACCCTTCGGGACGCTTGATGCTTATAATAATTAAAAAAAAACATTTTGTAAAAGATAAAAATAAAAAACCAAAAACTTGGTTTTTTAAATTTTTCACATAAATTTTGAGGTTATGTAAAAAAAGTGTAGATACAAAAGTTTTAGATCTTTTTATTACCTACAACTCTGCTATTTGACTTTTTTGATAAGACTTTTAGTTTTGCCGGAAATAAAAAAAAACCGTTTTTTACCCTTAAAAACTCACCCCCATCCCCTTCCCGACCTCAGATCGCCCGTAAATTATTTTGTCTTTAATTGTTTTAATATTTTCTTCTTTTTCTAATGAGTTTCATTCTACTATTATTTTTTTTCACTTTTTATTATTTTTAAAGGCTTCTACCCTGGTCTATATGAGACATACTCGACAGTAATTTTTATTACTTATAATAAGAAAGACAGCCAACAAAAAATTACAACCCAAAATGTCGCGTGACTTAAGTATGAGTTTATAAATAGAACCAACCAGGTCAGGTAGCTTAGTACTACCCTAAATAAAAAACGATCTTCTTTAATTTATAAGAGTGTCAAATTTTCTGATAGATCAGTGCAATAAAATCTACTGTTGGGTATATCGCAAACGTTTTTACAATACGCATGCATACCAAATCATATAACAAAATAAGATATTAACGTTAGCATAAACGCAAATAATATAAGTCGCATATAAAAAACAAAACAATCAAAAAGATAATAGATTATGCCCTAAATTATAAAAAAACTTCAAAACTAAACAAAAAAAGATAATACTATTTAGTTAAAACAATTAAAAGCCAAAAAAAACAGTAAATAAAATAAGTAAAAAAAGTACATTAAGATTTGCGTTGAAAAAGAGAAATAAGTGTAAAGCGCAGATAAAAAAAATTGTGTGCTGTGTAATAATAAAGATAAAATTTATCAAAAATAAAAAAGACAAATCATATAGAAAAAAGACAAAAAGTAATACATTAAAACATAAAATGCTTAAAAAATATATCAAAAACAAAAGAGTAAAATTGCGTCAAAGAACAGTTAAGAGGAAGAAATCAGATAAAAAGTAATGTAGAGTGAAAAAACGCTGCAAAAAGCAGCAGGTTTTAAAACGTTTTCAAAAGTTTAATCAATGATAAAATTATAACTTTTTCCAAGAAATTAAAAAAAGCACCAATTGTGGAATAAAAACAAAATAACAGCTAATATTATATTATTTTGTAGAATAAAAAATTAAACCAATAATATGTAATTCAAAAACAGACAATAATTGATATACATTTCTAAATAAAACCTCTACATTTCATATTTCAGTATTTAGCGCTCGGCAATAAACTATAAAATTTATTTTCAAAGTAAAAGAGCAAATGCGTATGTTCGTACGATAAAAGTTAAACCATAATTTTTAATTTCATAGAAAAAAGTTTGTTCTTGCTTATGTTTCAATATAGAGCACACCTAATGAAAATTTGCAGCTTTTTTGTAACTTTTTCTTTTATACATTTATTGCCGCATTACTCAAACCGTGAATAGTAGCAGATGGGTAAGTTAGCTATCTGAAAAATATTCCTATAAACTCAAAAAAAAACCCAAAAGAACATTATTAAACCATAAACTCAACAATAAGATCAAATTATTATAGAAAAAAATGCTATTATGCTCGAAATCTCAGAACAAAAGTTGAATTTTTTGTAAACGTAGTATTAAATAAATAAATAAAGTTAGTACAAAAAGTGTTAATTAAACAATTAGAATCAGAGTATACAAAGCAAATATCGATAATATTGCATACAAGTTTACTCGTCTATTAAAATCAAAATAGAAAATATATAGCAAAAAAGTAGCTAGAAAAGAAACAAAAACGTTTTTATAAAAATTTTGTTTTTAAAAAAAGATTTTGATCAATAGTATTTGTGAGCTAAACTATTTTGTAATAAAGTTTACCATTATAACAAATTGAAATGAATTATTCAAACTTGATAAAAACTACAAAAGCAAAGATATGAATTCATATGGTGTATTTCAGCTATTTTTTTGGCACAAAATGTTGAGAGTTATATGAATAAAAAAGACAAAAATTCTCAAAATATTCAAGATTTTTGATAAAAGTATTACTAAAATAGCACAAACTCATAACATCAGCAATTATTTAATAAAACCATATCTTTTTAGACACATCTTATCTAGGTATTTTCAAGTTAAAATATGAATTTAATTTTTTAAACCAACATTGAATCATGCAACACTCCGATTTTAATTTGCAAGCTTTAGAGAATTTATCGTCAAATGTTGTTTTGTACACTGATCTATTGGTAGCTCTGTTGTGCGAGATTCTAATAAATTACGAGATGGCATTTTCATTAGTTCGGTTTCGAGGTTTTTATCTGATTTTCGATCAAGCGTTTTCGATTTGTGTTAGGTGGAAATTGTTAGAAATATTATTTTTAGATTTAAAAGTCAATAAACCGTATAAAAATGTAGTGAGTTGACCAATCGGTAAATTTATGCAAGATAAACCATAAGTACAAAAAAAATTGTATTTGTCAAAGATTGTAAGTACATTAGAGACGAGAAACATTGTAAATTATAATAAGTAGACAGGTTTAAAGGTAAAAAAACAAGTGTTTTAAGTGAATCTAAACTCTGGAGTAATCTAAGCTAAATCTATTCTCCGTGATTAAAGTTTTTTTCAACCTTTTGTGGTGGTAAGACCAAACTGAAACCTATTTAGCAGACTCGAGATGGTTAATTAGGTAAGTTCATTTAAATAATGGTCTCCACAGGACACAATGCAGAGCATTTATCCTGCGTGCAGGTTGTATTGTACGAATTAAATAGCGGTCACAGTTTCAAATGAGACCGTTGTCGACGTTTTTCCAGGGTTTGCCTTATAGTTGCCACAAAATACTGCCAAAGCGGCTTTATCTTGCATAATTAATAGGTATGTGGTAATAGACCATGTGACTTTAAATGTAAACAAATAATGTTTTAATAATTAGCAGTGGAAGTTATCCGTTACATAGCGAAGAAATAGTGTGTGGTAGTGCATAGAATTCCAATGAGGACGGAAAGAGAGCTTCCTTTCATATTTAATTTCGTTTTCGTTTGTAGTGGAATGAGTGTAATTAAGATTTGAGGTGTTTTTATACGAAAACGTGCTGACACGTACGATGTCAGACGTTCCAAAACCCTTTGGTAAAGTGGACGGACGGATATTGAAGTTTGTCGTTTTTATGCGACCGACAAAGAAAATTTATGAGAAGTTTTTGAAAAGGGTTCTATAGACTTCGTAAAATGCAGGAAATCAGTTAATAAGCGAGTGTAATAGCCGAGACTTTTCCAAATTATTGTAAACTACGGTTAAAAGCAGTGCTAAAAATTATGCTCTAGGCTTGATGAAGAAAATAAACAGTATTTTGGCATGTGTACATAATTCAATGGTATTGCTTGTTGCTTGCTTGACATATTGAACTAAAAATACAAAGCTGTTTCATAAGTTGTCTATCCCTGACTCGACAAGCGGTTGCCGAAATTTTTTTTAACAGATTGTCAGCTGCTTGTTAAAAAACAAATGTATTTTCAACAATTTTTATACATTAATTATGTTAAAAACATTAATTGACAGCAACTAAGGCCACTATTTATTATAAATGTATATTTTAATAAGACGTTTAACTGTATTGTCATACTAATGTGTTAAATAAAACTTGTGTGAAAATAAGTGTTAAAACAAGGATAATATTATACTATTTTTTCATTTTTAGTTTATTTCTATAAAAAATATTTTAAATTTTTTTTATTGTGTATGGTCCGATATGGTGTAATAGCTAGAATAACTAACTGGCTTTCACCCAAAAAACTTGGATGCAAACCTTAAAACAAAAGATTTTTTATCATGATTAATCTGTTTTAAAAAGAAATAATTTGACCACAGTTTTCGATTGCCAACGGCAGTGGTATCTGTATGATACACATTCTTGTATTTTTTATTTTTTACAATTTGTAGTTTATCTATACTCTATTCACTTTCAAGAAAGAGTGCATAAAAACAAATGCATGCAGGCTCCACGTGATCACATCTATAAAGTGGGAGAAGGTTGACAATTTTTTGGACAAGACAGGCTGCAGAAAAAGTCGTATATTTCATTTTAAACCAATTTTGAATGGTTTAAAAACTATTCAAAAATCAAATGACCAAAATACTCTTTCTTGAATCTGAACAGACTATAGCTAAGCTACGCTTACATCACGCTATTTTCTAAACCATAAAGGTAATTCAAATAAAACATATAGATTCCCTATGTGTTCAGGTATTAAAAAAAACGTTAGCGATAGTTGAAACTAAGTTGATTAGTTTGTATTTATGCTTAGTTTAAGTGATGCTAGGCGGCTGGCGGCTGAGGACAGTGCGGTCAGAGCCTGGCCAAATGAGTGGCGTGGGTTCAAATCCCACCTCGACAATTTTTCTGGCCATTAGTCAAATGTATTTATTAATAAACATTTTATAATTCACCTAAATAAACAATTTTAAAAACTGACTTTAATATAATTAATTATTAATTAATTTAAGCAGATTGCACTGCACTACACTCTTAGAGGGTGCAATTCCAACACCATAGTTTCCAATACCCTTGGCAGATCATCATTCTGACCCTTGAACATTCATTCAAGTTTAATAACTCAAGGGTAGCTTCTAAGAGAACTTTTAACAAAATTATTCAAACCTTCTTTTATTTACTCTAAATTTTAGAACTAGTTTACACATACTTAGTAAGGTGTAGAACTTGTTATTAAGTAAATATCAGAAAATAGACTTCACATAATTAATTGATAGCGCTACGACCAAAAGGAAAGAAAGAAGCAGAAAACAGTATTATCGATCGTATTCTAACTAAAGTAAAAATAGCGTTATGGTAAGTTCAACAGAAAAACTGTGCCATCGAAAAAGTATATATTTTAATTTTTTTATTTATAAGTAGAGTTATTTATAAGTAGTGTATATAGCTTACCGCAAAAAAAACAATAGCGTGCAAATAGTGCAATTTTATTGAAAAAATAATAATTTGCGTTTGATTAGGTAAGTTTTTCACATCGATACTTCTAGTTTTTGTTTTGAAGTTTTTTTTTATTTAAATGATTTCATTATTATTGTGTTGATTCTATCATATGTTTGACTTTTTCTAATCGATTCATTTCAGTTTGTTTACAGTTGTAGACAACGGTTTTATTTAAACAAAATGTTGTTTCTTGTCTTTAAATTACTTCAAAATCTGTTTTGGTTTGTAGTAGCCAATCAGCAGAATAAACATGAGAAGCTTACAATCAACCCTCAAGATAAACTGGATAAGGTGTCAGCCTGCGTCAAAACTAATTTTGTATAACAAGAAACAAACAAAAAAGTAATAAAAACCGCTGGAAGCTAATCTCCAATCGGATCAATAAGAATTATTGGTAATACAGATTGCCAAGCTGTGAAACTAGATATCAAATTAAGATTCAGATTTAAAATTTCAGAATGGGAAAACCTAAATACATAGTTGGAGCTCCCTTTCTGAACAATAACCTTTAATGTAAACTGCTAGACGGTTTTGTTTATAAACACATTTTCTATAGTTAAAGCAATGTTTTTGCTTTCAAATTAAAGCTTTTAATAAAAAGAATGAGAGCTTTTAGCCCAAAACGTATTTCATAAAATATTGAATCTCAAAGGGTGAGATTACAATGGTTATTTATGGACATTTGAATTAAAAGCTTAAAATAGTAGGTACTCAAACAAACTGTTCGGGTTTCATTCAGTAAAATAAAATATGCTCTTGTTTACGTTAGTTTCAAGAGAAAGATAAATTGAAAATTTTAGAACGGATGACAGGAAAGAGGAAATCTCACCTTTGCTGGCTCCCGTCGTTTTATCTCGAAGAACATTAATCGAATGAACGCGTCCGTACTCTTCAAACATTCTTCGTAAATCATTCTCATCCATACTTCTGGGCACTTGTCCAACGAACATTTTAATAGTGTCACTATCCGGCTGTTCTTGTTCAATTTTTGCCGTCGTTTGTTGAGATGGAGTCAGCAAGTTGTTGTTGTTACTGCTACTGTTATTGTTATTCGTACTGTTGTTGTTGTTATTATTCATCGCCAAGGAACTGAAATCAAAAAATCATAATTAGGGTTTGATAAAACAAAAGCGTCACAATTTCAATCAAATCAATAAAACTGTATTTATCTATATAAAACAAACATAATAAATTTAAATTATTCTCTGACTAAAAAAAATAGTAAAAAGCTGTAAAAACTTGTACAAAGTGTAGCCGAGAAGCATTAGACGTCGCTAAACCACCAAAAAAAAATAATTTTAGATCTTGACTTACTGATTGAAAAGCTGTAAAGACCATACAGTTCTTAAACATCTTTTCTTTAAATTTGATTATAATTTTAACTAATCACTTATTCGGAGTTTAGGTATGTTTGTAACATTGGAGTTTTTACAAGACTCCATCCTAAGTATGGTCGATGATTTTTAAAATTCTTAATTAGTGCCCCACAAACCATTTAAATTTTTATTTTAAGAACATTAGACTTTTTTAAATAAAAAAATGTATGTAAGAAAGATAAACGCTTTGGAAATTTCTTTGAATTTCACAACCCACAACATATTATTCTCCTCTAGATGCTTAAAGAATTTAATTAAATCGCAATACTTTGCTCCAAATATTCCTTTAATAAAAATTTTTGTATTGGCCACCTGTTATCATAATTTGATCAAGCATAATCTTTATTGATTGATGTTTGATTAGGGTAAGTTTTGATAAAAAAAAGTTGTTTGAAGAGTTTGTTTGCAGTATTCATATCAATATCAGATATTTCAGGATCACTCATAATATTATACAACCACTTAAAACAAATTAAATTTCAAGCTTTGTTGATTTTCAATTAGATTAAACGTTTTAATATAATTCCGGTTATGGTGGAACTGCATATTAGCAAACTATCCACATTTAATTAAGCAAGCACAAAATTCTACAACATTTGAATAAAAAAGCTTTTATTTCTCATAGTTTTTCTCTCTTTTTAACATTGTCACTGCTTTTATTTTTAATACGAATTGTGAAAGTTCCAGATAGAGTTAAAACTAATTTAAATAAACTTTTGAAGGTTTTCCATTTGACAATAGATTTCAGTCAAGCTTAAAGATTAGATTTTTTCCAGTTTGTCAGCGTTTTCAGAAATATTTCAACAGATTCTCGAGTTTTGAACCCTAACTATGATTAAATCGCACGGAAACTGGATAATACCGTTTCAGCTTGACTGATGGATGGGGAGATAAGTCCGGGTTTGATATGCAAGTTCACGCGGCTTTGTGGCCCATCGATGCCAAAAGGAGCTTACTTAATGGCTCACTTTGTACTTTTGTACTTTTTTATCAATTTTAACATCCGCTCAAAAAGCAATCAAAGTAGTTAAAAGCTGTTTTCCCTACTTCAACGTATTGTTGCAAAGTCTAGAAACCACCAACTGCCATTTAAGCAACGTAAATGCTAAAAATTTCAAGTATCATAGTTTATGTCATTAATAAAGTTGAGTAGGAATAAAAAAAAAAACGTAGCTAAGTAATATTTTGAAACATCTAATTCAAGCAGTTGTCTCATATTGCGCTCAATCAATAGTTTTATTGATCATTTTTGAAATTTTGGGAATTAAATGAGGTGGTGAAGCAAATACATTATGATGCTGTTTTTTGAGAGCGTCAATGCTTCTTTTCCTCTCTTTCGATTTTAACCTCCTAGTGGTGTACCCTGGTAATCACTAACCGCAATCCCGATAGAAGAAAGCAAATTGTCAAAGCAAACGAAAGCAGAAAAAATATCTCACAAGAAAGCCAGGCATTAAAACATTCAATCTAAAAAAAAAAAACTAAGAAAAAACCAAAGCAAAAAAAAAACCTACACATACTTAAAATTTAAATTTAGATTTAAAGAACTGTAAAAATTAAAACATCAAATATACAAAAAATAGCACAATCGCTAACTAAAATACTCATCAGAAATGCAAGGATTAAATGCAAACATGTTAGTCTTAAGTGGAATAGAAGAAAAATGACCAAAAAAATAAAAAACAATAGGAAAATCGTAAAAGTGGTGTAAAATATAGCTTTAAAACATCTCTAACCTTGTTTATTATTTAACCAAATTGAATAATTTATTAAATTAAATTTTTATATACTTGAATGCAGAGGAGAAAAACGCCTAAAACCCGAAAATAATGCGTTACTTTGCAAAAAAAAACTCAGCGTAAAAAATGTGCACTAGAAGAAAAGGTTAGATCAGGTCAGGTCAAAAAACATGATGGTGTCTTTAACTTTTGAAATTAAGTCATTCCGTGTAGCTTAAGAGATGAGACATACAATAGGATAGGATTAATCGCTAACTGCAACAAATTGTTTGTTTAGTATGTATGCATATAAATCAAGACATTAAAAATTTGAAACGTCTCTACAAACAATGTTTATCTAAATTTACAAACATGATAGTTAGACCAATTTTGAATAGTTTAACTGACACAATTAAATCAAAAGCGCAACCTATTGATGCCAGACTTAAGTTAATTTAGTTTTGTGTATCAACTTCTGGTTCACAAACATGGTAATTTCATTCGACTAAACTCAACTGTCACAATTAAATTATAACTCAAATGATAATAATAATAAATTTAAAATACTTAATGATAAACAATGCTGCTTCTTTTAAACAAAACCTCTTGCGATTTTAGATAGTTATATTTAAAAACTTTCAACTGGTACTAGTTTATTAAAAAAAAGATTTATCAATCAATGTTAAACCTTTGAAAAATAAAAGTTTTTATTTCATATGTCGTTATTTGCCTTGTATAACTATTATTATGGTTTCAGCTAATAACAATTAATAATTAATTATATTTTAATAATAATTTATAGTACCATTATTTTTAATAATAAATCAAATTAAATTATGTTCTCAATATTGTTCAAATAAAAACAATTATATCCGTACAGTTAAAGCAAATCAGCAGTTTAAATCATTAACCATTAAATCACTAGTACAAATAATGGTTGACAATTTAAATTATTTTTTCACTTGCATCTAGTCTACTTTACCCATTATTAACTTAGCATTCGTACAAATTGATTGAAGAATTGCTAAAAGTTAAACATACTTAAACTAGAAAATTTTTGGAATTTTGACTAGTTAACCTCAAAAAACTTTAAATGTGTCATAAAATTTTAACTATTATTATCCATCTAGTTAATTACATATTATAGTTAAAAACTAATCGCTCTTTAATTGGCACATATATTCACACTCTTTATTCTAACAATTTCAGAATAATTAAATGTTTCAAAATAAAAATTTAGCTAAAACCGATCAGTTTTAACTGAAACAAAATAGTATTTTCATTCTCATTTGAATCAAAATTGCCCAAAATAAACACACATTGTATATTTAACTAGTTATATGAGAAAATTAAATAAGCACTAGCTGCAACAAATTATGTGACTGGTAGTTGTAATAAATTACAAACGCAAACATATTATTAGAAGATTTGCGACTCTAACATTTGTAATGATTAACTAAGTTTATATAAAACCAAATTGCATTTTCAACCAAATTAACTGCCACAAATTTATTAACATAATATAATACATTTGTTGATTTTGAAAACATTTGCTTCTAAGAGAACAAATATTAAAATATTTATAAAATATAAACTTTTTATACAAGATTCTAATGGGTGATTATTTTTAATATAACTATTATTAGAAACCTAACTGATAATTTTTAAGTGAGATAATTAACTATTATTCATAGATACATATTTTTACCTAACGCCTCTTTGAAGTGACGTACCAAAAAATTTCAAACTTCAAAATAACTATTTAGTTGAAACTGATTGTACAACTGATTGATGCAGTACACGATAGGATAACAAAAAAACGTCCTTCGAAGCAGACGCGGTGTTAAAAGTTGCACAGGAACTAATTACTGAAGATAGCTTATTAGCTACTAAGACGCGTGCACTACGTGGAATTCTATTTAAGATGCACGCATTGATTTTCAAGTAAGAAAATTGTTCGATAAAGAAAAGCTTTTAATTAAGATTTACATCAGTTAACGATGATTTGTAACATTGAGATGTATGAATTTTCAAACTATAAAAGCTTCTAATAATTTTAAAATTATGACAGATTCTACATTGAAACAAATTTGAAGCATCCATGACAGAATTTTCGTTTTCTTTTTGAACCGGCTTGTCAATTTTTGTAACGCCCGTTCAGGTTGATTGAGAACATATTAAAAAATCTTGAAAGACGTGTATTCTCCAATAAAGGCTAGGCAACTCTTTGGCTGAAATAAAACAGTTTTGACATAAATTACAGTTCAAAATTTAACAGTTTTATTCAATCATTTAACAGTTTAACACTGTATCATAGTCACCGGCAACTATGACGTCAAATTCAAAGTCTAAAAAGCCCAGTACAAAAAATTTATTATTAATTTTTATTACAAGAACACTTTATTTAATTTTTATATCAAATTACACTCATTTTCTCGTTCATATTGAGCTTGTTAGTAAAGATATGAAGCGTTTCAAAATAATTGACTACCACATTTATGCGTAGTTTCTGCTTGTTAATAAAAGTTCATTGGATTATATATTTTTCGATAAAACATGTTAGATTAGTTGGTCAAAATTGCTTCATAAAAATGTTAATAACTCGTTTAGTAGCTATAATAAGACTCTAAGAACTTTTCAACTCATAAAAACTAAGTAATTTAGTTCTAATTTAGCAAAAGACGAAGTAAGTTATCTGTTTGCTATAGCTTAAAATTTAAGACAAAAAATACTGATGCACAAAAAAAAGTTTTCTATGACTGTTCCAACATGGCTGGCATCGAATTTGCGAATTTAATAAGTTTGCAAATAATTTTTTTTTCTTTTTTTTACATTTCTCTCATCCACCCAATCCAATTTTCTTCTTGATGTATACACGTGCGATGGCGGTTTATATCGACGCTTTCTGTTTTGCTTTCGTTCCTAATTTCCTCCTCTACCAGTTTCGTCACACTATGCAAATATTTGATCAAACTCTCTATAGAACACATTGGCGCAATACGTGTTTTTGTTTAAGGTTCCCAAACTACAGTTGTATTACGAAGGATCGTTATCGACAACGATACCAAATTGCTATCAAATTAATTGCAAAGCCGAGGATCGCTACGTAATAATAACCTTAAATCATACGAACGAATATCCAAGGATCTAACAGGTAGGATATTCTAGTGTTATAATGCCGGAGCAAACTTAATTGAAAGCGCATCCTAAACTACACTTTATGTTCACAAAGAAAATCAATTAAAAATAATAAACAGCAGATCAAGAAAATGTGATTAAATTACTCCCATTCAGAAAGAATTGCCATCAAACTGGGGTCAATTCCTATATATCAAAAGTTTTAACTTTATTATAGCCTTCTATAAAGCATATTTCTTATTCATTGTTATTTTTTAAGAAAAAAACAGTTTAATTTAATTAGTGAATTTTATTAAATTGTATGCTTTACTTCGGTTTCGGTGCTATACACCTTCCTCAGAACCTATAGTCATCTAAACAAATTGACAATTAAAATTATTTGAAAACATAAAGATTGCAATTGGATTAAAATTAAGAAGAAATACTAAAAACTTAAGCGAGACATGAGAAGGGCAAGTAGATCTTTATCCACTTGTTATTCAAGTTTTATTCGCAGATTGAGACAGAATGCAAAAAACATTTTTCATTTGTTAAAGACTGTGATAGCGTAATAGAATTTTGATTTGTATGAAATAGTCCTATGTTCTTCTGCCAAAACGCTGCATTCTTATCCTTTTTATGTCGATTTATTACACAACCGTTACTGTTAAATTCTTTAATTATTCTGTAAATGATTCTAACACATAATGTTAAACTTTTGGTGTAATTTACTGAAACAAAGACAAACTTGAGACTTTCAGTCATGATCTTCATGACGTAAACAAGTAAAAAGCATTCAGTTGTGCGGAGGCAATTTAAAAAATTTAATATTTGAAATTTATAGAATGTTCATTCAGCCAGAAGCAAAAACAATAAATTTTTCATCGATAAACTGCTTGTTTGTTCATAATATTTATTTTTAAAACTTATTATATCTAATAAGCTTACATTTTATATACATTTATTTAGTTATTATGTTTAGTTAATCCAAAAATATTAACTTCATCAGAATAAACAACATTTTGTCTTAAAATGTAATTTTTGCTGCATTTAAGTGCAATTTTAATTACAATTCTCACCTAATCTTGTAAAAGTAAACTCATTCCGGGATTGTTTTCACTAAGGCTTTAATTACTTCTGTGCGGTTTTATAAACTCAAGCAAGAGAGTATTAAGTTATAAGCATGGCAGTGAAGAAGGGAAGAAGCAGGGTAAGACAACAGCAAACGGGGGAGTTGAATCGCACGGCTCTGGTGCTATTCCAGAACTCCCGGAGTCCTGGAATTGTCGAGCTAGGCTAATTCAGAATGTGTCAGTAAGTTATTTAACGTGGCCGCAAAGTGTGGAAGATAATAACGGCCGCTTTCTCTACTTAGACTATTGATCTTGAAAATGTCTTGGTCGGAATTTTAAACTTATTTGGAGGGTAAAGAACAAATGAAAAGACTAAGTTAAAAAACCGACACAAAAGCTCTCAATTTTTCTGAGAAAGAAATTAACGCCTCGGAACGATAACCAAAGCAAGAAAGACGCTTTTTCATTTCTAAAACTAAAATATTATTTTTTATCTTTCAACTGAACCTGAAAAATAAATTATTAATTATTATTATTGTTTTATCTTCTTTTTAATTTTCTATTTCTTGAAGAAAGCTGAAATTATTATTTAAACATTGTTAAACATATAAGAAAAAGTAAACTCATTAAAAATAAAAACAGAAAACTATTTTTAACAATACTAAGAAAAAGTAAAAAAAATATGACAAGCACCATTAAACTGAAAAAAAATCATTAAAATGAGTTCACCTAGGAAAAAATTCAATGATAGTTTCACACATAAAAAATATAGTAGAATTGAAAACCTCTTATTTTTTTTTAAAGTCGACTGGAAAAAGCTTCAGCAAGATAGCAGCATTCAATAAGAATTTTGTACAAATTAATAGCAAATAAAAATTTATTAGAAAATGCCTGTTGCCTGACCTTATTTATTGAATATTTTGCCAATAAGCAAGCATTCATTAGCAATGCTTTTTCAATAAAATAAAAAATAATAAAAAACCTTATTATTCTCATGTTTGACAACAATTTTGGCTTTCAGAATACGGTCAATACACGTTTTTAAGATACGGCTTGTTAAACAAACGATATATATATATATATATATATAGTAATAAAAAAGTATCTACAAAGCAATAAAGCGAGTTACCGGTACTAAAGTCTACAATATAACGGTTGAAAGTTTGTAAATAAAATAAACTGTGCCAAAAGTGCTGTTAAAAAACAGCCGATATGTGAAAATATATTAAATTATATAGTTAATATATTGAATTATATATAGTATATTATGTATACTAATATAGTATAAGTATTGTAGATATACAATATATCTACAGCATTTATACTTTATAAATATACCCTACGCTTAGACAAAACTCAAACCTATCGTATTAAAATAAAACTCTTCTTCAGCGTGTACAGATTCAACAAAATTGTCTTGTCGCAACGTCGGTGCTATATGGTGACACTGGAATAAATTTTTAAATAAGTCTCGCACGTCAATATCATAACATGGAGTATGAAATTGTAATTACTTTTCCCTCAAATAAATTGCTTCAGAAAAACAAACACTGCAGAAGATAATTCAAGCCTCAGATTCAAGCATATACATCACAGAATGATACTAGCTCAAGACAAGAGAAGGTTAAAATAATATTGTTTAAAATTAATATTATTCTTAGCAGTAAAGGAAAAATAAATAAGCACTTAAATGTTTAATAGTGTCTAAATTTTTGATGTGTCGCAAACTGCAGAGAAAGTTAGTCTAGAAAGTAATAATCTTTTGTTAAACTAATAATTTTTTGCTCTTTTCTCGTGATCTTACTCTATGTTAATTATTGTAAAGTTATAAGCGCTTTGAAAAAATTATTTTGAAAGCTTTTTAAACTACCTATAAACAATTTCTAACTCTCGCTCAGTTTGAAAATTACCATTTCACTATATTATTTTTTAAACATTGGCAGCAAACGATTCAATAATGAGATTTACACAATTTTCCGACTTTTTCTATCGCCAGATTCACAAAATCCGTCATGCCAATTAGTTTTAACGATTAGTTTGTAGCAAAAAGAGCCAAAGCCAATAAAATTTTTATCGTTTTTTTATCGACAAAAAATCAAAATCCTTTTCCGAAGTCAGGTCAGGAAAAGGAGCGACTGCGGCAACGGCGCCGCTTAATGGAAAGTCCGGAAAGAGGCGGGAGACCCTTTCAATCCGCAAAGGAAACTTTCTGACTTGTTATGAGCGCCTGGGAGTAACGCGGGAAATTCTAACGTGCAAAAAAAGTAGCATTAGCAATAATTTCCAATTTTTTTATATTATTTGCTGCAAAATTCAGGAATCTACGACTGAAGATCAATAATAACATTCTGAAAAAAACTAGAAAATCACACAATTGGATAATAATTTTTTACTGAAATTACATTAGTTTTTATTGGTCTAATATAACCATATCTAATGTTTTTAAAATACAGATAAAATTAGAAAAAAACTGATATTTCTACTCGAATTTTTGTCTTTTATAGAATCTTGTCAACAGTAAAAAAACTATTATCAATAATCTAAACCAATTCTAGTCAAAAACAATTTTTTTTTACAGTTACTTATTGTCAAAAATAGGTTTTATAGTTGGTGTTTGCTAGAAACATTGTATTAACGCTCTAGAATCATAAATAAGGTAATCGTTTGCTAATTGGTTTATCTAGATAAATAGTAAACGCATTTAAATTACTGATCTTACTCTATCGTCATCTATAAATAAAGAAAGTAATAACACATTGAGATAAAGTTTTTGAGAAATATTCTTTTTGTGAAAAGGTTTTGTTACACCTCTTCACGATGCAGTTGCTAACCTGATAAAAAAAAAAAGAGCATTGAAAAAACAGGCAGATTTTAGACAATTTTTTTTTGCTTATTATTAAGCAAAAGAAATTTTTTGAAAATTTTGTTATTATAATTAATGTGCCAGGATATTAAAATTTCGTTATTTATCTCTAAACTTATGTAAGAAGTTAACCGACTGACAAAATTATTTTTGCTCTTCTTAAGATGCTTCGGTCAAAAAGCAAAATAAATAATAATATTCTATGTAGCTGTTACAAAAAATTATAAGCTTAAATTTATTTAAAAAAAAATCAATAAAATTGTCTACTAGACAACACTATTAACTTTAAAATTAATTTTCAAACCAATAAGAAATTAAGTGTTGTTTGTAAAAAATAAGAAGGTTTTTAAAGTTGTTTAATCAATACTTATCTATGCAATCACATACATATGGCTATTATTCTGCAAGACATGTAGTTCCTTGGAGTGTATGCGCTTAGAACTGTTCCATTACTGTCAGTTTAAAGCAGTTTCAGAGAATTTATAGCGTAATGCTTTCCATATCTTGCTCAAAAGCAAATGGCTTAAAAGACAACATTGAATTTTCTTCTAAATAATGTGTAATATGTGAAATAATAAAAATATATAGTTGTATGGTAGCTGCATTAAGAAACTTTAGATGTAGTTTTCTAACTTAGTAGACTTCTTTAATAAAGTAAATCAAAGTTCTTTTATTTTGCATTTTTGATCATTATTTCCTCATTTTCTTAAACAATACTCTTGATGTCCCCTGATGCGTATAATTCGCCCACTTTGCTGCCTAGATCGGGACGTTCTTATCCTTCTTTTCCCGTCCTGAACTCGAGGAGATGAGTTCCCTTGTGATGAAAGATGGTTCAAGTTTTAATAATGGATCTTACCACGTCACTGGCAGAGAAGAGAACACGCACAGTGTAAATACTTCCTCTCAAAGTTTTACCAGTTCAATATAATTTCCCAAAGTTAATAAATTCAAATTGTAATTTCTTAAAGACAAAATAACTTGATTTATGATTAATTATGACAATTTTCGATCTCATTTCCGCAAGCAATTTATGAATTCTAGGTTTCAATTTACGAAATATCAAATAATTGAAAAGGCTCTTGAACTTATTGGTTGAAGGAGAAAATAGAATTGCTTTGCTTGTGCTCTCTTTCTCTCGCTAGTAAATTAAAATGTTTTCCGGTTAAAATTTCAGTTTTCATGGAATTCCGACAGACTTTTAATAAATGCCATCCGGTATTATTGATCTCGAATTAATGCTGCTAATGTACAGTTTACAAAATGTGCAGTCTATTTGTTTTCATCAAATTAATTCACTAGTGCATAAACAAAGTTCTCAGATACTAATGAACATCGAATGTAAATTCGATAATGTTTTATTTAGGACTAATGATTACATTGATGCGTTATGGAACATACTAGGCATAGTAAAATAAAACAGTTTCAAAAAAAGACATAAATCCTGAATTTTACCATGTCAAAAGTTAAACTGTATTGATTTTAATGCCAGTATTTGAGTTTCTATTTCAGATTGTTGAAAAATTTCAACATTTTAAATTTTGAGCAAAGTCAGACTAGTTAAATTGATTTTATTCAACTTTCCTACAATTTTTCAGTCTTATTGTACTCTACCGCTTTAGAATACACAATCTGCACCAAAATCTTAATAGAAATAAAATAAAACGCCAATAAAATAAAACACCCAACAAAAAAAAATAAAATGCTGCCTTCCAGCAAGATATTAATAATCATAAAGAGCATTTTGCCACATAGAGCAGGTGGTATAGCCTCATTTGATTAGAATTTACATAATGTGCAACTGACGAGGGTTAGTAAGGATAAAACTTGTGATGCAAAAGCGTTTTGCATAGATCACTTATCCTCTCTTACTATTTCACTAAGTCAATAGCTATTAATTTAAAAATACATTGTAAAAGTTTACTATTCTTATAAATAATACCTAAATTGAATTTAAACTTAAAAATTTATTCAAAAATACATATAATGTATAGAGAGTAAATAGTGTGTCTTGCAAATATCGAGTGATGCTTCAACATCAGTTGGTTTGAGTAAGGTATTTCTCTATTGCTGTATAATCTTGATCTTGTGAAAGTCAGTTGATTGAAATTTTAAATATGCTCTTTCGATCAATAACCCATAAATTTTTTGTCCTACAGCATAGTTTCTATCAGATTGACAATCTGCCACAAGAAATGGTATAGTTTGGGTGCTAAACTATTTTTCCAAACAGCTTCTACTCCTGTCATATCTACAAGAACCACTTTTGTTTTCTGATTTCTTTAAATCCAATCTTAATGTGTAGTTAATGACAAGATTGGGTCTTAGTTATGTCAGATGACAAAAACTCTAAACATCATAATATATATATCAAAAAGACTGTACCCAACTGCAATTTATTGTTAATAATTGCTATAACTTCTAAATAGAAAAAGTTAATTAAGAAGTATTTTGTTGGCTGGTTGTTAACATAAAATGTAAAAAATATGGGATACATTTCTCACATGCCACTTAGAACAAGCATTTGCTCAATGTTAAAGAAGTATATGTGTGCAAACATTCAATATACGTCTTACATCATCTAGCTTATTGATTTGAAAAACACGTATTCTTAATTAGATATTATTTCCATTATTACTGATTATAACCATTCAAAACTTTGATTTCCATCTGAATCAAAACCAACTTGTTAATAAGTTTCCAGCACTACATACGCCTGGTAGGAGGATCTTAAGAATAAGTTTCTGGTGTCACTAATATACTTAGTTTAGCGGTATGCTTAAATTGATTCCGCAACATGTGAGCTTAGTAGTTTGTGATAATGTGCTAGTGAATCTGTCGGAATCCACGTGGGAAATGTAGTCAACATGCAGTGCCAGTGAGACGATGAAATTTGCATCTAGTTGCCGCAGATAATTATAACATCTTCAACAACCGCAGTCATTAAGGGCACTATGTGCAACACGTTCGCAACAAGGTATAGAGGAAAAAAATCAATTCTACGTGATCTGAATCGCAGAAAAGTTTTATTTAATTGAAGTCTGCTTTGCATGCCAAATGAAAATAATATCAGTTTGAGCACAAAATTCTACTGTATATTTGTGTGTGCTTTTTAAATTTTAGAAGCTAACACTTTTTATTTGAATAATTATTGTCAACGCATTTCAATTTCATATTAATCTCGTATTAATAGAGATTTTAGTGTAGCATTTTTTTGTAGCTAGTTTCTGATAAAAATAAAAATCTTTAATCGGATAGTAAGAACTAATCTTCGCTCTGTTCTGAGTAGCTGTCAGAACAAAGCATATTATTTTGAAACTAAATCAATCCATGCAGCGGTGATTTATCGCAGCACAACTGATTTTTGAACCTGTTAAAAGTCTTTGATAAAACTTAATAAATCTAAACTTGTGTTTTTCTTAAGTTTCCAAAAAACTCAAAATTTGAATATAAAATTAGGTACTTGTCAGGCTAAAAACGTTGTTTCAAAAGATTTTAGGCATTCTCAAATACTAGGTTGTAAGTAACGATTGGCTAAATAGTGTCAGATTAGAAAAAGCGTTGTAGATTGTAGATTTTTGATTACAACATTGAATTAATCGTAATTCAAACGTCACAAAATTTCTATCTGGCAAAAATAAATGTACAAACGTTAATTGCTTACAAATTTTAGTTTCTTCTTCAATAAATCACAATGATTATATTAGAAGAATATTTCATAGTATATAATGCACAAAAAATAAATATTGAATAAACATATTTTTTGGCGTTTGCTTGGAAAAATTTTGCCCTTCTTTGTAAAATAATTTTTTATAAGATCCCGTGTAATCCTAATAAAAAATTAAAGTAGATTTAGTTCATGATAAGCACGAATTTGGTGACATTTGCTGCACGTTTTTAACCAAATCTATGCAAAATATAATAAACGCTTCTTCTGATCTTCAAACTATTTGCTCACTTGTTATACAATGTACCGTGTGAAAACTAAATATTCTATTGTTAAAGCTGAAAATGCTTTATCTAAAAATTAAACTTTTTGAGAAAAAACAATCTAAACTAAACTAGATCGGTTTGGAATCAAGTGAATTGGTTCAACTTTTCTAAAATTGCTTTTTTATCAAGACAATAATTACTTGAAATAAATATCGTAAACTTTTTCCGTGTGTATATAGATTGTTACAGAAACTTGTTAACCGTATTGTTGAATAATTTTCCGCAAATAGAAGTAAAAAATTTGAAATCAATAAGAAACATAAACAAGCAAGACGAAATACTAAAATTAAGCTTAAACAAAATAACAAAAAAACATAATAACTGACCACAGAAACATTAATTTTAATAACAAAGAAAAAAAAATGTATAAACACATTCAAACAATATTCAAAAGAACCAGCAAAAACCATAGTACGATAGCAATTCAAATAATACAAAAAAATAATTTTTTTAAAGTTTACTAAAGACTAAAAAAAATTACTGGCAAAGATAAAAAACAGTTAACACCCTGTCCATCTAACGTCAAATTTCAATACAGATTTCATTTTTGTAACAAGCACCATTAAAAAAAACTTTTTGTAGTAAAAGCAAAAGATTGTTTTTGGCTTGACAACTTTAACCAAAATCACATTGTATATAAATGATTCCAAGCTTATGTAGGTTTATCTAACGTTCAATTCATTGTTTATAAAGACTGTTCTATTTGATAATTTTTGACAAATAATAACGTCAATAACAGTTGAAAAAAAATTTAAAGACAATTTAGAAAGTTCAACTTCTACAGCGTAGCATAGAAGAGAACAACCTGAAAACTATTTCGTTATCATTGAGCTTATCAGGCAAGTTTTTACTTAATTCAATTATAGACACAAATTTTAAAATTGATTAAAATTAAGATTACTCATTATAGAATTGACTTCAATCTTTGCAATGTAAATTAAAATATAGAAACAAATATTTAAAGCAAAAAACACTGCTAAATATATTATTAGGTATACAAAAATTAACAATTTAACATAAAACTGTCTCGCAAAAAAAACATGTCATATTTGTGAAAAACAATTAATTTTAAACATTTAGTAATGAAGTTTAAAGAACAGTTTAAATAAAATTTAAGCGTATCAGTTCTAAAGCAAATAAATGATTCAAAACCATAAAGTAAGTTTTTTGTCAAACATCTTGTCGTCTCTCTAAAGCATGATTTTTTTGTTTTTAGAAGCAAATTCAAAATGTTTTTATTTCTTTTATGACGTGAAAAAGCGAGATTTGCATAACGAAAAATAAACAGAACCGAAATGTTGAATGTTTGAATAGAAAATAATAACTTTTTCCGGTGTTGTATCAGATAAATCCATTTCATTTTTTCATTAACCAACATTTCTCATTACTTCTGTTTTTACTATTCTATAAAATAGCCTTTATAACTCTCCAGAACTCATTCTGACCCTTGATTATACCTATTTCATTGATTAGGAATCTGTTATCTTCTGTGTTTCGGTGTTGAAAAAACCTGGTGTTTTTTTTTTAATCTCAACAGACATGAAAAATACGTAAATTCCCTGAGGGTAAAAATATAAAACATGATAAAGCTGTTGTGAAGTGTGCGAAAGATTTACGTTTTGTCACGTCCACGGCATGCTTCTAGTTCTTTGTTAAAATATTATACATTTTAGAATAGTAGCAGCAGTGCGATGCACTCAAAGGCTATATTTCAAGTACTTACGCGTTGAAGTAATCCTTGACGAAATCCTCAAAGGATGGCTGTAGCATTTTCGTTTTTCAATTCAGAAGAAAAGTCGTTAATCGGATAAGTTTAAGGAAAATTGTAGGAACAGAAAACACGTGATCACACAGAAACACACAAAACGGTGAACTGCTGAAGAGGATTAAAATAAAAAGCCAACTAAAGAAGCGCATGCCACACAAGTTTTTCTAAACTTCAACTATTTTTTTTTGTAAAATTTATACACCTGTTTGATTGTCTTTCAAAAAATTTCAAAATGATAAAAGTGTCAACAAAAAAAAAGTGTCTCAAAAGACGGTTCATCCTTATTTAAACTAAAAAAATGATAAGTTTTAGGTAGAATTTCTAGGTAAGAAATTTTATATGTTTTGTTCAAAGATAATAATCGAAGTAAAGGTATTTAATTTTTAAATTATGCTAAAAAAATGGGCTCGTCCGGGATTTGAACCCGGGACCTCCCGCACCCTAAGCGGAAATCATACCCCTAGACCAACGAGCCAATACATGTTCTGAAGAGATTTTAACGACAGACTGACGACTAATTCTGTAAATTAAATATACCATGTGTTCGTTCAATTTTCATATTTATGTTTTAAGCAATATGTAAAATTAAAAGTATTTTAATATACTAGTGATAATAAATAGCAATAACTACATTTTGTTTAATTTGAAACAATTTGCTACAATAATTAATAATAATAGAAAACTTAAAAAAAATCACTTCATGTAATCACTGAATTCATTATTAATTATATTCAAAATACATAAATAAGCTTTCAGATTGAGTCTTACTGACGAGAACTAATAAGCTCAAAACACGTAAAGTTGTTACAATTGACAGCGCTGATAAAAAATTTGTTTTGATTATGACTCGCCACTCAAATTTAAATATCTATTTGCAAATACCTAGTTCTGAATTAGTAAAAAACTGTAGTGTTCTATAAAGCTATCAAAATCTACAACCATTTACCAAATTGTTTAAAGACGAGACCGACTGACACTAAATTTATATACACGGTAAAACAATTTTTGTTGGCAAGACCTTATTACACCATTGACAATTTTTTCAATAAAACATTTATCGTAAATATATTTAGGTTGCTAGTCTTTTGATATAATTTTTTTTCGTTCTATATATGTTTGTCTATAACTATATATATTATATCTATATTTCTCTATGTTTAAGTTTAAGTATGTACTTGTCAACTTTCAATAATAAGGATTGTTATTGTTGGTTCATTTTGTTGTGATTTTATGTTATTTATTTGTATGTGTATTTTTCTAATTATTTAATTATAATGAAATTTATTATTTGTGATTTCAAAGCTTTGTGCATAAAATTTGTAATTTTCAGTGACAATAAAGCATTTATCTATCTATACTTTTCTTTCAATTTTTAGCTTTTCAATCATTTTTAATATACAGAGTAATTTAGAAGTTTGAATCTATTATTTGAGATTTACAATTCTTGAAATACAAAGATTGCGCATCATATGCAAAAAAAAACAACCTGATTCTGTCACGATAACATAAATAAATGTCTACAAGTCAGAAGAGCAAAAAGTCATCTTGATTGCCCCTTTCTAGTCATTCATACTAAGTAGTAATACGTATTTGAAAAAAATAAAAAATGTATGCATTCATTTTGAGTTTAAGCTTGCAACAATTATTCTCAACTGACTGAGCTGAAATTTTGCATATATGTACGTTTAATTTGTTTGTAAATACATAGTCAACTAAATGACGTCATGCTAAATTCAATATAGCAGACTTTTGAAAATAACGAGCCAGTTTTCTTAGGATGACAATGTATGGTGAACTAAATAATATCATTTTAAATCAAATATGTCAACCTCCTACCGATGTGATACCATATCAGTTATTTTTTATGCACCCCTATGATAGATATAGGTATCAAATAAAAAAGTTTGCTGAAGAGAATTCGAAAATAAAATTACAATAGAATGATTAGACAATAAGATGTTCTTGAACCTGTTTTTTTTTATTTTCTTGCTTCATTTATGATACAGTTTTGCATTTAATTTCAATAAACACCAACACAATTTAAGCTGTTTTTCAGCTATATTTTACAAAAATTTTAAAAATAGTTTGAGCTCTAATATTAAAGTAGATAATAATCATGATTGGTTTCTTCCGCTTCTTGATATTATCATGTTTTTAATATTTTCTATTTAGTTTATCACAAAAAACACCGCTTGTCTAATGCTCAACAGGTTTCAGTGCTATAAAATCCGTCATTTTTTTAACATTGCAGTGGCGTCCACAGTCGATACCGTTGCGGCACGTATTCGTCCCCCGTTTAATATCCGTTTCGTCGGGCCGTAACTCGTCCTAGTGGTGGTGGCGGCGGCAGCGGCGGCCCTCGCGGCAAAATCAATTTTTCCATCATGGCAATCGGATCTTTTATTCGACGCCACCCCCGCCGGAATTAAATTAGTCTTCGGACCGAACATTACACGCTCTATTCGCAGACTTTTGTCTTAACGATCAGCCCGTAAAACACAGAATCGACCTTCAATTAGACAGATTACCAGGCGATTTTTTATGGTTTCGTCGTCAGTGGAAACTTTCAAAAAAAACTTTCCTTTTATAGGAATTGAAAATTTTACTGTCGTTGATCCAATAAAAATAAGTTTTAAAGATAAATTTTAGTTAAATGCAAATTCCTACAATTATACATAATTTAGCATATTTTTGCACGCAATTAAATTACTGTGCTATTGAATCAATTTTTAATGAGCGATGAAGTAGAAAGCAAATTCTGGAAAAATAAATAAATCTGATGATACCAATTTACGTGATTTATTCTCCTAATTAAAAACTCTTAATTAAAAAAAACCCCAATTTTTATCCATAAACACATCTAACCCCACACAAACACTTACTTAAAAATAAAAACAACAATAAACAGTTACAATTAATTATTATGTACGTTTATCCGCGATTAAAACACACAAAAAGTTTTCATCTCCTAGCAGCTGATATATCGTTATTGTAGACTCTATTCAGTCTAATTCAAACCAGCAGCAAACGTGCTTTATCTAAAATTATTTTGCACCAACTCAGAAGAATTCAAGTAACAAAAAATAAAGTAGCTGTTTCTAGATTGATGTATGCAATTCCTGTAGAATAGGTTTAAAAAAATAAGGTACAAACTTGCGACTAAACCTGAAAAAAAAATTATTTAAAAAACAGATCTATAACTGTATACAGTGTGAGTTATTGGTGTGAAATGGATATTTTATGCTTTTGCTAATAATTTAATGTAAAAATTTTCTTAAATTATAAATTTACACTTTATTGTCTAAAAATGTTTCGGATTATATAAAAAAAGCATTTTCCAGGTTCAAACTCAACTTTTTATTTTTAAATAAAGCACTCAATTTTTCGTGTTTGTTGTATTAATTGCAATATAACTATATACTTTGTTTTGAGTTGGCTTTGGCAGAAAAAAAGTTATAAATTTTTTCTTAAAAATCTTTAAAACCATGTATCAGTTTTGCTATTATTCAAAATAATTTGATTTTTTAACCGATTTCAAAAAAAAAGAGGCTCTCAATTTCTCTCAAAAGGTGTTTTTTATGTGTTTTACCTCATAACTTTTTTTTGAGAAAACCAATTTTGATAACTTTATTTGAAAGCTGGAGCTTTACATTTGGTCCCATTTTAATTTAATTAAGAATTGATCAGTAGTTTTTAAGTTATTCTTATCAATGCTTTTTTTGACATACATTTTTGACACTTGATTATGAAAATTTGTAAAAAATTAAAATAAAGTATTTCAATATAATTAAATAATCGTTTATTTATTTAATTAATCTAAGCAATTTAAATATTATTAATTATGTTGTTTAATGTGTTTGATAATGCATTACAATATTAAGAAAAATGTCTTCTTGATAAATTTCATTTATATAAGCGCCAACTATAAAAAAAATCAAATATAATAGTCTCAATTAATTATAAGTAAACAGTAGATTTTATATTTTAAGATAAATGTTTCTGCCTTTCTTCGTTCGTCTCATTCAAAAGGCGCTGTCTCATATTAACAGCACATTTAGTAGGTTTACCAATATTGAAACAAATCATAGTAACCAAATCCACTAAAAATCAAAAAATAAAAGGAAAATTTAACAAAAAAAAAACTAAACAATTGCACTAAAAAGTATAAAATACTTGCGTAGACTTGTATGCTTAAAAAACAATCAAATTATTTAGATACTATATAGATATACTGATCATAATTAAGATCATACACAAGATTTAAACTGACCGCAAGAGGCGCGCGAATACTATAAACTATAAACATAAGTGACCAATCTCAATAGTCACAATAATAACGCGAAAAGTAATATTAGAATACACATGATTGTATATTTACGATTAATAAAATTTATGAGTTCAATGATTCTGTTCTATTCATATTTAGAGCAAAATGTATGCGTTACATCAATTAATTGTGAAGTAATCATTTTGCAGTCTAAATAATCCGTGGAAATGTACAATGACAGGATAATTTATGGCTAGTGAAAAAAATTTACTGAAACCGCAATGACTTTTATGGAAAAAAATCATAAAAAAAATGTGCCAACTGTAAAAATAGCTTTTTGTTGGAGGCTGAACATCTATCCAACACATATTTATCCATCCGATGATTTCCTGCAACCCCGGCGACACATTTATCTCTAGACAGTTGCAAATTTATATGACGCTATACTGGAAACATACATTAATAATAAATAGAACGTGTAAAATATGACTAAACTGTTTAAAGATAAGGCGAAGATGATGAATTAAATAACATTATTTGTATGAAGTGTCACCTCGTTTTTCACTTTTCCGGTAAGTGCCACTAGACACGTTTTCTTCTAATGGTGATTTATGTTTTGTTCTCTGACCATTAGAAAAGATTTTTCAGATTGATGGCGTAAAATATGACCCCGTCTAGATGAAATTTTATGCAAAATTGCACATAAAACTAAACGCCAAGCACAATATCCTGAAATTAATTACACGGAGTAACTACCAAAAGTTATTTCGCTTTTTGGATCCTCATAAATCAGAGAGGAATTAGTCGGAAACCGTTGCGCTGCACTTAATTTGATGATTTCAGTAATCGCTTGTTCGAAATAGTTATTCCAATTGTTTTAAAAATATACTGCTGTGATTGAATTTTGTATTATACAAGTAGTTAAAACATGTAATAAATATCCATTTTATACCTAGTTAGTATAAACATGAGTTTAAAAGGTTATGTTTCAATAACAAACCAATAAGTACATTACATAAAAATTAAAAAAAATTATAATTTCTAGAAATTAATTAATATTTAAAATCCACTCCAGTGTGCATTTCAAATATCCCCAGAACACAAAACATAAACAAAAATTTTCATCATTGAAAACATTTTAAAAGAATATACCTAATGTGATGCCATTTCCTCATTCATTAGAAATCTTTTTTATTTATACAATGATGCCAGATCACACGTTGTTTGAAGTGAGCAGATGTTATTGTAAATATTCCAACGACGAAATGATCACTAAAAAGCCCAGATCTGAACCATGTAATGATTGATATTTTAAGGTTCCAATAGACATACATACAAAAATAAAAAGATTTATTTAAATAATGATTAGCTATGTTTAAATTGGTTAAAGATTAGAAAATAAAGCTTTATGTTTTAAAAATTCCATATTGCATTGATGCAAATGATAAGACGTTTATTAGTCTTGACTAGAGTAATAATTAACATCATGTTTCTATATTCTGTACATTAGTACCATCAATAATTCAATCATTAATTTGTAGAGCCAGAGATTAATGGTTATAGTTTAGAGTATAGCACACCTATCTAAGGATATGTGTCTCGCAGAAAGCTGCCGTTCTATGTTCGGTAACTAAACCTTCACAATTTTAATAACTTTTTTACCAGAATGTGATACACAACCGTATGAAATCATCGCGGCACAAGACGACAAAGGTTTTGGCTATGATATTCACTCAAGCAACTCTAGACCAAAATGATAATTTTGATCTAAATTCTTATCTACTTTAGCTACTAAAATAAACATAGTAAAATATTCTATGGTGTGCTTAGATTAGAAAAACTCAATGTTTGAGTAAATCTAATGTAAAATGTCATGTGACATCATGTGACAAATAAAAACAAAAATTTTTCGTATTTACACTTTGTAATTTTTGGTACTATTGAAGTCATAAACAAAGTAATAAAAAAATAATATTAAATTTGGTAAAAATCAGAATAAAACTTTTTCTGTTTTGCTATAATTTTAGTAATTTTTGTTTTGGAACCAAGATGAGTGACAGAGTCGAATATTTTTTGTTCAATTTGCGCTTAAGGTGGTCCCAAGCTGGCACATTGAGCTGTGATCTATGTTTTTTTTAATAAATAAAATCAGGTTTGACTAAACAAAACACCACTTTTTAAGATCTAGATTTCACAGCGTGGTTTTAGCTTTTTAAGGCTTTAAAAAAATAATCACGTTGTTTCAAATTTCCAAATGTTTGAGATTGTTTAATCATGTGGTTTCTCAGTTAGCGATTCAACAACGCAACATGCCATTTATTAGCTGGTAATTGGTTAATTTAGAAGGAGTTTGGTTTGATAACATTTGTGCTGTCGTTGAAGATTAGAAAATGCGGCTTGATAGGCATTGTAGTTGGAGTTATTCACGCGGTGTATAAACTGATTGTGTAATGTTAGAGCAGTAATGTAATTAATCTAGCTATCTTAAACTCTAAAAACAAAGTTAACATACAAGTGACAAAATGAAAATTTTTTAATAAAGAGTATTCTTGGCTATATATCTACTATTTTTAAATATTTAAGATAAAACCTAATAGCACCGATTACGTCGCTCCTAAAGATGTTATTGTTATATAAAATAAAACATTGCTATTGGCATAGACTAAGTAAATTAAAAGGTATATTTAGTCAATGCTATTGGTCACCGGCTTCAAATTTTACATTGAGATTACAATGACTTACCAAAAACACCTTCAGTTCTAAACAAACTCCGAAAGCTAAAAAACGATTTAAATAAATTTATTAAAAATTTTCTGAACCATCAATATTATTTTTTTATTACTTAAGTAATATTTACAGAGCATAGCTTTGTAAAATGATTGAATGTTGGCATAAATATGTTCTGTAGTCGGGACGTAATAAAACTTGTCTTGTTTATACTAAAAGAACGAAATTAGTTATTACCTAAATAAATGTTGCAGATTTAAGTAATTTAAAACTCCTGCAGCTTTCCATGGCTTTTATTAATATGTCATTATTGATAAAAATACAAGCAAGGAAAATTTTGTAGGTTAATATAAGAGCTGTTTCATTCTTATAAATTAAATAAAAGACAACTCTAGTAGAATGTTTATTGTGTTAAAAAGAACCTAAATGCTTTTTATGATCAACGTAGAATAGTAAAATCACAAAAAATTCTAAGCCTACATAACAATATAAAACGCAGTGGGTGTCAAAGTTTCCGCGTTCCTATAAAACATTTTTGCCTTTTTACAAGCATTGCCATTTTATTTACCGGAAATAATGACGTGGAGGTCACTTTATGACATCAGCGTCAGAACGCGGTAACAACGCAAAATGAAACAGTAAAAAATACAGCATTAGACCGAGTTTTATGAACGACATTAAGACAAAAACTTTAATTGCCCTCATTTGGCCGACAAGTACGGTCCTGAGTGCATAGAACTCGGTCCGTAGAATTTACCGGCTTTATTCGGCTGGATTAACAACGTTGGCTTGTTCATAAAAACTCCACATTCGGAGGATCAACCCCAGCCACTTGTTCATTGTTACATAAAAATAAAAAACTTTTTGATTAGACATTTCTTTAGTAAGCTATAGAAAAATGCGTTTTAGTAGAGTTAAAAGCATATGCGTTATTTTATTTTAGCCGCATATAATAAACAATGCCTTGCAAATCACTGCATTTCTTCTCTCAAAGATGTTCTATATAATAAAGCAAAACCTTCACTCTACAGTATTACTAGTTTATTTAAAAGCTCACTTTTCTTACAGACTTTATACAGACTTTATAAGTGTATATTGATAGAATTATCAATTATTGATCTAAAGATAATTTTTGGAACCTGGTAAATGCAAAAACCCACACCATGTGATACAATAATACATGAAATATAATAATTCTTATATACAAAATATACCGAGAATGCAGTTCATGCTGCTTCCGGTATTGTCTACGTGTAAATGCAATGTGCAAATGCTGAATGTTAGACTCAACTCTCAGACCAAATTAATGTACTACTAGCAATACTTTTATCAAGACCACAACCTCACTTATGTATAAATGATTACACAGTTAGTGTATGGTACCTGAAATACGTCAGTTTAAACTAAACTATGTACATAAATGCAGGCATCATTAAGTTGTAGTTCTTTGAATGCGGCCGCAGGTGTTTATTCAAGCAATTTTGACCCAAATGTCAAATCGTGTTGTCTATTTCAGCTACAAGATTTTCGCACGGTGTGAGAGGTGGTTTTGAATTGTATTTCTATTAAAACTATTACACAACATCAAACTGGCCTCTCATATATCAATAATTTTTTCCTCAGCTAAATACATACTAAAAGATAAAAAAGATATAGTATTAATTAGTATAGAGCACAAACGTCCAATCGAACACAACTTATTAGATTATTAGCTTGTACTTTAAGCAATTAATACAGTTTTATTAAAAAAACATTGAGATATTTTTGTTCAAAAAAACTACATTAATCTAAAAACATGTACCCATTAAGATCTTGGCAGTATAATTGAAAAAAAAGTAGAGTTTTTGTCGATATCAATAAATGAAGATGGTGAAAAAAGCAATGCTGCTCATTGGAGCAGAACAAAGATAATATTTTGCTGATACTTTCGAGAAACATATTTCAATCTAAAAAGCATTCCTATTTGACATTTTTATCAAATGACAAAACTTGTACCATTAAAGATTTTAATTAATACACAATTTTAGATAGAACAGCCAGAGAATCGTTTGTGGTCTCTAATTAAACGTTCGTTAAGCGTAGAAACATATTAAAATCCATTCGAAAAGTTTCAATGATTATATTACGATTTGGTTTATTATAATAATGTTTTAATTACTACACTTAAAGGGTGGGCTTATTAAAGTCAAATTAAGTATTTAATTAAAATTAATATTAAATTTTATTAAACGTGAAAATTAAGAATTATTACTTTTTAAACCATACGGCGGACGATTTTACTTTAATAAATATAAAACCAGTTCTCCGTAAAATTTTCAATCTTTTTTGATACTTACTTATAAAACGTCACAAAACTTCACACAACGTTGCTTCTATGTGAAGCATCTTTAGTTAGACTAGTTGATTAATATAGGATAATAATAATAATCATTAGAATTGTTATTGATAATTTGTTTGCAATAGACATCTTACACGGACATTAAACAAATAACAAAAACTAAAATAAATAACTACTTTTATTAAGCGTTAAAACAGCTACAGACGTCTTGGGCACAGAAACAAGTCTTGGAAGCATCAAACGATTTTTGAGGAAAAATATTAAAAAACTTCTCATTTTTAAATATTTAAAATAAAATTAATTTGCTACGTGACGGTTTATTTCGAGAGATCTAATCATAAACCAAAATTTACGCGGAATAAAATTAATTTTAGATTAATTTGCTATTTAAAAATCCACTCTTAATGTGTGTAATTAAACTACATATATAAATTTATAAGAAATATTTAATTGGATTACTACTTATTAAATATTCTACGTCTAACTTACCACCGTTGTTTAGAAACATTAAATGCCACTTACCTAAAACAAAAAAAGACATTGTTAATATAATTGTTTTTATAAAACTCTACATCTGTGTAAGTTTTGAGTATATTATATTTTGTATCTTAATAATTTGTATCATAAGACCGAAAATTATTGTATGAGCGTATTTTGTCTCCCCAATTACATACAAGCTCTTGCAAAACCATTTTCTGACATGTAATACACAAGATTTTTTGTGCCAACGTAAAAATAAATTTAGTTAATTTTTTCACTTTAAAACGGTTTTTTAATTTGATTTTCGGTTAAGGCTTTAGTTGTTATCATATCTTTGAGCTGAAAGCTATATTTAGCACAATAAAATCACTTTTTATTGCGCTGGTAATAATAAAAGTTACAGTTGTCATCTTGAAAGCTAATTTTTTAAATGAATTTAAATTGTTAGTTGGATGTCATCAAACGTATAACGTCACTTTAAATTACAGCAGCACAAAAAATACATTGAAATTATTGTTATTTGTGACAGGATATCATTTTCTTTTTTATTTTAATTCTTCTACTACTTTGTAGGAAATTTATACTGAACAAAATCATTTTACGTTGTGATTGTACTGAATATAAACTCTATCTTGTCGTTATTGTTTGTGTAAAATATCATTTTGTGTAGTGACATCTATCTATCGGAAGCTCCTTAGATCGCGAATGGAAAATCATGCTTCCATTTTTTAATTTTAAAAGTCACTAACGACTGTTGCTGCTTATAAAAATATTCAGTTTTCATAGAGCTCATAGTATAAATAAGTGTCTGCTTCTATTCAACCTATTTAAATAAACATTTTGTCTTCGGTTATTATAAGTACGGACCCCATTCATAATGTTAACCGTATTCTCGCCCATGATCCTCATTTATCGTTCAAATTTAATGAAATACGTGTTACGTATACGACCTGTGAGGTTACTAATATGCAGCGACGAACCTAGCCATCCCCTCGAGACCCTTTTAACATATCATTCCGGTTACATTGTAGATTTTTTCTCTTTTTCAACATGTAAAAATGTTTATTTTTTGATGTCTGTTGTCAGCGATGAAACCCCGGAAAAGTTTTCCTGCAATGACCAGTAGAACATCGTATTGCAGTAGTATGGCTCTCGCTAACAAAGAGCGGATTTTGTGAGCTTAAATCTTCAGTTCTTTCCCGCCGGAGTATCCCCGTTTTCAACTTTTTGTCTTTTATCATCTGAAGCTTTACAGTGAACTGTGTCACTTACGTAGCTGGGAATAACCTAAAGCTTTCTTTGGTAAAGAAAGTTGATGTTTATTTTTGGTGGAGGAGCTGCCTAATATTTTAAAAATCTCTTCTCGTGACAATGATGCCTGTCGTAAATAATTTCCATCAGAATGTTAAATAAAATTTCAAATATTACACGTCTGACATAGCTGTCAAGTGATAAATAAATCAAATTCTTATAATATTAATCCTGACTGTTTTTGGTAATAATATTTACAAGTTTTGACACTTAACATTGAAGGGTCCAAATGGAAGTTTGTGTGCACAAATTGTCGTTTCAAACTAACTAATTCCCAGTTAATTCCGGCAAACAAACTTAATTTGCGCAAACAAGTGGGTCTCCGTTTTCCTGAAATGCGAGAGACAATTTTTGCCGAAACACTTCAGAGGTTTCATAAAGCTAACTTTAGACGACTAACGACATAAGTTGCGGCGAGACGCAATAAATAAGTATTTTCAAACAAAAAGGAAAAATGTTTACTCAACGAGCTGAATTTGCCAAATTAGATTTAAAGTTCTGGAAAAAAATAAAGCGTTTAACTGTACAGTTTGTTTATGTAAAGTAGCGTCTCTTTTTGCAGAAAATTGAAAAAACAACACATTTACGTTTGGGCATAGAAGACTTAATAATTATGTGTCTTAATAATTGCAACTTATTTATGTAATGACTAAACTAATATAATAATTACTTTAGCTACACTTACTATACATACTTCTATTAAAATAACTATTTTGAGATTATTTTAGCTATAAATTAATTATACGCTCTAATTATTTCTTTAACATGTACGTTTATTTGCATGTCAACTGATTATCTTCTACGTAAAGCTTGACAGATGTAGCTTAGTTGAACCAGAGCTTGCAGTAGACCAAAACCATGTGTTTAATTGAAGCTTAAATGTTTGTTGGTTTTAGACAGGTTTGCATCTTGTAAAATTAAAAGCATTATTTTCAAAAGAAGTTTTAACACTTTTTTTGTTATTTTTATCGGTAAGTTTTATGATAGTGTAAACATATTAGCAGAATTATAACAACAATTGCAAAAAAAAAGAGAATATGCAAAGATTGTTGCAAAAAAATCAATTCCATTTAACCAAAATAGGCTAAGATGCAAACTTTAGGCGTTTTCTTATAAATAATCAACTCTTGAATTAATGTTATCAAATTGATAAAAACTTTCAAAAACATTGGCGCGATGTGAACTTAATAGTGATCGTATGAGCTGCCAAAAAAGCATATTATGTAAATATTAAAGTTAATTATATATTTTTCAGTGTCTGAGTATATAGCAAGACTCACTTTTTTTGCACAATTTACACAAGACGGCCGGAAATTACAATGAAACAAGATTTTGAAGTTCACAGATAAAACATTGATAAAAAGTGCTAATTATAGACAACAAAATAATAATAGACAAGAGTAGACGAGAATAGAACAAGTAGACTCAATAATGCTGACAGCGGTACAGATAGTTTCAATAATAAATTCTCAGGTACTAAAAAAATGCTAAAAGATTCCCAACCTAGTTTTTGTAAATTTGTTTCTTTACATTAACTTTATCTTTTTTTTTGTTAAACATTTTTAAATTTTTTGACTATAATAACGGTCAATCGTCATGATTTTGTTGTCGATCATTTGTCATAAGCATCACAACTAACAAACAAACAGAATTCTTACACAAATGAACGGCAAGATTCTCAAAAGCATTATCCAGTATTATCGAAAATACTAAGCAGTTTCGACAAGCCAACTTGTTTTACGATCATTTTGACTCTTCTTTTTCTGCGTAAGACCATCTGGCATGTTATATCTGTCAAGTTGTACCACTCTATTAATTTGACAGCTATGATTAAGCATTCAATATAATTCTCTATATCTTTAGATGTGTCGAATCCGCTACTCACCAAAACTTTTTACAAAATATTTGACACAAGGACGTAAAACAAGCTTTCTGAATTGCCAGAATTTGGTTTTCGTAATTGCAGTTTTTCTAAACAAAAAAAAACTTTGAAATTTGCCCGAACAAAGTAAAGTTTTTGAGTTTCATACAGCGTCATAAAAACTATGAAAATTATCTTATTATCTTGTCTAATTTAATGCTGTTATTAATATTTTGCTTCTGTAATCAAAAATTGCAATGTTTATTTTGCTGATAGTGTGTTGGTATCGATTATTTAAGCTAGTTATGGTAAACAACAGATGCTCTTTGATACCTTATTTATAAAGATATTGAATTTTATAGAGTTGGTAAAGCAGATAAACATAATATTTAAAAAATGATACATTATTGATGCAAAATCAATTAAAAACTTAGTAAAATTTTATTAGATAACAAGATATAAGTGAATCTACATATAAAGTAAAATAGAGGTCAAAAGCACGTGTATGAATAGAAATCCAATAAATAAATTACAGAGTTGGTCTGAATAAATAATAGATATAATATCTACCTAGCAGCTTAGTGACGTTTTTCAAATACACAATGATTGCCAAAACATAAAAGAAATAAGAAGACAGAAAGAAAGATATACTTCTAGAGGTGGGAATACCGAGTAGAAGAAAATTATAAACAAAGAAATAATAAAAAAATATGTAATAAACAAATAACCAACATCAAAATTTATTTTGATTGACAAATCCATTGTTGATAACAACATAAATAAACCTTTATTAATCAATTAATAGAAAAAAGCTTGGCACTACTAAGACTCATGTTTTCATAGTGCTAAAACCATTAAATTAATAACTTCACCACGCTGTTTTGTTATCGCTTATCTACTAAATACTATATCATTCTCGTTTGGCTAAACTTAGTTTGTCTAAGTTTACCCGATTAAACGTATCATTTTGCAACAGTAGGACTACTGGATTTCTTATAAAGCTCTTGATTTATTGGTAATTAAAGCTCAACACGCGGTATATTGTCTTTCTTCAACGAAAACTTTCGTACCAAAAATTTATTATTACTCCTTTTTCGGAAACACTCATTATGCAAGTAAAATAATAATTTTGTTGCTGTTTGTCAAGCTTGATGTATTTCACCAGCTTCACAAGAATAATTGAAAATTTAGTTAAAGCATCAGTTGCAGCAAAAATGATAGGTTGAAACTCGACGGAGATGCGTTGCCACTATTGGTTATATCTCTTAAATTACTCAGTGTCTTAAATGACATGTTTTTATTTAGCAAATCCTGATAGCCCAAAGTTTGCCAAATGCAATTGATTTGAAAAACTAATACGTACATAATAGACTTCTAAACTATTTTCAGAAGATAAATATATAAAATTTAAAGCGTAAAACATCATCATATTGTTAGTGTTTTTTTTGAAAATTTTTTGCAAAAACTTAGTCGCAGTGTAAATTAAAAAACTTACACCCTGATAGCAAATTAGTAACTTTCATTTTTGTTATGTCATTAGTAGTTGCCATAAAATGTCTAAGAAGAAAATAAACTTGTTTTATAAATTCTACAATTAAAATAGGCTAACAAATTGCAAGTTGCTCTAATCCACAACGACCTAAAAAACCGCACTTTATTGTCGCTATGTTGACATAATAATGCCAACTGTCTAGGAATGTGTTGTATGAATAGATTCCAAAAATTATTACGAATTGGCATTGTCTACTCGTACGTTCTTTGTTGTCAAGAAAAAAAATGTTGCACATTGTTGTAGCAAACTCTTTATAAAAAAAAAATTATTTAATTGATATTGAAATCATTTATATTTGAAGAATTTTTTCTAATCTCGTGAATATGTGTCTTTCTTTCATAATTAACTTTCTTTCAAATTGTAGAGATTTCTAAAAAAAAATAGAAAAGGTGACATATGATCACTCCTATTCATTTGGTTTCTACCTGACGATAAGATAATAAAAATTTGATTTGAGCTAACCAAAACCTAAACAATTTTTCTACCATTATAAATTTTGACGCTTTAGCTTTGTCTTTAAATTCTTTTAATTATAATTTCTAACTAAGATTTGTTGTAACTATTGTAATATAGATAATTGTTAAGAGACCAAAACAGCTTCGAACTGATTATAATTTTCGTTTTGTTTGACAGACTTTAATTTATATTTAACAATATATTTCAGAATCTGGACTGCGTTTATATTTAGTCTGTAATAACTAATGTGTTTGTTGTCGCTCACATTACGCCATATATTTTATTTGCATTTTTTTTTAAATATTAGTTATGAGTTTTTTTACCTTACCGGTTTCTTCAACTTGCCTTTCCTTTCCTTAACTCATTTAAACCATCTTGTTTATGCTACTACTACCACTTTATTAGAATCTGAGCTATGTTCCATGCGAAAACCTAAATTTTTCAGTCTATTTGTAGTAGATAAAAATTTGTAATATTGTTTCCGTGATTGAAAAAATCTATTATTTAAAAAGTGTTTAATTAAAACCTGACTTTTTTTCATTTTAAAAAATTGGTTTAATAAGACAATGAAAAAATATCTCACCAAACAATTTCAAACACATTCTAGCAAATCCAAGCCATTTTAAGTCAAAAAATAATTTTGCAAATTTAAGACGAGAACAATTTTTAGATTTTCAAAAAATTATTATGTCTTGACAAGCGACATAAAGTAGCTACTTTTCAGTTTATAATTTTTTTAGTTAGTTGCAAATTTATATTCTAAGTAGGTACTCAACTTAGTCTTACGGTGCCAGATTTAGTTGAAAGTTGTAAAATTTCCATCGTTAATTTTAATAATTTATAAGACATTGTAATTTTTTATTAGTTTGTTTAATAAATATCTTTACTTTTTTTATAAAGCTGATAATAATTCTCATTCAGTTGACCTACTGTCTCTTGCTTAGATATTTCAGAGCTGCTAATCTTTTCCAATAATAACTTTTATATGTAATTTTAGTGATCATACATAAGTTAGAAATGCAATTAAAAATTTTGCGGTTTAAAATAATAGAAGTTCTAGCGTTGCAATCCTCCTATGTTTATCTTGCAATTTTACACTTTGCGAGTTTACGGACTGATCTATAATTAATGTTTTCGTTTTGAAGTTCAAGTACATAATTTAAGTGCAAACATTTTGTAGACATGCATGAAAGGTATTTATCAAGCGTGGGTAGTCAAGCAGCTGCTCTGGGTGAAAAACTGGAAAATAAATGTAAACATTAACAAGCGACTTGATAAATGCATTAATTACGTTTTCACACATTACAGCCATAAAATTTTAAGTTCATATCACTAATGACAGAATTTATCAACATCAACAGCAAAAAGTATTTAGGATTCTTTCGCGTTTTCTCAGCAGGGAGAGCAAAAGCAAAGCTAAGCAAGCAGATGGTAATTCAGTTATAACTTGTCGCCTACATTTATTTTTAAGTGAAAAAAATCTGGAAGACAATAGACCCGTTAACAAGATATCGCAAATATTTACTTTCAAATTTATCATCCTCGACATTTCCTGAAAAATAGTCTGTCGACAAAAAACTTTATCGATCTCATCACATTAAATCGGCTGACCGACTTTTTGCAATCTCGCGACAATAATAAATTTTGACAGAACATTGAACACACACAGAGACACACACTAAAAGAAATAAAATTTATGAGATTGCCATTGATGACACATGTTCACATTTAAACATTTAAAACAGGAATTTTTGCCAAAACGAAACTTTTCCAGATTTGATTCGTTGAAGCGGTTAAAATTCCATATTATCAATTGCTCGAGGACTCAATTCTACCTCGAAATTTTAAGTACCTTATAAATTCGTTCGATTTTTATGTTTGAATAACTCGGCTACCATATGCCGTATCTAAGAAAAATAAAAAAGAACACTCCATTAGATCTAGATTCTAGAAATATCCAAAACTCGCTAATAATATTTCACGACCAAAAACTAATAATCCACTAAAAGCGTTCTGTCTATGTTCTGATCATTTAGTATAATAAATCTCGTAAAAATTATTTTTATTAAAAGCTTTTCTCTTTCATTTCCACGTAGCTTTATTCACCTGCTATTAGAAGCACATGATTTAATTTATATGCGCATGACTATTGATTTCGATATCGCAGTAATACTCGTTTATTTTCTCTTTAAGATTAACAGCGAAAAGTTGGTTTTTTCTGAAAGGTTGGCAAATGGTGAACCCATCCAATTTATAGGAATCTACGTGAGCCATCTTGTTAGTATTTCCGAATAAAATGCAAGAGACATTTTAATCACAGATTAGATGCCTCTTGAGGTAGGATTTAGAAGACATCTGTCAAGATAAAAAGTAGCAAGTTTGGTAGAAAACAAACTGCATCATATGTATAATAATTTTCACATACCATTTTTTTTTTAATTATGGCTAATAACACTTTCAACTACCCCACCGCCAGCTTTAAAATAAAAAAAAAAACAAAGGATAATTGTTTCAGACTTTTGGTAGCTACAATGTCAGAGACAGATATACGTCAAACTTATAGCTCCTCTTTTAAGAGTTGCCGACTAAAAATAAAATTCTAAACTTCTACTTCAAATTCTGTTTTTAAGCCTTATGTTCGCTTGTAAACAACTTTGCTTTATAAACATTTAGATTTGAATTATAATAAATAAAATGCTTTTTTTAGCCTCGTCGATTGTAAACGGCATATTTACGTCTTCTCAACTTCTATGGTAACTTGACTTTTTACATGCAGAGCTTTCATCTGTCACTTTGACTCACTGGCGTGTTGTAAAATACCATGAAAATTATCTGCTTTTAGAGATCTCCAAAAAAAGTGTTGTTTAGTCATAAATATAGTTTGTTTATACCAAGACAATTTACCGCACTTAAAAAGACCTAAAGATTTCAAATATTAAGACAATTTAATATTTTTGGTCAAAAATTCAAGACGCCGTCGGCGCCATCTTAAAAAAAAAATAAATAAATAAAAATAAACAATAAAACTAAAAGTTAGATAATAACTTAAGTAGAAGGAACAGGGCCACAAAAGTAAAGAAAATTTACAGCCTAAAGTGTTGCGTGCCTTAGATTTAAGAATAGAACCAGGCAGGTAGCTGAGTACAGCCCTGAATAGAAAACGGCTATTTTTTATTTATGACTAGTTTTAGATGTCAAACTTTCTGATAGATTAGTGCAGTAAAATTTACTGCCAGATATATATCTCAAACGTTTTTACTATAACAAAACTATTTTGTGCTAATTTTTGCACTAACTGTCATCCAGACGAACACTACTTTTGGACTTGTCACCTCTCGCCAGTTTCATAAAATGAATACTCCAACCAAATGCTCAATTCTGCCTTTCTTAATTTGCTCATCAACAAGTTCTTTCTTAATTAGACAGTGTTGTACAATAGTACCCAGTCTAAGCCAAGAGAGTGTAGTTTTGAGATAATCATCAAATTGTTAAAAAGCCAATCAAACATAAATAAAGCCTGATTGACAGGTGCCCACCACTTAGTAAGCAGAACTGAGATGAAAAACTGTAAAAACTTAAAAAAATGTTAAATAAAAAATACATTGCGCTTTTTGACTTTAAAAAATCAATATATTTGCAAAACTCGGCTCATATTTGCTTCTGTCAGGTGCAAAACTCTGCAATTTTTTTCAATTTTTTTCTCTGTTCTAAAACTCATAAAGTACTTTTATAAAGACTACAAAAGCTTTTTTTTTTAATGTTATAAGTTATTTTTTCATTTAATCAATGATTTGAATTTTCACTTGTGGAATTGTTTTGACGTTACATAATAATTTCCTATTCAATTTCAAAATTATTTATACTAGTTATAATCTCGGTTCGAAGCGATTTTGTTATACCAGGTGATATGTACCAGGTTAAATTATACATTAAAATGAAAGAAAAATTGTTTTTCACAAATTAGTTTCATTGCTAATACAATCAGATCAGTTATACTTTTATATTTGAACTTTTGTTCATTTTGATTTACGAGTGACCATATCTACGGGATCTATTCGTTCTCAGTTGCAAACATCAATTATCATCGCCGTTATTAAGCTGAAAAAGCACGAGACGGGATTGCGTGATTTATCAAAAATGTGGTTAAAGCTGAAACGGAAAAATCTTTGTGGAATGCTTTTTTAAAAAGAGCTTGAATTCAGTTGGCTGACCAGCGGTTATAATTTAATCGGAGAGTAATTTAAAAGTAGAGTGCAGTTCATGCAATTGAATTTACTTAAATTAGTTTTACACAAAAACAGCCGTTTAAAGCGGCATTTGCATATTAAACATTACATATTTCATCTAAAACTACTTAAAAGCATAACAAAAATTAAGGTCAAACAATTATATTTTAAAAGTACCTATAAACTTTGCTGCAATTTAAAATAAGCTTTTCATTAAATTTTCTATTATTCCAGTATGAATTTCTTTTGAATTCAATATTTATCCAATTTAGCAATACAAAAGCAAATATAGTTCATTCAAAGATACGTTTTGTTATTGTTAATCAACATTTCATTTCCGTAAATTGTTTGATGTTATATTTGAAGAGTTTGCACGCTCTAACAATTCAAGTTTATTTAGTTTTATTAAAAAACTACAATATGCAAAGGTTTTGGATGTATACCAAATTGAAAAAGTAAAGCATCCACACCGCCACCATAACGCAACACTACTTTCGAGCTTGTTACCTCTCGCCAGTTGCACAAAATGACAACTTTGACCAAATGCCCAATCCCGTCTTTCTTTGCAAAGCCAGCAAAAATAACATTATATAAACAATTTAGAAAAGCTATTACCCTTTTTTTTGTAATTCTGATTTTACCACGGCTGCCTGGCAGCTTTTGTCTATTTCCAAAAAGACCAAATGACAATTGTTTCAATCATGCGAAATAATTTTAGTTTTTTTTCATCTTTCTATTTTAAAGTGTTTCTCTTTATAAAAAAATGACCGGTTCAATGACGTCAACAGCCTGAAGAAGGTAAAATTTTGTACCGAAACGTAGCTCTCAGATCAAATAAAGAACTGTAAAAAAACATCTACATTTTATACCCTAAATCCTCCATAAAAAAAAATTTCTTCGCATTATAGAAACATTTTTGTTTAATTGGACAGTGTTGTGCAACAGTATCTAGTCTAAGCCAAGAGAGTGTAGATTTGAGATTTTCATAAAAATGTTAAAAAAATTTTTTTTAAATTGTGAAACAATATGAAAGACAGTATATCCACTATTTTAGAATAAAAGAACTAATAATTTTCAATCAGTTTCAATGTTTTATAATAATTTTAAATAAACTGCTTGTGGCTATTAGGCAGACAAAATTGTTCTATACTTTAGCCCAATTTTGGTCATACACTGGCTTTCTATTTTCTTTCACCTACAAGCTACGCGTTAGTTAGTTCTCTCTTTCGTTCTCTCATCATTTTAATGTGCAGCAGTTTCAATATGCTAACAAGCCACATTTCATCTCACAAGTTTCATAAATTTATAAAAATCTATCTTTTCACCTCACTGGAAGTTTTTTGTCTTATAAATGAATATTGAAAGCATTGAAAACGTATGACGTAACTTGAATATCAAAAACTGTCATAAAATGACAGTTCTTGATAAACCTGAACTTTGTAGAAGTACAACCCAAAATTCTTTAAAACAATTTGTTGACAAGTTGACAGTGATGGCTCAGTCAGCTGCGACAGTCGCCTGAGAGATAATTGAGATGAACAGTCTTAATGTTTTCCTGAGTGCTGCATACCTTAGGTCAATGAAAAACACAGACATACGTTTGTCTGTTTCCCAAGGCCTATTTGTCCTGAAATTTTTTGTAACATACGGTACTTTAAATACCTTCACTTTTTTACACTTTTTCTATTTCCCATTTTAAATCCTCATAACCATTTCAACATTATGATTGAGTGCTATTGCAGAAGGTAGCTAGCTCGTTTCAATTGAAACTTTACGCTATGAGGTTCAAATAAATGTAATTCCCCGTCTCCCATCATATCTTTGTTTCACTCTCGTTAAATTGCCATAAATCACTTTTATCAAATTTTTGACGAGATTTCGAGCCTTTCAGAAATGAATTTAAGTGAGGGTTTTAAAAGGGGAATTCGAAAGCCACTTTCAGGATTGTGTTCTCACAAGGGACAAGACTCACGTTTCCAATTAGTTCGTGAACGGCAAAGACTTTGTTAAAGATCAAAACTGCAGAGTATTAAGAGAATACTTCAGTTAGATAGGTATAGAGCACAAGCAGATTTTGTTATGAATGTCCATATATACTCGGTTTTAGCATGTTTCACAGAACCAAAAACAAGAGAATGATGCATAACCAGAGAGGGAAAACCGAAAATTTCAACAACCTGCTCGTAATATTCTTTGAGCTAACAAAAAAATTAAGATTGGCGGAATTTGCTTTTTTTTTGAAGAGTTAAATACATACTATTATTTGCTGTTTTTTTTTTGTTCAACAAAAGTGAGATATCTACTTGCAACGCTAATGTTTTTTTCGACTCTTACTCCAAATTACTTGATTAAAATATAAAAAAATTGACAAAGTATAACGAAATTGTTTGAGTAAGTTTAAAAAAAAATTTAAGTATTCTTAAGCCTAATCTAATAATCTCAAAAAAGAAAATTTACAACAAATTTTAAGTTTATTTCAGCGCATACAATAGCCGTTTAATACATTTAAGTCACGTATTTTCCGATTTTCATAAATTTTATCTGTTAAGTAATACGAAAGAAAATCAGCTGATCTTTGAAGCCATTGTACGTGACCAAATGTGCCAATCCAACGTCTCTGAAAAATTTGAATAAACACTTGCCAAATGAGCTGAAACTCAAATCATTTGGAACTAACGTTTATGAGCTTTCTGCATTTTAAATCATTTGTGGTGCTTAGCAAGTTTGAATTTTTTTTGTATCAGCAATCAGTGATAAAATTAGTGTTATATTTTTGGTTGAAAAACCAAACATTAACTTTTTTAAAATACAGCTTATGAATCAGTTGTGTCAAAAAGTCTGTAAGACCAAACGCATAACAAATGTTTAGGTTTTCCTGAAACATTTTCTATTAATATATACTAATTGTTAGCCTACTTTCAATGATTCCAGAGTGGTTCTTAACACTGTCTCATTTTTGGCCCTCGACAAAAAAAGAACGTTGTAAATTTCCAGTGTAGATCTGTAAATTTGCAATCCGTATGTCGCTTTGTAGCTGCCAAACGATTTAACCGATTTTAAAATTTAGTATTAAGATATTTCTTTAGTTTAAGAAAAACATGGTTAGTCTAAAACAAAATGTGCAAAGCACTCAAATAATTCACTAACTTGCAGCAAAAGTATTTTGTTTGAGCTCATTGGATTTTTGAATAATACGACCATTATATTAATTATATTTACTATTTAAGGTTTTATTCACATTAATTTTTTATTAATTTTTTTTTCCCGTTCTATGCAGTACTAGTTCAATAATTAATTCAATAATTTCTATTTACTTCATACAATTTTGTTTTGCGCTAAATGACACGTGAAAGATATAAGTAGAGCGTTTACATTATACAAAAATATTGTTTTTAAATTAATTTCAAAAAAAAGACAAAAAAAAGCGTTACTTGGTGGGCATTTCTACAAAATCTTACAAGTCTAAAACCAAAATTTGGGTATAACGTTCTGTCTAAGTAATCATTATTTTTTCTTTTTTTGAAAAAACAAAAGTTTTGAAATCTTTGCAAAGAAAGAATATTAATATTTGATTGTCTGGTAAGAAAAACCAAATCAAGAGTAAAACATTCGTCTAAAAAACAACCGTGTGAAAAAAAAAATTCAAGAAAAACTCAGCAGGCAAAATTTTGAAAATTAACAAAGCAAAGTAAATAAAATAGTGTATTACGACGCATGAACTGTCACATTTGTTCTATTTAAACACTCTCATGTGACAATACAACGTCTTTTAAAACTCATATAATAATAATTATATTATTGTAGTGCTGTATTTACTACAAAAACAGTATTCTATAATCTGAAAAAACTATAACTAAGTAATGAGACAAATGCTTAGCAAAAACTAGTAATAATTAATAAAATTAGGAAAAATCAAAATTGCTGTTTACTTGCCACCTTAAATGTATTTATCATATGAGCATAGCATAAAAGAAAAATAAACTTTCAAACTAGACTGCACTATTTACCTTTAGCTTAACATTTTACTAAACTTTGTAGCAAAAAATTTTAAATTGTTTTTCGTATTGAATATTGAATCCTCCTCTTGTATATGAGCATAAGATTTTGTGATTAACAGATTATTCAAACTTTTGGTATATTCGAAATTAGGTTTGTAGGTTTTCTCCTATTAAATTGTAGGTTTCCTGTATAATTTAGAAGACGCGGTTTGTTATTGAAGTTTAGATCACTTCAAACAACATTGTCGTCAACATGATAATAAACATTAATAAATTTTACATTTAGATATTTTGAAAACTTTTGGTAATTTATTTGAAAGTTTTTATACAGTTTAATTAATAATGTTAAGCAAAATGGCAAAATGCCATTTTACAATACCCTGCAAAACTTTAATAAAAATTGATGCAAAATCCAAAAATGCCGCCACATCTAAATATAAAAATTTTATATTTAGAACTATAGTAATGACCTATGCCAAGTGTAAAAAAGAATTTATCAATTTCTGACTAGCCGAGAAACTTGTTAGAACGAAGCATTGAGCCATTAAATTAAAGAAAATGTGATCTAAATGGTGGTGTTGGTAGACACATCAAAGAATCTAATTTTACGACAAAATAAAGCTGAGAAAACAACACTATAAAATAGTGACAGTCGTTATCTGGTCACTTCTGTATTGTAAGCGGTAGTCTAGAAATAGACGTGTAATCAGAGCATGCATTTGACAGCTTTAAAAAGATTATCCAAGCACAGACGAACATAAAATACAAAAAGAAAATGCACAATGTCAGTTAAATGCTTTATTAGATTAGACTTCTCCAAATTCTACATAAAAAGCCACTCAGTTTACGTCTGAAAAAAAAACATTTTATTACAATTGTGTTGCAAAATTAATATTGACAAATCTAAACGAATAACTAAAACATTAAACAGAAAGTGTTTGATAAAATAAAAAAAATGTCATGTTTGCTGAATATACATCAAATATTAATAAAAAATAATAGTAATCAAGATTTCAAAATTCATCTTGCCTTGTCGGACTAGTAGATGTAACTCCTATTATTCATTCTCTGAAGAAATATATAGTGAGCACTGTAGGCGACGTGTCATGAATTCGAATGGAAACGCCTCTAGTCAGATTTACACTGCTTATAGAATTAGCTGGTTTTATGCGACAGAATTAAAATCATTATTTTTGCAGAGAAAGACAATATAACCTTTACAAGGGATAAAATTACTTTTGGCAATTTTTGTAGTCAATGATACATAATTAAAAAATTATATATGTAATAATATTATGTAAATGTACATTTTTTTCTTTTTTAAAGAAAACACTGTCAGCCACTGCTAACTTCTAAATCAAAGGTATATAATTTGCAATTTAGAAATTTTAACACCACAGTTCGCAATAAAAAAAAGACTACATTATTTTTCTTTCTAAAGTTTACGAAGAAGTTGCAAATATCGCATGTATTTGAGCGAGCCAGGTGGATAACGTCGCTTTTTTTATTAATTGCATTCTAGTTTCTTTTACAATATTTGCTTCACAGGCAAACGAAGCTAGTTTTCTGTTTTGTTGTAGTCCCACCGTGTCTAAGGTATATAGCAAAGTTACTTATAACTATTTAAAGTAAACAAAATCTTCCAAGCTTGCCTTGAACACTGAGATAATACTGTTTTGTTCTTATTTAAAGTTTTTCAGCGGGGTTTAGTACCATTCTACCATTCTTGTACAACTGGCATCACAATTGTAAGTTGTTTTTTAAGGTACTGGTACCAACTGTTGCTATGCTTTCACGAAAATCCACTAGAGCTACTGTCTCACGTGTTTTACATTGAAATAGAAACACAATAATATGTATAATTAAAATATATTTATATACTTGATAATAATTATTTTGACCAAACATTGATACACTAAAAGATTTTGTTAAGTACAACCATAAAAAAAAAATTTGGTTCACTTCAAGTACAAACATGTATCTTAAGATTTATGCGATCCATTTATTTTGCTCATAATTTAGAAGTATTTGTGTCACAAAACACTATTATCAGAAGCTTTATAAATTATATAGTAACCATTATAAATTTTTGATTATTGCAAATGTTATCAACTAATACTAATAATTTTTTTTTTTTGCTTTGACATTAGTACTAAAGTTGGTACTAAGAAATTAAAACAGACGCTTACTGGAAGCAAGTTTGACACTTTATTGTCACCTCTTTCTGTTATTTAAGTTTTAATAAACTTTTTAAAGAAAATTATTAGTGCAAATTAGTGCAAAACTAAAAGAGTTGATATATGCAAAACAACGTATTAACAAAACATTTTCACAATTTGGAGAAAAAAATTGTTATTTGTAACAGTAAGCTGTTTGTGTCATTTCGAATAATGGTCACATAATTTCATATAATAATAATGTTTACAATACAATACTATATAACTCTACTATAAAACTAACTGTAAAAAAATACACTATAAAAGTCACTAAAAGCACTAAATTCGGTCACTCTTGTTGAGAATAACCCACTTCACTATTCTCGCTCTCTGTGTAAGATTGGACATCTTTGTTACATTTTCTATCGAATAGTTATATCCTATTTCCCTAGCTGTTATGTAATTATTAAGCAGGAATTGTAAAAAAATAAAATTAGTATTTAATAAAATTTAAGGTTGTGTGAAAAATAGATCAGAGAATCGATTAATTTTAACTGAAAATAAAACAACGTTGCCTTAGTGTTTTGTGCAAGCTTCAACATTTTTACGAGTTTAGCAATAAATAATGTTTTATGTAATTCTATTCGACAATGTTTCCTACAACAACAAAATTGATCAAAATTCCCATTTGTCAATATAGTTTTGTTTCCAATTATTACTTCTCGCAAGCCGATTTCTTTATCTCTTGTATTTAATTAATTGTTTGTTAAATCCCTCTCTTTTCAAACGTTGTTTATTGCTAATATTCTATTATATTGAAAATGATGAGCTTCTCCTACACTTTTAAAAGTACTTAAACATTGAAAGTGTTATTAGAAAAAACTGTTTATGTCTAAAATATTTAAGCTTTATCTATTTGTAACTAGCTGGCCCGGCGAACTTTGTTCCGCCTTAGTTTTGTTATTTTATTTTTTATTTTTTTTGTCATTTGTTTTGTTATTATATGTCAGATGCGTTTACGTTTTATATTGTATGTCACGTCACACGGAATGGGATAAAAAATATTCTTTGTTAGGCTACTGGTTCTAAACAACCACTCCACCAATTTTCAGCCAAATCGGTCATAAATAGATATAGATTTTTAAAATAAACGACCCCAAAAACTATAAAAATGATACCCAAATTAATTATTCACATTTATTACCTTTATCACATTCATTTTACAACCCTCTTTAACTTAAATATCATTTTCAAAATCAACGACCTGAAATTCCTCGAAAATACCCATATCGTTTTCTTACATTTTTATCCCTAGAACACTCTCTTTTCATCCTCCTAAGAGTAATTTTTTAGAAAGCAGGAAACATACCTATTTTTTTTTTTTGAGAACTTTGCCCTCTTTCCGCCCTATCAAGGAATGATAATATTTTACTTCTAAAATTGAGTTTTTGAAAAAAAAATTTTTTTGTGATAAATGGAAAGATCATATATAAGTTTTATGATAAAACAATTTTTTTAATTTTTTTTTTGCAATAATTCAAAAGTTATTTTAAAATAAAAATAATTTTTGAATCTAGTACCGAAAACACGCCGACAGCTCTCGAACAAACCCGAGCGCGTGTGACGTCATAATGCTGGTTTTCACTCGTTAAAATTGATATAGAAATAATAAAGTACAGTGTTTTGATCTATTTAATTTTGTTGTCATTGTTAAATATTCAAATTTATACTGAAAATGTCGAACCTCAAAAGTTATCGTTTTTGTTTTGTACCATTATGTACGAACACTACATTAACAACTCCTGGCAAAATGTTTTTAAATGTTCCCCAAGATGACAAACGTCGAAATAAATGGTTTCAAGCAGTGCACCGTGATAATCCCAAAACAAAATCGAATTTTTTTTGTTGTGAAGATCATTTCGATGTAAGTATTTCTTAACACCGTAAATGGTTTTTCGGTTGTTACAATAACATTTAAATAATTCTTATGATTTTTGTTTTTTTTCCAGCTGAAAGATGACATGGAAAATTATATTTATTATACTCTCACGCGATGCTCTACAATTTATGAAATAAATAGTTATATTTAATCTAATGGAGAATAAACACTTGAATATTTTCATTTATTATATTATTTTTTAACAGAATTACCTTGATGTCTTGGCACCTCGAACTTCAGCAGAATTAAACCGAACATCATTTTTTAAAAAATTGGTTATCATAAATATGTCAACATCAGGAATATTATCAGACTTTGCTTTAATAAATCCTTTATCACACATAGCTAATCGGAACCAACTAACAACTCGTTTTATAGCAATAAATTTTCAATATTATTGTTTAGTCACGTGTAATAGCCGTCAACGCTGTACTGTTATTGAATAGCTACAACATTATGACGTAACAACCATGGTAACCAATCATAGCGCGTTTATAGCCACGTGATTTTTATTTAAATTTTATGCTTATAACTAATTTAAGAATTTTTTTAAAAAGTTTTTTGCATCAAATATCAGTATTAATAATAATAAAGTTTTAAAATACATAAAAAAAATCGATAATTTTTTTTTTCAAAAACTCAATTCGGATTTAAACATAGATATTATTTTTAAAATAAACAATCCAAAATTTTTGAAAATCATACTAATATTGGTACTTGTCATTTTTTGTTCCTATCCCACCTCTTTTTATCTCTTTGTTAATAAAAAGTATTCTATTCTTTTCATTCAAATCCAGTCATCATAATTTTCCATACAAACTTTCACCCAAAGTTGTTATATGGGAAGTTGTCTCATGGAAGACGATTAAAGACATGGCTTTACATGTAAACGCACGGTCCGACTTTGGTTGGTGGTGGGGGAGTGAATCGATTTATTTGGAACGGTAATTTGCCGAGCCTCACCGAACGTTTCCGACATCGCAATTCTAATTTTGATTTAACCCTTCTTTTATAGGGTGGTTTCTGGAATAAAAAGTATCCTATAGCATTATCCTGGCTCCAAACCATATCGGTAAAGCCGTTCTTGAGTTATAAGTGGAGTAACTAACAGACTTTCTTTTATATAAATAGATATAATATATTATGGTAAAAGCTTACTGTTGCTTCAATTGCTTGATTTAGAACTTTAAAAAATTCAGTTGAATTAATGGCACAAATTATCAAGTGCATAAATTGAAGCCAAAAATTATAAACTACATATGGGTCATCTCTTCAATCCATCCTTTGCTACATAACAACGATCATCCAGAAAAGATCAATCGTGTTGTGTGAATGAAGTGCGGTTTGCAACATAAAGCAAGCAATATGTGACAAAGATCACGTTGAATAAATGGTTAATTACAAAGTTTTAAAGTGGCAGCAACAGTAATGAGTTGTGCTCTCAGAAGTTTTTTTCATCTATGTGGGTTTATTTTATTTACGTATTTATATATTTTATTGGCTATTTGGTTGCGTTACCGTGAAATAATAGAATAGTCTTTAATTAGGATTTAATTTAGTTAAAACAATATGCAATGTGGTAGCAATTCTAAGTAAAACTAATAATACAAATAATTTAATAATATTCAAAATTAAAACAATACTGAATAATTCATATAATGTTATAATAGATAAAAAGTCTAAAATACGACGCCATCATTAAATCAGCTCTAAAATAGCAAATTTGAGTGTTTTCTTCCAAGTTACCTAACTATACATATCCATAACGACAAATAATAGTAAGCTGAAATTGACTTTTAAAGTTTTTGTTGAGTTGAGATCCCGCATATAATAAGCAGAATTGTTTAAGCAATTATATCATAACCTATCTTTTCAATAATTTTCTGATAATTTTGACAATTATTCATAAATTTATTTTATCAGAGTCTATAAATTTGCTTAGCGTTGTCGCTTGCTTTTTTCTATCAAAAATATAGTAAACTACGTTTGTAATTTGTTTCCAGTTGAAAAAAATCCAATGATACGTGTGTGGGATCACGCTATAATCCCTTAGGAATAAATCTTTGCCTAAAGAAAAGGTCAGAGTAAGCGCTGATGGAATTCTGCTAATGGGACAGCGATGGCTGCATGCGGAATAGGGGAAAGTGTGATAAGGACAATTTAGATGTAATAGTCGCGTAAAATTTGGTGCGAAAGCAAAATTGCCTTTATTAAATTGAGGTGCTTTGGTTCGCAATAGTGAAATCCCGTTTTAATGTGGGCTCCTCAATTTCCAATTATCTCGTCTTTCATTTGTCGGAATACTCAAACTGAGTAAGGAATTACTAACCAGTTTAAATCTGTCAAGAAGCACACAAGCCTGCTGTGCAGTGCATTGAGACAAGAATTGTTTATCTTATATGCCAACGACATTCCAGCAAAAATATTTTTCAAAATTATTATCATATCCGAAAAGTCTAGACTCTCTACTTACGAAAACAAAAAATTCAGAAAATATCTTATTGTATAAATGTGGTTTTTAATCCAGTTATATCAGATGCAATATTCTTTTATAAAAAATAATTAGAACTTTATTCATTCCACATTCTCATAAACCACAAGCGATAGTTCCAATACAGGTAAAACACTAAATGTCGCTTACGTTAAAGTAGTTTTTTTTTGCTCGAAAAAGGCATGAGCGACAAATAACAAAGCTTAAAAAATCGCGGCAGCCCTGTTATGCTCTCCAAAGACAGCAATTGTTTTTCCTTACTTATTTTTTTGCTCTTTGTCAATTGATTTACAGTAAAACGCACAAAAAAACTGTACACACTAGAGTGTACAATTCAACACAACATTGTGTTCATCACAAATTTGCGTCGCACGTCATTTATACCCTTTAAAAACTAAAGTCAGAACGTGTAAATAATTATAGGTCTGCGCATATAGGCAAAATGGCTTTGAAATCAAGTTCAGATCTATAATTTACACGTTCTGACTTTAGCTTTTAAAGGGTATAAATGACGTGCGACACAAATTTGCAGAGAAATAAATAGGCCTACTCTTAAAAAAGCTCTTTTAGTAGTTGGCTTCAAAAAAAACAAAAGCGACTAACAGAATTGACTTTTGAATTACAAATCAATATTTTATTTCATAAATGATTTTAAATAAATTAAAAAAAAACTTCTATAACAATAACAATTAACTATAAATCAGTTATAGTTAATACAAGTATAGGAGTGTTTGAGTTTCAACTATTTATATATGCACTCATGTTTTCAATTAAATAATACAATTAGATAGTATATGTGCTCGAATTTAATTTAATATAATAAATATTCCTGAATAATAGATATATTTGAAATTTTAGATTTCTTTACAAAAAAAACAGTGTTTATTTTTATTGTTTGGTTTTAATCAAAACCATATACAGAAAAGCTTACGTCAAGCAATAAACAAACAAAACATTATTAATATTTTATGACCAAAACACTTGTAATGCGAGGTTTATGTTCTGTATTTTCGTTCTGTACTTTACATTTTCACTTATAATTATAACAAAGTTTTTTTTTGTAAACTTGACATTTTAATGAGAATCTTGTTGTTCAGCAATTTAACCAAAAAAACTGCTTTCTGGCAGTTTTTTGAGTTTAATAGCCAGACGGCAACAAAACTCGAATAATATATGTCAAGTTTACTTCCGCCCAAAAAAAAAGCTTGGGTGTAATTCGGTAATACAATTTAATAAATACGTAAATCAATAAATTAACAAATAAAAAGAGAATTAGTTTATTTAATCTTAAGAAAAATACAGTTGTCAATAACACAATTTTTTAATTACAATATTATAGCTTATTTTTCAAAACCCTTGTATCTTTTGATATTAGTGTGTTGCATGCTCGTATTTTAAGTGGTTGTACTAACTGTTTCCAAGATGGTAGTAGGAATATAAGCAATAATAGTTCTAATTTTTTGGATTTTACTGGGTATGGATTTGATGTTCTATGTCCCGTAATTTTTACAAGTTGGTGTGCATCTATATTTCATCTAAAATCTAAATAATTGAGTTACAATGGTAGCTGTATTAGAATGGTTCAGGATTTTAATTTATTCTGTACAAAAACTTGCTATTTAGAAGCCGGAAAAGAATAATTAGTGATAAAATAGTTTAGAAAGTTGTCTTAAAACCTTCAATCATATTCTCAGATCACAAATTTTTTTCGATTGGAATTTGTTGAAGAATCGGAGATTATTTGTGCGCCGTGACCATTACAAGACCTATTAGTACGTGACATTTTCCTCACCCCATTTCGTTCCGGAAATGTGCGATCGTCAGTATTTTTTCGTCAATGACTCTGGTCTGATTTCTGTCGTAAAAATCGGGTATTGTTTCTTTGTTACGAGTCGGTTCTTTTTCCGTTCTTCCACCATTTCAACGATCATCTACTTACGCAGATGTCCGCTTTTCAAGCTTGGTAAAAACAGAAATGCTGCGTTTTGAGAACGTAAAAATAAACGACAGATTTCACTACGAAAACATTAGAAGTCGAAAAATGATGTTGAAAGAATAAAACATTAGATGAATGTACGTGAATGGAATGACATTTGTTTTAAAAATAGGGTTACTGTTCAAACAAACAACGAAATAAAAAACTAGAACAAAAAAACAAGTTAGTTGTGCTTTTACATTGTGTTAACAAATATATACAAAAAAAAATAAAGCACAAACATAAATTTTTTTAACCGAGTTAAAAAACAGAAAATTCTTTTGTTACTTTTTTTAGATAAATCGGTTTTAATAATTAACTCATGTGCTTTTTATCAATTTCATAGTAGTTTTTAAGTCAACAATAAATTTTGACACTGGCAACTGATAACAATAAAAACATGTAACTAAATAATAAACAATTTTATGAATCGACAACAACATAATTAAATATGAATTTTTTTATTGAATTGTTTCAAACAATTTGCTTTTTGCTCAATTTCATTGAGTTAATTCAGTAAATAATATTAATAACTTTTTATATTGAAGTCAATTACTAACAATTCATAACAAGCTGTCACTGTCAAAAACAAATTTTACTTATAAAATTATATACTTTTTTCATGTGATTTCTATAAGATTTATTTTTCTATAAACAAAAATGTATCTCAAGTATGATCATAACTTGGAATTTTTTTCTCAAAACACGTGTTTTGTTAAGAAAAAAACTTCTCATGTAAAAGTAACGTAATTATCAAGTAACTTTTTTAAATAAAATACCCATTTGAAACAAAAATATATTACTGTGCCAGCCTTAAAGTAATTAAGGTTATACAACACAACTTTTAGTCTCACTGTAGTAGACTTTACAATTTTTATAAAAATTTAATAATAATAATTCAAAAACAACTTACAAACAAAAAATGTATTAACATATCCTACACTTTTTTTTATAGATTTTAAACTCAATAGATCAGGCAACAATAAATTATGTTAATTTTGTTTATAAAAATAACTTTATTAACAACAAAAATGTTTCTGAAATTATTTACAAGCTTTTTTAACTTTATTCAAATATAAAATTGTTTAGAGTGCAACTATCAGCATATATAGTCACCGCTCAATGGATAAAGTAATAAAAACGCTCATCAAAACTTGAGCAATTTGAAAATATGTGTTCAATTGGTCACACTAAAATGGCGTGAGCCAAATTTACAATCTAACGCTAATCCTGACACTGTTCGATCATTGCCATTCTGATTTAATAAATTTATACAAATTAAGATTTTTGAGTATTACAATTCAATTCTATACGTTTTGCATTATTCGATAAATATTTTGTAAAATCTTGTATTTATTTCCTGTTCTGTCGAAAAACCTTAATTTCCTGTATTGCACTAAAAATCGTATCACGTAAGCGCATTTTGTCTATATTGCATATCTGTAATGTGAATATTACCTATTTTTTTAGTTTTTCTCAAATTGGTTGTCCAATCAGCGATATACCTATTGTCTCAAATCAAAATTGATATCTGCTATTTACACTGACCTCTGCATTAAAACATGTAGAAACTTGGTTTCTCAACTTTGATGTAAGGTTAGCTTCTAATAGATGTCGCTAGTTTTACCATATTACAAAAGCAATAGGCACTTGAGCAAATAAAAGCACTAATTTGACACTGCAAGTGTATTTAAATAAGAATTTGTTGGAACTTGGTGAATCTTATTATCCTAAGAAACTGTGTTACGTATGTTGTCTACATTTAAAAAAAAACATAACATTTTTTTCTTGATGATACAAAACTTCTTACAGATTTATATTTACTGTGCGTGTTTTTTGCTAATTTGCAAAAAATAAACTAAAAACTAATAGTTAATAAATTATTGCTAATAACCTACGAATCGGCAATATAAATTAACTGGAAGAATTAGTCATGGCAAAGCACCACCTTTCATATTTCTGAGAGAAACAAATAAAATGACATCAACACATAATTCTTGTCATTTCATACAGAGGATTATTAACAATGCGGTCAGTAAGATTAGGGTGGACTGACTCTAAAAACATCCCTCTGGGACCTGTCTCACGCTTTGCTGTGCATATGGCCAGCCCGATCTCATCATAATTGCCGCCAGGGCTCAGCATGAAAACAGTTAAATTTATTATATAATACGTAAAACCTGAGAATAAACTGTAAAATAGCTGAATATAGGAAAAGTTTATTCAAATCCATTTACTTACTTATGTTTGAAACTGTTTTAAACAATGAATTTATGTATCAAGTTGAAACTAAAACCATTAGACTTTTTAGGTATCTGCTTGTGAAAAGTTTGAGTTTTATGTTTATGAAATTTTCGAGCTCTATGGCTTTGTACTGTTCGTGTTTTAAATTTCATATGATGAATGGCCACTTAACGCTTAGCGTGTCTGAGTAAAAATATCAATTTGAAAAGTTAAAAGATATTCCATTCAATATTTTATTTTAACAAAATTATATCATAACATCTTCAGTAGAAACGATAATTGGCCATTAAATACAAGCTTCTTAAAAGACTTGAATTATCTTTGAAAGATATACTACTACTCACAATCATTATCATCGATGGAAAGATTTCAATTCTTGTAAAACAGAAGTTTAATATTTTTCAAATTTAGAATAAATAAATATTTAAGGCAGAATATAAAGGCACAAATAAATATTTAAACAATAAAGACTTTTTTTTTATCAATTTTAAGCTTACTAAATGTACCTGATTCCTTTAGTTATTTATATTTTACCAAAACTGTTGTGGCGTAATAAAAATAAAATATTTAATCTGAGGTATATTTCAAAATCAGACCTTGAGTAAACTTACCTTATAAACCAAGATAAATTTCATTAAATTTCTCTTATCAATTGCAATTGTTTAGAATAAATCAAAAATATTTTAAGACATACAATTTTATTTACATACATTTCTCTATACGCAAACAAGTTTGGTTTAATTATTTATTTAACATAATAATTTGTAAATTTTGAAAAACAGTTTTTATCTTGTACGTACGATAGCGACAATTTGTAAGTTCTGACAGATTCATAGAAAACCCGAGCAGACAAAATTACATATTTCTTTAAAACGACATTTTATCACAAGTTAATGTATTTAGCAATATTTAAAAAAATAAGATTTAATTTTTGTATTTGTGTTCCAAATGTCATTTGGAATAAAATTTCACAGTTTTACTGACAAGCCACATCTATACGGAACAATTCCATTCCATTCCGTACAGATGGCAATATCACCCTTATTATAGTCCTTTAGCCCAACTTACTCATCGAAAGATTAATTATACCACTTAACAAGTTCTAGTACCAGAAAACAAACTTTCAATAAAAGAATACAATTTTTATAAGAATCGTAAAAGCAGCATTTGATGAAATGAGGAATAATAGATTTGCAGAGTCGGAAAAATTTACAAATTTTTCATAATTTAGGTCTATTATAAATAAAAATAGTATACGCTGCTAATAAAAACATTTAAACAAACAAACGGCTTGATGCTTGTTTAAGCTAATTGAAAAAAAAAACCTTAAACTAGCCCAACTATGTGACAACTTACAATATAAAAATTTTTGAACCAAGGTGAAATACTTTATTGATGTATCATCCTTTTGGCTTATCAGATTATTTTGTAAATAGTACAGAAAAAAATTTGGCGTCGTGTTCGAAGCGCATTAATTTTATTTATTGTGTTCTCCTTTCAGGTGGGCGGTTTGATATATCTTTCGACGGGAGCAGTATAAAATTGTAAATATTGATCGCAGAGTTGTAATGTGATTTATAAAAGCAGGAGGTAACCTAGGTATACTTTGTAATTGGAAAGTTATTTGAAGAAGTAATTATAATGCAACTATCAATTAATAAAAAATGTCAAGTTATTTATAATGTCTCAGACACTGTTTAGAAAAATTATGTCATTTCATTGATTTGTGAAATAAGTATGAATAAATACCATTGCATATGATTCTAGTATACGTTAATTTTCTTTTTTAAATAGTTTTGATAACTCTTTAATCAGTTTTTCTTAGAACCAGAAAACGTGGTCAAATTACAATAAGAAATAGGAAAAAATAGTAGAATTGCCAAAATACGTGAAAAACAAAAAAAAAATTGCAAAAAACTAAAGCAAATCGAAAAAAAACAACTACTGGTTAGAAAAAAGTTAGAAAATATGTACGATGTATGTACAAACGAGTTAGAAAAACCGTAGAGCGGAGAATATAGGAAAGTGAGAAAAAAATCAAGTTGGCAAGTGCAAAAGTTCAATCATTTAAACTTTTCTCATGAATGGTCAACGGTTAGACTAGATAAAAATGATCGAAAATACTACAAGCATCACAAACGTCAAGGAATACCCATCTCAAACAATAATTGGAACAATTATCTTCAAACGGTAAAATGTATTTACCGCTCTTAAACTTAATATACTATTTTGTTGAGTTTGATCAAATATGCTTTGAATTTTAAAAGTTTGATTTGTTACTGGTTTATCAGTTGTCAGTAAAAAAAATTGATGGCAAGAAACTAAATTATTAAGAATAACTTGAGAACTACTATCTAGATCTTGATCAAATTAATTTAGAATCACAACAAAACATTAACATTCAAATAAAAAAATATATCAAAATCAATTTGTCTAAATTTAACTTTTCAACCTGACTGACTATTTTTATAAACAAACCACTTTAATAAAACATTAAAAATATCTGCATAAAAAAAATTGCTACAGATTGAAAATTTTCCAATTTGATCACATGAGAAACAAAATTATTTTAAAATGTTTGATTAACAATGTGAAAATTCCAGCCTAAATTAGGACAAAGATAAGTTTCATAACTTTTTTGATAAGATATTAGCTCAAAATGAATATTACATTTATCTCTCTTATCGATTGCAATTATTTTACATGATTGAGTCAGACACTTTTATCTATAGATAAATGCTTTCCACGTTTTTCAAAATATACAATTATTTTTTATTATGCCGATAATAGGTCTTATCAACTGTTGGGGAGCACATCACCGGTGTGGGAAATGCTCCATTGTGGGAAATATACCAAAAAAAATTAATTAATCCATAAAGTTTTCTATTCAATCATAATACAAAAGAATACCGTAAATTTAACAAAAAAATTGTTCAAAAAAGTTGCTCTCATTTTTACTTCTCACTTCAATATGTCAAAATTATAAGTTGTTGTTTCTATTGTAACACAAATGGTATAATGGTTGCAAAAAAATATATTTATTCATTGCCTTGTCAGTCTGAAAAAATATATCAAAATCTTCGTTTTGCCAGAAAATTGAATTGAAGATAGTAAACAATAGTATTGTTTTGGCTATATTTTCAAAAGTAAATAGATATTAAAACATAAAAATTGTATTTAGTAAGGATGATAGTGGTTTCTCAAATTCTGCTAGATGTATAGCGTAAAACTCTCGCTTAAAGCTTAAATATAAAAAAAAATCAACACAGGTATCCCAGAAAGGTAAGCTGTAGTAAAGATGAGATGGATAGATTTTTCAAGCAATAAAATTAAAATAAGTCACAGCACAAAATTTTGAGAAACATAAAAATCTACGATTCTCTCGACTCATTAAACATTCCATTACAACATTTTGTTTTATCTCAATAAAAAACTTAAGTTGGCTATAGATTTGCGTCAGATTTGAAGTTTGAATCTTTGTCGTCATATATTTGTACCCTATTTTTGAACCCATACAAGCAATGTTTGCTATATTTAATGCCGTTTTATAATCATCCACATATTCTATGCTTGTGATCACAATAGAGTAAAAACTTTACCCTAGTGGAAAGAGCTTTGCAATTTGATAATATAGCTTATTATTTTGAAAGACACGTTTCTCACTAAAAAACGTTTCATACAAAGAGACCTGTGATCATATAAGATGTTTTAACACTTTTTCTTTGTTCTTTTTTGTTTGATGTTTTAACAACTTTTCTAGAGAAGAATGTCTATAAAAATATCTTTTAAAGCAGTTTAAAAAACCGCTTTAAAAATCATTTTCGAGTTTTTTAATATTAGTTATAAGACTTTATTGCTAAGTATTTTTGACAATGATAAAATCACAAAACAAAAAAATGTGCATGTTCAAGTCAGGACTATGATTTAATGCCCAAACCTTGTCGGTCCATCAAAGTTTTTTTGTTTAATGCGTACGTTTTTATTAGAGAGAGAGAAAGAGAAAGAAAGAGAGAGAGAAAAGGAAATATAGGTTTATTAGTATAGTCTATAGTACTAGATTGAAATATCTACATTATTATACAATTATACGAAATTTTTCTATCCTATTTTAGTAGTAAATTTAGTATCGATCGGCTCTATAGCTATAATCTAGTATTATACTAATAGGTTTATTAGTATAGTACTAGATTGAAATATCGACATTATTATACAATTATGCGAAATTTTTCTATCCTATCCTCCCTGTTCTTCCTTTTTGTTCTCTTCCCTCTGTCTTTGTTTCCCTTTTTCCCATACCTTTTTCATTCATTTTATCTCCTTTCCCTTTTCTTTCAGTATTTCCTCTCTTTTCGCTCTATCTCTCTCTCTCATGTCACTGCATTCATTCCACATGTGCTCTACCGTCTCTCTTTCCTCATCCTACACAGTCTCTCTTCATTTTTCGCCCAATACCTATTCTCTCTCTCCTCATTTCCGCACCTAAACCTCGCTATTATAGCTATAATCTAGTATCGATTACAGCTATAGTAGCTATAATGTAGTATCGATTACAGCTATAGAGCCGATGTTTTTTTTGAACGCACAATATTTTTATTGCTCCTTACTAAAAAGATCTTAGAGCTGCTTCTTCTTCAGTATGTCACAACGAAAAAAGCAATAGCTTTCTAGACTTAAGCTGTTATTTTGAATAAATAATTTACTGATTGGTAAGTAGAAAACAATAAATTAAAAAAAAATATTACAAAAAAATTTTGATTAAAGAACAACAAAATAAAGTAGTTGAGAAACCTAGGTGTCATATCTACAACAACATTTGGTAATTGTTTTGTCCGTGTGCCAAAGCTAAAATTTTCTTACTCCAACCAATTACTCCATGTCAACATTGTATTAAAACATTTAATTTTGTACTTGAAACTTGTTTAGTATTTTGCTTATATTATAATCTATAATGACAAACTACTTGTTTAGTAGCTTGTATGTACATGAGAACAAGAACATTCTAATAGTTAGTAATTTATCATGTCGGACATGAAAGCATTTTCAAGTGAAGAGTTGTTTAGAAATATTTATCTTCAAAGTTCAATAACAGATTTGCTATATTTAATAATACAAAAAGTTGAATCATCGCCCACAAGAATTGATGAAAATTTTGAAGAAGGCGTCACAAAGTTTTTAGTACACAACTTTTTGTTGACTTTATAGCCTTGCAAAATCTATTATAAGATAACACTTTATCACATCATACAAACTTTTATCTTTGTTAAACATCGTACATTATTTGCACCCAAGTATTTACCTCACCAGAATTAGGTTGTTGTAACCAATGCATCCTTTATAACATTAATATATAGAACAATGGCACTAGAGGCATTATAATCTTGCAATAAAAAGCAAACAGCGCGCACCATGTATTATAAAAATTTCGAAACCATTTCAACTGTTACAGATTTAAATTTGTAGAAAAGTTTTTAGTTTGTGTGATAAAGTTATCTTGTTTGAAGATTACATAGTCAAGATAACCTCAGCTGTTTGCTTAAAACTACCTGAACATTGACTGAAATAATGTCTAGTAAAGCTATTTTCGTCGAAAAAACTTTATTAGAATGAGAAAATAAGCGTGTAGAGACATCTTGATGATGAAAATAATTTGTTATTTTAAGAAGTCTCCATTAGATTGGAATTCAAAGCATTGTCTCTTGCATTGTTTAATTGCGGAAAGTTTGCTAAATGCCACTGGAAGGCGATAGAATGCAGCCGAAAGCTCGTGCAGAATTCGAAATCAAATTGAAGAGATTGCTTAAATGTCATGCACGTCCTCTCAATCTAAATATAATCATCGTCAATGGATAAAAGACGTTCGGATAAATGCCATTATTTTAAAGAAATAGACAACAATTTATTTATTTTTTTTTTAAGTAAAATCACTTACGGAGTGTTATTATTTGAATGATGTTGCTTTTGATACGGATGCACTCGGTTGGCGTTGGTGTCCAAAACCGATGTTTGGGGTCCATTCGGGGGCGGCGTACCCGGGGACAGTTTTCCAGCCAGCGTATCCAGCGAGTGCAACATAGTCGACGAGACTCAGCCACACAACTGGCTGCTAATCTCACCTGCACAAGATAAGATAACGCACCTGTTATCGGGCCGAGGCGATCTGGGACGGTCACGGCGGCGGCATGGCAGCGGCGGACGCGGACAACACATACAGCACACTTAAAAGAATACTACGCTACGGAAGGCCTGAAAAGCACACAATTAATCGCTGAAGACGAAACACGTGCCGGCGGCGACGACGTCTTGACGCCGCCACCGGCACAAGCGGGCCGAACAGAACGGACAGAGCACACTAGACTGATTGCAAGAGCGACAAAAAGAGCAAAAAGCACGGGGTTGTTTGATTTTTTTTAAGGTGGATAATGAAGGGTGGTATCGCTTTTATTGTATACCTGGTGGTGGTCGAGTGTCGCGCCCGTCGCGCTCTGCTCGGCGTCGCCGAGCGCGCACATACCGCTCGTCTCGACGCTACACACTGCACTGACGCCGCTCCTGTAAGACGGTGGTGGCAGGCGCCGCAACGCAAGCGCGGCTGAGGCGGCGCAGCGTGGACAGATGTGAAATGCATCGACATAAGTTGGAGGCGGCGAATGATGGGACGGCGCCGACGGCGGAGGTGTCTGTTAAATGACATGTAGATGTAATCAGAAATACTTAATAGAAATCACACTCATCTGCTACACAATCCAAATGCAATAGTCTTCAAAGATTTGTAATTATTTTTTTTATTTATAATTCAAAATAAATCCCAAATATCTCTCATCATATAGCAGCCTGTTAGTTGGTCACCCTGCTGTAACAAGTGTCTGTTTACAAATTTTTAATAGAACAGAACATAAAAATAAACTACTTTATGAAGCGTTGGTTTTATGGAAAATCAAATATTCTGTAACACTCACTAATTTTTCCAATTTAGGTATGCTTTTTGAACTTTTTCAATTAATATACTTTATCACAAAAATACTAATACTGACCTTTTAAAAATTATGAGTACCATTTTATGCATTAAAAATATAAAAATGATGAAAAATTGTAGAAAATTTTCAAGAATATTTCAATATTGTTGGTGAAAAATTAGAAGAACAACACTTTTTGTTGCTATTCTTGTTGCAGAAAGCTCAACCAACTGTTAGATTGTGCCAATTTTAACGACAGTGTGACAATTTAACAGTAACAAAATATTATTTTCAGAATCTTTTTTTTTGTGACTGACCGGTGCATTTCTTGCTTGCCATTTTGAAAAAAAACAAAATTTGTTCAGTTCAAGTTTTGACATTTCTTGCTTGCCATTTTGAAAAAAAACAATTTTTTTTATTCAGTTCAAATTTGCAATCCAATCTCTATAAACAATTTTTTTTATGAATTATTGCGGGTTAGTACATTTAACGATATGACCAAAAAAAATGTTGAACGTTGCGTTAGCTATTATATTAGCTTTCTTTCTAGTAAACATTTTCAAATACACTCATTGGCATAAAAATTGAGACAACATAAAATACTTTTTTTACAACACAGTCAATTGATAATTTGCAACAAAGAGTCTTTATGACATTGTTTTGTTCGATAATTGGCGTTTTTGGATTTCGTTTCTATAGACCGTTTCACTAACACCTTGACATCGTACTGCTCGGTTTGAGTCGTGTAATGCTCGATCTAACTGTAATTGTTGTGTTTTCTGACCAGTCTTGGTTCTGCCTTTGCGTTCACGATGATTACAAAAAACTACGTGAAAAACGCAAAAATTTACAATTTGATGTGGAGCGGCATACGGCTGTTATACGGTGGGTAAACATATAATGTACAATAACATATGGTAGCAGGTTACCTCTACATTTTACGAACAAAAATTTAAGCGCCGATAGTTACGTGTAAAAAAGTTTTACAGTTTGTTGCACTTTTATGCATACAAAAGATAATTAACTTCGTTACTTTTTTTAGTCTTAGTTTGAAAATGAAAGCATTTTTTATGTTTAATAAAAAACACATTTTATGTGTATAATTTTTTTAAATCAATCAACTCTTACTGGATGTTTAGGTTATTGTAAAATCTTAAAGTTTAAATAAAAAAAAATATATTTATTGGTTTATGAAAATATTATGTACTCAGTTTTCACATTTAAGCGGTATGTTCAATTTTATTTGTATTAATCACAGCCACAGCGTTAGGCTGTCTATAGTACTCAGCAATTTATAAAGCTTACCACTACAGGAAATGTAATACTTTCTATCTTTTAACATTTTTTAAAATTTCCACTATAACGTTTATAATTTTTGATTTTTAGTGGTTGGTGCTCTGTAAAAGATTCTGTCTGTACAAATGGAAAGTTGTCTCCCTTCTCGTCACATTTTATACTTAACTTTAGGGTGGCTAGTGCTAAATCCTACAATTCGCTAGAGTAAATTGCTGAAGCTCCACAATGTTTGCTTACATGGTTATTCCATTTCGTAATGCAATTTGCGATTTAACGATTTCAACCTGTGGCTCCAGACACGTTAGTTTGTCAGAAATTGAATTTAAGAAGGTAGAAAATAACTTGGCAATAGAGAAATTTGTAGTGTGATAACAAGCTACTCATAAGAATTTCTATAGGTGTATATTATTGAAAAATCTCTAAAAAGATAAAATTAACGCCGTAAGAAGTTTTATAATACAATATTGGAAATATCTGCCTGTAATATTTTCTACAAATAAACCCTAAATAACAATACTGTAAAATTGCAGACACTGTATTAAGTCATTTATATTTCCAAAAATACACTTAAACGTGTATTTTTCTGACTCAAGATATAAACGTACCACAGCTGTTTCATCAAAAGTCATTTGAATTTTTTACATGTATGGACTTAGTATATCGGGTGTCTCAGAAGTCGCGCACCCCATTGTAGGGATCGAAAGAGAAAAATATTCTAAGACGAAAAGTCCTGAGCCATTTTTTAATCAGACGCATAGGTAATTAATTATTAATTAATGAAAGTGACCAATCAGGAGCGCGCGACAGAAGAATAAAAAGTGAGTGAGAAGGCGGTAAGAGACGCGAGAGTGAGACGCCAGAGCTGAATTGCACGTCGCGCGCTCCTGATTGGTCACTTTCATTAATTAATAATTAATTACCTATGCGTCTGATTAAAAAATGGCTCAGGACTTTTCGTCTTAGAATATTTTTCTCTTTCGATCCCTACAATGGGGTGCGCGACTTCTGAGACACCCAATATAATATTAGGATGTGATAAACACTGCTATCCTTCTGTTTAGACTTTTTGGCAGCCGATTAAAAAAAAAGATATCGCATAAACTATATAAAACAGATATTTTTGTTTATTCATCAGAGTTCTGTCAAAGTGAACACACATATTAATAACAAACAATCAAAAAGCTTCTCGTTTCTGCAATCTGGCAGAGACTACGACGGTTGATGTTGTGTCTTGTTCACAGACTAGTCCAGATTTTGTTTGTTGAACAATAATAGACGTTTTAGAGTATTTTGACAACAAAACAAACCATATATTTATGGTAACACAAGATCAATCTAAGCTTTTGCTGACACAATAAAAATAGTATGAGATGGCATTTCTTCAACGGCTGGCACAAGTTTTCAGGTGATAAATAACGGTTTAATGAATAGAAAACTGTAGAACTATAGCCGTATCTAGTTGATGATTTAATCTTTATGATAATACTAAACCACACACTCCTAGAATAGTGAGAGAATACTTTGACAAGCGAGTACTTGGGTCATAAACTGGCCAGCAGGATATCCAGCCCTAAATCCTATGGAACATTTGTAAAACTATATGAAAAGCGAATCAAAGCTTTTATGCTACCTCTAGCTACCATTGGTACGGTACAAGAACGAATACAATAAAGAATATATTAGATCAGGTAGAAATAACAAAATGATTAAAGAATCTACCACGTTTGTGTGCAGCTGTTACAGCAGAGGGAGAAACTCCCCTAAAATTTATTAACATTATTATAATATAATTATTATTTTATAACTTTAATTATAGAATAATTAAAAGTTAGTTTATTATTTCAGAAAAAAAAATTAAATTATGATAACATTAAAAAAAATTGTATCGATGATGTTAAGTGAAGATCTAAGAAACTCAATAACATTGATAATCTCTTTGTAATATTCTTATTTTTTGATATAAACAATAACTAGTATCTGCAAAGTAATATTTAACTAATTTTTCACAATATTATTTTGCTAAAAATTATTGTCTGAAAATATGTAATAAAGTTATTTAGTTTAAAAAATAACAAAAGCAAGTGTATTAAACAACGATGTTACATTAAAATGTATCATGTACCATAATCCATTTGTTCCATATTCCTTGCTTTTTACGGTCTGTTATTATTGTATGGAATGAATAGATTTGTAACTAAATACTCCAATGACATTTGATAGCCATTTATTTAGCAGCCCACCAGCAAGCATATTATATTTTAGACTTAATTTATAAATTATTATTATCAGTCTTCAGCAGCCTGAGTTTAATTTTTGACATCTGGATTTGATCATAAGCAGGATATTTGAAATCTGATATTTTCATATTTAAAATAAATGTTAATTTGTTAACTATTCCTATTGATCTAGAAAATATTGTATTTCAACGGCAATTAGCTCTTAAGATTAAAGCAATTACTGTTGATCTATAATATCTCCAAATGTAGGCAAAATTTCAACTAAAGAGGTACAGAACGCACTTTAAAATAATAAAAAAAACTGTTTAATAGCGTCATAACTATAGTATCAATTGACTATTTTGCAGATTATGTAAATTTAAAAAAGAATTAAATAATTACATACTTAAGATAATAAATTTGTGCTGTGCATATTATACAGTGCGTTCATAAATTATTTAGATCTACTCTTGTTCAATTTTTGAGTAGTTCATACGGAGAAACGCACAATATTATAGACGAGTTTTGACGTTTGTTTGACATTTGCTGGTAATCATACTCTCAAATACAGTAAAAATAATATGTAAAGTTAAATTACACAGAGTAGATCTAAATTATTTATAATTTTATTTGATAGTCTAATCATTAAAATCTTAATTGTTATTTAATTATTAATCATTGGATTGTAAAAAATATTATATTTTTATTTTCTAGGTATTGAAAAAAAGTAACTGAAGTAAGTTTTGCGAATGCCAACTTAGAGCAACTGAAAGATCAAGTTAACTAATTATTTGTATAATATTATTATTAATGTTAGGTGGGGTGGACTAAATCAGTAAAAAATGTACAAGTTCAATAAAAATGTGAAGATAAATATCAATTATATTAATTTTAGAAGCACTGATTATAAGATGATTAAGCAATATCCTAGCTGATGAACGTCAAAACTGAGGAAAATAAAAATATTATGTGCATTTAGCTTAAATATCAGCTTTTTTAAAATAATGTTAATAAATTTAAACCAATTATTCAATTATTTTTATTTATATAATTTAAAGTAAGTCTTACTATACTTGTTCAGAATAATTTTAATGAACTAAAAATATAGGTTTATAATACTGTGTGGTATATATATTACGTGGTAAACACAAACAATACAGATACATGATGTACTAATTTATATTTATCTTTACAAGCTCAATTACTTATAGAAACTAAATAGTCAATCTTATAAAAATATCAATTTGCCGACCTAATAAAATGTCAAACATGTCATGACTGTCTAAAATTTCAGTACTAAATTAACAACAATAAATTTACTTTTATTGTTGTTTTAATTTATAAAATTACAACTATATTAATGAGCTATAAGGTAACAAAATAACTGAGTACGGAATGTAGTTGCAAATTATATTGATTTAACAAAAAAGATGTTTCGTTTTTTTTATGTTCAGATCGAAACTACAAACCTAAAAACAAAAAAAACAATGTATGCTAAGCCCTCGTTTCGCTAAAATACACAAACAAAAATTATAAAAAAATTAAAATTTCACCTCAAGCAGTATCTTATTTTAATTAATTTTAACTTGAATTATATTTCTCTGACAAAGCGGTTTTTAATAAATTTAGTTTCAGCAGAAAAGAGCGCTTTGAGCATCTTTCAGAAGACAAATAAAAAGGAAATTGCGGTCTGCATCAAACAAAAAATATGTTCTAGATCCAGTGTACTCATAAAAGTCTATCAACAAAACTTTTTTTATATCAAGGCTTATACCCTAATACTCTTACATTTCCGTTAGTAAAGAACTTGCGAATGTATATAAAAATGAACGATTTGTTTGTGTCCAGGTGCTCATAACAAGCTGAAAATCTCGAATCCGAAAACGAAAATAACAATAAAATTTTACGGCTATTTCCTATAACTTCTAACAATGGCCAGCTTAAAAAATATATAGAGAAATACACTGAAAGCACTCAATCTAGTTTTTTTATTACCACACGTCTGTCAAGTGTCAAATGTTCAACAGCGTAGAATTTAAAATGCGTGGAAAATCAAAGTGTAAATTGAAGCACGATGTGAATAGAAATAGAAAAGCTCTAAATAAATTCAATTGTCTGAAAAATCAAAAATAGAAAGGAAAAAGAATTTCACATGTGTATGTATACATAAAAGCAAGTATGCAGATTATTTCTACTGTTTCAGTGAGCTGCATTACTAAAATATTTTGTGTGTGTAGCCTCTCTGAAATTTCAAATGATCTAGTAAACAATATTTATGTGATATGTTTGTATTCAATTATTGTGCTTTGTTATTCTGAATATTTTGATATAGAAAAAGCATTAATGAGTTTTTTATGAAGCATTTATGTTGTTTAAGCCATTAGACGCCTTTTAGTAACAAAAATCCATATGTTAGTGCCGAGCTCAAAATGAGAGCAAAATATTATTATGTCAAACACTGGTCTGACACGTGTTTCTTGCTTTCCTGTAGTCAGAAAAGTGATGCGGTTTATATTGAGTAACTTTTTTCACCTTCTTGCGTCTCTTTTATAAATCGGCGATTACCATAATAGCTTAACTTTTCTATTGAGTCAAAATGAAGTATTCGTCATGTAGACGTGAACTGTCAATGTCAAAGTTTTTAAAAAATTGGGTAGCGTAGCGCTAAATATGAATAAAATAAAAAAGTTATTTTTTTGCAAGATTATATTAAATGTAAAACTAAGATAAAGGTGTCTCATGTGTAGTGATTGCAATAATTTGTGTAGTCCTCAAAACATGCAAAAAGCTAATGAAATAAATTTTGCAGAGTATTTTTCCGGAAATCGTCTTGGAAAGAACATTTTCTTGCTACTCTAGTCGAAAGTACGTGGTTCCGGCTGCGATTCCACGGCAGAAAGTGTATCTTTCATGCACAGGTAGAGCTATGCGCGCGCCTTCTTATAATAGGAGTAAATAGCCGAGGGCATCATGGCGCGCAGTTCCGGTCCTGCACTTGCTGCCGTGGAATCGCAGCCGACACTACGTACTGTCGACTGGAGTAGCAAGAAAACTAGTATACACTACACGGGCAGAAAGTTGAGATTCTTGCCGAGGGCATCATGGCGCGCAGTGCAGGAATTTCAACTTTCTGCCCTTGTTGTGTAATATACTATTTCCTACTTATTTGCGCGCAGCAAGATTGAGTTTTCCGGACTAGTACTGTAAAAACTTTACAAGACGCAAAATAAAAAAGATACTCTAGTATAGTTGCCAACAAAATTGACAAACTTGATTTTTGTGGAATTTGTAAAAAAAATTTTAAAATTTGTAAATTTTGTCTTTTGTTACGATTTTCGGAAAAATTTAATACAAAACACGTCAGTAAAATCTCTTACTTGACTCGGAGCTTTAAAATACTCGGCACAAAGTGCCTCGTATTTTAATTTAGCTCCTCTTCAGTAATGTAAAATTTTCCTGACTTTTATGTAAATAACTATTTCAAGAAAACTCTACCTTTGTTTTCATAATTGTTTATCTAAAGTTTATAATGATTTATGTACTATACACAAAAAAGTAATTACTTTTTATTTTTTAGATTTACAAATCAGTTTGTCAATTTTGACAATAAACAAAACACTAAAAACTCATATTTAAAAATTCAAAAAAAACCGTCTAGTTATTTTTTCTTCTTTCATCAAAATGTTACCTAGTTGGCTAAGTCTAAGAGCCAAAAAATTACAGCTTTATCAAAATAGTCTGATTTATAGACACTCATTATTATACAAAGATAACAAAAATAGATCTAAAAACAAAAAAAAAATTTAAAAATATAATATTAAAAACTTTGAGAATAAAGAATTAATTTAAAATTAATCACAATTAGATAACAATATAAGCAGTTAAAACATAGATATTGTTGATAATCCAACAAAATTAAATAAAAAGTCAAAAATACAATAACTTTAATCAATGGATGTTGAATTGATTGAAATGATTTTTTAGGTTAGGGTAGAATAGTGAAAATTTTCAATAATTTCACTATTTCACAAAACTTCAATTAAATCAGTTAGTGCCAGTAAATAAGAAATAAAAAATTTTAAAAAATGATGATAGTGTGATTAAGCTTGTGGATTAAACTTTTTGCAAAAAGCAAATTTATTAAACATTTTATATATTCAAAAATAGAATTATTACTGTATTATTCAATAAGCAAACAACAGACTATTCAAGGGTGGCCATCATTTGTCTATTATTATTACTCTCAAAGTTTCCGGCAACAGCACTTCCGTTCGAAGGGTTCAGCTGCGTATCGGCTAGAAACGGCAGAGACGGTAAACACCGCCATTAAACGGCAAATGCCGCCACCAAGCCATATATCAAGACAAATAATGGCAAACGGTATCATCTTGAACATCGTCAGAGCTCCGCCGCTAAAATTTACGCGGAAGCAACGTCGCGAAGTTTAAATAGAAAATAAGATGCTAATGGTTTCATAAAATTAGTCAAAAGATTAGTGGCTATGTTTTATCTACAAAAGTAACTATTCTCGCTTTGTCTTCCAAATGATTTATTTCTATATCTAAAGATATTATAAAAATAGTTGTGCGGATCAGTTTTCTCGAGTTATTCTTCAGTTAAGTACTAACTACTTTATTAACGATAATTCTCATGTTGTAATTTAATTGATACAAGTTAGCACATGTATCATAACAACTAAACTCTAACACAATCACATTGGCAAGATCCCAAAACAATAATATTTTTTAAAAGCAGCACCTAGTACCAAAAATTTGAAACCTAAGACAATGTGACGTTTATAAACGGTACGTTATGTAAAACGTTGCTCTAAATATGTAGATAACAGTTTAAGATAAAAAAAGACATTTTAATATCTTTCGAAGATGATGTTAAATGATTAACCCCTGTTCTTCCACTATGAATCACTTATTAGACAAGCTTCTAAACGATTTTGCACGATTTAGCTTCTTGTTATATGTTTATAAACATAAATTGTTAGATATTAGAAAAACTATTCTAGCAAAAACTATAGAGACAAGACAGCCAAATTAATGGTGTTTGTAAGTTAATAAACCATTTGAGGCAACACAAAGTTGAGCTGGAGAGAAATAGAAAAATAGATTACTTTTCCGTCACGGTAGGTAATGTACTATTAATAGTGCCCAACAGCTTCTACTTGAATGTGTAAAGTTTATAATTTTTATTGAAGTATCTTTTATCTATCTTAAGGTACTTTTATTAAGGTAAAGTAAACCCATTTTTTTTCTATTTTTAAAATTATACATCATTAGCATTATTTTGACAGACCAATTCTTCTAAAGGATTAGTTAAAGCTTAAATACAATCTTATCTATTCAAAAATTACACTCATAGCCCACGTACTAGAGTGCGCTTCTAATAACAAATTTTTATTTTAGGTTAAAAAGCATAGATTTAATATTTATTTATGTTTTTATTCCAAGAAAATTTCTTGTCTTTTGTATTAAAATTTAGATCTAAGTTATTTCTTCATTTAAGTCACTAAAACTGTGCCAATTTGATTATTTCGAAATAACCAATGTAAATTGCAGCGTGATTTGATATCACAAACTAGCCTTCTAGCCAGTTTGTGTTAAATGGCTTGTATGTAAATATAGTAGTAAATATTATTAAAATCAGATGTTTTAATAAATTCATCGTTATGTAAAATACATTCTCAATTGATTCAGTCAAGACCAATATGAAAATAAATCTCTTCTGAATCTGAAAATGGGAAAAAAATTTTTTCCTTTGAAAATCAGAATATTATAAGACAATAACGTCAACATTATGATCATAGCTATTTACTTGAAAATTGTTAATTTTTTAATATTCAAAAAAGCTTAAATTTTTGTCAAGCAGAGCTGTAAAACAATATCGCGAGGACCTTATAGGTCAAAAACCAATCTTGTAAGCGATGACTACTATCTAGACTAGAGAGCATCAAAAAGTTTATAAGCCATATAAAAAAAATGTTGACAATCATGACATTTAATTTTAAATTTATACATATTTATATTTAGATTTACCGCAACGCATAAAGTATATACTCCTATAATAACAATTTGTTGACTTAATAATTGCTGGAATAGACAAAATAAGTCATATTCAAAAAATGGTGTAAAATGTTTTAAATTTGGAAAAAGTAAAAAATAAAACTAAAATAGAAGTTGTTTTATTTTGAGATGCTTGAATCGGCAACCCGGTAGTTGGCCGCAAAAACTTGACTTGGCTTTATCTTAAACCTGAGAATTGAGCTAATTTGACAAATAATTGTAAAATAACTGTTATTTGTAATCCAATTAATTGGATGTGATAATAATAATTGAGATCTAGAAAAAGTCCTATTTAGTTGCAGTCTAATTAGAAAAAAGATATGTGATATGCTTTAACTAAACTTTAGATAAATACCTAATAATAATAAGCAGTTAGGTAAATAATAAAAATAAGCAGTTTTACGACACCAAACACCTAAAATTATCTTAAGCCAATTTGATTTTAAAAAATAATTATAAATATATAAATAGTTTTTAAAATTGCAGACTAGTATTATATTAAACTGCAAAATTAAAAAATGTTTTTAATAGCTTCAGGACTTGAATTTGATTAAATGAATCCTGCTAAAGCTCTTCTTGTAATTACACGCTTTCAGAGAAACCTCTACAATGAAGACAATACCTTGTATTAAAACCCTGGCTTTTTGGGGTTACACTAATTACGTGTACGCGTCACCAAGGTGTACAGACCAAGAAATTTAATAAATATAGATACAGTCTCGTGCAAAAGACGCACTAATTTTATAGCTTTCTTGAGCAAAAGTCGATATCAAAGCACAGGTAACCAACGTCGAGTCACGCAAGAACATTGTTCTTTCTTTCATATAATACGAACTGTTCTTTTCCGTTGCAATGACAATGATGAGTACAAACAAATATTGTCGTCGCTGAAATAAGCTATAGACGAGGTTTTACGTAAAAATAAATATGCAATAAATTAGAATTATTGGCTGAAGTACAACGTGCTGTGACGCCGAATTGTTAATAAACATCGTTCAGGATTTTTCATTTGGCTACAACACAGCTGCTGCACACAAATTTTGTTATGCAGATGACTGAAGTAGGAAGGTAAATAGGGGTTGTGGCGTTGGTCAAAAAAAAATAAAACTTTAGTATTGATTGTTTGAATTATTTATCTTTAATTTTATGTGAGATGAAAAATAAAAACAGAGAAGTTAAATTTGACATGTGAAATTTATATACGTTACAAGATCTCCCTTTTTTGTTGCAAAAATAGTCGTAAAAAAAAACTAATAAAAAATTTATCTTTTATTAATATTTTCATATTGCTAGAATATTGATATTTTTAATATTAATATGTTTGCTAGAAAAATATCAAGATTTTAGAATGTTATTAATTTTTCAAATTAATCAAAATAAACGGTTAAAATAATAAACTTCACACAATTAATAAAAATTCAAGTAGATAGTGCATCAACATTAACTATAATAGACTTAAAATAATACTAAATTAAAAATTATAAAAAAAACAACTACTGCTCAACACGTATGTTTTGTATTTTCTTGTAAAAAATGATTTATTGTCTAATTGTCTATAGACATTGAATGATTTATTGAAATATATTTCAAATTTACCAAAATTATCAATTTTTTACAATCCACGCAAATGTAAACTTATGAAAAATGAGATATCTCATAATCTGTCGTAAGTTTTTTTCTAAATAAGTTCAGTTGGAGTATGAGAATTTCATTATCTATTACATTATCATAACATTAAGTTTCGTTTAAGGAAATTTGAGTTGAGTGTGAGTTCTGCTCAAATGACGTCTAAGAATGTCACCCTAAAAGGTTTAGAGTTGTAAGTCTGATCTTTTAAAGAATTCTGTCATTGACAATTTTAATGTTTAGAGAAAAGATAGATTTAACATAAAAAATAAATTTAAAACTATTATTGACTTTAAAGAATTATTTCTTTAGAGATTTTTTAATTTGAGAGTAGGTTTACGGTAGCATAATTAAATATTTATTAATTAAAATTAAAGTTATTTTGTCAGGTGATTGGTTAAATCTCGAGAATAACCAATCAAACATCTTGATTTTGTATTTAATTGTAATTAACTTAATTTTAGTTTAATTTTCTCTTTGTAGATGTTTTGAATATTTTCATTTGGCTGGTTGTACCATTTTAAATGATGGAGCTTATACTTGCTGGTTGCTCAGATAAGAGCTGATTAGGATCACTAGTTTCTTCTCTATTGTTACATAATTAAAGTGTTATAAAAATGTTTCGATATATCCACGAAAGAAAATCTTTCTTGCTGTTATTATTTTGTTATGATATCCTGAAAGATTGCATATCCTATAGAAAATCCGCTTGCTTGACTTCTCGTTATTAAAATGAAAAGATTCACCTTGCAAAGAAAAACACGCACCAGTTGCGGTTTATAGCTGAACTATCAACTCCACCTGGAACAGAATTTCTTTTAATATTCCTTAGTTGATCCGTCATTTTAAGTCGAGTAAATGTCTTTGTTTTAAAGATTTTAATTTGTCTGTTAATTCCATACTTTAACATTTACAGAAAAGCAAAGTTTTTGCATTTATGTGTAGATAATATAAATTTTTCAATATATAATGCTAAAGATATAATTTTAAAAGATGCAAAAACAATTTAATAAGCGTTATCTATTAAAATGATATTTGATCTATATATATTTTTTGAGATTAATTATGGTTTGTTTTTGAAGAAATATACTGTAGTCTTTATTTTGAAGACAAAAGGAGATAAATAAAACTCATATCGTGATGATGGCCACTTGGTGGTCAAAAGAGCTTTTGAGATCTAACAAACAAACTTTTTGACAAGTGGTAAAACTGAGTGAATAATTTATTGTGTAAAATATTTCAAACCAATAAGTTATAGAGATAATATAATTATTATAATGTGCATTTTAGTCATCTTAGCACGACACCATTACATTTATATGAATCAAAATCATATTTACCATAAAAAAGTTTAATGTTTAAGTTTTTTTACAAAATTGATACCAAAGAGTATTTTTGATAAATGTGTGCAACGTGATTGTAAAAAAATCATCAAAAATATCTTTTTCTAAAAAATTACACATGCCATAATAGCAAAAATGCACTATACTATATCTATTATTCATGTTACGCTCAACAAAAAAAACCAATTAAAGAAAAGTCTAAATTATTTTTTTTGTTTTTCTGTTTGACCACGTTGCTGAATGTTAATTAAAATATTTTTTAATTTGATCTTTATACAGATTGGTGTCATTATGAAGGACATTCAACAGAAATTAACATATTTTATAAACAAAATTTTATTCACTGTTGTCATGTTAATCGTATTGAAATTATACTCAATTTTTCTTTAATATGTTATTTTTATCTTAAATATTTTCTCAATAATTTGTCGGCTGATTATGATTCCAATTCATACTTTTTCAATCTATAAATGTTAGAAAAATTTTATTGTGTAACTGATGAAAAACCGTTTTGCGCATTGATTTTTACCACAAATTAACAAAGGCTTATTAGATAAATGAAAAGTTAAAGAGTAGACAAAAAAAATTGGATTTTTGATAAAAGAGTGATATTGTAACCAGAATAAAACATTAGATACAAGTTTATTGCTTTATACTATTTCTTAAAACTATTTAACAATCTTAAGACTTTTAAAATTTAAAATTAACTGTCTTGCGTCTATCTGTTTAACGGAATTTCAATATAGCAGTTTTAGGTCGACACAGTGTTTCAACTTTACCGTAGTTTTAATAGAGCCGTCGCAGTTTAATTAAGATGTCTTCTTCTTCGTCGGCAACGTTAATCTGCTACGGTTCTCGTAAATCCTCACTTAAAGACTATTCTGCAAGAGTTCATGTTTGCACAAATCGCGACAAACGGTTTTCGACGTTGTTACCTTGCATAAACATGAGTTTCTCGATGTTGTGGCTCCTTAATAACGATGTCATCTATTTACATACAGCCGAAAGACATTAGGTAGGTTGTGATACCATAATAAATGTTCACAATGGAATAAATCAAGATCAGTAAGAGACAACATTGTGCGTATCTATAAATAATGCCGTTGTCATTTATTATGCGACGAAAATACTGAAGGCAAAGCAGAAAGATATATTGTATTTAAATAAATATTATACAAGCACATTACATTTGAAATTATCGTATAACATTTAAAATTAGAAGTTTACAAAGTTTTGTAAAAAAATTAATATTGTAAAAAAATAAAGAGTCAATATAACTCAAACCTAACTAACTATTGATATTGAAATTTTAAATAAAACGTACAAATTGTTGCTATTTTATGTATATGTATATATATTGTTTAAGTACAATTTACTTGTTCCTTCTTAATTAATTTTATTCATCAAGTTTACAACATAAAAAAATTATTTTGTTATTTACTTAGTTTTTTAATACAAAACAATCAAACTTTTCCGTTGAGTTGACAAAATGTAAATTGAAATAAAACTAAGTGTAGCAACAATTTTTGTCAACTAATATTAATTAGCAAAGACTTCAGGATTAATATCAGACAGATTCAGTCTTAATCAATTTTGAAAAATAATCTAAAGATCTTGCTTTTATTTTATTGTTATTTATTCGAGTTATTCGAGAGCGAGTTAGCTCAAAAGTAAATAGTAAGTAAATAGTCTTTATCCTCATTCGAAAACAAGATGGTTTTATGCCCGGCGCCAACTACACCAATGCACACAGATAATAGCAAAGTGAGTGCAATTATTATTTTTTATTTAATCCAAAGCTAGCTACATCTCTTAAAAGCTATCTTGCATCTAACAATTTTTGAGAAAAAACTTTTACCGCTGTATGACTAATCAATTAATAGTTTGACAGTATTTCAAAGACTTTGAGTGTACTATTTTATGCTTCAAAAGTAAAAAGTACAGCAGTAAACTCTTATTTAAGAAATAAAAAGCTCAAGTAGTTGGTTCTTTATTTTTTAAATGCCATTTTTTATCTTGTTTTTGGTACTTTGGTAAAACACAAACTACTTCTTCTACTCCAACAGCTGATGAAAATGTATGTCAAGCAACTGTAAATGTTTATCTAAAAACGTTTCAGATTTTAGTACTTTATCTTAATTTTTTTAAGTTAGCTTAATTCGCTATTTTAAAACAATAAATTTGAATATTTTCGCTTTGCACAACAAATTGCCTACTTTAATAAAATAATTTTTAGCACTTAGCGGTCCTGCTTAGTTGTAACAAGCACCCACCTTAAAATTTTATTACAAATGTAAAAACAGAAACAATAAAGAATAAAACTTGGATATAAGTCGAATACATGTTATTTCTCAAAACAAGTCGTTGCATGGTACCATACTTTACACCAGACGTCCAATAACTCACACAACTCAATTGAATGAGTGAGTAAAGCTGCTCCAAAGACTGTATTTTTTCTGATAAAACCTAGTTTTCTCTTATTGGAGATGACAATTGACATAATATAAAGTGACGATGTGTTCGAGTAAAAACTTGTTTTGTTAAACAATCTCAGAATTTGTCAAAAAAGATTGGTGGTTTGCATTTTTTAGAAACCACATTTACTGCAACACAAAATTAAGATGACATAGTCGACCAACTCATTGATTAGCTAGATGACAAAAAACTGCATAATAATTTTGCTACAGCAAATGCCATCAGAGAAATACTTTCATATCATGCAGAATATTTTGATAAAAGATAATTAACCTCATAAAAAGATAATAAAAGATAATTAAAAGGAACACTGAAATTGCATAGCGTACTAGGCTTTGCAATATGCACTTTTGTTGTGTAGCTTTACATTAAAAATTCAATTGATTTAACGCCAATTCATAATCTGGAAGAACTGTGTAATCTAATAACTTAAAAGTAACAACATACCAATGTTACAAAATGGTTTCCGCTAGATGGTAAAGAGGTACGTCAATATCGTAATAATACGATTTTACATTCTTTGTTCAGTTTTAATTTTCGGTTATATATAAATATTAAATAATTATAAACGTTGTTATGTGGTTTTGCAAATGTGGTTAAAATACCAATTTAAAATAATTTACTACTACTTGGTTTACTATATTAATCTGTTGGTAGTTGTGATCAACAAAATGTTTTAGTTAATATTTTAATAAAGTTAGAATTAATATTGAGATTTGTTCTCAAACTAATGCTGATAAAGCAAATTGAATTATTTTCCAATGTAGTTTGTTCTTTACTAGGTTTATATACGCCCAGACACCAGACAGGATGCTCTACGAACAGTTTTGTTCTCGTTAACAAGAATGTCAGATAATTTAGCTTAAAGGCTCAGAACAAAACAGATCTACAAAATTATGACAAGAGAATGTTGTGTAGGAGATAGTTTAGCTTTATGTAAACAAAACAAGTAGCAAATTATGCTGGGTAAGATAAAAGATCGTTAACCTTCTTTACGTGTCTGACTAAATAGTAGAATTATTATTCCTTACCGTGATATTATTTAAACTTCAAATATTTAATGCCGAGGCTTTGTCAAACTTGAATTTTTTCTAATAAAATGTTCATTAATTTATTATATCTGGTAAAGTTGTATAAATCGTACTTTTAATTAAAATGAAATTTAATTGTAAATGTAGAAATACAAAACTAGAAAACTTATGATGTAATGGCAAATAAAAATAAACTTTTTTTAGAGTTTAATAATGAATAGACTAGCCCCAGAAACTATCAATTTATTATTAATATTTTTGAAAATAATAACAATTTATATATTACAAAAAATTTTCAAACCTATTACAAGATCGTTCAAATTAAGTAGTTACAACTTTTTAGTAATAAATATATCAGCAAAAACCATTTATTAATATGCATTAATTATTAACAGGTTGGCTGCGTATTGTTCATTATTGTAGTGCGGTGTATAAAAATTGCAAAAGTTCAAGATTTGCATATCTTCGTTAGTTTTTGTTCGTTTCAAATGCTGAAGATAGCTTTATACGTAACTCAAGATTGGAATTATTTTTAGAAGGAGAAAACGTACCGGACTTTGGGGACCGGTAACGCACAGACATCCAAACCCGGTGCGGGAACGGTCCTGGGGGACCGTTGGATATTGAGAAGTACACGTAGTATTAGTGTGGAATTAGTTATCTATAATAAAGTTACTTCTTCTTGAAAATTGTCTATTATAGAGTTTTGACGAAGATTAGCACGGGATTTTTTTGTTACTAGTAGTATATACGAAAAAACCACTACTTTCAAAAGCCACATTCGAGCGAAAATGCAAGTAACTTGGTTACAGTAGTAACAAGTTACTGAGATTAATGTTTTGGACAACCAGACATGTGTTTACTTTGCTGCAATAGCATTCTTAAGAAATAGTTGGTACTTCTGGAGTTAAATAAATTGTTTTTCCAAACATTATATTCAGATCCCATTATTTTTTATACTAATAAAACATAATAAAGTGGTTTGATGTTTTTATCTAAATCTGTAAAGAATAGTAAGCTATTTGACACCTTAAAAACTCTAACACAAAACCTGATCCCAAAACGGATGATAACAGTAAGTTCTTACATGTTTAGTTTCAATAATTGATCTTAAACCGTTTATAATTTATATCATAAAACTATAAAAATTGAAAAACAAATTGCATCATTACCGGGCCTTAAAGACCGATATCGCACTATGTCACCGGTAACGCACAGTTGCAGAGTTTCTATATTTCAGAAACGCAGTCAACCTGTTAAATGTGATTTTTTGCTATTTTATCATGGTAATTTGAAAACTTTTTGATCACTCGTCATATCAACTTTTAAATAGCACTTCAATGTCAGTTGAACGATTTTATAAATTGCCACAATAGAAAACAAAATGCATAAAATTAAAAAAACAATAATTGAACTAAAAAATTATATAACAAAGAAATGCACAACACCAAAAGGTTAAGAACACTCTCTGGAACAAAAAAATGCGTTTCAATTGCAAAAACAATCATTGAGATAGAAATTTTAACATATACACCTAAGTTCACAATTTAAGCGGTCTAGCTTTTCACACCAAAGTATAAAGTGAATACGTGTTAGTTTAAGACCAACACAAACTTTAATTTGTGTTACTCTGTTTAAAACACATTACTTTGTAGTAAATAGTTGCTATCGCATTAGATTGTTTATGCAGCAGCTTATTTTTGTCAAAATGGAATATCACCTAATATAATAAAAACGTGTTTGTAGTTGAATAATAAGCTTACAGAAAGAAAAAGGAATAAAATATTATCTTTGTATTCCTACTGGACCCTTCAAGGAATAGAAAGTGACCGCCGTCGACTGCGATATAACGCGTAATATGATTGTTTTTGGAAGAATATGTGATTTGAGCGGACATAGTGTGGGCGCTGTAATAAATGATTCGTGTCAATATTATAATCGTTCGTAAATCGTGGTGTTTAAACATTTAGTTTTTCTGTTAGTATTGCAACTCAATATCAAATTTTTTGTGAGTATTTTGCTTGAATAACATGTTTATCTACCCAAATACCAAAATTAAAATAAGTCAATCAAATTTTAGCCTAAAGCAACAATAGATAAAAAAGTAATTTGTTTGAGAGAAAAAAGTTGATAAAAGATTATGAACAACATACTCTTAAAGATTATTAAACAAATATTTAAAAGAAAAAAAGCATAATAAAGTAGACAAAGAGGAAGACAAGTTAACAACAGACCAAACATCAGAAGTAGGTAATTGTAACAACTATGATAGAGATTAGAATGACTATAACAACTAGCATAAAGTGCCAAGAAGTTTTAGCGCGTTGTAAAGCAGAAAAACGTTTAATAAAAAAAAATTGCCAGAGACCTGTACAGATTTCTAATGCGTATAAAGACTTACGCAACCATGGGAGGGCAAGTAGGGCGCAGCCGAAATAGTGCCGGCTGCTCAAGACTATTGCTTGCTGTTAAGTAGCAAAAAAAAGTAATGTTTGTAACAGTAACAGCAAAGAATAAAAGAAATTCTAATTGAACAACTATAATTTCTAAAAATTGTATAAATGTGGTTAGTACTGACTGCAAAACATATTAATTTACTGATGCATTTATTTTCAGAGAGTTTAATTATATCTAAAATCAATATCAATTTTTAGATAAACTAATAATATTAATAAAGTTATAATTGTGGTTTTAACACTATAGGACCACAAACAACTAAACCCAAACATCAAACTGCCATTTCCAGTGAGGCTTTTAATAATTTCCACTATAGAAGCATCCTTTCTCTTCCCACGATGTTTGCTAAGGACTAGATAATTCCATCGAGGTGTTTGGAGTTAGCTCCTGACGTTGTCGTCCTACATCATCAACTAACTGCCTTAATTATCACATATTTAATGGGCTCAAGTGCGAGCTACGAGTACCTCACCGTTCTCAAACTTAAATAATGACAATGGTAACTTGCTGAGTAAACAAGAACTGCATCGTAGGAGAGTTCGCTGATATTAAATACGTGCTGGACGCCTCCGCAGTTAAACAAATTCAATTATCCAACCTTCTGCTTCCACTCTCTAACGACCACTATTGTTAGAATGATAAATTATTAGAAAAACATCGTTAGTCTGTTATTACTTATTAAAAAGTCAGTTACTTTTTACTAGTAAACTAAAAATAATAGATTAGCTGTAATAGCGTATCTACTTGTTAGCATTAAATTTGAAATTATTTCTTATTTATAATAATAACCTCTGCTTTTCACAATTGGAAAAAGTTTAAAACAATTAATGTTTTTGTAAAACAGAGACCAACTTCTATCTAAGCTGCTTTCAATTTGGCTGTCACTATTTACTCGAATTAAAAAAGACCGATGCTTCTATACACTACTTTTAATTGGATTATTATCAGCTTTTCTCTAAACAAGGGAGGTTTAGTAAACTTGTACCGGAAAAGCAATATCGGCGGTAGTATAGCTTACCGGTGTAGTACAGCGCTCGGGACTATCAAAGTTGCTTCAATTATGAATCTTTTGATGGAGCTTTTAATGCTAAAATTTAAAACCTTGCGTAATTGACAGCTCATGCTCTAAATAACTTAAATTTGTCTTTGCAAAAAAACACTATCTGACATTTTTCAGTTTTTATATGAGTCAATAGCTCATAAATAATATTATAAATTACCAAGTTTTTGAAAAGTACATTAGACATTGCTCATCTATAAAAAAATTAAAAAATATTTATATACATATTATATACAAAAAAATTATCTCATTTTCCTATTTTTTCTGTTACCAAAATATTTAAAAACGTAAGTATTAGTCAAAAAACGACTTTTCTTAAAATTATCGATCAGATTTATGTAAATACGGTTGTGTTTTTTTATATTTGTGTGCTTATCAAAAACCAACTCAAATTAATACAATTTTAAATGATTTTAACATTATTTCACTTTCAAAAACGTTAACTTGTTTGTTTTTCCAAAATATATCTAAAATTCTATTTGGAATAACAATAAAAAAATTATAGGTCTATCATCGCAATTTTTGATTCTTTTTTTTATTGAGCGTATTTTTGTCTCATAACTCCCAAACTATCAGGATGAAGAAAAGTTATACATTTTGTGAAAAAAACTCATGATTTTCAAAAAATATTAATATTAACATCTGACCTTACAGCAAAGTTGAGAAATCAGGTTTCTAGATGTTTAAGGCATATAGGTCTCACTCCAAATGACAGATGTCATTTTTGATAGACACAATTTGAGACAAAAATGTCTAATTTGAATAGATTTGCGTTTTATCTGAGTTTTCTAAAAAATGTTCTAATTAGCTTTTAGTTTTGAGCTTTTTCACTTGTAAAATGATTAGTAAAACGCTTTTGGTCTGTATTTTAATCAGTTGTATTGAAGCTTTTAAGCTGGTTGTTGCTATTTTCTAGTTACCTAAAAAAACTTTTGTTTGTGGTCGATACCAGTAGATAATAATTTGATAAAATTAATCAATAACGTATTGGCAACAATAATTATGAAACTTAAAAACTTTGGCTAAAAGAAAAACATCTATTATGGTATGTTTAGCGTTTTATGAGCAACGAATTCAATTCAAGAAAGATCGGTCGTCGGGTACATTTTCCGCTGTTGTGGTTTAGCAATAAAAAAAATCCAATACTGGATCAGCGTCGTATCTCTTGGGATTTTTCTCTACAAGTGCAGATCCATCACGGATATGTATCCGGTCGCCGATGCGAACGATCTCAATTACAAACTTTTTACTCGTTTCAAAACTAATAGAATCTTAAAAATAAATCTTTTTACGACGGTTACTGTCAAACTAAAAATTGGACAAACTTTCGAAATTATTGTAATTGCAAAAAAAAACAGAATTGTAAAGATTTCATTTTATTCAAATTTAAACAATATTTTGCGAATAAGATACAGATACACAACAAAATTTTTCAATTTAACGGAAATCTTGTGATTCTAAGTTTTTGTATGCCTATACCAAATTCGTAAGCTTTGTAAGCAACAAGCAATAGCTTTTATACATAACAAACATTTCTACATGTTTGTTTCTATCTAAAGCTTGCAACATCAAATAATGTTTAAAAACATATTATAATAACAATTTTAATCGAATAATGCTATTACATTTGGTTTTTATAAAAGCAAAAAAATGCTTGCACAAGCTAGGTCTTAGAATACAATACCAACATCAGATTATAAAAAACCTTATAAAAAAGCGAATTAACTTTGATTTTAAGTGGAGTTACTTGTATTTTTATGTCGGTACACGCTTGGTAATTTATTTTTCCGGAAATCGTCTTGGAAACAACATTTTCCTGCTTATTTACACGCAGGAAAATTGAGTTTTCCAGACTAGTATTGTAAAAACTTTACAAACCGCAAAATAAAAAAGATACTCTAGTAACTATAGTAGCCAACGAAATTGACAAACTTGATTTTTGAAGAATTTGTAAAAAAAATTCTAAAATTTGTAAATTTTGTCTTTTTTTACGATTTCCGGAAAAACTTAATACAAAACTCGTCAGTAAAATCTCTTACTTGACTCGGAGCTTTAAAATACTCGGCACAAAGTGCCTCGTATTTCAATTTAGCTCTTCTTCAGTAATTTTGAAATTTTCCTGACTTTTATGTAAATAACTATAAAAACTTTTGTTCAAAAATGTATTTAAATTTCTAATCATAGCATAAGACCACAAAATTATTATAAAAATTGCATTTTTATAAATTTAATTTACAGATTTTTGATTTTAATTTAAAACAGTCTATTCAACAACCTATTTAGTACCCTGGAATATCTTTAAAAACTTTTTCTAATCAAAGTTTTTTTTATACATTTTGTGTTGTTTAAGTCCGATTAGCAGTAAAGCTTCTATTATCAGATTATGTTTGTAGCGTCTATGTAGAAAGTTTTATTCTAGATTAGAACGTAATGGTTATTATACAAGTAACAGCCAATAAGCAACGCGCACTTAATTTTGCTTCATTTAGTTTGGCCAGATTTAATATAAAATTCACAAAGTTAATAACTATCTCCTAACATTAAAGCATATGCGGTTTTGTTGCTATATAACATCTTCAAAGTTGTTAATGCAGTCTTGCGGCATGCACTAGCACAGATTTGGTTAACTAATGCAGTTTGCTAACTTCGTTTCTCTCTTATTTAACCTATTACGTTCAGTCTAATTCAATTTTAGAAAATGTTCGCTAATAGTTATAAATTTATATATATCTTCGACTCGTTAATTTGTAAAAATTTTAATTAAAAATCAAAATAGAACATTATTGGTTAATTTTCAACATTACAAAATTTAGTTGCGCATCTAGTGAACTATAAACGGTAATTGTAAAATTTTCTAACTTATATTATAATAAAGGTTACTTTTATAATAGATAAAAAAAGGAGGTTTCAAGTTTTATTCATTTATAATATATAGTAGTAGCCGGTATAGTAAAACAAACAAAAAGAAATATTATGTCTGATTAACTTTCTCTAAAAAAGTTACTAAAAGCTTTCTGACAAAAAACACAAATGCAAAAAAAAGATTTTTGTTTAATTCTCACACTAGATCTGAATATGTAAATAATATTGAGTCGGCTTCATATAAATTCTCTCATATTCGTTTTCTGAGTTGGAGTACTTATAGTCTCAGAAAAATGTTTATTAAAGTATAGTAAAGATACTGTCAAGATTTCAGATAATTCTCCTGTGTAAAAGAATGTAGAAACTTAAAAAAAATTTGCCAAACCAAACGTCAAATTATTTTTTAAAATTTTGAATATTTCGAAATTTGAAAGGGGTCATGTCATGCAATAAAACGATGTATTTTACTCCTACTTGTGTAAATTAGCCTTGTATATCACTGATGAGCCTTAAACGCCTCGTTTCACTTGGTGATTAGTGATTACTAATGGCTCACTAGTAATATGCCAATTCACACAAAAACTTGTAAAATAAATAACTATTATATTAAAATTGAAAATGTTAAATTAAAAAAAAGTTATTAGAACTTTAAAAATAAAATGTAGAATTTAAAATAATGAGAGTAATAATTTGGAATAAAAACAAGCTTTTTTATTCTAATTGTCCCTTTCTCTAAAACAAAACCTCCCTAGCCCTGAAAACTTCTGATACAATAAACAAATTTTTGTAGAATTGTTGCACCGTTAATAGCCTAAAGTAGAATTGGTTAAAAATTTGTTTTATTTATCTTGCTTATTATTTTTTCATTGTCAGAATTGCATGATTGGTTGATAAAATTCTCTAAAAAAAGTTCATATAGCGTCAGTAAAATACTTTTATTGAATGTCAAACGACAATAATAAGCATATTGCTATAACAAACAATTTATATAAAACACTAAAACCAGAAATCGTAAAACATTGTAAATCATATGTTTTTTTTGTTTTTTTAACGTCTTAGGGTAATAAAAGCTAACAACTTTGCTTAATAACTTGAAAACTATCTCTCTCTCTCTCTCTCTCTCTGCTTTTTTTTGAGTGATAAAAAGATAGCAATTAATGCAACAAGATAAAAAATAGTTTTAGAGCTATTTTTTAAATAAAGTTGTTTTTATGTGCTGTTCTTGTGAGCCATTTCATGTTCTAAAAGCAACGCAATTTCTTAGCTTTTTAGCGTCAGCCATGTTTGCAGTAACTTCCATTTCATTTGAATCTTTTTTTCTCTTTTGCAATGTTCAACTCTATATTCAAGTTTTTTGTCAAAGACTAAAATTAACAGTTTTTTTTAAGTTTTTCATTTACAATATATTATTGCTACAGAAAATAAATGCAAACAGAAGTAGAATAGAATATGCAAGAAGTAGAAGATAAACATTTTCTTGAAAAATTACGAATTTTTTTTGTTAATTATACTTTGCGTCGCTTGGGTTACCAAGAAATCGAAAAACAGCAATTCTGTTAATAATTTTTCATTTTTAAAAAACAAATAAGTCTTACAGATTTTGCGAAAACTTTTTGATGCAGAAAACAACAAAATGCTCAGAAAGACATTATTTTGTATAAATGTCGTATTATGTCAGTAAAATAATGTCCATATAAAGTTTTGAGCCTAAGTATTAATTTTTTTTTTGAATTATAAAACGTTTTTGTAAAAGTACAATAAAAAAACAATTTTGTAGTTACAAAACTTTTTTATCAGCACTGCAATCTTGTTTTTTTAATCAAAACTATGTTCTTCAAAGTGTCTATTTTCGACCGTGTTAGCTCTATATACGAAGGTTTGTCTTGAAATCGGCGAGGTAACATCCGGCTCTAATCCTATTAGATGTAGACAACTTCATTAGTCTGCCTTTTGCCCTAAATAATTTACATTCTATATTGCCCCAAAATTGCTATTTTGCTTTAAGAAATCCAGCAGCTCAATGCGGCTAGAATAAATAATCTGCTTTTGATAAAAAGTGTTTTCATATTTTAAACATCGATAAAAATAATTGAGTTCTGCAGAAAAACACTTGTTGCCTACAATGAGAAATTAAGCGTTTCCCACTGTTTCAACGTTCATAAATCTCTTGGAATGTTAAAGAGCGTCTTGACATGTTTCAAAAATAAACCCAGACGTTTACATCTTACTAAACATGTATTAAAAAAAATTATCATACATAAAGCTAAGGTAAAATTATTTATACAGTCAGAAAAGAAATAAAAATTAATTTGTTTTTATTATCGACAGTTTTTAAAGCTATCTTGATTTGATTTGTCAACGGTTTGAGATACTTTTGTTCTCATTATTTATCTTCTCATATTTCATTAATGAAAATCTACTTGCTTTATTAAGCTTTGGTGTACTCTTTATCAAATTTTTTCAAATTTTTACTTCCATGTTCAGAACAATCATCTACGAGTATAATTGTCAAAATAATTATCTATAATTGTTCTTACAATATTTAAAAAGTAGAGAGCATTAGCTTCAGTCTGAAAAATATTATTAAAATACAATCTAATGTACAGATAAAAAACAATTATAAATGATGCATAAGTGCGTATATGTATGATATATTATGATGTAATAAGTGCATAATGTAATATTTTAATTCTTTTAGGTTTTTGTTTTTTTTAAACGCTTATATTTAAAACGTATTACTGTATTATTATAATATTAAAATTTTGAGACAAAAGTTTTTTATTTATTTTTATAACATTTCTAAGCTTTCTGTTTATTATGCTGCTTTAGAATTAGACGCGCAGTTGTTAATCCGGAATTGTGTGAATATATTCTTAGCGTAAGATTAAGTAAATCTGGCTGTGTGCTCGAAGAACTGGGACAGGTGCTTCTTCGTAACGTTAATTGTCTTAAACCGCTAATCTAGCATCTGCCACGTGCTGAACCCTTGAGAAAACTTCAAACTTTGGACTTGGAGGAAACTATTCGCTTCTGATGTGTCGCGACGATATCCCGAGAGAGAGAAAATGTCGGTTATATCAAGTGAAACTCCACTTGTCTTGAAGATTTATTTTTTATTTGACGTAATGATGTTTTCTGTAAACCCATTAGGTGCACCAATTTAAAAACTTGTCTAGATAACAGAAAATGTTTTATTAATCTTTAAAGCTAAACTTTTATCTTTAATTTGCAACTTTTTTTCTAGTAACAATATTTTGAAAAATAGTAATAGATTAGTCAGATAAACAATGCGCTTTACATACTATGGTCTGATTTCTTCTTGTATAACTTTATTAGTTTCTGTCATTTAATAAAAGTCTTAAATTTTAATTTTGAATAATGCAAAACATAACAATAGATGCTAGAAGCAATTCAATTAAATTATTACACAAATAATAGTAATGGCCTCTAAACAACAATATTAATTTATATTATCTTTTTTATAATTTTGTGTAATTGTTTACAACTAGGCGTAGCCAAAGTATCAACAGCTATTTGTGATTTAAGAACCTAAATTAATATATTGTGGATTAAAAAAAGTGTTTTCTTTTAAAATTGACTATAAATTATGCGCTTGCAGCATACGTAAAATTTTTTTAACAATTTGCTTAGCGTAATAATTAAAAACGTTACATATTTATCAAATCTTTGCTTACAAAATTATTTATTTAAAATGGTTGTGTTCAAATGAAAGTTTGTTTAATGTTGATGCAATCTATATTTGGCTCATGTATTTTGCGTCTAGAAAACCGGTCAATTTGTTTTTCTTATATCAACCACATTTTATATCAAAATTTGTTTACTTACTTGCTCAATTGGTGTAATAATCCACAGAATAGTTCAAAATTTATCAGTTTATTAGTTCTTTTTAGAATCAAAAATACAAATAATATCAATAATTAATTTGTTTGAATTTAATTTTAAACTATGTACATATTATATATATATATATATATATATATATATATATATATATATGTACTCATTATAAGCATTAAAAAATATATAAAATAATTATGCATTAAAATGAGAAAAACTGGTCTAAAATAATAATTTTATTTATTAATAGAGTAAATAAACAACATTTTAATACTTCTCTGTTAAGATATATGAAAACTTACACAATCAAAAAGTATCACACAGTTTACTCATTAAACAAGTAAAGTCATCTGCCACGATATTGACCTAGTGAACCAATGCAACAGCACGCAGTGAAATACTTTTCAGGTAAATGCAATGTTTTATTGTTTAGATATGACTAAAACAATCGCCTCCGAAATAAATATTTTATTATAAAACTCATAATTAAAAAGTTATTCATATAGATTTAATTTACTGAGACATACTGTACATTGGTTGAATTTTTTAACAACTTTACATTACAGCACATTAAATGTAAACAAAATTTTAAAAACATCGAGAGTTGTTACTTCAAATTAAATTATTAATATACTATTTAGAAAAAAACTCATTATCATAAAATTTCAACTCTAAAGTTGTTGTTCGCTAAAATTAAAAAAAATGTTTTTCGATATTTAATTAAAATAAATATCTAATAAAAATTTGTTCACATAGCTTACAAAGTTTGAAAATCTTTTTCATCTTATTACGTGGTTGTCGACTTCTCCGTTTTTATCTCCTTCGATTTTTTCAAGCGTCTTAACCAGTCATCCCCAACATTTGTCGTTGACAAACCGCCACCTTATAACTCAGATTTCTAGAACTTGTGAAGTTACAAAAATTGTTCTTTTATTTTTATTGAAACAGAAAGAAAGTTTTAGTAGATCCATAATCATAAGCTGTGAGAGAGCTGGATAAGGCGGCTTGGTATTAGATGATCGTCACATTTATCAAATAGAATTGGTAGAAAATTTTGAGAGGTGTTTACGTGACCAAAAAAAAAAAACTATGTTTAAATCTTTTTTCTATAATAAAAAAGATTGTCGGTAAATCAGTCGATGCTAGTAGTTAGTTACATTTTTTACACTCAAGTGCATATCATGCAACTCTGGCATCCTCATCCGTTATCGCAGATTACTTTTTGTTTCATTTCTGGAAGCCCCAAAAGTCTTTCTCGTAAACCTAGAGTCCGGCCAACCAACAGTAAAAGTAAACATCATAAATAAAGTATTCCCTCTGTCCGAGTCAACACAAATCCAAATGAAGATGGTATTACTTACAGCACATTGAACTCGACTTACATTGCAGTGTTATTCATCACTGTCAATTCAATGGAAGTATACGATAGTAAAGTTTTAATGCTGCTTTAACAACTTTTTTTGTTTGAAAAGGTCACTTTTTATTAGACAAACTTCAAGAAGACTTGGCGACTTTATGTCGGGTTGCTTAATCTTTAAAATTTTAATTAATTTCACACAGTAGAAAGATAGAAGGCAATTAAAAGTTATTTATTTAGTGCTTATGGCAATTAGTCAATGTGAGGGTTTGTTGCAGAGGGTTTTTCTAACAGCTAAGAAAACATTTTTTATTTCTTTTTTGCATTTCATAAATTCCTTCGACGTTCAACCTAAATATGTATCTATAATTCTTACATAATAAAGCATCTCATCTCCCATGTCGAGTATTGATTGATACAAAATAATTGTATCAGAATTTAAATTTGACCGTTATCAAAGTTTTTGCTTTTACGGTTTCAATTTAAAGCTTTTCCCGTTTTTGCGGTATTATTGAGACAGTGAAAAAAATTAAATAACTGTTGTACGCAATGTCCTTTGCTATTCTTAAGCAGAACGTTTAATTATCGGAATCAGTATTAGCAGTTGTTTGAGAAGTATAATATTTTATAACCTACAACTATTTTGGCAAAAATGTTAGCCACCTCGCAGAAGCCTTTGATTTAAACATTTTAATCGTTTATGTGATATCAGTCATAAAAAATAAAACTATTTTAAAATCGTTTGAAAAACAATAACAAACTACAGCTAAAAAACAAACAAACTCAAACACATCTATCTAAAAGATTGGAAAACAATTTATATGATGTCTAAAAAAATATTATATTAATAATTCTATAACATTTAACATTCATCTAACTGCTGGTTTGCGTTTACAATACTGCAATAATAATTAAGTAACAAACTATTAATAAATCCGTCATAAATAAAATTTTAAGCAAGTTCTGGATAAAATCGTATCTTTGCTTTTGCTTGGTCAGACTTTTATTTACGACCTGTTGGTCTTTAGTCGAGTAGTTGTTAGCCGTAACTCCCCATTATAAATACAAATATCTTCTATATAATAGACGCAAACTAACATTTGGATCAGTATACATACATTTTTATTTTGGATTTATCATATTTTTCAAATCTTTAAAGTCAATAATTTTAATGTAGTAAGATAAAATCAACACTTTAAATATTTAAAAAAGTAATCAAAAACTAACACCAAAACATTTCTGAAATTTTTGTCAGAAATTAAATGCCGGTATTTGTTTTTTTTTAATTACTTAAATCTCAGCATCGAGCACAATGTTTTGATCTATTTGGCCATTATGCTTAGTTTAAACAGACAAAGCTTTCTGATGTCAAAACTATTTTTTTCTCTCTTTATTAAAAATTTTAAAATTGCTGTAAATGTGTTGTATCTTTATGACGTAAACGTTTGTTAACAGTTTTCTATATATATAAAAATGAATCACTATTTCCCTTGGTTACGGCATCACGCCTGAACGGCTGGACCGATTTGGCTGATTTTTTTTTGTTTAGTTTGTTATTATCAGGAGAAGGTTCTTATGGAAGAAAAAATTAATGAAATCTTTCAGAAAGATTGAAAAATATACATTTAATTTTGCATATTTTAAAAAAAGCGCGTTACGAATTTAACTTCCCTTTCAAACATTTTGAAAGAGAAGAACGAAGGCGAAGATGTTTTAATCTCACGCATCCCTATGATACCGAACGATATGACATTCAGTTTTAAACGTTTACAGTTTCCAGTGCGACTTGCATTTGCAATGTCAATAAATAAATCGTAAGGGCAGTCGCTAAGTGTATGTGGCATCAACCTAGAAAATCCATGTTTTGCACATGGCCAAATATATGTCGCCTGTTTCTGTGTCGGAAAACCATCATTATTTATTTACGCGTCAAAACATAAAACTAAAAATATAGTTTATCAAAAAGCATTAGAATAGAGAGAAGCAGTAAAGGGTATAGAGGCTATTAATTGCTTTCTAGAGCGCGCATGATAATGAGCTCAGTGTTTACTTCAAAATGCCCAGTTGTTTAATAGCGATTTGTAAAAATATGAGTGAAATTATTGAACCCTACGGAATAAACACTATTATGAAAATATTTATTTTGTTTTTTATTTAATAAAATTAGTAAAGTCCTTCACTTTTCATTCTGGAAACTGTATATCTGATACGAAAACATATCGACGATATTCCCAAAAAAAAACCTAGCAATCATATGACTCGAAGCTCAAATTTGAATATCCATTTGCAAATACCTAGTACTGAATTAGTAAAAAATTCAGTATACTATAAAGCTATAAAAATCTACAACCACAACCACTTACCAATTTGCTTAAAGGCGACACCGACTGACACTAAATTTAGATTCATGGTTAAACAATTTTTGTTGGTAAGACCCTATTACACCATTGACGAGTTTTTAGATGATACATTTTAACTTCCTTTTAACTTTTTCTTCTTTTTTTATTTACACATATGAATTGCGATGAATATCTCTGGACGTCGTAGACTTTTGATATATATATATATATATATATATATATATATATATATATATCATGAAAGGAGGTTTTAGTCGGGGAGGGTCCGACACTACCTACTTGGTGTGCATAATGCATTTCCTCCTCTCTTTAATAAAAAAAAAAAAAAAAAAAAAAAAAAAAAATATATATATATATATATATATATATTTATATCTTTGTTTTTTATTGTTTTTATTTGTTTTTTATATTTGTTGTTTCTCTTTGTTTTTTATATTAACTTTTGTCGATTTTCAATAATTTGTAATGTTATTGGTTCCTTTTGTTTTGTTTTGTTGTGATTTCATGTTCTTATTTTTATGTGCATTGCTTTGTCCATAAAATTTTTGTAATTTTTAAGACAATAAAGCATTTATCTATCTATGTATTTTCTCAGGTATGACGAGACCAGGGAAATAGGTATTCATTTTTATATGGAGGATATTATAGATTCCAGTTCAAATTGAATAGGTACGCATACATAAGATAGGTCAGCTATACAAAATAAAGTAGTGCATCAAATTTACGCTAAGGCGGTACGAAGTTCGCCGGGTCAGCTAGTAATTTATAAATCAGACAAAAACATTCTAATGTGCCAAAAGTGTGCTACTTAAATAAAACTTGTTTAAATGTAGTACTTTTTATAACCTTTATAATAATCTTGGCAGTTACACCACCAAATCAAACAATAAATAGTTAAGAAAAATTTTTTGTTTATATGTCTAATAGCCGCGTGTTTTATCAAGTTTTGCTTTTCGACAAAACCCGGTGAATATTAACTGCTAAGCTCATCTAAAACTTAAAATTCAAAATTAAACAACTACATTCTACAGGCCACATTACGTGTTTCTAAAGGAAATTTGATAGATTACAAAATTTGGTTCTATAGCCACCTAGTTCTCTGATCTACTTTAAAATTTATTTTTGAGTTTTATTTTAACTAAAATTCTACAGTTTAGTTCAGCATTCAATTATATTAAAAAGCATTTTATAAGCATTTTACGCTTCTTTGGGACACTGTTTAAAGCATAAAAAAAGCTTAATTATAATAAATTACATTAAAACTTTCTTTTGAATAAACTTGTAGTTTTTGTTTAAATTTAAGTAAATTATAATAACAATTTATTGTGGCTAATATTTAACAATTACTAGCAACATATCAAAACTGTTTTTCTATCATCTATAAAGATTATAAAAATTTAGGTTTTATTTAAAAAATTGTATAGTAAGTTTTAATAATTTTGGTTAAAACAATTAAACATTTTAACATTTATAATGATTAAGCAATTGTATAGTAAGTTATAATAATTTTGACTCAAATAATTAAATATTTATAATGATTAGATTTAAAAAAAAAGTTTATTAAACTGCAGTTTTGACAAAAATATCTACTTATTAGTTTAAGTACTTACCTATTGTGCAAAATTGAATTAAAAGGAAAAATGATTTCAACGTCCCAGAACCTGTAAAAGCACAAAATGCCGTTTAACAATGTAATTATAGAAATTGGCACGGGTTCAATTGGTATAATGCTCTAATCAATTGTGTAATGAAATTGTAAGCTATTTGAGGGATTATAATGTTGAAGCGTAAACATATAAAAACTCAAAATTGTGTTATTTTAATTGAGTTTTGTTGAAATAAGCTTTAGTTTTGTTGTAAATTATTTGTTTCAAAATTAATGCAGACTGAGAAAAATTATTGAATGTTTTAACTTTATTAAAAAGCAAAATTAAAAAAAAAACAATTAGATTAAAAATCTGAACAAAAAACCAACATTTTAATAATTATTAGCTGAATGCAAAAAGTTTTTAAAAAAGCATTAACTCTTGCTATGAAATTTTGAAGATATGTCTATTTTTTGATTAGTTCATACGCAGATACAGGCGTATTGTGTATTATTGGGTAAGCTTTGACGTTTGACTACGCAACTATACTATCAACGGCAATAAAAATATATCAAAATTGCGCGGCAAAAATTGATCTAAATAATTTATAAACGCATACACAACAAAATAATCTGTAAACTGTTTTAGTCCTAAAGTTTCAAGAACCGAGGGTTTTTTAAACTTTAAAAAATACTTTTTGATAAAAATCAAGTTTATATTATAAAAATAGCAGTTGTTTACAAATAAGTTAAACTAACGTCAGTTGTGAGTTGAAGATCTGACGTTTTTGTGTTGTATGTAATAAACCATTTAAAAAGAAATCAATAATTAATAACAGCTAAATTTATTCAAGACTTAAAAAGCAGTAAATTAATCAGTTTTTTTTACACAAAAATTTTTTTTTCAACGATTACACTAACTTTTTCGACTTAAAATTTAGAACACTTTTGATTACTACAGCTTTGAAGTAAAATAAACTTTATTAAAATTGGTTGAGCCGTTTGATAGCTGCAAGGCAACAGACCTACATACATACACAGATCCACGAATACACACTACACGTTTATAACATGTCTCTTTCTGGCCGTGGGTGAAAAAGTGTTTGAAAAGTAATCAAGCATGCAAAACTAAAAATTCTTTGTTACAAATGAAATGCAAATATTGAATTTTACCACTGTTAATATAATATATTTGATTAATGTGCAAGTTCTCAGCATAAATAGGCTGTAATTCAAATATGCCTAAGTTTATGGCCTCTTTTGAAATTAAGTGGCTTGCTCTTTGACGTTTTCGGATGAAAATTAGTGACGAAATAAGTTACGACACTTACCTTTGAGATTGGGAGAATAAAGCTTGATGAAAGTCACTGTCGACGTCACAATAACTAGAACAAAAAAACACAAATGATAAAAACAACCCCGATTGCAATTGTTTGCTCATTATGAACACGGATATAAGACGATTAGTATTAGAATTGGCAGAGAGCAAACAAATAGTAGGCAATATGCCAATCATTTATTTGACGTAATGTCCACCTTCCAATAGAATTGAATTTATCCGATACAAGCAGTCGGAAACGTCTATTGCTGAGATAAAGGAAAAAGACGATTTAAGGGATTTGAAATTGTCGCTATAGGGAGCAAGAAAAGATCCAAGCTTCAAGTGACGTCTCAGTCTGCCTGCGTGTGTTCTTTCACAAAGACTGATCCTCTTATGTTATAGAGTAAAATCTAATTAACCTCGGAGGCTGCAAAAACCATCCGGGCTGCTGCTGCTCTGAATCCTGCTCCATGAAACCATCACAAAATTTGTTCCACATATTAAAACACAAAAATTTACAAAACAGTTCAAATACAATGAATTTTGATTATGACGGCGAAACCTTTGACTTCACAATTTATGTCATACTACACAAGATTAAAATCACTAAAATCTTTCAAATAACAAAAAGTATCTTGATTTTTTTACTATTCTTTGATTAAATTTTGTATTTTTTTAAAAATATATAACTGTCTAAAAAAATTCAAAAATTAAATAGACTCTAACCCAGACTATTGCAAATAGTCCAAGACTGCTGCAAATTGGTAAAAAATTCGGTAGCTGCCAATTGGGGAAACCGTTTTAGCATTATTTTATTGTTCATTATATATTTCTAATTTGATGTAAGATATTTCCGCCGATTAACTTAGCTTTCAAACAAAGAAACCTATAGTCCGTTCAAACTCAAGAAAGAGTGATAGTAAATAGTGCGTAAAACGTGATCAATGCGTGATCCATTTATAACGTTCAGACCCAGTTCTTAGAATCCTGGCGAAGCCGCCATTCGAAAGCACAGGAGTGTTGCTGTCTTGAATTTGTTTTATTGCTGTTTCTGTGTGTTGTCCTGTCCTAAAATGACGTCTTTAGAGACAGAAACTGAGATTAATCCCAGTTCCCAGAAGAAAAGCTAAACGTAATCATTTAAATACTAGTAAAAAAATATGATTTTAAATATATTTGAACCAAATTGAAAACAAATAAATTTAAAATGAAATAAACAATTTTATCTGCGGCCTGTCCTGTTCGAAGAATCGTCAACCGTCTCCCACTTTATAGATGTGATCACGTGGAGTCTCAGGTGGAAGTTTAAGTCTAAATTTGCTTAACCGGTTAATAGCTTCTATGCTATAAGCAAGCATACAAATACACAAACACAAACGTCAGTTAGAAGCAAAAAATCCAACTCTTTAGAAGTAAGAAACCAATCTTTTTTAAAGCAAAAAATAAAATTTCTATAACTTTGAGCCATTTTCATACATTTGTACATTGTAAAGCTTCACTGGCAACCTTTCAAATTTATAATTACCGCGTTACACATGCAGAATGATTTAGAAATAATGTATAAACAAAAAAAAACCTGTACATATTGCAAAAATAGTTGTGCAAAGACGTCAAATCTGACATTTAAATAAGTTAAAAAAATAATATTTTTTGTCAAAATCTACAGAATAATTTATCAAATTTTAATGAAAGATAGCTTTGAGTTAGAAATAAATGTGTTCTCTGTATAGTAAAGCTATAATCATTACAATAAAGCCATTTTTATTCGACTAGAGCTAGCAGACCCAAGGCTGCCAAAATTTGTAAAAAGTTTGTTAAATTGTTTAAAAAGGTCGCATTGAATATAGTTTGACTTCAAAAAAAGTTATAATCAAGTTGATTTGACTTCTAAGGTTTTTTCGCAATTCAAAAAAGTATGATTAAGTTGAATAATTAAGCAAAATAAATAAATAAGCTTTTTTTTTGATAAAAATTTGTGATAAAAACATAATTAACCTTGGAATCTGCAAAAAACATCTGTGCCGCTGCTCTGGATCCTGCTCCATGAAAACATCACAACATTTGTTCCACATATTAAAACACATAAATTTACAAAACAGTTTAAGCACAATGAATTTTGATTAAAACGATTAAGACTTTACAATTTATGACACATTACACAATATTAAAATCACCATGGTTTTTCAAGTGACGAAAAGTGCCTTGACTTGTGCAAAAAAAATAAAAGAACATAGTTTTGAAATATTTTTGCTAGAACAAAAATCTTAAAAAAGCAGAAGATCTATTTAATATAAAATTTTAAATAATTTACAAAAACGGAGACTATTCTAAGTATTTTATGTAAACTTTTTAACAAAATAGAATTACATCTTGAAAAAATAATCTGCTTTAGAAATTTAATAAAATTTTTAGTTTTGCATAGCAACTTTTTTGGAAATGTGCTTAAAAAGATTAATTATTGTTCTTTGGCACTGTTTGTTTAACATATAGATTAATTTTTTTTGAGCAAAAACTTTCTATGATGGAATTGTCTCCAGATGTAGAAATATTATTATATTCTATTATTATGTAATATCTCAATATCTCAGGAACCAGAGCTGCTCCTGCTTTTGTAAAAAAGATGTTTATCTAGAAAACTTTAAAATAATCAATCCTCTTTAGCTTAAATATATAATCAGGCTGTATTTATAATCTTACCGAATAATGTCAAAAGTCAAGTCAACTTGATCTCATTTATACAAACTTTTATCTCAGGAGCCAAAACTGCTCTTGCTTTTGAAAAATAGTATATTGTAAACCTAGGCGTCAAAGTGAGATTTTTCCAGGCCGAGAGAAGATATGGACAGGCGAGCCAAAAGCGAGCCTGGACACTTTCCAAAACCTGGAAAATCACTTTGCGGCCGTGGTTTACACATTATTTTTTATCCTACACAAATTATCTTATAATCGAGCATTATCTTAAAATTGGTTTGAGGTTATTACCGCCAATCGTCAATTCAAAATGTCAAACCTTGACAGATTTCAAAAATTCATAGATTATTTTACTGTCGTGATTTACACAATTTATCTTGCACAAAAGTAGATTTTTAAAAAAAGATTGACGTTTATAAACAGTAAATGGGATTTAAAATTTTAACACCGCTCATAAATAATGGGACGTTTAGAGTGTCCTTTATGCGTGACGACTTTTTAACCGTCTATATAACTTTTATTTTTCTTATAACAGCGACGCCTGGCGGAGAAAACCAGATTGTTTTTTCTTGGCTAGCCGAGAAAGTACATCATTTCTCGGCTAGCCTGGAAACAATGTACTTTCTCGGCTGTCGAGAGACGAGAACATTTCATTTTGAGTTGGTGTAGGATAAAAAAGATCTTGATCTAGAAAACTTTAGAATTCTATCAATCCTCTTTAGCTTAAGTATTTAATGAGGCTGTATTCATAATCTTACTGAATAATGTCAAAAACTACATCTTTCAAGATTACCATGTATTGTCGCTAGGATCTACTTTAACCAATTTTTGTGTAGTTTTTATGCAAAAAAAAAGTTAATAGAGGTTAAGTTGACCTCATTTATACAAACTTTTTCAAAATTTTGAACTCCGATAACCAATGTTCCAGAAAGATCTGAATGTATTTTGGTATCAAATGTATCACAAAACAATTTTGGAACTTTTATTTAATAATTATTAGACATTTTGCATTTAACAGACGCCAGATAATTCTTAGTTTGTTTCAAAAAATTAATTTTTATATTTTTATGTTAAATTTAGCAGTATGATACTAAAGACTGCTAATTTTCTTTTTTTTTTAATATAGTTGTCGCAAAAGCAATTAATTGGTGTGTAAGTAATCGATTCCAGTAAACTATCTATACGTCAGATACAAGATTCATGTTTCGGCATTTGCTCGAATTAAACTATCAATAATTCACACCGGCCTGCCAAGATGACGGCAGTAAAGTCTAGTTGAGACGCCGGCTTCCTTTTATGATCACTCTCGCTTTACGGACGGCTGTCTCATTTTTATGCACACAATTTCACCGAAAACTATTATCAAAAAATGAGAATTGTGTTTTGTGCAAATATGACAAAGTTGCTAAAAACTCGAAACATAAAAGACTTCCCAATGTTGCAAACTTGCGATGAAGCATATCTTTTTGACTGAATATGACACATATTTCCGGTTTACACCTAAAACTATATTACTTGATAAAATAAATTCTCAAATACTTTTTTACTATTGACTTTTTATCATATTGGTAGCCCAGATTTGTTTGCTTTCTTTTTGGCTTCATATACAAAAAAAACTAAATTTTCACAAGAAAGAGTAAAACAACAGTATAAAGAAAAACCTGAAAACTCCATCAAGATTGCCATTTTTGTGAGATTTATAGCTGTAAAGAAAAACGAAAAATTGTGTTGCACTTCGTTCCAATCCGACACACTTTGCAAGTTATATATTAGAAAGTTTAGGTTTTTAGTAAATGGTATTGACTTAAAACAGTTCACATTACTTCTTGTTTTTTGAGCTGTTTCTCAAACATGACTGCTTGGTATAAAGCTACCACAAATATATGAGTCTTAGTCTTAGACACTAAACTTTTTTCTTTATTTTATATTAATTTACTTTTACTGTTTGTGCAGTTTGGCATCGGCTGTTTTTTTCGTAATAACAGATTTTACCAGAATATTGTGTGATTGCTGCTCTAGTGCAGTAAAAATTGAATAAAAATGAAATAAACAATACTGTTGCAATTAATTTTTTTGTTCATTTTTGCACATTTATTTTATTTGTTGAAGCTCTTATTAAAAAAAATTAGTTTTCACTGATGTTTTGAGAGATTTTTTAGTCAAATTGTTCAACCTATGACGCTCGAGAGTTAACATATCCTGCATACATAAAAAAACAGCAAAAGTAAAAGAAAAAAAAACAAAATTAAAAGAAGAAATAAAAAAGAAGGAAGAAGAAAAAAGTTGTGTGCAAAAAAATAAACTTTTGCTTTAAAATTTTAAATATGTTATGGCTGGTATAAGTCATATGGAGATACATATATGTCGTGTATTATTAGACGAGTTTTGACATTTAATCGCTGAATCAAACTGTCAAAAAAGACCAATACAATACAACATACTGAGCTAAGCAGAAAAGCAACGGTTCGAATATGTTTTTATTTGTTTACATTTTTATAAAATATTATTAAGCTTTTCTTCAATCTAATACTGCAAAGTGCTCACGCCAGGTGGCACTTTAATTGACTCAAAAATTAGAAGCAAAAGTTTGTAAAACTTAAAATTGTTTTTAAAACAACATTTAATAAATAATCTTAAAAAACCGTTTATTCCTACGTTTTCTTCGTCACATTGTGTCCATTTAATCAACCAATTGTGTCCAATTAAATGCTCTATGTAGGACATTTTACTTGATCAAAAAACTATTATTTTAGGTAAAAATTATGTATCTCACTAAGGAATGTTTTGGTCGAGTAGCTTAAAATTTTGCGGTGAAATTTATTAATTTGCAAAACGTAAAAGATGATAATGTTTAGAATATGTGATTCTATTAAAAAATGCTGTAAAATATTAGAATGTGACTTGAAAAGCAAATTTTAAGTTAAAAAATGTTTGATTTGTTCAGACGATATCTTTCTAAATAATTGCTGGTATTGGAAAAAGTTGATTACGTTTTAACGTCACCATAGCACCAATAAAATCAATAGCAACGGATCATTAGTAAGCTCGAAAAACAAACAAGATAAATATAGAATTTTGTGTAATAATGTAGAACGCATAATAATGTATGATTATAATCACAAAAAGGTGGAAAAGGTATTATAAAACCATTAAAGCAAATTGTTACAAATGTTAATGTAGTAATATGTTTTTTTTAATGACTCTGATTGTTGGAAAACATATTTTACCAGATTAAAATGTATGGCTGACGTGATTTGAAATATTTTAGATATACCTATTACCTAGTCTAAAATAAATGATTTATAGTTGACAAATTTTTTTTTGAGTAAAGAGAACTACGTCTTTTCGCTGACTTTTGAAGCAATACAATAAAACTTGTCAACAATTTTAACAACACTATAGTGAATAAAGCGAACACAAACTTATCTCATTATTTTCATTCAAGAAAGTTGGGTCAAAAAACTTGAGTTTTGTAAAGTCCGAAGACGGTCGGGGCCATTCTCGATCAAGAGCTCTTCAGAGTTTCCCGCTTATAAGTAAAATTAATCAGCAAATGGAATTCGCAAACCTTCAAACAAGACCTCAGACTTATTCGAATCTTCTCCGATCTTGTGAGTTAGCAGCAAAGTAGTTTGTTTCCAATTAAATACTTGTAACGGCGTGGTTATAGCTAAATATTGATTAAGAAAATTGTTTGGAAATATTGAAGAGCTGCAGCTGGCAATTTTTTTGCTATATACTCACCTGATTTGATATTTTTTATTTTTATGTTCTAATAGTATAAAAACTCACTAAACTTATTAAAAAATTAGCTGAAAATCATTTTAAATAAACAGCAAGAAAAAATTACTTTCCTGATCCATTAAAACCATCAATTATTGTAGGTTAACCAATACATTAATAAATAATTTAGGGCTAATAGCCAATAATTAACACAGTTTTGCAATGTATAAAAAATAAATAATTTCTAAATGCTCAATTGATACATTAACATTTCAATTAAAATTGTACAAAACTATAAAATTAGTATTTTTTAATACCTAGAAACCAAATTCAAATAAAGAGTATATTTTCTATATTAGTTATAGCAAAACTATTGTGTTTTAGATATATTTAGATATAAATTTAGTAATTTTGTTTTTTTAATACTAGTAAAAAAATACTTTTTTGTATAAAACAGGCGATTGACAAGTATTACCTTGAGTATCTTACATATTGAAAGTACATATTGTCAATAATATTTCTTTGATGATCAATAATAAAACTTTTATTATTGACCAAAGACAATAACAAAGTTTTCATAAATGATAAACAAGGACAATTCAACAGTAATGACATGACATTTTAGACGTTTTTGGTAAAGTACGTACAACGTACAATTATTATTTATACTTTCTATTATAACTACTTTTTATTTTACGTTCTTACCTGGGTCAAAGTTATAAATTTACCAGCTGTTGAATTGCAACTTTGCTGTTGACCAGCAAAATTGAGTTTGTTGTGTCTTTTTGCATCTACTGTTTATGTTCTTTGTTTTTGTTTTGTTTTGAATTTGTTCAAATATGTTTATACGTTTATGTAATTTTTGCATGTTATTTAATATATATAATATGGGTTTATTTTTTTTTACTTTCTTTAGATCAGACTATATGTGATTGATTTTTGTATCTTTTCACCTATTTATGAAGATACTATCTTAACGATTAGTGGATAGTGATAATCTTTTAATATCCTACTATAGATATAAAAAAATAAATGAATCATTAACAATTAGAAAAAAAAAGTTATATTGTTATTCCTTCTGACATTGTTTGTTGATAAAACTCTTAGCCTTTCAAAAACCATCTAGAAAAACTGTTAAAAATCTGCAAATTTAAGTTTGAAGCATTTATTTGGTCTATTCACTACGGACACCTAAATCTTTATGTTATAAAAAAAAGAGCAAAATCTAGATCGACATTTTATAGCTGTTTTGAGCAAGTATGTAATATTTGGGTTGTACAAGCTTATTTAATGTCACTCTTGCGGCCATAACTTTACTATCAGATATAAAGTTTTTATATTAGTTTATATTTGAAGAATAACGGGTTTTACACCTATAAAACTGTTGTTTTTTTACTTTTGAATTTTTTAGCAAATCAAACGATTCTATTAATTTAAATTCATTTAATCACGGAGCAATACTCGTCATTTCTATCTAAAAAAACCGTCAACTTTTTTTTACAACTGTTTTAAAAATGTGTTTTATTGATTTATAAATTTAATTTTTTTAATAACTATTTCTTGTTACATAAATTTGAATTTTAATAATTGTTTTTTATTTTGACAAATTACGTTTGAAGAGTATTTGATAAACTTTTCAAGTGAACACATGGTATTAAAATTTAATCTCATGCATTAAATTCTTGTGTTTGTTTCAATTAACCAAAAGCAGCTTATTTCAATTTGCTTCCTTATTCTGACATACTCTACAAGTTATTATACAAATGCATAGTCTCTCACAGCAAACGTTAATATGAAGATAAAGGTTATTTAATTGTAACAGCGTAGCGCCCTAACAAACATAAATATTGTTAAAACGTTTTTGAGAAATTAAAATTTTTGGAAAAACTTTGAAAACAGTTTAAAATTCCTTCTCTGATAGTGACCGTTCAAATTTGTCAGTGTGCGTCGAGATAGTCCTTTTCCGATCCGATAAAAACCGTTCAATATTAAGTTTCTATCGATATCCTACATAGATAGAAAACAAATCCTAGTTCGGGAAAAATCCGTGCGGAAAAGACGATATGAACAGCCCAATCCTGATCGTATCCATATACAGAGTGCAACAAATCAGTGGCAGTTGCCGTTGACGTAAATGTATTGACATGAAGCGATTCTTTATAGCTTTGAGGTTTGTTGGCACGTGTATTTATTGAACAAAAGCGATGAAGTTGCAAGCAAGTTAGTCAGGAAAGCAGACTCGGCAGCAATTCGAGCCATATTTTGTAATACGTCGCCCACGGGTGTTGCAAACTGAAAATCTATAAACTCCAAACTCAGGATTTCACAGAAATCCGGTTTTGAAAAAGATTTTGATTGTTGCTTGAAGTCTTGACAAAGTTTGGAAATCTTTTAATAACATTATTATAAACGTTCAGCTTTTGCACAGAACTTATCGTATGAAAAGCTTTTGCTGTACAATCTGAATAAAATAAGTTTTAAAATACCATAAACCAACTTCAAAAGCCTATCTAACTAAAAATACAGAAAAAAATAAATAAAAGCTATTTTCTAATGTATTGTTGTTTCGAATGACATAAATATATAGGAATCAATTATTCATCAGATCAAAAAATTTTTAATAGTCAAACTTAAACGTTTTTGCTAATCTATAATAATTATGGTAATTATATATATTAATTTTGTTTTAATGTAAAATAACGGCTAAACGCTATAAAAAAATATGTTGTTAGATACGTAATAATCTTTGAAAAACTGTACCAAAATTGAAAATATAAAAATAATTGCTAACAATTTAGCTTAATCAAAATAAGTACTCAAAAATTTACAATAACGCTCTTTTTTGATTTTTATCATTTTAATTAATTAAGAGGAGCTTTAATCTAAAAAATATTATAATAGGAAACACATAAAATGTAGGAAAGAGATTTCTGGTTTTCAAGTATACTCAAGAAATGAAGACTGGTTAATTTGCTTAAAACCAATGCACTTGATCTCCATGTTCTGCATTTGTTTTATTAAGAAGTTTGCAAAACATTTACTTCATTTATGTTTATAGTCTCAGCTGTTAGCTTGCAATAACTCTAATTGTTTACAATATAAACAAATAGAGTATTTTTATTAAAATTATATTTCTCAATTAACTTAGATATGGTTGAGACGTAGACTTGATGATTCGGTAATATGATTTTAGAACAAAAATTTTGTTAAAACGCAGATTGTAACTGATCATATCTCTGTAATCAATTTCTTCTTTCTGAAAGCATCAAGAGCCTTACTAAATGTAACTTCAAACGAAAGTAAAAAAAAATCTAAAGAAGTGAGGATTTTTGATAATCTAGGGTATCCCAAAACTAAAAAAGTATTATTGTGACAGTAAAAGCTTAATGAGCGTTTCCGGCAGGTCCGGACTCAAGTACAAAGCCCAAGATCAGCGGCGTCTTGAACGATAGATCTTGGAGGCTTTGTTCTCAACGGAAGTGCCCGGAGCGGCTCCAGGGATGGCTGCGCAGCCCCGGGGGCTGTAAAGCCGTGCTGCGGAACTTTACCGGACTCCGGAGCTCCGGTTTATGACCTGACCCTCACAGATTAAGTGGTTACGTGGTTACTTCAGAAGTTGGTAATCCTGAACCCGCCGTGCTGCAGCTTTCGCCTTCGTCGTCCCCGGACCATTAACGGGGATTTATACCTGCGCAACTAGCCAACATCTTTAATGTGTTCTCTAACTGGCGTTAATTCCATCTAGTGTTGCAATCTCTTCCGCTAATCTTCTAAATCCAATCGATGTTCTAATTTAACGCAAGCAAATTAAAGTCGTTTAAACCAAGTATAATATATAATTGCAAGAGTTTTGCACTATCAACTGTATAAGAAGATCATGAATTATCTTCATAAGTAACTCCTTTGTCTTAATTTTCTATTTATTATATAACATTTTTTTTATGTAACTTTGCACTAGAAATCATGAACAAAGTTGTACTTAAGTTCCTAATTGTGAACTTGTTTTATAGCTTCTCTCAAGTATGCCTCTTCTAATTACAATAGAATACCTTGAAATCAAATCGATTTTATTATCTTTTAAACCAAAATTTGTAAATCTATTAACAGCAGCTTATGTACTGTCTACAAATAAATGTTTTTATTAATACTTTATTGTATAATTTAGACAATAACTAATAATTATTAAATTGTTGAAAAATATGAAAATGAAAAAATGTCATTTTGCTTGAAAATAGTTCTTTCTGTATAAAAGCAGTAATAACCTAATATATACATATATTAAAGCGTATGCACACTTAAACAGAAAACAGCGTCAAAATAACAAATCAAAAGATCTACTCTGTAGTTTTTTTGTTACAATTTAAAAGCCGTTAAAAATTCATCGGCCGCAAAATAATCGATTTTGGTTAAATTTTTAACAAATTTTGGTGAAACTGTCGGTTAAAAAATACATTTTAAAAGAATCTCTGGTTGAACATTTCACTTTTTAACAAGTGTCATATAACCTGGCAATGTTTGATATTATAGATAAATTTTTATTTCCAGAACCAGCAAAAAATCAAAAAATATGGTGAGCATCTATCTATCAAAAGCTTCTTTCATCACAATGTTAAAAAACCACAGTTCTATATTTTGATCCTAAACGTCACTACTAACACCAATTTTTTTTAAGTTAACTTTCAAAGCCAAAGAAGATAAACCATAGTCGGACAAGCAAGTTATCACATTAACGTTTTTTATCTGAAACGTTTACTAAAGATATATAGTACACGTTTACAGTTTATTTTTAATGAGCTGGACCGCAAATCAAATAAATCAGATTCACTGCAGTTTTTTTTTTAAACATTTTAAATTTAAAACAATTTTAAACAATTTAAGTTAAAATAAATTTTACAGTTATATTTTTTTTTTTAGTTTAATTTCTGCTGTAAATGCTTATATATGTCATTCAAAGTTAACTTTAATAATCTTCAACTGAATTATTTCTCATACACAAACCTATAGATCCCTGAATTAAAAATATTTTTTGTTTTGTTTTTTTTCTTGAAGCTTAAACCAGTCAAAAATAACTATTATATTTTATTTTTAACAAAAAATAAGGATTTGATGACAAAAAACGATTGTTTTGACTAGATAACAAAGATATTTTCAACTGACTGTTATTTTAAAATGAAAGAAAAAGATGTGTTTTGTAAATGTCAAATCTCCTGCACGGCATTATTCTGGTGTGACCTATCTACAGCTTGGTTTCAATTTGAATAATTTTGTCACTTCACCTATTCGGTTTTATTGCCAAGCTATTTCAAGACAGCAAATATCAAAACAATGGAATTTTTCGTACATTGTACAACGTTCAAATTTAAATCTGATAAAACCAAGTTTGCATAAGCTACATAAAGGTGCTAAAGTTTCAAACTTTCCCATTTTCACAGAGTTAAGCTAAGTTATTTTTTGTTTGAGATAAAGCAAAAAAAAACGTGTTCCACTTAATGCATTTTGGTGAGGACAGAACGTTGTGTTATGATTGCTTTAGTTTGAAACAAGTTTGTTTATTATGTAAATATTTTCACAGACTGTATGAAATCCACGAGCACTGGATTTAAAGTGAAGTAATCTGATGGAAGAAAGTGTTGGCAGCCGCCTCAACTAAATGCACAAACCATGTCATACCGAACGACTTATATAATTTTAAATAGAGGAATATTATATTGTTAAATTATTAAATACAAAATTTTTGCCACTACAGATTACAATAAATAATAAAATTTGTTATTGACGCTGAAATAGTTAATTATACATAAGAATGTACTTGTTTGATCGACAAAAAAAAAGATGCCCGATTCGACCCATATAACGACCCACTATAAAACTTTTCAAAAAGAAAAAAAATTAAAATGATTGGGTGCTTTGACCTAACCAGACCTGACTTGAATTGACACACATAATATATGGATTTAATAAAACTATAACATAACAAAAGTCTATATTTGCAGTAAATTTTAGTACAAAAATGAAAAGTATATTGAGCTTTTTAACAAAAATAAATTACTAAAAAAAACGAAAAACAAAATCAAATAAAAAAATTGTTTTTTAAAAGTAAATCTTCCAATGAAATAGTTCTGCTTATAGGGAAGTTACTGTAATATTTAGAAACCATTATTCATCATTTTCAAGAGATTTTGATCAGATGAAGCATCACACCAATCGATATAATTTTGTTTACAATGGCAACAGGTTATTAGGCTCTTGACGCACAAGCTTAGTGCGTTCAAAGAGAGTTAATAACGCTCTCATTACCAGTACTGGATGGCAAAATGCGGTCATTGTGGTAACCCTCTTCTTCCCGACTGCTACTGCTGGAAATAATTAAACTTCTGTTTCCTATCTGCACTAGCTCAGATTGGAACCAGCGATGCACACCTGAAAACAGCCATTATTTCCGCAATGAACAAAGCAGAAGAGTGGCTTCAGACTTGACGTTTAACGAGCTCATTATGTTGTATTGTTGTGGGAGGATGGACTTTATAAACCTTATTTTAGTCAATACATAAAGAAAACAGACAAATAAAGTTTATTTTTTTACAAAATTATGAACCAAAAGTTAACAATAAGCTTTATACAATCACCATTCTATTCTTACACTAAAAATCTCATAAGCATCAGTGTTTTTGACTTTCAGACCAGAAAAAGTTTGCTCTCACTTTTAGAGCGAGAAAACTAAACCTTGCTTTTTATAACATTTGAATCTAGTATCAGATCCTACCAATCCTCACATGACTACCATAATTATTATAAGTCATGTTTTCTCAAACCTGCTTTAACAAAAAAGTATGTTGTCAAGTTGTCAAAAAGTCTTCTAGTTAAAAAATTCTAAAAATTATTAACAATAATGTGTTTGGCAATACTGTGAACTTGTGCCTTAAGTTAGATACAAAATGTACATTTTTGTTACTAATAAATAAACTAATTTATGCATCTACTACTAGATTGTCTTATCAAAATACACAGATACTTATTTTTGATTCTAGGTTGCGAAATGATACTTTTGCATTTGAGAATAGAAGTTTGAATGGAGAACTTATTCGAAAATGCAAAAGAATTTTGCAATCTTGTATCAAACAACATTTTTTCGAAAGTTGAAAACTATGTCAAGAATTTGCTAAATGTTAGTTAGCCATCGCCATCAGTTTATTAATACAAAAACATTATGTAGTATGTTGTGACCGTCTAATAATGACGACAGCAAGCAAGTAACAAAATGTCAAAAAAAATTTTGTAAAAACGGAAACGTTTAGTTTGTTCACCGTTTCTAATGTGTGAAAGTGATAATGAAAGATCTACCTTTCGACGTATCGAAAGCCGTAGGAAATGCAGTGTCTTCTCTTATTTCGCAAAAATTATGTAGGCAATATGAAGCTGTCTACAAAGAGTTTATACAATGGTCTAATTTTGTCTGCTATAAGAAAAGAAAAAAAAACAAATCAAAATAAAAATTTGAACTTGGTCTTCAACGTTTTTGTTTTCATTTGCGTGGCTTGTATGATAGCATAAAACAATTTTTTTATTAGATTTTATAATTGTTTTTGTAACTTTATGTTTTATCGATAATTCTAATCTTATTTAATTTATATTGTGAGACTCAAATCTTTTGCTTTCATTTCTGTTTTGGTAAAAAAATTAAACACAGCTTATGTATCCATAGAATATAGTTAACACTCAACATTTAAAAAAAAATGTTTGCCGGCTATATGTTTATTAGTGTGAAAATCTACCGGCAAATGTTTTTAAATTAAATTTGAGTCACTCTGTATAATGCTATCAGTTTTAATTTTAACGCCTAATACATTATTTATAATTTATAGCAACTTGGTAGGCTTTTTAGTATAACGACATGTAAAAAAATAAACATAAAAAAGCAAAAATCATTCAACGAGAATCCCTCAGAAGTAAAATTTGTGAATAGAAATAATTTTGACACTTTAATAAATGTTGACATATTTTATAAGACTGGATCAAAAACGTAACCACAAAAGCAAAAAAAAACTCATCTTGTGCTATTAAAATTCTGCGATTTAGTAGCGATTGGATCTTCTGAAAGCCTTATCGTGCGTGTTCTGACGCCATTTATTCTGGATTGACTCGAGGGACAAATCATTTTTCAATAACGGAAAATACAAGGTTGATTGAGCGTGGATTTAACACCCACCAAGAATTCCTCGGTTTGTATCCATCAAGTGCCTTGAGTCAAATTGAAAAGCTACTTCAATTCTTCTTATTGTTCCTTTACAGTGGTTCGCACCCTAAACGATTTATTCGAAATTATTTTCAATTTGATTTATAACTATAAGGAAATAGTTAAAATCAATGGCTTATAGCAAAATAAAGTGATTTGAATCAACAAAAGTCACGTAAATAAGAGATTTTACATTTTAAGATTTTAAAATATAAAAAAGTATTTTATATATCAAAGACGCAAGTTAAGCAATTTTAGTTTGTGGATGATAGTTTAGAGCCCGATTGAAGAGAGAGCTGTAAATCGTCATGGAATAAAATTGCTCTTGCGTCAGAGATATATACATATTTTTATCTTCAACCGGAAAAGACATAGTGCGATTTATTTTTATACGTAAAAACTTTCCAACTATTAACATTAAAAATTGTAATACCGGAATCTGAGCCAAAATTCTCTTTTTGAGTCTATTTTTTACAAAAAATATTTGTTTCAAAAAAGTAATAATATCTTATAAATGCATTTTAAACTTGGAAATAAATAATACTTCTTGTTTTTATAAGTGAAATGGGTGTATTTAGTTACACTCTCTAACCAAGCAAACAAGTCTTGAAAAAGCGTCGTCTAAAGTAAAGTCGCTTTATTTCTGTACTTTCTGCGCCAAAAATTGTTGGCCGTACTTTTAAAATTGCAACCACTGACGTAGTGCAGGTAATAGGTACTGTCACTTTGCAAAGATTTAGATAAAAAAAATTCTTAATTTGTATTTTTTTTAGTATATTTTATAAGTATTTGTAATTTAAATTCTAATTTAACTAAGTGATGCTTAATATACATTTTAAAAATTAACAAAAGTCTACGCTCTTTTTTCTCGTTATTTTTTTTCTCTCTGGGGCTATTTGAAAAGTAGAATGTATGTAAATAAGCCAAGAAATTTAGAAGACCTAAAAACCAACATAAGAAACCGAGTAAACGCCATTCCACGTCTGATTCTAAACGTTGTTTTGTTGAAACTGGCAATCATCTACGCAACACTATTTTTAGAGTATAAAAATTCGTGCTTTTTGTAATTTGACTTAATAAATGTTTAAAAAATATTTTCTTGTAAGCGATTTCGCTCCACTGATTTTGAATACTAGTGTTGTTGTGTATCTTACTTTATTATGGAAAAGTTGTGCATATTTCTTAGGCAACAGGCTGCTCTGATTCAGTTAGTAAGAGATGCTTTTGCCTACTATATAAGTGCATCAAAAAAACTTGGCATTGCAATTATCGGATAAAAGACATTGAATTTCAAAATATATTTAGGATTCTGAACATATAAAAATATAAGTTCAATTATTGCATTGTTAGAAAATTGCATCATCCCGCATCGCTGCCTTTGAGAGAACTTGATTTCCCTCGAAAGTTGAAACAAAACAAAAATCAATTTAATCGGAACGTCTAAATTTCTGTAAATTCAGGTTGAATCCGTTGTGTATGTTTGGTGTGCAGCACGATTTTCAGCTTTTGTGGAAATCGGAAGCACAATCGCTGGACTGGAGTGTGCAGAATTTCCAATAGAAGGCGAGCGTGTCATACTCAACGTGTTATCTAATCTTTTCAATGTTTATGGTTATTGAACGAGAACATTAAAGTTTCTAGATAACATGCTTTTATGACATTTTAGTACCTTTTTAGTTCAAAACTTTTGTGCTTTCTCTTTGCCAAGGTAGTATTTAACAAGCGCAAATACGCTTTCTAAAGTGGCCGCATTATTACGCAAACATAAAAGGTTACTAAGCTGAGCTCAATATTTTTTTATTAATTTGCAATTAAAAATTGTCGATAATTTACATTACAGTGTATCTATAAATTTTATGACTGCAGAACCATTCGCTAATTGTTTGTATTCAAGCCAAATAGTAAAGCCAGTGGCCATTGGATTTCACAATGTCAACATTAAAAAAACTGACATTGGATAGTACATGCTTATAGCATGTTTAATTAACAATTGCTACTAGGTTCTAATTGCGTAAAATCTGCAATACAATAATTATGTACTATCCCATTTTACCCTGTCTAATAAAACAAACACCAAGCGTTTTTTTTATTTAGTGAAATCAACTAAAAACTTAATTTATACTAAGACTTTAGACAACAAAAGTATTTAAAAACAATAAGTAATTGACGAATGACAAAATAGTGAAGCAATAGAGATATATCGTTGAAGATATAATAAAACGTCTTTGAAAGAACTGCATGACAATAAGCTAGCTAGAGGCTAGATGATATCTAGCCTCTAAACCAATATCTAAATAATAACTTAAACAAAGTAGATAAGCAAGAAGTGACACAACCAACTAAAAATCTACCAGAGAAACTAACTCACTTGCAGAAAACGCTAAAATTCTAGAATAGAGTTTACTTTCCTATCAATGAATGGATGGATATACACTATATACAAAAACTACAAAAAATTACAATCTCTTCACATATTTTTCAGATTTCTTAAATAATTTTAGTAGTTTTGATGAGTGTTCAGCACCAGAAATCTTTGAGAGCTTAAAATAATCGAAAAGTTTTTTAGCATTGTTAGTACTAAATGTTGTTAATATGCACTTAAAATTCACTGTAGATCTAAATTTTTGTGAAGATTTGTTGATAGAAGAAGGTTGTTAACTTATATAAAATGTAAAGCAACAAGTTATTTAACAACAACTGAATTCTTTGATTTGTTCAATTTCTTGTCAATTATTACTGTTATTTTTCTACAAATCATGCTTGACAATTACTGTCTTTTTTTCGGATTAAAAAAAAATCTGCGGCAACATCAGTAGATCTTATAAGATCAATCAATACGAGCTAATTATGGGTATTTAATAGTTAATCAGATTACATTGTAGCAGAGAGCGGTATGTAATAACAGAATATTAAAAAATCTGTAATGCGATTGCTAAATTTAGATCTATACAGCGATAGACTTACACAAATTGTGTGGGTGTTTATTATTACAAACATTTAGATTAATTAATCATAACTTTTTTTTAAAGTAAATATGTTGCAAAAGGATATAAAACTTTTGCTTTATGAATAAATTATTATCCGTGTTGGTGGCATATAACTAACCTGTTGCTCATATTTTAAATTGGTTTGTGATTGAATTAAATTATAAAAATAAAAATGTTTCTAATGAAAATTTATGTCATGGCTGCCTGCTGAAAGACAATTAAGAACATAAGTATTGAATATTTGTTAAAAAACTTATCAATTTTACATTTTACTTGTTTTAACTATAAATAGATGTACATATGTGGAAAAAGGAGGTAAAGAAAGTTATATCAGATAATTGTTTAAATTATTACAATTTTTATTCATGAAATTCAAATAATAGCGTAAAATTATTTGACACTATGCATATTGCAACTTAGTTCAATAGCGTAACACGTTCACCATAATTACCTCGTGGAAATAATAATTCCAATGATAAATGGTGGAAAGCGCCGATGTTATCTGCTTAACAATCCATTAGCGTAGCTTTCAACAGGTTAGCTTTACGAAATATATTACTTTAGAACGAAAGCTCTCTTCCGGATTTTTCAAATGCGTTCTTGTGATGTATACGCGCGCTAAATGTATTTCCGGACTTTATTCGAATGTCACAATTGAAAGTTATTCCTCCGGTGAGTTTTAATACCGACATGAATTCAATTTTAGCTGGATTATTTAATAGCTTTTGTTAATCAAACTGCAGGAAAATACACTTAATATACTGGCTAATCTTAAATCTCAAATGATTTACGGAAGCTGAGCCCATTTATTCTGAAATTTTTCCTGTGTAATAAATTTATTCGGCAGATTCGAGATACATTCTCAATTTTCTCTAGAGTCCCTCTTTTCCCATCAGATAATGTAAAAGTGTTGGTACCTATCTTTCTATATCAGGACATTTCAAGTCCAATGCTCAATTTAAAGACGCAATTAATGATGGATGGATACAGTCGCACTGTACCACTTTATGCTGTAAACGATATCTGGACACAACAAGCATAATCGGCTGAGGCAAAAACGTAAATAGCAAAGAGACAAACATTAGAAAATCACTTCCATACGGTTTATTTGAAGTATAAAATATGCATTTTTTCTAAATTCCAAACTGAACCTCTTGTGGTTTTACAGGCGTTCTTCTAACTTAACTTAATGAGTTGCTGTTTTATTCTAATGACTACTAGCAGTTTACAGTAAGCTATTTTTTTGACATTATTTTACTATTTATCTAATTAAAACAATAAATATATAAAAATTATAAGTTAATGTAAATACTAAATTTCAAAAATTGATGGATTAAAATCAAATTCACTGTAGCTTGGCTCAAGTATTATACGTTTCTCTATTGATTTATGGTTACTAAAATTCTTTATTTTTACTACTTTTGCAATTTTTAATGTGTTTTAGAAACAATTAACTCGTTTAAGCTTTTTTTGTATAGCCTAGTTGAGTTAACAAGATACTCAATTGAAGTAGAATTGTATTGACAAAAGATACATTTTAATATAATATTATTATAAAGTTTAAACCCACTGCAGCAAACTTATTAAACTCTCATATATTAAAATAATGAGTAAACAAGGTGCTGACAGCTGCACATACTATACCCAATTTTTCTTTTACAAGAATATGACGCTTTCAATTTTATCATTAAAGCTTATATAAATTAGAGAAAAGTAGGTATTTTTAAAGTTTTAAATCATCTGAGCAAAAAAGCCAAAAAGAGACAAAGCGTAGGAAACTTTTGCATAATATAAGTTTACCATATTTGCTTAAATTACTATACAAGTTTTGTGTAATTAAATTTCAGTTCAGTCTAACTATTCTTATACAGCGCAAGCCCAACAGTTTGTTGTTACCACAATAAAATCTCGAAAAGTAAAATCTCGGATAGTAATTATTGTTCAGAAAACATGTTTTATAACTGTAGAAAATTAAATATTTTAAACAAAATTAGCAGATTAACAGTATTAGCAGAAGCAGATTAACAGTAGATTTCTAAAAATAATGCTTTAAAAAAATACTTTGAAAAAAGTCTGACCAAGTAATCTTTAAGCTATAAACTCTTAAAAAATTTGTTTGTTAACCTGCAGAAGCTATAGCCCGCTGATGATTTATATTGGTAAATTTGTGTTAAGTAAGTGCTAAGAAAAACGGTTAAGAGGTATCATAAAACCTATTTTTGTTCTTAATAGTTAGATCTGTCAGCAATAAATTCTAAGAAAGCAAAGTATTTGACAGTAGTAATTTAATTATTAAGAAAACGTTTTATCTGCACTAGTCTGCACTAATATTATAAAGAGGAAAGATTTGTATGTTTGTATGTTTGTAATGAATAGGCTCAAAAAGTACTGGGCCGATTTAAAAAATTTTTTCACCAATAGAATGCTACATTCTTCCTATTTAACATAAACTACATTTTATTTAAAAAAAAATTAGAGATCCTTAGTAAAATTTGAACAATGTAACCGAAGGTGTAGAAAAATGAGTCTTAAAATGTTTTTCGTCGAATGCGCTGCCGAAACTATTAGCGATAGAACAAAATAATGTACAACAATATTGAAGAACATCATAATGTCTACAAAAAACTCCACGGTAGCATATGTTCAACTATTGTAGTTATGTCACTACAACAACTTTTTTCATTTTAAACATTAATGAAAATGCTAACCAAATTCAAACCATGCTTTTTATGTGTTTATATTAACCCTTATCCAAATAAATTATTTTATGGTCAAGACCATTTAACTACCTATAAAATAGTTTTTAAATTATTTAAATTGGACTTTCCATTCAAAAGATATTACGAATTAAAAAATTCAAACAGTAAACAAAACCGCCATAGCGCCGTGGCGGTTGTTTGCGATACAGTCTGAAAAGCGCGCCGGGCATCGTGGCGGGCGGGGCGGAGAGGGCACTGGGGGGGCAATATTTAATAAAATTAGTAAAGTCCTTCTCGGGTATGACGAGACCAGGGAAATAGGTATTCATTTTTATAAGGAGGATATTATAGATTCCAGTTCAAATTGAATAGGTACGCATACATAAGATAGGTCAGCTATACAAAATAAAGTAGTGCATCAAATTTACGCTAAGGCGGTACGAAGTTCGCCGGGTCAGCTGTACAAAATAAAGTAGTGCATCAAATTTACGCTAAGGCGGTACGAAGTTCGCCGGGTCAGCTAGTTTTCAATACTTTAATTAAATTCATTGTATTTGTTATAAATAGTTTACTCAAAATAATTCTATAATATTTTTTTTTAAGTTTCATAATAAGACAAATAACAAATTAACATCAGATTTCTAAAAAATCCGAGCAAATAATGTTATAACTGTTTATAAACTATCAATTACAAAAAATATTTATAATTTATTTGAGTTATAAAATATTAAATGTAAATAAATAAAGCAAATCAATCATTTATACAAACTATTACTAGAAAAAAAATGTTTGTTATGAAATTATGTTTTTTCTAACAAAACTTTTATTTATTCAGTAACATATTTTGTCGAGTGTATATAAATAGAAGTAGCCTTTATTGATGGCTATTCTTTGAGCAAACATTTATAGAGTTCGTATTGATCTTTCTCGACTGAAATATGTAGTAGGAAAACTACTATAATTATTTCTTCAATTCTTTCTTTTTATTCAAAATGGAAAATAATCCTTGACAAGACGAGTCATTAAAACAAGCTATTAATAATATGCTATACAACCGTGGTGGCTATACAACTGAGTTGTATAAAAGAAATTTTATAAGTTTACCAATAATTATTAGTTTTATGTTTATGAACCAATTAAGTTTTCAAAAAAATTTTTTATTGAAAACTTCAGTGTTTTTTTGAAACAAAATTACTTTATAAAAGCGTTATTGAAGAGTGGAAGCATGTCCTTTCATTAATGAAAACAAAATTTGTAGTATAAAGAATAACATTATATGTGCTCTTAGTTTAAAGTAATATTTATATTAATATTAATTTATCAATGTTATTGCATACAAATGTCATAATAGTTAAGTGAAAAATAAAAAACTGCAAATGTAAGTTTAGTCATAAACTAGATGTTTGAAATTTTGTTACAATTATTAAAATAAGTAAAACAGTTATTATCTATATATATAAAAGAAAGTCTGTTAGTTACTCCACTTATAACTCAAGAACGGCTTTACCGATATGGTTAAAAATTGATGAGGTGGTAGTTTAGAGCCAGGAGAATGCTATAGAATACTTTTTATTCCAGAAACCACCCTCTAAAGAGGGGTGAAAGTCAAATGTAAAATGCGATGTCAAAAACGTTCGGTGAGGCTCGGCAAATTACCGTTCCAAATAAATCGATCCACTCCCCCACCACCAACCAAAGTTGGACCGTGCGTTTACATGTTAAGTGCACTATCCACTCTTTAGTTGGCCACTGACGACTCAACGGCGCAGTACAATTTCATTGGAAGCGACGAAATTGGACTGAATTTGATGGAATTGAATCGTGTGTGTGCATGACCGATTAAGTTGGTTTGGTGCGACTGAATTGTACAATCTGATTGAACGATTTTGTCTTACTGCGCCGATGGATCGTTACTGGCCGGCTTTAATCGTCTTTCATGAGACAACTTCCCATATAACAACTTTGGGTGAAAGTTTGTATGGAAAATTATGATGACTGGATTTGAATGAATAGAATACTTTTTATTAACAAAGAGATAAAAAGAGGTGGGATAAGAACAAAAAATGACAAGTACCAATATTAGTATGATTTTCAAAAATTTTGGATTGTTTATTTTAAAAATAATATCTATGTTTAAATCCGAAATTTTAGAAGTAAAATATTATCATTCCTTGATAGGGCGGAAAGAGGGCAAAATGTCCAAAGATTGATGTCGTTTTCATAATTTTTTTCATAAATTGCCTAAGTTCTCAAAAAAAAATTAATAGGTATGTTTCCTGCTTTCTAAAAAATTACTCTTAGGAGGATGAAAAGAGAGTGTTCTAGGGATAAAAAAGTAAAAAAACGATATGGGTATTTTCGAGGAATTTCGGGTCGTTGATTTTGAAAATGATATTTAAGTTAAAGAGGGTTGTAAAATGAATGTGATAAAGGTAATAAATGTGAATAATTAATTTGTGTATCATTTTTATAGTTTTTGGGGTCGTTTATTTTAAAAATCTATATCTATTTATGACCGATTTGGCTGAAAATTGGTGGAGTGGTTGTTTAGAACCAGTAGCCTAACAAAGAATATTTTTTATCCCATTCCGTGTGACGTGACATACAATATAAAACGTAAACGCATCTGACATATAATAACAAAACAAATGACAAAAAAAATAAAAAATAAAATAACAAAACAAAGGCGGAACAAAGTTCGCCGGGCCAGCTAGTTATTATTATAAAACTAAACTAATAACCACTACCACGTAATAAATCCACTAATATTTATTCTAGTCATTTTAAATTAATATTGATTGAACTGTCAAAAAAGTTCAATTATGCGAACATCAGCTTACCATAGCTAAATAGTTTTGTCATGTTTGTACGCTGTAGAGTATATTATGTGAAATTATTTAATTAAAATCAGTGAAAATTATTTCTAATCAATATTATTTATAAATTAACAGAGTCTATTGTATACTTTGGGATAATTTAATTTAAGCGCTAAATAAAAATGTATTTGTTTTTCTTTCCAAAGTAATAACAATTTAATAAAAGTGGTCTTTTTCCTCTAGCGCTCACCGTTTTAATTTAGACAGGAGCTTAAAATAAAGATTAATTTAAGTTAATGAAACTCGTTTCGCTGTTCAAGTTATTGCAGAGATTAGGGAGGCCTGGAATTATTTAGAACAAATCAATATGGCAATCAAACTGAAATCTAGTGATATAGATTATAATTATAAACAGTTTAGAAAAAACAATGTGTCTGGGATTATTTGAACAATAAATCGTCGCTTTGTAGACCACAATAACTGAATCCCTATAATACTTATGCTGTCCGTGTAATAAAAGAGGCTTACAACTGCTAACGACAGAGACTCTTCAGAAAGATGACCCTTGCCGAGATCAGCTCTCTTGGTTCAGATTGATGAGGTCGACCTTTGTTGAATTTTGCCGAAAGTTTTGTAATCGATTTTATGTGTATAAGTTTTCTAGTTATCCACAGATAATTACTTTAACAAAATATTAACGATACTGCTTAAAAATAATATTTGACAATAATAATAAATTAAAAATAGTTTATCCATTATAATAATACGTATGAATTACAATTGGCGGAGGCGCCGGGACAGCATTCTCAAGTAAAAATAAAATCAAAGCCTAAAATAAGGAATTATATATTATGGTACAATACTCTATACTATAAAATATTTAAAAACAATAAACAAATTACAACGGACCAATTAATTTCTTCAACGCAACTATTTATTATTCTTTTAAACAATTGATTATTTTTTTGTTGTTTACTTCATTTGATAGATACATTGTATACAATTTATCTCTTAAATTGTACTATATTGCAGGTTTTATATACCTTTATCACCACATTTTGATATAATTAAAATAATATTAGGTACAATACTAAGACTGCTGATGTCAGTTTTTTCATTACCTGTGTTATTAATTTTGTAAATTATTTTGCACATATTTTTCTTATTTATTTGTTTTTAGCAGTATTAAATTAGTAAAATAAAATCAAAATGGCAATGCAAACTAAAACCACGAATTGCCAATGTAGTATTGCGTTATGCTTCACAAATAATTATTAGTTTTTCAGTCTTTTACCTATATGTTGTTTAATTCCTAATTCTTAACTCAGAATATTCATTTCTTGTTCTAACATAGTATCCTTAGAGCAAAAAGAATAATAAACTTTTTTAAATAAACTGAAATTGAAGACGGAATTAACACTGAATCAACAGCAACAATTAACAAAATTTCATCATGCTTAATACTCTTAATCAAAAAAATTGGAACATTAATAATTTTGCTGTAATTATCAAGTTTTTTCTCTTATGATATTTCAAAAAGTTGTTTTAGCATTTTATTCATTTACTTAGTCAATTTTAATCATTTTTTAATTTTGGGCTAAACAAGATTATTATCACGTTTCAAATTCTCTTAAGTATAATTATTTTTTGATGTTGCATATGTTATTAATTGGTATATACATTTTTGTATGTATTTAGAAGAATATTAATGATATAATATCTTTGGAAGCGTATTCTGGCAATCTTACCAAATTATTCATCGATCGGTGGCAGTTTCTATAAATAATTCACCATCAATTCGAGATATTCTAGAAGCCTCTTATATCTTTTCGGTTTTGTGCTCTCGTTACAGGTTTAACTTTTGTAAAAATCAAACACGCTTAAAAGTGCTTTGCTTCTCACAAATAAGCTCCAAATTATTTCTGGTTCACTCAGCTGTGTATGTGTTATAAAAGCTTCCCTATATCCCTCAGGCGCATTAATTAGACACCAAACACGGCCAAAGGACAGCCAACTTCATCATATCATTGTGTTTGAGCCGAGCTGCTTGTTGCAAATACTGACTCAAGTATAACCGACGGAACAAACGAGACTGATAAGTATTAAGCAAACAGAAAGACGATAAGACATAGCGGGTAGAACAGAAAATTATATCAGGAGCGTGCTGGCGACGAAATAATAATTGTTTTTCTTTAATAATAATAATAATCTGTCTATAGAGTGTTTGAAATCAAAGCTATTCAAGTAATAAAGCAGTTTTAGTATGAAACATGGCATTATACAAAGTAAACTATTTGCTAAATAATTTTACGTATTGTAAGATTTCAGAAAAGTTAATATTATTATAATTTTTTAAATTAGACACAAATTTTGTTATGATTTCAAATGATCAAAAATTGCAAAGGCATCATCTACAATCTACATACTTTATTCATATTTCAAAAAAATATTAAAAGTTGTTTCATTTACTGTTGCATGAGGACAAATACAAATAACTTGTTAAAAAATGCATTATAAGTTGACCTATAATGTTTTGTTTATTTTGTTTGTGAAACTTGCCGTTACATGGATAATTTCGTTTGTTGAAAAATAGCTGTGTCAATGTCAGATATTTAATAATTGATAATAGATTTGCCTCGACTTGGTTAAATTTGAGATCTAGTCATAAAACTCTTTTTGGCAAATGGCAACATTGTGATAATTCATAAGAAAGTTTCATAAACAGTACATTGCTGAACTCATTATTCCTTCATTTTAAGATTAGTAATTAAATGTCATAAAACATTCAAGCTTAAAACTTTAAAAGCTAAATATAGTGCAAGTTTATGTAACATAAAAACAAACTCATAAAAACAAAATTGGAAAGGTTTTCAGAAAGTTTATAGAAAGTAATTACAAGAAATTTTATTACATACAAATGAAATAAAGATTATACGGCAAAAATACTCTTATAAAAATACCAGTTTGTATTTTTTGGTTTGTAGCTCATAGTTTTGTTTATCTAAAATGAGGAAAAAATGTTTCATTATATAATTTTCAATATAATATTTAACAATTTTGGTTAATTATATTAATTTAGACATACCTTTTCGCTGCTACAAAATAATTTTTTTATTAGTTTTTTTAATATTTAAGAATTGAGTTAGAGCTTTAAAATATCAAGTAACCTTATCAAAATCAATAGGGAAAATAATATAAAAACAAATACATATAAACAAAATGATTATATATATTTCTTAATCGATAATAAAGTAGTCACTGCTCATTTATTACCACATTTTTAAATCTTTACATCAATTATTTACATTTGATGACAAATTCTTAATATTAGGTACTTTGCTTCCTTTTTTTTATTTATTTTTTTTTATGATTAATCTCTGTCTTGATTTTTCATCATTTTCTTCTACTCCAATTTTGATCTATACTAATAGTAAAGTGTGACTATTTGTCAAGTCGAATTCTAAGAGTTATACGGTCTCAATTGTCTTACACAATATAAAAGTTTTTTTATTATTAGTAGAAAACGTCTGTCTAAATAATTACGTTTACTGTATAATATTCAGAAAAAAAAATAATAATAAGTTAAGTTTTATTCGGTACAATATTTGTCTTAATAACACCTGTACAGTATTAGTGTAATTTTATCATTGATTTATAAATAATAATTTTTATCATTCTTTTTTTGATATACTGGCTTAATTTCACGTGTCTGACAGAAATGCCGATTGTTGTCTGACGTGTCTTTCTAGTAATGGCCGCCAAATCGATACACTCAAATAAACAGTTTCTAATCAATATTTTTCCGAGGGAGACGTTTGGAAAATAAAGGATAAGTGACAGGAGGGTCACCAACCACTACTAACGCATGTAATATTCAGAAGAAGCCTCGGACCAGGTGCACCGTTGCTATGTCAACTGTACCTACTGTACGATGACCGGAATTATTAAAAGCCAAAGTGAGTGACAGCTGGCGGCAACCCATTTGGGACTTCTATTAAAGGATTTGATTTATTAGGCTCAAATTTTTCAAATATCAAATTTTCAGATATTTTTCACTAAAGTTTTGCATAAAGCTTATCTCTTATAGCGGTTAGTCAAAATCTTTTATGCAAACATTCACACATTTGTTTATATATTTTATTCAAACTTTAATTAATAAATAACAGCTTATTTCATAAAATATAAAAATAAGTTAATAATTAATTAAAAATTGAAATATCAATTAAAAAAAAATTTATTATTGAAAATATAGTTCGAGCGTTGTATTAATGCTTATACATATTTATATTAATTTTTAGAAAATAACGTGTTTTTTTTAAATATTAAGCTTTTTTATGAACATGTCTTGATTGTTTTTAACGCTTTTTTAAAAATTTTTATTCTTATTTATCGAGTCACTAGTGATCAGCACTCAGTAGGCTCTTGCAATAGACAAAAGCATCTGTTGGACACTATTTCAAGAAATGAACACCAAGTTAAGATACTTTTCTCTCATTTCTTGAAGATAGTACTCAAAGAAAATTATTTGGCACAGCTTTGTTTTGCCGCTTACTACATTTAAAGTAGATTTAATATGAATTGAGACATTTTATTTGCACGAAACATTATTTAAATTTTGCACTTAACTGGTAAGTAATTATCTGTAATCGAAAAATAACTTATTTTAAGCTCAATTTTAATTTTTTTAATATTAAAATATTATAATTTTGCGTTTAATATGTATGACAGTTAACTTTGGCTCTCGGTAAAAAATAGTTTAAAGTTGTCGTAAGAAAACAAAATTGCCTTTTGTTTTCTATAATGCATACCACCCTGTTTTCGCGTCATTAAAACTACTCGATGTTTATAGCGGACTTCACGGACTATGGATTAGATTAAATTTTTAATGCAAGGCTATTTCTAGACCCTCCTATTTAAACGTTAACTTCATTTTACATTCCATTACCTCCCGTCTCCTACAGGAGATTTATGAAACAGCGTTATTTTGAAAATAATCTAAATTACATAAGAAAAAATCACTATAACTAATATAATAAAAAAGTTTTTCTTAATGTATTTAATCCGGAAATTGGGCAAAAGTAATTGTTACGCTATTGTTAAAGGATTTATTAAGTTTATTATCTTGACGGCAAGATCATCAACAAGACGTTAAAACTACATTAGGTACTCTACGTGAGGAAGCCTTCAGCTTAGAAGCTTTGTAGTTTGCGAATGATATATGGCTATATTATTTCCGTTTTCACACTGAAAATTATATTACATTATGATATGTTATTTAAATGTGTATGTTGCTAGAGCTGCTTGGACATGTGAAGATTTATCACAATAAAGTATAAACCATAAAATAAAATATATCTGCCGTGGTTTTAACTTGTAAAATTTTAAGTTATTAAGCATGGTGCGACCACGATAATATGTAATCAAATAATTTTTAGAAATAGAAACAAACGCTTTTTACAAAATTACATTTATTTAGCAATTTAATCAAAAAAACAATCATTTTGCACAACAATTGCAACGTTGTCGGCTATTTACTTAGCCTGACGTGAAAACTTAATACAGAATCTGTTTAAGATAATCACTGCTCCTAGTACTAGGTCTTACATTAACGCTTTATTATTAATAAGTTTTTTGGTTTAATATTCTGGCATACCGTATAGTTTGCGGATGTAAAATTTTTTGTTTTTTTAGCGTTTTTATGTTTTAAATTTAAATTTAAAAAACAGTTATTTTTAATGAATTTAAAATAAATTAAAATGTTACAATTTAATTGATACGCCCCGTTGATAGGAAATCAATTTATCATCTCATCTCATTACGTATGCTCAAGAATGCCACTCTAATGTTTGATAACTGACAATTGTTTTATTTGTTTATGCTATGTAAAATCAACTAAGTATCAAAAATATTTTAGTTTATCTTTTCATCAGATAATTCGTTGAATAGTATTTTCTGTGCATTGTGTGTTGGTACAAACGTTAAATTAGACTATAAAAAATAATACAATTCAGTGCTTTGTTCTATTAACTTCAAAGAAACATCTTTTCATAAAATTAATTTAGAGATTTGTTTATTTGTAAGTTCTCTTCTCAGACCTGAGTTTTCACGAGTTTTCTGTCTAAATTTATAGTATAAACAAAAGCGTTCCGGTCAGCGCTTCTCTAATTCATTATTCGGTCCTGAAAAACAATCTCTCCATTGGGATAAAGCTGAAAACTATTGGATCAGAACGTTTCAGACCTAATTGCCATGTCTATGCAAATGAAAAGTAGTAGGTTCGTCGACAGAGAATTAGTTTGAACTTTTATTGACTGCACACAAACATCACTCAGTTAATCGATTAACAGAAACACTTAGACACTATTTTCAAAGGGTTAAAATAAAATAAAAATACTCTATGGAAAATTTGAGTCTCCTTTCATTAGTGTTTCAAATTGTTGGAGGTCTGTATATGGTTTTATCTGTAACAAGACCAATCACACACAAACCAATTAGACACGTTCCATAAAGACCAGAACATTTATATGAATAACTCTCTGAAAGTGAGTGCAAATTCTGCCTGAAGCAAAGCAGACTAGAGAAGCTTTCAGTTAGTAATGTGATATGTTTTATTTCATTAGTTCTGAAACTGTTACCAATTAGAGAACATTTAATTGACGGCAAACAGTTACTCGTTTCATGCTTTCATGCCCAGCATGAAAGATAGTTAAAAGTTAGATTTATTGATAGCCATAACTTTTTTAGCTAATAGTATGCGGTTTTAACCTAAATATTAAAGTAAAAAACTGTACAAAATCACAATTTATACATTTGGATATTGGCCCATTATAATAATATTTATATTCTTAGGTCGTAATTATAATTTTTTGCCAGTTTATGTTATTGATTAACTTATTAAATTATTTGTTAACAAACTTGTCATATTCAATATTATTTGTGAAGCAGGTACAGTGTTAAAATAATTTGGAGCAGCTTAGACAAAAACTGGTAATAAACTCTTATAAGACTTGGAAAACTAACCATAAACCAATACTATAGTTTCTATAGTTGGTATAGTAGTAGTCTGAAAGTTGTAAAAATGGCTAATTGGAGACATTATTAGCATACACAATTTGACACGCAATTAACAATTAAGCTGTTAAAAAAAATTTAAATTAAAATTAGTGAGTCGTACTATCTGATCAATTTGATTGAGTACAAGTATGCCGTATGTCTTTAATGTTCACGATACACATTATAATGCATAAAAAGTTAAAAACAACTCAACCTAGCATGTTTGTTATCAGAAGCGTACATAAGTATAGTAAATAGCAAGCTCATGAAAGTGTACTGGCTTTTGCAATGGCTTCAGCTAATGAGTTTCCAATAAAAACAAAACAGCGCTGTCCTCAGGATTTGCAAAATACATTATACATTTATGAGATGCTCAGAAATGTAACCTTTTATGTATTATAAATAGTTTGTTAATTACTCTATAAAGCAGCTTAATTTTGACAAAGTGTAAAATAATAAACTGAACGTATTAACTTTGAATAAAGTACTGATAAATATCTGACTTAACTTCACAATTATGTTTTCACCTTACATTTAAAAATTTATTATTAAGTAAATTTGGAACATAAAAAAGCTTTTAAGTAAAAAAATTTATTTTGTTTACGTTGATAATAATATAAAATAATGACGCATAATCTTTGGAAGTGTCTCTACAAATTATAATTAGCACAATGTAAGCTTTAGGTATGTAAATTCACAATGACAAATTAGTTTCTCATTAACTAAACGTTGTTATAAGTATTACAAATTTACTACTAAGTATTCTAATAAAGTTTGAAATATTGGGCTTAATATGTTATATAGCCGGCCAGATGTTTAAGTAATATTTCCACTCCCCTTCTTTGCAACTCCAATATATTCTTGAAAATCTCTTGTTGGCGTCAACATTTCTACATTGGCAAGAAGAGATTTAACGGTAGAATTGATTAATTAAATTGTTCTATAATTAATGATTTAAGTTAGCTCGTTGGCAAGATTGCATTGTTAAAGTGTCGGTAAATATACTTGTCCTACATTACATAAATTTTCAAGCTGGTTATTAGCTGGCCTACAGCCAAAATGCTGTATTTTAAGGCTTGCATTCTTGAGTAACGTTAAGGCGAGAAAGCAAGTTTAATCAAGTTACTTCCAAATTGGTAATTAGAAGAGAGCATTTTACAAGCTTTTTTAGCTCAATACCGCTATTTAATATGCGAAGTAAAAATTTTAAATGCTTTAAAAGACAAAACTTTCAGCATCAATGAAGTTGACCAGAGAATTTTAAACATCCAAGTAGATGACATTTTTAAGAAGTTGTCATAAAAAATGTACATTTTAAAAATAAACAATACAGTTTCATTTAACTAGCATGAGTTGCTTCACTGAAAACATTTTACACCAAGCACATAAGTTCAGAGACCAGTTTAATTGATGAAGTAGAAAATGTATAAAGTATATTACTGTTCTACTAAAAGACGTTTGTTTTCTCTTGGCGGCCCACTTTTTCATGTGCGAAAGCTCAAATCAGCGCTAAAAAGTTAAAAAAACTTAGAGGCTTTGGTACAAGACTTTTTATAGACTTTATCCACATAAGTTTACTAATTTTCTTAACTTTTGTTGTTACATCGATAGTTTTTTGCTTGTCTTGAGTTTTTTTAATCTTTTTTTATTTTATCACATGATACAAAAAAAATTCTAAAAGAATGTTTAATCTAGGAATGAAATAAGAAACCTTTCTTTAGATGATTTAATAAAAGTAACAGTATCAATCAAACCAAAGTTAAATAAAAAGCTTAAAAGCAGAAACAAAAATTATTAATGACAACACAGCGAAGAAAAAAAAAATGTACAAAAACTTAATTGTACGAAAATTATACGAAACAATAAAAAATGCTTTGAATAAAAATAACGTACAAAAATAGTTAAAAATTGATAAAAGCTACAAATAAAACAACACAATAATATAGAAAAAAATTAAAACAGAAAAAAAAACATAATAAGAATTAAATAAGAGATAAAAATACAAACTGGGCTTCTAAATGGTACAGCAAAAAATACCTTAAAAAATGTTTGAAAACAATTTAAAAAATTTGTTTTGTAAACATAAATAAAATTAGGTTAGCTTTACATAAAATGTGCAAATGTTCTTCAGCCTTCAAACAGACAATTTTTAAGAAATAGTTTATTAAGAACAATTTGAATATTAGAAAGTTTATAATTGTTTATTAGGATTTTTTTTTGAATTTTTCTTAAAAGTTACACAAGAATAAAAATTGAAGTATTGTTAATATGTGTATTCTACATAAGACAGATAAAAAATTTTGGCTATGTAATACTAAAAGGCACTAAACTGTTCAGTCTTTTCAAAAAGAATTCAATCGATTGAAATGTAAATCAGCCATATAACTTTAAAGACGGAATATTTAATTCTAATTTGAGGACGTTTTAATAGAAGCAGTTTCCGTTCATTGGAGGAAGGTGAGATACTTTATAACGCCGGAAATAAAAACAATCTGAAAGATCTGCCAGTGCTAAAAGGTATGTGTTGAAATCATCCGGTCGGTCTCCGTCTTGAGGTTTTTTTCGTTTTCCCCCTGTAAGTTCAGTGTTTTTCTTCCGCTCGACTCGATACTGAATCGTAAAGTGTGCCCTCAATTCGATCAAGACAAGCTGTTACCCTCCTATATCGAAGGTGTTTTCCTACATTTATCTTCATATACCACATACCGATGTTGGTTTTGTTTTCGTTCCTCTTCGTCGAGAAGGTCAATCGAACAAAGAACGTCTATTTCAAATATCAATTTTGTGCCGCATAAAAACGGAAAATGATGAAAACAAAAGGAGGAAAAAATTTTTAAATTTTATTTTGGCATATAGCCGAAAGCTATTTGTTGCGCCGCGCCGGGTAGAGAGTAATAAAGGAGTAAATTCGAAGCTTCATTTTTTGTGGGAAAGCTTTTTCTCTCGTTGTTTTTGACAGCAATCGATACAATATAAACTTCTCAAGTACTTGATCTCAAAACGCCTCCAAAAAACTATTTATTTATAAAGTTTTGATTAGCTTTGAAAATCCAACCAAAATGAACGATAGATTAAAAGAATGAACCTAAAACATAAGCAATTTTGTAATTTAAATAATAATATTCTTTTTTCAATTAATATCATTATTGTTAGACACTTTATAAAGCACAATTGTGATAAACTTCTAGTCAGAAATTTTTCTATTGTTTTTTACAATTTCACAATAACTACTAAAAAATTTAAATTTTGTTGCTTTTTGTCAAACTTGGTATTTTTCAAAAAAGTATTTTACAAGTTTAAAATTGTTAATTTTAATTTAAAAATTAAATTTATGTTAAAAAAATCCTGGTTTAATGCACAAAAACTAAGCTTTTGGTCAAAGCAAGCAAGCAACAAAATTTTAACGTTGCATCTATGTATATTGATCAAAGTAAAGTTATTTACCAATACAATTTTAAGTATATTTCTTACTTTTTTGTTTGAAAATTGTGTTTTTTGCATTTGAACTCTTATACTCATTGTATTTATTACGGTTTTAGCAAAAATACTTTAAACTACATTAAGTATGGTTTAAAAAAAAAACATTTTTTTAACATCAATTTGTATTTATTTTCTGAAACTCTAATTATAGTTGATTTTAAAGCTAATTACCCATAATTGTCATTTTTTAAATTTAAGAAATTTATTAATTTGTAATTTGAAAATTTTTTATTGGATTTACTTGGGCTCATTGCAAACGGTATTATAACACACACATACGATTTTTAGACAGATAACAAAAATCGATCAATGACTTTGTGAGTTGAAGCCAAAATTAGTTTTTATTCTAAAACGTAGAAAAATAGCATTAGGCAATAAAACGTTTAAATAAAAATGCGTTTACTTTAATGACAACTCTTAGCTTTTAACAGAAACAGACAAGCCTAAATCTAACCTTAAATTAATCTGAATTTGCAAAGAACATGTATAGTTCATATATTTTGATTGATATAATTTGGTGTTTTATTTAAATAAACGGTATTTATTAGGAGTTGGACAGACCAAACAATTAGTTAGCGGTAACAATTGTAACTGCTACTTGTTAGTAATTATTTACATTTTTAGTATCTTTTTCTTGATAGCGAACTATATTTTTTTATAAAGATTTAAATGTCACACGTTAGTTTCAATTTATTTAGTTAATTTATGTAATTTAAAACAATTAATTATTTTTTTAATGAAATCGAATCAGCAGGGTTTATTATAAGGGTTGGTTTTGATTAGATTTTCTGCAAGATTAAGTAGCGCTTTATTTAGGTTATTTTGTACATAATTATATCTATCATCTTTTTATTAAAATAATGCTGCGGCTTGTTAAAACAGAACATTTTCTGTACCATTTTACATAACCTTATTTCTCAAAACCTTCCTGTAATTCAGATAATAGCCGCTTAAAAATTGTTACCTTTTTTAAATTTTTTTTTATAATAACATTATAATATTTAGAATATTGAAAACATTCAGATTTGTTTTTGTATATTTATTTCATACAAGTTTTTACAGTATTTTAAAAATAAATAATTTACACTTTAATTAAACAGAAAGATATTAAAAATGTCATAACTCAGTTTAACCTGCTGTTAAACCAAACAAGACTATATATTCAACACTCTGTTTGCATGTGAGCCACATGTACCCTAAGATATAATTTGCGTACATACGCGAAACAGTTGCTAGATAATTAGCAAAATGGCATTTAATTTTAATTATGCAACGTTACAAAATATTAACTACAAGGTTATAATATACCCTTTGCATCAGGGCAAATTTATTTCAATTCTGATTTAGAAAATGGCACTATAAATCTCTACAATACTCTCTGCTTTGAACAATCTGTTCAAGTTGTAAATTGAAACATAACCTAATTTATTAAAGTTCTTAAACCAAATTCTATTAAATCTCACCAAAAGTTTTTTTATTAAAAGAATTGTATTAGGTGCAAACCAGCACTCGCTGCTACTTTCATTTTCCGGCTCAAAAACAATCATACTAACGCTATGCCACCGCTACTCTGTTTGAAACTTTTCTTAGAAAATCAATGAAGTTAATCTCATAAAATACTCATAAACAATTGGCTCTAAATAATCATTATCATAGTTTTAATTAAAATTTGCTCAATTAAATTGCATAACAAATTGGTTTATTTTATTTTATTCCAATTTATTTTAGTTCATTTTAGTTTATTTGAGTTTAATCAAATTGATGAAGCGTAAAGTAGTAAACCAAAACAAACCTAATTGTAAACAATAATCTTTAACCTCATACATATCTCAAGCGATCAGTAGGACAGAATAACATTAAATTAATACTTTTTAAAAAAATCTTTGGTGGAAAGTTGTACTTTAAATTTAGAAATCGTTGTGTATTTTTACATCAGAAAGTAAAGAAGTTAACGCAAAGATTTGTAAACTTAAACAAATGTTGCGTTTATCAGGATTTATAAGTAAAAATTTACAATTAAGATTCAAATCAGTGCATACAAAATAAATCAATTTTGCTTGAATAAATTGGCTGTGTCTGGAATGGCTTTATGCTTACAAAATGCGCACAAAAAATACAGTTACGTTTATCAAAACCTTTCTAAAACTTTTGATAAATTAAATAAAGGTTTGAAAAGCAAGCTTCTACGGTTTGATATTTTTCATTACTACCGAGGAGTACAAGAATACAACAGAACACATTATCATGCAATATGCAATAAGAGAGATCGCTGGTAGGACAATCAGAAAAAAGATGTGCAAAATTATCTTTCTCTTGCTCATTGAGTTCACTTTATTGCTTCAAATCTAATTTTTGAAAAAATTTTTTTGCGAGTTGTAAAATTATAATAATAGTGTATTTTAATAAAGTAAAAATTTATTGACAGCTTCTCAAATGTAAAATTGACAATTTTAAATAAAAATTAAATTAAATAATAGGAATTAGTATAGTACAGCAGGGCAAACATAATTATAATATATGCATGGTTGTTTGTTGGTATAAGGCACATAAATAACAATACGACTGCCTGACTATATTACTGGAATTACTGAATTAATGATAACTATATTTTGCGTGATAGGCCATCCTTGGTTTATACAATTTAAATCGCTGTGGAAGTCACTTAACTATGCGTCTGATAGCAGAACTCTAGAGACTATAATATATCAATTCCAATATTGCTTCAGCAATGAATATCAATAACTTAAGTTCCCGCTTTCGATTTTATCGCTGGATTGTGATTGAATTTTGTAATGTTTTGTTGTTTTGTAAAAGATAAAAGTGCCATAAAAGCGTTTCATACCTTTTAATGAAGAAGAGCTATAAATCTCAAGTAACATTTGTGTTTTATATCTGAAAGCTAGAAAAATGCCACTATTAAACTCCACATTTCAAGCTGAGTTACAAATTTATACGTTTTTTTTTATTTATTTAAAACTACTCAAACAGAAATGGGTTTAAATCTTGGACCAAAAATAAAAGTTCTAAAAATTTATATAAGAATCAAATAGTTTTTCAAAAAAATACGATTTTTATTATTTGTAAAAAAATACTTTATAAATTAAATATAAATACTGAGTTTTAATATAACAACGCTACTTATTAAATTAACCTTTATTAGTAGATATAGAATTTTTTTATTATAAAAGAGATTCTAGATTTAAATTATTATTTACTAGCGTCTTGTTCCGACTTCGCACGAGAGCCACTCCGGCGCGTTAAGGTGTGTTTTTAGTTTTTATTTTCATATTTTTTACAATACAAAATAATTTATTTAGATGAGAATTATTACAATGTATAAGATAATTTGACATTTCTATCAAATTTTTAAATGTAAAAATGTAGTTATAATGGACGTAACTACAATAGTTAAACGTATGGTCTTGCAAAGTTTTTTGTATATATTGATGTGTTTTATGGCCAATGGCCCTTAAGTAAGTTCTAGTACGGAAATTTTTCATTTTTTTAGTAAAAAATATAGCCTATGTTACTCAGTGATAATGTAGGTTTCTCATAGCTAAAAAACTTTACAAATCAGTCTACTAGTTTATAAATTTACTATGATTACTATGTAAAATTTGTTTTTGTTATTACTCGATCGTAATAGATAATTAAAAACAATAGGTAATCTAAAACGTATATTGTCTAAACCATTATTTTTAATACATACAAATTTAAATATTTTAATCACTAGACAGGCAATTTTTTATGACCAAAATTATGTTATTGTATATTCTAATTTTTGTTTTGATTCAAAAATCAGTTATGTAAGATTATCATAACTACTATAAGCAAATTAAATCAACAAAATAAAATAAATTGAAAATTATAAAATAAATCCTAAAATAAACTTCATTTATTCTTAAATTTACATAAGCGGTATGTTGAACTGAAATCGAAATAAGCAAGACTATTTCGTTTTAAACGTATTTCTAAGTTTATAAAAATTTACAAACCAACATCTGATTATTTTAGAACACTGTTTATAAAAACTTGACTTTACAAAAACATTTTTTATTGTCTTACAGTAATTTGAGTAAATGTGAAATGTTAAATTAAAGTTGTAATTTTACGATTTTAAAATGATAAATTTTAAAAATAAGTTTGTGATAAATAAAATCATCTAGAGTGCATTATCTAGCACTTTTAGTAAACCTAAGCCACAACTAGGATAATTTGGTTTCTAATTCTTTAATTATCGTAAAAAAGATATTTTATTAATACTTGTAATAGAAGTCAAACTGGAAAAATATTCAGACAGATTATACATTCATATAGAATTACTACTAAACGATAAATCTTTATAGATAGTTTTTGCAATTTTGTTTAAAAATTGTAAACGTTTAGAGCAATGTGTTTTGTAGAAAGATAAATATACATAAAAAAAAGATTTTGTGTTGGTTCCATTTCCAAGAAGTTACTTTTTAATAAAATAAGTCAAAAATAAACAATGTTTAAGCTTTAACTTTTTTTAAATGTTACTCAAAAAAGGATAGACTTCACAACGTCACACTTGGTTTAGTTTAGACCAAAAAACTAACGATAGAGAATTATGGCGTTATAATTATAAAGTTTTGAGCTCTGCTAACTAAAGTTGTCAAAGTAATTAGATATCAAAGTGTCAATTGCTTTAGTATCTAGCAGATTTTGCAATACAGAGATGTGTTTTTTTGGTTTGTTTTCATGTCTATCATTAACTCTAGGCAGTTAGACCTAAAAACAACAAAAACAAATGAGTCACAAAAGCTTCGGTTTGTAAGCCCATGATAGACAAAGTCGTCCGGCATTTTAAAAATTTTTTCTGCGGTATACATCTTTTTACTTAAAGATACTACAATTTAGAAAACAACTCACATAGAAATAGATAAAAAAATAAAAGATTCTTTTAATCCATGTACTGCCAGTGTTACACCTACGTTATTTGATCATGTCAAAGTAGTAGTAGTTTTCACGTTTTCCAGACTTAAAACTTATTGAGCAAGTGATATATATGATTGATAGGACAAAGCTGAGCCATTTTTTCTGCGCTTTATAAACCAATTTTTATTTATTTTTTATATTTTTCTTTAAATTTAATTATTAAACATAAATTTAGAACACTTTGAATAAATTACCTTTGATTCAAAACATGTCTAATAAAGTAATCACATGCATTAGAAATTACGCCGACACAATAAAATAGAATTAATTAGACCAAAACCGTCTGCAATAAAAAAAATTACTCTTTGTTTTAAGTTATTTGCAGAACACTGCAGTTTGATAATATTTAAACAGTTTGAGAAAGCATTTTTTTTAAAGCAGCAGAAAGTCAGAAAAACTAGAACAAACATTATCCATTCTGAGTATGCACATGATTTGCAAACTAATTTTATTATTAAAAAATAGTCTGACAATCAATATTGTAAGTAATAATATAATATTTCTTTTCAATCTCTTCAAACCAAAACATAAATTTTATTATTTGCAAGCAACTTCCAATGCCATATTGTTTCATTTAAAATTTAAAAATATTGGTATGCAGATATGTGTACGGCTAAAACCTGTCAAGTTTCTGTTCATTGTTACTCAACCAGCTTAAATTACAATCTATACATATAGAAACCAATTATCGTCCGTAGTTGCAAACTATTGATAGAAGCTCTTGGCTTTACATATTATTGTATATAGGACATTTGATATATTGCATCTGTGCATTAATCTCAGGTTTGAATTTGAAGTAAATCTAAACACAAATGACGTACCTATATATATCTATGACGTGTAACAGTAATTACAAATATATAAATCAAGTAAATTAACATGACGTCAGTTAAAATTTTAGTTTACAGTCAAGCAAGAATTTCAATAAATATCTTTTTAAATATGCATGATTATACAATCTAGCTTCGTATTTACTCTCTTTGAGTGTACGGCATATTGTCGCATACGCTTCTACTATTGTTAATTTTCTTGGCATAACTATGCCGAAACCCGATAGCCGCAGGGTTACAGCTAAACCGCTGTACATTTAATCGAAATTAAGTTCATTATTAAACTTGAAACCCTGCCCAAATGCTCCAATTATCCAAAGTGTAGTGAAAATATTGATAGGCGAGGCATACGTTTCCTTCTAACAACCTTTTAACTAACCCAAGACCTGTATTAACCGATAAAATCCACAAATACAACATACTCTAACCGCATCTTCCGCAAAATAATCAGCCGTGTATAAAGGGTCAAGCAGGATATTAAATTAGTAAACATTGTTTTATTGGGAAGGAAAACAACATCAGGATAACACAATATTTGAACTATAAGCTCTTCGATATTTGTAGCTTGCAGAAATTCTGAGAAATTATATTCAAATTTCTCTTTGCTTTTCCTGCAATATTCTATCTATATTTAAACTATTCTACCATTTGATTGAAACTGTTTCAATATTTCCATTTAATTTCGATCTGTGTCAACTTTGGGATGGATTCTGTAAATATTTATCACAACTTACCTAGAAAACATATTTTTACGATAATTTGTTTACTAGATGTTTATGTGGTTTAAAATAAAATCTATAAAAATCAAATTCAGCTTGACTACTAGAAATCAGACAAAATATTGTATGATTTAAATCTTCATGTTTTAAAAAATACATGTTTATGGTTTTAAGACAACATTATTTTAGATTGTTCTATTGAGTTTAATAGTAGTTATTGCAAGATTTGCCAAAGTTGAAAGCAATTACTTAATAATTTAAAAACTACCTTTTCTGTCTCGAAAGCGTAGCAATTTTGCTAGATTTAAAAATCATTACGTCTTTAACAAATAATGATAATGACCTTTTATTGTTAATAATATAAAAATTGTAGTACAACTGTAGTAGTAATCATTTATCAATTGATTTAACAACCAATTTAAGAATTGGTTCTTAACATAAGCCAAATTGAAAACATAAGTGTGTTTTTGTAAAAATTAATCTGAATATATCTCCTCCCCACGCATCTGTTTTCATATTATTTAAATTGATAGATTTAACATTTAAAAACATTCAAACAATATGACATGAGCATAATAATAATGCTGTTTTCTATATTTTTGCCAAAATGTTTAAATAAAAATCTAAAATTTTAAAATTTTTACTCAATGATATGGGTATAACACCCATATTTGAAATAACTAATAATGACTAAGAATAAGCATAATAATAACTGTAAGCAAAGCAATTTAGGTATTGCCACCGTTACATTTAAAATTGTCTCTTGTAACAATTCATAAAGATTTTTGTCTAAATACTAAAGTTGTTCAAAATGTTTGAACTGTCAAAAACTGAAATACAAAATCTTATTATTTTTTTGATTTACAAATAAAAAAAATAATATCTTGTGAAAAATTTTTATAATTAATTTTCTTTAAAAAAAATGGGAAATACGAAAAAATTATTTTAAAGCATGTTTAAAAAAGCAAACATATAAGAGCAAAAACTAAAAAAAAATTTCAAGTTTTGCTTTGAAAGCTCAAACCTATTTAATATATAATTTAATATAAAAATAAACCTTTTTTTATATATTGTTAATACCTACTAAATTAAAACCTAACATATCAAATAAAAAACTTTAAAATTTGTGTTGACTTGTGCTATAATTGAATAAGAATCAATAGATTCTATCATTTTTCTTGGTTGGTAGAGTAAAGTTAAACTTTTCGGTAGGTACAAACTCAATACAGCTGCTTGACCTCAATTCGTTTTGTCTACGGACTATCCAATCCTTACAATAAAACCCTTTATTATTATTGGAAAACGTATAATTTATAAGCGCTTTGGCTTCATATTCTTGCATTGGAGGTATAAATCTAGGATTAAGTTTTCTGCTTTCCAGGATTTTACTACCAAATATAAAGACACTTTATTGAGATACTAATTTATAAAGGACATAAATTACAATTACCCTTACAGAATACCTAACGACTTAAACTTATTCACGGTTAACGAATTTTGCTTTTATTTTCGTTATAGTCGCCGAGGTTAACAGTCGAAATTACTACCTTGGCTGCATTGAAAATCCACATTTTAGCCAAATAAATTTCAAGCTGAGACACGTAAAACACTTTATGTTTAATAAAAAAGTTAATTTTCAATTTAATCTCTATCTAAGTTGACGTAAAGCTTTAGTAAATCTGCATTTTTTAATATAACGTAGTCTTATCAAAAGTTAGAAAAACATTAAAATTTTATTTTGTGCGGTAAACAAGCAGTGAACAAGTATATAATAAACAAAAATCTCTATTAAAAGCTAGTTCATCACACAAAAGGTGAGAAAGAAAATTTTTAATTTTTAGTCAAATTGCTGAAAAAAGCAGCGCTATGTGAATTAATAAAAATTAATTTTATGAGATTTAGAAATACCGTTTGTCATGTCTATTTGCTTATAAATGAGCCTCAAACAGAAACATAAATAGTGACAAATGTAGAAAACATTTTGTATTATATAGCAGAAATTACTTTGAGTTTATAACACAACATCGTACGGCTATTTTCTAATTTTGTTCTTTTTGCAATTTAATAGGTTTTCATAACACATCAAAAATAAAGTTACTGAGTTTTTTCATATTTAATGCATCTAAGTTACTCTAAACAAAAGACAATAATTCATATAAGTTAAGAATCTGCTGCGACCTAATGAAAAGTTCTAGTAAGAACAAAACATGTCAAAGTTAGTTTGAATAAATTTGCTTTGATCTGATTGCAAAGTAAATTTTTAACACTAATTAGCACCAAGAAGCAACTAATATTATATGGCTTTGCACACAATACACTATCAACCAATATATAGAACGTTGAACGACCCTGTTAACTGTTTTCTATAAAACTAACTTATAGTCACTATTATCTTGATTTATATATTACTATTAATAAAAAATTGGTTTTAGATATCGCACAGTAGAAAACCAACAATGTAGCTTACCTCAAATACTCAATCGTTTATCATCCCCCTAGCTTTCTGTTAAGACTGTCTTTTAGACGCGATATGTCTTCATATTCCATCATCCTGCTTCAATAAAACGTTTTTATTCTGCTTCGATGCATTTCAATACAATATCTTATTTTTACTTTTCTTTTTGTCTATATGAGATAATTTTTGAACTCTAAAAACACAAAACAACGTTTTCTTTTTTGTTTTATTGAAAATTTCAATTTGTACACATTGCATTTTAAACATCAAGCAAGCAAATTTAATAAGACATTTTAATTTACATAAAGTACAATATACAATATAAAATTTCTAAACTTTAAACAGTGAAATTAAGAAAGAAAAATTAAAACTAAAACGAAAAAGTATATTAGGCAACTCAGACAGTGTTTTCATTAGAAAATTAATAAACATATGCAAATTTTGAAAAATCATAAAATGTTAGATTACTAAAAAACTATGCAAGCAGTATATTTTTGAAATTGTTGAAATAATCAAACAATAAAATTGCAATACTTTATTAAGCCCAAAACAAAGTCGTTTTGTAAAAACATTTCTTAATTGAGTCAAGACCTGTACTTACAACTACTGTGGTAAACCCAAATTTATTCAGATAATTTTATAAGCTTATTAATCTCAAAAAAAAAATAATGTCATTAAGAGTGACTTTTATCACTAACATTTAGAAACAAGACTTTTCAACTTTGATGTAAATAATGCTTCTGATATATGTCGCTAGTCTTATTGTTCATCAAGATATGTTACCTCTATTAGCACAAAATTCTAAGTAGCAAAAGTTGATGATTCAGTTGACATTAGTACAAAATACAAAATACATTAATACAAAAACGCTTTTGTGGTAAGTTATGTTTTAAAACTATTTGATCTTGTTAAATATTTTCTGCTTTAAAGCCTAAAAGATTGATAATTTTGCAGTAAACCTAATAAAAACTTGGTTTGCTTTGTGAGGATTAATAAGAAGCATAGATCTTCATAATAGAGGGTCAGGAACATATGCTTCTGATGTTGGGGGCCTGGAAAATTCGTGTTATTCTATGAGGCTGTGTGTGTGTGAATATATTATTTTTCACAAGATTGATGGTTGTAATGTTCATACGACAGCGGAAATCCAGTTAGGAATTCTACGTGATTTTTCTTCAATATGCGAATAAGAGATTTTGTGCTATGGATCTTGACACTTGCTATTTGTTTTTATAGAAAACAGTGTGATTAAATAGTAGACATTTTAGTAAGAAACAAAAGCTTGAAGAAGCTTTTAGTTCACTCAGCAACTCATTTTAAGACTCATTTATACATGTCAAGTACATATAAGAATACCGGACAAGTCACATTCAGAAAACCACTGATGTTTTTCCATTTCCGATTTTCCATTTATGGTTCGTGTTTGATGTACACAAGTAGATTGAATCGGATTGTACAATAGTGTTATCGCAAATAAATATCTAGGACGGTCGTTGTAATTTCTTGTAGAAGACCTTTCCATTCCATTCACTTTCTGTTGACCTTTTCAGCCATCACTATCAGACTATAAAGTTAATTCTTATATTTTATGTTTATTTATAGTTTTATATTTTTTTAAAATTATGTAACTTAGTTTTAAAACATAGGTTTTAATTTTTTATTATTTTTTTCTAAAGCTTTCTTAATAAAACAATATAATATACAGTGCCACTTTTGGTATGCAATACAAAAATCTGTTCTGTCTAACATTAAAATTTTATACCTAAAGCTTTCATGGTTATTTTGCTTAATTTATAAAACAAACTTTTGAAAAACGACGGTGTCATCTATCAAATTTCTAAATGTTAAGTTAATTTTTGTAAAAATAATAAAGCTTTAAGTACATAATTGTTATTGTAATACATGCTATATAATAAATGTCTATTTTTTACAAAAAAAAATGATTGGTCTACGAAAATGTACAAAATTAAAAAAGACTTGAATTCAAAGTAGGAATCTAATTTGTTATAGAGGATAACTGACAAATTCATGTCAGTCTCTATATTCAAATACGGTGATTGAAAATGTTCGAAGATTCTACAAGTACACTTCTTTTCTGCTCAGATCAGCTGCGCTCCAATAAATGATTTTTCTTCTTTTTACCATTTCGTACGCCCACTGTTCCAATGCAAACCAGCAGATTAACATAGCTCGGTCGTCAGAGACACGTGGGGTCAATATTGGTTATTACGCTACACTTGCATAAAAAACTTTTGACTATTTGTGTTCAAATATTTACTGTTTATATATAATACTATCATCAGGTAGCAACAATTATGATATTATTGCTTATTAAAAAACTTGCAGCTACTTTATGTTTTGCTGTTTATAAAAAAATATTTAAGTGTGTTGAAAATACTTCAAAAATCAACTAAGGCTTAGATTGTAATTTTAAAATTAACGTTTATTAGGTTTATTGTTAAGACACTTAAAAAAGTTTTAAGTGGTTTTCTATAAGAAACAACAACCGTTCTATATAGTATTTTTAAGTTAAACACAACTAGTAAATATAGAATAGCTACTGAATCTCTGTAAAATACATTTTTAGCCTCGTCGATTGTAAACTGCATATTTACGTCTTCTCAACTTCTATAGTAACTTGATTTTTTTACATGCAGAGCTTCCATCTGTCACTTTGACTCACAGGCGTGTTGTAAAGTATCATAAAAATTATCTGCTTTTAGAGACCTTCAAAAAAAGTGTTGTTTAGTCATAAATATAGTTCGTTTATACCAAAACAATTTACCGCACTTAATAAGACCTATAGATTTACAAAATATAAACAATTTAATATTTTTGGTGCAATTTTTAAGGCGCTGTTGGTGTCATCTTGTGGTGTGGTACTTAGCTAGCCATCGTTGAAGCTCTGAACCACAGACTAATTGCACTTGAGCTGTCAACCTTATGTCAATTCAAATTTTGGAATTTTTAAAACAGATCAAAATCCTCCTCGGCTTAAAAGTTTAATACATCATTTGTGTGTTAATTATTTTACAACCCGCGGTTTTATTAAAGCACTCCGCAAAGCGTCGTGTTTCAAAATTAGAACCTTGCGCTGTAAAATGAAGCCTACCGCACTAATAACGTAAATAACTATTTTAGCTTGAATACTGCTAGAAGTAAGCTTTACAGATATTTGTAATTTATTTAGCGCTTTATATATTATTTAATATTTATTTATAATATAAATATCGTCATGAAAAATGTATATTTTTTCAGAGAAGTTTAGATTCAACTGAAAAAAATCGTTATAAATAATGACCACTCGGATCTCAAAATCAAATCCATCTGCTCGCACTATATTATACGCTTCACAATAATAATTATATTAGCTCACTTTTCTCATCCTCACGTGTGGAGGGTGTAAAATAACGTGTTTTTCGTGTCTTTTGCTAACGAGACTTCTTATGAAATACTTTCCATATATTCCGCTTGGAAGAAATTATTTGTTTTTAGCAGTCAAAATCGTTTCTAAAAATAAAAATTACGAGAGCGATTTTAGGGCTGGCGAGCGACTTGAATGCAAAGCTTAAGTGAAAATCTCCCTCTACTATAACTCTAGTATTTGTAATTTTCCAAAGTTTTCTAAGTCGATCCTTGTTAGAAACATGAAGCCAAAGTAAATCGTAGAAAGAGATGTCGAATAATATTATGTCCTGAGCTTAATTGGGGAACGAACGACCAGACTTTAGCGCATAAATCGGACTCGGCAAGTGGATTTGGGGGGGTTTTGCACCAGCATTACACGAACCAGAGCTTTGCTACTATTATTTACGGTCATATAAAATACAAGTATGAACTGTAAAATGCAGCTTTATGCCCGGCTTTTAGGATAATTTGGTGTACACAATGACCGTACGTTTGTCTAGGGGCAGTTTCAGTTTCATCTAGCCAGGTCATTATGTTTGTTTACTACAAGATAATTAATCGGAAAATATGTTATTTAATACTCCGTATATTTAATTTATTTAATTGCCGAGAGGTAGAGTTATTTATATATAAATGTGAAATGTATTCACAATTGGAAGGTATTCGGTACGAGCAGCAACATCATTAGGCAAAATTAATGAGTTTTAGAACAATATGATATGTTTTATGTAGTTTGAACATTAATCCTCTAGTTTTTCAATGTTTAATTAAATGCAGCGTCTGATTTTACCACAAACTATAATATCGGTTTGTAAATTTATAAACGAAATAATTTGAAAACTAAACTTGCAAAAATAGAAGAATTTGATGAACTATAAAAACATCAAAATTTAATGGTTTTTAAGCGTATTAAATATCATTCTTAACAAAATTCTCTTTTAAGCTATCAGCATTTTTTGTCGACTAATACCTAAACTTGGAAAAGTTTGACCTATTCTATAGATTTAAATTTACAATAGTCATTACAAAATAATACTAATAGCAAAAGCTACAGCAACTTCACAGGTCACTCAAGAAAACCATTCAAGCTGCTTTTACAATGTCTTTGCTGGACCTGATCATTTTCTAAATAAACATGTTTAAACTTGTTTTTCTTCTGTTTCTTCACTGACAGATTATTGCTTAAAACAAATGAGTTTTATTAAACTCACTTTTTTTCTATTTTTTCGAACTTTTAACCTTTATCTACGTCTTTCTGCTGCAGATTCATCTTCTTCACGCTTGTAATGTTTGCAATCTTGCATTGGTGAAGGATTACTGTAGCTCACTACAGGCAAAATATTTAAACTTATTTATAATTTTTTTATTTTTAGTTGTATGTAGAAATTTGTCAACTTTTTAGATTTAGAAATATTTGCTATTAGTTGCTTGTATAAATTTAGGTAGGTTTGACCGTAAGAAACAAAACAAAAAGTGTAATCATGTCAATTAAATTATTAAATTTTACATATAATTACCGTAAAATTATAAAAGACTATTTTGAAATAAAGCTGTGCTACGGAATCATAAATAGTTTGATAAATAGATAAATTTTTAGTTCTTAATTTCCTAGTTATTAAACTACTTTGTAGCAGCACTAAATATTGATTTTTTATAGATACAGAAAATGTATATATTTTTTAATAAACAGTGTCAATCCATCGAAATTATTTGCATTAGTCTTTTAATAAGCTCAGATTCTTGAAATGTAATGCAGCAGATTGAAATGCTAATTTTTCACTAACTAGTAGATGTTTTATGAATTTACAATTAATTTTGGTTTCCACCGGTATATTTAATTAAACTCGCGCCGTCTCTTAATTAATAGTTGACAGACAATACGTCAACTGTCAACATCAAGTGGTAACCAACTTAAGACATTCAAAATTGTTTCTAAAAACTCCAGTTGCATATTAAAGCAACAGGTTTTAGTAAAAAAGACAGATAGGACCATACATCTTTTGGCATATGTCACTTGATAACGTGATAAACAATTACATTTTACATCTTATAAAATTTGCATTTTTTAATTAATTTTATATAATAATAAGCACTTAAATCAAATTATAAAAACAGTGTGCAATAAATCTACTAAATGCTTTCTTAAATAAAGTACACACTCTGTAGTCTACAGTAGTAAAGTTCTTATTGCAGTGTGCTTTTAGTTTAATCCAAGTAAGCATCAATATGTAAACTTGGAAGCTTTAGTGGCTTTATGACATTAGCATGTTGGTCCAGTTCTGTATATGTCACCTCCAACTTCAACTACGTGGACGTTAAAGTTTTGCACTTTGGTGGTTTTACTTCATGCATCTTATTAGTTAAATACTTAACCCAAGTGCATTGGGATTCACAACAGTCGTTCTCCGCACTGTACTCCCGCAGCGTCCAAAAATTGTGTCGTAAAAACAATGAAGCTATAAACGTACATTTTAATTAACTTGCCACCATCATTTTTTCCAACTTCCAAATTAACGACATATTTTCTCCATTTGCCGACTGCCCACTAAAAAACTTTTTTTTTCCGAGATTGTCTGAACATAAAACTAAATTAAAATATTTGTGCAAAGTCTGGTGGTCTGATTAATCTGTTTGAACTTCCGCAAAACCTAGAAAAATTGCGCTGGTAAGCAAGATCCGTCGCTGTTAATTCTACTGGTTCGCAGACACATTTTCACCTAAATCAGCAAATTTTACTGTCTCTCTACATCACACGGAGGAAAGCAGACTGTGGTTTCTCGTTTGTCAGTTTATAAACCGTAATTTTATAAGATACGATCAGAGATCTACTTTGGATTCATGAGAACACAAACTTTGCAATTAAATGCAAAACTGTCTGAAACGAACAAATAAAAAAATTAATACCGGAATATATTATATAACATAAATAATGAAATTTTCTTCTATCCGAATGTAGATGTCTATTTATTCAGATTATAGATAAATTTTTCTCAATTTTTCTCCTATTTATATTTTTTTTACATAAACTCTTTTAACTGCCTTTTTAGTTACATTTTTTTTCTATTTTATTTATGTGTTAAGCTTTCTAATGTTATCCTTGGTAATGTAACCACTCTCAATTACAAAAGCAGAACGACCGACTGCATGAGAATTATCCAGCGCTTTATTAGGCAGAAATTATATAGAAATCTACTTAACAACCATCAAATCATAGAATGCGTATTGGTAATAGAATATTTGATGCCAATCAAATGATTAGCAATTTAATTTATAAATTGACAACACATTGAAGTAATTAAACAAAAACTTTATTGCTTGCTTTATGTCCTAATTAGAAAAATTTTAAATAAATTGTAAGAATTGGAAAAATATCTATAATTAAAACAACATTGTTGTTTGTTCTTGAAAAAGTGCTGATTCACTTTGGTGATTTTATAAATTGCAGGTTTACATCTATACCTGTAATTAACCTACTATTTAACATGTTAAAATCGGAAAAAATTGTAATTTAATTTTTCTTTTCATATGTTCATATGAATTCACTTCTATCATTCATAATGATAGAAGTAATAACTTTTTTCATATTTTTTAAAATTTTGATTATGATTCTGCTGGTTTAAGAATGATTTTATTTTTCAGGTTTTCAAACTTTTGTTGCAACTTTGCTATAATCTTATTAATTATTTTTAGTAATTTTCTGTCAAGTTGTAGATTTGGTCATTTGTATTTGGTGACTTTTTAACGTGCTCTTATTATAACATTCTTATGTGTTAGTATTTTTTTCTCTTATTTTTAATACATATTCCTTGTAGTTTTTTTTTTATTATCTTAATAGATAGATACGAGCTTCTATTATTGTATTTATACTGACAATACGTCTTTTGTTTAGTTTTTTTTTTATAATAACTTGGCATCTAGTTCTTGTAGTTTTATTTCTTGTTCTATTTTGTTTTTAATTACTTTATGTTAAATTTTATTGTTTTTATTTTATTTGAAATCTTTAATTTGTCGTCTGTTTAAGTTTGCACTTTTATTTGAGAGTCTCATTACGTTTACACTATGTTTTTGACCAAATGAATATAAAAAAACATCTCGTATTTTACTTTAATTTGTATTTCAAAAAACAAAAATTTATAATAAAAAAAACAAATTTACAAAGACACAATTACAAAAATTATGTTTATTTTAAAAAAAAATAAGTAAGTGAGTATAAGTGAGTAAATCAGTTAAGTTTGAGAATGCTTGACTAAATTTACCCATAAGGTAAATTTTTTAATTCTACTGGTTCTACTCTACACTTAAACCGCTTTTTGTCCATACATGTCCAGCAGCTTCTAATTAATTTGATTTAAAGCGTTCAAGATAAGACATTTGTTCTTTCTGGTAATCTACCGAAACATATATTTTCTGATCAACGTATTAATTATCTACAAAAAATAACATAAATATAATGCTATGTTTAGATAATTTTTCAAAGTTTACAAAACTTTATAGTTACATCATTAATTTGAAAAGTCTTGCTCTAATAAAATTGAAACAGTTTGAATACATAGTAGACCAGGGTAGAAGCCTTTAAGAATAATAAAAAGTGAAAAAAAATAATAGTAGGATGAAACCCATTAGAAAAGGAAGAAATTATTATAACAATAAAGGGAAAAATAATTTAAAAAGATCTAAATTTTGTATTTAAACTTTTTTTACATAACCTCAAAATTTATGTGAAAAATTGAAAAAGCCAAGTTTTTGGTTTTTTATTTTTATCTTTTACAAAAAAATTTTTTTTTAACGACATTTGGTGAAAAATAACCTTTTTATGTCCCAAATACGCTGTAATTTATTTGATTAAAAATATTTATTTTTTTACCTTATTTTGAATTAATATCGATAAAACACCCCAATTCTCAATCGAAAAGTCACTCGTCAAAATATCAGCTTTTTTCAAAAAGTTGGTATGGTTTCTGTTCGTTGAAATCTCTACTTTTCGATGGTAAAAAAAATATATGTTACTACAGTAAATCTTCTCAGAAAATGCAAAAATTCAAAAAAAACTTGAACTCGAAAGTTTTTTTTTAATTATTATAAATTAGGTTTTGTTCTTTAATGTTAGGTGAGTGTATGATTAATTATGTTTTTTTCCAAGAATGTTAAGGGAAAACAATGAAAGAATGTTAAGGGAATGTATGTTTAATTATGTTTTTTGCGTTGAATGTTAGAGGAATATATGTTTAATTACACTTTTCTTGTCGAATGTTTAAGGAATGTATGTTTAATTACAGTTTTTCCTATGTTTGTTGTTAATGTCCTTCCCGAACTTGCAATTTCTTTCCAAAAAAAGTAAAATTTTCGGCTCGTGATCAAGCGTCCCGAAGGGACGGTTGATCACGTAAGTTCAGAAAGTCTTCATTTAACAAGAATTTATCAAAAAACACATTAGAAAGTTAAGGGTAAAAGAACGTTAAGGGTAAAAGAATGTTAAGGGACATTAAAAACTTAAGGGTAAAACAATGTTACGGGAATTAATTATGTTTTTTTGTTTAATTACAGTTTTTATGTTCAATTACAGTTTTTATTTTACAAGTCTAGAAAGTCAAAATCTAACAAAAATCAAGCCAATTTATTGTTTTTTTTTATACGAAACTACTCCTTAATGTACTAACATCTAAAGACTTTTATTCGTTCCAAAAAAACCCATACTATGGTTTAAAATGCACAAATTTATGTTCAAACTGTCATGGTTCTAAAAATTGCTCCAATATTGAAGAAGAAACCTACGAGGAAGTTAATGATTCAGAAGAAATTGTGAATGAAGAACCAACGCAGTCAATGGTGATAGTCATGAAGATTTCGAAGATCTACTAGAATCGGAGATGTTTGACGAATCTAACGATGAAGAAATGCCATCAGAAAGACAAAAACTAATGGATAAGTGATTAAAATTGAAGATAAGGTATTTATGAATGATAAGATTAATGTGTTTAAAAATATTGTAATGAATAACGTAATCAGAATAAAGCATCTACATTTAAAAGTACGATTTACATTTATATTTATATATAATGAGATTTTCTATGACATAAATGTAATAAGCATTAAATAAATCAACTTTTTAATTGAAACAAATTGCAGCAATCACATTTTTTAGATAAAACTATTCATAATAATTAAAAAAAAAATTCGAATTTAAGTTTTTTTTTGAATTTTTGCATTTTCTGAGAAGATTTACTGTAGTAACATATATTTTTTTTTTCACCATCGGAAAGTAGAGATTTCAACAAACAGAAACCATACCTATTTTTTAAAAAAAGCTGATATTTTGACAGGTGAATTTTTGATTGAAAATTAGGGTGTTTTTTCGATATTAATTCAAAATAAGGTGAAAAAATAAATATTTTTAATCAAATAAATTACAGCGTATTTGGGACATAAAAAGGTAAGTTTTCACCAAATGTCGTTAAAAAAAAAAACTTTTTGTAAAAGATAAAAATAAAAAACCAAAAACATGGTTTTTTAAATTTTTCACATTAATTTTGAGGATATGTGAAAAAAGTGTAAATACAAAAGTTTTAGATCTTTTTATTACCTACAACTTTGCCATTTGACTTTTTTTGGTAGAACTTTTAGTTTTGCCGGAAATCAAGAAAAACCGTTTTTTACCCTTAAAAACTCACTCCCATCCCCTTCCCAACCTCAGATCGCCCGTAATAGATATTTATTTTTTAGTAACATCATATTCTTTATTTTCAACATAGATACAATACATGAAAAGATAGTCATAACTCCCTAGGGATTTTTGATACTTTTTTCTTCCTCAATTTCCTGCGCCTGTTCACGAGTCAAATAGAAGGTACAATTTTCAAACTTTCCACTAAACTGGTTGCTTTTGAATGAGTTTGTAGCTTTTTCAGCAGCCAACGATCTTGGTTTTTCAATATTTTCCACCCCAGCAATCACACGGGATATATTATTTTTTGATTCCATACTACCCGCCAAGTAATTTGAAGCAACAGTAGAACTTTTCCATCCTCCTAGTCGCTTCAACTTTGTCATATTTAATCCACCATCTGCCGCCAATGTTGCAGAACTTCGACTAACATTACAGTTCCATTTATATCCGTAACCCCATTTTTCACCATCCATACATGAAATCGGTCATATTCTTTGATGTACAAATGTTCAGACTTCATCGGAACCAATAACTCACTGGCTTTTTCCGCTTTTATAATCACAGTGTGAGGAATAACGCTGCTGCTTCCAGACATTTTTTTTTTGTTGATTGAAAAACAAATTTATGTAACTGTAGCAACTATCGTAGCAACGGCACAGTCAAACCACCTTTGATATCCACATTTTTTTCAAATTTTGAATGTTTTTTTTACGTTTTATGTTGAAAATAAAGAATATAATGTTGCTAAAAAATAAAATATTTAATGCACTACGGGAGATATTCTGTTTTTCACCCTCGGTAGACTTACAGACCGCGGGCCTCCGGCCCTTGGTCTGTAACACGTCAACCTCGGAGAAAAAACATTCATATCTCCCTTAATGCATAAATATCTATTATGCATTAAGGGAGATATGAATGTTTTTTCTCCGAGGTTGACGTGTTACAGACCAAGGGCCGGAGGCCCGCGGTCTGTAAGTCTACCGAGGGTGAAAAACAGAATATTTCCCGTAGTGCATTAAATATTTTATTTTTTAGCAACATTATATTCTTTATTTTCAACATAAAACGTAAAAAAAACATTCAAAATTTGAAAAAAATGTGGATATCAAAGGTGGTTTGACTGTGCCGTTGCTACGATAGTTGCTACAGTTACATAAATTTGTTTTTCAATCAACAAAAAAAAAAATGTCTGGAAGCAGCAGCGTTATTCCTCACACTGTGATTATAAAAGCGGAAAAAGCCAGTGAGTTATTGGTTCCGAAGAAGTCTGAACATTTGTACATCAAAGAATATGACCGATTTCATGTATGGATGGTGAAAAATGGGGTTACGGATATAAATGGAACTGTAATGTTAGTCGAAGTTCTGCAACATTGGCGGCAGATGGTGGATTAAATATGACAAAGTTGAAGCGACTAGGAGGATGGAAAAGTTCTACTGTTGCTTCAAATTACTTGGCGGATAGTATGGAATCAAAAAATAATATATCCCGTGTGATTGCTGGGGTGGAAAATATTGAAAAACCAAGATCGTTGGCTGCTGAAAAAGCTACAAACTCATTCAAAAGCAACCAGTTTAGTGGAAAGTTTGAAAATTGTACCTTCTATTTGACTCGTGAACAGGCGCAGGAAATTGAGGAAGAAAAAAGTATCAAAAATCCCTAGGGAGTTATGACTATCTTTTCATGTATTGTATCTATGTTGAAAATAAAGAATATGATGTTACTAAAAAATAAATTATTTTTTCTTTTATTTTTATAGTATTTCCTTCTTTTTCTAATAGGTTTCATCCTACTATTATTTTTTTTGGTTTTAAAAATTATCGACCCTGGTCTATAGGCAGTTATTATCTTTAAAGAATTACATATGAATATTTTGAGTTTTATCACTTAAGGTCAACAAATTTAAGAATCAATTTAATTATTTATTCTTTAATTACGATTTGCAACAACTCCCAAAGGTAAAGCTTTGCAAATAAAGAGTAAAACTCTACGTAAAGTTTTGTTATTCAGAATAAGTTCGAACAACGTGAGAGTTTTAAGATAACACTGGCCGGGTTTGGATCAAAAGAAAAAACCATTAAATCTACAAAGCAGTACTATAAATACAAACACTGATTTAATTAGTTTTAATCCGGTTACTGACTTACCTAGTTAGCTAAAACAGTAGACTTGAGGTTTTTATCGCATGTTTATCATTGGGGTTCTTTCTAATTCCGTAATTTACAAACAGAAAGTGTTGGAATACGTGCGCAAGCTAAAGGCAAATAACGATAACTTGTTCATTTAGCTTTACACTAAACAATAACCAAGTGTTTAGACACAAAAAGACAGCGCGAGAAAGATTCAGCACAATTGAATCTTTAGAATCCTTGCTTTGCCTTTAGAATTCTTGCTTTTGCAATTTACTATGTGTTTGGTTAGATTGAAAGAATTGAAAGCTTTAGCGTCAAGAATAAATAACAGGTCAAGTAAAATCTTAAATAAAATCTACTATTAATCACAAAATTAATGTTTTGACAAAATGCTCAGCTTTTTATGAAATAAATTGTCCACTATACTTTTAGTTCATTAAATCAAAATGTTTTTTGCATTATTTCTATTTGCAGTGAAAAAACACGTAGTTTTCAGAGAAATAACAAAAAAGGGATAATAGCCATTTCTATAACAACAGTATTTTTACGATTTTTTTTACTACTACTAAAAAACGTTTATTTTTTTTAAATATGATTTATTTTTGCAGACTTAAGATTTCCAAATATTAAAAATACAAACTGATTTAAAAATAAAAAGTTATTAATAATATATATTTATATCAATAACTAATAATTACATATTATCGTGTGTGTCAATTTTATTTGTGTCAAAGTCAGTTTACAGCTGAACATTTTAGTAGATGAGGTGAGTTACTTAAAGTCAAGCTTTGCAAAAAGGCGCAAAAAGCATCTTGTTGGCATCTAAAATATATAATTAATTTAGCAAATATCTGAGCATGTACAGATTGAGTTTATGATTTTGAATTTACGTTTAAAGTCTATAAGAGACTTCAGACTCATTATCTTGCAGTAGAAAATTAGAATTAATGTTAATGTTCTTAACAAGAAATAAATCACTCTTATTAAAGCCTCTGATCTCTTATAATACTAAAATAAACGTTCTATCAGTCTGGAAATAAATGTTTAAATAAAATTTTTAAAAACTGGCAACATTTCAGAAGAGCTGTCTTGCTATAATGCATTTTGTTTTAATACATTTGACTGAATTCCACTTTATATTTTGATGTTATCAGCAATATAAAGCTTACTATTATTGGTTTTCGTTCGAGGATCTGACACTGACATTTATGCTAGGTGTGCAATGTCTATAGAAGCACGTAACATTTGCTCTCTCTGATGGCAGTTGACAAGTAGGTTTTAGCTAATGCTTATTTTTAAAATTGGGTTTTTTTTGTAAAAAAACGGAAACAGTTTGACAACTAAAGCTGCTCAAACGTAGAAAATTAGCAATTTGTGTAATGTGTAGTATAAATATTGTAGTTTTATTTATAATTATCGTAAAACATACATCTATTAAAGTATATTTTTAGAACAATCACAATTAAAGTAATTTTATAAAACTATAACATTATAATAGTTAATATAATTTAAAAAAAAAGATGTGTGACTCATCTGATGGAATTTTAAGCGGAAAAATCAGTTTCAGTCTTTGCTAAGCAAGAAACAATTGCTGTAAAAAATTTTAATTTTATTACTGAGATTCTTTTTCCATTTTTCTTACAATAGTTAGCACATTAAATAAATTTTTGGTTGTGCTTTTTTCTTTCTTTTGTGACAGATTAAAAGTAGCAGTATTTTCTGTTTTTCTAATGTTTGGGGGAGTTTCCGGGTTTATTTGACATGTTTATTAAAACGCGGCAAATAGTGTCGCTTGATAACTACAATGTTAATACTCTTCCACGAATACCAACGTTTATTTTCATAACAACATATAATTTTTTCTTTATAAAATAATTTTTAGTATTTTAATTTACAGATTTTGCTACGTGGAACATAAAAGTTGGTCTTTTTATCACTCTAATTAACCTTTGTCCGTGCAAACTCGCATTATGTAAAGTCTTCTCCATCTCATGTTTTTCATGTATATGAACTTTAATGTTTAATAATTTGAAGCTATGACGTTAGCTAGCCTGGTGGATGATGACAACATAATATATATTATAGTTTGTTGTAGTTTCCAATAATTTTACTTTATTGGTTGAACAATATTTAGAGGGTAATTTTCAACTATCTATTCAAAACAAGTCTGTCGGTAATGCTTTAAAGTTTAAATTAGTTGTAAGTTAGTTTATGTATCAAGAGTTATTTAGCTTTATTGACTTTCAAAGATATCTGCTAGCATCTTATCACACACCACATTCACCCTGGTCAGCTCCATCAGAAACAAGTCACATCCATCATTCAAACATAACTTTCTTGGACAGCTTTCTATCTAGTTGTATTTCCAATAAATCAATTTTTTTATTTTCAAGAAATAGTAAATCGAATCAAATTTTTATTAAAAAGAAAATATAATTCTGAAATACTTCTCTTAATCTGTTTTAAATACACAGATAGCTTAACAATAAATAAAATATTATGTCTGCACTATTAACAGTTTTTGAAAATTGTTACAAGTAATTTAAGAAAAAAATTTCAGCGTTTTTGTCATAAAAAATTGATATTTAGCAGATAAGTTGTTGAACTTTTTAGTTTACTTTATTTCAACGTGTTTTATTTTCAGTAAATCAACAATCATTTTCATAATCAATCCAAAACACTATTGAGGCAATTCTAGCCACTACAAATAATTGACAATACAGTATAATTAACCACTAATCGTGCTAATTAAATTAATCAGCACTATTATTAACGTGCTTTCACAACTCCAATTAAATGCCACATTTAAACACCAGAGACTTGATCTACCAAGGTATTTTAATAACTAACTCTCAAGTTAAATTAAAAAATACCAATGCCAACAATTCTCATATAATAAATAATGTCAATTTCAATGACAACAGAAAATTTGATTTTGTATATTGAAAAACTATGTTGCAATATGTTTACAGTTGCAAATTTACTAGTTAAAAAAAATGTTTGCAAGCATTGACAAGTGACTTAAAAATAATAAAGTTGTCTTGCGTCAGCAATTAAGAACGTTGACACTTATAACAACATAAATTAAAGAAAGTAGTTGTATAGAGACAAAAAATATAATATTTTGAATGACAACGAGGTTGAACACTCTTTAAACTGAGTTAATTGAAATCAATAGTGCTCAAAATAAGCATCAACTACAGATTTAAAAAAAAATTACAACTTATATATTTTTGGCAGTAAATTTTACTGGTTTATAATAAAGAAACAGAGCAACAATGGTAAAAAAAATTACAATCTTAAGTGTCTTATACCTTAGGTTTATGAATAGATCTAAATAGAAAATGGTTTTCAAAAAAAATAATTTAATTTATGACTAACCATTTTGTATTTTTGTGCATTTTGTATTATTAATAATTTTTAAAATAATTGGTCACTGTGTTTAAAATTTAATACTTTAATTATCTTGTGAGTATATAATTAAAAATTATAACGTTCTTGTAGAACAATTTTCGTTGAAGATAGTAATTTTTTAGATAAGTAAGCCTTAACTTTTTTTTATCCAAAAAAAATAATTATTTATAGATTACAAGCGCCGGACTCATGTATTTATATTTTTTGAAGTTGAAACATTTGCTAAACGTAAAACACTAGAATATTGTAAAATTTTTTATGTAAAACATATTTTTAAGAGATTTTATTTAAAGGTGTACTTGAGTAGAATATTTGGCAAATATAAAATAAAGTAGCTACTTGAATGAAATTCATCAGAAAACACACGCTTTCAATTTTGCGACCTGTGTTTATTGGATCATTGCCATTATTCTCCCTTTCTAAACTAATTAATAACAAGTCGTGAAAGGAACACGTCTTCTAACAAAGAAAATTGTAGAAATGTCAAACAAAAGCCCGGAAAACCAATATAAAATCTCGATATATCATTCTTGCGCCGCCACACAAAAGTAAACAATGTAACAGGTTTCGCACGATACAGACTTAGAAATTGGTTTTCTTAACGGGCCGTTACGGCTTCAATATTTTCCATAAACATAATTTAATCTGAAAATTATTTCAACCAAAAATTATTACATAATCAATGCTTTTTTTGATACTTATATTAACGATGTTAGTTGTTAGTGATTAAATAATAATGATTAAAGACGTAAATTTTGTTAATTACTTATAATTTTTGCAAATTAATTAATTACTTATTAAATAATTTGTAAAAAGATTAATAATTACCTAAAACCTTCTGACGTATTTTATGTATTTCAAAAACATAAAGCCAACAAATCAATGATTATAAGCAACATTAAACACAAAAGACAACACAAAAGACGAACACAAGACGTCACTACACACAAAAACGGGACACGCTAAAAGTCCTAACAGCAATCGGTGAAGCAACTGAAACCATTCATTCATTTTGATTTAAAGCAATTTTCAATTATTCTCTTATCAACTTAA